>OX451737.1:1632583056-1633948681 GCA_948472305.1 Vicia faba
AACATTAATGGATTACACAAGGTTTCATGCCCTAAAGCCAAGCATTCAATGCATTGTACAAGAAAATAACCATTTTTGGAAGAAAGGCAACATTGCCATTTTGGAAAAACATGCTTTTTACATTTTTCCATTTCTTGAGCCTTAGACTTGTTCTTTCTGCACAAACTAAGTCTCTAAACTTGAACAAAACATGTTTAAAGCTTCAAGCCCCCCTACAAGATCAGAATCATGCCTTAAGAAGTCACCTCTCACACTTGCTTCAAAACAAGAAATGTAGCAAGACATGTGACCTTGTACTTATAAGCAAGCACAAGTCCTCCAACCTTTTGCTCTATATAAAGCCATCGTTTTGCAACTAAAAGCACGAATGCCCAAGCCTTGAAACACCCTAGAATCAGAAATTGCATACCAAGCCTCCAAACTTGTCATTTCTGACTTGTGAATTGAATCTTCCATTCCACTCGTGCGTTTTCAGGCCTTTTGCTTTCCTAATCTTCCTTACCTTACAAGTAAACCATTATGTTGTACCCCAAAATTTTCCCTCCCATATTCTTCAAAGTCTTGGCAAGCATCATCTCAAGTCTACACAAGGGCTGCACAGTCAAACCATCCTCCTAAGCCAGTCAAAATTAGGGTTTTGGTTCTTGCAAGGAAGTTGAGGTTTTCAAGGGATCAATCAAGTCCCACATGCCTATAAACATTGTCAATCATCTACATGTCAAGTTTCAAGGCTCACAAGGTCAAGTTGCACAGTCAAAAACCCTAATTGCTTCACAATCAACTGTAGGGGCAAAATGGTCATTTGGCAGTCAAAAGTCAAAATTTTTGGTCAACATCTTATTTTGAAGCCACAATCATCATTTGGTCAAATCTTGACCATGATTTCACAAGAATGGCTCAAAAATCATCAAGGTGTCAAAGGTTTCTATTTTTGGACAGCTGAAAAGTCAACTGTAACTTGACCAAGGCATAACTTTTTCATGGTTCATCAGAAAAATCCCATCCAATGCTCATTTTTAAGGGGAGGACATTTCCTACAACTCATCTTCACATTCCAAGTCCAAGAAATGCTCTCACAAAAAGTTATCAATTTCAACATTATAGGTCATTTTCAAAAGTCAACAAAAAGGCATTTTAAGTCAAAGACCATAACTTGAGATTGGTAAATCAAAATGCCATAGGACCAAAGGCATTGGTTAGAGGACTTCAATACCTTTCCAAAATGTCCAAGAACATGTTCATATGATCAAAATTGAGCAAGATATGCATTGGAGAAGTTGGGAAATTTTTGTGAAATGGCAAAAGTCAACTATCCTTGAAACTTCAATTTTTGACAAAAGGGCCCACTTTTTCCACTTGATTCATCCTTGTCATGCCACCCACGTGTCCCATGATTAAATTCAAGATTAAACATTTATTTTTTCTATTTTTATTTAATTTTATTGATTTAATTAATTTTAAATCCATAAAATTCAAATAAAAATCAAAAAAATTAATCAAAGGATATCTTGTGGTTTGAATGACCTTGATGCATCATAATACACATGCAAATTCGTGTAAGGTCCATTTTAAGCATGAAATTCAAAATTGAACAAAATTGGCAAGTTGCTTTAATGGTGGTTATGGAGAAATCTCAAAACTTGATTGCAAGGGTTAAAGGCTCCTAAATGTGATTGATTCTCGTTCATGACCTTATATGCAAGCCTCTCATACATCAGACAGGGGCTAGAGACACCTAAAACGAGAGAACCAAATTCAAAAAATTGGAAGAAAAGTCACAAACTGTTTTCAATCTTCCAGTGCAATTCAAGCATTTCTCTTGATCCAAACACGTTCCCAACAGTCCCAGGAACCTATTGCCATCAAGAACAAGCCTTAGCACTCAAGGAATCGTTCACAACAAGTCCCACGGTTTGGCTTATTTTCCAAAATTGCATATCATTATTCATGCGCTTTTAATCTATTTTTTGGGTTGATTTGTGTTAATAGGAACCTCCTGAAGCGATTGGTATAATCCAATTTGATTGTAGCATTCTGAATCGAAAACCACCATTGAAGAACCTTAGGGTTTCCAAGCTTTTGAAATTGGGGTTTTTCACATAGTGTAAAATTAGACCTCAAGACATATATGGTTAAACTCGTCAGGACAAGACGAGTCCATTGATACCATCGCGCCTTTTTTATATCATCTGTAACTCTAATCGCTATTCTTGGCAGTTTTGGTTTGTGGGGGTTTAAAACCCCCGCTATCTTGTTTTTGTTTTACAGGAAAAGATGAAGAAGGTGATTACGTGGAAGAACATGGGTGGCCCATTCAAATATTATACGCGCGTTTTCTTGTTTAGCATATGCGTGTTATTTTTCCATATTATTTTCTTTACCCACTCTAATGACAAGATACAGCGCTTGGTTCAGTGGCTGGAGAAGTGGCTAGGCATCACTGGGACCTGGGTTCGATTCCCAGGTCCCCCAATATTTGTTTCATATTTTTCACACCCTAATCCTATGCAGATTCACAACTATGTTCCACCATGGAGTCCAGCGCATCAGTCAGCCAAGTGTCTCCCAGTGCAAATCCAATGGCCACAAAGGAAGGAGCATCATGTTCTCAGGTCAACACAGGCGCAGGCAATCTCCAAAGTCAAACAAAGCTGGCTTCTTGATGGGCTTCAGATTCCAATCAAAACATCCCAATTCTGGCCCATACCCCCCCTTGGGTTTGCAATTTTATTTTGTCATTTTATATTTTATTTGTCTTATTTTTATTTCTTTCCCTTTTATTAACTATTAACATAATTAATATTTTTATAAAAAAATCAAAAAAAGAACTAATATTATTATTATTATTATTATTATTATTAATTTCATTTTATTTTTGTAAATAAATACTAATAAATTGAGTTAATTTTAATTAGGCAACTTTAACCCTTTTTCTTAATAACTAAAATAAATTTAGAATTAGGTTTTTATTAACTTTTAATTTTATTTCCTTTTATTTTATTTCATTAAAAACATAAAAATACAAAAAACATTTTTTCTTTTAATAAATTAATTAATTAGTTTAATCATTAGTTTTAATTTCATTTAATCACAAAAAAAGGACAAAAAAATTCAATTCTTTCTTGAAAAAAGGGTCAAAACCCTTAGAACGTTCCCGATTAAATTTCCATTCGCGCATTTTCATTTCTTTTGATTATATTTTTGTATCTGTACAGAGGATGTAATAGTAATTAGGATTTTATTGCTTTCTTTAATTTTCTCGCACTTTATTTTACAAAACGGGTCTTTGTTTTTTTTTTGCCGATGTATAGACCCGCGCCTTGTAATAGTTAGAATTTACATTCCTGCAATTTACTTTCCGCACCCCTAACTGTTAAATGCATGAAAGAATGTATGTAAATAAAATTAATCCGTAGCTCACAAATAACATGTACAAAGACAATTAACTGAAAAACAACACACAAAGCCCATGCCACTCCTAGGGTACGCTTCACTCGTTGCCTCGAAACGTGGTCATCAAGTATAAGATGTCTTAGAGGTCGCCCTTCTGTCCAAAAGATCCAGTTGCCTCGAAACGGTTGCCTCGGATAAAAGGATCTAGGACATTAGGTTTACTTCTAAGATGTCCTACCATTGCTTCGGTGACCACACTGTCCCGATAATCGAATTGACCCGAACACCTCCAACGATGGTGCTACCTACCTCTCAATGGTGGGATAGCACTATCTAAGGGACTCTTACACAACTTAATTCCTTAGGGTAGGTAGACTTCTCATAGGTACTTGCTCTTTTCAAAAACAAACAAAACAACTTTTCACACCCCACACTTTCAAAAAGTTTTCAAACAATACTTCATACACTCTTGAGGACTGATACAAGAGTTACCTAGAAGTTTTCAAACAAACTTTTTCAAAACCCACACACACTTGAAAAGCAAACAAATTTTGAAAACATAAGAGCAAGTACCTAAGAGCCCGTGGATAACCACGGATAGAAAGGGTGCTAACACCTTCCCTTTCTATAAATCTACCTCCCGAACCGAGAAACATTCTCGAATAAGGAATTTTGCTGTGCTTTTGTCCTTTCCATGTTGGAGAATATAAAAGACGGTGGCGACTCTTGCTTACCGTGACATACGCGATCCAGCTAAAAAACAGTCAGTTCTATTTCCACCGATCACAGAACTGGCGACTCTGCTGGGGAATAATTTAAAGTGAGGTGTACCTTAGGATTAGATCATACTTATGTTTTCAATTGCCTGTTTTGATTGCTTTAAAATTGTGGGCCTGTCCTGGAGTTTCATAGAACCTAACCGGATCTGGGGGATACCTCTTAGAAAGTAGCAACAAACTGTGAGGGAACTGTGCGGGGTATACCGACACGGTTGAAGCAGTTTGCTACGTTGATGTGGCACTTTGGTGAGTACCGGTAACCCTTGAGTCAAGTCAAGGAGAGTACGGGGCCGCCGCGTGGTGTCGTGAAGCATCAACTGACCTTAGGAACCTTAATTGAACCATCCTGGCCTCTTTAGGGGTAGTGAGATGACTGACTTTGGTGCAGTCCGAAGTTGGTTGATACTCGATACTACACTCATTGAGGGTTGCTTTCTTGGAATATTTTGATCGTCAGTTCAGTGGCTAAATCAAAACAATGAACATAGAAAACAACCCAATGATATTGAGATCCTTAGAACCCGGTTACTTTTGATAGGACAGGTTTTTGAGCCCACCAACTTCAAGAGGGTAGTACCCCAAACTTCATGCTGGCCTAAACTCTAAGGGCTGTGGTGTGACTTGTGTGCCTTATCATGTTTGATTTTTGTGAATACTTGTGGTGTGTTTTATCATAGCATCATAACATCATACAACATCATATGCATTTACTAACCACTTCAAGGGTTCGAATCTTCATCTTTGTTCTTGTTTTGTAGGACATGGAAACTATCCGCAGAAAGACAATTCAGGTCAACCTTGTCAGGGTCCCTCCTTAGCTTAAGGAACTTACATCCAGGATTCCCGAGAACTCTTCATTCAGTGAAAGGCATGGTAGACTCATCAGCTTGGTCAATACCAACATTGAAGAGGATATGGTGAAAGTGTTGTTCCAGTTCTTTGACCCTCTGCACCACTGTTTTACTTTCCCGGATTATCAGTTGGTGCCTACTTTGGAAGAGTTTTCTCAGCTTCTGAAGATTCCTATCCTTAGTCAACTACCCTACAACGGTACAGAAAAGGAGCCAAAACTTGAAGAGGTTGCTAAAGCATTATGCCTACAACCATCTGACATTAAGGGACATTGGGAAGTTAGAAGTGGTATCAAAGGGTTCTTGGCCAAGTTCCTGTTCGAGAAAGCACAAGAATGTTGGAACTCCCTTGACCTACAAGCTTTTGAAGAAGTTGTGGCACTCCTCGTCTATGGGTTGGTGTTGTTCCCTAATCCAGATCAGCTTATAGATATCAATGCTGTCAAGATCTTCATGTCCAGGAATCCTATACCTACGTTGCTTGGGGACATCCTTCACTCATGTTACACTCGAACCATGAGAAAAAGAGGTGTTCTCATGTGCTGCACTCCTCTCCTGGCAAGGTGGTTTATTTCGCACCTTCCACAATCAGTTTTGAAGAACGAGCGAGGTTTGAGATGGTCACAACGATTGATGACTCTTACACATGCTGATATACATTGGTGTTCTCGGTCCAGAGAGAATGTCACTATCATTGATCATTGCGGGGAGTTTCCTAATGTTCCTTTACTTGGAATCAGAGGAGGTATTACTTACAACCCCTGTCTGGCTTTGAGGCAGTTTGGATATGCTCGGAGGGATGGCCCTCATGATATGTTGATTCCTGACATAGTTTTTGACTTCGACACTGATGTACAAGGACTTCGCCAGAGATTCATCAGAGCTTGGAGAATGCCCAACAGGGTAGATAACAAGACGTTGGGGCACAAGAACTCCATCCCCCTGGAGCCTTATCTCAAGTGGGTACGAGCCCGCTCCCAGAAGCTGGTGATGCCATATCCTCATGTTCTCCCCGTGATCAAAGAGCCAGTGTTGGAAGGAGAGGTGCCCTACACCATTCAACATCCTGACATGCCTACATCCTGGGAAGAAATGCAGAAAAGCTGGATCCAACTCAAGGAAGAACGGAATTCTCTTGAAGCCAGTCTACATGCCAGTGAGAAGAAGGTCTTGGAGCTCACCCGCCTACTGTACGAGGAAAAGACCCTCAACACTTACATCGCTCCAAAGAGGATACGCAGTGTCTTTTGGGATTAATTATTTTGTAATGTTTTGCCCATGAGGCCCTGATGTACTGAACAAATTATTTCCTAATAAAAAGTGTGTTCTTTTTTGGCTACAACGAATTTGAACTTTCGAACCCTTGAATGCATTGCATAAATAGTATATCATGCATCATGTGCATAACAAGTACCCTTTTTCTACAGGTTGCTTAATCTTCTTCGCTGTTTATTTCAGCACTCAGTCATCATGAATCCTGAACCAACTACAGAACAAGCTATCAAGGCCCTCCAGGCCCAGAACGCCCAGTTTCAGGAGATGGTCATGAACTTGGCCCAGGGACAACAGGAGTTGAAGGCTTTGCTCCTGAAGAAGAAGAAGAAGAAGAAGAGGACTATGCTGTTCAACACTGGACGCAGACTCGGGAATACACTACAGAATGAAGCTGAGAGGACTACTCCATCTGTTGGGGAAGGCAGTCACCAAGGGAGAGAGGTTCCTAGTCCTGTGGTCTATGACACCGAGACAGACTTCAATGATGAACAGTACCCTCCTATTGAGGACCGATACAAACAGTTGGAGGACCGGCTAAATGCTATGGAGATTCAACGTGTACCTGGGTTGGATTTTGGAGACTTAGGGTTATCTTCTGGGGTGGTGATCCCACACAAGTTCAAGGCACCGGCCTTTGTGAAGTACGACGGGGCTTCCTGTCCTAAAATGCACCTCGGCTCTTATGTAAGGAAGATCCAGCCTTACACTGCAGACAAAAACTTATGGATCCATTTCTTCCAGGAGAGTCTTTCAGGGACTCATCTCAAATGGTTCTATCAGCTGGATGGAACCAACATTCGTAACTGGGAAGACTTGGCTACTGCTTTTTACAAGGAGTATCAGTAAAATTCCGACCTTGCTCCCACGCGTACCCAACTCCAGGGTATGTCACTGGGAACGAGTGAAGGTTTTAAGGAGTACGCACAGAAATGGAGAGACCTGGCTGGCAGGGTGCAGCCACCGTTGACGGATCGTGAACTAGTGGACATGTTCTTGGGGACCCTATCTGGTCCATTCTTTAACCATCTCATTGGTAATTCCTCTGCTGGGTTTACAGACCTGATCCTGACTGGTGAGAGGATCGAAGCTGGTATCAAATCGGGAAAGATACAGAAGGGTTCCTCCTCAAATACTGAAAAGAAGCCCTTCAAGAAGGAGGCCAGTGCTGTGTATGGTCCTAGGAGACAGAACAAACCGGAACGCCGCCAAGCTGTCAACGCGGTGGTAATTTCAAAGCCTGCTGTTGCTCCTCAGCAATACAACCAGCCAAGAGTTGAGAGGCCCAAAAGACAATATACTCGGCTCAGCATGACTCTCTCTCAGATATTTCCGCAACTGTTATCAACCAGCCTGGTAACTGTCAAGGAAGCTCCGAAGGTGGTAAACACAGTATCTCCGAAGTACAATCCCAACGCCCGATATGCTTATCACTCTGATAGCCCGGGGCATTCTACTGATGATTGTTGGGCTCTAAGGAATAAGGTTCAGGACCTTATTGATGCTAAGGAAATACAGTTCGAGGCGCCCGAAAGGCCAAATGTTGTGACCGCTCCCATGCCCCAGCATGGAGTGAATGCTGTAGAAGAGGATCTGTATGTGGCTTCTGTGGATGATATTGCTACTCCGCTGTTGACCGTCAAGAGGAACCTATTACTAGCCGGTTTATTTCCGGGATGTAGTAAAGGTTGCCATCTATGTGCTGCTTCACCTGTTGGTTGTCCTTTGCTGAAGTCAGGCGTCCAAAACCTGATGGATAGCAAAGAGATCTTGTTCAAGAAGATTGTTGTTCCTGCTATTCCTGCTGAAGAAGTGTCAATTGTCACTATTTTCAATAACCCCCCTAAGGCTCCCTCAAAGAAGCCTGTCAAAATTATGCCTATTCACAAGATTGCTCCTATAACCATTTCTGTTCCGGGGCCCATCCCCTACAAGTCTGGTAAAGCTGTCCCGTGGCACTATGGGGCAGATGTTTATGTTTTGGGAGTGAAACAAGAATTCAATACTAGTACCGGTGTCACCAACATCACCGAGCCTGCTAAATTCACTCGTAGTGGAAGACTGCTCTCACTAGACATTGCACTTCCAGCAATTCAGAGACCTCTTGTCATCACACTTGCCAGTGTGTCTGTTTCCCCCCCTAATCAAGTTTCTACCCCTGTTGCCGAGTCATCTGACGCTCGGGGCAAGGGGATTGCTACTGATATGCCTGCCCGGACGGAGGCACCGAAGACCAATGTTGAAGCTTCCAAGCAAGAGATGGAAGAGATTCTCAAAATTATCAAGAAAAGTGATTTCAACGTCGTTGAGCAGCTGGGGCACACCCCCTCTAATATCTCTATGCTATCACTGTTGCTGTGTTCAGAGGCCCATGCCAAGGCCCTGATTGCTTTCCTAAAGACGGCTCACGTGCCCCAAGAAACGTCTGTTGATCAATTCACCGACTGTGTGGCCAACTTAACTGCTGATAATGGTCTGGGTTTCTCTGATGCTGATCTGACGGCCAAGGGGAAGAACCATAATGATGCCCTGCATGTCTCCATTGAATGCAGGGGAACTACTCTTGCCCATGTGCTGGTTGACACTGGTTCTTCATTAAACGTACTACCCAAGAAAGCTCTAGACAGGCTGGACTGTGAGGGTTTAGAGCTCAAACCAAGTAACATTGTTGTCCGGGCCTTTGACGGGTCCAAAAGGATGGTACATCGCGAGGTTGACATCCCAATCAGGTTTGGTTCACAAGTCTTTGATTCAAAATTCTATGTGATGGATATCCGACCGTCCTACTCTTGTTTGCTGGGTCGTCCATGGATCCACAAGGCTGGAGCTGTGACCTCAACATTACATCAGAAGCTTAAGTACCCGGTCAGGGGGAAGATCGTTACAGTGCAAGGGGAAGAGGAATACATGGTCAGCCACCTCAACTCGTTCCGGTACGTAGAAATGGATGGGGAGTTCATTGAGACCCCCTTTCAACACTTTGAAGAGGTGCCTCAGACATTGGCAGCAGCGGAGACTGTGACTGAAGAGAGTTGTCCTTTGAAGATGGCTTCCTTGAAGGATGCCCGGGCTGTGATTGAGAAGGGTGAGTGCGCAAACTGGGGCCGACTTCCTGATTTCACTCCAAAGACTGACAAGTTTGGCTTGGGTTTCACTGCAGAAGCTCAGAAGGCTGTGCGCAAGGCAAGGATTGGAAGACCTCCCGTATTCATCACCAGCCCGGGAGTGAATGCTATTGAGGACGAAGCGGACGAATCTGAATTTGACAGCTGTATCTACCCAACGACCAACGGTGGACCAAGCAACTGGACTGCAAAAGATTTTATACCTATTACTTTTGTCACTCAGTAATGAACTCTTTTGTTTTAAATTTGTAACAAACAATATTACTAAACTCTATGGCCCAGTGTCTTACCCGGGGCACCGTGGTTTTATTTGTGAGGGATTTTGTGTGTCACTTCCATATATCATGAATAAAAGCGTTGGACGTTTTTCAAATTTCAAATCTTGCGCTCCCTTTTTTTTTTATATATTGCAAAACAGCTATATTTACACACACTCACTTATACAGGTTCCAATCCACTCTGGATCCCACTGGTAACGACTCTGCTACTGCCAGTTATGACTTCGAAAATCCGATCAACTTAGCCGAAGACGAAGGTGAAGATGATTGCGAAGTGCCTGGTGAGCTTGCAAGACTGCTACTCCAGGAAGAGAGGGCCATTCAGCCACATAAAGAGCCAGTGGAAACAGTAAATCTGGGTACTGAGACAGATAGAAAGGAAGCCAAGATTGGTGCCAATCTAGAGCTCAGTGTGAAACAACGGCTGATTCAGATGCTGCATGATTATGTGGAAATCTTTGCCTGGTCCTACGAAGACATGCCTGGGTTGGACACCGACATTGTGGTTCATCACCTGCCTACCAAGGAAGACTGCCCTCCGGTTAAACAGAAGGTCCGCCGTATGCGTCCAGAGATGTCCGAGAAAATCAAAGCTGAGGTTATGAAACAATTTGACGCTGGTTTTCTTGCAGTAACCTCTTACCCTCAGTGGATTGCCAACGTGGTTCCAGTGCCGAAGAAAGATGGTAAGGTCCGAATGTGTGTTGATTACAGGGATTTGAACAAAGCGAGCCCCAAGGATGATTTCCCTCTGCCTCACATTGACGTTTTGGTTGACAATACTGCTCAACACAAGGTGTTCTCTTTCATGGATGGTTTCTCCGGTTATAATCAGATCAAGATGGCTCCTGAAGACATGGAGAAGACCACTTTTGTTACTCAGTGGGGCACCTTTTGCTACAAGGTCATGCCTTTTGGGTTGAAAAATGCTGGGGCAACCTACCAACGTGCCATGGTTGCTTTATTTCATGATATGATCCACCATGAGATAGAAGTGTATGTCGATGATATGATTGCAAGGCCCCAAACTGAGGAGGAACACCTTGACCATCTACAGAAGTTGTTTGACCGGTTGAAGTTGTACAAGCTGAGGTTGAACCCGAACAAGTGCACCTTCGGGGTAAGGTCTGGAAAACTATTGGGTTTCGTCGTGAGCGAAAAAGGTATTCAAGTGGACCCTGCCAAGGTGAAAGCCATACAAGAGATGCCAACTCCCAAGACAGAGAAAGAAGTCAGAGGCTTTCTAGGACGGCTGAACTACATTGCCCGATTCATCTCGCATCTAACTGCTACCTGTGAACCAATCTTCAAACTACTGAAGAAAGATCAAGTAGTACGTTGGAACAATGAATGTCAGGCCGCTTTCGAAAGAATCAAAGAGTATCTCCAAGAACCACCCATTCTTATGCCGCCGGTTGAAGGGAGACCTCTGATACTATACTTGACAGTACTTGACAACTCAATGGGGTGTGTGCTGGGGCAGCATGACGAGTCTGGCCAAAAAGAGCATGCCATTTATTACCTTAGCAAAAAGTTTACCGACTGTGAGACCCGATACTCATTGCTCGAGAAGACTTGTTGCGCTTTGGTATGGGCTGCTCGCCGGCTGAGACAGTATATGTTGACTCACACTACTCTGTTAATTTCAAAGATGGATCCAGTCAAGTACATATTTGAAAAGCCTGCCTTGTCCAGAAGAATAGCAAGATGGCAAATGATCTTGACGGAATATGACATCCAATACACGACCCGAAAAGCAATCAAGGGAAGTGTATTGGCAGACCATTTGGCACACCAGGCAATGAACGACTACCAATCTATGAACTTTGAATTTCCAGACGAGGATATCATGGTAGTAACTGATTGTGAAGTACCTGGACCGGATGAAGGACCTGAGGAAGAATCCCGATGGTCTATGCACTTTAATGGAGCCTCCAACGCTTTGGGTAACGGTATTGGCGTTGTGATCATATCCCCAAAAGGCACTCATACTCCACTTACTTCCCGGCTATGTTTCAACTGCACCAACAACATGGCGGAGTATGAGGCATGCATCATGGGTCTTCAAGCTGCAATTGACCTAAGGATCAAGTTTCTGAGTGTCTTCGGAGATTCCGCTCTCGTGATCAATCAGATCAAAGGCGAGTGGGATACGAAACACCCAAACCTTATTCCTTACAAAGAGTATGTGTTGACATTGATCCCCCACTTCGAGGAGATAACTTTTGAACACTTCCCAAGAGAGGAGAATCAGTTGGCGGACGCGCTGGCTACGATGTATTCTATGTTCAAAGTCAAATGGGACTTCGAGGCTCCCCGGATCATTATCTGGAAACTGGATGAACCTGCACATTGCTGTGACCTTGAGGCTGAAGAGGTAACAGAAAAACCTTGGTATCATGAAGTGAAGAGGTACTTAGAAGCTCAAGAATACCCTGAAGGCGCATCTGTTAACGATAAGAAGTTTCTGAGAAGGTTCGCAGCAAAGTTCTTCCTCAGCAATGGCATTCTTTACAAGCGAAACCATGATTCAACCCTACTGCGTTGTGTGGATAAGACTGAAGCAGAAAAGATCATGGCAGAACTACATGAAGGTACCTTCGGAACACACTCTAGTGGACAAACCATGGCAAAGAAAATCCTTCGGGAAGGATATTTCTGGTCCACAATGGAAGCTGACTGTTACCAGCACTCTCGGACGTGTCACAAATGCCAGATCTATGCTGATAAGGTGCACGTTCCTCCAGTACCTTTGAATGTCTTGACAGCACCTTGGCCTTTTGCAATGTGGGGCATTGATATGATTGGCGAGATCAGACCTACGGCATCCAAAGGGCATCGCTTCATCCTGGTAGCGATTGATTACTTCACGAAGTGGGTTGAAGCAGCTTCCTATGCCACCGTAACCAAGAACGTCGTGGCACGGTTCATTCATCATAACCTGATCTGTCGATACGGCGTCCCGGAAAGGATCATTACGGATAATGGTACCAATCTTAACAACAAGATGATCACTGAGCTCTGCGAGCAATTCAAGATACAACACCACAACTCTTCTCCCTACCGGCCGAAGATGAATGGAGCTGTCGAAGCAGCAAATAAGAATATCAAGAAGATTGTGCAGAACATGACAGTGACCTACAAAGATTGGCACGAGATGTTACCATTTGCTCTTCATGGGTCTTCTCAAACAGAAACCTGGCTAAGAACCCTTTGATACCACTTCTAACTTCCCAATGTCCCTGGAGGTCAGATGGTTGTAGGTGTAAGGCTTTAGCAATCTCTTCAAGTTTGGGTTCCTTTTCCGTACCGTTGTAGGGTAGTTGATCAAGGATAGGGATCTTCAGAAGCCGGGAGAACTCTTCCAATGTAGGCACCAGTTGATAATCCAGGAAAGTGAAACAGTGGTGCAGAGGGTCAAAGAACTGGAACAGGACCTTTATCAAATCTTCCTAAATGTTGGTGTTGACCAAGCTGATGAGTCTTCCATGCCTTTCACTGAAAGAAGAACTCTCTGGAATCCTGGATATAAGCTCCTTAAGCTGAGGAGGGTCCTTACAAGGCTGATCTGAATTGTCTTTCTGCGAACAGTTTCCATGTCCTACAAAACAAGAACAAAGATGAAGATTCGAACCCCTGAAATGGTTAGTCAATGCATATGATGCTGTATGATGTTATGATGCCATGATTAAACACACCACAAATATTCACAAGAAGCAAACATGGTAAAGCACACAAGTCACACCACAACCCTTAGAGTTTAGGCTTGCATGGGGTATGGGTATTACCCTCTTGAAGTTGGTGGGCTCAACCTGTCCTATCAGAAGTAACCGGGTTCTAAGGATCCCAATATCACTGGATTGCTTTCATTGTTCATCGTTTCGATTTAGCCACTGAATTGGCGACTGAAATATTCCAGGAAAGCAACCCTCAATTGAGTGTAGTATCGAGTATCAACCAACCTCGGACTGCACCAAAGTCAGTTATCTCACTACCCTAAAGAGGCCAAGATAGTTCAATTAAGGTTCCTAAGGTCAGTTGATGCTTCACGACACCACGCAGAGGCCCTGTACTCTCCTTGACTGAACTCAAGGGTTACCGGTACACACCAAAGTGCCACATCAACGTAGCAGACTGCTTCAACCATGTCGGTATACCCCGCACAGTTCCCTCACAGCCTTGTTGCTACTTCCTAAGAAGGTATCCCCAGATCCGGGTTAGGATCTATAGAACTCCCAAGACAGTCCCACAATAATAAAGCAAACAAGTCAAGGCAATTGAAAACACAAGTGATCTTAGTCCTAAGGTTCACCTCACTTTAAAAGTGTCCCCAGCAGAGTCGCCAGTTCTGTGATCGGTGGATCTGGAACTGACTGTTTAACGCTGGATCGCGAAATGTCGCGGAAGCAAGAGTCGCCACCGTCTTTTATTTTCTCCAACAAGGAAAGGACAAAAGCACAGAAAAATTCCTTATGAGATAGATTCTCGGGTTCGGGAGGTAGGTTTATAGAAAGGGAAGGTGTTAGCACCCTTTCTATCCATGGTTATCCATGGGCTCTTAGATACTTGCTCATTTGTGTTTTCAAAAGTGTTTGCTTTTCAATCGTGAGTGGGTTTGAAAAAAGTTTCGTTTAAAGATTTCAGATCGACTCTTGTATCAGTCCTCAAGAGTGTTTAAAAAATTGTTTTGAAAGCTTTTTGAAAAGTGTCAGTGTGAAAAGGGTTTTTGATTTGTTTTTTTGAAATAGAGCAAGTATCTATGAGTCATCTACCCTAAGGAATTAGGCTGTGTAAATGTCCTTAAGGTAGTGCCATCCCACCATTGAGAGGTAGGTAGCACCACCGTTGGAGGTGTTCGGGTCAATTCGTTTTTAGGGACAGTGTGGTCACCGGAGCAACAGTAGGACACCTTAGAAGCTACCCTTATGCCATTGATCCTTTTTTATTCCGAGGCAACCGTTTCGAGGCA
This sequence comes from Vicia faba, assembly GCA_948472305.1. Classification (NCBI taxonomy): domain Eukaryota; kingdom Viridiplantae; phylum Streptophyta; class Magnoliopsida; order Fabales; family Fabaceae; genus Vicia; species Vicia faba. Next base: position 1,632,597,724 of record OX451737.1, read on the forward strand.
ACTATTCCGAGGCAACCGTTTCGAGGCAACTTGTTTTGAGGCAACGGGATCAATGGACATAAGGACTTACTAAGACGTCCTATACTCGACGACCACGTTTCGAGGGGCAATGCAACAGTGTGGTCACCGGAGCAATAGTAGGACACCTTAGAAGCTACCCTTATGCCATGTTCATGGACATAAGGACTTACTAAAACGTCCTTTACTCGACGACCACGTTTCGAGGGGCAAGGCAACAGTGAGGCGTACCCTAAGAGTGGTGTGTGAATTGTGTGTCATTTTCCATTATATTTTTATCTTGATCATGCATTGGGTGAGCTACGCTTCGATTTTATTTGGGCATACATTCTTTCATGTGATTAGCAGTTTAAAGGGTGCGGAAATTAAAGTGCGGAAAAATAAAGGTCCTACGCTATTACAAGGCGCGGGTCTATACATCGCCAAATTAACAAAAGACCCGTTTTGAAATAAAATGCGAAAAGTAAATGCGAGAAGTTAAACCTAATTACTATTACAAGGCTTTGGGGCAATGACATAATATTCACAAATAAAATAAACGCGCGAAAGGAAATTGGAATCGAATATGCGAGGGCGTTGGACCCTTTAAAGAAATTAAATTGAAATTAAGAGGCAATTAATTATTTAATAAGAAAAGAAGTTATTTTTATGTTTTTTTGGTATTTAATGGAATAAAGGAAATTAATTAAATTAGAATTTAAATTAAAACCTAGTTCTAAATTATTTTTAATTGTTAAAGGAAAATATTTAAGTTTGACCTAATTTACCCTAATTATTTAATTACATGAGTTTTTTACAAAATAAATTAATAATTAATAATAATAATAAGGAGAAATAGTTATTTATTAAGAAAAGAGGATAAAAATGTTAAAAACCTAATTTCTATCTATTTTAATTTATTTAAGAAAAAAACATTAAAGTTGAAAACCTAAAATTAAACTAGTTTGATTATTAAGATTTATTTACAAAAATATTAATGAATTTAAATATTAAATAAACATTTTTTATTTTCTTGATTTCTGATCTTTTTGTATTTTTGTATTATGAAAATTAAATTGAGAATTAAAAGAAACAATTAAACTAATTAAAATAAATAAAAGAGAAAAGAAAAAGAGAGGAAGAATATACAAACAATGGGGGGTTTCTGCCCAATTTGGAGGTGTTTGGGAAGCATTTTGGCCCACTAGAATCAGGCCTTTTGGACTTTTCTGGCGCGTATGAGGAGTGGTTGACTGGTGTCCATGGTGGACTGCCCATCCTAGCCCTTAGATTGGGACTCTGGACACTTGGCAGGCAAGCAGGCGAAGATGTTTGGTGGACCACTGGAGCGAAATACTACCTGAATATGTTATAAACAAAATTATGAAGAAATATGGGGGACCTGGGAATCGAACCCAGGTCCCAGTGCCTGCATGACAACGCACAAACCAATTGGACTAGCGCGTTTGTTTGTTAGCTTAATGGAACCTGATTAATGTATATGAAAACAAATGCTATTGGTGTAAAACAAAAATTAAGCGCGAAGATTTGAATCTCCCAATCACGTCCAGACACGCAAGCATCATCTTCATCGTTTTACCTGTAACATAATCAGTTAGCGGGGGTTTTAAACCCCCACTAAGTCAAACATGCCATAATAGCGATTAGCATATAGTCAAAAAGAAAAAGGGCGCGAGGTGTGAGATCAACTCGTTTGGATCTCCTGATTTCAATGGTACTGGTCTTATGGTCCAATTTTTTCAGATGCGTGAAACCCCAAAATTGGAGCTCTGAAACCCTAAGCAGCTTTCATGGTGGATTCGTGTACAGGGCTTAATAGTTCAATCCAAGTATGCCATTAGCTTCAGAACACTCATATTAGTCCAAATCAATGATTGAAAATCTCAAATAATGCATGAATAATGAAACACGAATATGAAAATTTTCAAGAAAAGTTTGATTCTGTTATACCGATTCCTTGAGTATGGAGGGTTGGTTTCAATTGGAATAGCTTCCTGGTAGTGTTAGCAAGCTTTTGGAATGCTTTTTGATCTTTGAAACAAGCTCTAGCTATGAAAACAGTTTTGATATTTTTGTGAAAAAGTGCAAGTTTGTTCTTTGTTCTTCAGCGCAGCCTCTGTGTTCTTTGCATTAGGGTTATGTTATGCTTATGTATGTGAATGAATTAGGTCAAAAAAATCAAGCCCAAAGCCTTTGCATTGATGATTTTCAATATTTGATTTTCATGATCTTTTTTCAATCTTTTTCAATCCTTTCTTATGCCAATCATGGCCAATCATGGAAGATTCTTTCCTTTTGAGGGATGCACGAAATATTGAGCTCTTAATGGGAGAATATGCTGCACAAAAAGATTCAAAACCTTTATTTTAGTATTTTTTCATAATTAATTTTAATTAAATTAATTAATAGGATTAAAAACTCAATTAATTAATTAAAAATGAGAAAATAACTCCCCTTTAGGTCAATGGGTCGTGCATAACCTTTGGGTAATAATTCATGGAAGAAATTGAGGCCCATTAGCAATTTTGAGGCATTTGAAGCAAAGTTGACTTTTCAAAATTCCCAAAAATTTCCCAACTTCCACAAGGCATATCTTGCTCAATGTTTAAGCTTTGATCATGTTCTTGGACATTTTGGAAAGGTCTTGAAGTCCTCTAACCAATGCCTTTGGTCTCATGTAATTTTGATTTACCAATCTCAAGTTATGGTCTTTGACTTAAAGTGCCTTTTTGTTGACTTTTGAAAATGACCTATAATGTTAAGATTGATAACTTTTTGTGAGAGCATTTCTTGGACTTGAAGTGTGAAGATGAGTTGTAGGAAATGTCATTCTATTCAAAATGAGCTTTGGATGGAATTTTTCTGATAAACCATGTGGAAGTTATGCCCTGGTCAATTTGCAGTTGACTTTTTCAACTGTCCAAAAATAGAAACTTTTGCATCTTGAGACTTTTTGAGCCATGCCTTGAGAATCATGATCAAGAATTGATCAAATGATGTTTGTGGCTTCAAAATAAGATGTTGACCAAAATTTTTGACTTTTGACTGTCAAATGACCATTTTGCCCCTGCAGTTGACTGTGAAGCAATTAGGGTTTTTGACTGTGCAATATGGTGCTGTGAGTCTTGAAACTTGGCATGAGGATACTTGACAATGTTTATAGGCATGTGGGACTTGATTGGACCCTTGGAAACTTCAATTTCTTTGCCAGAACCAAAACCCTAATTTTTGACTGTTAGGAGGCAATTGGATTGTGCAACCCTTGAGAGGTTTTGAAGCATGATCTTAGCAAATTCTTGAAGAATATGGGAGGGAAAATTTTGGGGTACAACAGTTGCCCCTGTTCAATCTTCTTAGACCTGAGGATGCAGATTGGCTAGCGTGCCTTTCGTAATCCAAAGGTGGAAGATGATTGAACACTAGAGTGCCCAGAAATTTGCGCTCACATAGTGAGATATCAGCAATGTGATGGCGGGAATGGGCTTACCGATGCCATTTGGAGATTAACGGATGGGAAGATGGGCTTATAGATGCCATGTTGAGAGGTGATGGATAGGTGAATGGGCTTATAGATGCCATCTGGGTGTCGATCGCGTAAGAGTTTCCTTAGTGAGAACCTGCGTACCTGAAAAAGAAAATAAATACCTGGCCTGTTACAGGAGTTTATTCTTCAAACTTTTTGTGTAGATGAGCCCTGGCTGGTTACAGGAATCGAATCTTTAAACTCTTCAGACGTGCCCTGGCGAGATACAGGAATCGAGTCTGGAGAAAGTAATCATCAACAGATACACCCTGGCAGGATACAGGAATCGGATCCTCAAACTCTTCAGACGCACCCTGGCAAGATACAGGAATCAGGTCTGGTAATGCTAGTCGTCAACAGATACACCCTGGCAAGATACAGGAATCGGATCCTCAAACTCTTCAGACGCACCCTGGCAAGATACAGGAATCGGGTCTGGTACTATTAGTCTTCAACGGATACACCCTGGCAAGATACAGGAATCAGATCCTCAAACTCTTCAGACGCACCCTGGTAAGATACAGGAATCGGGTCTGGTACTGTTAGTCTTCAACGGATACACCCTGGCAAGATACAGGAATTGAATCCTCAAAATCTTCAGACGCACCCTGGCAAGATACAGGAATCGGGTCTGGTACTGTTAGTCTTCAACGGATACACCCTGGCAAGATACAGGAATCGGATCCTCAAACTCTTCAGACGCACCCTGGCAAGATACAGGAATCGGGTCTGGTACTGTTAGTCTTCAACGGATACACCCTGGCAAGATACAGGAATCGGATCCTCAAACTCTTCAGACGCACCCTGGCAAGATACAGGAATCGGGTCTGGTAATCGATCGTCAACAGATTCACCCTGGCGAGATACAGGAATCAGATCTTCGAACTCTTCAGACGCACCCTGGCAAGATACATGAATCGGGTCTGGTACTGTTAGTCTTCAACGGATACACCCTGGCAAGATACAGGAATCGGATCCTCAAACTCTTCAGACGCACCCTGGCAAGATACAGGAATCGGGTCTGGTAATCGATCGTCAACAGATACACCCTGGCGAGATACAGGAATCAGATCTTTAGTTGCGACCGTTGATGGTAATCATCTTGGTATTAACCTTTGTCCTGAAAAGACAAAACGTTAGTTGTATGCGATGTCATGATGTATGACATGCGTGATGAGATTATATGTTCATGATGCGTATATGCATGCTATAATGTATGAAAATATGTTGTTCATGAATGTATGTTTTCGTCTTAGGAAAATAAATCCTTGACGGATGCCGAGAAGTTAAATCCTGGGCTGATGTGAAGCTTTTGTTTCCACTGGGGGGTGATGGTTGCAAGAATACCGGTAGGAGAAGATGACTCTGTTGGGGAATAAACTTGGAGAATGGTTTACTCTGTGGGGAGAAAATTACTCTAGCGATCTTGCTGGAGAATAATACTCTGTGGGAAGAGAGGTACTTTGCTGGGATGTTGATGATAACTTCGCTGGGGATAGCGTTGTTATGTTGGAAGTGTTAATAGACTCCGCTGGGGATAAGAAGACTTCGTCGGGGACGATCTTTCCATGGCTTTTGGCTGAGGATAACCCAGTTATATCCTGGTAGGGAAATGACCTTTGAATAAAGCCGGGGAACGCGTTCGTGCTCTGCGGGGGGAAGCTTCCAGAATCTACTGGGGATAAGCTTCCTGCTGGGGAGATGATTCAAACTTTCCTGGGGAAAGCTTTAGACTGGACTCTTCTGGGGAAATCTTGAACTGTATTGGGGAAGTGACTCCACTGAATGTCTGGTATACCGCCGGGGAACAATCTTAGATTAAGACTGCCGGGGATGCTTGTTAAGGATGCTCGTATATTGTACTGGGGAATGTTGAGATCTGCTAGAGGGTACCCAACTTCCTTAAGGCTGACAGGATAACTTGCTTGGGGGAGAGTGTATTGACTTGCTGGCTCACTCTCTGGGGATTTAAGATATCTTGGTTATGTTCTTCGGCTGAACTTACCTCGGTACCTTGGTGGACAGAGCAATTGGATCGCTTAGACAACTCATTATTGCCCCTGTTTCTAATGTTATCTGTAATTAAACCTTTGTTTCGTATGCCAATATTTATGAGTTAATTAGTGTCAAATGCATATATCACAAATTGAACCTTGGACGTTCTTCGCAAAACAAAAACAGAAAAGGAAAAACAATTGGCAATTTGTCTGAAAAGTGATTTTATATTGATTTTTGAATTTGCCTGTAAAATAGGCGTTTACGTACAAGAGGCTGACATTCTAGTAGGAGAACGCCGCCGAACAAAAGAGTTTATACAACTTGTACAAAGGGAAAACAAAACAGCTATGTGAAAAGAATAACCCCACTGGGTTCCAACTCTGCTATCGCCTTTATATCTTCGAGCGTCTCATCACTTGATGACCTAGCTGAAGATGGAGCTGATTGATTGATGTCGTTTGAACTTGATGGCTGATACCGGATTCTGGATGCAAAGTGATCCAATGAGACATAGTATTACGCTTTATCCCTAACTTTTGCCTGGACCGCCCTTTCGGGTTTTCAGTCCACCGGGATACCCATTTTTGCCCAAGCCGCCTTTTCAGGTTTTCGACTTGCCGGGTGTACAGATTTTTTTCATTTCATCCCTCATTTTTCCCGGACCCTTTTGGTTCGCCGGGAAGCCCTAATTTTTGCCTAGGTATGTCAACCTAGCGGGTCTTTTATCATGCGTAGTATCTTTTTACTATGTCTGCATTAGCGGGGTGAGGAAGGTCGTCACCATCCATAGTAGTTAGAATCATGGCTCCTCATGAGAACACATGTTTAACCACAAATGGCCCTTCGTACGTAGGGGTCCATTTGCCCTTGGGATCACTCTGAGGAAGAATGATGCGCTTGATTACCAGATCCCCAACTTGATACTCTTGTGGTCTGACCTTTTTGTTAAATGCCCTGATCATCCGTTTTTGGTACGTTTGACCGTGACAAATAGCAGTGAGTCTCTTCTCGTCGATTAGGTTTAACTGATCAAGTCGTGTCTGGATCCAATCGTCTTCGCTCAGATCTGCATCCTTCATTATCCGGAGAGAGGGTATCTGCACTTCGATCGGTAAGACAGCCTCCATACCATAGACCAAGGAAAAAGGAGTTGCCCCGGTTGACGTCCTTGCTGAGGTACGGTACCCGTGAAGAGCGAACGGTAACATCTCGTGCCAATCTTTATAAGTCACTGTCATCTTCTGCACAATCTTCTTGATATTCTTATTAGCTGCTTCTACAGCCCCATTCATCTTCGGCCGGTAAGGAGAAGAGTTATGGTGATGTATCTTGAATTGCTCGCAGAGCTCAGTGATCATCTTGTTATTGAGATTGGTACCGTTGTCTGTAATGATCCTTTCAGGGACACCGTATCGACAGATCAGGTTATGCCGAATGAACCGTGCCACAACATTCTTGGTTACAGTGGCATAGGAAGCTGCTTCAACCCATTTTGTAAAGTAATCGATTGCTACAAGGATGAAGCGATGCCTGTTGGATGCTGTAGGTTTAATCTCGCCGATCATATCTATGCCCCACATTGCAAACGGCCAAGGTGCAGTCAAGACATTCAGAGGAACTGGAGGAACGTGCACCTTATCTGCATAAATCTGGCATTTATGGCATGTCCGAGAATGTTGGTAACAATCAGCTTCCATTGTGGACCAGAAATATCCTGCCCGAAGGATCTTCTTTGCCATAGTGTGTCCACTGGAATGTGTCCCAAAGGTACCTTCATGTAGCTCTGCCATGATCCTTTCTGCTTCAGCTTTATCCACACAACGCAGTAAGGTAGAATCATGGTTTCGCTTGTACAGAATGCCATTGCTAAGGAAGAATTTTGCTGCGAACATTCTCAGAAACTTCTTATCATTGACAGACGCACCTTCCGGGTATTCCTGAGATTCCAAGTATCTCTTCACCTCGTGGTACCAAGGTTTCTCAGTCACTACCTCAGCCTTAAGATCACAACAGTATGCCGGTTCGCCCAATTTCCAGATAATGACCCGGGGAGCCTCATTGTCCCATTTGACTTTGAACATGGAAGACATCGTAGCTAACGCGTCCGCCAGCTGATTCTCCTCTCTTGGGAAATGTTCAAAAGTTATCTCTGTGAAATGGGGGATCAGTGTCAACACACATTCTTTGTAAGGAATAAGATTCGGATGTTTCGTATCCCACTCGCCTTTGATCTGATTGATCACGAGAGCGGAATCTCCGAAGACACTCAGAAACTTGATCCTTAAGTCAATCGCAGCTTGAAGACCCATGATGCATGCCTCATACTCCGCCATGTTGTTGGTGCAATTGAAACATAGCTGGGCAGTGAGTGGAGTATGAGTTCCTTGTGGGGATATGATCACGGCGCCGATACCGTTACCCAAAGCGTTGGAGGCTCCGTCAAAGTGCATAGACCATCGGGATCCTTCCTCAGGTCCTTCATCCGGTCCAGGTACTTCGCAGTCAGTTACAATCATGATGCTCTCGTCTAGAAACTCGAAGTTCATTTACTGATAGTCGTCTACTGCTTGGTGTGCCAAGTGGTCGGCCAATACACTTCCTTTGATAGCTTTCTGAGTTGTGTACTGGATGTCGTATTCTGTCAAGATCATCTGCCATCTTGCTATTCTTCCAGACAGAGCAGGCTTTTCAAATATGTACTTTATAGGATCCATCTTAGATATCAACAAGGTAGTGTGAGTCAGCATATACTGTCTTAACCGGCGAGCAGCCCATACCAAAGCGCAACACGTTTTCTCGAGCAGTGAGTATCGGGTCTCACAGTAGGTAAACTTTTTGCTAAGGTAATAAATGGCATGCTCTTTTCGGCCAGACTTGTCATGCTGCCCCAGCATACACCCCATTGAGCTGTCAAGCACTGTCAGGTATAGTATTAGAGGTCTCCCTTCAACTGGTGGCATAAGAATGGGTGGTTCTTGGAGATACTCCTTGATTATATCAAAAGCGGCCTGACATTCATCATTCCAACGTACTACCTGATCTTTCTTCAGCAACTTGAAGATTGGCTCACAGGTAGCAGTTAGATGCAAGATGAACCGGGCAATGTAATTCAGACGTCCTAGAAAGCCTCTGACCTCTTTCTCTGTCTTAGGAACTGGTATCTCTTGAATGGCTTTAACCTTGGCAGGGTCCACTTGAATACCCTTATCACTTACAACGAAGCCTAGCAACTTCCCAGATCTAACCCCGAAGGTGCACTTGTTTGGATTCAACCTCAGCTTGTACAGTTTCAAACGGTCAAACAATTTCTGCAGGTAATCAAGATGTTCCTCCTCAGTTTGAGACCTTGCAATCATGTCGTCGACATATACCTCAATCTCATGATGGATCATGTCGTGAAATAAAGCAACCATGGCACGTTGGTAGGTTGCCCCAGCATTTTTTAGTCCAAAAGGCATGACCTTGTAGCAGAAAGTGCCCCACTGAGTAACAAAGGTAGTCTTTTCCATGTCTTCAGGAGCCATCTTGATCTGATTATACCCTGAAAAACCATCCATGAAAGAGAACACCTTATGCTGAGCAGTATTGTCAACCAGGACGTCAATGTGAGGTAGGGGGAAGTCATCCTTGGGGCTGGCCCTGTTCAGATCCCTATAGTCGACACACATTCTGACCTTACCGTCCTTCTTCGGCACCGGCACCACGTTGGCAACCCACTGAGGGTAAGAAGTCACTGCAAGAAACCCGACATCGAATTGCTTCATAACCTCAGCTTTGATCTTCTCAGACATCTCTGGACGCATACGACAGACTTTTTGCTTAACCGGAGGGCAGTCTTCCTTGGTAGGCAAATGATGGACCACAATGTCAGTATCCAACCCAGGCATGTCTTCGTAGGACCAGGCAAAGATCTCCACATAATCACGTAACATCTGAGTCAACCGTTGCTTCACGCTGAGTTCCAGATTAGCACCAATCTTGACTTCCTTCCTATCTGTATCAGTACCCAGATTTATTGTTTCCACCGGCTCTTCGTGTGGTTGAATTGCCCTCTCTTCCTGGAGTAACAGTCTTGCAAGCTCACCAGGCACTTCGCAATCATCTTGACCTTCGTCTTCGGCTAAGTTGATCGGATTTTCGAAGTCATAACTGGCAGTAGCAGAGTCGTTACCAGTGAGATCCAGAGTGGATTGGAACCTGTATGAGTGAGTGTGTGTAAATACAACTGTAATATATAAAGAAAGAAAGAAAGAAAGGGAGCACAAGATTTGAAATGCGAAAAAACGTCCAAGATCTTTATTCATGACATATGGAAATGGCAGTTATAAGCCCTCACAAATGAAGCCAACGGTGCCCCGGGTAAGACACCGGGCCATAAAGTTTCAATTCATTGTTTATTACAAATAACAAAAACAAAGGAATTCATTACTGCGTAATAAAAGTAACAGGTGTATGGTCTTTTGCGGTCCAATTGTTCAATCCACCGTCAGTCGTCGGGTAGATCCAGCTATCGAACTCTGATTCTTCCACTTCGTCTTCATCCCCAATAGCATTCACTCCTGGATTGGTGATGAGCACAGGAGGTCTTCCGATCCTAGCCTTGCGCACAGCCCTATGAGCCTCTTTCTCGATTACAGCCCGGGCTTCCTTCAAGGAAGCCATCTTCAAAGGAAAGTCTTCTTCCACCACTGTTTCTGCTGCTACCAATGTTGGAGGTACCTCTTCGAAATGCTGAAAGGGGGTTTCAATAAACTCCCCGTCCATCTCAATATACCGGAAGGAATTCAAGTGACTAACCATGTATTCTTCCTCGCCCTGCACAGTGACAATCTTCCCTCTGACGGGGTACTTGAGCTTCTGGTGTAGTGTGGAAGTCACTGCCCCAGCTTTGTGAATCCAAGGTCGACCCAGTAAACAGGAGTAAGATGGACGGATATCCATCACATAGAACGTTGAGTCGAATACTTGAGAACCCACATGAATAGGAATGTCTACTTCTCCATGAACCATCCTCTTCGATCCGTCAAAGGCTCGAACAATGATGTTGCTAGGTTTCAACTCCAGGCCCTCACAATCCAATCGGTCTAAGGCCTTTTTGGGCAATACATTCAGGGAAGAACCGGTGCCCACCAACACGTGCGCGAGAGTAGTGCCCCTGCATTCTATTGAGACATGCAGGGCATCATTGTGGTTCTTTCCCTTGGCGGTAAGGCCAGCATCCGAGAAACCCAAACCATTGTCGGCTGTCAAATTGGCTACGCAATCAGTAAACTGGTCTGCAGATGTCTCCTGTGGCACGTGGGCCGTCTTTAGAAATGAAATCAGGTCCTTAGCATGGGCCTCTGAGCACAGCTGCAAGGAGAGCATAGAGATCTTGGAGGGGGTATGCCCCAGCTGTTCAACGACATTGAAGTCGCTCTTCTTGATTATCTTAAGAATTTCCTCCATCTCTTGCTGGGAGGCTTCAACATTCACAGACTTTGGTGCCTCCATCTGGGCAGGCTCATCATCAATCCCTTTGCCCCGAGTATTAGACGACTCGGCAGCAGGGGAAGCAACTTGATCAGAAGTGGAAACAGGCGCACTTGCAGGTGTAATTATGAGAGGTCTTCGAATAACTGGTGGCGCAATGTCAGGCGAGAAGAGCCTGCCACTGCGGGTTACTTTGGCTGGACCGGTGATATTGCTGATGCTGGTACCGGTGTTGAACTCTTGTTTGATTCCAAGTACATATACATCTGCCCCATAGTGCCATGGGACAACCTTGTCAGATTCATAGGGGAGGGGCCCCGGAACAGTAATAACAATGGGTGCAACAGTCATGATTTTAACTGGCTTCCTCGGGGGAGCCTTGATTGGATTATTGAAAATTGTAACGACGGATACTTCTTCCACGGGAACACAAGGAACAACGGTCTTCTTGAACAGAATCTCCTTGCTATCCATCAGGCTTTGGATGCCTAACTTCAGCAACGGACAACCAGTAAGGGAAACAACACACAAAAGGCAACCCTCGTTACAACCCGGAAATAAACCGGCCAGCAGCAAGTTCCTCTTAACAGTCAACAGAGGAGTAGCTACATCATTCACAAAAACGGCATACAAGTCTTCATCAACGGCATTTACTCCATGCTGGGGCATAGGAGAAGTCACAACATTTGGCCTCTCCGGCGCCTCAAATTGTATCTCCTTCGCATCAATAAGGTCTTGCACCTTATTCCTTAAGGCCCAGCAATCATCAGTAGAATGCCCCGGGCTATCGGAGTGATAAGCACAACGGGCATTTGGATTATACTTAGGAGATGCAGTGTTCACAACCTTCGGAGCCTCTCTGACAGTCACCAAGTTGGTTGATAGTAGCTGTGGCAAGATTTGCGACAAGGTCATACTCAGCCGGGTAAATTCTCTTCGGGGTCTCTCACCCCTTGGTTGATTAGCTTGCCGAGGAGCGGCAACAGGCTTAGCAATTACCACCGCGTTGACAGTTTGGCGGCGCTCTGGTTTATCTTGCCTCCTAGGCCCATACACAACACTGGCCTCCTTCTTAAAAGGTTTCTTCTCAGAACTTGAGGACGTACCCTTCTGAATCTTTCCGGACTTCATACCAGCCTCTATCCTTTCCCCAGTCAGAATAAGGTCAGTAACCCCTGCAGATGAGTTGCCAATAAGGTGATTAAAGAATGGCCCGGATAGGGTCCCCAAGAACATATCCACCAGCTCACGGTCTGTCAATGGTGGCTGCACCCTGCCAGCCAGATCCCTCCACTTCTGCGCATACTCTTTAAAACCTTCGCCTGATCCTAGCGACATACCCTGGAGTTGGGTACGTGTAGGAGCAAGGTAGGCATTATATTGATACTGCTTGTAAAAAGCAGTAGCCAACTCCTCCCAGTTATGAACCTTGGTTCCATCCAGCTGATAGAACCATTCGAGATGAGTCCCTGAAAGACTCTCCTGGAAGAAATGGATCCACAAGTTCTTGTCCACAGTATACGGCTGAATCTTCCGCACATAAGATCTGAGATGTAATTTAGGGCAAGACGCCCCGTCATACTTGGAGAAAGATGGTGCTTTAAACTTGTGCGGGATGATCACACCAGAAGATAAACCCAAGTCTCCGAAATCCAAACCAGGCACTTGTTGAATTTCCATGGCGTTCAAACGGTCTTCCAACTGCTTGTATATGTCTTCAGCTGGAGGATACTGTTCCTCATTAAAATCAGTCTCGTTGTCAGAGACTACCGGACTAGGAGCTCTTCCCCCTTGGGGATTGTCTTTGCCTACAGAAGAACCAGCTTCCTCATTCTGCAGGGTGTTGCCAAACCTCCGGCCCGTGTTGAATAGAACAGTTCTCTTCTTCTTCTTTTTCTGAACCAGCAGAGCCTTCAGCTCCTCTTGACCTTGAGCCAAACCCATGATCAGCTCTTGGAATTGTGCGTTCTACGCCTGAAGGGCCTTGATAGACTGCTCGGTAGATGATTCAGGGTTCATGATGCTGAAATAAACAGCGAAGAACAGTAAGCAACCTGAAAAGAAGAGTACCTGCTATGCACATGATGAATGATATGTGTTTATGCAATGCATTCAAGGGTTCGAAAGTTCAAATTTGTTGTAGACAAAAAAGGAACACACATTATCATTAAGGAAATAATTGTTCAGTACATCAAAGCCTCACGGGCAAATATTACAAGAGTGAATCAATCCCAGAGGACACTGCGCATCCTCTTTGGAGCAATGTAGGTGTTGAGATTCCTTTCCTCGTGCATTAGGCGGGTGAGCTCCAAGACCTTCTTCTCACTAGCATGTAGACTGGTCTCAAGAGAATTCCGTTCTTCCTTAAGCTGGATCCAGCTCTTCTGCATTTCTTCCCAGGATGTGGGCATGTCAGGATGTTCAATGGTGTAGGACACCTCTCCTTCCAATACTGGCTCTTTGATCACAGGGAGAACATGAGGATATGGCATCACTAACTTCTGGGAGCGGGCTCGTACCCACTTGAGATAAGGTTCCAACGGGATGGAATTCCTGTGCCCCAGTGTCTTGCTGTCTATTCTATTGGGCATCCTCCAAGCTCTGATAAATCTCTGGCGAAGTCCTTGCGCATCGTTGTCGAAGTCAAAAACTATGTCAGGAATTAACATGTCATGAGGGCCATCCCTCCGAGCATAACCAAACTGTCTCCAAGCCAGACATGGGTTGTAAGTAATACCTCCTCTGATTCCAAGTAAAGGAACATTAGGGTACTCCCCGCAACGATCAATGATAATGACGTCCTCTCTGGACCGAGGGCACCAATGTATATCTGCATGTGTAAGGGTCATCAATCGTTATGACCATCTCAAACCCCTCTCATTCTTCAGGATTGATTGTGGAAGGTGCGAAATAAACCACCTTCCCAGGAGAGGAGTACAACACATAAGGACACCTCTTTTTCTCATGGTTCGAGTGTAACATGAGTGAAGGATGTCCCCAAGCAATGTAGGTATAGGATTCCTGGACATGAAGATCTGGACAGCACTGACATCTATAAGCTGATCTGGATTAGGGAACAACACCAAACCATAGACAAGGAGGGCCACAACTTCTTCAAAAGCTTGTAGGTCAAGGGAGTTCCAACATTCTTGGGCCTTCTCAAACAGAAACCTGGCTAAGAACCCTTTGATACCACTTCTAACTTCCCAATGTCCCTGGAGGTCAGATGGTTGTAGGTGTAAGGCTTTAGCAATCTCTTCAAGTTTGGGTTCCTTTTCCGTACCGTTGTAGGGTAGTTGATCAAGGATAGGGATCTTTAGAAGCCGGGAGAACTCTTCCAATGTAGGCACCAGTTGATAATCCAGGAAAGTGAAACAGTGGTGCAGAGGGTCAAATAACTGGAACAGGACCTTTATCATATCTTCCTCAATGTTGGTGTTGACCAAGCTGATGAGTCTTCCATGCCTTTCACTGAAAGAAGAACTCTCTGGAATCCTGGATATAAGCTCCTTAAGCTGAGGAGGGATCCTTACAAGGCTGATCTGAATTGTCTTTCTGCGAACAGTTTCCATGTCCTACAAAACAAGAACAAAGATGAAGATTCGAACCCCTGAAATGGTTAGTCAATGCATATGATGCTGTATGATGTTATGATGCCATGATTAAACACACCACAAATATTCACAAGAAGCAAACATGGTAAAGCACACAAGTCACACCACAACCCTTAGAGTTTAGGCTTGCATGGGGTCTGGGTATTACCCTCTTGAAGTTGGTGGGCTCAACCTGTCCTATCAGAAGTAACCGGGTTCTAAGGATCCCAATATCACTGGATTGCTTTCATTGTTCATCGTTTCGATTTAGCCACTGAACTGGCGACCGAAATATTCCAGGAAAGCAACCCTCAATTGAGTGTAGTATCGAGTATCAACCAACCTCGGACTGCACCAAAGTCAGTTATCTCACTACCCTAAAGAGGCCAAGATAGTTCAATTAAGGTTCCTAAGGTCAATTGATGCTTCACGACACCACGCAGAGGCCCCGTACTCTCCTTGACTGAACTCAAGGGTTACCGGTACACACCAAAGTGCCACATCAACGTAGCAGACTGCTTCAACCATGTCGGTATACCCCACACAGTTCCCTCACAGCCTTGTTGCTACTTTCTAAGAAGGTATCCCCAGATCCGGGTTAGGATCTATAGAACTCCCAAGACAGTCCCACAATAATAAAGCAAACAAGTCAAGGCAATTGAAAACACAAGTGATCTTAGTCCTAAGGTTCACCTCACTTTAAAAGTGTCCCCAGCAGAGTCGCCAGTTCTGTGATCGGTGGATCTGGAACTGACTGTTTAACGCTGGATCGCGAAATGTCGCGGAAGCAAGAGTCGCCACCGTCTTTTATTTTCTCCAACAAGGAAAGGACAAAAGCACAGAAAAATTCCTTATGAGATAGATTCTCGGGTTCGGGAGGTAGGTTTATAGAAAGGGAAGGTGTTAGCACCCTTTCTATCCATGGTTATCCATGGGCTCTTAGATACTTGCTCATTTGTGTTTTCAAAAGTGTTTGCTTTTCAATCGTGAGTGGGTTTGAAAAAAGTTTCGTTTAAAGATTTCAGATCGACTCTTGTATCAGTCCTCAAGAGTGTTTGAAAAATTGTTTTGAAAGCTTTTTGAAAAGTGTCAGTGTGAAAAGGGTTTTTGATTTGTTTTTTTGAAATAGAGCAAGTATCTATGAGTCATCTAGCCTAAGGAATTAGGCTGTGTAAATGTCCTTAAGGTAGTGCCATCCCACCATTGAGAGGTAGGTAGCACCACCGTTGGAGGTGTTCAGGTCAATTCGTTTTTAGGGACAGTGTGGTCACCGGAGCAACAGTAGGACACCTTAGAAGCTACCCTTATGCCATTGATCCTTTTTTATTCCGAGGCAACCGTTTCGAGGCAACTATTCCGAGGCAACCGTTTCGAGGCAACTTGTTTTGAGGCAACGGGATCAATGGACATAAGGACTTACTAAGACGTCCTATACTCGACGACCACGTTTCGAGGGGCAAGGCAACAGTGTGGTCACCGGAGCAATAGTAGGACACCTTAGAAGCTACCCTTATGCCATGTTCATGGACATAAGGACTTACTAAAACGTCCTTTACTCGACGACCACGTTTCGAGGGGCAAGGCAACAGTGAGGCGTACCCTAAGAGTGGTGTGTGAATTGTGTGTCATTTTCCATTATATTTTTATCTTGATCATGCATTGGGTGAGCTACGCTTCGATTTTATTTGGGCATACATTCTTTCATGTGATTAGCAGTTTAAAGGGTGCAGAAATTAAAGTGCGGAAAAATAAAGGTCCTACGCTATTACAAGGCGCGGGTCTATACATCGCCAAATTAACAAAAGACCCGTTTTGAAATAAAATGCGAAAAGTAAATGCGAGAAGTTAAACCTAATTACTATTACAAGGCTTTGGGGCAATGACATAATATTCACAAATAAAATAAACGCGCGAAAGGAAATTGGAATCGAATATGCGAGGGCGTTGGACCCTTTAAAGAAATTAAATTGAAATTAAGAGGCAATTAATTATTTAATAAGAAAAGAAGTTATTTTTATGTTTTTTTGGTATTTAATGGAATAAAGGAAATTAATTAAATTAGAAGTTAAATTAAAACCTAGTTCTAAATTATTTTTAATTGTTAAAGGAAAATATTTAAGTTTGACCTAATTTACCCTAATTATTTAATTACATGAGTTTTTTACAAAATAAATTAATAATTAATAATAATAATAAGGAGAAATAGTTATTTATTAAGAAAAGAGGATAAAAATGTTAAAAACCTAATTTCTATCTATTTTAATTTATTTAAGAAAAAAACATTAAAGTTGAAAACCTAAAATTAAACTAGTTTGATTATTAAGATTTATTTACAAAAATATTAATGAATTTAAATATTAAATAAACATTTTTTATTTTCTTGATTTCTGATCTTTTTGTATTTTTGTATTATGAAAATTAAATTGAGAATTAAAAGAAACAATTAAACTAATTAAAATAAATAAAAGAGAAAAGAAAAAGAGAGGAAGAATATACAAACAATGGGGGGTTTCTGCCCAATTTGGAGGTGTTTGGGAAGCATTTTGGCCCACTAGAATCAAGCCTTTTGGACTTTTCTGGCGCGTATGAGGAGTGGTTGACTGGTGTCCATGGTGGACTGTCCATCCTGGCCCTTGGATTGGGACTCTGGACACTTGGCAGGCAAGCAGGCGAAGATGTTTGGTGGACCACTGGAGCGAAATACCACCTGAATATGTTATAAACAAAATTATGAAGAAATATGGGGGACCTAGGAATCGAACCCAGGTCCCAGTGCCTGCATGACAACGCACAAACCAATTGGACTAGCGCGTTTGTTTGTTAGCTTAATGGAACCTGATTAATGTATATGAAAACAAATGCTATTGGTGTAAAACAAAAATTAAGCGCGAAGATTTGAATCTCCCAGTCACGTCCAGACACGCAAGCATCATCTTCATCGTTTTACCTGTAACATAATCAGTTAGCGGGGGTTTTAAACCCCCACTAAGTCAAACATGCCATAATAGCGATTAGCATATAGTCAAAAAGAAAAAGGGCGCGAGGTGTGAGATCAACTCGTTTGGATCTCCTGATTTCAATGGTACTGGTCTTATGGTCCAATTTTTTCAGATGCGTGAAACCCCAAAATTGGAGCTCTGAAACCCTAAGCAGCTTTCATGGTGGATTCGTGTACAGGGCTTAATAGTTCAATCCAAGTATGCCATTAGCTTCAGAACACTCATATTAGTCCAAATCAATGATTGAAAATCTCAAATAATGCATGAATAATGAAACACGAATATGAAAATTTTCAAGAAAAGTTTGATTCTGTTATACCGATTCCTTGAGTATGGAGGGTTGGTTTCAATTGGAATAGCTTCCTGGTAGTGTTAGCAAGCTTTTGGAATGCTTTTTGATCTTTGAAACAAGCTCTAGCTATGAAAACAGTTTTGATATTTTTGTGGAAAAGTGCAAGTTTGTTCTTTGTTCTTCAGTGCAGCCTCTGTGTTCTTTGCATTAGGGTTATGTTATGCTTATGTATGTGAATGAATTAGGTCAGAAAAATCAAGCCCAAAGCCTTTGCATTGATGATTTTCAATATTTGATTTTCATGATCTTTTTTCAATCTTTTTCAATCCTTTCTTATGCCAATCATGGCCAATCATGGAAGATTCTTTCCTTTTGAGGGATGAACGAAATATTGAGCTCTTAATGGGAGAATATGCTGCACAAAAAGATTCAAAACCTTTATTTTAGTATTTTTTCATAATTAATTTTAATTAAATGAATTAATAGGATTAAAAACTCAATTAATTAATTAAAAATGAGAAAATAACTCCCCTTTAGGTCAATGGGTCGTGCATAACCTTTGGGTAATAATTCATGGAAGAAATTGAGGCCCATTAGCAATTTTGAGGCATTTGAAGCAAAGTTGACTTTTCAAAATTCCCAAAAATTTCCCAACTTCCACAAGGCATATCTTGCTCAATGTTTAAGCTTTGATCATGTTCTTGGACATTTTGGAAAGGTCTTGAAGTCCTCTAACCAATGCCTTTTGTCTCATGTCATTTTTATTTACCAATCGCAAGTTATGGTCTTTGACTTAAAGTGCCTTTTTGTTGACTTTTGAAAATGACCTATAATGTTGAGATTGATAACTTTTTGTGAGAGAATTTCTTGGACTTGAAGTGTGAAGATGAGTTGTAGGAAATGTCATTCTATTCAAAATGAGCTTTGGATGGAATTTTTATGATAAACCATGTGGAAGTTATGCCCTGGTCAATTTGTAGTTGACTTTTTCAGCTGTCCAAAAATAGAAACTTTTGCATCTTGAGACTTTTTGAGCCATGCCTTGAGAATCATGATCAAGAATTGATCAAATGATGTTTGTGGCTTCAAAATAAGATGTTGACCAAAAATTTTGACTTTTGACTGTCAAATGACCATTTTGCCCCTGCAGTTGACTGTGAAGCAATTAGGGTTTTTGACTGTGCAATCTGGTGCTGTGAGTCTTGAAACTTGGCATGAGGATACTTGACAATGTTTATAGGCATGTGGGACTTGATTGGACTCTTGGAAACTTCAATTTCTTTGCCAGAACCAAAACCCTAATTTTTGACTGTTAGGAGGCAATTGGACTGTGCAACCCTTGAGAGGTTTTGAAGCATGATCTTAGCAAATTCTTGAAGAATATGGGAGGGAAAATTTTGGGGTACAACACTATGTCTCATTGGATCACCTTGCATCCAGAATCCGGTATCAACTACCCAGTTCAGACGGCATCGATCAGTCAGCTTCATCGTTAACTAAGCAGCAAAGTGATGAGACGCTTGAAGACATAAAGGCGATAGCAGAGTTGGAACCCAGTGGAACTTTTTCACATAGCTGTTTTGTTTTCCTTTTCACAAAAATTGTATAAACTTTATTGTTCGGCGGCGTTCTCTTACTAGGACGTCATCCTCTTGTACATAAACTCCTATTTACAGGCAAATTCAAAAATCAATACAAATACACTTTTCCAGACGAATTGCCAATTATTTTTCCTTTTTCTGTTTTGTTTTGCGAAGAACGTCCAATGTTCAAATTTTGATATATGCATTTGACACTAATTTCTAACTCATAAATATTTGCATACGAAACAAAGGATTAATTACAGGTGACATTAGAAACAGGAGCAATAATGAGTTGTCTAAGCGGTCTAGTTGCTCCGTCCGCCAAGGTCCAAGGTAAGTTCAGCTGAAGAATATAACCAGAATACCTTCGCTCCCTGCAGAGTAGGACCAGATTTCAGCAATACTCTCCTCCGAGCAGAGTTGGTCTCCCCATCAGCCCCGAAAAGGCACAGTATCTCCAACAAGTCAGCGACGCTCTCCCTAAGCAGAGTCAGTCTACTGTCAGCCTTAAAGAAGTTGGGTATCCCCAGAAAATCTCAATATTCCCCAGCGGAGTATAGATATTCCTAATCAACCATCCCCGGCAGTCTTAATATAAGATTGTTCCCCGGAGGAATACAAGATACCCTAGTGGAGCCACTCCCCAGTGCAGTCTCAAAAAGTCTCCCCAGGAGAGTTGAATCAATCTCCCCAGTAGGAAGCTTATCCCCAGTAGATTCTGGAAGCTTATCCCCTGCAGAGCACGAACGCGTCTCCCCGGCTTTGTTCAAAGGTTATTCCCTACCAGGGTATAACTGGGTTATCCTCAGCCAATTGCCACGGAAAGATCGTCCTCAGCGAAGTTCTTCCTATCCCCCAGCGGAGTTCATCAATCCCTCAACAAAACATATCAACGGTATCCCCAGCGGAGTTATCATCAAAACCTCAGCAAAGTGTCTCTTCCCACAGAGTATTCCCCGCAGAGTAATCTCTCCAACAAGTTTATTCCCCAACTGAGTCATCTTCTCCTACTGGTTTATTCTTGCAACCATCATCCCCAGCGAAAATGAAGAACTCTACTCTTCAAACATCAGCCCAGGATTCAAGCTCCCGGCATTCGTCAAGGATTTATTTTCCTAGACGAAAATACATTCATAAACATTACATTATCATACACCATGACGCATGCATATACGCATCATAAACACGCAATCTCATTTATTTTTGAGAACATCATGACATCATGCAGTTCATACATCATGACATTGCATACAACTGACGTCTTGCCTTTTCAGGAAAAAGGTCAATCCAAAGATGATTACTATCAACTATCGCAATTCCAGATTCGATACCTGTATCTAGCCAGGGCATATCTGTGAGCGATCAATTCCAGATTCGATTCCTGTATCCAGCCAGGGCACATCTGAAGAGTTTGAAGATTCGATTCCTGTATCCAGCCAGGGCATATCTGTTGACGACTAATTCCAGATTTGATTCCTGTATCTAGCCAGGGCACGTCTGAAGAGTTTGAAGATTCGATTCCTGTATCCATCCAGGGCATATCTGTTGACGACTAATTCCAGATTCGATTCCTGTATCCAGCCAGGGCACGTCTGAAGAGTTTGAAGATTCGATTCCTGTATCCAGCCAGGGCATATCTGTTGACGACTAATTCCAGATTCGATTCCTGTATCCAGCCAGGGCACGTCTGAAGAGTTTGAAGATTCGATTCCTGTATCCAGCCAGGGCATATCTGTTGACGACTAATTCCAGATTCGATTCCTGTATCCAGCCAGGGCACGTCTGAAGAGTTTGAAGATTCGATTCCTGTATCCAGCCAGGGCATATCTGTTGACGACTAATTCCATATTTGATTCCTGTATCCAGCCAGGGCACGTCTGAAGAGTTTGAAGATTCGATTCCTGTATCCAGCCAGGGCATATCTGTTGACGACTAATTCCAGATTCGATTCCTGTATCCAGCCAGGGCACGTTTGAAGAGTTTGAAGATTCGATTCCTGTATCCAGCCAGGGCATATCTGCTGACGAATAATTCCAGATTCGATTCCTATATCCAGCCAGGGCACGTCTGAAGAGTTTGAAGATTCGATTCCTGTATCCAGCCAGGGCATATCTGTTGACAACTAATTCCAGATTCGATTCCTGTATCCAGCCAGGGCACGTCTGAAGAGTTTGAAGATTCGATTCATGTATCCAGCCAGGGCATATCTGTTGACGACTAATTCCAGATTCGACTCCTGTATCCAGCCAGGGCATATCTGTGAGTAACTGATTGTAGATTCGACGTCTGTATCCAGCCAGGGCATGTCTGCATGAAGAGTTTAGAGACTCGACTCCTGTATCCAGCCAGGGCACGTCTGTAAGCAACCTTTTGAAGTTCCAGATTCGATACTTGTATCTAGCCAGGGCATGTCTATGAGCGACTGAGTGAAGATCAACACCTGTAACAGGCCAGGAAATTATCTTTCTCAGGTACGCAAGTTCTCGCTAAGGAACCTCTTACGCGATCGACACCTAGATGGCATCTTTAAGCCCATCTCCACAACTATCCATCACACTTCCAAATGGCATCTATAAGCCCATTCCCGACAAGGTCCAATCACATCCAGATGGCATCTATAAGCCCATCCTCCTATCCACCATCTCTCCAAATGGCGTCTGTAAGCCCATTCCCTACATCATAATACTGATGCTCTACTATGTGAGTGCAAATTTCTGGGCACTCTAGTGTTCAATCATCTTCCACCCTCGGATCACGAAAGGCACACAAACCAATCTACATCCTCAGGTCTAAGAAGATTGAACAGGGGCAACTGTTGTACCCCAAAATTTGCCCTCCCATATTCTTCAAAGTCTTGGCAAGCATCATCTCAAGTCTACTCAAGGGCTGCACAGTCAAACCATCCTCCTAAGCCAATCAAAATTAGGGTTTTGGTTCTTGCAAGGAAGTTGAGGTTTTCAAGGGATCAATCAAGTCCCACATGCCTATAAACATTGTCAAGCATCTACATATCAAGTTTCAAGGCTCACAAGGTCAAGTTGCACAGTCAAAAACCCTAATTGCTTCACAATCAACTGTAGGGGCAAAATGGTCATTTGGCAGTCAAAAGTCAAAAATTTTGGTCAACATCTTATTTTGAAGCCACAATCATCATTTGGTCAAATCTTGACCATGATTTCACAAGAATGGCTCAAAAATCATCAAGGTGTCAAAAGTTTCTATTTTAGGACAGCTGAAAAGTCAACTGTAACTTGACCAAGGCATAACTTTTTCATGGTTCATCAGAAAAATCCCATCCAATGCTCATTTTGAAGGGGATGACATTTCCTACAACTCATCTTCACATTCCAAGTCCAAGAAATTCTCTCACAAAAATTCATCAATTTCAACATTATAGGTCATTTTCAAAAGTCAACAAAAAGGCATTTTAAGTCAAAGACCATAACTTGAGATTGGTAAATCAAAATGACATGGGACCAAAGGCATTGGTTAGAGGACTTCAAGACCTTTCCAAAATGTCCAAGAACATGTTCATATGATCAAAATTGAGCAAGATATGCATTGGAGAAGTTGGGAAATTTTTGTGAAATGGCAAAAGTCAACTATCCTTGAAACTTCAATTTTTGACAAAAGGGCCCACTTTTTCCACTTGATTCATCCTTGTCATGCCACCCACGTGTCCCATGATTAAATTCAAGATCAAAAATTTATTTTTTCTATTTTTATTTAATTTTATTGATTTAATTCATTTTAAATCCATAAAATTCAAATAAAAATCAAAAAAATTAATCAAAGGATATCTTGTGGTTTGAATGACCTTGATGCATCATAATACACATGCCAAATTCGTGTAAGGTCCATTTTAAGCATGAAATTCAAAATTGAACAAAATTGGCAAGTTGCTTTAATGGTGGTTATGGAGAAATCTCAAAACTTGATTGCAAGGGTTAAAGGCTCCTAAATGTGATTGATTCTCGTTCATGACCTTATATGCAAGCCTCTCATACATCAGACAGGGGCTAGAGACACCTAAAACGAGAGAACCAAATTCAAAAAATTGGAAGAAAAGTCACAAACTGTTTTCAACCTTCCAGTGCAATTCAAGCATTTCTCTTGATCCAAACACGTTCCCAACAGTCCCAGGAACCTATTGCCATCAAGAACAAGCCTTAGCACTCAAGGAATCGTTCACAACAAGTCCCACAATTTGGCTTATTTTCCAAAATTGCATATCATTATTCATGCGCTTTTAATCTATTTTTTGGGTTGATTTGTGTTAATAGGAACCTCCTGAAGCGATTGGTATAATCCAATTTGATTGTAGCATTCTGAATCGAAAACCACCATTGAAGAACCTTAGGGTTTCAAAGCTTTTGAAATTGGGGTTTTTCACATAGTGTAAAATTAGACCTCAAGACATATATGGTTAAACTCGTCAGGACAAGACGAATCCATTGATACCATCACGCCTTTTTTATATCATCTGTAACTCTAATCGCTATTCTTGGCAGTTTTGGTTTGTGGGGGTTTAAAACCCCCGCTATCTTGTTTTTGTTTTACAGGAAAAGATGAAGAAGGTGATTACGTGGAAGAACATGGGTGGCCCATTCAAATATTATACGCGCGTTTTCTTGTTTAGCATATGCGTGTTATTTTTCCATATTATTTTCTTTGCCCACTCTAATGACAAGATACAGCGCTTGGTTCAGTGGCTGGAGACGTGGCTAGGCATCACTGGGACCTGGGTTCGATTCCCAGGTCCCCCAATATTTGTTTCATATTTTTCACACCCTAATCCTATGCAGATTCACAACTATGTTCCACCATGGAGTCCAGCGCATCAGTCAGCCAAGTGTCTCCCAGTGCAAATCCAATGGCCACAAGGGAAGGAGCATCATGTTCTCAGGTCAACACAGGCGCAGGAAATCTCCAAAGTTAAACAAAGCTGGCTTCTTGATGGGCTTCAGATTCCAATCAAAACATCCCAATTCTGGCCCATACCCCCCCTTGGGTTTGCAATTTTATTTTGTCATTTTATATTTTATTTGTTTTATTTTTATTTCTTTCCCTTTTATTAACTATTAACATAATTAATATTTTTATAAAAAAATCAAAAAAAGAACTAATATTATTATTATTATTAATTTCATTTTATTTTTGTAAATAAATACTAATAAATTGAGTTAATTTTAATTAGGCAACTTTGACCCTTTTTCTTAATAACTAAAATAAATTTAGAAGGTTTTTATTAACTTTTAATTTTATTTCCTTTTATTTTATTTCATTAAAAACATAAAAATACAAAAAACATTTTTTCTTTTAATAAATTAATTAATTAGTTTAATCATTAGTTTTAATTTCATTTAATCACAAAAAAGGACAAAAAAATTCAATTCTTTCTTGAAAAAAGGGTCAAAACCCTTAGAACGTTCCCGATTAAATTTCCATTCGCGCATTTTCATTTCTTTTGATTATATTTTTGTATCTGTACAGAGGATGTAATAGTAATTAGGATTTTATTGCTTTCTTTAATTTTCTCGCACTTTATTTTACAAAACGGGTCTTTGTTTTTTTTTTTGCGATGTATAGACCCGCGCCTTGTAATAGTTAGAATTTACATTCCTGCAATTTACTTTCCGCACCCCTAACTGTTAAATGCATGAAAGAATATATGTAAATAAAATTAATCCGTAGCTCACAAATAACATATACAAAGACAATTAACTGAAAAACAACACACAAAGCACATGCCACTCCTAGGGTACGCTTCACTCGTTGCCTCGAAACGTGGTCATCAAGTATAGGATGTCTTAGAGGTCGCCCTTCTGTCCAAAAGATCCAGTTGCCTCGAAACGGTTGCCTCGGATAAAAGGATCTAGGACATTAGGTTTACTTCTAAGATGTCCTACCATTGCTTCGGTGACCACACTGTCCTGATAATCGAATTGACCCGAACACCTCCAACGATGGTGCTACCTACCTCTCAATGGTGGGATAGCACTATCTAAGGGACTCTTACACAGCTTAATTCCTTAGGGTAGGTAGACTTCTCATAGGTACTTGCTCTTTTCAAAAACAAACAAAACAACTTTTCACACCCCACACTTTCAAAAAGTTTTCAAACAATACTTCATACACTCTTGAGGACTGATACAAGAGTTACCTAGAAGTTTTCAAACAAACTTTTTCAAAACCCACACACACTTGAAAAGAAAACAAATTTTTGAAAACATAAGAGCAAGTACCTAAGAGCCAGTGGATAACCACTGATAGAAAGGGTGCTAACACCTTTCCTTTCTATAAATCTACCTCCCGAACCGAGAAACATTCTCGAATAAGGAATTTTGCTGTGCTTTTGTCCTTTCCATGTTGGAGAATATAAAGACGGTGGCGACTCTTGCTTACCGCGACATACGCGATCCAGCTAAAAAACAGTCAGTTCTATTTCCACCGATCACACATTCCATACCCTGAAACATCACTGTAACTCCATCTTCCCCATTGTTGAAGTTCAAAAACAGAGTAACACAGGTGAACTTCTTCATACCATTCCAGCCACCCTCAAGACAAGCTAAGCATTGCATTAGCTTCCTAGAGGTTCCAGGAAGCTAACCTGATCATTACAGCATCCTAAAGTAAGCTCATTTTCAAAACACGATTTCCATTTTCAAGGTGAGTTTTCTGTTTTTCTAATTCTTAATACATGCATAGTTAGCTTTCCATTTGTGAATATAAAATGTAGACATCATTGCTACGAAGTTGTACATATCCATAGCTTGCATTTATTTGACTTGAGCTTAGAGAATTTCAAGTTTGAAGTTTCTGAAAAAATTAGGTTAAGAATTAGGGCCAACAAAATTCTCTCTGATCTTGGACTTATAGTTTTAGTTATGCATATGGTTAGAATCGTGAAGTAAAATGCTATAATTTTCATGTTATCACTTTCCATTTTTGTTGAGAAATGAAAGAGTTACAGGGGGTCCGGCTGGCTAGAGGTTGAAGATGAAGTACATGACAAGGAAATGTTTTGTGTTATGTATTTGTGTTTTCATTTGAACTAACGGATGTACAGCCACCCCAGTGGCAAGGCAGCATGCAAAAACACCATAGGTCATGGGTTCGAGCCTTGGTGCCTGCCTTTTTGCATTTTTCATATTTCCCACTTTTTTGGTTGTTTGCAGCATGGGCTTCTGGACATTGGGCCCTATATTTTTGCTAACTTCCTGCCTCTCATTTACCTTCAGCACCCCTGGCCCAAATATTTTATTTAATATTTTTATTTTCATTTTATTTTATCAAATATATTTTCTTAATAATAAAAAATATAAAAATGATAAATATTATATTTTGTCTTATTTTATTTTCTCATAAAAAATATTTTTTTTATTTAAGTTATATACTATTTTTTTTCTTTAAATAAACTTGTAAGTTAAATTAGAATTAGGTTAAATATTTATTTTTTCTTCATACCTATTAAATATTTATATAAAAAGACCAAAATACTTCATAAATACCATATACTATTTTCAAGACAAAAATACTTAAAGAAATTTATTTCCTTTTAATAAATTAGAATTAGGGTTAATCAAAATCTTTTCTAAAAAAATAATTTCCTTTCTTAATTAATTTAAGTTTAATCTTGATTTTTTTATTAGGCTTAGGTTAAAACTTTTTACATAGAAAAACAAAACAAAATTTTCTTTTGCATTTACATTTCTTTGCATATTTAAATTATCTTGTACATTATTTATTCCAATACTTGTATAAATTCAATTTGGTTGTAATAGATTAATTAGGTTTATATCATTGCAATCCCCATTCATCAATTGTATACCCCTCCCACAAAGTAATGTAATAGCGTAGTACTCTTTAAATTTCGCAATTTACCGCTTTTATATAACATACTAGTAATTAGGGTTTGTATGGCAAGATAAAACCAATCAAATAGAAAACCCTAATTCAAGACAAAATCAAGCATGAAAATGATACACTTGCACACAAGCACCCCTAGGGTTACCCCACTTGGTTGCCTTATACAAAATGGCCATATTACGCATGTGAGGTATCTTAGCAAAACAAACAAATATAAGATCATAGTCCCTCAATGATGCTATTCAAAGTTGCCTTACAAAATGATCTTAGTACCTCAAAAATGCTAAGATACCTTATAACATTGCTAATCATGGCTATACGATGACCCACGCCCGTCCCATTTACATCCAAAGATAGGGTTGCTTACCAAATCAATGGTAAGACAACAATATCAAAGGAAAAGAAAATGAACAAGAAAGACATTTGGGTAGGTAGATTACTTTTAGTTACTTGCTCCATTTCAAAACAAATATCCTTGCTATTTTCAAAACAAACACACACATTTTCAAAACATCCTATAAACATTGAAAATATTTTCAAAAAGACAAACATCTTTGTATACATTCTTACGAACGAGAATCATTACAAAGATCGCCTAAACAATGGCCTCTTTACAAAATACTTTCAAAAACCACACAAAGCACATTTTCAAACAAAATCAAGTGATCTAGCAAGTAACTAAGAGCCCATGGAAAACCCTTGATGAAAAGGGTGCTAATACCTTCCCTTTTCATAATCTACCCCCCGAACTCAAGAAACAATCTTAAAGGTCTTTCCTGTGCTTTTTCACCTTTCCTTTTGGATAAAAGAAAAGTCGGTGGTGACTCTTGCTAACCGCAACATTTGCGATAAAACGCAAAAACTTCAAGTCATTTCTCCCACCGTATCACAGAACTGGCGACTCTGCTGGGAAAAATTCTAAAAAGTGGGGTTACCTTAGGGATAGATCACATATACTTGCTTATATTGTTTGATTTGTATGCTTTACATTATGGTTCTTTTTTTGGGTTTGAATCCTCTGCCCAGATTTGGGATACATTATAGATAAGTAGCAATACGTTATGGAAACTGTGCGGGGTATATCGACATGGTCTAAGCAATAGCTACGTTAGTGCGACATATTTGTGGGTACCGGTAGCCTTTGAGTTAATCAAAGAGAATATGGGGCCGCTGAGTGATGTCATGAAGCACTAATGAACTTCTAGAACCTTTACTTGACCAACTTGGCCTTTAGGATGTAGTGAGATGACCGGATTTGGTGCAGTCCGAAGTTGGTATATACTCGATACTACACTCATTGAGGTTTAGTTTCTTGGGATATTTCGGTCGCCATCAAAGAGGCTTGAGCTGAAAAAATGACCAAGGAAACAATCCAGTGATATTGAGCTCCTTAGAACCCGGTTACTATTACTAGGACAGGTTTAAGCCAACTAAACTTCAAGAGGGTACTTACCTATAAAACTCCATGAAAGCCTAAACTAAGGACTTGTTTGCTTTGCTTGTATATACATACTTGTATATAACATCATGGACATCATGAACATCATATACATCCACTAACCATTTCAAGGATTTTGGGATTCATCTTTGTTCTTGTTTTGTAGAAAATGGATTCACTTCGCAGGAAAACTATTCAAGTCAATCTTGTGAGAATTCCTATACAACTTAAGGAGTTAGCTTCAAAGATTCCTGAGAACTCTCCATTCACCGAGAGACATGGTCGTATACTCAACTTGGTAACCTCCAACACAGATGAGGATATGATGAAGGTGCTCTTTCAGTTCTTTGACCCTTTGCACCATTGCTTCACATTTCCCAACTATCAACTTGTGCCTAATTTGGAAGAATTCTCCCAACTATTGAGGATTCCCATTCTCAATCAACTACCTTTCAACGGTACGGAAAGAGATCCAAAGCCAGAAGAGATTTCTCAAGCTCTACACTT
This sequence comes from Vicia faba, assembly GCA_948472305.1. Classification (NCBI taxonomy): domain Eukaryota; kingdom Viridiplantae; phylum Streptophyta; class Magnoliopsida; order Fabales; family Fabaceae; genus Vicia; species Vicia faba. The sequence continues at coordinate 1,632,627,019 of OX451737.1, forward strand.
GCACTCATCTGATGTCACAACTCATTGGGAAACTAGGAGTGGTGTCAAAGGCTTCTTAGCAAAGTTCCTATTTGAGAAAGCCCAAAGCTGTTGGAATTACTTAGACTTGCAAGCCTTTGAGGAAATCGTGGCTCTTCTTATCTATGGGATGATTTTGTGTCCAAATCCTGACCAACTCATAGATGTGAATGCCGTCAAAATCTTCATGTCACGTAACCCGGTGCCTACATTGCTAGGGGATATCCTACACTCTTTTCACACTCGCACAATGAGGAAAAGAGGTGTCCTTATATGTTCCACCCCTCTCCTAGCAAGATGGTTTATTTCTAATCTTCCCCAATCAATCTTAAAGAATGAGAAAGGTTCAAGGTGGTCAAAAAGGTTAATGACGCTCAAACATTCAGACATTCATTGGTGCTCCCAATCCAAGGAGAATGTTATCATTGTTGACCGTTATAGAGAATTCCCTAATGTCCCTCTACTTGGCATTAGGGTAGGTATCACCTACAACCCATGTTTAACCTTAAGACAGTTTGGTTACACCCGAAGGGATGGCCCGCACGAGATGTTGATTCAAGGTTTGGTATTCGACTATGACAACGACGATCAAGGTCTTCGCCAGAGATTTATCCGAGCTTGGAGGATGTTAAACAAGGTGGATAGAAATACTTTGGGGCACAAGAATCCAATCCCTCTTGAGCCTTACCTAAAATGGGTACGAACTTATGCTCATAGTCTTATGATGCCTTACCCCTCCATTCTCCCGGTAATCATTGAGCCTGTCATGGAGGGAGATGTTCCATACACTATCCTACATCTTGACATGCCCACATCTCTTGAATACCTACAAAGGTATTGGATACAACTCAAGGGAGAGCGAGATACGTTCGAAGCCTAATTCTATGCAAGCGGGAAGAAGGTTTTGGAACTCACTAGGCTACTTTATGAGGAGCGGACCCTGAATGCCTACATTGCACCAAAGAGGATGAACACTACCTTTTTATCTTAGATTTTTCTATTATATTGTCCAAGGGGCATTGATGTACTCAAATTTATCTTATTAATATAACATGTGTTTCCTTTTTGTCTAAAACAAATTTGAATCGTTGAAATCATTGCATATGCATATATCATTCATCATAACATAAACAGGTCTTTGCAACAAGTTTCCTCATCTCTCTACTGTTTATTTCAGTAAGATGGATCTCGAACAAACAGTGAAAGAACTCCAAGCTCAGAACATGCAGTTTCAACAGTTGCTCATGACCCTAGCCAAGGGGCAAGAAGAGTTGAAGACTCTGCTAGCTGAAGAGAGGAAAAAGAAAACAAAGAATGTAACTGGAGTCTTAAACATGGGGAGAAGATTTCAGGGGCAGACGAGAAGGACTTTGAATTTTGCAACAACATCCGGTGAAGGAGAAGGGAAAGGCAAGCAAATAGCTGTCCCATTAGAATCAGAAGAAGAGGAGGAAGAAGAGGAAGACTACTCTGAGGAACAGTATCCTCCAATTGATGACAAGTACAGACATCTCGAAGAGCGTTTGAGCGCGATGGAAATACAAAAGGTGTCGGGCTTAGACTTTGAGGAATAGGGACTAGTGTCGGGGATTTTAATTCCTCCGAAATTTAAAGTGCCTATATTTGCCAAATATCATGGAGTGTCATGCCCTAAAATGCATCTCCGATCATATGTGAGAAAAATTCAACCCCATACGGCTGATAAAGACTTATGGGTGCATTTTTTCCAAGACAGTCTGTCTGGAACACAACTCGTTTGGTTTTACCAACTAGAAAGAGCCAACATCCATAATTGGGAAGATCTTGCCGCAAATTTCTTTAAGCAATATCAATACAATGCTGATTTGGCGCCTAACCGTACTCAACTCTAGAGTATGGCCATGGCTTCCAATGAAGGTTTCAAGGATTACGCACAAAAATGGAGAGATTTGGCTGGAAGAGTTCAACCCCCTCTGTTTGAAAGGGAATTGGTGGACAAGTTCTTAGGCACCTTATCTGGCCCTTTCTTTAACCATTTAATCGGAAGTTCATCTACAGGCTTTACTGAACTAATATTAACTAGAGAGAGGGTGGAAGATGGCATAAAAAGTGGAAAGATTCAGAAGGATTCATCTTCTTCTACAGCTGTAAGGAAGCCTTTCATCAGGAAGAAAGAGGTAGCTGTTGTATATCCGCAAAGGAACCAAGATAGGGCCGAACGCCGGCCGATGGTGGGGCTGTTATGATTCCCAAGCCTACATCTGATCAACAAAGAAGTAATCAACCAAGGGTGGAAAGGCCAGTCCAGAAATTCACCAGAATTAACATGACTCTGTCTCAAGTATTACCGCATCTTCTGAGATCCAACTTGGAAACCTTCAAAGAAGCTCCGAAAAACCCAATACAAAATCCCCTCATTATCACCCCAATGCCCGTTGCGCATATCACTCTAAAAGTCCTGGTCATGATACTAATAACTTTTGGGCCTTGAAAAACAAAATACAAGACCTCATTGAAGCAAAATAAATTGAGTTCGATGCGCACGAGAAGCCAAATGTCATTTCTGCTCCTATGCCCAGACATGGTCATAATACCAATGCTATTGAAAAAGATTTGTTTGTTACCATAGTTGATGAACTCATGACTCCACTTCCAACCATTAAGATAAACTTGTTGAAATCCGGTGTGTTCCCGGGCTGTAATAAAGTTTGCCATCTCTGCTTGTCCTCACCAACTGGTTGCCCTTTGTTGAAAGCAGGCATTCAGCGCCTGATAGATAACAAAGAGATTTTTTTTGAAAGTACTCCTGTTTCACCTATTCTTGTTGAAGATGTTTCAATCATTACCATCTCCGCTAATTCTTCCAGGATCTCCACCAAAAGACCTGTTAGAATTACATCGGTTCCGAAAGCAACTCCTTTAATAATCACAATGCCTGGGCCAGTCCCATATGAATCAGACAAAACTGTGCAGTGGAATTACGGAGGGGACATTTACTACCATGGCATCAAACAAGATTGGCCGGCCTCCGAAGAGATAAACTCCGAAGAAGAAGATTCCGACATCAGCAATATTGCCGGAACTAGTAAAATTACCCGAAGCGATAGGATCTTTTCTCCAGAAATTGCTCCCCCAAAGGCAGTTTCTGGACCCGTGGCTGTTCCAAAGGTTACTTCCGTACCCATAATCATCTCTGCAAGTGCTCCTATTAACGAAGCCGTTACAACCCTTGTTGTCATTCCTACCAACACTCTTGCTGCTGAAACTCGAGGAAAGAGTATTCAAGTGGAGCCTGTCCGGACGAAGGCTCAATCACTGACTATCCCTGAGACATCTAAGAAAGAAATGGAGGAGATCCTAAAAATTATAAAGAGGAGCAACTACGATGTAGTTGAACAATTGGTGAAAACTCCCTCCAAAATCTCCATGCTGGCATTACTACTGTGTTCCGAGGCACATGCGAAAGCCTTGGTGAAGTTCCTAAAAATAACCCATGTGCCTCAAGAGACGTCTGCTGATCAATTCCAAGTCTGCGTGGCTAGCTTGACAGCAGATAACGGCCTAGGCTTCTCGGATGCTGATTTGACACCAAGGGGAAGAAAGAACAATGAGGCATTGCATGTCTCAATGGAATATAGGGGCACAACTCTGGCCCATGTATTGGTGGACACTGGCTCATCTTTGAATGTATTACTGAAAAAAGCTCTTGATAGACTTGACTGCGGGGGATTGACATTAAAGCCAAGCAACATAGTAGTAAGGGCATTTAATGGCTTGAAGAGAATGGTACACGGGGAAGTGGATATCCCCATAAAGGTGGGAACACAAACTTTCAATTCAACCTTTTATGTAATGGACATTCGCCCTTCGTACTCTTGCTTGCTAGTCCGGCCTTGGATCCACAATGCTGGCGCTGTTACCTCTACATTGCACCAGATGCTGAAGTATCCGGTTCAAGGGAAGATTATCATTGTCCATGGAGAGAAAGAATACATGATCAACCATCTCAATTCCTTTAGATATGTGGAATTGGACGGTAAATTCATCGAAATTCCATTTCAACACTTCGAAGAGGTCCCCCAAGAGGTGGCAGTGACCACGACTGTGTCCCAGATTCCCAAGATCACAAGACTTCCACTCTGGATGTCATCTCTGAAGGACACCAAAGCAGTGGTAAAGGAAGATGGATGCACCATCTAGGGGTAACTTCCGGATATCCCGTATAAGTCTGACAAGTTTGGCCTAGGTTTCACTTCAAATGCTCAAAAGGTTGTACGCCGTGCCCGTGCTGGAGGGCCACCCTTGAACATTAGCAACCGTGAGGTCAATGCAGTAGAAGATGGTGAAGATGATTGCAACCTGGAGGATTGGATCTTTCCGACTGTCAATGGAGGACTCAGCAATTGGGAGGCTAGAGACTTCGTCCCAATAACTTTTATCCCACAGTAATTTATCTTTACATTTTGTTGGATCCTTAATATTCAGAAACAACTCGCACTCTTAAAACCTTGTGTCTTACCCGAGGCACAATGGTCCATTTGTAAGGGTTATTATTTCATCTTCATATGACATCAATGAATCATGGACGTTTTTGCATACAAACTTTTGTGCTCATTGTTTTTCTTTTACATTTTATTTTCTTCCAAAGATAGTTATACCCTTACACACACCCACACTCACAATGCAGGTATGCATCCATTCTGGATCCCATGGGTAACGATACTGCTATGGCCTTTCGTGACTCTGAGAATCTAATCTACCAAGCCGAAGACGAAGGTGAGGAAGATTGTGAAGTACCAGGGGAACTTTCCAGACTGCTACAACAAGAAGAAAGAACCATTCAGCCTCACGAGGAACCCTAGGATACAATCAACCTGGGTACCGAGGAAGACCAAAAAGAAGTCAAGGTAGGTGCCAATCTGGAACCCAGTGTCAAGGAGCGTCTGATTCAGTTGTTACATGACTATGTTGAAATCTTTGCCTGGTCATATGAAGACATGCCAGAACTTGATATAGACATTGTGGTATATCGTCTGCCTACAAGAGAAGATTTTCCGCCAGTAAAACAAAAGGTTCTCCACATGAGGCCTGATATGTCAGAAAAGATTAAAGCAAAGGTTATGAAGAAATTCAATGCTGGATTCTTGGCTGTCACTTCCTACCCTAAATGGGTTGCCAACATTGTTCCCGTACCTAAAAATGATGGCAAAGTACGAATGTGTGTGGACTACAGAGATTTGAATAGGGCGAGCCGAAAAGATGATTTTCCACTCCCCACATTGATATCTTAGTTTACAATACGGCATAACACAAAGTGTTTTCCTTCATGGACGGATTCTCAGGTTACAACCAAATCAAAATGGCACCTGAGGACATGGAGAAAACAACATTTATCACACAGTGGGGCACATTCTGCTACAAGGTAATGCCATTCGGACTGAAGAATGCTGGGGCAACCTATCAGCGCGCCATGGTAGCTTTATTTCATGACATGATACATCATTAAATAGAGGTCTACATAGACGATATGATATCCAGATCACAAACAGAAGAAGAGCATATTAACCATTTATAAAAACTGTTTGAGAGACTGAAGAAGTACAAGCTGAGGTTGAATCCAAACAAGTGTACATTTGGGGTACGGTCTGGTAAACTCCTAGGCTTTGTCGTCAGCAACAAAGGTATCGAGTTCAATCATGCCAAAGTTAAAGAAATACAAGAGATGCCTGCTCCTCGCACCGAAAAGGAAGTCAGAGGACTCTTGGGACGTTTGAACTATATTGTCAGATTCATTTCTCACCTGACAGCTACTTGTGAGCCAATCTTCAAACTATTGAAGAAAGATCAAGTAGTCAAATGGAATGATGAACACCAAGTTGATTTTGACAAAATTAAAGAATATTTACAAGAGCCTCTTGTGTTGATGCCACCAATCGAGGGGATACCATTAATCATGTATCTGACTGTTTTAGAAAACTCAATGGGGTGTGTATTGGGGCAGCATGACGAGTCTGGCCAAAAAGAGCATGCTATTTACTACCTGAGCAAAAAGTTTACTGGCTGTGAAACTAGATATTCACTGCTCGATAAAACTTATTGTGCTCTGGCATGGGCTGCTCGCCGGCTAAGACAGTATATGCTGACTTATACTACCTTGTTGATATCTAAAATGGATCCGATAAAATACATCTTCGAGAAGCCTGCTCTTTCTGGGAGAATAGCTAGATGGAAGATGATCCTGACAGAGTACGACATACAGTATACTACCCAAAAATCTATAAAAGGCAGTGTGCTAGCTGATCACCTTGCTCACCAAGCTGTAGAAGACTATCAGTCCATGAAGTTTGAATTCCCGGATGAAGACATCATGACCTTAGACAACTGCGAAGAAATCAGGCCATATGACGGACCTGAACAAGGATCCCGATGGGCCCTGTTCTTTGATGGATCATCCAATACACTTGGTAATGGTATCAGTGATGTACTCATATCTCCGGAAGGGTGTCATACTCCCTTTACTGCTAAACTTTGCTTCAATTGTACGAACAACATGGCAGAATACGAAGCGTGCATCTTTGGTCCCAAAGATGCCATAGACTTGGGGATTAAATCCTTGGATGTATTTGGAGATTTAGCTTTGGTCATCAGTCAGATCAAAGGGGAACAAAACACCAAACACCCAAACCTTATCCCTTACAAAGAACATGTTTTGACATTGCTACCACATTTTGAGAAGATTACCTTCGAGCATTTCCCGCGAGAAGAAAATCAGCTAGCAGACGCTCTAGCCACAATGTCATCTATGTTTAAACTTAATTGGGATAACGAGGCTCCCCAGATCACCATTGAACAAATGGATGAACCAGCACACTGTCACGATATTAATACTGAAGAAGTAGTGGACCAACCTTGGTTCCACGAAGTCAAGAAGTATCTCGAGGCTCAAGAATATCCAGAAGGAGCTTCAATCAATGATAAGAAGTTCTTAAGGAGACTCTCTGCTAAATTCTTCCTTAGTAATGGCATCATTTACAAACACAATCATGACTCCGTATTGCTTCAGTGCGTAGATAAGATTGAAGCTGAAAGGATCATGGCTGAATTGCATGAAGCCACATTTGGCACTCATTCCAGTGGGCATACGATAGCGAAGAAAATATTACGGGAAGGCTATTACTGGTCTACCATGGAAGCAGATTGCTATCAACACTCTCGAACCTGTCATAAATGCCAGATTTATGCCGACAAAGTGCATGTACCCCCGGTTCCTCTGAATGTCTTGACAGCTCCTTGTCCCTTTGCTAAGTGAGGGATTAATATGATTGGGGAAATCAAGCCGACAACCTCCAATGGACATCGCTTCATCCTAGTGGCCATTGACTATTTTACAAAGTGGGTTAAAGCAGCCTCATTCGCCTCCGTTACCAAGAATTTTGTTGCCCGCTTCATCAAGCAAAACCTTATTTGCCGGTACGGTATCCCGGAAAGGATCATCACTGACAATGGTACAAATCTCAACAACACTATGATCACCGTATTGTGCGAGCAATTCAAGATTCAGCATCAAAGTTCTTCTCCCTATCGACCAAAGATGATGGGGTTGTGGAAGATGCAAATAAAAACATTAAAAAGATCATACAGAAAATGACAGTCACATACAAAGACTGGCATGAGATGTTACCATTCACTCTCCACGGTTATCGTACCACGGCTCGCACATCAACCGGGGGCAACACCCTATTCTTTGGTTTACGGCATGGAGGATGTCTTGCCTATTGAGGTTTAGATCCCCTCTCTGAGGATTCTGAAGGATGCAGGGTTAAACGAAGACGATTGGATCCATACTCGACTTGATCAACTAAATTTGATTGATGAAAAGAGACTTACTGTTGTTTGCCATGGTCAAATGTATCAAAAATGGATGATCAAGGCTTTCAACAAGAAAGTCAGACGTCAAGTATATCAAGTTGTGGATCTAGTGATCAAACGTATCATCTTGCCACAAAGTGATCCAAGGGGCAAATGGACTCCTACCTATGAAGTACCATTTGTAATCAAAAACATATTCTCCGGTGGGGCAATGATTTTGACCACCATGGATGGCGATGACCTGCCACACCCTGCAAACACGGACATAGTCAAAAGATACTATGCATAAGAGACCCGCTAGGTTGACATACCTAGGCAAAACAAGGGCATCCTGGCGAACCAAAAAGGTTCGGGAAAAAATTAGGGATAAAACAACAAAAATTTTATACCCGGCAAGTTGAAAACCCGAAAGGGCGACTTGGGCAAAAAAGGGTTTCCCGTTGGACTGAAAACCTAAAAGGGCAATCCAGGCAAAAGTTAGGGAATTAAAGCGTATTACTATGTCCCATCGGATCACTTTACAAACAACCTTTGACTTCCACTAACAAACTGAAAGGTTCTGATTAATTCAATCATCTTCAGACGAGACAACAAATAGACAAGATACTCAGAGATACGAAGGCTATAGCAGAATGGAAACCCCATGGGATTTTTATACACGTAGCTATCTTTTCTTTGTATCAAAATTTTCATTTTTACGACAACATTCTCTTACTAGAATGTTTGTCCCCTTGTACAAAAAATACTTATTCAAAGTCAATATAAAATATTCCTTTGAAAGTGAAAAAACTATTTGTCTTTTTATTTACGCTTGTGTTTTGTTTACAAAAACGTCCAATGATTCACTGTTGAACATAATTACTGTTTACAAATAAATAAAATGGGAAAGACAATTACTGATAGGTTGAAAGAATAGGAAAATGTCTCTAGGCTATTCCATAAGTAATCCCCTACAGTACGTCATTTAAATCCCCAGCGGAACAAAGTTCCCAGTTATCAATCCCCAACAAAAGTCGTCAAATTTCTCGGGACTCCCCAACAGATTTTACAACCAGTACATGGCATTGCCCTCACAGCAGAATTTATTTCTCTCAACAGAAATTCACCAGTACCTCAACTTCAAGACATGAAGACTCACATATCCTTAATAGTATTCAAGGATTTATTTTCCTCAATCCGACAACAATATAACAAATCAGCTCACATACGCATACATTGCATCCATACATCATAAACATTGATAAAGCAAATACATTACATCACACATTTCATGTAACATGACTTTGTATTTTAGCTAACATTTTACCCTTTTCAGGATGAGATTAACAGCTACCCTTAACAGATTCAATCTGCAGATACAATACAGATACGCACCAGACACGAATGCCATTCTAATACTCATTCAGATTCAACTTTCAAATACAGTTCAGATACGCTCCAGACACGGATGCCATTCTGATACTCATTCAGATTCAAATTTCAGATACAGTTCAGATACGCTCCAGACGCGGATGCCAATCTGATACTCATTCAAAATCAGCCCCCAGATACAGTTCAGATACGCTCCAGACACAGACGCCATTCTGATACTCATTCTTTCAGCTTACAAGTTACAATTCAACAACCATTCTTAGATGGCATGTACAAGCCCATCTCCAACAACTTTCTATCACCTCTCCAAATGGAATCTTTAAGCCCATTCCCTTAACCATCGCATCACCGAGTGCAAATTTTTGGGCACTCTAGTGTCCAATCATCTTCCACCTTCGAGTCACGAACGACAAAGCTTACCAATCTAACTCTTCAGGCTTAAGAAGATTGAACAGGGGCAGCTGTTGTACACCAAAATTTTCCCTCTCATTTATCAAGATTTTTCTCACAAGATCTCTTTGACTCAAGACTGGATTAGGGTTTGACAAACTCAAGACATCTCATCATGCACTGATGACCCAAAATTAGGGTTTGGAATTGCACAAAGATTTTTGGACTATCAATGCTTCATATGACTTTCAAGTATCATTATGGACCCCCAAGATTTTTGGACTATCAATGCTTCATATGACTTTCAAGTATCATTTGGTACATAAATAAATACATTATATTTATTTTCTTAAGAAATTAGGGTTTTTGCCCTAAAAAACAAAAATAATTAAATTTAACTTTTTATTTATTTCTTTACATTTCTTTCCATTGAAAATACTTTACATACATACAAAACTTTTTTTTCGCATAATGCATTTTACCTAATATTTATTTATTGTATTTTATTTAAATATTGTACATTTAAAATATTATGCCTTGTAAATTCGATTTGGTTGTAATAATCTAGGGTTTAATTTCTTGCAAAGATAATCCCCTATTCAAATTTGTACCCCCTCCCTATATCATGTTGTAATAGTGTAGAATTTCAATTCTCGCACCTTTAAGCTTTCAATTATGCCATGATTAGAGAGTTAGGGTTTGTATGCAAAATCAAATTAACAAATAGTTTGACCTAATCAAAGATAAAAATGCATGGGAAAAAATAAACACAATGCACACTTGCACCCCTAGGGTTACAATCCACTTGTTGCCTTCAAAAATGGGCCATGGTATGCATGTCAAGTACTTTGGCAAAACAAAAACAAAACAAAAGATCATAGTCCCTCGATGACGCTATCTGAGTTGCCTAAACAAAATGATCAAGTCCCTTAAGAAATTGCCAAAAATACTTGACACCATTGCTATCATGGTCTATACGATGACCCGCGCCTGTCCCGTTTAACATCCTAACACAAGGTTGTTCACCAAATACAATGGTGAAACAACACTGTTAAAAGGGTTAAAAACATAAGAAAGATCTTTGAGTAAAATAGGGTAGACAACTCTTAGTTACTTGATCAAAAGCTTGCAAAACATCCTTGCTATCTTCAAAACACACCTCACTACACAATTTCAAAACCTTCCTTTCAAACATTGAAAACTTTTCAAAAGACAAAAGCACCTTTGTATACATTCAAACAAGAATCATTACAAAGGTTGCCACAACGATGGCCTCTTTTCAAAACATCTTTCAAAATCACACACAAAGCACCATTTCAAACAATTGAAAAAAGCAAAGCAAGTGATCTAAACAAGTAACTAAGAGCCCATGGATAACCATGGATAGAAAGGGTGCTAATACCTTCCCTTTCTATAATCTACTCCCCGAACCTAAGAAAACATCTCAAAGGTCTTTCTTGTGCTTTTTAGCCTTTCCTTAGGATAAAATAAAAAGTCGGTGGCGACTCTTGCTAAACCGAAATATTTGCGAACACAAACGCAAAACCTCAAGTCAGTTCTCCCACCGTATCACAAAACTGGCGACTCTGCTGGGGAATCAAGTTTAAAAGTGGAGTAACCTTAGGGCTTAGATCACCCTTTGCATGATTATATTGTTTGCTTTGATTGCTTTACATTTGGTTCTCTTGTTTGGGCTTGAAATCCTCTACCCGGATTTGGGAAACATTCATAGGTAAATAGCAATACGTTGTGGAAACTGTGCGGGGTATACCGACATGGTTGAAGCAATAGTTATATTAGTGCGACATATTTGTGAGTACCGGTAGCCTTTGAGTCAATCAAAGAGAATACGGGGCCGCTGAGTGATGTCATAAAGCACTAATGAACTCTTAGAGCCTTACTTGACCATCTTGGCCTTATTAGGGGTAGTTAGATGACCGGCTTTGGTGCAGTCCGAAGTTGGTAGATACTCGATACTACACTCATTGAGGGTTGTTTTCTTGGAATATTTTGGTCGCTAGTTAAGTGGCTAAACCAAAACAATGAACATAGAAAACAATCCAGTGATATTGAGCTCCTTAGAACCCGGTTACTATTTATAGGACAGGTTTGAGCCAACTAAACTCAAGAGGGTATTTACCTATGAAACCTCATGCAAGCCTGAAACTAGGGTTTTGTGTGACTTGCTTGTACATGTGTTTGTGCATACATCATACATCATAAAGCATCATATGCATCCACTAACCATTTCAAGGGTTTGGATCTTCATCTTTGTTCTTGTTTTGTAGGTCATGGAATCTCTTCGCAGGAAAACAATTCAAGTCAACCTTGTGAGAATCCCTCCTCAACTCAAGGAGCTTACTTCTAGGATTCCAGAGAATTCTCTTTTCAGTGAAAGACATGGTAGGCTTCTCAACTTGGTTAACTCCAACATTGAAGAAGACATGGTGAAAGTTCTCTTCCAGTTCTTTGACCCCCTGCACCACTGTTTCACATTCCCTGATTACCAATTGGTGCCTACTTTGGAGGAATTTTCTCAACTCCTGAGAATTCCTATTCTTCATCAACTACCCTACAACAGTACGGAAAAAGAACCAAAGCCTGAAGATGTTGCTCAAGCATTACACTTGCAACCATCTGACATCAAGGGTCATTGGGAAACCAGAAGTGGTGTCAAGGGTTTCTTGGAAAAGTTTCTATTTGAGAAGGCACAAGACTGTTGGAATTCCCTAGATCTACAAGCTTTTGAGGAGATTGTAGCACTTCTCATCTATGGGTTGGTCTTGTTCCCAAATCCTGATCAGCTTATAGATGTAAATGCTGTCAAGATTTTCATATCTCGGAATCCTGTACCTACATTTCTTGGGGACATCCTACACTCATTTCACACACGAACAATGAGGAAAAGAGGTGTTCTCATGTGCTGTACTCCTCTCCTAGCATGGTGGTTTATTTCTCACCTTCCACAATCAGTTTTGAAGAATGAGCAGGGTTTAAGGTGGTCACAATGATTGATGACCCTCACACATTCTGATGTACATTGGTGTTCTCGGTCCAGAGAAAATGTCATCATCATTGATCGTTGTGGAGAATTCCCTAATGTCCCACTACTTGGCATTAGGGGAGGCATTACCTACAACCCTTGTTTATCTCTAAGACAGTTTGGATATGCTCGAAGGGATGGCCCTCATGACATGCTGATTCCTGACCTAGTTTTTGAATTCGACAACAATGCGCAAGGACTTCGACAAAGGTTCATCAGAGCTTGGAGGATGCCCAACAAAGTGGATAGTAAGACACCGGGGCACAAGAATTCCATCCCCCTTGAGCCTTATCTCAATTGGGTACGAACCCGCGCCCAAAATCTTATGATGCCATACCCTTACATTCTCCCCTTGATCAAAGAGCCTGTTATGGAAGGAGAGGTTCCATACACTATCCTACATCCTGGCATGCCAACATCATGGGAAGAAATTCAAAAGAGTTGGATCCAACTCAAGGAAGAACGGAATACTTTTGAAGCCAGCTTCTATGCCAGTGAGAAGAAGGTTTTGGAGCTTACCCGTCGACTTCGTGAGGAGGAAACTCTCAACACTTACATCGCACCAAAGAGGATGCGCAATGTCTTTTTACATTAAGAATTTTGTAATATTTTTCCCATGGGGCACTTATGTACTAACAATTTCTTCTTAATATGACGTGTGTTCCTTTTTGTTTGCAACGAATTTGAATTTCTAAATCCTTGAATGCATTACATAAATAACATACCATTCATCATATGCATAAACAAGTCTTCACACCAGGTTTCCTCATCTTTCTGCTGTTTATTTCAGCAAGATGGATTTGGAGCAGACGGTTAAGGATCTGCAAGCACAGAATTCTCAATTCCAGTAACTCCTCATGACCTTAGCAAAGGGACAAGAGGACCTCAAAGCACTGTTGGCGAAAAATAAAGAGAAAAAGAAGAAGAGGCCTGGAGTAGCCACTTTTGGAAGAAGGTTTGAAAGCAATGCTAGAAAAGTTCTCGAGTTCCCCTCAACGTCTGATGAAGGGGCTGGTAAAGGAAAAGGGGATGTGGTACCTTCTGAATCTGAAGTTGAAGAGGAGGAAGAGGAAGAAGACGAAGACTACTCCGAACAACAATATCCCTCGGCGGATGATAAATATAAGAATCTTGAGGATAGATTGGCAGCCATGGAGTTGCAAAGGGTACCTGGTTTAGATTTTGAAGAACTAGGGTTGGTCGTTGGGATCATTATTCCTCCCAAGTTCAAAGTACCAACATTTGCTAAGTATGACGGTTTGTCCTGCCCAAAGATGCATCTGAGATCGTATGTCAGAAAGATCCAACCCCACTCATCTGATAAAGACCTTTGGGTACACTTTTTCCAAGACAGTTTGTCAGGCATGCAATTGGACTGGTTCTATCAACTCGAGAGATCAGAGGTTCACAATTGGGAAGACTTAGCTGCTGCTTTTTACTGTCAATACCAATACAATGCTGATTTGGCGCCCACTCGTACTCAACTATAGAGTATGGGGATGGCTTCCAATGAAGGAATTAAAGAGTATACCCAGAAGTGGCGTGATCTGGCTGGAAGGGTGCAGTCGTCGTTGTCGGATATAGAGCTAGTTGACATGTTTCTGAGGACCCTGTCTGGCCCTTTCTTCAATCATTTAATCGGGAGTTCTTCCGCGGGATTTACTGAACTAATTTTGACCGGCGAAAGGGTCGAGGCCGGTATTAAAAGTGGTAAGATTCAGAAAGATACATTCGTGTACACTACTGTTAAGAAAACCTTCCCAGCTAAGAAGGAAGCCTCTACTGTGTATTCTCAGAAAAGTCAGGGAAGAACCGAACGCCGGCCAACTGTAGGGGCTGTGATGATTCAAAACTCTTCAAATGATCAACCTCGTAGAAATCAACCAAGGTATAATCAACAACGGGTAGAAAGGCCACAACGGCAGTTCACCCGAATCAACATGACACCAGCTCAAGTACTCCCTCATTTGTTGAAGTTGAATCTTACCAGTTTGAAGGAAGCGCCAAATAACCCTAATACCTCCTCTCCATACTACCACTCCAATGCCAAGTGTGCCTACCACTCTGACAGTGTTGGGCATGATACGAATAATTGTTGGGTGCTTAAGAACAAAATCCAAGACCTGATTGACGCCAAGGAAGTATAATTCGATGTGCCCGAAAAGCCAAATGTGATTTCTGCCCCAATGCCCAAGCACGACCATAATGTTCATGCCGTCATGGAAGACCTTCATGTTACCGATGTTGCTAACCTTTTGACTCCGTTACTAGTGATTAAAGAGAATTTGATGAGAGCCGGGATATTCCCAGGCTGTGGAAAGGACTGTTACTTTTGTTTGAACATACGAGCTAACTGCCCAATGTTGAAATTAGGTATCCAACGCCTGATGGATACCCAAGAGATACTCTTCCAAAAAACCCCTGTTGATACCTTCACTCCTGTTACTCCTGCTACTTTTGCTACTTCAACCAACGATATTGCAATTATAACCATTTCCGACAATCCTCCCAAGGCTTGCAAAAGGCCTGTCAGGATTACGCCCGACCCTAAATTTGTACCATTAAAAATCACCATGCCGGGACCTGTCCCGTATCAATCTAGCAAGACGATACCATGGAACTATGGAGGAGAAATCTTCTATCATGGTATCAAATAGATTGAAGCAGTGCAAGAGAATTCTGAAGAAGAAAACCCTGATATAAGGAACATTGCAGGAACAAGCAAGATAACCCGCAGCAGACGGATTTTTTCTCCGGAGATTGCTCCCCCTCGAGCAGTCTTCGAACCCTCGAAAGCTTCTGTGCCTGTTAGGCCATCTGTGCAAGACCCGATAATTGAATAATTGGATACTCCTGAAGTAAGACCATCTGTTGATACTACAAATAAGGGTAAGGGGATACTAGAAGCGCCTGTCAGGACGAAGGCTCATGTTGTGGTTATCCCCGAAACCACCCAGAAAGAAATGGATGAATCTTGAAAATAATCAGAAAGAGTGACTACGACGTCGTGGAACAGCTAGGGCAGACCCCTTCTAAAATTTCAATGTTGGCTCTTCTACTCTGCTCTGAGGCCCATGCTAAGGCCTTGATCAAATTTTTGAAGGCGGCACATGTACCCCAAGAAACTTCGGCTGACCAGTTTCAGGATTGCGTGGCCAGTCTTACTGCTGATAATGGCCTTGGCTTTTCCGATGATGACTTGACTCCCAAAGGAAGGAAACACAACGACGCGCTACATGTCTCAGTTGAATGCAGGGGAACCACCCTCGCCCATGTCTTAGTTGATACTGGTTCTTCCTTGAATGTGCTGCCGAAGAAAGCGTTGGACCGTTTGGACTGCGAAGAATTGACCCTCAAACCTAGTAACATCGTTGTTAGGGCCTTTGATGGGTCCAAAAGAATGGTTCACGGGGAGGTTGACATTCCTATCAAAGTAGGCACAGAAGTTTTCAACTCCACCTTTTTATGTGATGGACATCCGTCCGTCATATTCATGTTTGTTAGGAAGACCGTGGATCCATTATGCTGGGGCAGTTACCTCCTCTTTGCACCAAATGCTGAAATATCCTGTTAAGGGTAAGATTATAACGATGCACGGAGAGGAAGAGTACATGATAAGTCATCTCAATTCCTTCCGCTATGTGGAGTTGGATGGCGAGTTCATCGAAACGCCTTTCCAACATTTTGAGGAAGTTTCTCCTGAGGTAGCAGTTGCGAAAACAATGGTTGAGGTGCCTTTCGTTCCCAAGCATGTATCTAGGATGGCATCTCTCAAGGACGCAGAGGCTGTAATTAAAGAAGGGAAGAGTACCGTATGGGGGAAATTGCCTGATTTTCCCCAAAGACGGACAAGTTTGGGTTAGGGTTTACTGCTGCAGGACAAAAGGCTATGCGTCGCTCCAAGGCTGGAGGGCCACCTGTAAGGATCACTCACCACGGAATTAATGTTGTAGAAGATGAAGATGAAGAGGACAACTTCACAGATTGGATCTTTCCAACCGTCGAAGGGGGTTTAAGCAACTGGGAAGCAAAGGATTTTATTCCCATCACCTTTATCAACCAGTAATTCTATCTTTGAACAATTTCCCATTTTTGGTCTATAATAACTAAAACAATTTGTACACTATTTTCACCTTATGCCTTGCCCGAGGCATATTGGTCCATTTGTAAGGGATTGATTTTCTTCATTATCATATGCCATGTTTTAATGAATCATTGGACGTCTTCATCTAAACTGTTGTGTTCATTTTCTTTCCTTTTGCATTTTGTTTTGTTTAAGGATGGCTATCCCTTACACACACCCACACTCACAAATACAGGTACCCATCCGCTCCGGATTCCATGGGTGACTATTCTGCTTTAGCCTTCGATAACTCTGAAGATTTGGTCAATCATGCTAAGTACGAAGTTGACGAAGACTGTGAAGTGCCGGGAGAGTTAGCCAGACTTCTACAACAAGAAGAGAGGGCTATTATGCCTCATGAAGAGTTGCTAGAAACCATCAACTTGGGGAAAGAGGAAGACAGGAAAGAAGTAAAAGTGGGTGCCAACCTGGAACCAAGTGTCAAAGAGCACTTAGTGCAGTTGTTGAACGAGTATGTTGAAATCTTTGCCTGGTCTTATGAAGACATGCCGGGGTTAGACACAGACATCATGGTCCACCGTCTCCCTACAAGAGAAGACTGTCCACCAGTCAAGCAAAAGGTCCGCCGAATGAGGCCCGACATGTCTGAGAAGATCAAAGCTGAGGTAATGAAGCAATTCAATGCTGGCTTTCTGGCTGTTACTTCCTATCCACAATGGGTTGCTAACATTATGCCCATGCCTAAGAAGGACGGAAAAGTCAGAATGTGTGTGGACAATCGGGATTTAAACAGGGCTAGCCCCAAAGAGGATTTTCCATTGCCACACATCGACATCTTGGTTGATAACACAGCTCAACACAAGGTTTTTTCCTTCATGGACGGATTCCTGGGATACAACCAGATCAAAATGGCCCCCGAGGACATGGAGAAAACTACTTTTGTCACGCAATGGGGTACCTTCTGCTCAAAGTGATGCCATTCGGACTGAAGAATTCAAGGGCAACCTATCAACGCGCCATGGTAGATTTGTTTTATGATATGATACATCATGAGATCTAAGTTTACATAGACGACGTGATAGCTTGATCACAGACAAAAGAAGAATACCTTGATCATTTGTAAAAGTTGTTTGCCAGGTTGAAGGAGTATAAGCTCAGACTGAACCCAAGCAAGTGCACTTTTGGAGTTAGGTCTGGTAAACTTTTGGGATTTATTGTCAGCAACAAAGGCATTGAGGTTGATCCAGCTAAAGTAAAGGCTATACAAGAAATGCCTACCCCCCGCACTGAAAAGGAGGTTAGAGGATTCTTGGGACGCTTAAACTATATCGCGAGGTTCATCTCTCACCTGACATCTACATGTGAGCCAATTTTCAAACTGTTGAAGAAAGATCAGGTAGTTGAATGGAACAAAGATTGTCAAGTTGCTTTTGATAAGATCAAGGAGTATTTACTAGAACCTCATATTTTGATGCCATCCATCGAAGGAAGGCCGTTAATCATGTATCTGACTGTTTTGGATAAATCAATGGGGTGCGTGTTGGGCCAACATGACGAGTCTGGCCGAAAAGAACATGTCATTTATTACCTTAGCAAAAAGTTTACCGACTGTGAGACTCGCTACTCACTGCTCGAGAAAACTTGTTGCGCTTTGGTATGGGCTGCTCGTCGGCTAAGGCAGTATATGTTGACTCATACCACTTTGCTGATTTCCAAGATGGATCCGATCAAGTATATCTTCGAGAAGCCTGCTTTATCTGGAAGAATCGCTAGATGGCAGATGATTCTGACTGAGTATGATATCTAGTATACTACCCAAAAATCTATAAAGGGGAGTGTACTAGCTGACCATCTAGCTCATCAAGCCGTTGAAGATTACCAATCTATGAGATTCGA
This sequence comes from Vicia faba, assembly GCA_948472305.1. Classification (NCBI taxonomy): domain Eukaryota; kingdom Viridiplantae; phylum Streptophyta; class Magnoliopsida; order Fabales; family Fabaceae; genus Vicia; species Vicia faba. The sequence goes on from OX451737.1 coordinate 1,632,645,669, forward strand.
CTTCCCAGACAAGGACATCATGACATTGGACAACATTGAAGGTAACAGACCGTATGACAGACCTGAACAAGGATCCCGATGGACCCTGTACTTTAATGGTGCTTCAACTGCACTTGGAAACGGTATCGGTGCGGTACTCATTTCTCCGGAAGGCTGCCATACACCCTTCACTGCCCGAATTTGCTTCAGCTGTACCAACAACATGGCTGAATATGAAGCTTGCATCTTTGGTCTCAAGGCTACTATAGACTTGGGAATCAAATCTTTGGTCGTATTTGGGGACTCGGCTTTGGTTATCAGTCAAGTCAAAGGAGAGTGGGACACTAAACATCCTAATCTTATCCCATACAAAGAACATGTCTTGACGTTGTTGCCTCATTTCGAGCAGATTACTTTCGAACACTTCCCGCGAGAAGAAAATCAGTTAGTCGATGCTCTGGCTACAATGCCTTCCATGTTTAAACTCAACTGGGATAACAAGGCTCCCCAAATCACCATCGAGCGAATGGACGAACCTGCACACTGTCATGAGATTAATACCGAAGAAGTAGTGGAACCACCTTGGTTTCATGAAATCAAAAGGTATCTCCAGACTAGAGAATATCCTGAAGGAGCTTCAGTCAATGATAAAAAGTTCTTAAGGAGATTTGCTGCCGAGTTCTTCCTAAGCAATGGCATCCTTTATAAGCGCAGCCATGATTGTGTTCTACTTCGTTGTGTGGACAAGGTTGAAGCAGAGTTGATCATGACCAAAATACATAGTGGCATATTTGGCACCCACTTGAGCGGACATACAATGGCTAAGAAGATTCTAAGGGCAGGCTACTACTGGTCTACCATGGAAGCTGATTGTCATCAACATTCCCGTACCTACCACAAATGCCAAGTCTACGCCGAAAAAGTACATATTCCTCTTGTTCCTCTCAACATTCTAACAGCTCCTTGGCCATTCACAATGTGGGGCATTGACATGATTGGAGAGATCAAGCCTACGACATCCAATGGACATCGCTTCATCTTGGTGGCTATTGACTATTTTACCAAGTGGGTCGAGACAACTTCCTATGCCTCAGTTACAAAGAATGTGGTTTACCGTTTCATCAAGCAGAACCTCATATGCTGGTATGGTATCCCCGACAGGATCATCACAGACAACGGTACAAATTTGAACAACACTATGATCATCGCTCTATGCGAATAGTTCAAGATTTATCATCACAATTCATCTCCCTATCGGCCGAAGATGAACGGTGTTGTTGAAGCCGCGAACAAAAATATCAAGAAGATCATTTAAAAGATGACAGTCACCTACAAGGACTGGCATGAGATGTTACCGTTTTCTCTGCATGGATATCGTACCATGGCACATACTTCAACAGGGGCAACCCCATTTTCTTTGGTGTATGGCATGGAAGTTGTTCTACCCATGGAAGTTCAGATTCCTTCCTTGAGGATTATGAAGGATGCCCGTTTGAGTTAAGACGATTGGATTTAGACCCGGCTTGATCAACTTAACTTGATCGACGAGAAACGACTTACTGCTCTTTGTCATGGTCAGACGTATCAAAAACGAATGATCAAGGCCTTCAACAAGAAAGTCAGGCGTCAAGTATATCGTCAGAGATCTTGTTATCAAGTGGATCATCTTACCGCAAAGTGATCCCAGGGGCAAGTGGACTCCTGCTTACGAAGGACCATTTGTGATCAAGAGCATCTTTTCTGGTGGGGCAATGATTCTGACCACCATGGACGACAACGATTTACCGCACCCTGCGAATGCAGACATAGTCAAAAGATACTACGCATAAAACGACCCGGCAAGTTGAAAACCCGAAAGGGCGACTTGGGCAAAAAAGGGTTTTCCGGTGGATCGAAAACCCGAAAGGGCGGTCCAGGCAAAAGTTAGAGAATTAAAGCGTATGACTATGTCTCGTTGTTTACAGTTATTTCTGGTAAACAACCGCTAGTCCTCCAAACTATCAAATAATCTTATTGACTGTTATTTAATCTCTCTGGTAACTTGCAGGATCGACTAGATTGATCCTATGGTGTATTGGTTATTTGGATAATTCTCATTATAGAACTGATATTCATGGTTGGTATTTAGAATGTTGTGTAGGTATTCAACTTATTTCGATTACTCTATTAAAGGTCTAATGACATGATCAAGTAAATGCGTGCGAAACTAAATTGCACGAATAAAGGTTTAATTGTAAAGACATGTAAAACTGCAAAAAGACAAGTAAATAACTTCGAAGTATAAAAGCATGTAATGTAAAAGATTCTCTGGAATGTAAAAGACTCGAAATATAAATAAAGCGTTTAAATGCAAGGAATCAGTAAAATGACTTTAAATGAAAAAGGTATTCAAATGATAAAAGCATGAAGATAAAGGCATGAAATATACAAAAGTTTCTGAAAGTAAAGGATTTGAAATGGAAAGAAAACATTTAAATGTAAAACATCAGTAAAAGACTTCGAATGAAAATACTTTAATGTAAAGGCTTTTGAATGATATTGACATGAAGATAGAGGAAAAAACTGGAAATGATAAAGAGCTTTATTGAATCATAAACATTTGGTGTTATCATACGTACATTGTTCGAGCATTCGTTTCCCTAGCCATGTGGTATTTTGAATGTTTACTGAATTTTTGTACAATAGATATGACACACGAAATCCTAATGCTAAGACTTCTATTTATACTACTTCGACCATAACGGTCTTGCTATAAGATTCTGCCACGTTCAGAACATGCAAAGCAATGCCCCTCTCTAGCTTCCACGCGTCTTTGAATGCTCCAGCGTATATATTTTAAAATTCGAACATCCCGCTTGCGTTTGAATTTCAAATGTTTTGGCACTCTTCGTTTCGAACTCATTTCTTGGACACAACCTTGTTACCATTTCGAGACTTCTTTGAATATATCCCCATAACTGTCACTCGAAGCTCAGAGTTTTGACATGCCCATTCGAAGCACTGCTTCTACCATTTCGAAACATGACATCTTGCTTTATTCCAATCGAAACATCCAACTTTCTTCGCTTCGAACAATATCATCAAAATCTTCAGCCAACAAAATGCCCCTTTAAAATATGTATTTCGATTCCTTTGAGAAATACTTATTTTAAACATATACGCAAGATTTTGATGCGACCTTTGAATCATCGTAACATTTATTGCATATGACTCCAGTCACGTCAATCATGATGCTTTTCAGATTCCTTAACCGCCTTGAACCATTTCACAGCATGGTGCAGTTACAAAACAATGATTATTATTTAATCACGCCTATTACCAATATTAACTTTTACGCCACCTCCTTCTCAATCCAACCCACGACTCCCACATATCCCAATCTTACTCAGTGGATGTTTAAACATCCACACTATAAAAACCCATCAACTTAGTCTTTTATTTTTTCTTCCCACATTCTGAATCTTTTCTTCCTCTCTTCTCACCGAAACCCTAAAACTTCCAACACTCTTCAAACAATGTCTTCTTCAACATCATCTCAACTGAAAAAAGCTTCCAAAAAAAAGGAAAGAACACAGGAACCATAATGGAAAGCAAGGTTGGCACCTATCAAGGTCAGTCTGTGCTTATTCCCCAGATGATCTCCAAAGAGAAGGAAATGCTCTACGCATCTCAGGTACTAATTCCCACTAACGCCGCTGGCAAGAGGTTAGCTTTAATGGGCCCTCTTACAGTCTTTGAAATCTTAAAAGATACCAGAAAAATTTTCCCTGTTTGTTATAATTTTAAACCTTTGTTTAATAAAATGGACACCCCCAAGACAGGGGAGTCTTCTGATTCGACCACCGTGGAAACTCCAATCATTCCCCCAAAGGACCCTTTTGTGCTAGATTATGTGAAGAGTAACTTCAAACCATTTCGATCCTGCCCCACCTCTGACACAGCCTACCACAACTGGTTTACTAAAGTAGAAGCCAAGAAATCCCAGCAATGGGAAGAATTAGGCATTTACAACTTGATTAAATTATCGAAACCAAGCTTTACCTATAGCCACCCATTATTATTCACGTCCTTATATTTCTGGGACAGTACTTACAATACCTTCCATCTCCCTGGGGGGATGATTACACCCACCTTTTTTGACATAGCAGCCATTACTGGTTTGTCACCAGTAGGAGAAACCTATATTCCTGGCAATGAAGAGAATTCGAGCATTATTGACTTCGAAGTCAAATTAGCCAGCTTTTCAAAGTTCATTAGCCACTATCACACTGAAGGAGACAGTGTGTCAGATGTGGAACACATTGCTTTCCTTACCTTATGGTTATCAAGGTATGTCTTTTGCAGCAGGTCCCTACAGGTAGCCAGCAGGTTTATTCCTCTAGCTAGAGATTTACATGAGAATCGGAGGGTGTGTTTAAGCGAACTGCTACTTGTTGATCTTTACGAAAGTCTAAGATCAGCTGTTTCGAGTTTGAAATCCCACACCTCCAAAAACATCCTGCTAGCTGGCCCCTTCTGGTTACTCCAATTATGGCTTAATGCCATGTTTGAACCTTCACTATCAACTGCTAATACTATTGTGGAACAAGATCCGGAGATAACAGACAGAATCATTGAAGGTACTAGGCTGCGAAGACTTACCCCAAACGATGACAAAGATGACTTCAAGGTTCTCTTCTCAAAATACATAATGATCTTCTCCAAGAGACACAAATTCGAAGAGACCATGGCGCCCTTTTCCTCAAGGACTCATGGACCATCATGGTTCACCATGGCTCTCTCAGAAGCAGTTAAGAGCAAAGAAATTCAAGACGTATGGAAAGCCTTTTTGCTTCCCAGATTAATCTCCTCACGAATTACTCCTGCTAAGAATCAAATCTTCCTTTTTGCTTATCAACCCAACTTCATTTCGAGACAATTTGGCTTGTGCCAACTAATCCCTGAACCCCTGTTCCAAACAGAAAGTGCCATCACCTCTGGGCGAACCTTCAAAGCAAGAGAAGCAAAACTACAACAGGAATAATATCAAGGCTTCGCCCACTTTGAACTAATACCTTTCGAACCTACACACATCACAGCAAAGCGTTTTCTGGAATGGTGGACAAAGTTCTACCAAACTTATATGTTCGATACTCTCTCTATTCAACAGAAACTAACTGATGCGTTCGATGTGCAGGTACAATCCAAGAAAGGTATGTTCACTCATGCCAAAGATATTAGGGCTTTTCAAAATTATTTCGAAACTACTTATGATCCCACACACTTGGAATCCACTATGCATCAAGCGGCTGAGACCTTGAAGGAAAAATTTAAAGAAAAAATTTCTAAGTTAAAACTTCCTTCAGGGTTGTCACCTGAGGATAGGTATAGGTTGGCATTCGAAATGCATCCACCTAAATTTCCTAGATTGCCTACCTCAGAACTGACTCTGGCTTGGTTTCCTCCATACCCTTGGTGGTTCACTTGCAAAGAAATGTTCAAATATCTTCAAAAGAAACCAAAGCCATCTGAGACTGTGACATGGGCTCGACATTGGCTCCACGATTTCCCAGGACATCTTCGCTATGACCTTTCTGCCATGTCGATTAAATCTGATCAAGGCGCAGGTGCGAATGCTTGGGAAAATCCCAAATGTTTCTCACTTTCTACATTTTTAACTTTTGCCTTAATTGTTTCGATTTTCAGCCATCAGGATAAAGACTGCTGCTTCAAAGTCAAAAGAGGGAAGCGCCTCCCAAACATCTGTCGAAACCATTGATAATGTGACTCTATCCAAACCAACAACAACTGCTGCAACAACAACAACAACACCAGTAATAACCAGTGCTCCAACTCCACAGGTAATCAATTAGCCTTGATGTTTCGAATACACTAATGTTTCATGATTTGTATCTAACTCATGTTTAAATCTTTTCAGACTAACAAACTCCCGCCAACCACTCCAAAGAAAAGAAAAACAAACACTACTGGGAAGGATCCCAATGCTGGAGGGAATTCACCAACTGCTTCGAAGAAGAAGCAGAAGAAGGAAATTTCCAAAAGTGTTGCACCAACTAGTATCTCTGGACTCGATTCCAGAGATGCTGCTCCCTCAACTAAATCCAAAAATCCACCTTCGACCTCCAACGTAATGTTGGAACATATAGATAACAACCTCTCTTCTGAGAGTCCACAGGTAAATCGAACTCTAATTCTTTGACAAAATAATTATTCATTACCTTGGTGCATGCTCTTAATATTCTTTGCCTCTGTAGGACATTTTGAATCCAGCTCTTACCACTTCGACTTCTCCATCAAAAACTGCTGCTCCCATCAACTCTTCTCCTCATGGGGATTCCAGCAACCTAGTGCAGAACAAAGGGTCCTCCAACATGGCGGTCCTGACTGGGGCTTCAGAGCAGCAAGATGACCAGAGTACTTCTCCCCCTCTAAAAGAAACAAATGAAGCAACGCTTCATGAATCTGCAGAAACTTTACAAAAGACTTCTCTTCAAAAGTCCCCTCTTGAAACCCTTCAAGAGAACCCAAAGGACGTTCACGCTGAAGGAGAGAAAGCTGATTCTGATCAAGGAAATGAAGAATCTGCAGAGGAAGGGTCTGAGGAAGAAGATTCCCACGATGGTTCGACTGCTGGAACAGAGTCAGATGCAAATAGCAGTGAAAACGATGATATCGAAGTGGTGGATCTGGACGATAATGAAGAAGGCAATGAGCGAGAAACGAGTGAAGGTGACGGTGACACGACCAATAAACCCATGGAAGTCGAAATGGATGTGACTCCCTTGCGCGTGGAACTTCCTCAACCGTCTCAAGCTCGAATGACTGAAGAGGAGCTTGCTCTCCTAAGACGAAATGACCCAATTGGGTACATGAAGGCGAAGCTAGCTCAAAGGGATATTCCACCTGCTAGGGTTGGTACTAGTTCGAATAGCAATCCGTTGCCCACAGATGATAGAATTGTACTTCTTAACAGGATTAGGAGAACAATCCTTGATGTGGATTTGTTCGAAGTGCTCAAACAGGATAGCACAACTTGCTACACTATGAAGGAGCTACTTACAAAAGTCAACCTTGCTACCTGCTCTTTCCCAGTTAGCACTATCTTGTTCGATCTTCAATCTCTGCTAGACAACGTGACTGGGTGTCTTCTCCAAGATGAATTTGCTACCAGAAAGGTCCAAGAAAAATGAACTGCAATGGACGCTGCTTATGAGCATGCTTCGAAGCTCTCTCAAGAAGCTGAAGATCAGGCTATGCATCTAAAGCAAGCAAAAACCGAATATGAAGCTCGAGCTGAGTCCATTCTTCTCTGGGAAAGGAAAATTCAGGAACTTCAACAGAAGGTTAAGGAGGCTCAAGAACAACAATTAGCCTACGAAACCAATACTGCTGGCAACCAATTAGAAGAGCTCCTCAACAAAGGACTTGCAGAAATGGAAACCGCAGAACAACTCAAGGGAGAAGTGGCTACCTTAGAGGGAGCAAGACGTTTTACTCAACAAAGGCTTGAGTCTTTTCGAAGTACCTTTAACAGATTGAAGAATAATGTCTATTTTTAAAACTTAGTTTTAATTAGTTTTGTAATTCGGTCTTTGTCTGTAACATCTGAACAACGCCATTTTGGCAATCCCATATTACCATTTTGGCATTCCTATGATATTTTGATTACGTTGTTATTATTCGAATCTCCTGCAGGTGTGGCTTATATCTCTTTAAATATTTCCCATTAACCTTTAGGATTCGCTTATCATCAGCTAATTCTTCGATTTCGTATGCATTATTTGAAAATATCTTTATTATTCGAAAAGGTCCTTCCCAATGAGGTGACCATTTACCTAACGTTTTATTTTTCTTGTCCATGGGCAATATGACTTTCCAGACTAAGTCATTAATAGTGACTGCTTTTTCTTTCACCCTTTTGTTATATGCCCTGGCTACCCTTTCCTTTTGTCTCATCAGGATTTCCAATGCATGCAATCTAACTTCATCCAACTCAACTAACTCATTCATCATCATTTCCCAATATAATGCAGCTGGAATTTCGTTTTGTCTTTGAATTCGAACTGATTGTAGATGAATTTCTACTGGCAGAACTGCATCATGACCAAATGTGAGTTGGAAAGGCGTGGTGTTAGTAGCTTCTTTAGGAGATGTTCTACATGCCCATAGTATTTGGTCCAAAGTTTTGTGCCAGTTCCTTGGCTTTTTCCCAATATGTTTCTTGATTAACCCTATTATTACTTTATTAGCTGCTTCGACCTGACCATTTGCTTGAGCATAATATGGCGTTGATGTTAGTAATTTAAACCCCATTTCTTGAGCAAACTCTTGCATCTTCCTACCAGTAAACACAAAACCTTGGTCTGTGGTTATGCTCTCTGGAAATCCGAACCTATAGATAATTTGTTTCTGTATGAACTCAATAATAGCCTCTTGATCAGCAACTATTAATGGTATTGCTTCGATCCACTTGGTAAAATAATCTATTCCTACCAAGATATATTTTTGTCCTTTAGACGAAGCAGGATTTATTTCTCCTATTAAATCCAATGCCCATCCTCTAAAGGGCCATGGTTTAATGATTGAATGCAACTCACTTGCAGGGGCATGTTGAATCCCTGCATGCTTCTGGCATTCTTCACACCCTTTAGCAAAGTCTATACAATATTTGAGCATACTGGGCCAATACATGCCATATCGAAATAACAACCATTTCATTTTATGACCTGCTTGATGTACCCCACATGCCCCATTGTGGACTTCTGACAATGCTAAGTATGCCTCACTTTCTCCTAGGCATTTCAGTAATACGCCTTCTTGGGTCTTTTTGAACAATTCGTTTCCCATGAGGACATATGACAATGCTCTATATTTTATTTTCCTATCAACATTCAGAGTTGGATTTGTTAAATAACTCACAAGTGGACTTCGCCAATCTGCATCTGATAAGGTGTCTATGGCTAGTATTTCGAATCCCTGTTTCTCAGCATAACCCAATTTCATACTTTCTAGATCTGATGGTATGAATCTAGTAGCCATAACTCTACCCCTTAATTCAACTAAATCCTCAAAGTTTTTGGCAGAAACTTTATAACCTGAAGCCAACTGTGCTAAGTCATTTGCTTCTTGGTTTTCTATTCTTGATATATGTTGAATATCCATGTATTCAAATTTTCTAAGTAGCCTGTTAACTATGACGAAGTATATCATCAGATTTTCCTTTATGCATTTGTACTCCTTTGTTATTTGCTTGACCACTAACTCTGAGTCTCCTTTAATTTCGACTCTAGTTGCCCCCAATTCCAACAAAGCTTCAAGTCCAACAATAAGCGCTTCGTACTCAGCTTCGTTGTTCGAGCAACGAGGACCATCTAATTTGTACTTGAATTTTGTTGGAATTCCTTCAGGAGAAATTATAAGGACCCCAACACCACTTCCATTCATGTGGGTCGAACCATCAAAGTATAATTTCCAAGGTTGCATTTCAACGTAACTCATGACAGTCTGTTCAACCAGTGAATGGTCCACAACGAAGTCAGAAATCACTTGGCCTTTCACAGCTTTTAAAGGCATGAAAGTCTAGGAATATTCTGTTAAGGCTAAAGCCCATTTACCAACTCTACTATGCATTATTGGTTTCGAAAGCATGTGTTTGATAACATCGAAATGAGATGAAACATAAACATCAACAGGCTTTATATAATACTTGAGTTTCATACAAGAAAAGTACAAACAGAGACATAGCTTTTCTATATTTCTATATCTAGTCTCTGCATCATTCAATACTCTACTTAAATAGTATATGGCTCTTTCGATGCCATTGTTATCTTCTTGTGCTAACATACTACCTATACTAACTTTAGAGGCAGATATGTACAATCTCATGGGCTTTCCCCATGAAGGTGGAGACAAGATGGGAGGATGAGAGAGATATCTTTTTATCTTGTCAAATGCCTCCTGATGGGCTTCGTTCCACTCGAAGGCTTGGCCTTGCTTCAAACGAAGCAACGGCGAGAAAGCTTGGGTTCTTCCACTCAGATTCGAAATGAACCTTCTGAGAAAGTTAATCTTCCCTAGTAAAGATTGCAGCTCCCTTTTTGACGTAGGTGCTTTCGTCTCCATTATGGCTTTGGTTTTATTTTGGTTGATCTCAATTCCTTTTTTATGAACCACAAAGCCAAGGAAATCTCCAGCCTGCACAAAAAATGCACATTTAAGGGGATTCATCTTTAAGCCATGTTTTCTCATTCGTTCGAATGATTGGCTCAAATGATGCAAATGGGTTTCTGCAGATATAGATTTGATGACTATATCATCAATATACACCTGCATAAAAGTTTCAATGAAATCATGGAAAATCGAATTCATTGCCCTTTGATAAGTTGCCCCAGCGTTTTTTAAACCAAAAGGCATCACCACCCATTCGTAGGTGCCTAAGGCTCCTGGGCAACGAAATGATGTCTTGGCAACATCTTCTTCAGCAATAAAAATCTGATTATACCCAGAGTATCCATCTAACATACTTAAATATTCGAATCCTGCAGCAGAGTCTACTAACATTTCTGCCACAGGCATGGAGTACTCATCTTTAGGGGTTGCAGTATTTAAATCCCTAAAATCTATGCAGATTCTCAAAGAACCATTTTTCTTAATAACATGCACTATATTTGCTAACCATTCGACATACCTTGTGGTTCTGATGAATCTGCAATGCAGCAACCTTTCGATCTCAGCTTTGATCTTTGTGAGAACCGCTGGTGCGAATCTTCTAGGAGTTTGCTTGATGGGCTTGTTGCCATCCTTGATTGGAAGTCTGTGTTCCACTAACTCCCTCTTTAAACCAGGCATTTCGTCATAATCCCACGCGAAGCAATCTTTGTTTTTCTTGAGGACTTCGATCACTTCCTGCTTGAGGCCTGGGTTAAGTTTTGCACTTATGTAGGTTATTCTTTTCGTGTTCTTATCCCCTAAGTTCACTTCTTCGAGTGGATCCTGCGCCAACATTTTGGCACCTGAGTCTATGGGGTCCCTCTCGAAGCCTAAGGGTTCTTTATCATAGATGGTGTCCAGCCTTTGATCTATTTCAAGTTCTTCAAAGGGTGAGCCTTTCGAGCTACCCCCATTTATTTCGTTCATCTTTACAGCCAGTTTATTTATTTCAGCCTCTAAGGCCGCCTTTGATTCGTTCTCAGCCATATAGGCCGAAATCCTTTTGAAAAAGGAGGACTCAGTCATGAGCAAGGTTGTCGAATTCCCAGCCTGCTGGCCGTCCTTGCATAGTACCTTCGACTCCTTCATCTTCACTGATTATTCTTTTGTCCCAATATATGCCATCATGGCGAAGGGTCATATAATAGTGGGCGTTTCTGGTTTCGTTGATTTCATCATTTGGGACACAAGGAGCAATCTTTGCCAGATGTTTGTCATAATTCCTCTTGTCAACTAAGTTGACTGCTGACATGAAGTAACTCTGGTCCGCTTCAATGTTTTCCACGATCCCATCTTCTCTCCATAAAACTAATCGCTGGTGCATTGACGAAGGAACTGCTTCTACGCCATGGATCCACTCTCTTCCCAGCAACAAGTTGTAGTTGGCCTTGGCTTCGATCACCATGAACATGGTGGGCCTACAGCTTGAGCCTATCGTCAAGTCCAATTGAACCACCCACAGTGTTTTGCCTACTTTCCCTTCATAATTGGATAGAACCATGTTGTGTGGTTTGATGTCTCCTTCGCGTATTTCTAACCTTTTCAGCATGAAATGGGGTATTAAGTTAACTACAGCGCCCCCATCTACTAGAACCTTATTTACGCCATGGGCACCAACCTTTGCCCGAATGAATAATGGCTTCAGATTATTTTTCATAGATGGCTCTGGATGCTCGAAGAACGCATTCTGCTCCTCGACAGCTCCGTTATCCATCACGTAGTAGCACACAGGCCTATGCTTCATCAGATCTATGGTATCTTCTTCCTCATACTCTTCGATTTCAGTTTCCTGTCCAAACTCACAAGGAAGTACAGATACCACATTGCAATTGATATTGAGCGAAGACTCCCCCTCTGATTCGAAGTTGTCCGTTAGCATATCTTTGTCTTCTTCTGGACCTGGAGTGTATTCCTTTGACTCATTTGGTTGTACTTCAGAGAAGAGTCTCCTACTAACTGGGGGTTTGTCTTCAGTTTGATTTTTTGGTGTGGGTTTGTTGGTGCTAGATTCACCTTGGTTTTTTATTGAAGTTGCTCCTTTATTTGCCACAACTTCCCTTTCAGCCTTTCGAATTCTCTGTTGCCTTCGCCATTGAGATCTTGACATGGGGTTTCTACCTTTGTAGTTTTCTAACCTCACTTCTTCCCTTTTCGCTATGTTGAACTGCCTTCTATATGTCATAGCGTGGCGTGCGTTTCGTTCATTGTTTCTCCATTTGTCTTTGCCTTTGTCAGTTCTGACTTGCAGCCATTTGTCTGTTGGCACTTCAGCGGGAATTTTGAACGTCACTCTTCGAGCGCCCTTGGGATGAGGACTATCAGGCCTTCGTTGATTGTATTTGCTATCGAAACGTGGGCCCATCTGAACAGTCTCTTGGTGGTTCCAGCAAGGGGCGAAAGGGATTGTTTCGAAGGCTCTGGCCATGCTTTGATCATACACAGCGGAACACCTTGGGCATATCAAGCATTTGGTTGCCCCTTTGTAGCAGCGAAGCAAAAATTCCAACAAACTTTCTCCAGCTTTAGGATAACACCTGAATAACTGGTTATCCTGGCGCCAGTTGTTTCCAGTTCGTGCCCTTTGTACCCTCTCGAAGTTTGCAGCAATTCTCTGGTTGCAAAGGATGCTGCACCTAGGGCATAGTATCATTCCCGTATCTCCTTTGTGGCACATCATGAGGTAATCCTTAAGACTAGCATCCCCAGCGTAATTATCCTCCATTTTATACTTTTCTTTTTCTAAGTATCTCTCCACCTCCTCCATTTCAGAACGAGGTCTCTCCATATCCACCATGTTTACATCAACATCCTCCCCCTTAGTGTCATCATCTCCCCATCCTGTAGGTTTTATATCTTCAATTTGGATTTTTGAACTCTCTGGGGCAGAATATTTGACCAAGTAGTCAAACTTTCCACTGGGTTCCCCTAAAGTATCCCATATTGCTTTCTGAGGGGAGGTTGGCTTCGTGATTTGGACTTTCTCCAATTCTAGCCTCAGGCCTTCAGTAACCTGTGTCAACTCTTGCTTTTGGTTTTCCTGGCCTTCAGTAGCCTGGATTTCTTTTGCAACAGCTAAAGATGTTGTTTCGATCGAAGTCTCTGGTTGCTTGTGGACGTCTTCAGTGACCCCCTTGTTGACTTCGACTAACACCCAGGTTTCATTTTCAGTACCTTTCTCTCCTACTGGAGGGTCATTTTGATCAACTTCCACCATGTTAATTTCTCCAATGCATATAGGCTCGGAGTAATTGGTGTCTGCGACATCCAAAGGATCTTCATCTACTTTCATTTTTGATTTATCAGCGAATTTCAGTCTGCCATCTTTAATTGCATTCTGAATTAGGTCCCTGAAAAGAAAACACTGTGAGGTTTTGTGGCCTAGGAAACTATGATACTTGCAAAATCCTCTTTTCTTCCTTTGATCTAAAGGAGGTATTTTGACATTTGATGGCACAATGAGTTGGCCATCTTTGACAAGTAAATCAAAAATCTCGTCACACTTAGTTACATCGAAGGTATAAACCTTCTTTGGGAATTTGTCACTTTTCTCATTTTCAACAATTTCTTTCCCTTTTGTGGGAACTAATAATTTGCAGGAGTAAGGTGGTGCCTGTTTTAATTCAGCGAGGTCGATTTCGACCTCTTCGAATTCGAATTCAGGATAATCTTCTGTTTCCTCAGTTCCAACATAGGAGACCCTTTCTTTCTTATTATTTTTAAAAACTCTGGCCTTTTCGGCCTTTAGCCTTTCGACCTGTCGAACCCTATCGGCTAATTGAGCCATATCCCTCAAGTATTGAGTGTCTAATTTCTTTCGAATAGAGTAATCCAGGCCACCAACAGCCATTTCGACTAACTCATGTTCAGGAACTACTGTAAAACATCTAGATTTCAAGAGCCTGAATCTATTCAGATAATCATCTATGGGTTCAGTAAACTTCCTCTTGACACTGGCTAGTTCCTTCAGACTTATTTTAGATTGTCCCATGTAGAACTGTTCATGGAATAATCTCTCCAACAGAGCCCAAGTATCTATGGACCTAGGAGGTAAAGTGGTAAACCATGTGAAAGCGTTCTTAGTTAGGGAACTTGGGAAATATTTGATCCTAAGGTCTTCATTATTGGCTATATCTCCTGCTTCGGTAAGACACCTGGCTATATGTTCGACTGTTGATTCATTGGTATCCCCAGCAAACTTTGTAAACTTAGGGACTTTATATCCCCTTGGTAAATCAGTGTGCATTATGTAATCTAATATAGGAGAGGCATAATTTGGCCTTCTAATTCCTGTGTTGAGGCCATTCTGGGCCATGATTCTCTCTATCATGGTGGTTAAGTTATTTTCTGCCAAGATGTTATCGTTTCGAATTCTGTGAACGACTGCATCAGCATCTTGATTTCGACCCACCATGACAACTCCTCTAGGTTGTTCTTCTCGAAACTCTGGGACTTCTAGCCTTTCGAACCTTGCCCCTGGTTCCATAACTTCCCTTTGTGGGCCTTGAATCATTGGGGCTTCTAACCTTTGTGCCCTTGCCCCCAAATTAACCTCCTCTCTGGGTGGTCTATAGGGTGGATCGTTAGCAACTTGTTCTATAATAGGTACGTTTGCTCGAACTCCCGCCTAATTCTGCCTACGCCTTTCTGGGGGAGCGAAAAAATCTGCTATTCGACTCATATTATCCGCGTTTTCTCTGTTTGTCACAGTTACATTTTATACTATTGGGGCAAAGATCTCCTGCATAGTTTGTGCTAATACTCCTATCATATTATGGTTACTGTCATCCATTAATTGCCTAAAGGCCAACTGATTTTCTGTGGTTAAGATAGGCATTGCACTATAACCCACTGACCCTTGGTTATTTGTCATAAATTGATTTGCCCCAGACCCAGACCCTAATTGTGGTGATGAATTCGATGTGGAATTGTGGAAGCCTGCCATAAAAGATGTTGGCATTCCATAAGAGGAATTTCTGGTTCTATTACCATCGAAACCGGGTGGTCTAGTTAGTGGGGTGGCGAAATGGGTTTGTGTCCCTGGTGGTGGGACGAATCCCCCAGGATAACCAATGGTTCCAGTATTTCCTAGGATCGAACTGTTAGTTGACATACCACTTGTTCCATTAGTGGCTACACTACTGGTAGAGGATGCAACAGACTGTGCGTTCGAAGGGATCACATTAGATGTTCCCATCGAGGCGGAGATATTAGTGCCTGTTGTATATGGGATATTCTGTTCCCCTTGTTGATTGTCAGAATTAGACATCTTGTTTAAACATTTTCTTCTAGGTAAGGGTTGGTTGCTATTGATTATTCTACCACTTCTAAGGTTCATATAACAACAAACTTATCATTCAGAGAGTACTTTCACAATGGTTACGTCTCAACAATTTTTTACTTTGTTCTAAATTTCGTAATGACCAATGACGCGTCCCACCGGGTGTACCAATTTGTTTACAGTTATTTCTGGTAAACAACCGCTAGTCCTCCAAACTATCAAATAATCTTAATGACTGTTATTTAATCTCTCTGGTAACTTGCAGGATCGACTAGATTGATCCTATGGTGTATTGGTCATTTGGACAATTCTCATTATAGAACTGATATTCATGGTTGGTATTTAGAATGTTGTGTAGGTATTCAACTTATTTCGATTACTCTATTAAAGGTCTAATGACATGATCAAGTAAATGCGTGCGAAACTAAATTGCATGAATAAAGGTTTAATTGTAAAGACATGTAAAACTGCAAAAAGACAAGTAAATAACTTCGAAGTATAAAAGCATGTAATGTAAAAGATTCTCTGGAATGTAAAAGACTCGAAATATAAATAAAGCGTTTAAATGCAAGGAATCAGTAAAATGACTTTAAATGAAAAAGGTATTCGAATGATAAAAGCATGAAGATAAAGGCATGAAATATATAAAAGTTTCTGAAAGTAAAGGATTTGAAATGGAAAGAAAACATTTAAATGCAAGACATCAGTAAAAGACTTCGAATGAAAATACTTTAATGTAAAGGCTTTTGAATGATATTGACATGAAGATAGAGGAAAAAACTAGAAATGATAAAGAGCTTTATTGAATCATAAACATTTGGTGTTATCATACGTACATTGTTCGAGCATTCGTTTCCCTAGCCATGTGGTATTTTGAATGTTTACTGAATTTTTGTACAATAGATATGACACACGAAATCCTAATGCTAAGACTTCTATTTATACTACTTCGACCATAACGGTCTTGCTATAAGATTCTGCCACGTTCAGAACATGCAAAGCAATGCCCCTCTCTAGCTTCCACGCGTCTTTGAATGCTCCAGCGTATATATTTTAAATTTCGAACATCCCGCTTGCGTTTGAATTTCAAATGTTTTGGCACTCTTCGTTTCGAACTCATTTCTTGGACACAACCTTGTTACCATTTCGAGACTTCTTTGAATATATCCCCATAACTGTCACTAGAAGCTCAGAGTTTTGACATGCCCATTCGAAGCACTGCTTCTACCATTTCGAAACATGACATCTTGCTTTATTCCAATCGAAACATCCAACTTGCTTCGCTTCGAATAATATCATCAAAATATTCAGCCAACACTCGTCAGATCACTTTAAAGAACAATCTCTTCACCGAAAAAGCTCCAAGCTACTGATCAATCCAGTCATCGGCGGACGAAGCAGCGAATGGACGAGATATTCAGAGTTGTGAAGGCTATAGCAGAATGGGAATCCCATGGAATTATTACACATAGCCATCTTCCTTTTGTATAAAAATTTTCTCAATTTTTACGACAACATTCTCTTACTAGGATGTCTGTCTCCTTTGTACAAAAATACTTACAAAAGTTAATACAAAGATACTTCAAAGTGCAGAAATTTGTTTACCTTTCTTAGCCTTTTTACACTTATGTTTTATTTGAAAACGTCCAATGTTTTGTTAAATAGGCATATGCATTTGAATATAATCACTGCTGACAAATAAAACGAAATTGAGAAAGGATAATTACTGATAGGTTGAAAGTGTAGGAAGATATCTTTGTGCCATTTTAGAAGAAATCCCCTACAATACATCATTCAGATCCTCAACAAAGCTAAAAATTTGGAGTATTATTCCCCAGCGGAGATAAACTTCAAGATCCCCAGCGGAGCCAGTGTATTCTAAACCTTCTTCCCCAGCGAAGTCAAGTTTACAACTATCAACCCCCGGTGGGAACTGTTCAACTTCCCCCAATTTCCCCAGCAAGCTATCTTAAAAAAAATCTGAAAATCAAGCAGATAACATTTAACTTCTTGGCTTATCCCCCAACTAGGATGTTTCCCCAGTAGTTCAGCATACAACCCAAAGCTCCTGATTTCACCGGTCGAGTAAAAATTCTCCCCACAGAGTTATCTCCCAGCAGATCGAAGATTCTCGGTCTCATTTCTCCAAGCAGAAGCCTCCCAGGTTTTAACTCCCCAATAGAGATTTTCCTTATGTCCCAGGAAAGTCATGAAGGATTGTCATTCCCCACAGAAGTTGTCAGAACCCTTGTAAATCCCCACAAGTCACTAAGGGTTTTCAATCCCCAGCATTGGTCCCAGGATTTCTCATTTCTCAAACAATCAGAGATTCTTTAATCCCCAAGCAGTCATCAAGGATTTCTCATCTTCAGCAATCAAAGATTTTTGAATCCTCAGCATTGGTCAAAGATTCATTTTCCCCGGCAGCAGTCAAGGATTTCATTGTCTCCAGTTATCAAGGATTTATTTTCCTCAGCAAGACAGCTACTCAGCTTACATGCATAACCATTACATCCATATATCATAAACATTGATGAAACACAGTTCATTGCATCATACATATCATGTAACATAACTTTGTGTTTTAGCTAACATTTTACCCTTTTTCGGGATAAGATTAAAAGGCTATCATCAACAATTTTCCTGATACAGTATGGATACACCCCAGACACGGCGGTCATTCTATTACTCATTCACAATTTCAAGTCAAAATATAGTACAGATACACCCCAGACACGACGGTCATTCTACTACTCATTCAGACTTCAGCAATCCGATACAGACTAGATACGCTCCAGACACGGCAGCCATTCTATCTCTCATTCAGATTCAACAATCAACTACAAGTTCAGATACACTCACAACACGGATTCCATTCTTGCCCTTACACCAGAAGTTTGATTCTCCCCAGTGTAGTCGCCACAGAAGTCATTCTGTCACTTATTCAGATCCCAGTTACAGTCTCAGATACACTCCAGACACGGAAGTCATTCTGCTACTCATACAGATCTCAACTTCAGATACAATACAGATACACTCCAGACACGGCAGTCATTCTGATATTCATTCAAAGTTCAAATACGGTTACAGCTCAGATACGCTCCAGACACGGACGCCATTCTTTTGCTCATATAGACTCAGTCTCCAGATACAGTTCAAATGCATTCCAGACACGGATACCATTTTGACGCTCATTCTTCTGACCTACAACATTGCAATTCAACAAACATTCTAGGATGGCATCTTTAAGCCCATCTCCAGCAAGATTCTACCATCTCTAAATGGCATCTTTAAGCCATTTCCTCAGCTATATTTTGACGAGTGCAAATTTACGGGCACTCTAGTGTCCAATCCTCTTTTACCTTCTGTTGGCTGAAGATTTTGATGATATTGTTCGAAGCGAAGCAAGTTGGATGTTTCGATTGGAATAAAGCAAGATGTCATGTTTCGAAATGGTAGAAGCAGTGCTTCGAATGGGCATGTCAAAACTCTGAGCTTCGAGTGACAGTTATGGGGATATATTCAAAGAAGTCTCGAAATGGTAACAAGGTTGTGTCCAAGAAATGAGTTCGAAACGAAGAGTGCCAAAACATTTGAAATTCAAACGCAAGCGGGATGTTCGAAATTTAAAATATATACGCTGGAGCATTCAAAGACGCGTGGAAGCTAGAGAGGGGCATTGCTTTGCATGTTCTGAACGTGGCAGAATCTTATAGCAAGACCGTTATGGTCGAAGTAGTATAAATAGAAGTCTTAGCATTAGGATTTCGTGTGTCATATCTATTGTACAAAAATTCAGTAAACATTCAAAATACCACATGGCTAGGGAAACGAATGCTCGAACAATGTACGTATGATAACACCAAATGTTTATGATTCAATAAAGCTCTTTATCATTTCCAGTTTTTTCCTCTATCTTCATGTCAATATCATTCAAAAGCCTTTACATTAAAGTATTTTCATTCGAAGTCTTTTACTGATGTCTTGCATTTAAATGTTTTCTTTCCATTTCAAATCCTTTACTTTCAGAAACTTTTATATATTTCATGCCTTTATCTTCATGCTTTTATCATTCGAATACCTTTTTCATTTAAAGTCATTTTACTGATTCCTTGCATTTAAACGCTTTATTTATATTCCGAGTCTTTTACATTCCAGAGAATCTTTTACATTACATGCTTTTATACTTCGAAGTTATTTACTTGTCTTTTTGCAGTTTTACATGTCTTTACAATTAAACCTTTATTCATGCAATTTAGTTTCGCACGCATTTACTTGATCATGTCATTAGACCTTTAATAGAGTAATCGAAATAAGTTGAATACCTACACAACATTCTAAATACCAACCATGAATATCAGTTCTATAATGAGAATTATCCAAATGACCAATACACCATAGGATAAATCTAGTCGATCCTGCAAGTTACCAGAGAGATTAAATAACAGTCATTAAGATTATTTGATAGTTTGGAGGACTAGCGGTTTTTTACCAGAAATAACTGTAAACAAATTGGCACACCCGGTGGGACGCGTCATTGGTCATTACGAAATTTAGAACGAAGTAAAAAATTGTTGAGACGTAACCATTGTGAAAGTACTCTCTGAATGATAAGTTTGTTGTTATATGAACCTTAGAAGTGGTAGAATAATCAATAGCAACCAACCCTTACCTAGAAGAAAACGTTTAAACAAGATGTCTAATTCTGACAATCAACAAGGGGAACAGAATATCCCACATACAACAGGCACTAATATCTCTGCCTCGATGGGAACATCTAATGTGATCCCTTCGAACGCACAGTCTGTTGCATCCTCTACCAGTAGTGTATCCACTAATGGAACAAGTGGCATGTCAACTAACAGTTCGATCCTAGGAAATACTGGAACCATTGGTTATCCTGGGGGATTCGTCCCACCACCAGGGACACAAACCCATTTCGCCACCCCACTAACTAGACCACCCGGTTTCGATGGTAATAGAACCAGAAATTCCTCTTATGGAATGCCAACATCTTTTATGGCAGACTTACACAATTCCACATCGAATTCATCACCACAATTAGGGTCTGGGTCTGGGGCAAATCAATTTATGACAAATAACCAAGGGTCAGTGGGTTATAGTGCAATGCCTATCTTAACCACAGAAAATCAGTTGGCCTTTAGGCAATTAATGGATGACAGTAACCATAATATGATAGGAGTATTAGCACAAACTATGCAGGAGATCTTTGCCCCAATAGTACAAAATGTAACTGTGACAAACAGAGAAAACGCGGATAACATGAGTCGAATAGCAGATTTTTTCGCTCCCCCAGAAAGGCGTAGGCAGAATCAGGCGGGAGTTCGAGCAAACGTACCTATTATAGAACAAGTTGCTAACGACCCACCCTATAGACCACCCAGAGAGGAGGTTAATTTGGGGGCAAGGGCACAAAGGTTAGAAGCCCCAATGATTCAAGGCCCACAAAGGGAAGTTATGGAACCAGGGGCAAGGTTCGAAAGGCTAGAAGTCCCAGAGTTTCGAGAAGAACAACCTAGAGGAGTTGTCATGGTGGGTCGAAATCAAGATGCTGATGCAGTCGTTCACAGAATTCGAAACGATAACATCTTGGCAGAAAATAACTTAACCACCATGATAGAGAGAATCATGGCCCAGAATGGCCTCAACACAGGAATTAGAAGGCCAAATTATGCCTCTCCTATATTAGATTACATAATGCACAATGATTTACCAAGGGGATATAAAGTCCCTAAGTTTACAAAGTTTGCTGGGGATACCAATGAATCAACAGTCGAACATATAGCCAGGTGTCTTACTGAAGCAGGAGATATAGCCAATAATGAAGACCTTAGGATCAAATATTTCCCAAGTTCCCTAACTAAGAACGCTTTCACATGGTTTACCACTTTACCTCCTAGGTCCATAGATACTTGGGCTCTGTTGGAGAGATTATTCCATGAACAGTTCTACATGGGACAATCTAAAATAAGTCTGAAGGAACTAGCCAGTGTCAAGAGGAAGTTTACTGAACCCATAGATGATTATCTAAATAGATTCAGGCTCTTGAAATCTAGATGTTTTACAGTAGTTCCTGAACATGAGTTAGTCGAAATGGCTGCTGGCGGCCTGGATTACTCTATTCGAAAGAAATTAGACACTCAATACTTGAGGGATATGGCTCAATTAGCCGATAGGGTTCGACAGGTCGAAAGTCTAAAGGCCGAAAAGGCCAGAGTTTTTAAAAATAACAAGAAAGAAAGGGTCTCCTATGTTAGAACTGAGGAAACAAAAGATTATCCTGAATTCGAATTCGAAGAGGTCGAAATCGACCTCGCTGAATTAAAACAGGCACCACCTTACTCCTGCAAATTATTAGTTCCCACAAAAGGGAAAGAAATTGTTGAAAATGAGAAAAGTGACAAATTCCTAAAGAAGGTTTATACCTTCGATGTAACTAAGTGTGACGAGATTTTTGATTTACTTGTCAAAGATGGCCAACTCATTGTGCCATCAAATGTCAAAATACCTCCTTTAGATCAAAGGAAGAAAAGAGGATTTTGCAAGTATCATAGTTTCCCAGGCCACAAAACCTCACGGTGTTTTCTTTTCAGAGACCTAATTCAGAATGCAATTAAAGATGGCAGACTGAAATTCGCTGATAAAGCAAAAATGAAAGTAGATGAAGATCCTTTGGATGTCGCAGACACCAATTACTCCGAGCCTGTATGCATTGGATAAATTAACGTGGTGGAAGCTGGTCAAAATGACCCTCCAGTAGGAGAGAAAGGTACTGAAAATGAAAGCTGGGTGTTAGTCGAAGTCAACAAGGGGGTCACTGAAGACATCCACAAGCAACCAGAGACTTCGATCGAAACAGCATCTTTAGCTGTTGCAAAAGAAATCCAGGCTACTGAAGGCCAGGAAAACCAAAAGCAAGAGTTGACACAGGTTACTGAAGGCCTGAGGCTAGAATTGGAGAAAGTCTGAATCACGAAGCCAACCTCCCCTCAGAAAGCAATATGGGATACTTTAGGGGAACCCAGTGGAAAGTTTGACTACTTGGTCAAATATTCTGCCCCAGAGAGTTCAAAAATCCAAATTGAAGATATAAAACCTACAGGATGGGGAGATGATGACACTAAGGGGGAGGATGTTGATGTAAACATGGTGGATATGGAGAGACCTCGTTCTGAAATGGAGGAGGTGGAGAGATACTTAGAAAAAGAAAAGTATAAAATGGAGGATAATTACGCTGGGGATGCTAGTCTTAAGGATTGCCTCATGATGTGCCACAAAGGAGATACGAGAATGATACTATGCCCTAGGTGCAGCATCCTTTGCAACCAGAGAATTGCTGCAAACTTTGAGAGGGTACAAAGGGCACGAACTGGCAATAACTGGCGCCAGGATAACCAGTTATTCAGGTGTTATCCTAAAGCTGGAGAAAGTTTGTTGGAATTTTTGCTTCGCTGCTACAAAGGGGCAACCAAATGCTTGATATGCCCAAGGTGTTCCGCTGTGTATGATCAAAGCATGGCCAGAGCCTTCGAAACAATCCCTTTCGCCCCTTGCTGGAACCACCAAGAGACTGTTCAGATGGGCCCACGTTTCGATAGCAAATACAATCAACGAAGGCCTGATAGTCCTCATCCCAAGGGCGCTCGAAGAGTGACGTTCAAAATTCCTGCTGAAGTGCCAACAGACAAATGGCTGCAAGTCAGAACTGACAAAGGTAAAGACAAATGGAGAAACAATGAATGAAACACACGCCACGCTATGACATATAGAAGGCAGTTCAACATAGAGAAAAGGGAAGAAGTGAGATTAGAAAACTACAAAGGTAGAAACCCCATGTCAAGATCTCAATGGCGAAGGCAACAGAGAATTCGAAAGGCTGAAAGGGAAGTTGTGGCAAATAAAGGAGCAACTTCAATAAAAAACCAAGGTGAACCTAGCACTAACAAACCCACACCAAAAAATCAAACTGAAGACAAACCCCTAGTTAGTAGGAGACTCTTATCTGAAGTACAACCAAATGAGTCAAAGAAATACACTCCAGGTCCAGAAGAAGACGAAGATATGCTAACGGACAACTTCGAATCAGAGGGGGAGTCTTCGCTCAATATCAATTTCAACGTGGTATCTGTACTTCCTTGTGAGTTTGGACAGGAAACTGAAATCGAAGAGTATGAGGAAGAAGATACCATAGATCTGATGAAGCATAGGCATGTGTGATACTACGTGATGGATAACAGAGTTGTCGAGGAGCAGAATGCGTTCTTCGAGCGTCCAAAACCAGCTATGAAAAATCATCTGAAGCCATTATTCATTCGGGCAAAGGTTGGTGCCCATGGCGTAAATAAGGTTCTAGTAGATGGGGGTGCTGCAGTTAACTTAATACCCTATTTCATGCTGAAAAGGCTAGAAATACGCGAAGGAGACATCAAACCACACAACATGGTTCTATCCAATTATGAAGGGAAAGTAGGAAAAACACTGGGGGTGGTTCAATTGGACTTGACGATAGGCTCAAGCTGTAGGCCCACCATGTTCATGGTGATCGAAGCCAAGGCCAACTACAACTTGTGGCTGGGAAGAGAGTGGATCCATGGCGTAGGAGCAGTTCCTTCGTCAATGCACCAGCGATTAGTTTTATGGAGAGAAGATGGGATCGTGGAAAACATTGAAGCGGACCAGAGTTACTTCATGTCAGCAGTCAACTTAGTTGACAAGAGGAATTATGACAAACATCTGGCAAAGATTGCTCCTTGTGTCCCAAATGATGAAATCAACGAAACCAGAAACGCCCACTATTATATGACCCTTCGCCATGATGGCATATATTGGGACAGAAGAATAATCAGTGAAGATGAAGGAGTCGAAGGTACTATGCAAGGACGGCCAGCAGGCTGGGAATTCGACAACCTTGCTCATGACTGAGTCCTCCTTTTTCAAAAGGATTTCGGCCTATATGGCTGAGAA
The DNA here is from genome assembly GCA_948472305.1 of Vicia faba. Classification (NCBI taxonomy): domain Eukaryota; kingdom Viridiplantae; phylum Streptophyta; class Magnoliopsida; order Fabales; family Fabaceae; genus Vicia; species Vicia faba. The sequence continues at coordinate 1,632,670,120 of OX451737.1, forward strand.
CGAATCAAAGGCGGCCTTAGAGGCTGAAATAAATAAATTGGCTGTAAAGATGAACGAAATAAATGGGGGTAGCTCGAAAGGCTCACCCTTTGAAGAACTTGAAATAGATCAAAGGCTGGACGCCATCTATGATAAAGAACCCTTAGGCTTCGAGAGGGACCCCATAGACTCAGGTGCCAAAATGTTGGCGCAGGATCCACTCGAAGAAGTGAACTTAGGGGATGAGAACACGAAAAGAATAACCTACATAAGTGCAAAACTTAACCCAGGCCTCAAGCAGGAAGTGATCGAAGTCCTCAAGAAAAACAAAGATTGCTTCGCGTGGGATTATGACGAAATGCCTGGTTTAAAGAGGGAGTTAGTGGAACACAGACTTCCAATCAAGGATGGCAAGAAGCCCATCAAGCAAACTCCTAGAAGATTCGCACCAGCGGTTCTCACAAAGATCAAAGCTGAGATCGAAAGGTTACTGCGTTGCAGATTCATCAGAACCACAAGGTATGTCGAATGGTTAGCAAATATAGTGCCTGTTATTAATAAAAATGGTTCTTTGAGAATCTGCATAGATTTTAGGGATTTAAATACTGCAACCCCTAAAGATGAGTACTCCATGCCTGTGGCAGAAATGTTAGTAGACTCTGCTGCAGGATTCGAATATTTAAGTATGTTAGATGGATACTCTGGGTATAATCAGACTTTTATTGTTGAAGAAGATGTTGCCAAGACAGCATTTCGTTGCCCAGGAGCCTTAGGCACCTACGAATGGGTGGTGATGCCTTTTGGTTTAAAAAACGCTGGGGCAACTTATCAAAGGGCAATGAATTCGATTTTCCATGATTTCATTGAAACTTTTATGCAGGTGTATATTGATGATATAGTCATCAAATCTATATCTGCAGAAACCCATTTGCATCATTTGAGCCAATCATTCGAACGAATGAGAAAACATGGCTTAAAGATGAATCCCCTTAAATGTTCATTTTTTGTGCAGGCTGGAGATTTCCTTGGCTTTGTGGTTCATAAAAAAGGAATTGAGATCAACCAAAATAAAACCAAAGCCATAATGGAGACGAAGAACCTACGTCAAAAAGGGAGCTGCAATCTTTACTAGGGAAGATTAACTTTCTCAGAAGGTTCATTTCGAATCTGAGTGGAAGAACCCAAGCTTTCTCGTCGTTGCTTCGTTTGAAGCAAGGCCAAGCCTTCGAGTGGAACGAAGCCCATCAGGAGGCATTTGACAAGATAAAAAGATATCTCTCTCAGCCTCCCATCTTGTCTCCACCTTCATGGGGAAAGCCCATGAGATTGTACATATCTGCCTCTGAAGTTAGTATAGGTAGTATGTTAGCACAAGAAGATAGCAATGGCATCGAAAGAGCCATATACTATTTAAGTAGAGTATTGAATGATGCAGAGACTAGATATAGCAATATAGAAAAGCTATGTCTCTGTTTGTACTTTTCTTGTATGTGTGATCGGTGGAAATAGAACTGACTGTTTAAAGTTGGTTCGCGAAATGTCGCGGAAGCAAGAGTCGTCGCCGTCTTTTATGTTCTCCAACATGGAAAGGACAAAAGCACAGCAAAATTCCTTCTTTGAGATGTCTCTCGGTTCGGGAGGTAGATTTATAGAAAGGGAAGGTGTTAGCACCCTTTCTATCCGTGGTTATCCACGGGCTCTTAGGTACTTGCTCTTATGTTTTCAAAAATGTTTGCTTTTCAAGTGTGTTTGTGGGTTTTGAAAAAGTTTAGTTTGAAAAACTTCTAGGTAACTCTTGTATCAGTCCTCAAGAGTGTATGAAGTATTTGTTTGAAAACTTTTTGAAAGTGTAGGTGCGAAAAGTTGTTTTTATTTTTTTGAAAGAGCAAGTACCCAGGAGAAATCTACCTACTCTAAGGAATTAAGCTGTGTAAGAGTCCTTTAGACAGTACTATCCCACTATTGAGAAGTAGGTAGCACCGTCATTGGAGTTATTCGGGTCAATTCGATTAAGGGACAATGTGGATTTTTCTTGAAATGTTTTGAGAAACATGGGAGGGCAAATTTTGGGGTACAACAGTTGCCCCTGTTCAATCTTCTTAGACCTGAGGATGTAGATTGACTTGCGTGCCTTTCGTGATCCGAAGGTGGAAGATGATTGAACACTAGAGTGCCCAGAAATTTGCACTCGCATAGTAGAATATCAGTAATGTGATGTCGGGAATGGGCTTATAGATGCCATTTGGAAATATAATGGATAGTTGAATCTGAGTAAGAAATAGAATAGCTTCCGTGTCTGGAGCATATCTAGTCTATATCTAATTGCTGATGTCTGAATAAACAGTAGACTGACTGCCGCGTCTGGGGTATATCCATACTGTGTTTGAATGAGTGACAGAATGTCATCCGAATCTGGATCGTATCTGGACTGTCTTTTGAATGAATATGGACTAAACAATAGAATGGCATCCGGGTCTGGAGCATCTCTAAGTTGTCTTTAGAAGTTTGAATCTGATTAAGCAATAGAATAGCGTCCGCGTCCGGAGAATCTCTAGGCCATCTCTGGAGAGAAATCTGAATAAGCAGTAGAATAACATCCGAATCTGGAGCATCTCTAAGCTATATCTGAAAGGAAATCTGGAATAAGTATCAGAATGTCGCCATGCCTGGGTTGCATCTGAACTATCTCTAGAAGGAAGTCTGAATAAGCAATAGAATAGCATCCGGATCTGGAGCATCTCTAGGCCATCTCTGAAAAGCAACTCTGAAAAGCAACAGAATAGCATCCGGTTTGGAGCATATCTGAGCCATTTCTGGGAAGAAACTCTGAATAAACGATAGAATAACATCCGGGTCAGGAGCATCTCTAAGCCATTTTTGGAAGAAACTTTGAATAAGCAAAAGAATAGCATCCATGTCTGGAGCATTTCCAAGCTATTTCTGAATAAGCAACTCTGAATAAGCAACAAAATAGCATCCGGTTCTGGAGCATATCTGAACTATCTCTGAGAAGAAACTTTGAATAAGCAAAAGAATAGCATCCATATTTGGAGCATTTCCCAGCTATCTCTGAATAAGTAACTCTGAATAAGCAACAGAATAACATCCGGTTCTGGAGCATATCTGAGCTATCTCTGAAGAGAAAATCTGAATAAGCAAAAGAACAGCATCCATATCTGGAGCATTTCCAAGCTATCTCCGAAAAGAAACTCTTGAATAAGCAGAAGAATAGCATCCATGCCTGGAGCATCTCTAAGCTATCTCTGAAGAGAAAATCTGAATAAGCAAAAGAACAGCATCCATATCTGGAGCATCTCTAAGCCATTTCTGGGAAGAAACTCTGAATAAGCGATAGAATAGCATCCAGGTCCGGAGCATCTCTAAGCTATCTCTGAATAAGCAACTCTGAATAAGCAACAGAATAGCATCCGGTTCTGGAGCATATCTGAACTATCTCGGAGAAGAAACTTTGAATAAGCAAAAGAATAACATCCATATCTGGAGCATTTCCCAGCTATCTCTGAATAAGTAACTCTGGCGAGATACAGGTATCGAATCCATAATCAATCGCTCATAGATATGCCCTGGCTAGATACAGGTATCGAATCTGGAATTGCGACAGTTGATAGTAATCATCTTTGGATTGACCTTTTTTCCTGAAAAGGCAAAATGTTAGTTGTATGCAGTGTCATGATGCATGAACTGCATGATATTAAGATGTCCTCAAAAATAAATGAGATTTGTGATATGATGCGTATGCATGCTATAATGTATGAAGATGTGATGTTTATGAATGTATTTTCGTCTAGGAAAAGAAATCCTTGACGGATGCCGGGAAGTTAACTCCTGGGCTGATGTCGAGAGTAGAGTCTCTCGCTTCCGCTGGGGATGATGGTTGCAAGCATAAACCGGTAGGAGAAGATGACTCCGTTGGGGAATAAACTTGTTGGAGAGATTACTCTGCGGGGAAATACTCTGTGGAAAGAGATACTTCGCTGAGGTTTTGATGATAACTCCGCTGGGGATTCCGCTGATAAGATCTGTTGGAAGAATTTGATGGACTCCGCTGGGGGTAGGAAGAACTTCGCCGAGGACGGTCCTTCCGTTGTAATTAGATGAGGATAACCCAGTTATAAGCTCTGGTGGGGAATAACCTTTGAATAAAGCCGAGGAGATGCTTTTTCACTCTGCGGGGGATAAGCTTCCAGAATTTACTGGGGATAAGCTTCCAGAATATACTGGGGGTAAGCTTCCAGAATCTACTGGGGAGGTTGATTCAACTCTCCCGGGGAAACTTTTGAACTGTACCGGAGAAATGGCTCCACTGGGGTGTCTGGTATTCCGCTGGGGAACAATCTTATATTAAGACTGTCGGGGATGCTTCCTTTGGAACATCTGTATACTCCGCTGGGGAATATTGAGATCTTCTGGGGATATCCAATTTCCTTAAGGCTGACAGTAGACTAACTCTGCTTGGGGAGAGTATCGCTGACTTGTTAGGGATATTGTGCCTTTTCGGGGCTGATGGGAGACCAACTCTGCTTGGGGAGAGTATTGCTGATTCTGGTCTTGCTCTGCGGGGAGTGAAGGTAACTTGGTCATGTTCTTCAGCTGAACTTACCTTGGCACCTTGGTGGACAGAGCAACCAGATCGCTTAGACAATTCTTATTGCCCCAGTTTCTGTGGGAGAAGGTACCTGTGGAGGTGCTTGATGACTGCCGATTGACAAATCTTCTTCTGGTAGGCAAGTGACGAGATGACGGGACATAGTCATACGTTTTGATCCCTAATTGTTGCCTGGACCGCCCTTTTGGGTTTTCAGTCCACCGGGATACCCATTTTTGCTCAAGCCGCCTTTTCAGGTTTTCGACTTGCCGGGTGTACAGATTTTTTCATTTCATCCCTTATTTTTGCCCGAACCTTTTTGGTTCGCCGGGAAGCCCTTATTTTTGCCTAGGTGTGTCAACCTAGCGGGTCTTTAATTATGCGCAGTATTTTTTCGACTATGTCCATGCTCTCAGGATGTAAAGAGCCTGTCACCGTCAGTAGTGTTACCATACCGCCAGAAGATCTTCGTTTGATCGTCCAATGCCCCAAGTAATCCAGATGGAGATTTGCCCCAAGCTATTTGGCATTTGAGAGATTCCTTGAATCTTGACTTAACTGCCCCAGATGATGGAAACTGATCACGTCTGCCCCTTGATTGGAAGTGTTTCTTCCACTTGAGATGACTCTTTGTATTGAGAAGGTTTTTGTTCATTAGATATTCGTCGTGCGAATTTCTCTGTTGTTCGAACAAATAGTTATATGCAAACAATGTTATATTAAAAATGCAAAGCTTATGTCTGTCTTGAAGTTTTTGAAAATGCATTTTTCAGTAAAACAAGCAAATTTTGTGAAATATGATGTCAACTCAAGGTTTTACAGCGAGCCTTAAGGAGTCAGGATACCTTTGTAACAGTATGCTTTCGAACTAACCCATGCTTCAGCTAGGACTTTTAAGGGTTGTAACGTGGCCTGGTTCACGGTTTAAGAAACAAAGGATAAAGGCTCAAGTTATATTTGTACCCACCCGTTCTTCGTGATGTTCTTCAAACCTAAACTCAGCTGATCATGCGTTAGACCTTGTTTGAGTCTTTGTCCTGATATTCCAATGATGGTTCAGATATTGACAGTTTATTTTGAATAGGCAGTCATTCCTTTTTTGGTTGAGGGTTTGTAGGACCTCTTTCTTTTTTGATTTTGTTATCCCTGTTTTTTGCCTGAACTGTTTCTTTATGGTTACAGTCAGCGGGATGCCCCAATTTTTGTAAGTCTCCTTCATAGGTTTTGACTTATTGGGCTTTTAGTTTGAGAGATAATGACAGCCTGTCTTTATGATTATTCAGAACCATCACTGTCTTTTGCTTTGAAAGGACTCCTTTGATGCCATTCATTGTGCACCTGGATCAACTGAGAAAACTACCCTGCCCCAGGTTATAATTAAGGGTTTTAATTTTTGTGAAAAGAAAAACTCCTACTTCTTTGGCTCAGAGGGGTTGACGAGGGATTATCTTCCTTATAACTCCAGTGTTTAGGAATTGAAACAATGCCTGTACCTCATCAGCGGGGTCTGTTCAAAAGCATACTGTAAAGATCGTGGTATCGTTTTCGTCATCCTCCCTCAAGAGGCTTAGAATTTGCAATTGAGAATTGAACATCACAGAAACATGAAAGAAAATTTTGAATATAATGAATACGGACAGATTAATTCAAACATACATATGCGATGCATTAATGGAATAAAAGAGTTTGCTATGACATTAATTGTTTGTATAAGCAAAGAAAAATACAACTCGGAAATTCAAAATAGAACAAAAGCCTTCAGTGATTTGGCAAAGGAGCAGTGATTATGTTTGGAGTCTCTGGTGCTTCAAACTGGACTTCCTTGGCATCGATCATGTCTTGCACCTTATTCTTCAGGGCCCAACAGTTATCCGTAGTATGCCCCGGGCTATCAGAATGGTATGCGCACCTATCATTGGGGTGATAGTTAGGAGCAGAAGTGTTTGGATTCCGGAGAGGAGCCCTGAAGGTAATCAGCCCTGCCTTCAACATTTGCTGTAGCGCTTGATCCAGTGACATGTTGATCTTAGTGAACTGTCTCTTGGGTGCGACCTCCTTACGTTGCTGCCCCTGTCTTTGCTGAGCAGGCATAGGATTGGAGATATGGGTTGCCCCTACCTGTTGATCATGACGACTCTTTTTACCATGCACAACATTGGACTCCTTTTTCCCATGGTAAGGCTTTTTATGAGTATCAGAAGGTGTGGCTTCTTGAATCTTCCCACTTCTGATACCAGCTTCAATTCTTTCCCCAGTCAAGATCAGATCTGTAAATCCCGCAGAAGAATTCCCAATCAGGTGGTTGAAGAATGAACCAGACAGGGTCCCCAGAAACATGTCCACGAGCTCACGGTCAGTCAAAGGTGGCTGCACCCTTCCAGCCAGGTCTCTCCACTTTTGCGCATATTCCTTGAATCCTTCACCCGTCCCTAGTGACATACCCTGGAGTTGGGTACGCGTAGGAGCGAGGTCGGAATTATATTGATACTGCTTATAGAACGCCGTAGCCAAGTCTTCCCAGGTACGGATACTGGCTCCATCCAGCTGATAGAACCACTCGAGTTAAGTCCCTGCCAGACTATCCTGAAAGAAGTGAATCCACAATTTCTTATCGGCCGTGTAGGGCTGGATCTTCCTTATGTATGAACGGAGGTGCAACTTAGGACAGGAGGCTCCGTTGTACTTTGCAAAGGAAGGTGCCTTGAACTTGTGTGGGATCACCACCCCGGAGGATAGACCTAGATCTTCGAAGTCTAGGCCGGGCACTTTCTGTATCTCCATAGCACTTAGCCGGTCTTCTAGCTGTTTGTACCTGTCCTCAGCTGGAGGGTACTGTTCATCATTGTAATCGGTCTCATTATCGGAGACCACTGGACTAGGAACCTCTCTCTCTTGGGGACTGTCTTTCCCAACAGATGGGGTAGTCAGCTCAGCTTCATTTTGTGAGCCATTCCCAGATTTGCGTCTAGGGTTGAATAGCACAGTCCTCTTCTTCTTCTTCTTCTTCATAAGCAGAGTCTTCAATTCCTGTTGACCTTGGGCTAAGCTCATAACCATCTCTTGGAACTGGGCATTCTGGGCCTGGAGGGCTTTGATAGCTTGTTCATTGGATGATTCAGGATTCATGATGATTGCTGAAATAAACAGCGAAGAAGATAAGTGACCTGTCAAAAAGGGTACCTGTAATGCAATGACATGTATGTATGCATGCGATGTTTTCAAGGATCTCGCAGGGTAAACAAGAAAATTTTTAGCATTTGAATTTGGGTAGCTTGATTGAAGGAACTGCATATTGTTGAGAGTCCTTCTTCAAGAGTCAAGGCTCACCATATCGAGTGGGTCATAGCCCCTGACAACCTTGGCTAGAGGAAAATAAATCCCCTTTGCCCCTTGCTGGACAGTTGGTTCATCATGACCTGCATCACAAGCCCTTGAGATCCTTGAAATGGGTTAATCTTTATGCAGGATGCATGCAATGGTATGATGTTATGCTATGCATGGAGTGATGTAAGTAGGCCCTGTAATGAGTCCCAATTAAGGACTGTAAACAAAACCTGCAAGGAACTCGTGTTGTTAGATGACAAGTATGCAAGTAGTCAAGTTTGAAAGCACACAAGTCACACAAGACAACCCTTAGAGTTTAGGCCAGCATGAAGTTTAGGTACTACCCTCTTGAAGTTGGTGGGCTCAAAACCTGTCCTATCAAAAGTAACTGGGTTCTAAGGATCTCAATATCATTGGGTTGTTTTCTGTGTTCATTGTTTTGATTTAGCCACTTAACTGGCGACCAAAATATTCCAAGAAAACAACCCTCAATAAGTGTAGTATCGAGTATCTACCAACTTCGGACTGCACCAAAGTCGGTCATCTCACTACCCCTAAAGAGGCCAGGATGGTCAAGTAAGGTTCCTAAGGTCAGTTGATGCTTCACAACACTACGCGACGGCCCTGTACTCTCCTTGACTTGACTCAAGGGTTACCGGTAATCACCAAAGTGTCACATCAACATAGCAACTGCTTCAACCGTGTCGGTATACCCCACACAGTTCCCTCACAGTTTGTTGCTACTTCTAAAAGGTATCCCCCCAGATCCGGGTTAGGATCTATGAAACTCCAAGATAGGCCCACAATATTAAAGCAAACAAAGCAGGCAATTGAAAACATGGTGATCTAATCCTAAGGTACACCTCACTTATTAAGAGTCCCCAGCAGAGTCGCCAGTTCTGTGATCGGTGGAAATAGAACTGACTGTTTAAATCTGGTTCGCGAAATGTCGCGGAAGCAAGAGTCGCCACCGTCTTTTATGTTCTCCAACATGGAAAGGACAAAAGCACAACAAAATTCCTTCTTTGAGATGTCTCTCGGTTTGGGAGGTAGATTTATAGAAAGGGAAGGTGTTAGCACCCTTTCTATCCGTGGTTATCCACGGGCTCTTAGGTACTTGATCTTATGTTTTAAAAAATGTTTGCTTTTCAAGTGTGTTTGTGGGTTTTGAAAAAGTTTAGTTTGAAAAACTTCTAGGTAACTCTTGTATCAGTCCTCAAGAGTGTATGAAGTATTTGTTTGAAAACTTTTTGAAAGTGTAGGTGCGAAAAGTTGTTTTTGTTTTTTTGAAAGAGCAAGTACCCAGGAGAAATCTACCTACTCTAAGGAATTAAGTTGTGTAATAGTCCTTTAGACAGTACTATCCCTCTATTGAGAAGTAGGTAGCACCGTCATTGGAGTTATTCGGGTCAATTCGATTAAGGGACAATGTGGATTTTTCTTGAAATGTTTTGAGAAATATGGGAGGGCAAATTTTTGGGTACAACAGTATGAAACTCAAGTATTATATAAAGCTTGTCGATGTTTATGTTTCATCTCATTTCGATGTTATCAAACACGTGCTTTCGAAACCAATAATGCATAGTAGAGTTGGTAAATGGGCTTTAGCCTTAACATAATATTCCTTGACTTTCATGCCTTTAAAAGCTGTGAAAGGCCAAGTGATTTCTGATTTCGTTGTGGACCATTCACTGGTTGAACAGACTGTCATGAGTTACGTTGAAATGCAACCTTGGAAATTATACTTTGATGGTTCAACCCACAGGAATGGAAGTGGTGTTGGGGTCCTTATAATTTCTCCTGAAGGAATTCCAACAAAATTCAAGTACAAATTAGATGGTCCTCGTTGCTCGAACAACGAAGCTGAGTACGAAGCGCTTATTGTTGGACTTGAAGCTTTGTTGGAATTGGGGGCAACTAGAGTCGAAATTAAAGGAGACTCAGAGTTAGTGGTCAAGCAAATAACAAAGGAGTACAAATGCATAAAGGAAAATCTGATGATATACTTCGTCATAGTTAACAGGCTACTTAGAAAATTTGAATACATGGATATTTAACATATATCAAGAATAGAAAACCAAGAAGCAAATGACTTAGCACAGTTGGCTTCAGGTTATAAAGTTTCTGCCAAAAACTTTGAGGATTTAGTTGAATTAAGGGGTAGAGTTATGGCTACTAGATTCATACCATCAGATCTAGAAAGTATGAAATTGGGTTATGCTGAGAAACAAGGATTCGAAATACTAGCCATATACACCTTATCAGATGCAGATTGACGAAGTCCACTTGTGAGTTATTTAACAAACCCAACTCTGAATGTTGATAGGAAAATAAAATATAGAGCATTGTCATATGTCCTCATGGGAAACGAATTGTTCAAAAAGACCCAAGAAGGCGTATTACTGAAATGCCTAGGAGAAAGTGAGGCATACTTAGCATTGTCAGAAGTCCACAATGGGGCATGTGGGGCACATCAAGCAGGTCATAAAATGAAATGGTTGTTATTTCGATATGGCATGTATTGGCCCAGTATGCTCAAAGATTGTATAGACTTTGCTAAAGGGTGTGAAGAATGCCAGAAGCATGCAGGGATTCAACATGCCCCTGCAAGTGAGTTGCATTCAATCATTAAACCATGGCCCTTTAGAGGATGGGCATTGGATTTAATAGGAGAAATAAATCCTGCTTCGTCTAAAGGACAGAAATATATCTTGGTAGGTGTGATCGGTGGATCTGGAACTGACTGTTTAACGCTGGTTCGCGAAATGTCGCGGAAGCAAGAGTCGCCACCGTCTTTTATTTTCTCCAACATGGACAGGACAAAAGCACAGCAAAATTCCTTATGAGATAGTTTCTCGGTTCGGGAGGTAGATTTATAGAAAGGGAAGGTGTTAGCACCCTTTCTATCCATGGTTATCCATGGGCTCTTAGATACTTGCTCATTTGTGTTTTCAAAAGATGTTTGCTTTTCAAAATGTGAGTGGGTTTGAAAAAGTTTCATTGAAAACTTCAATTCGACTCTTGTATCAGTCCTCAAGAGTGTTGTGAAGCGTTCGTTTTGAAATTTTTTAGAAAGTTTCCGTGTGAAAAGAGTTTTTTTTATTTGTTTTGAATTAGAGCAAGTATCTAAGAGTCGTCTACCTATCCTAAGGAATTAGGCTGTGTAAGAGTCCTTAAGGTAGTGCCATCCCACCATTGAGAGGTAGGTAGCACCACTGTTGGAGGTGTTCGGGTCAATTCGAGTTTAGGGACAGTGTGGTCACCAGAGCAACAGTAAGACACCTTAGAAGCTACCCTTATGCCATTGATCTGTTTTATTCCGAGGCAACCATTTCGAGGCAACTGTTTCGAGGCAACCGTTTCGAGGCAACTTGTTTTAAGGCAACTAGATCAACGGACATAAGGACTTACTAAGACGTCCTATACTCGACGACCACGTTTCGAAGGTAAGGCAACAGTGAGGCGTACCCTAAGAGTGGTGTGTGAATTTGTGTGTTGTTTTCATGTTATTTATCTTTGATCATTGTATCGTGAGCTACGCTTGTTTTTATTTTAGGCCATACATTCCTTCATGCCATTACAATTTAAAAGTGCGGAAATTAAAGTGCGGAAAATAAAGTCCTACGCTATTACAAGGCGCGGGTCTATACATCGCCAAATTAACAAAGACCCGTTTTAAATAAAAATGCGGAAAATAAATAAATTCCTAATTATTATTACAAGGCTTGAGCAATTACATAACATTCACAAAGGAAAATAAGATAAACGCGCGAAAAGAATAAAGATAGAACATTCGAGGGCGTTGGACCCTTTTGAGAAATAAAATGAAATTAAAAAGCTAATTAATTATTTAATTAAGAAAAGAAATTGTTTTTTATGTTTTTTGTATTTAATGAAAATAAAGAAAAAGAATTAAAATTAGAAGTTAAATAAAACCCTAGTTCTAAGTTGTTTTTAATTATTTATGAAAGATATTCAAGTTTAACCTAATTTACCCTAATTAATTAATTACATGTTTATTTACAAAATAAATTAATAATTAATAATAATGATAATAAGAAAAAATTATTTATTAAGAAAAGGAATAAAAATACTTTAAAAAACCCTAATTTCTACATATTTTAATTTGTTAAGAAAAATATTAAAGTTTTGAAACCTAAATTAATCTAATTAATTGTTTAAAGTTTATTTACAAAAATAATAGTGAAATTAATATTAATAAAATAAACATGTTTTTGATTTTTTTCTGTATTTTATTTTTATTATGAAAATTATTTTAGGGAATTAAATAAAACAATTAAAAACAATTAAAATAAAAAGAAGAAAAGAAAAGGAAATTAGAAAATATGATGCAAACCATGGGGGTGTCTGGCCCTTTTGGAGGTGTATTGGAAGCAGTTTGGCCCATTGAATCAAAGGCCTGCTTGACTTTCTGGCGCGTGCATGTGGAATGGTTGACTGAGGTACATGGTGAGCCTCTTTTGTGGCCTTCAGATTGAAGCTTCTGGGCGCGTGGCAAGCTAGGAGGTGGGGTTGTATGATGAACCCTGGGAGAGGCACTGCACATGAACGTCTTAAGATAAAAATATTAAACGTTTGGGGGGGACCTGGGAATCGAACCCAGGTCCCAGTACCTGCATGACAACTCACCAACCAGTTGAACTAACGCGTTTCTTTGTTAGTATAATGGAACATAAATAATATACATGAAAAATCAACATTATGCTGAAGCACTCAAAAAACGCGCCAATGTTCAAATCCTCCAACCATGTCCAGACACGCATGCATCGTCTTCATCTTTTTCCTGTAAATAAAAGCAAATAGCGGGGGTTTTAAACCCCCACTAAACAAGACCAGGAAAAATAGCGATTAGGCAATGGGCAAATATAAATTGGGCGCGAGGTGTGAGTTCAATTCGTCTTGTTGTCACGATTTCAATGGTATCAATTTGGTTGTCCAATTTTTCCATATGTGGAAAACCCTCTTTTGGAGCTTCAGAAACCCTAGCAAGCGTTAATGGTGGATTCTTATTTAGGCAGCCATACTTCAATTGAATGGTACCATTAGCTTCAGAATGTCATTGTTAGTGTAAATCAACATTAAAAACATATGAAAAATGCATGTGAATCACAAAACGATAATGGACAATTTCAAGAAAAGTGTGATGTCGTTCTACCAACCCTTGTAGTCTGGAGACTTGGTTTCGATTGCACAAGCTTCCTAGGTGTCTCAGCAATGCTTTGGAACACTTTTGAAGCCTTGAAACGCCTTCTAACTAGGTTTTCAGTTTTCAATATTTTGTCCAAAAATGCAATGTTGTTCTATGGTTTTGAGCGCAGCTTTTTGTCTCCTGGAATAGGTTTAGGTTCTGCCTATGTAAGTGAATGAATTAGGTCAAGAAAACCAGCCCAAAGTCCATCCATTTATGATTTTGATATTTGATTTCCAATCATATAAAATCCAATCTTTTTCATGCCAATCATTGCCAATTGTGGAAGATTTTGTCCCTTGAGAAGGTGCACGAAATATTTAGCTCATAATGGAAGGATTTGCTGCACCAAAAAGATTTAAAACCATTGTTTAGTATTTTTCTCATAATTAAATTTAATTAAATGAATTAATAAGATTAAAAATTCAATTAATTAATTAAAAATAAGAAAATAACTCCCTTTTAGCTTAATGGGTCGTGCATAGCCTTTGGGTAATGATTCATGGAAGAAATTGAGGCCCATTAGCATTTTTGAAGCCTTTTGTGCAAAGTTGACTTTTCAAAATTCCCAAAAATTTCCCAACTTCTACAAGGCATATCTTGCTCAATTTTTAAGCTTTGATCATGTTCTTGGACATTTTGGAAAGGTCTTGAAGTCCTCTAATCAATGTCTTTGGTACCATGTCATTTTGATTTACCAATTTCAAGTTATGGTCTTTGACTTAAAGTGCCTTTTTGTTGACTTTTGAAAATGACCTATAATGTTGAAATTGATAACTTTTTGTGAGAGCATTTCTTGGTCTTGAAGTGTGAAGATGAGTTGTAGGAAATGTCATTCTCTTCAAAATGAGCTTTGGATGGGATTTTTCTGATAAACCATGAAGAAGTTATGCCTTAGTCAATTTGCAGTTGACTTTTTCAGTTGTCCAAAAATAGAAACTTTTGCATCTTGAGACTTTTTGAGCCATGCTTTGAGAATCATGATCAAGAATTGATCAAATGATGTTTGTGGCTTCAAAATAAGATGTTGACCAAAAATTTGGACTTTTGACTGTCAAATGACCATTTTGCCCCTCCAGTTGACTGTGAAGCCTCTAGGGTTTTTGACTGTGCAATTTAATGCTGTGAGTCTTGAAACTTTGCATATGGATGCTTGACAATTTTTATAGGCATGTGAGACTTGATTGGACCCTTGGAAACTTCCATTTCTTTGCCAGAACCAAAACCCTAATTTTGACTGTGTTAGGAGGCAATTGGACTGTGCAACCCTTGAGAGATTTTGAAGCTTGATCTTGACAAATCTTGAAGAATATGGGAAGGAAAATTTTGGGGTACAACAGTTGCCCCTGTTCAATCTTCTTAGACCTGAGGATGTAGATTGGCTGGCGTTCCTTTCGTAATCCGAGGGTAGAAGATGATTGAACACTAGAGTGCCCAGAAATTTGCACTCACATAGTAGAGTGTCAGCAGCATGATGCAGGGAATGGGCTTATAGATGCCATTTGGAGACTGATGGATAGGAGGATGGGCTTATAGATGCCATCGGGAGGTTGTCGTTCGCGTAAGAGATTCCTTAGCGAGAACTTGCGTACCTGAGAAAGAAAATGATTACCTGGCCTGTTACAGGAGTTGATTTTCAAACTCTTTATGTAGATGTGCCCTGGCTGGATACAGGAATCGAATCTTTAAACTCTTCAGACGTGCCCTGGCAAGATACAGGAATCGAGTCCGGAGAATATAGTCGTCAACAGATACACCCTGGCGAGATACAAGAATCGGATCTTCGAACTCTTCAGACGTGCCCTGGCAAGATACAGGAATCGAGTCTGGTAATGTTAGTCGTCAACAGATACACCCTTGAAAGATACAGGAATCGGATCTTCGAACCCTTCAGACGTGCCCTGGCGAGATACAGGAATCGAGTCTGGAGAATATAGCCGTCAATAGATACACCCTGGCGAGATACAGGAATCGGATCTTCGAACTCTTCAGACGTGCCCTGGCAAGATACAAGAATCGAGTCTGGTAATGTTAGTCGTCAACAGATACACCCTGGCAAGATACAGGAATCGGATCCTCAAACTCTTCAGACGTGCCCTGGCAAGATACAGGAATCGAGTCTGGTAATGTTGGTCGTCAACAGATACACCCTGGCAAGATACATGAATCGGATCTTCGAACCCTTCAGACGTGCCCTGGAAAGATACAGGAATCGAGTCTGGTACTGTTAGTCGTCAACGGATACACCCTGGCAAGATACAGGAATCGGATCCTCAAACTCTTCAGACGTGCCCTGGCAGGATACAGGAATCGAGTCTGGAATATAGTCGTCAACAGATACACCCTGGCAAGATACAGGAATCGGATCTGGAATTACGACTATTGACAGTAATCATCTTTGTATTAACCTTTGTCCTGAAAAGGCAAACGTTAGTTGTATGCAATGTCATGATGTATGACATGCGTGATGTTCTCAGAATAAATGAGATTGTAGGTTCATGATGCGTATGTGCATGCTATAATGTATGAAGATGCGATGTTTATGAAGGTATGTTTTTGTCTAGGAAAGTAAATCCTTGACGGGTGCCGGGAAGTTAAATCCTGGGCTGATGTTGAGGAGTAGCATTCTTTGTTTCCGCTGGGGCGATGGTTGCAAGAATACCGGTAGGAGAAGATGACTCCATTGGGGAACAAACTTGGCGAATAGATTACTCTGCGGGGAATGCTCTGTGGGGAAAGAGGCACTTTGCTGAGATGTTGATGATAACTCCGCTGGGGATACCATTGATGTGTTATGTTGAAGGAATTGATGAACTCCACTGGGGATAGGAAGACTTCGCCGGGGACGATCTTTCCGTGACAATTAGCTGAGGATAACCCAGTTATATCCTGGTGGGGAAATAACTGTCTGAATAAAGCCGGGGAGCGTTCGTACTCTGCAGGTGACAAGCTTCCAGAATCTACTGGGGATAAGCTTCCTGCTGGGGAGATGGATTCCACTTTCCTGGGGAAACTTTTCAGATTGGACTGGACTCTCCTGGGGAAATTTTTGAGATGTACGGGGGAAGTGGCTCCACTGAATGTCTGTATACCGTCGGGGAACAATCTTAGATCAAGACTGCCGGGGATGCTTATTAAGAATGTTTGTATATTGCGCTGATGAATGTTGAGATCTGCTGGAGGATACCCAACTTCCTTAAGGCTGACAGGATAACTCTGCTTGGGGAGAGTGTATTGACTTGCTGGCTCACTCTATGGGGAGTTAAGATATCTTGGTTATGTTCTCCAGCTGAACTTACCTTGGTACCTTGATGGACAGAGCAATTAGATCGCTTAGACAACTCATTATTGCCCCTGTTTCTAATATTACCTGTAATTAATCCTTTATTTCGTATGCGAATATTTATGAGTTAGCAATTATTGTCAAATGCATATATCACAAATTGAACATTGGACGTTCTTCGCAAAACAAAAAAAAAGGAAAAACAAATGGCAATTTGTCTGAAAAGTGAATTTGTATTGATTTTTGAATTTGCCTGTAAATAGGCGTTTATGTACAAGAGGCTGACGTCCTAGTAGGAGAACGCCGCCGAATAAAAGAGTTTATACAATTTTTTGAAAAAGGGAAAACAAAACAGCTGTGTGAAGAAAGAATAATCCCACTGGGTTCTAACTCTGCTATCGCCTTTATATCTTCGAGCGTCTCATCACTTGGCTGCTCGGTTGACGATGAAGCTGATTGATCGATGCCGTCTGAACTTGATAGTTGATACTGGATTCTGGATGCAAAGTGATCCAATGAGACATAGTATTACGCTTCAATCCCTAACTTTTGCCTGGACCGCCCTTTCGGGTTTTCAGTCCACCGAGATACCCATTTTTGCCCAAGCCGCCTTTTCAGGTTTTCGACTTGCCGGGTGTACAGATTTTTTTCATTTCATCCCTCATTTTTCCCGAACCCTTTTGGTTCGCCGGGAAGCCCTAATTTTTGCTTAGGTATGTCAACCTAGCGGGTCTTTTATCATGCGTAGTATCTTTTTACTATGTCTGCATTGGCGGGGTGAGGAAGGTCGTCACCATCCATGGTGGTCAGAATCATGGCTCCTCCTGAGAACACATGTTTAACCACAAATGGCCTTTCGTACGTAGGGGTCCATTTGCCCCTGGGATCACTCTGAGGAAGGATGATGCGTTTGATTACCAGATCCCCAACTTGATATTCTTGTGGTCTGACTTTCTTGTTAAATGCCCTGATCATCCGTTTTTGATACGTCTGACCATGACAAATAGCAGTGAGTCTCTTTTCGTCAATTAGATTTAGCTGATCAAGTCGTGTCTGGATCCAATCATCTTTGCTAAAGTTTGCATCCTTCATTATCCGGAGAGATGGTATTTGCACTTCGATCGGTAAGACTGCCTCCATGCCGTAGACCAAAGAAAAGGGAGTTGCCCCGGTTGATGTCCTTGCTGAGGTACGGTACCCATGAAGAGTGAACGGTAGCATCTCGTGCCAATCTTTGTAGGTCACTGTCATCTTCTGCACAATCTTCTTAATATTCTTATTCGTTGCTTCTACAGCCCCGTTCATCTTCGGCCGATAAGGAGAAGAGTTATGGTGCTGTATCTTGAATTGCTCGCAGAGCTCAGTGATCATCTTGTTATTGAGATTGGTACCGTTGTCAGTAATGATTCTTTCCGGGACGCCGTATCGACAGATCAAGTTATGCCGAATGAACCGTGCCACAACGTTCTTGGTTACAGTGGCATAGGAAGCTGCTTCAACCCACTTTGTAAAGTAATCGATCGCCACCAGGATGAAGCGATGCCCATTGGATGTCGTAGGCTTAATCTCGCCGATCATATCAATGCCCCACATTGCAAAAGGCCAAGGTGCAGTCAGGACATTCAGAGGAACTGGAGGAACGTGCACCTTATCTGCATATATCTGGCATTTATGGCATGTCCGAGAATGTTGGTAACAATCAGCTTCCATAGTGGACCAGAAATATCCTGCCCGAAGGATTTTCTTTGCCATGGTGTGTCCACTGGAATGCGTTCCGAAGGTGCCTTCATGCAGCTCCGCCATGATCCTTTCTGCTTCAGTCTTATCCACACAACGCAGTAAGGTTGAATCATGGTTTCGTTTGTACAGAATGCCGTTGCTGAGGAAGAACTTCGCTGCGAACCTTCTCAGAAACTTCTTGTCATTGACAGATGCACCTTCAGGGTATTCTTGAGCTTCCAGATACCTCTTCACCTCATGATACCAGGGTTTTTCAGTCACTACCTCAGCCTCAAGGTCACAACAGTATGCAGGTTCATCCAGTTTCCAGATGATGATCCGGGGAGCCTCATTGTCCCATTTGACTTTGAACATGGAAGACATCGTAGCCAACGCGTCCGCCAACTGATTCTCCTCTCTCGGGAAGTGTTCAAAAGTTATCTCTGTGAAATGGGGGATCAATGTCAACACACATTCTCTGTAAGGAATAAGATTCGGATGTTTCGTATCCCACTCGCCTTTGATCTGATTGATCACAAGAGCGGAATCTCCGAAGACACTCAGAAACTTGATCCTTAAGTCAATCGCAGCTTGAAGACCCATGATGCATGCCTCATACTCCGCCATGTTGTTGGTGCAGTTGAAACATAGCCGGGCAGTGAGTGGAGTATGAGTGCCTTGAGGGGATATGATCACAGCGCCGATGCTGTTACCCAAAGCGTTGGAGGCTCCGTCAAAGTGCATAGACCATCGGGATCCTTCCTCAGGTCCTTCATCCGGTCCAGGTACTTCACAATCAGTTACAATCATGATGCTCTCGTCAGGAAACTCAAAGTTCAATGACTGGTAGTCATCTACTGCCTGATGTGCCAAGTGGTCTGCCAATACACTTCCCTTGATGGCTTTCTGAGTCATGTACTGGATGTCGTATTCCGTCAAGATCATCTGCCATCTTGCTATTCTCCCAGACAGAGCAGGCTTTTCAAATATGTACTTTATTGGATCCATCTTTGAAATCAACAAGGTAGTGTGAGTCAGCATATACTGTCTCAGCCGGCGAGCAGCCCATACCAAAGCGCAGCAAGTTTTCTCGAGCAGTGAGTATCGGGTCTCACAGTCGGTAAACTTTTTGCTAAGGTAATAAATGGCGTGCTCTTTTCAGCCAGACTCGTCATGCTGCCCCAGCACATACCCCATTGAGCTGTCAAGTACTGTCAGGTATAGTATCAGAGGTCTCCCTTCAACCGGTGGCATAAGAATGGGTGGTTCTTGGAGATACTCTTTGATTCTATCAAAAGCGGCCTGACATTCATCATTCCAACGTACTACCTGATCTTTCTTCAGCAGCTTGAAGATTGGCTCACAGGTGGCAGTTAGGTGCGAGATGAACCGAGCAATGTAATTCAGGCGTCCTAAAAAGCCTCTGACCTCTTTCTCTGTCTTTGGAACTGGCATCTCTTGAATGGCTTTAACCTTGGCAGGGTCCACTTGAATACCCTTGTCACTCACAACGAAGCCTAGCAACTTTCCAGATCTTACCCCGAAGGTGCATTTGTTCGGGTTCAACCTCAGCTTGTACAACTTTAGACGGTCAAACAGCTTTTGCAGATGGTCAAGGTGTTCCTCCTCAGTTTGAGACCTTGCAATCATATCGTCGACGTACACTTCAATCTCATGATGGATCATGTCATGAAATAAAGCCACCATGGCACGTTGGTAGGTTGCCCCAGCATTTTTCAACCCGAATGGCATGACCTTGTAGCAGAAGGTGCCCCACTGAGTAACAAAGGTAGTCTTTTCCATATCTTCAGGAGCCATCTTGATCTGATTATAACCCGAAAAACCATCCATGAAGGAGAACACCTTGTGCTGAGCAGTATTGTCAACCAGAACGTCAATGTGAGGCAAAGGGAAGTCATCCTTGGGGCTGGCCCTGTTCAGATCCCTGTAATCGACACACATTCTGACCTTACCATCTTTCTTCGGTACCAGCACCACATTGGCAACCCACTGAGGGTAAGAAGTCACTGCAAGAAAACCGGCATCAAATTGCTTCATAACCTCAGCTTTGATCTTCTCGGACATCTCTGGACGCATGCGACGGACTTTCTGTTTAACCGGAGGGCATTCTTCCTTGGTAGGCAAATGATGAACTACGATGTCGGTATCCAACCCAGGCATGTCTTCGTAAGACCAGGCAAAGATTTCCACATAGTCATGCAACATCTGAACCAACCGTTGTTTCACGCTGAGCTCTAGATTGGCACCAATCTTAACTTCCTTTCTGTCTGTCTCAGTGCCCAGATTTACCGTTTCCACTGGCTCTTCATGTGGCTGAATGGCCCTCTCTTCCTGGGGTAACAGTCTTGCAAGCTCACCAGGCACTTCGCAATCATCTTCACCTTCGTCTTCGGCTAAGTTGATCGGATTTTCGAAGTCATAACTTGCAGTAGAAGAGTCGTTACCAGTGAGATCCAGAGTGGATTGAAACCTGTACGAGTGAGTGTGTGTAAATACAGCTGTTTTTCAATATATAAAGAAAGAAAGAAAGAAAGGGAGCACAAGATTTGAAATGCGAAAAACGTCCAATGTCTTTATTCATGGTATATGGAAATGACAAGTAATAAGCCCTCACAAATGAAGCCAATGGTGCCCTGGGCAAGACACCGGGCCAGAAAGTTTCAATTTATTGTTCATTACAAATTAAAGAAACAAAGTAATTCATTACTGCGTAACAAAAGTAACAGGTATGTGATCTTTTGCGGTCCAATTGGTCAGTCCACCATCAGTCGTCGGGTAGATCTAGCTATCAAACTCGAATCCTTCCACTTCGTCTTCATCCCCAATAGCATTCACTCCTGGATTGGTGATGAGCACAGGAGGTCTTCCGATCCTTGCTTTGCGTACAGCCCTCTGAGCCTCTGCAGTAAAACCCAGCCCAAACTTGTCAGTTTTAGGAGTAAAATCAGGGAGCCTGCCCCAGTTAGCACATTCACCTTTCTCAATTACAGCCCGGGCATCCTTTAAGGAGGCCATCTTCAAAGGAGAACCCTCTTCAGTTACTGCTTCTGCTGCTGCCAATGTTGGAGGTACCTCTTCAAAATGTTGAAAGGGGGTTTCAATAAACTCCCCGTCCATCTCAATATACCGGAAGGAGTTCAGATGACTAACCATGTATTCTTCCTCCCCCTGCACAGTGACAATTTTCCCTCTGACAGGGTATTTGAGCTTCTGGTGTAGAGTGGAGGTCACTGCCCCAGCTTTGTGAATCCAAGGTCGACCCAGCAAACAGGAATAAGATGGACGAATGTCCATTACATAGAACGTTGAGTCAAATACTCTAGAACCCACACGAATAGGAATGTCTACCTCACCATGAACCATCCTCTTCGACCCGTCAAAGGCTCTAACAATGATGTTACTAGGCTTCAACTCCAGGTCCTCACAATCCAACCGGTCTAAGGCCTTCTTGGGCAACACATTCAGGGAAGAGCCGATGTCCACCAATACGTGAGCAAGAGTAGTGCCCCTGCATTCAATGGAGACATGCAGGGCGTCGTTGTGGTTCTTTCCCTTAGCAGTAAGATCAGCATCCGAGAAACCCAAACCATTGTCAGCTGTCAAATTAGCCACACAGTCAGTGAATTGATCCGCAGATGTCTCTTGTGGCACATGGGCCGTCTTCAGAAATGAAATCAGGGCCTTGGCATGGGCCTCTGAGCATAGCAGCAATGATAGCATAGAGATCTTGGAGGGGGTATGCCCCAGTTGTTCAACGACGTTAAAGTCGCTCTTCTTGATTATCTTAAGAATTTCCTCCATCTCTTGCTGGGAGGCTTCAATATTCACAGTCTTTGGTGCCTCCATCCGGGCAGGCTCATCATCAATCCCTTTGCCCTGAGCATTAGATGACTCGGCAGCAGGGGAAGCAACTTGATCAGAAGTGGAAACAGGCGCTCTTGCAGGCGTAATAATAAGAGGTCTTCGGATAACTGGTGGTGCAATGTCAGGCGAGAAGAGCCTGCCACTGCGGGTAACTTTAGCTGGACCAGTGATGTTACTGATACTGGTACCAGTGTTGAACTCTTGCTTTATTCCAAGTACATACACATCTGCCCCATAGTGCCATGGGACAGCCTTATCAGACTCATAGGGGAGGGGCCCCGGAACAGTAATAATAATGGGTGCAACAGACATGATCTTGACTGGCTTCCTCGAGGGAGCCTTGGTTGGATTATTGAAAATTGTGATGATGGATACTTCTTCAGTGGGAACAAACGGAACAACGGTCTTCTTGAACAAAATCTCTTTGCTATCCACCAGGCTTTGGATACCTGATTTCAGCAACGGACAACCAGTATGGGAAACAACACACAGAAGGCAACCCTTGCTACAACCCGGAAATAAACCGGCTAGCAACAGGTTCCTCTTAACAATCAACAGAGGGGTAGCAACGTCATCCACAGAAACGGCATACAAGTCTTTATCAACAGCATTTACTCCATGCTGGGGCATAGGAGCAGTCACAACATTGGGCCTCTCAGGTGCCTCAAACTGTATTTCCTTCGCATCAATAAGGTCCTGAACCTTATTCCTTAGGGCCCAACAATCATCAGTAGAATGCCCCGGGCTATCGGAGTGATAAGCACAGCGGGCATTTGGATTATACTTAGGAGATGCAGTATTCACAACCTTCGGAGCCTCTCTGACGGTCACCAAGTTGGTCAATAGCAATTGCGGCAAGATCTGTGACAAGGTCATACTCAGCCGAGTGTATTCCCTTCTGGGTCTCTCAGTCCTTGGTTGGTTAGGTTGCCGAGGAGCGGCAACAGGCTTAGCAATAACCACCGCGTTGACAGTTTGGCGGCGTTCTGGTTTGTCTTGCCTTCTAGGCCCATACACAGCACTGACCTCCTTTTTGAAGGGCTTCTTCTCAGAACTTGAGGACGCACCTTTCTGAATCTTTCCTGATTTCATACCAGCCTCTATCCTTTCCCCATTCAGAATGAGATCTGTAAACCCTGCAGATGAATTGCCAATAAGATGATTGAAGAACGGCCCGGATAAGGTACCCAAAAACATGTCTACAAGCTCACGGTCGGTTAATGGTGGCTACACCCTGCCAGCCAGGTCCCTCCACTTCTGCGCATACTCTTTAAAACCTTCTCCCGATCCTAGCGACATACCCTGGAGTTGGGTACGTGTAGGAGCAAGGTCGGCATTATATTGATACTGCTTGTAAAAAGCAGTAGCCAACTCCTCCCAGTTACGAACCTTGGTTCCATCCAGCTGATAGAACCATTCGAGATGAGTCCCTGAAAGACTCTTCTGGAAGAAGTGGATCCACAAGTTCTTGTCCACAGTATACGGCTGAATCTTCCGCACATAAGATCTGAGATGTAGCTTAGGGCAGGACGCCCCGTCATACTTTGCGAAAGATGGTGCTTTGAACTTGTGTGGGATGACCACACCAGAAGATAGACCCAAGTCTCCGAAATCCAAACCAGGCACTTGTTGAATTTCCATGGCATTCAAACGGTCTTCCAACTGCTTGTACCTGTCTTCAGCTGGAGGATACTGCTCCTCATTAAAATCAGTCTCGTTGTCAGAGACCACCGGACTTGGAACCCTTCCCCCCTGGGGACTGCCTTTTCCTACAGAAGAACCAGCTTGATCAACCTCATTCTGCAGTGTGTTACCAAACCTCCGGCCCATGTTGAATAGAACAATTCTTTTCTTCTTCTTCTTGACCAGCAGAGCCTTCAGTTCCTCCTGACCTTGGGCCAAACTCATAATCAGCTCTTGGAATTGGGCGTTCTGAGCCTGAAGGGCCTTGATAGACTGCTCGGTAGATGATTCAGGGTTCATGATGCTGAAATAAACAGCGAAGAACAGTAAGCAACCTGAAAAGAAGAGTACCTGCTATGCACATGATGCATGATATATGTTTATGCAATGCATTCAAGGGTTCGAAAGTTCAAATTTGTTGTAGACAAAAAGGAACACACGTTATCATTAAGAAATAATTGTTTAGTACATCAAGGCCTCATGGGCAAACATTACAAGGCAAAATCAATCCCAAAAGACACTGCGCATCCTCTTCGGAGCAATGTAAGTGTTGAGATTCCTTTCCTCGTGCAGTAGGCGGGTGAGCTCCAGGACCTTCTTCTCACTAGCATGTAGACTAGACTCAAGAGAATTCCGTTCTTCCTTAAGCTGGATCCAGCTCATCTGCATCTCTTCCCAGGATGTAGGCATGTCAGGATGTTGAATGGTGTAGGGAACCTCTCCTTCCAAGACTGGCTCTTTGATCACAGTGAGAACATGAGGATATGGCATCACTAGTTTCTGGGAGCGGGCTCGTACCCACTTGAGATAAGGCTCCAACGGGATGGAATTCCTGTGCCCCAGTGTCTTGCTGTCTATCTTGCTGGGCATCCTCCAAGCTCTGATAAATCTCTGGCGAAGTCCTTGTGCATCGTTGTCGAAGTCAAAGACTATGTCAGGGATTAACATGTCATGAGGGCCGTCCCTCCGAGCATAACCAAACTGTCTCCAAGCCAGACACGGGTTGTAAGTAATACCTCCTCTGATTCCAAGTAAAGGAACATTAGGGTACTCCCCGCAACGATCAATGATAGTGACGTCTTCTCTGGACCGAGAACACCAATGTATATCAGCATGTGTAAGAGTCATCAATCGTTGTGACCATCTCAAACCTCGCTCATTCTTCAAGACTGATTGTGGAAGGTGCAAAATAAACCACCTTCCCAGGAGAGGAGTGCAGCACATAAGAACACCTCTTTTTCTCATGGTTCGAGTGTAACATGAGTGAAGGATGTCCCCAAGCAATGTAGGTATAGGATTCCTGGACATGAAGATCTGGACAGCACTGATATCTATAAGCTGATCGGGGTTCGGGAACAAAACCAATCCATAGACAAGGAGGGCCACAACTTCTTCAAAGGCTTGTAGGTTAAGGGAGTTCCAGCATTCTTGGGCCTTCTCAAACAGAAACCTGGCCAAGAACCCTTTGATACCACTTCTAACTTCCCAATGTCCCTTGATGTCAGATGGTTGTAAGCGTAAGGCTTTAGCAATCTCTTCAAGTTTGGGTTCCTTTTCCGTACCGTTGTAGGGTAGTTGACTAAGGATAGGGATCTTCAGAAGCCGGGAGAACTCTTCCAATGTAGGCACCAGTTGATAATCCAGGAAGGTAGAGCAGTGGTGCAGAGGGTCAAAGAACTGGAAGAGGACCTTTATCATATCCTCCTCAATGTTGGTGTTGACCAAGCTGATGAGTCTTCCATGCCTCTCACTGAAAGAAGAGCTCTCAGGAATCCTGGATATAAGCTCCTTAAGCTGAGGGGGGATCCTTACAAGGCTGATCTGAATTGTCTTTCTGCGAACAGTTTCCATGTCCTACAAAACAAGAACAAAGATGAAGATTCGAACCCCTGAGATGGTTAGTCAATGCATATGATGCTGTATGATGTTATGATGCTATGATTAAACACACCACAAATATTCACAAGAGCAAACATGGTAAAGCACACAAGTCACACCATAACCCTTAGAGTTTAGGCCAGCATGGGGTCTGGGTATTACCCTCTTGAAGTTGGTGGGCTCAACCTGTCCTATCAGAAGTAACCGGGTTCTAAGGGTCCCAATATCACTGGATTGTTTTCATTGTTCATCGTTTCGATTTAGCCACTGAACTGGAGATCGAAATATTCCAAGAAAACAACCCTCAATTGAGTGTAGTATCGAGTATCAACCAACCTCGGACTGCACCAAAGTCAGTTATCTCACTACCCTAAAGAGGCCAAGATGGTTCAATTAAGGTTCCTAAGGTCAGTTGATGCTTCACGACACCACGCGGAGGCCCCGTACTCTCCTTGACTGAACTCAAGGGTTACCGGTACCCACCAAAGTGCCACATCAACGTAGCAGACTGCTTCAACCATGTCGGTATACCCCGCACAGTTCCCTCACAGCCTTGTTGCTACTTTCTAAGAAGGTATCCCCCAGATCCGGGTTAGGATCTATAGAACTCCCAAGACAGGCCCACAATTTAAAGCAAACAATTCAGACAATTGAAAACACAAGTGATCTTAGTCCTAAGGTACACCTCACTTTAGGTATCCCCAGCAGAGTCGCCAGTTCTGTGATCGGTGGATCTGGAACTGACTGTTTAACGCTGGTTTGCGAAATGTCGCGGAAGCAAGAGTCGCCACCGTCTTTTATTTTCTCCAACATGGACAGGACAAAAGCACAGCAAAATTCCTTATGAGATAGTTTCTCGGTTCGGGAGGTAGATTTATAGAAAGGGAAGGTGTTAGCACCCTTTCTATCCATGGTTATCCATGGGCTCTTAGATACTTGCTCATTTGTGTTTTCAAAAGATGTTTGCTTTTCAAAATGTGAGTGGGTTTGAAAAAGTTTCATTGAAAACTTCAATTCGACTCTTGTATAAGTCCTCAAGAGTGTTGTGAAGCGTTCGTTTTAAATTTTTTTAGAAAGTGTCCGTGTGAAAAGAGTTTTTTTGATTTGTTTTGAATTAGAGCAAGTATCTACGAGTTGTCTACCTATCCTAAGGAATTAGGCTGTGTAAGAGTCCTTAAGGTAGTGCCATCCCACCATTGAGAGGTAGGTAGCACCACCGTTGGAGGTGTTCGGGTCAATTCGAGTTTAGGGACAGTGTGGTCACCAGAGCAACAGTAAGACACCTTAGAAGCTACCCTTATGCCATTGATCTGTTTTATTCCGAGGCAACCGTTTCGAGGCAACTGTTTCGAGGCAACCGTTTCGAGGCAACTTGTTTTAAGGCAACTAGATCAACAGACATAAGGACTTACTAAGACGTCCTATACTCGACGACCACGTTTCGAAGGTAAGGCAACAGTGAGGCGTACCCTAAGAGTGGTGTGTGAATTTGTGTGTTGTTTTCATGTTATTTATCTTTGATCATTGTATCGTGAGCTACGCTTGTTTTTATTTTAGGCCATACATTCCTTCATGCCATTACAATTTAAAAGTGCGGAAATTAAAGTGCGGAAAATAAAGTCCTACGCTATTACAAGGCACGGGTTTATACATCACTAAATTAACAAAGACCCGTTTTGAATAAATATGCGGAAAATAAATAAATTCCTAATTATTATTACAAGGCTTGAGCAATTACATAACATTCACAAAGGAAAATAAGATAAACGCGCGAAAAGAATAAAGATAGAACATTCGAGGGCGTTGGACCCTTTTGAGAAATAAAATGAAATTAAAAAGCTAATTAATTATTTAATTAAGAAAAGAAATTGTTTTTTATGTTTTTTGTATTTAATGAAAATAAAGAAAAAGAATTAAAATTAGAAGTTAAATAAAACCCTAGTTCTAAGTTGTTTTTAATTATTTATGAAAGATATTCAAGTTTAACCTAATTTACCCTAATTAATTAATTACATGTTTATTTACAAAATAAATTAATAATTAATAATAATGATAATAAGAAAAAATTATTTATTAAGAAAAGGAATAAAAATACTAAAAAAAAACCTAATTTCTACATATTTTAATTTGTTAAGAAAAATATTAAAGTTTTGAAACCTAAATTAATCTAATTAATTGTTTAAAGTTTATTTACAAAAATAATAGTGAAATTAATATTAATAAAATAAACATGTTTTTGATTTTTTTCTGTATTTTATTTTTATTATGAAAATTATTTTAGGGAATTAAATAAAACAATTAAAAACAATTAAAATAAAAAGAAGAAAAGAAAAGGAAATTAGAAAATATGATGCAAACCATGGGGGTGTCTGGCCCTTTTGGAGGTGTATTGGAAGCAGTTTGGCCCATTGAATCAAAGGCCTGCTTGACTTTCTGGCGCGTGCATGCGGAATGGTTGACTGAGGTACATGGTGAGCCTCTTTTGTGGCCTTCAGATTGAAGCTTCTGGGCGCGTGGCAAGCTAGGAGGTGGGGTTGTATGATGAACCCTGGGAGAGGCGCTGCACATGAACGTCTTAAGACAAAAATATTAAACGTTTGGGGGGGACCTGGGAATCGAACCCAGGTCCCAGTACCTGCATGACAACTCACCAACCAGTTGAACTAACGCGTTTCTTTGTTAGTATAATGGAACATAAATAATATACATGAAAAATCAACATTATGCTGAAGCACTCAAAAAACGCGCCAATGTTCAAATCCTCCAACCATGTCCAGACACGCATGCATCGTCTTCATCTTTTTCCTGTAAATAAAAGCAAATAGCGGGGGTTTTAAACCCCCACTAAACAAGACCAGGAAAAATAGCGATTAGGCAATGGGCAAATATAAATTGGGCGCGAGGTGTGAGTTCAGTTCGTCTTGTTGTCACGATTTCAATGGTATCAATTTGGTTGTCCAATTTTTCCATATGTGGAAAACCCTCTTTTGGAGCTTCAGAAACCCTAGCAAGCGTTAATGGTAGATTCTTATTTAGGCAGCCATACTTCAATTGAATGGTACCATTAGCTTCAGAATGTCATTGTTAGTGTAAATCAACATTAAAAACATATGAAAAATGCATGTGAATCACAAAACGATAATGGACAATTTCAAGAAAAGTGTGATGTCGTTCTACCAACCCTTGCAGTCTGGAGACTTGGTTTCGATTGCACAAGCTTCCTAGGTGTCTCAGCAATGCTTTGGAACGCTTTTGAAGCCTTGAAACGCCTTCTAACTAGGTTTTCAGTTTTCAATATTTTGTCCAAAAATGCAATGTTGTTCTATGGTTTTGAGCGCAACTTTTTGTCTCCTGGAATAGGTTTAGGTTCTGCCTATGTAAGTGAATGAATTAGGTCAAGAAAACCAGCCCAAAGTCCATCCATTTATGATTTTGATATTTGATTTCCAATCATATAAAATCCAATCTTTTTCATGCCAATCATTGCCAATTGTGGAAGATTTTATCCCTTGAGAAGGTGCACGAAATAGCTCATAATGGAAGGATTTGCTGCACCAAAAAGATTTAAAACCATTGTTTAGTATTTTTCTCATAATTAAATTTAATTAAATGAATTAATAAGATTAAAAATTCAATTAATTAATTAAAAATAAGAAAATAACTCCCTTTTAGCTTAATGGGTCGTGCACAACCTTTGGGTAATGATTCATGGAAGAAATTGAGGCCCATTAGCATTTTTGAAGCCTTTTGTGCAAAGTTGACTTTTCAAAATTCCCAAAAATTTCCCAACTTCTACAAGGCATATCTTGCTCAATTTTTAAGCTTTGATCATGTTCTTGGACATTTTGGAAAGGTCTTGAAGTCCTCTAACCAATTTCTTTGGTCCCATGTCATTTTGATTTACCAATTTAAAGTTATGGTCTTTGAATTAAAGTGCCTTTTTGTTGACTTTTGAAAATGACCTATAATGTTGAAATTGATAACTTTTTGTGAGAGCATTTCTTGGTCTTGAAGTGTGAAGATGAGTTGTAGGAAATGTCATTCTCTTCAAAATGAGCTTTGGATGGGATTTTTCTGATAAACCATGAAGAAGTTATGCCCTGGTCAATTTGCAGTTGACTTTTTCAACTGTCCAAAAATAGAAACTTTTGCATCTTGAGACTTTTTGAGCCATGCTTTGAGAATCATGATCAAGAATTGATCAAATGATGTTTGTGGCTTCAAAATAAGATGTTGACCAAAAATTTGGACTTTTGACTGTCAAATGACCATTTTTCCCCTGCAGTTGACTGTGAAGCCTCTAGGGTTTTTGACTGTGCAATTTAATGCTGTGAGTCTTGAAACTTTGCATATGGATGCTTGACAATGTTTATAGGCATGTGAGACTTGATTGGACCCTTGGAAACTTCCATTTCTTTGCCAGAACCAAAACCCTAATTTTGACTGTGTTAGGAGGCAATTGGACTGTGCAACCCTTGAGAGATTTTGAAGCTTGATCTTGACAAATCTTGAAGAATATGGGAGGGCAAATTTTGGGGTACAACAGTAGGAATAGATTATTTTACCAAGTGGATCGAAGCAATACCATTAATAGTTGCTGATCAAGAGGCTATTATTGAGTTCATACAGAAACAAATTATCTATAGGTTCGGATTGCGATAGAGCATAACCACAGACCAAGGTTCTGTGTTTACTGGTAGGAAGATGCAAGAGTTTGCTCAAGAAATGGGGTTTAAATTACTAACATCAACGCCATATTATGCTCAAGCAAATGGTCAGGTCGAAGCAGCTAATAAAGTAATAATAGGGTTAATCAAGAAACATATTGGGAAAAAGCCAAGGAAATGGCACAAAACTTTGGACCAAATACTATGGGCCTGTAGAACATCTCCTAAAGAAGCTACTAACACCACGCCTTTCCAACTCACATTTGGTCATGATGCAGTTCTGCCAGTAGAAATTCATCTACAATCAGTTCGAATTCAAAGACAAATTGAAATTCCAGCTGCATTATATTGGGAAATGATGATGAATGAGTTAGTTGAGTTGGATGAAGTTAGATTGCATGCATTGGAAATCCTGATGAGACAAAAGGAAAGGGTAGCCAGGGCATATAACAAAAGGGTGAAAGAAAAAGCATTCACTATTAACGACTTAGTCTGGAAAGTCATATTGCCCATGGAAAATAAAAATAAAACGTTAGGTAAATGGTCACCTCATTGGGAAGGACCTTTTCGAATAATAAAGATATTTTCAAACAATGCATACGAAATCGAAGAATTAGCTGATGATAAGCGAATCCTAAAGGTTAATGGGAAATATTTAAAGAGATATAAGCCACGCCTGCAGGAGATTCGAATAATAACAACGTAATCAAAATATCATAGGAATGCCAAAATTGTAATATGGGATTGCCAAAATGGCGTTGTTCAGATGTTACAGACAAAGACCGAATTACAAAACTAATTAAAACTAAGTTTTAAAAATAGACATTATTCTTCAATCTGTTAAAGGTACTTCGAAAAGACTCAAGCCTTTGTTGAGTAAAACGTCTTGCTCCCTCTAAGGTAGCCACTTCTCCCTTGAGTGTTCAGCGGTTTCCATTTCTGCAAGTCCTTTGTTGAGGAGCTCTTCGAATTGGTTGCCAGCAGTATTGGTTTCGTAGGCTAATTGTTGTTCTTGAGCCTCCTTAACCTTCTGTTGAAGTTCCTGAATTTGCCTTTCCCAGAGAAGAATGGACTCAGCTCGAGCTTCATATTCGGTTTTTGCTTGCTTTAGATGCATAGCCTGATCTTCAGCTTCTTGAGAGAGCTTCGAAGCATGCTCATAAGCAGCGTCCATTGCAGTTCGTTTTTCTTGGACCTTTCTGGTAGAAAATTCATCTTGGAGAAGACACCCAGTCACGTTGTCTAGCAGAGATTGAAGATCGAACAAGATAGTGCTAACTGGAAAAGAGCAGGTAGCAAGGTTGACTTTTGTAAGTAGCTCCTTCATAGTGTAGCAAGTTGTGCTATCCTGTTTGAGCACTTCGAACAAATCCACATCAAGGATTGTTCTCCTAATCCTGTTAAGAATTACAATTCTATCATCTGTGGGCAACGGATTGCTAGTCGAACTAGTACCAGCCCTAGCAGGTGGAATATCCCTTTGAGCTAGCTTCGCCTTCATGTACCCAATTGGGTCATTTCGTCTTAGGAGAGCAAGCTCCTCTTCAGTCATTCGAGCTTGAGACGGTTGAGGAAGTTCCACGCGCAAGGGAGTCACATCCATTTCGACTTCCATGGGTTTATTGGTCGCATCACCGTCACCTTCACTCGTTTCTCGCTCATTGCCTTCTTCATTATCGTCCAGATCCACCACTTCGATATCATCGTTTTCACTGCTATTTGCATCTGACTCTGTTCCAGCAGTCGAACCATCGTGGGCATCTTCTTCCTCAGACCCTTCCTCTGTAGATTCTTCGTTTCCTTGATCAGAATCAGCTTTCTCTCCTTCAGCGTGAACGTCCTTTGGGTTCTCTTGAAGGGTTTCAAGAGGGGACTTTTGAAGAGAAGTCTTTTGTAAAGTTTCTGCAGATTCATGAAGCGTTGCTTCATTTGTTTCTTTTAGAGGGGGAGAAGTACTCTGGTCATCTTGCTGCTCTGAAGCCCCAGTCAGGACCGCCATGTTGGAGGACCCTTTGTTCTGCACTAGGTTGCTGGAATCCCCAGGAGAAGAGTTGACGGGAGCAGCAGTTTTTGATGGAGAAGTCGAAGTGGTTAGAGCTGGATTCAAAATGTCCTACAGAGGCAAAGATTATTAAGAGCATGCACCAAGGTAATGAATAATTATTTTGTCAAAGAATTAGAGTTCGATTTACCTTTGGACTCTCAGAAGAGAGGTTGCTATCTATATGTTCCAACATTACGTTGGAGGTCGAAGGTGGATTTTTGGATTTAGTTGAGGGAGCAGCATCTCTGGAATCGAGTCCAGAGATACTAGTTGGTGCAGCACTTTTGGAAATTTCCTTCTTCTGCTTCTTCTTCGAAGCAGTTGGTGAATTCCCTCCAGCATTGGGATCCTTCCCAGTAGTGTTTGTTTTTCTTTTCTTTGGAGTGGTTGGCGGGAGTTTATTAGTCTGAAAAGATTTAAACATGAGTTAGATACAAATCATGAAACATTAGTGTATTCGAAACATCAAGGCTAATTGATTACCTGTGGAGTTGGAGCACTGGTTATTACTGGTGTTGTTGTTGTTGTTGCAGCAGTTGTTGTTGGTTTGGATAGAGTCACATTATCAATGGTTTTGACAGATGTTTGGGAGGCGCTTCCCTCTTTTGACTTTGAAGCAGCAGTCTTTATCCTGATGGCTGAAAATCGAAACAATTAAGGCAAAAGTTAAAAATGTAGAAAGTGAGAAACATTTGGGATTTTCCCAAGCATTCGCACCTGCGCCTTGATCAGATTTAATCGACATGGCAGAAAGGTCATAGCGAAGATGTCCTGGGAAATCGTGGAGCCAATGTCGAGCCCATGTCACAGTCTCAGATGGCTTTGGTTTCTTTTGAAGATATTTGAACATTTCTTTGCAAGTGAACCACCAAGGGTATGGAGGAAACCAAGCCAGAGCCAGTTCTGAGGTAGGCAATCTAGGAAATTTAGGTGGATGCATTTCGAATGCCAACCTATACCTATCCTCAGGTGACAACCCTGAAGGAAGTTTTAACTTAGAAATTTTTTCTTTAAATTTTTCCTTCAAGGTCTCAGCCGCTTGATGCACAGTGGATTCCAAGTGTGTGGGATCATAAGTAGTTTCGAAATAATTTTGAAAAGCCCTAATCTCTTTGGCATGAGTGAACATACCTTTCTTGGATTGTACCTGCACATCAAACGCATCAGTTAGTTTCTGTTGAATAGAGAGAGTATCGAACATATAAGTTTGGTAGAACTTTGTCCACCATTCCAGAAAACCCTTTGCTGTGAGGTGTGTAGGTTTGAAAGGTATTAGTTCAAAGTGGGCGAAGCCTTGATATTGTTCCTGTTGTAGTTTTGCTTCTCTTGCTTTGAAGGTTCGCCCATAGGTGATGGCACTTTCTGTTTGGAACAGGGGTTCAGGGATTAGTTGGCACAAGCCAAATTGTCTCGAAACGAAGTTGGGTTGATAAGCAAAAAGGAAGATTTGATTCTTAGCAGGAGTAATTTGTGAGGAGATTAATCTGGGAAGCAAAAAGGCTTTCCATACGTCTTGAATTTCTTTGCTCTTAACTGCTTCTGAGAGAGCCATGGTGAACCATGATGGTCCATGAGTCCTTGAGGCAAAGGGCGCCATGGTCTCTTCGAATTTGTGTCTCTTGGAGAAGATCATTATGTATTTTGAGAAGAGAACCTTGAAGTCATCTTTTTCATCGTTTGGGGTAAGTCTTTGCAGCCTAGTACCTTCAATGATTTTGTCCGTTATCTCCGGATCTTGTTCCACAATAGTATTAGCAGTTGATAGTGAAGGTTCAAACATGGCATTAAGCCATAACTGGAGTAACCAGAAGGGGCCAGCTAGCAGGATGTTTTTGGAGGTGTGGGATTTCAAACTCGAAACAACTGATCTTAGACTTTCGTAAAGATCAACAAGTAGCAGTTCGCTTAAACACACCCTCCGATTCTCATGTAAATCTCTAGCTAGAGGAATAAACCTACTGGCTACCTGTAGGGACCTGCTGCAAAAGACATACCTTGATAACCATAAGGTAAGGAAAGCAATGTGTTCCACATCTGACACACTGTCTCCTTCAGTGTGATAGTGGCTAATGAACTTTGAAAAGCTGGCTAATTTGACTTTGAAGTCAATAATGCTCGAATGCTCTTCATTGCCAGGAATATAGGTTTCTCCTACTGGTGACAAACCAGTAATGACTGCTATGTCAAAAAAGGTGGGTGTAATCATCCCCCCAGGGAGATGGAAGGTATTGTAAGTACTGTCCCAGAAATATAAGGACGCGAATAATAATGGGTGGCTATAGGTAAAGCATGGTTTCGATAATTTAATCAAGTTGTAAATGCCTAATTCTTCCCATTGCTGGGATTTCTTGGCTTCTACTTTAGTAAACCAGTTGTGGTAGGCTGTGTCAGAGGTGGGGCAGGATCGAAATGGTTTGAAGTTACTCTTCATATAATCTAGCACAAAAGGGTCCTTTGGGGGAATGATTGGAGTTTCCACGGTGGTCGAATCAGAAGACTCCCCTGTCTTGGGGGTGTCCATTTTATTAAACAAAGGTTTAAAATTATAACAAACAGGGAAAATTTTTCTGGTATCTTTTAAGATTTCAAAGACTGTAAGAGGGCCCATTAAAGCTAACCTCTTGCCAGCGGCGTTAGTGGGAATTAGTACCTGAGATGCGTAGAGCATTTCCTTCTCTATGGAGATCATCTGGGGAATAAGCACAGACTGACCTTGATAGGTGCCAACCTTGCTTTCCATTATGGTTCCTGTGTTCTTTCCTTTCTTTTTGGAAGCTTTTTTCAGTTGAGATGATGTTGAAGAAGACATTGTTTGAAGAGTGTTGGAAGTTTTAGGGTTTCGGTGAGAAGAGAGGAAGAAAAGATTCAGAATGTGGGAAGAAAAAATAAAAGACTAAGTTGATGGGTTTGTATAGTGTGGAAGTTTAAACATCCACTGAGTAAGATTGGGATACGTGGGAGTCGTGTGTTGGATTGAGAAGGAGGTGGCGTAAAAGTTAATATTGGTAATAGGCGTGATTAAATAATAATCATTGTTTTGTAACTGCACCATGCTGTGAAATGGTTCAAGGCGGTTAAGGAATCTGAAAAGCATCATGATTGACGTGACTGGAGTCATATGCAATAAATGTTACGATGATTCAAAGGTCGCATCAAAATCTTGCGTATATGTTTAAAATAAGTATTTCTCAAAGGAATCGAAATACATATTTTAAAGGGGCATTTTATTGGCTGAAGATTTTGATGATATTGTTCGAAGCGAAGCAAGTTGGATGTTTCGATTGGAATAAAGCAAGATGTCATGTTTCGAAATGGTAGAAGCAGTGCTTCGAATGGGCATGTCAAAACTCTAAGCTTCGAGTGACAGTTATGGGGATATATTCAAAGAAGTCTCGAAATGGTAACAAGGCTGTGTCCAAGAAATGAGTTCGAAACGAAGAGTGCAAAAACATTTGAAATTCAAACGCAAGCGGGATGTTCGAAATTTAAAATATATACGCTGGAGCATTCAAAGACGCGTGGAAGCTAGAGAGGGGCATTGCTTTGCATGTTCTGAACGTGGCAGAATCTTATAGCAAG
The DNA here is from genome assembly GCA_948472305.1 of Vicia faba. Taxonomy (NCBI): domain Eukaryota; kingdom Viridiplantae; phylum Streptophyta; class Magnoliopsida; order Fabales; family Fabaceae; genus Vicia; species Vicia faba. Next base: position 1,632,705,976 of record OX451737.1, read on the forward strand.
ACCGTTATGGTCGAAGTAGTATAAATAGAAGTCTTAGCATTAGGATTTCGTGTGTCATATCTATTGTACAAAAATTCAGTAAACATTCAAAATACCACATGGCTAGGGAAACGAATGCTCGAACAATGTATGTATGATAACACCAAATGTTTATGATTCAATAAAGCTCTTTATCATTTCCAGTTTTTTCCTCTATCTTCATGTCAATATCATTCAAAAGCCTTTACATTAAAGTATTTTCATTCGAAGTCTTTTACTGATGTCTTGCATTTAAATGTTTTATTTCCATTTCAAATCCTTTACTTTCAGAAACTTTTGTATATTTCATGCCTTTATCTTCATGCTTTTATCATTCGAATACCTTTTTCATTTAAAGTCATTTTACTGATTCCTTGCATTTAAACGCTTTATTTATATTTCGAGTCTTTTACATTCCAGAGAATCTTTTACATTACATGCTTTTATACTTCGAAGTTATTTACTTGTCTTTTTGCAGTTTTACATGTCTTTACAATTAAACCTTTATTCATGCAATTTAGTTTCACACGCATTTACTTGATCATGTCATTAGACCTTTAATAGAGTAATCGAAATAAGTTGAATACCTACACAACATTCTAAATACCAACCATGAATATCAGTTCTATAATGAGAATTATCCAAATGACCAATACACCATATGATCAATCTAGTCGATCCTGCAAGTTACCAGAGATATTAAATAACAGTCATTAAGATTATTTGATAGTTTGGAGGACTAGAGGTTGTTTACCAGAAATAACTGTAAACACCTTCGAGTCGCGAAAGGAAAACTTGCCAATCTAACTCTTCAGGTTCAAGAAGATTGAACAGGGGAAACTGTTGTACCCCAAAATTTTCCCTCTCATTTCATCTACATTTCTCATCACAAGACTCTTGGAACTCAAGATCAAGCTAGGGTTCGCTCTGCTCAAGACACCTCCTTGCACTGTTGACCTAAATTAGGATTTGAGTTTGCACAGGGACGTTTTGACCTACAATGCCCAAAGTGACTTTCATACTTCATGTTGGACTCACAAGTTTGTCCATACCAAGTTTCAAGCCTTGAATCAAATTTTTGCCCAGTCAATTGGACAGTTGACCTAGAAATCAGCTGTATTGGAAAAAAAAGTCAACTGTGGCCAATTGACAGTCAAACCTCATGAATTTTGACCCACATCAACATTATGAACTCATATGAACCATTTGGTCAAATTTGGATCACAATTCCACAAGAAATTTGATCAGATCACCAAAAGGGCAAAATGGTCATTTTTAGGGTTTTGACTGTACAAAGGAAATTTTTGACTGTTTGACCTAGCCAATGGCAAATCAAGCTCAACCATGGACTCAAGGACTCAATGACATCATCTTGACCCATTCAATAAGTTCAAAAGATCTCAAATGCATACGATTGACGGATGAATTTTTCAGTCAACTGATCAAAATTTGACTGTACACTGAAAAGTCAAACTTTGACTTTTTGGTCAAAACCAAGTGCCAAGGGTCATTTTTCATCAATACGTGTCAAATTATGAAACTTGTTCATCAAGAAACCCAAAATTGCAAATTAGGGTTTAAAATGGAAAAATTTCATAACTTAGAAATTTTCTAAGTTATAAAATTTTCTTATTTTTTCCTAACTTTGTCCCATTTTTTCACCAAGATGCAAATGGATTCAAACAAAACTTACAACGTGAAAGTTGTAGTCCATCACAAAGTCTACAACTTTTATTCACAAAGTTTTCTCAAAAGAATCTTGTATCTCAAGTTATGATTTTTGGAGCAAGGGTACCTAAAACTTTTAACTTAGAGAAATTTTGCCCTAGTTTAGGCAGGATTTTGACCCATCTTCTTGGCCATTTTTCACATGGTTACACTTGGATTTTCAAGTTGCATTTCAAATATGGATTGTAGTACATGTTGCAAGCTTTCCAAATTGTCCAAGAACTCCTCAAACACCTTTGTGGTTAGGGAGAATCGAATGCTTGAAGTTGGCAAAAACTCACTTTGTAACCATGGCTAATACATGTTCATACCACTTGCCAAATATGACCAAGCTAGATTAGTTCACAATTACAGGCCTCTAAACCAATTTGTACTCAATAATTAAATGCAAATCCATTGTTCTAAGGTTTTTTTTTGGACATTAGAGGATTATACACTAGATTAATCCTTAAATAGAAAAAGCAACCTTGCCATTTTTGTTTGAATTTTGCTTTATGTCAAAACAGCATCCTAGAGCCTTGAACAAGATCTTATGCTGCAAACCAAATCCAAAAAACTTGGGGCCAAGCTTACACAATGCGTGCAGAGTTAGAGCTAGCCTGTACAGGCCTGCTCTTTGTCACTTCTCATTTTGCTTCATAACCAAGCAACTTGTCAAAAACAAGGGAACTCACATATCTGATAAAACTAACTCAAGCAAAGTTATCAAACAAGTTTCATGCACTCTTGCAAGTCAGAAGCACGAGCCATTTACCCTTAAAGCATCCTCATACTCCAAAACCACTTTTTCTTGCAAAACAGGGCCAGTTATGCAAATCACAAGCCACCATCAAATTCCCTCGTGCGTTTTGTCCAAAACTACTTCAAACACATTCCAATCAACATACCTGAGCTATCCAGACCATTCACAAGTTGTTGTAACTCCATTAACATACATTGCCATTTTTGTTTGGAAGCTTTGCAGGTTGAGTTCTGTAGCACGATTCAGGCCACTTCAAAACAAACTAAGCATTGGGAAAGGTTCAGTGGACATCAGGCAAGCTCAAAAGAACCTCAAGCACCATTGAAAGTTGCTACATTGTCCAGCTCGAACTCAACTGAAACAGGTATTTCATGAACTTCTATCTCTCTATTTAGGAATAGTTAGACTTAGGTTTGTGAATGAAAGATGTTGTATTCATAGCCCTGAAACCATACATGTGCTTAGTTTTCATTTATATTAATCGTGCTAGGAGAATTTCATCCATAAACTTTCTGAAAAAACTAGGTTAGAAATTAGGGCCAGAGAAATTCTCTTTGGTCTTTGAGAGTTAGCTTAAGTTTTTTATATGGTTAGATTTGTTGTTTGATGCTCTACAAGTTTCATGTTTTGAGTTTTGTCAAAGAAGCACTGAATCAGGAGATACAAGTTTGTGTGGAAAACGCGCGTTTTTTTTAAAGTCTGGAGGAAGAAGACGAAGCTGATGGGCTGGGCCTGGTTATTTTTGCTTTTAACACTTGCATTTTCAATTCACACCCCCCTGGCCCATTCCTTTGTATTTTTATCATTTTTGCATTTTTATTTTATTTCTGATTTTGATATTTTATTTTTAAATATAAAAAATGCTCCAAAAATATTTTTTATAATTTTTACATTTATTTGGTATTTATTTTAATTATTACTAGCATTAAAACATTTTATATGCTTTTATATTATTTTGTTTAAATTTAAAAATAATGTAAAAAATACTCTTATTTTCATTTATTATTTTTATTCACATTTGAAAATATTTTCTTGAAATACATACATTTTTGTAAATAATTTATTTTATTTTTTACATATTTAACATATTTAATATATATATATATATATATATATATATATATATATATATATATATATATATATATACTTTTGTTTTATTAAATAATTAGAATAAAAAGACCAAAAATATTACTTTTTTTATTTTTATTATTATTTATACTAAAAATACCTTTTTTTGGATATATTTCATTTTTATACATATTAATACATTTTGGTACATAAATAAATACATTATATTTATTTTCTTAAGAAATTAGGGTTTTTGCCCTAAAAAACAAAAATAATTAAATTTGACTTTTTATTTATTTCTTTACATTTCTTTCTATTGAAAATACTTTACATACATAAAAAACCTTTTTTTTGCATAATGCATTTTACCTAATATTTATTTATTGTATTTTACTTAAATATTGTATATTTAAAATATTATGCCTTGTAAATTCGATTTGGTTGTAATAATCTAGGGTTTAATTTCTTGCAAAGATAATCCCCTATTCAAATTTGTACCCCCCTCCCTATATCATGTTGTAATAGTGTAGAATTTCAATTCTCGCACCTTTAAGCTTTCAATTATGCCATGATTAGAGAATTAGGGTTTGTATGCAAAATCAAATTAACAAATAGTTTGACCTAATCAAAGATAAAAATGCATGGAAAAAAATAAACACAATGCACACTTGCACCCCTAGGGTTACAATCCACTTGTTGCCTTCAAAAATGGGCCATGGTATGCATGTCAAGTACTTTGGCAAAACAAAAACAAAACAAAAGATCATAGTCCCTCGATGACGCTATCTGAGTTGCCTAAACAAAATGATCAAGTCCCTTAAGAAATTGCCAAAAATACTTGACACCATTGCTATCATGGTCTATACGATGACCCGCGCCTGTCCTGTTTAACATCCTAACACAAGGTTGTTCACCAAATACAATGGTGAAACAACACTGTTAAAAGGGTTAAAAACATAAGAAAGATCTTTGAGTAAAATAGGGTAGACAACTCTTAGTTACTTGATCAAAAGCTTGCAAAACATCCTTGCTATCTTCAAAACACACCTCACTACACAATTTCAAAACCTTACTTTCAAACATTGAAAACTTTTCAAAAGACAAAAACACCTTTGTATACATTCAAACAAGAATCATTACAAAGGTTGCCACAACAATGGCCTCTTTTCAAAACATCTTTCAAAATCACACACAAAGCACCATTTCAAACAATTGAAAAAAGCAAAGCAAGTGATCTAAACAAGTAACTAAGAGCCCATGGATAACCATGGATAGAAAGGGTGCTAATACCTTCCCTTTCTATAATCTACTCCCCGAACCCAAGAAAACATCTCAAAGGTCTTTCCTGTGCTTTTTGGCCTTTTCTTAGAATAAAATAAAAAGTCGGTGGCGACTCTTGCTAAACCGAAATATTTGCGAACACAAACGCAAAACCTCAAGTCAGTTCTCCCACCGTATCACAGTCTTTCCTGTGCTTTTTCACCTTTCCTTTTGGATAAAAGAAAAGTCGGTGGCGACTCTTGATAACCTCAACATTTGCGATAAAATGCAAAAACCTTCAAGTCATTTCTCCCACCGTATCACAAGCTGCAATAAATTTGTAATAAATTTTTTTATTAAGTAAATCATCTTGAAATTTCGAAACACATTTTATAATAGAAAACATTTCTTTTTTGATAGTTGAATATTTTAACTGGGTAGGATTCCATTTACCAGAGGTAAACCTAACCAAAACTTCTTTAGATATTTCAGGTATAACCTGTTTTAGAATTCCTCCATATCCTAAGTCTGAAGCATCAGCGTCATCGATTTTCAAATACTTGGGATTAGCCAGAGATAAGTAAGGAAAATATTTAACTTTATTTTTAATTCTTCGGACTGCTTGAAAATGTTTATCAGTCCAAGGGCCAGGATTTTTTCTAAGCCTAGCATGTAATATACCAGTATCATTGGCAAGATTCTCATAGTAATCGGCAATATAATTAAGATTACCAAGAAATCTTTGTAATTGTTTCTTATCGGTAATGATATCAGGAAACTTAGAAGCAAATTCAATACTTCTTTGAATAGGAATAATAGTTCCTTGATCAATTTCAAGGCCTAAAAATCTAAATTTAGTGTGAAATATTTTCATCTTAGGAGCGGATATAACTAATCCATTATGCTTAACTAAACCCTTAAATATTTTTAAATGTTTTATATGTTGATCTATTGTTTTAGAAAAAACTAAAACATCATTAATGCAAAAAATTATAAATTCCGTATAAGGAATAAAAATATCATTCATAATATTTTTAAATTCGGAAGGGGCGTTCTTTAGCCCAAATGGGAGGACATTCCACTCGAAATATCCAAAAGGCACAGTGAAGGCCATTTTATACTTATCAGATTCATTAATCTGAATTTGCCAATAGCCAGATTTCATATCAAATTTAGAAAATAATAAATCAGTGTTTAATCTATCTAATAAATCCATTTTATTAGGAATAAGATATCTAATCTATTTCAACATATTATTAAGGGGTTTATAATTGATAACAAGTCTAGGGACACCCGCGTTCTCTTTCAGCAGCATTATTAACATAAAAAGCAATGCAACTCCAAGGAGATTTGAATTTTCTAATTAAACATTTCTCTAAAAGATAATTTATTTCTTCTTTTCATAGGTTTAAATACTCATGATTCATCTGGCCAGTTTGACTTTAGTGGGAATCTGACTTTCATTAAAGTCATCAAGATAAGATAAAGAAATAACATGTTTCTTTCTGTCCCAAAAAGCGTTTGGAAAATCATTGCATACTTCATCTTTAAATTGTTGATCAATTAATTTGATTTGTTCTTTTATCTCATTTTTATTAAGTTATTCATTAATATTTAATAAACTAACTTCTTCTTTAAGAAAACCTAATTGTTTTTCTTTATTTAAAATAATACTTTTGACCTCATTAAGCATTTTAATATGAGGGTCAGTAATAAATTCAAAAGTGACCGTCTTACCATTAATCATGGTGGTGATGCCTTTAGTGTCAACATTTATTAAAGGCATAAGACTATTTAAAAAAAGGAGTTCCAAGAGTAACTCGGTGAGTCATGTTTTTAACTAAGATGAAATGGGTAGGTAAACAAATATCTTAATTGTAAACGTAGGTATTAGGTAATTTATAATTAACCGTTAATTTGTAACCACTAGCCTGTGCAATGGTTTGAATGGTTTTGGTATAATACTTGGTAGGAACAATTCCTTCCTGAAGACACTTAAGGTCAGTGCCACTATCAATAAGAGCGACTTAATTTTGTAATATAAACGTTCTTTTAATAACTAAAGTTATTCTAACAAACCATTTTTGAGAAATTACTCTATCAATAAGAGTGAGAAATCTATCATTAATGGAAAGACTGCTAGTAGAAGATATTTCTTCAACTTTAGGGGTACCTATTTCAAGTAAGGAAACCCTTTGAGATAATTTTTTATTATCCTTCTTTATCTGAGTAATTTAGATTTCAAAAGATTAATTTCTTTGTTTAAATCAGTAAGGGAAACAGGAGTTTCACGGATATGGGACTGTTGGAATCTGGACAAAACCTCACTTAATTGGTAAGGGGCTTCACTAATAATAGGAGATTCTTTTCTAGATTTTCCTGAATTAAAACTTCCAGCATTTTTCTTTTAATATTATTATCAGAAATAGACTCAATAACTTTTATAGCTTCACCTTGTTTTGTAGTAAGAAAATTAAGACTGTTCATGTCAACAATAGACTTCCAGTAATCTATTTAATTAAATTGACAATTATTATTGTCAGAACTATCATAAGAATAATTTGATGATGATTCATAGATCATGTCAATATCTTCATTAGAAGAATTGGTTTCTGAGTCAGATTTAAGTAAACAAACTTTCTCAAGTTAAGCGCGTAATTGCTCATCCTTGATTTCATTGAGATCTTTTTTGGTCCAATATTGGTTTGCATAGTGACCAGCTTTACCACATTTGTGGCAAGATACATCAAGCATTTTAGCTTTTTCTTTTGCCTTTATGATTAAAAGTCTTTTCTTTCAGTCTACTTTTATTAAAGTGACCCTTTTTCTTACTCTTCTTATAAGAGTATTTTTTTATAATTATCCTTATTTTTATGAGGTTTATTCTTGAAAAAATTTCCTTTTTTCTTTTTATTCTCAGGAGATCTTCCAAGATCAAAGGCGAACTGGTTGTAGAATTCACCCATTTGGTGTTTTTCAGAAAGTTTTTGTTTTTTAAGTTGATTTCTAAGCTTAATATCATTACAAAAGGTTAATGCTTCATTAACACAAGTGTTAATAATTTGACCATAAGTAAGATCAGGATAATTAATACTTATTCCATCATTTTTACTTCTTAAAGAATGTCTAACTTTTTCAGAAAAGAAATGGGGTAAACCATCAATAAATTAGGCTTTCAAGTGGATAAAGTTTGGGTTTTTTAATTGATAAACTCTAGATAAAAAGGTGTCTTTGTACCATCTATAATGTGTAAGGGAGGGACATCTTAGATGCTGAAGTAGAGTTTGAATTTTTTCTCTAATAGGGATATTGGTTCCAACAAAATGTTGAAGGATAGAGACACACAGTGTATAAACCGCATCTTCTTCACTTGTGGTGGTAATACCACTTGTTCGGCTTCCAGGAGCTTAGGACTTAAATATTTTCTTATATTTAAGAATATCTTTTTTCTGACTATCAGTGAGATAATGATCCCACCAGCCTCTTAATTGACCAACAAATCCAGTTAATACAAAGGAGGCAATATCTTTGTCAGAATTTTTGTTATGTTCACAAACAGTAGAATACATAATCATTCTATGTATGGAATCAAGGATTTGTTTGTCATTTAATCTATCAATGTTATATTCATAAATGGCTTTTCCAAAATACAAATTTTGGAAGGGTCCAAGTTCCTCAAAAAGTAAATCTTGAGGAGAGGGGCGCTTATAATAGTATTTCTCTAAAGGTTTAGAGTTATAAATAGGTTTTATCTCATTAGTATTTTGATTACTAATGTCTAAGTCATCAAACATATTTGCTAAATCATTAATGTCTTCTTCATTAGAAGAGTCTCGATTAGGCATAACCGTTAAATGTAAATCTTTAAGCTTTTTCTCAAGAATACGGACAAACTCATCTTAGTTGGTTTCCATTTTAAATCCTTTTATAGAAATAAGAGGTTGAATTATAGGAACATCTGAAATATTAGAGGTAGAGGCTTGTTCCTGAAATTTAGGCTTATTAATAAGGTCAATAATAATCTTTGACGAGCTATTTGTTTGTCTAAAAGGTCTTTTAAGGATAAGAGTTCTTTTTCTAGAGAAATAAATTGTTCTCCTAGACAAACAAGGTAGGCATTAGTATAACTATTGGATTTAATTATGGAATTTAACTCCTTAAGAGTAACCTGATTTTGTTCAACTCTTTGTAATTGAAGGGTAAGATAAGGTGTAGCCTCAGTATGAGGACCCAAACTTATGGTTTGCTCTGGGGGAAAAGGAGATTCCATTTTTTCTCCTTTGATATTTTCCCAATGTTTTTGAAGGACTAAAAGTTCATCTTGTTTTATAAAAACTAACTCTTCTTTTTGTTTACCTATAAAGTAACTAATGAACCATTTGACTAATGGAATGAAATCTTGGTTTTTAGACATCTGAGTATAGTACTCATCCTTAAAGCTAGCTAACACTGGAGCAGAAAAAGTTTTAAAAAAACATCTTCTAAATTGAGTGTATCTTTCATGCCGAAACTCGTCATTGACAAGGTTTCTTAGATTACTACCTAGAGAATAATCTAACATTATAACAGGAAGTACATATCTGAGGGAGTAGGTGATTCTACTCCAGGAGGATTTGGTTTTTTTATATATACCATGGGGAGTTTTGTTTTCACTAAGTCTTATATTCTCAACGACTTTTATTTCCTCTCTTAATTGAGAAGTTGAAGGTCCAGCTAATTGACTAGGAGTAGTGTAAAACTCATTTATAGAATTCACATAATGACTTGCAGACATAGATCTAGGTATTCTAATCATTCTTTTAAAGTCAAACTTTATCTCCAAATCTCCTTCATTAGTTTGGATTATTTGATCAACATCCTTGTTAAGGATGGGTTCAGGTTCTACGGCCTGAGGAAGATTCCAGGTTTTTGGAAAATTAATTTCATCCCATTTTAGCAACCTATTAGTTGCAACGTTAGATGTTATTAAATTGGTTTGAACTAAAGTAGTACTTCTAGGAAACGACATTTGTTTAGCTTTAGGGTTTAAAGTGGTAAGAACTTTGTAATAAATCCTGTAACGTATAGCCATAATTTCACTACTAGGTTTGAAATTGTAGCCATTGGTATGAATAGTTAATTGGAGAGTGTGATACAGTGATAGAAATGACTTGAGGGTTTTGAGTTTGATTGCAAATGTTGCGGTTAGCAAGAGTCGCCACCGACTTTTCTTTTATCCAAAAGGAAAGGTGAAAAAGCACAGGAAAGACCTTTGAGATTATTTCTTGAGTTCGGGGGGTAGATTATGAAAAGGGAAGGTATTAGCACCCTTTTCATCCATGGTTTTCCATGGGCTCTTAATTACTTGCTAGATCACTTGCTTTTGTTTGAAATTGTGCTTTGTGTGGTTTTTGAAAGTATTTTGTAAAGAGGCCATTGTTTAGGCAATCTTTGTAATGATTCTCGTTCGTAAGAATGTATACAAAGATGTTGATCTTTTGAAAATGTTTTCAAATTTGTAAGATGTTTTGAAAGTGTAGGTGTTTGTTTTGAAAATAGCAAGGATGTTTTGTTTTGAAATTGAGCAAGTAATTAGGAGCATTCTACCCACTCAAAAGTCTTTCTTGTTCATTTTTCTTTTCCTTTGACATTGTTGTCTTACCATTGATTTGGTAAGCAACCCTATCTTTAGATGTAAACGGGACGGGCGCGGGTCATCGTATAACCACGATTAGCAATGTTATAAGGTATCTTAGAATTCTTTTTTAGGGACTAAGATCATTTGAAAGGCAACATGGATAGCGTCATCGAGGGGCTATGATCTTTTATTTGCTTGTTTTTGCTAAGATACCTTACATGCGTAATATGGTCATTTTGTATAAGGCAACCAAGTGGGATAACCCTAGGGGTGCTTGTGTGTAAGTGTATCATTTTCATGCTTATTTTTGTCTTGAATTAGGGTTTTCTAAGTATCGGTTTTAGTCTTTCCATACAAACCCTAGTTACTAACATTTGTATATAAAAGCGATAAATTGTGGAATTTAAAGTTACTACGCTATTACAACATTTGTGGGGAGGGGGTATACAAATTCATGAATGGGGATTGCAAGAATTTAAACATAATTAGTCTATTACAACCATATTGAATTGATATCAATGTACAAGGAAATAAATAAATACAAAGTACAAAATGAATGAATGTACAAACAATGCAAAATGTAAAGAAAATGTATCTTTGTTTGATTTTCATGAAAAATGGATGTTGTCTTAATCTAATTAAATAAAGAAAATAATTAATTAATTTTGAATTTTATTAAGAAAAGATTTTAAGTAAAACCCTAGTTCTATTAATTAATTAATCAAAAGAAAATAAGTTTAAGAAAAGTATTTTTGGTATTTTTATCTTAAAAATATTTATGGTATTAAGAAATATTTTTTGGCCCTTTTTTAATATTAAAAATAATGTATTTTAAATGGTGTGAAGAATAAATAAATAAAACATAATATTAATTAAGTTTACAAGATTAGTTAATAAAATAAATAAAGTATAATAAATAAAAATATTTTTATTGTGGAAAAAAAATAAAAAAAAATAAGTCAAGATATAAATCTTTTTTTTTGTATTTTATGATTTTTAATATTTAGAAAAATATTTAAGAAAATAAATGAAATAATAAAAAATAAAATAAAATAAATTGGGCCAGGGGCGTAAATAGAAAACAGGGGGTTAACTAGCAGAATAAAAAAATAAGCCAGGCCCAAAGAGGCCCAGCGCCCTGCAAACAAAAAAAAGTCAGAATTGTAAAACATGAAAAAGGGTACCACTGGGGCTCGAACCCAGGTCTCATAGGTTACAGGCGCACGCTTCTACCACTGGGATGGCTATACATCCGTTAAAATAAGTAAATCAATAAATATGTAAGGCAAAACGCGCCCTGAAGACTTCATCTTCAACCTCCAGCCAGACCAACTGTAACTTGCTCATTTCTCATCAAAAATGAAAACTGTAAACATGAAACTTGTAGCAAATTTTCTCACGATTCCAGAAATGTAAAGTATTAAAACTATAGATCAAAGATAATCATGAATTTTAATGGCCCTAATCTGAACCCTAAAAATTTCAGAAATTTCAGTTTCAAAATTCTCTAAGCTTAAGCAAAATGAATGGAAACTATGGACATGGTTAGCTCCAGGGCAATGATATCTACATGTTTTATTCACAAAGAAACTATTGATGATGCCTGTATGAAGAGTTCCAAGTTGAGAAAATTTACCTCAAAATTGGAAATCGTGTTTGGAGTTTGAGCTTGTTTCAGGCAGTGGTGATGATCAGGTTAGCTTCCTTGAGGTCCTAGGAAGCTAATGCAATGGTTTGCTTGAGGTGAGAGTGGCTGAAATGACCTAGAGAAGTCAATGTGCAATGCTCTGTTTTTGGTTATAGAGGATATGGTAAATGATGTTACAGTAATGAAACAGGGACAGGGATAAGCTACACTTGATGTAAGTAAGCTTTAGAAACTAAAAGGCCAAGAAACACATGAGGGAAATGTGAGTTTGAAGTTCAAGGTAAAAAACTGTGCAACAATGGAGTTTTTGGACAATTTCTGATTTGAGAGAGTTTTGGTGTATTTCAGGGTGCTTAAGTTCTTCCTCTAGCTCACAAATAGTGACTCTATTTATAAGCAATAAGTTTGGAGTGCTCTAGTTGATCAGAATTCAAATTTACATGTTTAAGTTAAACATGTGATTTTTTTGACAAAACAAGTTTCCATGCCTTGTACTTGCTAAGATATAGTGGTTATGCTTTAAACAAGCTTGCTTCTGACTTTGTGGATGGAGTGTGATTAGAGGGAACAATTTATAGGCTCAAGACTGAACTTTATGCAAAAATCTTGCTTTACAAGAATGGCAATGTTAACTTTGTGCCATTAATGGAAATGTAACTTGGATAATAGCTCAATTGCTTGGATCAAATCCCTAACAGTTGTGTAAATATTTAATTATGGAGTGACAAACAAGTTTGAGGTCTGCAAAGCAAATATTATGCATCCTAGCATGGATTTGGTTCATGTGTTCATCAAAAATGACTTGTAATTCAAGTGACAAAATCCTAACTTCATCTCTTCGATTCTCCCTACTCAAGAATGATCTCAAGGAGTTCTTGGACATTTTGGAAATATTGAAATATGATCTACAACCCATCTTTGAATTTATTTTGAAGATTCCCCTTGGAACTATGTGAAAAAGTGCCATGAAGTTGAGTCAAAATCCTGACCAAATTAGGGCAAAATTTCACTAAGTGTTTAGTTTCATGACCACATGTTCATAAAATTATAACTTGAGATCCAATCATTTTTGGAAGGAGTTGTGTAAAGAAAAGCTATATATTTCATGGAGATCTACAACTTTCATGTTGTAAGTTTCTCTTGAATCATCTTTCATCATGGTGAAAATTTGGCTCAAAGTTGTGAAAAAACATGAAATTTTCAACACTTAGAAAAATTTCTAAGTTTAGAAATTTTGACTTTTCAAAATGAAATCTTGAATTTTTGATTTCTTGATGAATAAGTTTCATATTTTGACATGTTTTGATGAATTGTGATCTTTGACACTTGAATTTGACCAAAAAGTCAAAGTTTGACTTTTTAGTATACAGTTGACTTTTGATCAGTTGACTGCAAAATTCATCTGTCAATCCAATGGATTTGCAATGTTTTGAACCATGTCATTAGTTTAAAATGATGAAATTAGAATCTTGAGATCATTCCTTAAACCAATTGACCATTTCCTAGGTCAAAAACCAGAAATTGCCCTTTCCCAATCAAAACCCTAATTTTGACCATTTTGCCCTTTTGGAGATTTGATCAAATTTCTTGAGGAGTTGTGGTCCAAACTTGATCAAATGATACATATGAGTTTAAAATGCTGATTTGGATAAAAAAATTTGAAGTTTGACTGTAAATTGGCCATGATTGACTTTTTCCCCAATACAACTGTTTTTAGGTCAACTGCTCAATTGACTGATCAAAAATGTAATCCGAGGCTTGAAACTTGACATGAGTAATATTGGAGGTCCATAATGATCCATGAGAGATATATGGGGAATTATAAGTTCCCAAAATCCTTGTGCAATCTCAAACCCTAATTTTGGTCATCAGTGCTCAAGGAGGTGTCTTGAGCTGATCAAACCCTAGTGCAGTCTTGAGCTCAAGGAGATCTTGTGAGCAAATTCTTGATAAGTGAGAGGGCAAATTTTGGGGTACAACATAGAGCATCTAATAAATTTTATCAGACATATATAAGCTTATATTGGGAGAGACATCAAAATAAACTGGTCCATGACACCGACTTGTCTCAATTAGAGCAGCTAAAGATTGTTTAAAATCTTTACATCTACCATCTCTAATATATCCTAGGATGCTATTCCTAGCAAAGTTAAAGGTTTAAAAACAACTTGTATTAAACCAACATGGATATAATTATAATTTTTAAAAGGAAGTAAATCTTTTTTTGTTAAAAGTTTGATCGTCTTGGTACTTTCAGAAATTTGAATAGTTTGTTATAAGCTTTTAACAGCAAAATAAGATTATATATATATATATATATATATATATATATATATATATATATATATATATATATATATATATATATATATATATATTATATTTTTTTTTCCAAATTTATAAATTTGGTTTGAAGGTACTGATGGAATCGTCCATTTGTGAAGTTTATCCAAATTTTTTGGATATTCCATAAGTCCTTCATGTTTAATCAAATTGTTTTGATGATTATCATCATCAGAATCCAAAATATGACAGGCTAAGGATGTTGTGGCTGATTAGCAATCTTAGGTAAAACTAAGTAGGTAAATATAACTTATGATCTTAATACAAATATATCTAGGCAACAACTGATAAGTCATCTTTACAAACAAAATGTTGTTTAACTATCAACCCTAAGGGATATAAGGATCTCTCCTAAATCAAAGATCTCCAATGTTCTTTAGCAAAAAATTTCTTTCCAAATTCATTATGACTCTCCCTTCTCCAGGAAAACGATGCATTTTAGAAAACACTAAAAAAACTTCTTTAGTTTTGAAAAACCCTTATTACCTGTTGTCATGATATATATTTATACTAATATCAAGAGAATAATCTACATACTTAGTTTCTCCTAAGTTATCTAATCTTCCACAACAAAAAATTTAGCTACTAAATGTCATTTATCAGTAGTTGGATTAAGAAATATACCTTATTTTCGAACCAGACTCTGATACCAGTAATTGAATTTGGCAGCGAAATTAGGATCAGAATTATAAGTATTTTATGGTAGAAAGAAATCAGAGTATATATAAACCTAGTAATTGAATTTGGCAATGAAATTAGGATCATAATTATAGTATTTTATGGTTGAAAGAAAGCAGAGTATATATAAAACTTTGGTGTATTCAAAAATTATGTGCTTATAAAGGAAATAAAATTCACTTTATATAGGGACACAAAGGTTTACTATTTAAGCCGGTATTAGCTACCTATGATAGCCGGTTATAACAAATAAAGATGGATTATTAATGTCGGGTACTCTCTGGATCCCATCGACACAATAATAATTCACAGACAATAAAATACTTTCTAAAGTAAAATCAAATAAGATTCTCTCTTATCTATATTTTATTGTTTCAAGATAAGATTCCCTCTTATCTTTGTTTATAGTTTCAAGACAAGATTCCCTCATATCTTGGTATTTGGCATTATTGCTTCTAGACAATTCTTGTTATTGCTTTGTCCCTTGTCATTATTTAGCCTTGGCTTTTTCTTTAGCCTTTTGGGCCATAAATTGAATCATAGCATCCCAGGAGTCTTCAGCTATGGGGTCACTATTTTGAGCTTCGTCAGCTAAACCTTCAAAGGTGTTGGAATCTATTGATCCCATGGATGAGCTGGTCTTCATAGATTGCATATCATCTTTTGAAGCTTGAGATTGGAAAGTGTAGAAGAATTGAGTCTTCATACGATCCAAAGTCCTAACCATAATTTCTTCTTATGTTTCGTTGGGATACTTTCTTTGAAAAAAGTTTTTCAAGTTTCCCATAGATATTTGTTGGGAGTTTTGGTATCTAACATTGTTATTTTTGTCTTCACTCATGGCTAATTTGATTAGAACAATTTTGTTATGGATGTCTTCTAAACTTATTTTATTCCACCATTTATAGAAAATATTTCTTTCTAGAATTGGGATATTAAACTTGTCACTGGAAATAGTGATAGTCCATCTACAAATCCAAGGAATTTGAAACTTAGTGAAGAAAATAAATGGACATTGTCTAGTTATCAAATTTGATGAAATATTTAACACTAGTGGACTATTTTCGCACCAAAGAGTATACAATTCATTTGAGTGAAAGCCTGAACATAGTCCCAATAATTGAAATAAATATATTTTCCTTCGGAAATGCTTATTGCCTTTTCACCATTAGGGTTAAGACCCCATTCTCTGGGTGATAAAATCTTATTAATGTGGCATTTGCTGAAGTTTATGAAACTTTCAGGGTTGTTGTTCTGATAATATCTCTAAATGTGGTCTTGATTTACCATGAAGTCCTGGATATCCTCTTGATTCGAGGTATCTTGTTTTGATAGCCCATCCATCATTTGGATTTATTTTTAGATCCTCGTCATCAATATACATAATTTTTTCTGTAACCGGATTCTCAAAATAATCAGTTACTTGCTCTTGAGGTGGGTCATTGACCGTAATTTCTTTGTAAGATATAATCTTTTTAGAAGATGAAGAGGAAGGTATATCTTCCTTTTTTGAGGTAGGTAATTGTTGCATGTTTCTGCCTTTATAGACTGTAGTCCAATCTCCTATAAGGGGAATATTTAATTCATTTTGGGTAACATATTGTTACTCCCTCTTCCAAGGCCTCGCCAATAATCACGACATCTTCCTCCCCTAGATGGGGGTGTTATTTTTTCCCTGCAAAAATTCATGGGTGAGGTAATCAACAAGTGAATTATTTTCACCTTTAATATGTTTAATATCAAATTCAAACATTGATAATTGAGATTGCCAGCTAGCAAATATTTGCTTTGCAACAAGATTTTTAACATCTTTTTCAATAATTGATTTAGCAGTGCTGCAATCAATTTGTAATAAATTTTTTTATTAAGTAAATCATCTTGAAATTTCGAAACACATTTTATAATAGAAAGCATTTTCTTTTTGATAGTCGAATATTTTGACTGAGTAGGATTCCATTTACCAGAGGTAAACCTAACCAAAACTTCTTTAGATGTTTCAGGTATAACCCTTTTTTAGAATTCCTCCATATCCTAAGTTTGAAGCATCAGTTTCAATAATTTTAAAATACTTAGGATTAGCCAGAGATAAGCAAGTCAAACATTTAACTTTATTTTTAATTCTTGTGACTGTTTGAAAATGTTTATCAGTCCAAGGGCCAGGATTTTTTCTAATTGTTGCAAATACTGCATGGAACGTGACTAATGTAAGTGATCTGACATTTTTGAGGTGGCTGAAAACTCCTTGGCCTCTTACAGTTTTATTTTTGTTTAAAATATAAGTTAGTTATACTTGTGTACATGATTGTTGATCTCTTTTTTTTTTTGTCTTACTTTAATTATTCTCCCTCTGGGTGATTAAATTTTTTTATTTAGGATCATCTAAGGACTTACTGAAGGCATGATTTTTGACTTGACATTTATTTTGAAGTTCGTGGTTTTCTATGGTTTACTCATTAGTTGTTAGAATAAGTTTTTCAGAAGTTTATGTATCTCTTAACTCTGTATTTGTGGTTCGGGAGCTAATTTTTGTATGATTTTCGATATATTTTATTTCCTTTGTATTAGTTTGTGTTGGATATATAGCAAATCCAATATTTGAACATATATTTTTAATCCATTAGCATGTATTATGTTTGGGTGATGTCTTATGTTTGATGTATAGTAAATAATATTTATAAAGAAAAAACTTGAAGATGATGGACTACTGAATACTGATCGCATATGATTTTTTATTTTGGAAAATGTAAAAAATTGTGGCGGTCTTAAACGCCGTCATTTACTTTTCAAAAATAGAAAAAGTCAAGATTGTGACAGTTCAAACTTCCATTATTTACAAAAGAACGCTATTATACTAAGTATATTATGTCAGTCAGTTTGTGTGGCATTTGATAGGAAACCACTATTCAAAACCTATCAGCCAAATTAATGATGTTTATGGAAAACGTCATTTTCATAAATTGTGTTGCTTGAAACAACCATAATAGTACTTTTTAAACCCCTTAATTTTCCTATGTTTTGTGTAGTGGAAAGGAACAAAAAAAACATAAGCGTTATTGTAATGAATAAACAATCTCAAAATAAAATCTCCTTGACCACAAATTCACCCAAGTATTCCTTTATCCCGCTATCTTCTCCCTGATCTAGAGTTATCACGGCACGATAACTCATGACATTAGAGTCATCCAACAATTGAACCACTTCTTGCTCAATTGAGGGAAGTTAGTCAAAGTTAAAGGCAATTATGATCTTCAGACCTCTTGTCTATGACGATGGGAAGAGAGGGGCTTTATTCGCCCCAACTGTGATCGCAGGGAGACACTCTCGACCTCTAATCCTCACAAACTTGTCCTTGTAATTTTTGTAGGATATTGAGTGGGGCTTGAACAATTTTCTTCCTGATAAGGCACATTACAAAAACCACCTAATTTTGGGGTTGATTAAGGTATCATAGAAAAAGAGGAGTACCCCAATGGTTGGGAAGACTTCCAATTGTCGACATTTAATTTTGAACACCCTATTCACACTCTTGACGTTGGATGTAACCTGAGAAGAATCAGTGTTTCCAGTCTCTTGAAATTAATCTTCAAACAACATGAAGGGTGTTAATACCCCTAAATCTTGAACGATAAAGATGTACAAATAAAAGTAAGGGGCAGGCGACCATCCAAGACGACGATATTGGTCCTCTCCTCCACAAAACACGACTCCCAAATAACGTCATCTTCGTGTCCAATGATGGAAATTCCAATATTCCACCAAAAGAAAACGATTCTCTCTTCATTAGAGTATATAGACACAAAGTCTTTGATGTTGAAATATTTAACATCTGTTTCCGCCATTGGTTCTTGAAAAAACAAGAGGAGTAAGAAAATCACTATCAAAACTGCTAGTTCTCTCATGACTCTCAAAGGTCTAAACTCACGACGACATTACAAATCCACTCCTTAGCATATTAAAAACCTTAACGTTCACCATAAAGAGAAAAATGATGAAAACTTAGGAAGGTGAAAATTTGAAGAGAAAAAAAGGTAATGGGAAAAGATGAAATCCTTTTATAGGAGTGAGAAGTCCAATCTTAAGGGTAATCAACATGAACCTCCCACTAGGCATCCCAATAACTAAAAAATATCCCCCACGTTAGTGACACACATAAGAATTAAGGCTAAATTGGTTCTCAATACTGAATCATCATCGATCGCATTTAATATTGCACATGCTTTTTACCTTAACTAATATTTGGAAATTTCCCTCAATTGCCGTTTGACGATTTACCTCATTGGCACTTGGAGATTTATCCAATGCTTGAGGAACTCACCTCATGCTTGAAAGACTCGCCTCATGTGTGAGGTACTCCCCCTGTGCCTGAGGGACTCGTCCATATAAGAAGGGTAAACAAAATTAAATCACTTTACATTTTCCATGCCAGCGTTTTTGAGAAGCCATGTATTAGTATATTTGTAAAGGATCAAAAAGAGGATAGGAGATGAAGTAACATGCCGATCATTTATTTCACACGCACACACTTGAAATATATGTAAGTCAAATTTATTAAAGTTCTAATTATTTTCTTAGATTTTAACACCATAACTCATGCCACTTAAAGCTGGATAGAATATTTATTTTAACTAATCCTAATTATATTAAGTGGTAGCATGCATCAAGGGAGTGTTGGGGGAGAGTACAGATGAATTCTCCTCAATTTTCATGGTGATCTTTGAGTCCATAGTTCTGTTGTTTAGAAAATTTGAATACCACACAGAAGAAAGTTTAGGTTGTCTCCTCAAGGTTGGATCTTTCATATCTATGTAATATAAGCCAAAACTTATTTCATATCCATATAGTAACTCAAACACATCCAAAAAAGACCATACAAAGTAACCTTTTATATTAAATCCATTCCTGTCAATGTTAAAAGAAACACATAAGAACAATATTTTCACTAGTATTTGGGTGAATATTAAGAATATTGGTAATGAGTACTTGAAAAGGAAAATAGAGGTACCTCAACATATCAAGGAGGCTCCCTATGTATACATGCATACACTCCATTCTTGACCAATCATCTAAAGATGAATTCCTAAATGTTTGTTGACCTTAGAAATTCAAAGATTCATTGTAGTCCATGGAGATGTTGATATTATTGATAAAAGTTTAAGTAAAAATAGACTAGGCCAAATTTTCAAAATGTGCTTGTAATGGAGACATACCATTTTCATGAATGTAAATTGGAAAATTGCCATAATCATTCTTCAATGAGTGAAGCTCCCCTTCCAAAATCTCTGGTATAACTGGAATCTAAGCAAACCAATCACCAGTGAGTGCAATAGGTTATAGCTTCAATGATGAAAAATAAAAGGATTTTCAAAGTTCATACTCTATTTTTACCTCATATGGAGATGTACCATTTCCAAAGTATACTACAAAAATGAGGGAAAACATTAATAGATGAAAATTCCTCAAAAATAGACTAAAGTGGCATAGAATAATGAGACATTTATGGAAATGTTAATTTTTTAACCTAAATATATAACTATGTAATCAAAATTGGTATACAAGAATAATCATACGTATAAGCTCCGCAGCCATGTCTGATGTGTAATCTCTATCCTTTTTCTGCAAGCTTTTTGCGTTGTTTTTAACATAATATGCATAGTAAAAATTTATTCCAAGGAAATCAATTGAACCCTTAACCAAATTTGATTCCTTGGAGGTGAAGTAAGGAAGCCTTGAGCCAACATTCTTTTTCATTACGTCTGGATATTCTCCGAAAATGAAGGGATTTAGAAACCTGTTACAATAAAGTAAAAAATCAAGTTTATTACAACAATAACATATTTAGAGATAGATATCAGAATGAAAATGTTACTTACCACCCAATATTGAAGTCTCTGGCTCTTTGAGTAGCAGTTATGTCTTGAATTGTATTTGTTAGTGGAAGAAAACCCAAAACAATGAGATTAAAACCGATAAATCCCCTTTGCTTGGCCTGCAAGTTATCATAAGTAGCATTTATAAAGAAAAGATACGTTGATTATCGTTGTGAAAATGATATCATGATTATTCAATATTGTCAAACAGTGGCTATAGCATAGTGCACAATAACACTAGCATATTTGAATATAAACAAATCATTCAAGTTCTTTAATACATTCGTAAAGAAAATGTTTTCAAATATAAATTATAGCGAGAGTATAGCGTTACCACGTTGTACCAACCTAGAATTTTAACAAATGACTATTTTTTGCAATTGACAACATTGTAACTATATTACCAAATGTGAAAAGCTTTAGATGTGTGACAAAGTAAAGCGATTCATGTGCCACACGCTGGCTTACCTTGTACTTTGTCCTATACAGTTTTGCAGCTGATGCATGCGCTAACAACATATGATGAGTTACTAAATATGGCTCAGTTGAAGAATTGCCTTTGGAGCAGTTAAATGTAGAGGAAGATGAACACCTTTGAGGCTGTAAAACTCCCGAACCATATCCCACAATTGAACACGCATTTCCTTCATTCACTGTAGTCCAATGTTTAACTCTATCTCCAAACTCTCTAAAGCAGACATCAGCGTATGCCGTGAAGTCTTTTCTGCATGAAAAGATAAATAAATATTCAAATATTAATTAGACAAAGATTACTTTTCCTATTGTGTTAGATATAATTTATGTTAACTCTGAACTACTATGTAACACAATATGGCCATGTTATTAGACAACTTAAGTTTGAGAACCATACATAATTCTTCGGCTAACCCATCCTTCATATTCATCTTCAAGTGTTTGTGGTAGATCCCAATGATACAACGTAACATGTGGTTGGATTCCTACAAATGAAGGAGGGAAAAGAATAACTACGTAATTCTGAAGAACTTCTTTTATGGTGTTAATTAGACTTAGTGTTGTCAAATAGTAGTTATAGAAGTGCTATAATGTATCAAATCTTGAACCAAATGTTATTGTTCCTCGATACTCCATTTAGTATAAAGTGTTGTCAATTCGAACCTTTGCTCACAAGTTCATCGATAAGGTTGTTGTAATAGTCCAATCCCTTGAGATTTATTGGCCCTTTCCCATCTAGTATTAGAATGAAATCTAGGTCAGAATTACAAACATTCAATGCAAGAAGCTACAAATTTTTTGATGCTCTTAAAAAGATTCATTGATTGCACCAGAATCAAACCAAACCAAGTACAATCAGCTTTTTGAAATTATTTTACAAATTGGTCTTAATTCTGATGACATACAAGGATATATTTGTAACTTTTTGTGAATGATACCTGGAATAAGTCTTGACCATGATATAGAAAATCTATAGGCATCTAGGCCCATTTTAGCCATGAGTTTGACATCATCCTGCATAAATATGTAAACCAATATTAATATACAAATAAATAATTAGAGGTCCTTTTTGGTACAAATTATTTCTTAGGTAAGGAAGATTAACATAAAACCAATCTTCTGATATGTTAAAGATACAAAACTTGATATACTCCACGGGAGGAATATATTAGATGTTTCTAGAGCATACCTTATATTTGTGATATTGATCACATGCAATGTCACCATTTCCCTTGGATTTCCCTCCTGTCACAATTAGAAAACTTCAATTGTAATTTCTCAACCCCAAACCTTGGACTACATGCAACTTGCATAATAATTGTTTTGATTTTCTCTACCCAATATTCTATAGCTCTAGCTAGAGATTCTTATTTATTTTCTGGAAACACTAACAAATTGAAGATACTAGTATGAAGCATATATATGAAACAGATAAATATGAAAGAGCACCATTGTCAGCGTATGCATAGGTATCCCATATGCTTGGTTTCCTTCCATCTTCATTTGCTGCACCTTCAACCTTTCATGTCATCCCAATTTCAAAATAGAGAAGTAGCTTTAGAATCAAAATAGTTGTATAGTAAATATTGATTTCAGATGAAAGTACAGGAGGATAACACCTTTGTGTATGTGTAGTGTAGTAAGTGTATCATGTGGGAACTGCTAGAATCAATTGTAGTTTGTTAAAGGCAAATGACCAAACCCGTTTAATATTTAAACTCGGTTAGTAACTTTTTGTAGTCATTAAACTTTATCAATTCAACCATCAAATAACTATTTGGATTTTATCAAATAACTTCAAACGTTAATGCCAACTACAAAATTACATGACTAAGAATGTCTATCTTAACTGAATTGTAGTGTGAAAGATGGTTAAAACAATATGAGGATATGTGCTTTAGGACAACCACCCCAATCTTGTAAGAAACAAGTGTCTCAAAAAGGGATGGATAGAGATGCAAACCATAGTGTAGGGTGCCCTGAAGATAATGGAGGATGTGTTTGAGGGCTAGCATGTGGTTGGTGCAAGGAGCATGCATGTGAAGACAGACCTATTGGACAACATAAGAGATGTCAGCGCATGTCAATGTGAGATACTGCAAGGCTTATGCAAGACTCGGATACAAGGTGGGATCGTCATATGCAGTACAGGCAGAGGTGTCAAGCTTTTTCTAGTGTCAACTGGAGTAGCAGAAGATTTGCACGATGCCATGTCAGCTCGAGCAATAATGTCACCAGCATAAGTATTCTAATTAAGAAAGAGTCCATCGGCATGACTGGTCACAACAATGCCTAAAAAGTAACTCAATGAGCCCAAATCCTTCATAGCAAACTCCAAGGAAATGAGTGTCATGATAGATTTACGAAGGTCATGGGAGGAGGTGATGAGGATGATGTAATCAACATAAAGAAAGATGTAAGCCATGTGAGAGCCACGCCGGTAGATGAAGAGTGAGTGATATGAAGTGTTATGTTGAAATCCAATAGTGGAGACAAAGTCAGCAAAGCATTGGTACCGCACGAGACACTTGCTTCAGACCATGGAGGGATTTTCGCTAACGGTGCATTGATAGTGCTTTTTTACATTCAATTTTCCATTTTGAGATGAAGTCTGAAGACAAAAAAAATGAAAAATAACTCCATTATCAGCACAATATTTATGAAATAATGTATTGTCATATTCACGTCCATTGTCACATTGAAAGCATTTGATAGATTGGGAAAATTGTGTGTAAGTTTGATTAGAAAGAGAAGTGAACTTTTCGAAAACTTGAGATTTGTTACTTATAAGAAATGTCTACAAGAAATCAAAATAATCATCCAGGAATAAAACATAATACCGATGACCAGAGAAACTTAAAACTGGTGATGTCCATACATCATTGTGTAAAATATCAAAGGGAATTAAAGTAACATTTTTGGATGAATCAAAAGGAAACCTAACATATTTTCCAAACACACAAGAGTCATTAATATTTTTGGAAATTAAATATTCTTTACTAAGGAAATTATTTTAATGAAGGGACTATAAAATGGAGGATCTTGGATGACCAAGACGACTATGCCAGAGATCGGAAAGAAGCCTGGAAAAATGAGAGGGAGAAGTGAGTAGATAGAGATTGCCAATGCTATTGCATCTCATGAGAGGAATCCCTGTCTGAAAGTTAGTGACAGAAAAAGCAAATGGATCAAAGGGAAGAAAAACGTTATTGTCCGTAGTGAATTGTCAGACATAAATCAAAATTTTAATAATATGTGGTGTGTGTAAAACATGGTTAATGTTTAAGGTTTTGTGTCTATGGGATGTAGGTAGGGTTGTGTGACTAAACCCCTTAATTGGAATACCTGGAAGAATTTGAAATCAACGAATTAGTTCAACAAAACTACACTAAAGTGTTGCACAAACTCTTCTGAGATATTCTTTGTATAGTTTTTTAAATAAGTAAGGAGATTTTGTTCGTATCTTATTATCGACACTTTTGTGTTGTTGCACTTAAACATCGTGTAATCTGCTTTTTAGAAGCATATTTGTATACACATCTTTGTAAATAAAAGGTTTTTGATAGGTTCCTTGAGATACTCGGTGAGTCATGATTCTCAAGAAGACTTTGGCTGCGGTCATCGTGGATTGACAATAAGGATCAACGGATTTGTTAGGGTTGTCAACAAGGTTGGTCAGCCTTATTGTGGTTGTCTGTAATCAGTTGATTATAGTTGATTAAGTCCTTATGGATAAGGCAAGTCACCTTGTGGGGTGGACTGGAGTAACTTAGTTAACGGGATAAAAATGATTGTGTTCATCTATTTTTTATTTACTTGTTAGCTTTGTGTTTGAGTTGCGAAAAGATTATATTTGGTGCAACCCAATTCAAACCCCTCTTTCTTGTGTTTCTCGCATCTTCAATTGGCATCATAGCTCTGGTTTTTGTATTGATTATTATCAAACACTTAACCATGTTAGATAAAGATCCAAATGGGTTTTAGAAACACTATGGTTGATCCTACTCCACCACCACCAGCTGTAGTTTTTAATAACGATAACCGCAATGCTAAACCTCCTATTTTTTATGTTGAAAAGTTTGAGTACTGGAAAGACAAACTAGAAAGTTTCTTTCTAGGTCACGATGTTGATCTTTGGGATATGGTAGTTGATGGCTACGAACATCACACAAATGCTACTGGGGAGAACCTCGAAAGGAGAACTATGATTGGTTAACAAAAAAAGGATTGTAAGAATCATCATAGAGCAAGAACCATCTTGTTGAATGCTATTTCTTATACTGAGTATGAGAAGATCAAAAATAGAGACTCAACTAAGTCTATATTTGACTGTCTCAGAATGACTCGTGAAGGGAATGATGAGGTCAAGAAAACCAAGGCTCTGGACTTAATTCAAAAGTATGAAGCCTTCAAGATGAAGGATGATGAAACAATTGAGACTATGTTCTCAAGGTTTTAAACCTTAGTTGCAGGACTGAGAGTTCTGAACAAAGGATGTTCAACGTCAGATCATGTGAAGAAGATCATTAGAAGCATGTCATCCGAATGGAGGCTTATGGTGAATGGTCTGAAGCTTGCAAAGGATCTCAACAACATTTCTCTAGAAGAACTGGTAAGTTCTTTGAGAAGTACAAAGCTCTTAAATATGAAGAGATTGAGGATTCAGAAGAAGATTCTGATAAAGATGAAGATTAGTTGTCACTTCTGTCCAGAAGGGTAAACCGTCTCTAGAAGAGAATCAAGGCAACATGTTCAGAAGTACTAGAAAGACAAGAGGTCGCTTTGAGTCTACTTTTGGTTGATTGAAGTCTAGTGGCAAAGAAGTCACTTGTTATGAGTGCAATGAGCCAGGACACTACCAGAACGATTATCCTGAACTTTAGAAGGACAAGCTCAAGAACAAAACTCTCAAAAGTAAGAAGAAAAGACTGATGGCAACCTGGGATGACTCTGATTCTTCAAAAGATGACTTAGAAGAAGAACATGTTAACATGGTGATGATGGCTCGTGTTATAATTTCTAACGAAAAGATCCCTCCAGAAGATGAAGCAGAATCTAATTCATACATAAAAGAGGTATTCTCCAAAGAGGTATTTTCTAACCTTACTCATTTTGAATTAAATTTTTGTTTACTTGAAATTATGGAAAAACATAAGTTACTCAAGATTAAATTCAAGGAACTTAAGAAGTCCCATGAATCCACATTCTCTGAAAATAGTAAGCATAAGGAAAATCTCTTTATTATTAATGAATAAATTTTTTTCTTAAAGATGAGAACTCTAATCTCAAAGGCACGAGAAATCTTCCAGAAGCTTATGAGAGTACTGATGTCATTAAGAAATATGACAAAGCTTTTCATAATTTCTTAGCTAGAAGCATAGGGAGAAGTATGATGGCTTCCATGATCTATGGCGTGAGCAGAAATAGGACCAATGGTGTTGGTTACAATTCCTATGATGAATCTAATTTTGATAAGGAAGACAAACATATTACTCTTCATTCCCATTTTGTCTCTGCTGGGTTTGTGCCAAAAGCTAATGGAAAAGAAAAAGAGGAATCTGCTTCTGAACCTAAAGCAAAACCATTGGCTAAATCTTCTTGTTTTAATTCTTGTAAATATGATTATTCTGCTGCTAAACCCAAAGTTGTTAACAACTCTAGGAGAACTAATAAAATAGGATCCAAGAAACTATGGGTATCCAAGGAACAAATAATCTATGTGGCAGATATTCTTAACAGCGCAGTTGAAATGCCAGTTATGGTACTTGGACTCTAGCTGCTTGCGACACATGACAAGAAGAAGGCATATGTTCCAAAGCCTGGAATTTAAGCCTAGAGGCGTCATGGGTCTCTAAGGTGATTATAAGGGAATGGTCATAGCCTCCGGAACAGTTGATAATGGGTGAAGTTCTTGGTCAAGGATGAGTCACAATCTGCATTACATTCAGAACACAGTCTCTCAAAAAGACTCCATATGAACTATGATTAAACAAGAAGACTACAAATTTATTACTTTCATCTCTTTAATGCTCTTGTTTATCTTGAACTAAAAAATAAGGAGAATCTTAACAAGTTTGATTACAAAGCTCAAAGTTGTACCATAGTAGGATATTCTGAATGCTCAAAAGGCTACATAGTATACAATGATGAAACACTTATTGTTGAAGAATCAATTGATGTTAAGTTTAATAATTAGATTGACCTTGATAAGTCAAAGCTATTTAGAAATTTGAAGATATGGAGATTACCTTTTCAGACTTTGAAGGTAATGAAGCTTCTACAGAAGGACAAGACGTCAAAGACTCAGAAGATGCTCATCCAGAAGCTGCTGAAGCACAAACTAGATCTTCTGTCAATCTTTCTGAAGCGACGCTTCTAGGTTTGGTTTCCCTGATAGAGCCTACATCTATTGATGAAGAGCTTCTAAACAAATATTGGATTTTTCCTACTAGAAGTACTCTATCGCTTCTTAGAAAATTGATTACGTGAGTGGAAAATACTTGCTCTCAGCGTGTTGCCCTTTAGAATGATGTATGATCTTCTAAGTTATGTATTGTTTCTTTTGTTAGCTTCTGGGATGTGATGCTTCATAAAAGTGAAGTTCTCATAAATCAGAAGTATCCATGGTCACAATATTCCCTTGAGAATACTTATGCCCATTGAAAACTGAAGAGTTTTATTCATTAAATGTGATGTTAGTATATTGATAGGTTAGTGATTAAATATAAGACAAATGTTTTTTCTGAACCACGCATAACATTTAATGTGACACATTGAGAGACGAGATTATCTTGATATTAGGTGATAAATCCTTATGCTTTCCCCCCGACTTATCATTTTTCATTGTTTAGGTTTAATAATCATTACGAAAAATATTTATTAAAGCACTCACTTAACTTCAGACATTGTCGCTACATCTCTCCCACACTTTTTCATTTTCTTTAAAAAACCCTAAAAGTTTCAAAACCCTTTATCCTCTTGTTCGGCTCGTGTTTGTGGTTGTTCATCTTCATCAATGGCTACTGAACAACAATGAACCACTTCTCAACGAAAACATCTTCATCAATCTGGGTCCTCCTCTTTTCAACAACATCAAGTGAATGATAATTTTCCTGAGCTTCAATGCTTCATTCCTGTGTCTTATTTAATGGTTCTTTCTGAGTCAATTGTGAATGTTAAAAATCTAAAGGAAAAAGTGTTTTGATATCTCTAGATATGTGCATACTAGAGGTTGGGAAACCTTATTTGATATTCTCAAAGGTCCCACTTCTCTAGATTTACTAAAACAATATTGGATAATGGCAAAGGAATCTAGGCAGTGTATTTCGGCGAATGTGGTTGGAATGGACATAAGTATTACTGAGGAATCAATTGCTCAGTTACTTAATCATGATGGAACCGGTTTGAAATGTTGCAGTCTAAATGACAAGAACACTTGTATGAGAAGACAAAAATCTGTCAATTCAAAAATATTTAGGGATGGAAAAAGTTCCACAATGGTCAAAGATCTTCTACCTTCTCTCTATATCTAGGCCAAAATCATCCTAGAATGCATTCACCAGAAACCTTCTACCAACGCATTGCCCATGATCAACGGTGATATGAAGGAGATTATGTTCAATCTAGCCTGTGAGACAAAGGTTAATCTTCCCTATATACCTTTTTATGTAGTTAAGGAACTCGCTCAAAAGCTCTAGGCATGATGTGAAAGAACTTACCAGGTGGATTCCTCTAGGAAGACTTATCACAATTGTTTTGATTAACTGTGGATTAGTAGACTTTCTCCAGAGTACAAATATGATGGAATGTCTGACTCCTCGATCTACAAAACATTTTGATGGAAGAAATTTGAAGTCTATGCTTACTTCAGTTATTCTCCCTCAGGAAGATTTTATGACGGGATTTACATCTTATTTTGCACCCGGCATAAAGGATGGATATATGTTCACAACTGTTGATGGACCAATAACTCTTCTTAGCTATCTAGAAAAATGTCTTTTAAAGAAAGAATCTCCCACCCAGTATGTCTCCTGAAGTAGTAATATCAATTTTTCTTGATCCACCATAAATTATTTCTCAAGAAGTTTTCATAAGTATCTATGGTATTGTTGAGTTCTATGGTTATGCTGACAGACTTCCAAATATTTCTAAAGTTCATGCTAAGATTAGAAGAAAAGAAGCTGATGTTCATCAGAAGTTTGACAGTGATCGTTCTTCAAGCATGGAGTATGAAAGTTGATCCAGTGAAGACAACTTGAGCTCATCCTCTACACCATATCCTATACCATCTCCACTTTATTCTGAACCTCTTCCTATTCAAACAATCCTTCCACCCTCTTCGAAAACCACTCATTTCAACATTGATCAAGTTACTGTATTTCTAGAGTTTCTCGATGACGAAACCTCTTCTAGTTCTGATCAAATTGTTGACATCTCATCTGATTCAGAAGAAGAACACCTTTCAACCCATCAGACAGAAATGTATGACTTAGATATCCCCATGCAGGAATCTGATTATGACACCTCTGCTTATTCATCCAAACCTATCCTTTCATCTACCAGCGTGGCTCTGACAAGGGTTCTCTGAACAAGCTCTGAAAGATTCAAAGACTTAGGTTCTGAAGATGCAAGTTCTGATCCTTCTACAACATGCTTCATCAACTTACAAATTAAAAGCCTCTGAAGATATAGAAGATAAAGATCAAGACTAGGGATTGTGTGTGATGGTGAGTATAAAAGTACAAAAGTACTCTATGATCTCTACTTTATAGCGTGGCGTAAGGACATACCTTTTTGTACTTATTGTGTACCATTCTCACAATAACTGTTGGGAACAAAACAACTGGATTTATATTTCCTATTCTACCCTCCAATGAATCTCTTTTTCAGCTATAAAAGAAGGATTTGGAAGAATTTGAAATCATCGAATCAGTTCAACAAAACTACGCTAAAGCGCTGCACAAACTCTTTTGAGATATTCTTTGTATAGTTTTGTAAATAAGTAAGGAGCTTTTGTTCGTATGTTGCTATCAACACTTTTGTGTTGTTGTACTTAAACATTGTGTAATATGCTTTTTAAAAGCATATTTGTATACACATCTTTGTAAATCAATGGTTGTTGATAGGTTCTTTGAGAGACTCAGTGAGTCAGGATTCTCAAGAAGACTTTGGTTACAGTCATCCTGGATTGACAATAAGAATTGATGAACTTGTTGGGGTTGTCAACAAGGTTGATCAGACTTATTGTGTTTGTCTGTAATCAATTGATTATAATGGATTAAGTCCTTGTGAATAAGGCAAATCACCTTGCGGGATGGACTGAAGTAACTTAGTTAATAGTGAACGAGGATAAAAATAATTATGTTCATCTATTTTTACTCACTTATTAGCTTTGTGTTTGAGTTGTAAAAAGATTATATTTGATGCAACCCAATTCAATATAAATAAATTAAAACGGCTCGATTTAAGTTAAAGAACTTGTTACTATGGTTCGTTCGGGATTCTATATAATATATTAAAATTAAACCTTCAAATAAAAACTCTAATATTTTAACAACTGATCAACTTATAATACAAAGAAATATTTTGAAATGTTCCACATCGATTTATTTGCTGAGTTGGCTTAACTTAAATTATCGTTACATATTTTAATCAAATGAAATAATGTCACAATCCTTCAAATTATTATTATTATTATTATTATTATTATTATTATTATTATTATTATTATTATTATTATTATTATTATTATTATTATTATTATTATTATAATAATTATTATTATTATTAAATCCATTTATCTCACAATTACTTATATTGGCATCTTTCAAAATTTCTATAGCTATTATTTTGTTCACCATTACAAAAATTAATCATAATTAATATCTATAACATACAGTGTGATAAATAAAAAGTATATATTTTTGACTAAATATATAATAATAAAAACTGAATCTTTCAAATAAAAACTCTAATATTTCAACAACCAAGCAACTTACAATTCAAAGAAATGTTCTGAAATATTCCACATAAACTTATTTACTGAATTGGCTTAACTTAAATTATTATTACATATTTTAGTCAAATCAAATATATGAATGAAATAATGTCACAACCCTTCAAATAATTATATTCAATATTCATTATTATTATTATTATTATTATTAATTAAATCCATTTATCTCACCATTACTTGTATTGACATCTTTCAAAAAATTTATAGTCATTATTTTGTTCAGTGATACGAAAATCAATCATAATTAGTCTCTATATCATACAGTGTGATAAATAAAAAGTATATATTTTTAACCAAAAAATATATAATAGTATGTAGTTTAACAAATTTTAAATATCAAAACACAAGACATATAAAAAATTATGAAATAAAAATCACTACAAGAAAATGCATACCCAGCCACGTGAAGTTGTCACGTGATTTTCATGTGACTAAATAAAATCAGTTACGACGTGAAAATCACGTGGCAACGTGTTTTAATAATATAAAACAGAAGCATTAAGTGTGTCAGATACTTTTTCGTTTTAAAAAAAAGTAGCGATGTGGGATTCACGTCGCTAATTAAAATGTCATAAAAATTAATTAAATCACAACTTTCAACACTGGCGTGTTCAGGTTTTGAAGGAAGAGAAAACAGTTGTAATTTTGTTGCGACGTGAAAATCACGTGGCAACGTTGCGGCGTGATTTTCACGTCGCTACTTGGTTTATGTAATTTATCAAAACGTTCCACAACGTTTCTGTTTGCCATTTCTTCATCTTCAACCTTCACTTCCTCTCCATACCCATTTTTTCTTCACCAAAAAATTCTCTTCTCCACACTAAAATTCCTACCATCTTCATACATTTTGTAAGGTAATTTCAATTTCATGTTTTATATACTTTGTTAATAGCTTTTGATGTGTTATTTGAGTATAATTTTTTTTCAATTTTTCTTTGAATAGAGAAGGAGAATATAGAAGTGTAGATTGCAAAAAGGGACAAGAAGATTGAAGGAGTTACAAGATAAAAGGTATGTCTTGAATTTTTTTCTTCTGAATTTGATTAAATTGCATTGGGTTAAAATTGTTGAATTTGGGTTATATATATATTTTCTGTATTTGAGTTAAATGTTAGGTTTAATTATTTAGTTTATAATAATTTTTAATTATTATTTTGTGATGAATGAGTTTAATTATTTTAGGAGTTTAAGTTTTTTTATTTTTAGGAGTTTATAAATTTTTAGTGTTTAAATTAAATTTTTAGGAGTTTAATAAGTTTTAAAATTTTTAGGAGTTTATAAAATTTAGGTGTTTAAATTAAATTTTAAGTGTTTAAAAATAAAAAAATATTTTTAGGAATTTATAAATTTTAAGTGTTTAAATTAAATTTTTAGGAGTTTAATGACTTTTTAAATTTTTAGGAGTTTATAAAATTTAGGTGTTTAAATTAAATTTTAAGTGTTTAAAAATATTTTTAGGAGTTTATAAATATTGTTGAAAGCATATATTTATCTTTAATTGTATATGTTTAGGATTATTATTAAGTTGATTAATTAATATTTTTAATTAAATAGGTTTTGATTATATAAATTTGCAGTAAATGGAATATTATATGTATTATCGTAGTTGGATGTACAATAGACTATATCCAGGAAGACGCGCACTTAAACCCAATTTTATAGACGGAGTTAATGGTTTTATCGCGTGGACGTTTGCCCAGGAACGTTGTCAAAATGAAGGAGGAGTTAGGTGTCTTTGTCTTAAATGTGGATGTAGATATATAATTAGTGACCCAGAGGAAATAACATGTCATTTGCATAGGAAAGGTTTCATTGAAAATTATTGGGTTTGGACGCATCATGGTGAAACACTGCCGAGTAATGTACCAGAGACTAGCAACACAGATGCTTCAAGTAGTCAACCGGTTATGCAACCACCTATGGAATTTGAAGAAAACTTTAATCTGATAGGTGACATGGTTGGTGATGCTTTTGGTGTTAACGTGACCTATGATCAACCTGAAGACTTTGACGGGGAAGAGTTGTCGAATGAGGAAGCGCAGAGATTTTATCAGTTGTTGAACGAGATGAATACGCCGTTGTTTGAGGAGTCGTCAGACTCAAAGCTATCAATGTGTGTTAGATTATTGGCCGCCAAGTCAAATTGGAATGTTCCTGATCAGTGTTTGGAGCACTTCGTAAAAATGATGTTGGACTCAACTGCAATGAAAGACAACTTACCTGCGAGTTTCTATGATGCAAAGAAGTTGGTGTCGAAGTTGGGTTTAAGAGTAAGAAAGATTGATTGTTGCATTAATGGTTGTATGTTGTTTTATGACAACGAGTTTGGTACTCAAGATGGATCGTCAGAGGAATGTAAGTTTTGTCATAGTCCAAGATATAAAGTTCGCAATAGAGCCATTAACAGTAACCAAAAACGGGTAGCATTAAAGTCCATGTTTTATCTTCCGATAATACCAAGGTTAAAAAGAATGTTTTCTTCAATGCACAGTGCAAGTCAAATGACATGGCATCATACAAACAAAACAAGCCCAGGCAATATGCGACACCCATCTGACGGCCATGCATGGAAGCACTTTGATGAGGTACATCCTGATTTTGCCGCTGAACCTAGAAATATCAGGCTTGGATTATGCTCTGATGGTTTTGCTCCATATGTCTAAGCGTCCGGAAGTGCGTATTCTTGTTGGCCAGTTATTGTAACCCCTTACAATCTCCCTCCTGAGATGTGCATGACAAAACCATACATGTTTTTGACGTGCGTCATTCCAGGACCGTCGAGTCCAAAAACCGGAATTGATGTGTACTTACAACCTTTAATTGATGATTTGAAGAGGTTGTGGAATAATGGAGAATGGACTTATGATATATCCCGTAAACAAAACTTTTCTATGCGAGCTGCCTTGATGTGGACCATTAACGACTTTCCAGCATATGGCATGTTGTCTGGTTAGGGTACGCATGGCAGAATGGGTTGTCCGCATTGCATGGAATGCACTAAGGCGTTTACATTGGAAAAAGGGAGGAAAAGCTCGTGGTTTGACTGTTACCGCAAATTCCTACCATCAAATCATCCCTTTAGAAAAAACAAGACAAATTTCAAAAAGGACGAACGGGTAACAGATCTGCCTCCGCCTCGACTGGCACCACTTGCTATATGGAACCAAGTTTGTGAACTTCCAAAGTTTACAGATACTGGCAAAGCATGTAGAATTGAAGGACGGTGTTGGGTTGTAATAAAAACAAAACCATTGGGTCATATTGAAACTGACGATCTAGTGGAGGATGTTGCTTACCAAGTTGATGAAGTTGAAGTTAATGATGTGATTCCAGATGAACACACTACAAGTTTGCCTGATACAATGGTTGAGGGGAATCAAGTTGATGAGGATGAAGATCATGAAGATTCTGGATCTGAGGATAATATCACATCAGATGACGATGATGAAATGGATGACGAGCATGACGATTCAGAATAGTGAACCTATATTCATGAGAATTGTGTCTTGTAATTTTACTTAACGAACCATTTATTGAATGATTTAATGAATATGTATTCATGAGAATTGTGTCTTGTAATTTTACTCAAAGAACCATTTATTGAATGATTTAATGAATATGTATTCATGAGAATATGTATATGTTAACTTGTATTTTCTTTAATTAGGTAAAAATGCCACCCAAAGATAATAAGGGTAAAGGTCCTAGTGATAGTGGTAGGAAGCCCAGGCGTCCAAGGGTAGTAGTATGCCAGTCACCTCACTCAGCCACGTGTCCTCCCCCGCAGAGTCAGGTTCATCATATGTCCATGGACAATACTATGCCATTTACTCCATTACTATCATCTCAGAGTCCTCTTCAGTTCTCATCTGGGAGTACATGTTTTATTAGTCCATCTGGGGCCCCACCTGGTTTACCATTCCAGCAGACACAGGTGCCCTCATCCTTCCAGCAGACACAGGTGCCCTCATCCTTCCAGCAGACACAGGTGCCATCCTTCCAGCAGACACAGGTGCCCTCATCCTTCCAGCACGGTTTTCCATTTCCCACACATATGCCCTCATTCGTGCAGCAGCCTGGAGGATCCAACACCCCACTTCCTACACAGATGCCACCATCCGTCCAGCAGCCTGGAGGATCCACCTCTTCACGACCCACACAGACTGGTCGCACCCCCACATCCCACACAGAGACTGATGATGACGATCTTGGTGTGGATGATGATCAGATAGATGGGAGAGATCTTTGAGGGGATGATGATCCGAGTGAGATTCATACCATTGATGGGAGATTTTGGATATGGCCTGAAGGGAACTCGTAAGTTTCTTATTTATTGATTTTTATTTATAAGTACACATTTCCATTTTTAATATAACTTTATATAATTAATTATGCTAATTCAATTATTGTTGTTTTAGTTTCGGGTCGAGTCGGATTGCTGCTAAGGTTATCAATTATATAATTCAGCAGAATTATACAAAAATTTTGAAGAGTTTTAGAGAAGTTTCTGATAAAGAAGAATGGTTCAAGCAATTTCAGGTATAATTAATTTATTTCTTAAGTTATTTTTATTTAAATGACCTTTTCATTATTGTTATAATTTATCTAACTATTTATTTTAATGTCATATAACATTGCAGGCGAAATGTGTTTGGGATCCCCTGAACCATAACAAAGTAAAAAAAAATTATTTTGGGAGGAGTTCAAGACGACTTTCTGACATGCTACGACGTGTTAGAGAGAATTGGCACCTTTTGGGCATTCGTCCCAAACGGATAGGCAAATAAGTTTTTGAACAACTTCTTAAGTATTGGGAATCAGATGAATTTAAGGCTAAATCTGAAACTGCAAAGAAGATGAGGGCATCGGAAAAAGGGGGTTGCATTAATGCTGTTGGAAGTATTAGTACTGCTGAGCATGCTCGATGCATGGTAAATATTACAACTTTTTAAGGTCATATTTGGATTTATAACATATTATTAATTTAACTTAATTTTTATATTTAGGCTAAGCGTTTAGGGAGACAACCATTGATGACTGAGCTGGTTAAGGAGACTCGGACAAAGAAATCAGGAGGATTTACTGACGAGCGCACAAAAAAAGCCCTGGTAAGTAAATTTAAATATATATATATATATATATATATATATATATATATATATATATATATATATATATATATATATATATATATATATATATATATATATATATATATATATATATATATATATATATATATATATATATATATATATATATTTAAGCAATTTTGTGACGTGATTTTCATGTAGCAAGTGACATGTTGTGGCGTGAAAATTGAGTGGCAACTGATAATTTGTGGCGTTACAATCACGTGGCTATTTATTTTTTATTATTATTTTTATTTCATTTAATTTCATTAATGTTACTTATACATTTAACTTGATTTTTTTATTGTATGTGTAGGAGGATTATCAGGCGTTGCTTGTAGAATTTCTGACCCATAATCCTCAGTATACGTCTCCTCCAGAAAAACCGGTTCATCCAGATGTGGATTTCTATATTTGGAGTCAAGTTGTTGGGGGAAAGGGGCCTAACGGGTGTTTTTTTGGTGGCGGAAATTTGGCGGACACCTTGAGGAGTGGGGATAGAAATCTGTATCAGAGAGCTGCAGACGGTGAAGGAGGGTCACGTCAAACAAATTTGACACCAGATCAGTTAGAACTGGTAAGACAATTGGCTAGACGCGAGTCCGAAGATCGTGAGACGGCATTGAAGGCCCAAATGGATGCCCGAATGGAGGCAATGATGGGTGAACATAATAGACAAATTGAGGCAATGGCGAAGAGGCAAGCTGATATGGAGGAGCAAACGCGACAATTTATGCAAGCATTTGGTAGAAATCCCAACAGTGGTGGCCAAAATAATGATGACTTTCTTCCCGACATTTCCGACGACTCTAATGATTCTGCTTAGTTTTATTTTTATTTTGTATTTAGTTTTTTATTTGTGTAATATAAATTTATAATGATATGGTATATTTAAAAATATTATAAATTTAAATTTGAGTTTATTAAATTTATAATATTAAGTATATATTTATTTATACATTTAGATATATTTAGTTTTATTTTTGATAATTTGATTTATAATATTGTATTTAATAAATAAATTATAATATTTAATTTATAAATTTAATAAAACAAAAAATAATATTAATTATTAAAACATAATTTATATATTTAAAACACAAAATATATTTTTTTTAAATAAAACAAGTTGCGGCGTGTTTTTCATGTCACTAATTAGTGACGTGAAAAACACGTCGCTACATCTAACGTAAACATATATGTAAACCTGCTCTGACCCACTGCTCTGCTCTACTCTGCTCTGATCCTATACAGTATGTTGCGGCGTGAATATCATGTGGCAACTTGGTGGCATATTTTTCACGCCG
Source organism: Vicia faba (assembly GCA_948472305.1). NCBI lineage: Eukaryota > Viridiplantae > Streptophyta > Magnoliopsida > Fabales > Fabaceae > Vicia > Vicia faba. Next base: position 1,632,743,876 of record OX451737.1, read on the forward strand.
CAACAAGATTGTCACGCGCTATATAGCGACGTGTTTCTTAAGGTGGCAAAATTTGAGTAGTGACGTGATTTGGGTGTTAGCGACGTGGCTTTCACGTGGGAAAACACAACTTATTTTGTAGTGAATTGATGATGAATAATTTCATGACATAGAGTCCATGTTTAAATTTGAGAAAAAAAGATTATTTTTTTTAAAAAAAAACCACTATAAATCATTTGGATGTTCTAAAAATATATATATTTTTTATTTCAAATAAAAATATAATACCAACTTAAATAAATAATTAACTACTTGCAAACGTTTAGAATTTAGATAAAGATATAAAGTAAAACAAAAAATAAAGTATTCAACATAAAAGATTTACACTAAATAATATAAATACGTAACAATTTTTAAAAAATTACATAAAAATTTATTGAACCAACAACAAAATTTAATATTTTTATAAAAAACAAAATCATATTTTAATCGAAACCTATATAATCTAATACGATTTAAAAAAAAAATCATCAATAGCAAAAGATACTAATATTTGCATGTTAAGAATTGTATTTAGTGGTACATCTCTTCTCTTCTTTTTTAGGCGTGTTTGGTTTACATGTGACAAAAAATGATTTTCATTGAATTGATTATATATAAAAAATACTACATGATAAGAAAAAATATATTATTAGCAAAAGATACTAATATTTGCATGGTTCACAAAAACCTGAATACAAAATACAAACAAATATAAATAATTTACAATGCAAGCGCCATTGAAATGAAAGAGAGAGAAAGAGATGAACCTGATAAGCAGAAGTTGAAGCACCAAACAAGAAGTGAGCAGGGAAATCACTTTTGGTCAGTGCATTAGCTACAGAAGTTATTGCTACCAATAAAACTGTAGCTAACAAATTCATCATCACTGCAAAGGAATTACACTTCATCAACAAGAACAATTAACTCTTAGTATTGTCTGTTTTTAACATATATCAAGCATCTGTGTGAACAATGATTATACTAGAACTATGTCGGTAAGGTTCTTCCAAAACAAAAAAGGCGTAAATAATGCTATGTGTACGAGAAAACTTCAACCTTTCTTTTCACCTGTCTGGTCCTGATGGATAATACTAACTATCCACTTTGTGTTGTCCATGTTCTTTTCATCAATAATTACAATAAAATGTTCCTTACGTCTCTATCTATTGGAACTTTTAATTTTATTAACAAAAATAAAAGTATAATTAATTTTTTTTATTTTATATCTATAATTATCTAACATTTATTTTGTTTATTTATTTTTAATTTATATATTTATGACTGTTTAAACTTCATTTATTTGAGGTTGTGTCTAGTAAATATTTCTTCTCTAAAATATCTTTCGACTATAAGTAGTTAATTTTAAAAATGAGTTTATATTAAAAATATAGTTATATGGAATATATTTATTTTTAAGAACGGAATTGTTGCAATATACTTTAAATATCTTTTGATATCTTTGTTTCTTTCTCCGAATATTTCTTCTGCAGTTAGTATTTTCTTCTATGAGCGTATGAGTGTTCGTGTATGAACTTGCTTGTCCATACTACATTTCTAGCAACAGGTTCTTATTCTTAGAGTTTCTCATTATGGAGATCGTACCAACTATAAATAAGATGGTGTAGAAGGGCATTTTGGGCGACTGGGTTGATTGAGAGATATTGAGGACGTCTCCGTTTCGCATGCAAGGGTGATCTAGATCATAGTTCGATTGACGTGGGTGTTGGTGCATAAAAGTGAGATGAAAGACAAAAAAAAAATATTAAAATGACGGCTTCAAAATAAGGAGTAATAGATACATTGACCTACCTATTATTAGACTATTTATACACAATATTAGATATAATAAAATACTAAAATATCCTCTAACAAACTTAGTCAACAAGACATTCCTAAAATATAAATTATTTCCAACACCATCCCTTAATTTATGTTTACACAAAACTGACAACACAACTAGAATCTCAGAAGCTAAACATACTTCTAGGCGTAACCTCAGAAACTCTATTGTTTCTAAGCACAACACTGCTTTTGAGTAACAACATCAGAAGCTTCTCACAACAACACCTTTCATCATCATCCCTGTTGTACCCTAAAATGTACCTTCCCATTTTCTTCAAAACATTCTTCTAAGAAGTCTCAAGTATTCAAGGTTACTCAAGGGTTGACCAGTCAAACCTCCTCCTAAGAAATGAATCTACAACTAGGATTTTGAGTTTCTCAAGGAAGATTGAGTTTCAAAGGCCTCAAGTGGATTCCATGGTTCTCCACAGGTCTTCAACAATGCTCATATCAAGTTTCAAGTCTTGCATCACAAGTTTACTCAGTCAATGACTCAGATGATTAAAAATCATATGTATTGGTTAAAAAGTCAACTATGGTCAACATACAGTCAAACTTCAAGGTTTTTGGTCAACATCAACATTTTGAAGTGATATTCATTATTTGATCAATGGTTGATCATGATTTCTCAAGGAAAGTCCTCAAATCATCAAAAGTCAAAAGTTACCAAATTAGAGTTTCCTTAGGAGAAGTCAACTGAACTTTGACCAAGCATAACTTTCACATGCTTCATCAAATTTTCCCCAACCAAAACCAATTTTGAAGGAAATTCAATTCTCTACAACTTTATATTTGAATGCTCAAGTCCAAAAAGTGCTTCATTTGAGAGATATGAGCCCATACATTATAGATCATTTCAAAAGTCAACAAAAAAACACTTTTTATCAAGGCAACTTACATCAAGATAAAGTCTCCAGATGCAAAATGATCAAAATATAAATTGAAGAGGACATCTTGAGATTTCTAAAAAGTCAAAGATCACCTTCAAAGGATGAAAATTGAGAGAGTTATGATCAGTGCAAGTTGGAAAATTTTGAGAAAATGCATGAAGTGCAAAGTGAACAAACTTGAAATTTTGAACTAGTGGGCCTAAATTTTGATGTTCAAACATGTTCACAATGTATTAGAATACCTCTAAATTCATGCACATATTTTTCATGATTTTTATTTCTTTTATTTCTTTTATTTTAATTTTTATTCATTTAAATGAAATTAAAACAAATAAAATATGAGGCCATGTTATAAGGCACGTGGACTTACTTTCTTGGATCAATTTCGGCCCAAGACAACTCATTACAACCATGCCAAAACCGTGTGAGCTCAAAAGGGCAAGAAAAATCTCAAAAATGGAAGGTTTTAAACATGTTTGATTCTTGTCTAGCATGACCATGATTGCATGAGACTTTTCCATATTTGTTGATTCTTTCCATGCCTCTACATATACACAGGAGCTCTGGAGCAAAGGACACTCATGCAGCCTCTTTGAACAACCCCAAAAGCTCACAAAATTCCAAGAACTAGGGCAGATTCAAAACCCTTTTTGCAGTCATTCTCACGCGAAAGCATGGATCGAATCATCCTCCCGAGACTTCCAGGAGTACATCCTAACCTTTTTTCTAAGCCAAACCGTGTCCAGAACAGGCTACCCATGTCATAACGGTATTGGTAAAATTCATACACTCAAATCTGTAATTTACGTATTATTGATTGATTTGATGTATGTATACATGCTCATGGTGATTTTTGTGGTTGTTTAGGCCCATTAGTTACAAGTTCTAACGCATGATTCGAGTTTCACCATGATTAGGGCAGGAAACTCAAGGACTTGCGTATTCAATGATACATGCCGTGTTAGATGAAACTAACCCCACCATTGTGTTTGCAGGATCCAACACAATCGATCTACGTTTTTCCTTTTTTGTTTTTGATTGATTTTGTAGGTTTTTTTGAAAAAACACCCATCGAAGATGATGGTGTTTTCCATCCTCCACGATGGTTGCACCCCACTGACCTAGGGTGTGGCACTTTAAGGAACCCTGATTGGTCCATTCAAACAAGGGAGAGTGCGTTTTTGTTGTTTATCTGATGTTAGCATTCATTTTGTATAATATATATTTTTGATTGATTATACTACCGGATGTAAGGGCTGCCCCAGCGGTAGGAGAGTGTGTTACTAAGGTGTTAGTGTACCAGGGCATGGGTTCGATCCCTGTCTGTAATACGGCGGGAGGACTGACTTGGGATGTTTTGCTTTTGATCGCAAATGTTGCGGTTAACAAGAGTCACCACCGACTTTTCTTTTATCCAAAAGGAAAGGTGGAAAAGAACAGGAAAGACCTTTGTGATTATTTCTTGAGTTCGAGAGGTAGATTATGAAAAGGAAAGGTGTTAGCACCCTTTTCATTTATAGTTATTTATGGGCTCTTAGTTGCTTGCTAGATCACTTGCTCTGTTTGAAAATATGCTTTGTGGTGGTTTTTGAAAGTATTTTGAAAAGGCGCCTTCGTTTAGGCAAACTTTGTAATGATTCTCGTTTCGTAAGAACGTATACAAAGTGTTGGACTTTTTGAAAATATTTCATGTTTTTGAAAGTGTTTGGTATGTGTTTGTTTTGAAAGTGTTTGGTGTTTGTTTGCAAGGATGTTTGTTTTGAAAGTGAGCAAGCAACTAAGAATGTTTCTACCTACTCAAAAGTCTTTGTTCTTTTTCTCCTTTCCTTTGATATTGCGATCTTACCATTGATTGGTAAGAAGCCTTATATTTGGATGTAAAGGGACGGGCATGGGTCATCGTATAGTCATGATAGCAATGTTGTAAGATATCTTAGCATTTCTCTTTGAGGGACTAAGATCATTTGAAAGGCAACATTTGTAGCGTCATCGAGGGACTATGATCTTGTATTTTTAATTTGTTTTTGCTAAGACATCCCACATGCATAACATGACCATTTTTAGGCAACAAGTGGAGTTAACCTTAAGGGTGCATGTGTGAATTGTGTGTTTGATTTGCATGCATTTAATCTTTGATTAGGGTTATTTACTTGTTGATTTTTATCTTTCCATACAAACCCTAATTACTAGCATTTATATGAAAGCGATAAATTGCGAAAAGTAAATTTACTACGCTATTACATCATTTGGGGATGGGGTATACAAATTTACAAATGGGGATTGCAAGAAATTAAACTTAATTATCTATTACAACCATATTGAATAATGTACAAGAAATGAATAAATATAATGTGCAAAGATATAATTGGAAAAGAAAAGGATTTTTGCTTGAATTTTGAGGAAAGGGTTTAGTTTTGATCTAATTAACTAAAAGAAGTAATTAATTAAACCTAAACTAATTAAGAAAAGAAATTAAGTTAGAAAGCATCTTTAGGGTTTTTTAGAAAAAAAAAGGGTTTTAAGTCTAATAAAAATAGTATGGAAATTAATTAATTAAAAGAAAACCTAAATTCTAAGTTGATTTTAATTAAAACGAAAATAACTAAACCTAAATTTAATTATTAATTTATTAAGAAAAAGAAATTAAATTTTGTCTTTTTTTTTTAGTTTATAAAGAAAATAAAATATAAGTATGTAAATCGCAAATAAAATAAAAATATATTTTTGGATTTTTGATTTAATAAATAATAATAATAATAATAATAATAATAATAATAATAATAATAAAAATAATAAATTAAAGAAAATAAAATAAAATATAAAAAATAAAGTCAGGGGGTGAAAATAGAATTTAGGATGTATGTTAAACAAAGTTTTATTTTGAAGTCTGACCCATTAATGTTTTTGTAATTAGAAAAATAAACAAAATAAAAAAAGATTGGGCTTGTGTTGTGACAAGCAGGCAGGGGGTGAGGAGAAGGAAAATACAAGGTCCAATGAGGGATGGCCCAGGGTGCTGGTTATGACAAAAAGGAAAGAAAATATTGAGAAAAAAATGACAAAAGGCAGCGCTAGGACTTGAATCCATGACCTTGATCATAAACGCGCGCTGCCTTTATCACTGGGGTGGCTATACATCCGTTAACTAAACTCAAACCATAAATATATAATACAAAACAAGTTCTAGAAATGAACTTCATCTTCAAACTCAAGCCAGGGTCCCTGTAACTCACTTATTTCTCATCCATTCACAAAACTTCCAACATCAAACTTGTTAGAAATTTCACCACGATTCTGAATATGTAAATAACTTAAACTAATTCTCAAAGATGAGCAAGAATTTCTAAAAGTACCAAATCCTTACCTAACTTTTTTCAGAGATTCAAACCTAAAATTCTCTAAGCTCAGGCCATATAAATGAAAACTATGAATATGTACAGCTTCAGGGCAATGATATCTACATTTTATCTTCACAAATCAGAATCAAATGATGCTTGTATGAAGAGATAGAAATTCAGAAAACTCACCTTGCATATGGAGGTCGTGTTTTCAGTTTGAGCAAGCTTTGAGGTTTCCCAATGATCTGTTTAGCTTGCATGGACCTCCCTGAGTGTGTTGCAAACTTTACTTTGCTTTGAAAGTCCCTAAGTCTCCCTACTCAAGTCAACCTGCAAGGTTGATGTTTTGAAAATGGAGAATGATGAAAATGGAGTTACAGGAGTGTAACGGGTATTGGGATAGCTTTGATATGATGTATAAAGAGTGTATGGATGATTATATTTTAAAACACATGAGTGGTTTTTGATTTGGGGGTTTTAAGTTCAAAACTGTCAAGTTATGGCCAGTTCTATGCAGCAAGGTGCTTGGGAGGTTTTAAGAGTGCTTCAGCTCGTGTCTTTGCTTGCAAATAACTTGTATAGTTATAAGCAAGATGTCTTAGGGTTTGAAGTTGACAGATCAATGAGATATAGAGTTATGGCTATGTTACTTGATTTTGAAAAAAAGTGGAAAACATGGTTTCAAGGCATAGTACAAGCATGGTATCAGTTTATTGGAGGCTCTAGACATGTTTCTTTTATCTTTGACATTGCTTGTACTCAGATGCAACAAGTTGGGAGCTCAAGAAGTTGACTTTGCATAAAGGCTTGCTTTACTAGAATGGAAATGGTGACTTTCTCCCTAAAATGGAAAAATGCTTTGGACAATGCTTGAATCAATTGGACAATTGATTAATCAGTTGTGTAAACATTAAATTAAGGAGTGATTTTCAAGTTAGACACCTGCAAAGCAAGATTATACATCATGGCTTATGGATTTGGTCAAGTGTTCATCACAAAATTGACTTGTAATTCAAGTTTATCATGCCAACTTCAAGTCTTTGAACCTCCTAGCTCAAAAATGACCTCTTCAAGTTCTTGGACATTTTGGAAAGCTTGTAAAATCCTCTATAACCTTCATGTTGGACATTTTTGAAAATTCAATTTGGAACTAGGTGAAAAGTTTCCATGAAGTTAGGTCAAAATCCTGCCTAACTAGGGCAAAATCTCACTATGTCCTTTTAGTTTCATGGACATGTCTTCATAAATTCATAACATGAAATCCAAGCATTTCTAGGAAAAGTTATGCCCTACAATGTTTTAGATCTCATTGAGATCTACAAATTTCATGTTGGAAGTTTCCCTTGAATCATGTTGCATCATGGTGGAAATTTGGCACAAAGTTGTGAAAAAAAGTTAATTTTCCAACACTTAGAAAAATTTCTAAGTCTTAGAATTTTGACTTTTCAAAAATGAATTTTTACTTTTAAATTTATTAATGAACAAGTTTCATATTTTGACATGTCTTGATGAATTGTAATCTTTGAAACTTGATTTTGATCAAAAAGTCAAAGTTTGACTTTTCAGTATACAATTGACTTTTCATCAGTTGACTGAAATTCAATTATTAATCAATTGATCTTGAGAAATGTTTTGAGCTATAAAATTAGGTCAAGATGATTCATTTGAATCCTTGAGATCATGTCTTAAACCAATAAGTCATTCTCTTGGTCAAAAGTCAAGAACTGAGCCTTCTCAATTAAAACCCTAATTTTAACCATTTTGCCCTTTTGATGATCTGATCAAATTTCTTGAGGAATTGTGATTCAAACTTGATAAATTGATATATATGAGTTCATGATGTTTATATGGATAAAAAATTATGAATTTTGACTGTAAATTGACCACAATTGACTTTTTCCTCAATACAACTGATTTTAGGTCAACTGATCAATTGACTAAGCAAAAATGTGATCTAAGACTTGAAACTTGACATGAGAAATCTTGAGGATTACTAATGATCCATGAAAGTCATTTGAGGCCTTGAAAGTCCAAATTTCCTTCTGAAAACTCAAACCCTAATTTTGAGTTGTCAATGGTTGAGGAGATGTCTTGAGCTGATTAAACCTTGTGTAGTCTTGAATCAATGGAGATCTTATGAGAGATTTATTGAGAAATGAGAGAGAAAATTTTGGGGTACAACACTGTCCTTGGTATTTTATTTTTCATATTTTTATCTTTACAGATCCAATTCCTCCCATTCCACGCGCGCATCATACACCTCCTCAATCATCACCATCCAATCCAGATCTAACAATCCAAATTTGATTCCCATGATGCACCTCCTGGAGCTGTCCCCCACTGGATTCATCGATGGTGTTAATGGGCCTAGGGATTTTTACTTTGCTCATACCCCCCTAATTTACTACTTCTTCAGGCCCATTCTTTTTTTTCATTTCAGTTTCCTCTTCTTTTTTTTATAAAAAAATTAACCTTTTTGCTAATCAAAATAAAAATTAACTTAGATCTAGGTATTTCCTTTGATTAAATTAACTCAACTTTTTTATTTTTATTAAATAAATTATTATTTTTAAATAAATTAATTGAATTAACTAAATTATCTTCTTTAGGGTTTTATTATTAATAATCAATTTCTTTTCTAAATTAAAAACAATTAGGTTAGATTAATCATCATTTTTTTATCAAGACAATATTTCCATATCTTTCCTGATTTACAATCTCCACGTGCTCTTCTACTTTCGTATTAATTTTATCATAATTAAACTGATAAAGGTTGTAATAGATTGAATAGTTTTTTTATTTCCCCTAATTTTGTGGTTTGTATTCCCTTCCCCAAAGCTTTGTAATAGCGTAGGAAAACTATTTTCTGTCTTTACCGCTTTCCTTATAACTGCTAGATGTATGCTAATAGGTTTGTACGGGAAGACTAAAAACAAACGATAGCTAACCCTAATCAAAGATTAAAATTAACTGAAAATATAGCACTTTTCACACACTCACCTCAAGGGTGACTCCACTTGTTGCCTCGGATAAACAGTCATGTCCCTCGAACATAGGGATACCATTAGCAAAGACCGTCAGTTAAAAATCATCATAAATATCATAGTCCCTTGATGACCCTTCGATGTTACCTTCGGTGAATGATCTTGTCCCTCGATGTTGCCTACGAATACATGATGATAGTCCCTTCGAATTGCTAAAGCTATCCCTATATGTTGCCTTTGTGACTGTACGATGAACCGCGCTTGTCCCTCAAACATCCAACGATAGGGCTTCCTACTAACCAATGGTAGGATAACACTATCTAAAGGAAGAGGAAAAGAACAAAAGACTTTTGAGTAGGTAGATAGTTCTTAATCGTTGCTCGCGAAAATTTCAAAACATTTTTCACACAAAAACACTTATTTTCTAAAATGTTTTCAAAACAAACACTTTGTATGTGTTCTCAACGATACGAGAATCATTACAAATTTTGCCGAACTTAGGCATTTTCAAAATATTTTTAAACTTACACATTCACAAAGCATTTTCCAAAGTGAGCTAGCGATTAAGAGCCCGTAGATAACTACAGATGAAAAGGGTGCTAACACCTTCCCTTTTCATAACCTACCCCTCGAACTCAGAAAATTCTCGAAGGTCTTTCCTGTTCTTTTCACCCTTTCCTTTATTGGATAAAAGAAAAGTCGGTGGCGACTTTTGCTATCCACAACATTTGTGATAAAACGCAAAACCAAAAGTCAGTTTTCCCACCGTATTACAATCCCTTAATTATACTCATCTAACCATAACTCTTCAACACTAATTCCATCCCTCAAACAAATAAAGTGTTCAGTCTTGACATCCTTCATCATAACATCTACAAGTTGCTTCTGGTTGCTACAGTGTGCAACTTCTAATACTTCATTTAGAAGTGCATATTTCTCCTTGAGGAACCATCTGGCACTGATGTTTTTCTTCTCTTTCGAAAGCTCAGTTAACTCCTAAGTCTTGTTTCTTTCAATAGTATCAAGTTCTTCTTTCATGACCTTCAGCCACACTTTCTTCTTGAGAGCTTCAGAGGTTGAAAACGTAACCACCAGTTGCTTCTTTGAGCACCAAGAAATAGGACTTTTCAGATACAAACAAAAATATCCAAAAGTATTTCTTCTGTCAAATGTCTTCATACCAATCAGAGTCTGGATAGCATATCATCTTTGCATCTGATTTAACACCAGAAGGGAATAACACTATATACCTCAGATTCCCTTTAGTATCTCGTAGCTTTTCAAACTCTGTAAATCTCCTTGGTATATTTCTGACTCTATGTGGCCTCTGAACTTGTTCAGAATCTCCTTCTAATTCTGAAACAATATCTCCTTCTAGACTTTCTTTAGAATTTTGACTACCACCAGAAGCTTCACCTTTGTTAGCTTCTGGGTCTCGTTCAAAACAAGTACCTTCATAAATACCATCTTCAAAAGTTGGATCCCCTTCAGAAGCTCTGCCTTCAAAAGTTTCACTTTCAGAATCATGATCATTGTCAAAGGATGGATTACCTTTAGAAGCTTCTCCTTCAGAAGGTCCACCTTCAGAGTCATGATTACCACCATAAACATGATCATATCTAGAATATTTTTCTCCAGAACCTATGTCTTCAGAGTTTTCCCTTCTAGAAGCATGATCACCACTAGATTCTGGATCATCATCAAAATCTAGATGAGAATCAGATTCACCATCTAACTCACCTTCAGAGTTTCTAGAGTCATCATCTTCTGACTCTAGCTCTTCTTCAAAACTTTCAAGTTCTAACTCATCTTCAGAAGCAGAATATTCTTCAGATTCTAACTCATCTTTTGATTCTTCTTCAAACTCAAACTCACCTTCAGATTCTGACTTGTCTTTAGCTTTAGAGTCATCTTCTAACTCTGACTCATCTTCAGGAACCTCAAATTTTGACTCATCTTCACAATCTTCAGCGTCATCTTCTAATTCTGACTCATATTCAAACACTCCTTCAGAGTCAGAATATTCAAAATCATCTTCTTCCCCTTCAGAATCAGAAAATGACAATCGTATAGGTTCCTCATCAGATTCATAAGCCATCAATAACATAGGTTCATCACCTGAATCTCTTCTGGCTATTTTTGCTTCTTCTTTGTTTGACTAACAATCTTTAGCAAAGTGGCCAAACCTATTACAATAGTAACTGTTGTACCTCAAAATTTGCCCTCCCATATTCTTCAAGATTTGCCAAGATCAATCTCCAGATGGTTCAAAATCTCTCAAGGGTTGCACAGTCCAATTGCCTCCTAACACAGTCAAAACTAGGGTTTTGGTATTGGCAAAGAAATTGAGATTTTCAAGGGTCCAATCAAGTCCCACATGCCTATATACATTGTCAAGCATCCATATGTCAAGCATCAAGTTGCACAGTCAAAAACCCTAAATGCTTCACAGTCAACTGCAGGGGCAAAATGGTCATTTGACAGTCAAAAGTCAAAATTTTTGGTCAACATCTTATTTTGAAGCCACAATCATCATTTGATCAAGTCTTGATCATGATTCTACAAGCATGGCTCAAAAAGTCTCAAGATGCAAAAGTTTCTATTTTTGGACAGTTGAAAAGTCAACTGCAAATTGACCAAGGCATAACTTCTTCATGGTTTATCAGAAAAATCCCATCCAAAGCTCATTTTGAAGAGGATGACATTTCCTACAATTCATCTTCACACTCCAAGTCCAAGAAATGCTCTCACAAAAAGTTATCAATTTCAACATTATAGGTCATTTTCAAAAGTCAACAAAAAGGCACTTTAAGTCAAAGACCATAACTTGAGATTGGTAAATGAAAATGACATGGGACCAAAGGCAATGGTTAGAGGACTTCAAGACCTTTCCAAAATGTCCAAGAACATGTTCATAGCTTCAAAATTGAGCAAGATATGCATTGGAGAAGTTGGGAAATGTTTGGGAATTTTGAAAAGTCAACTTTGCCTAAAACACTTCAAAATTGCTAATGGGCCTCAAATTCTTCCTTGAATCATTACCCAAAGCCTATGCACGACCCATTGAGCTTAAAAGGATTTATTTTCTTATTTTTAATTAATTAATTGAATTTTTATTCTTATTAATTCATTTAATTAGATTTAATTATGAGAAAAATATCAAATAATGATTTTCAAATCTTTTTATGCAGCAAATACACTCCATATATGCTAAAGATTTCGTGCATCATCCAAGGGGACAAGATCATCCATATTTGGCAAGATTTTCATGGCAAAAGATTGAAATTTACATAATTGAAAATCAAATATCCAAGACATTAATTCAATGGATTCATGGGCCATGTTTTGACCTAGAATCATTCACATACTTATGCAAGACCTAACCTAATTCAAAGGGACACGAAAAGGCTGCTGAGAATAGAGAACCAATTTGCAAATTTTCATAAAAAAGCTTGAAACTGATTTCATAGTGGCAGCATAATTCAAAGATTCTAAAGGATTCCAACACCTTGCTGACATTGCTAGGAAGCTTTTACAATCAAGAACGAGTCAAAACGTGCAAAGAATTTAAAAACACAGGCCATACGGTTTGCCACATTTTCTTGAATTCCATATCATGATTCATGCGCATTTGATACATATTATTAGTTGTTTTGTATTCACAGGAACTTTCTGAAGCTAATGATACAATTCAATTGCATTATAAGACCCTTATCGTGATTTGCCATTAACGTGTTTTAGGGTTTCAGAGCTAAAAAATTGGGGCTTTCCATATACTATAAAATTGGACCATCAAACATACATGGACGAACTCGTTGCAGCAAGCCTGATCCATTGAGATACTCGCGCCCAATTTATATAAGCTGTAGGCGTATTCGCTATTATTCACTGTTCCACTTAGTGGGGGTTTAAAACCCCCGCTACTTGTTTCATATTTGCAGGAATAACAAGGAAGAAGATGGACGTGGCATTACAGGACTGGGGCGTTCAAACTTTGGCGCGCTTTTTGTCTTATACCACTAACCAATGTTTTTTTGTATATTATATTTTCTATCTATTATATTTACAAACAAACGCAAATGGCCTGGTGGTTGGAGGACGTGTCTTGCAGGTATAGGGACCTGGTTTCGATTCCCAGGTCCCCCCCACATAATTCATAACTTTTGTTGTAATGCCTTCCAGTGCAGCGCTTCATTCAGTGGCCTACCATGAGCCTCATGCCTGTACTTGCCAAGTGGCCAGGAGATCCCATCCAATGGTCAAAAAGTGAATCCCATGGTGCACTTCAGTCAACAGCATGCACTCAAGCGTGGAAAGTCAAACAAGGCTTTGTCAATGGGCCTGAATTACTTCCAACAAACCTCCATTCTGGGCCTGATACCCCCATTGGTTTGCATTTTTTTTTATTTTATTTGATTTTCTTTTCTAATTCTTTTTAATGTTTTAATTGTTTTTTCACCATAAAATAATTTTCATAATAAAAAATCAGAAACCAAAAAATGTTTTATATTTAATAATTATTAATTTCACTATTAAAATATTTTTGTAAATAAATTTCAACAATTAACTTAGTTAATTTAGGTTTTAATTTTAACACTTTTTCTTAATAAATAAAAAATATCTAGAATTAGTTTTTTGACATTTTCATCTTTTCCTTAATTAAATTATTTATTCCTATTTATTATTATTATTATTTTGTAAATAAACATGTACATTAATTAACTAGTAAATTAGGTTAACTTTAGTATTTTCTTAATAATTAAAATAGATTTAGAATTGGGGTTTCCTTTTAATTTTAATTTTCTTTATTTCATAAATACCAACAAAATAAAAAAACATTTTCTTTTCTTTAATTAAATAATTAAATAGTCTTAATTTAATTTAATTTCTCAAAGGGTCAAAACCCTCGGACATTCAATTTTAATTTCTTTTCGCGCATTATTTTCTTTTGAATATTATGTAACTGCTTTCTGGATGTAATAGTAATTAGGTATTTTTACTTTCCGCATTTTTATCAAACGGGTCTTTGTATTTTGGCGATGTATAGACCCGCGCCTTGTAATAGCGTAGCTTTTATCTTTCCGCATTTAATTTTCTGCACTATTAAATTCTAACTTTGTATGAAAGAATGTATGCTAATTAAAAACAAGCGTAGCTCACAATGCCATGATCAAAGATAACTGTTAAATTGAAAACAACACACAAATACACACACCACTCCTAGGGTACGCCTCACCCATTGCCTTCGAAACGTGGTTGTCAAGTATAGGACGTTTTAGTAAGTCCTTATGTCCATGATCCAGTTGCCTCGAAACGGTTGCCTCGAATCAGTTGCCTCGAAATAGTTGCCTCGATACGGTTGCCTCGGATTAAAAAAAGGATCAAGGACATAAGGGTAGCTTCTAAGGTGTCCTACTGTTGCTTCGGTGACCACACTGTCCCTACACTCGAATTGACTTGAACACCTCCAACGGTGGTGCTACCTACCTCTCTGTGATCGGTGGATCTGGAACTGACTGTTTAACGCTGGTTCACGAAATGTCACGGAAGCAAGAGTCGCCACCGTCTTTTATTTTCTCCAAATGGAAAGGACAAAAGCACAGAAAAATTCCTTAAAGAGATTGCTCTCGGTTCGGGAGGTAGGTTATAGAAAGGGAAGGTGTTAGCACCCTTTCTATCCATGGTTATCCATGGGCTCTTAGATACTTGCTCATTGTGTTTTCAAAAAATGGTTTGTTTGCTTTTCAACTGTGGGTTTTTAAAAAAGCTTTCTTTGAAAATTCCAGTTCGACTCTTGTATCGGTCCTCAAGAGTGTTTGAAAATTTTCTTTCGAAAGCTTTTTGAAAAGGTGTCGGTGTGAAAAGTATTTTTGATTTGTTTTGAAATTAGAGCAAGTATCTACGAGAACCTACCTACCCTAAGGAATTCGTCTGTGTAAATGTCCTTTAAAGTAGTGCCATCCCACCATTGAGAGGTAGGTAGCACCACCGTTGGAGGTGTTCGGGTCAATTCGAGGTTTGGGACATGGTGATCACCAGAGCAATTGGGAAGACACCTTAGAAGCTACCCTCATGCCAGGTTCCCGGATCATGAGGACTTACTAAGACATCCTCTACTCGACGATCACCTTTCGAGGCAAGGCAACAGTGAGGCGTACCCTAGGGGTGGTGTGTGCGATTCGTGTGTCGTTTTCATTTGCATTTATCTTGTCATGTTATTGGTGTTCTACGCTTGATTTTATTTTGTCCATACATTCTTTCATGTCATTTGTTAACAGTTAAAATATTTGCGAGAAAAGTAAAAGTTCTAAGCTATTACAAAAGGCGCGGGTCCACATCGCCAAAAGTTTCTTAAACCCGATTTGACAGAAAAATAAATAAACAAAGTAAATAAAGAATTAAAAGTGCGAGCAATTATTTACACGACTTTGGGAGAAGTACATAAAAATTATACAGAAATAAAATAAATACGCGCATAAGAATTAAATCGAAACGAGGGCGTTGGACCCTTTTTGCAAAATTAAAATTAATGATGGAGTTAATTAATTAAAAGAAAAGGAATTGTTTTTTTTTTGGTATTTTATGATTTTTATGATTTTAAATTAAAAAGAATTAATTAAAATTAAAATAAGATGCAAACCCTAATTCTAATTATTTTTAATTTATTAATAAAATTATTGAAGTTTGTAACCTAATTTAACCCTAATTTTTATATACAATTTAATTATAAAATAAATATTTAACTATTTAATTATTTATGAAAGAAAAATAAAAAGGATGAAAAATTATTAATTAAACCCTAATTCTACATTTTTTAGATTTTTGTTAAAAGAATTAAAATTAACCTAATTTAAAACTAAATTTAATTACATGCAAATTTATTTAAGAAAATACTAAAAAAATAAAATATTTATTGTTTTTCTCTTTTTTCTGATTTTTATGGGTATTTTTTATATTTACGAAAATATTAAATTGATTAAAAGAATAATAATTAAAAGAAGATAAAAATAATGAAAAGATAAAAAAATAACAAATTTTTTGCAAACCTTGGGGGTGTCAGTCCCCAGATAGGAGGTATAGTCCAAGCAATTCTGGCCCATTAGCATGATCCGTTTGACTTTTCCAGTTAGCGTGCTGGCACATTGACTCACGTCCACGCTGTTCTCTAATTCTCAGCCTTTGGATTGACCCTGATATGCACGTGGGCAGTTTGATCTGGAGGGCGTATGGTACGCTTTGATGTTGAGCCTGTACGTGAATTCTTATTGAAAAATAATATGGATGTAATGTAGACTTGGGGCTCGAACCCAGGTCTTGGACGTTAACACACACATGCCTTGCCAGTTGTTCTAGACGCGCTTTCTGTAATTTAAACAACAAACAAATAATATAAAAAGAACAATTGCGTTAGTGATTCAAAATGCGCGAAATTTTGAACCTTCCAATCAGCGCCCCCCACGTTATCGTCTTCCTCGCGTGGTTTTTATTTTCCTGAAATCAAAAAGACATAAGCAACGGTTTTACACCGTTCTAAAAGGCTAGCTATTGAAAAATAGCGATTAGCCCTGTGACGCTCATAAATTGAGCGCGAGGGTCTCAAGCTTTTCGTCCCAGCCTGCTGAATATGTTCATGGTACTATGGTTCTCTAATTTCACGCTATTTGAAAACGCCTAATTCTCAACTCTGAAAACCCTAGAATTTGGCAATGGTGAAATCGTCTATAGCTTGCAAAAATTCAATTAAACGCATGGGTTAGCTTTAGAATCATACCAGGAACATGAATCAATAATTAAAATGCCATGAAAATGCATAGATTTTAAAACACGATTATGAATTTTTCATGAAATATTTGGAGTTCTGTATACTGATTCCTTGAGTTTTGATGAAGGTCTTTGATTGGAATACGTTCAGTGGACCTCCAGGAAGGTGTTTGAACAACTATTAAGCCTTGAATCAACCTGCAAAAGGGTTTTCAGTATTGAGTTTTTTAGACAAAATTTCAAGTTTGATTCTTAGGTTTCTGAGCAGCTGCGTGTGTGTTAGCATTAGGGTTGTGTTTTAGCTTTTGTATTGAGTCAATTAGGTTAAGAAAATTGATCAAGATCCCTTGCAATGATGGTTTTGAAGATTTGATTTTCAAGCTTTGTTTTTTCAATCTTTTCCATGCATTTTTGTATCAATTATGATCTAATCAATCCAAATCTTTCCTTATTTGGCTAGGCACGAATTATTGAGTATAAAACATGCACAAAAAGATTTAAAACTTTAGGTTAAGTATTTTCCATGTATTTAATTTGATTTAAATGAATTAATATAAATAAAAATTCAAATAAATAAATAAAAAATGAAGAAATACTTCCCTTTTGGCCAAGTGGTCGTGCACATGCCATGGATGATGAATTATGGAAGAAAAATGGGCCCATTAGCAATTTTAGGTCATTTGAAGTAATGTTGACTTTTCAAAATATCCAAAAATTTCCCAACTTCCACAAGGCATAACTTGCTCAATTTTTAAGCTTTTCTCATGTTCTTGGACATTTTGGAAAGGTCTTTGAGTTCTCTAACCAATGCCTTTGGTCCCATGTCATTTTTATTTACCAATCTCAAGTTATGGCCTTTGACTTAAAGTCCCTTTTTGTTGACTTTTGAAAATGACCTATAATGTTGAAATTGATAACTTTTTGTGAGAGCATTTCTTGGATTTGAAGTATGAAGATGAGTTGTAGGAAATGTCTTTCTCTTCAAAATGAGCTTTGGATGGAATTTTTATGATAATCCATGTGAAAGTTATGCCCTGGTCAATTTACAGTTGACTTTTTCAGCTGTCCAAATAAGGAAACTTTTGCATCTTGATGATTTCTGAGCCAAATTTTGAGAATCATGATCAAGCATTGATCAAATGATGTTTGTGGCTTCAAAATGATATGTTGACCAAAAATTTGAACTTTTGACTGTCAAATGACCATTTTGCCCCTACAGTTGACTGTAGTGCAATTAGGGTTTTTGGCTATGCAATTTTGTGCTGAAAGTCTTGAAACTTGATATGAGGATGCTTGACCATATTTGTAGGCATGTGGGACTTGATTGGACCTTTGAAAACTTCACTTTCTTGATCAGTACACAAACCCTAACTTTGACTGCTTAGGAGGCCCTTGAACTGTGCAACCCTTAGGGAAATTTGGAGCTTTGACTTGGCAAATCTTTGAAGAATATGGGAGGGCAAATTTTGGGGTACAACAGTTGCCCCTGTTCAATCTTCTTAGACTTGAGGATGCAGATTGGCTGACGTGCCTTTCGTAATCCGAGGGTAGAAGGTGATTGAACACTAGAGTGCCCAGAAATTTGCGCTCACATAGTAGCAGTGTGGTGATGGGAATGGGCTTATAGATGCCATTTGGAGATTGATGGATAGGATGATGGGCTTATAGATGCCATCTGGATGTTGATTGCGTAAGAGATTCCTTAGCGATAACTTGCATACAGGAATCGGATCTTCGAACTCTTCAGACGTGCCCTGGTGAGATACAGGAATCGAGTCTGGTAATGTTAGTCTTCAACAGATACACCCTGGCAAGATTCAGGCATCGGATCCTCTAACTCTTTAGACGCACCCTGGCAAGATACAGGAATCGGATCTGGTAATGTTAGTCTTCAACAGATACACCCTGGCAAGATTCAGGTATCGGATCCTCGAACTCTTCAGACACACCCTGGCAAGATACAGGAATCGGATCTGGTAATGTTAGTCTTCAACGGATACACCCTGGCAAGATTTAGGTATCGGATCCTCGAACTCTTCAGACACACCCTGGCAAGATACAGGAATCGGATCTGGTAATGCTAGTCTTCAACGGATACACCCTGGCAAGATTCAGGTATCGGATCCTCGAACTCTTCAGACACACCCTGGCAAGATACAGGAATCGGATCTGGTAATGTTAGTCTTCAACGGATACACCCTGGCAAGATTTAGGTATCGGATCCTCGAACTCTTCAGACACACCCTGGCAAGATACATGAATCGGATCTGGTAATGTTAGTCTTCAACGGATACACCCTGGCAAGATTCAGGTATCGGATCCTCGAACTCTTCAGACACACCCTGGCAAGATACAGGAATCGGATCTGGTAATGTTAGTCTTCAACGGATACACCCTGGCAAGATTCAGGCATCGGATCCTCGAACTCTTCAGACACACCCTGGCAAGATACAGGAATCGGATCTGGTAATGTTAGTCTTCAACAGATACACCCTGGCAAGATTCAGGCATCAGATCCTCGAACTCTTCAGACACACCCTGGCAAGATACATGAATCGGATCTGGTAATGTTAGTCTTCAACGGATACACCCTGGCAAGATTCAGGTATCGGATCCTCGAACTCTTCAGACACACCCTGGCAAGATACAGGAATCGGATCTGGTAATGTTAGTCTTCAACGGATACACCCTGGCAAGATTCAGGCATCGGATCCTCGAACTCTTCAGACACACCCTGGCAAGATACAGGAATCGGATCTGGTAATGTTAGTCTTCAACGGATACACCCTGGCAAGATTCAGGCATCGAATCTTTAGTTGCGACCATTGATAGTAATCATTTTTGTACTTTTGTCCTGAAAAGACAAGCGTTAGTTGTATGCGATGTCTTGTGGTATGACATGCGAGATGCTCTCTAAATATGTGATATTGTATGTTCATGATGCGTATATGCATGCTATAATGATGTATGTGATGTTTACGAATGTATGTTTTAGTCTAGGAAAGTAAATCCTTGACGGGTGCCGGGAAGTCATATCCTGGGCTGATATTGAAGAATAAGCTTTTGCTTCCGCTGGGGATGATAACTGCAAGAATACCGGTAGGAGAAGATGACTCCGTTGAGGAATAAACTTGGCAAATGGAAGATTCTGTGGGGAGAAAAATACTCTAGCGACCATGCTGGGGAGCAATACTCTGTGGGGAGAGGGACGCTTTGCTGAGTGTTGATAATAATTTGCTGGGGATACCCTTGTTGTATTGGAAGTATTGATAGACTTCGCTGGGGATAAGAAGACTGTATTGACGACGACCTTTCTGTGGTTTTTGGCTGAGGATAACCCAGTTATATCCTGTTAAGGAAATAACTCTTTTAATAAGGCCGGACGACGCGTTCGTGCTCTGCGAGGGATAAGCTTCCAGAATCTACTGGGGATAAGCTTACTGCTTAGGGAGATGGATTCCAACTTCCCTGGGGGGAGCTGGATTGGACTCTCCTGGGGAGATTTTGAACTGTAATTTTGTAAATTGAAAGAGGGAACCTATGTAGGGTTGCCTGCTGATGAGCTCATGTAAAACCGCATCTGAAATGGAGAAGGAACCTGTGTAGGGTTACTTTGATGATAAGTTCGTGTAAAACTTCGTTTTTGGAAAGGGAGAACCTGTGTAGGGTTACCTGCTGATGAGCTCGTGTAAAACCGCATCTGAAATGGAGAAGGAACCTGTGTAGGGTTACTTTGATGAGTTCGTGTAAAACTTCGTTTTTGGAAAAAGAGAAACTGTGTAGGGTTTCTGGGTGACGAGTCCATGTAAAATTGCATCTTGAAGAGAGGGAACCGGTGTAGGGTTGCTTGATGACGAGTCCATGTAAAACTACGTCTGGAGGAGGAGAACCTGTGTAGGGTTTCTTCGGGGTAAGTTCGTGTAAGACTTCTTGATGAACCAGGGTGAGGTTATCTTGAGCTAAGTCCATGTAAGACTTCTGGAGGAACCGGGGTTAGGTTACTGCGGGGTAAGTTCGTGTAAAACTTCTTGGTGAACCGGGGTGAGGTTACTTGGGATAAATCCATGTAAGATTTCTGGAGGAACCAGGGTTAGGTTACTTGGGATAAATCCATGTAAGATTTCTGGAGGAACCGGGGTTAGGTTACTTGGGATAAATCCATGTAAGATTTCTAGGAGGAACCGGGGTTAGGTTACTTGTGGATAAGTTTGTGTAAAACTTCTGGATGAACCGGGGTAAGGTTACTTGTGGGATAAGTTTGTGTAAAACTTCTGGATGAACCGGGGTAAGGTTACTTGTGATAAATCCATGTAAGATTTCTAGGAGGAACCGGGGTAAGGTTGCTTGTGAGATAAATCCATGTAAGATTTCTAGAGGAACCGGGGTTAGGTTACCTTGGGATAAATCCATGTAAGATTTCTAGGAGGAACCGGGGTAAGGTTGCTTGTGGAGGGTGAGTCTGTGTAAGACTTTGTCTGCAATTTGAGAAGGAACCGATGTAGGGTTGCATGATTTTGATTAAGTGGATGATTGTCCTGTTTGGTCTTGGATGTTAACCCACGATCTGGAATTTGTAAAGGTAGATGGTAATCATCCTTATGTTGATCTTTCCTTTGTACTTTGGTTGACAGAGCAATTGGATCGCCTGGATAACTCATTATTGCCCCTGTTTCGGAGGTGAGGGAAGAGGATACCTGTGTGGGTGATTGACAAATCTTCGGGTAGACAAGTGATGAGATACCGGAACATAGTCGTACGCTTTTGATCCCTAACTTTTGCCTGGACCACCCTTTCGGGTTTTCAGTCCACCGGGATACCCATTTTTGCCCAAGCCGCC
The DNA here is from genome assembly GCA_948472305.1 of Vicia faba. Classification (NCBI taxonomy): domain Eukaryota; kingdom Viridiplantae; phylum Streptophyta; class Magnoliopsida; order Fabales; family Fabaceae; genus Vicia; species Vicia faba. The sequence continues at coordinate 1,632,765,549 of OX451737.1, forward strand.
TTTTCAGGTTTTCGACTTGTCGGGTGTACATATTTTTCCATTTTCATCCCTTATTTTTGCCCGAACCCTTTTGGTTCGCCGGGAAACCCTTATTTTTGCCTAGGTGTGTCAACCTAGCGGGTCTTTGATTGTGCGTAGTATCTTTTCGACTATGTCCATGTTCTCAGAATGTAAGGAGTTGCCCCTGTTAGGAGTATTTTGTCATGCCCCAGATAATGGGCAATGCTCCTACTGTGCCCATTGATTGGAGGTACTTCTGTTCACAAGGTGTTCATCGCGCGAACTTCCCTGCTGTTCAAACAAATAGTCATATGCAAACAAGGTTATTTTAAGAATGCAAAAGCCTATGTCTGTTTTGAATTTTGAAAATGCATGTTTTGTAATACAATGCGGTGTCAACTCAAGATTTTACAGCAAACCTTCAGGAGTCAGGATACCTTTGTAACAGTATGCTTTCGAACTAACCCATGCTTCAGCTAGGACTTTTAAGGGTTGTAACGTGGCCTGGTTCACGGTTTAAGAAACAAAGGATAAAGGCTTAAATTATTTGTACCCACCCGCTCTTCGTGATGTTCTTCAATCCTAAACTCAGTTGATCGTGCGTTAGACCTTATTTGAGCTTTTGTCCTGATGTTCCAATGATGGTTCAGATATTGATGATTTATTCTGAATAGGCAGTCATTTTTGTTTTTGTTGAGGGTTTGTAAGACCTCTTTATTTTCTGATTTTTTTGTTATCCCTTTCTTTTTTGCCTGAACTGTTTCCTTTTTTGGAATCACAGTCAGCGGGATGCCCCAGTTTTGTAAGTCTCCTTCATGGGTTTTGACTTAATGGTTTTTTATTTTTTGAGATAATGACTGCCTTTCTTTATTGATTATTCGGAACCATCACTGTCTTTCTTCGTTTTGTAAGGACCTCTTTGGTGCCATTCGTTATGCACTTGAATCAACTGAGAGAACTACCCTGCCCCAGGTTATGATGAAGGGTTTTGAATTTCGAAAAGAAAAACTCCTACTTCTTTGGCTCAGAGGGGTTGACGAGGGATTATCATCCTTATAACTCCAGTGTTTAGGGATTGAAACAATGCCTGTACCTCATCAGCAGGGTCTGTTCAAAAGCACACTGTAAAGATCGTGGTATCGTTTTCGTCATCCTCCCTCAAGAGGCTTTAGAATTTTAGTCAAGAGTTGATCATCACAAAAATATGAAAGCAGTTTTAAGTACAGTAAACATAATTAATTCAGGACAGACATGTGTAATGCATTCATGAAATAAAAGAGTTTAACATGATAATTGTTTGTTTGAACAAGAAAAGAAAAATACAACTTGAATTCAAATGAACAAAAATCTAGCCATGCTTTGGCAAGGGAGCAGTGATCACATTGGGAGTCTCGGCAGGTTCGAATTCAATCTCTTTAGCATCGATCATATTCTGAATCTTGTATTTCAGCGCCCAACAATCCTCGGTATCGTGCCCCGGGCTATCAGAATGATAAGCACACCTTGCTTCTGGGTTGTAGCTTGGAGAGGAGGTCTTGGGGTTTGCCGGAGGGTTGATCACTGCAATCAGGTTCATCTTCAACATGTGCTGCAATGCTTGTGACCATGGCATGTTAATGTTGGTGAATTGTCTTTTAGGCTCGTCCGGCCTTCGCTGATTTCCCTTTTGTGGTTGACGGCGTGGTGCAGAACCAGAGATCATGACTGCCCCTGCATGTTGGTCACGACGACTCTTTTGGCTGTATGCCGCATTAGATTCTTTCTTTCCCGTGTAAGGCTTTTTGTGAGTATCAGAAGGTGTGGCCTCTTGAATTTTCCCACTCTTGATACCAGCTTCAATTCTTTCGCCAGTCAGGATGAGGTCGGTAAATCCAGCAGATGAATTACCAATGAGGTGATTGAAGAATGGTCCGGATAGGGTCCCCAAGAACATATCAACGAGTTCCCGGTCAGTTAATGGAGGCTGCACCCTTCCAGCAAGGTCTCTCCATCTCTGCGCGTATTCCTTGAAACCTTCACTTGACCCCAGCGACATACCCTGGAGTTGGGTACGTGTAGGAGCAAGGTCGGCATTGTACTGGTATTGCTTGTAAAATGCAGTGGCTAAGTCCTCCCAGGTACGGATGTTGGCTCCATCCAGTTGATAAAACCAGTCAAGCTGAGTCCCTGAAAGACTCTCTTGGAAAAAGTGGATCCATAAGTTCCTGTCGGCCGTGTAGGGTTGGATCCTCCTCATGTAGGACCTGAGATGCAGCTTTGGACAGGATGCCCCGTCATACTTTGCGAAGGCAGGTGCCTTGAATTTGTGCGAGATCACTACCCCAGAAGACAGACCTAGATCCTCGAAGTCCAGGCCAGGCACCTTTTGTATCTCCATAGCATTTAGCCGGTCTTCCAACTGTTTGTACCTATCCTCAGCCGGAGGGTACTGTTCGTCGTTGAAATCTGTCTCATTGTCGGAGACCACTGGACTGGGAACCCTTTCCTCTTGATGACTGCCTTTCCCCTCAGATGGGGTTGTCCTCTCAGCTTCATCCTGCAGGGTATTCCCAGATCTGCGTCTAGGGCTGAACAAAACAGTCCTCCTCTTCTTCTTTTCCTTCTTCAAGAGCAGAGCCTTCAGATCTGGTTGCCCCTGGGTCAGATTCATGATCAGCCCTTGGAAATGGGCATTCTGAGCCTGGAGGGCCTTGATAGTGTGCTCGGTTGAGGATTCAGGATTCATGACGAGCCTGCTGAAATAAACAGCGAAGAAGGTAAGTAACCTGCAGAGAAAGGGTACCTGTTATGCAATGATATGTATGATATGTATGCAATGATTTCAAGGACCTCGAGGGGTAAACAAATTGTTAGAGTTGGAAACTGGTAACTTGATTGAAGGTACTTCATGTTGTTGAGAGTCCTTCTTCAAGGGTCAGAGGCTCACCATATCCAGTGGGTCATAGCCCCTGACAACCCTGGCTAGAGGAAAATAAATCCTCTTTGCCCCTTGCTAGATGTTTTGGTTCGTCATGACCTGCATCACAAGCCCTTGAGATCCTTGAAATGGGTTAGGATGTATGCAATGGTATGATGTTATGGTATGCATGGGGTAATGTGAATAAACTCTGTTATGAGTCCCGATTAAGGACTGCAAACCAAAACCTGCAAGAAACTCAAGTAAACCTGTCATGAGTCCCAGTTAAGGACTTAAAACATAACCTGCAAGAAACTTAATACCCTGTTATGAGTCCCAATTAAGGACTACAAACTAAAACCTGCAAGAAACAAGTGTCAGGTAACAAGCATGCAGATAGTCAAGTACGAAGGCACACAAGTCACACAAAAGAGCCCTTAGAGTTTAGGCCAGCATGAAGTTTGGGGTACTACCCTCTTGAAGTTGGTGGGCTCAACCTGTCCTATTAGAAGTAACCGGGTTCTAAGGGTCCCAATATCATTGACTACCCTCAATCGGTCATAACTCCAGCATCGCAATCTTTTCGTGCGGCCAGAACCATCACGAGAGTTTAGCCTCAATGGGCGTAGCATACTGCTACAATTCTAAAGGCAAAGTTATGTCAATTAAGGTTCTAAGGTTGTTGGTGCTTAATGACTCCTTAGAAGACCCATATTCTCCTCGTTGCGACACAAGGGATATCGGTACAGACCAAGGTGCCACACCAACGTAGCCACTGCTTCACCTGTGTCGGTCTACGCCGGACAGGTCCCTCACAGCTTATGCTACCTAAACAGGGTATCCCCAGATCCGGGTTAGGATCTATGTAACTCCGATGCAACCCACAATAGTAAAGCAAGCAAATCAATACAATTGAAAACACAGTTATGAACTAGCCCTAAGGTACACCTCACTTTAAGTTTGGTCCCCAGCAGAGTCGCCAGTTCTGTGATCGGTGGATCTGGAACTGACTGTTTAACGCTGGTTCGCGAAATGTCGCGGAAGCAAGAGTCGCCACCGTCTTTTATTTTCTCCAAATGGAAAGGACAAAAGCACAGAAAAATTCCTTAAAGAGATTGCTCTCGGTTCGGGAGGTAGGTTATAGAAAGGGAAGGTGTTAGCACCCTTTCTATCCATGGTTATCCATGGGCTCTTAGATACTTGCTCATTGTGTTTTCAAAAAATGGTTTGTTTGCTTTTCAACTGTGGGTTTTTAAAAAAGGTTTCTTTGAAAATTCCAGTTCGACTCTTGTATCGGTCCTCAAGAGTGTTTGAAAATTTGCTTTCGAAAGCTTTTTGAAAAGGTGTCGGTGTGAAAAGTATTTTTGATTTGTTTTGAAATTAGAGCAAGTATCTACGAGAACCTACCTACCCTAAGGAATTCGTCTGTGTAAATGTCCTTTAAAGTAGTGCCATCCCACCATTGAGAGGTAGGTAGCACCACCGTTGGAGGTGTTCGGGTCAATTCGAGGTTCGGGACATGGTGATCACCAGAGCAATTGGGAAGACACCTTAGAAGCTACCCTCATGCCAGGTTCCCGGATCATGAGGACTTACTAAGACATCCTCTACTCGACGATCACCTTTCGAGGCAAGGCAACAGTGAGGCGTACCCTAGGGGTGGTGTGTGCGATTCGTGTGTCGTTTTCATTTGCATTTATCTTGTCATGTTATTGGTGTTCTACGCTTGATTTTATTTTGTCCATACATTCTTTCATGTCATTTGTTAACAGTTAAAATATTTGCGAGAAAAGTAAAAGTTCTAAGCTATTACAAAAGGCGCGGGTCCACATCGCCAAAAGTTTCTCGAACCCGATTTGACAGAAAAATAAATAAACAAAGTAAATAAAGAATTAAAAGTGCGAGCAATTATTTACACGGCTTTGGGAGAAGTACATAAAAATTATACAGAAATAAAATAAATACGCGCATAAGAATTAAATCGAAACGAGGGCGTTGGACCCTTTTTGCAAAATTAAAATTAATGATGGAGTTAATTAATTAAAAGAAAAGGAATTGTTTTTTTTTTGGTATTTTATGATTTTTATGATTTTAAATGAAAAAGAATTAATTAAAATTAAAATAAGATGCAAACCCTAATTCTAATTATTTTTAATTTATTAATAAAATTATTGAAGTTTGTAACCTAATTTAACCCTAATTTTTATATACAATTTAATTATAAAATAAATATTTAACTATTTAATTATTTATGAAAGAAAAATAAAAAGGATGAAAAATTATTAATTAAACCCTAATTCTACATTTTTTAGATTTTTGTTAAAAGAATTAAAATTAACCTAATTTAAAACTAAATTTAATTACATGCAAATTTATTTAAGAAAATACTAAAAAAATAAAATATTTATTGTTTTTCTCTTTTTTCTGATTTTTATGGGTATTTTTTATATTTACGAAAATATTAAATTGATTAAAAGAATAATAATTAAAAGAAGATAAAAATAATGAAAAGATAAAAAAATAACAAAATTTTTGCAAACCTTGGGGGTGTCAGTCCCCAGATAGGAGGTATAGTCCAAGCAATTCTGGCCCATTAGCATGACCCGTTTGACTTTTCCAGTTAGCGTGCTGGCACATTGACTCACGTCCACGCTGTTCTCTAATTCTCAGCCTTTGGATTGACCCTGATATGCACGTGGACAGTTTGATCTGGAGGGCGTATGGTACGCTTTGATGTTGAGCCTGTACGTGAATTCTTATTGAAAAATAATATGGATGTAATGTAGACCTGGGGCTCGAACCCAGGTCTTGGACGTTAACACACACATGCCTTGCCAGTTGTTCTAGACGCACTTTCTGTAATTTAAACAACAAACAAATAATATAAAAAGAACAATTGCGTTAGTGATTCAAAACGCGCGAAATTTTGAACCTTCCAATCAGCGCCCCCCACGTTATCGTCTTCCTCGCGTGGTTTTTATTTTCCTGAAATCAAAAAGACATAAGCAACGGTTTTACACCGTTCTAAAAGGCCAGCTATTGAAAAATAGCGATTAGCCCTGTGACGCTCATAAATTGAGCGCGAGGGTCTCAAGCTTTTCGTCCCAGCCTGCTGAATATGTTCATGGTACTATGGTTCTCTAATTTCACGCTATTTGAAAACGCCTAATTCTCAACTCTGAAAACCCTAGAATTTGGCAATGGTGAAATCGTCTATAGCTTGCAAAAATTCAATTAAACGCATGGGTTAGCTTTAGAATCATACCAGGAACATGAATCAATAATTAAAATGCCATGAAAATGCATAGATTTTAAAACACGATTATGAATTTTTCATGAAATATTTGGAGTTCTGTATACCGATTCCTTGAGTTTTGATGAAGGTCTTTGATTGGAATACGTTCAGTGGACCTCCAGGAAGGTGTTTGAACAACTATTAAGCCTTGAATCAACCTGCAAAAGGGTTTTCAGTATTGAGTTTTTTAGACAAAATTTCAAGTTTGATTCTTAGGTTTCTGAGCAGCTGCGTGTGTGTTAGCATTAGGGTTGTGTTTTAGCTTTTGTATTGAGTCAATTAGGTTAAGAAAATTGACCAAGATCCCTTGCAATGATGGTTTTGAAGATTTGATTTTCAAGCTTTGTTTTTTCAATCTTTTCCATGCATTTTTGTATCAATTATGATCTAATCAATCCAAATCTTTCCTTATTTGGCTAGGCACGAATTATTGAGTATAAAACATGCACAAAAAGATTTAAAACTTTAGGTTAAGTATTTTCCATGTATTTAATTTGATTTAAATGAATTAATATAAATAAAAATTCAAATAAATAAATAAAAAATGAAGAAATACTTCCCTTTGGGCCAAGTGGTCGTGCACATGCCATGGATGATGAATTATGGAAGAAAAATGGGCCCATTAGCAATTTTAGGTCATTTGAAGTAATGTTGACTTTTCAAAATATCCAAAAATTTCCCAACTTCCACAAGGCATAACTTGCTCAATTTTTAAGCTTTTCTCATGTTCTTGGACATTTTGGAAAGGTCTTTGAGTCCTCTAACCAATGCCTTTTGTCCCATGTCATTTTTATTTACCAATCTCAAGTTATGGCCTTTGACTTAAAGTCCCTTTTTGTTGACTTTTGAAAATGACCTATAATGTTGAAATTGATAACTTTTTGTGAGAGCATTTCTTGGATTTGAAGTATGAAGATGAGTTGTAGGAAATGTCTTTCTCTTCAAAATGAGCTTTGGATGGAATTTTTATGATAATCCATGTGAAAGTTATGCCCTGGTCAATTTACAGTTGACTTTTTCAACTGTCCAAATAAGGAAACTTTTGCATCTTGATGATTTCTGAGCCAAATTTTGAGAATCATGATCAAGCATTGATCAAATGATGTTTGTGGCTTCAAAATGATATGTTGACCAAAAATTTGAACTTTTGACTGTCAAATGACCATTTTGCCCCTACAGTTGACTGTAGTGCAATTAGGGTTTTTGGCTATGCAATTTTATGCTGAAAGTCTTGAAACTTGATATGAGGATGCTTGACCATATTTGTAGGCATGTGGGACTTGATTGGACCTTTGAAAACTTCACTTTCTTGATCAGTACACAAACCCTAACTTTGACTGCTTAGGAGGCCCTTGAACTGTGCAACCCTTGGGGAAATTTGGAGCTTTGACTTGGCAAATCTTTGAAGAATATGGGAGGGCAAATTTTTGGGTACAACACTCTCAATGGTGGGATGGCACTACCTTAAGGACATTTACACAGCCTAATTCCTTAGGGTAGGTAGATGACTCGTAGATACTTGCTCTCTTCTAAAAAACAAACAAAAAAACCTTTTCACACAGACACTTTCAAAAAGCTTTCAAAACAATTTTTCAAACACTCTTGAGGACAGATACAAGAGTTATTTAGAAATCTTTCAAAGAAACTTTTGCAAAACCCACTCACATTTTGAAAAGCAAACACTTTGAAAACATAAAGAGCAAGTATCTAAGAGCCCATGGATAACCATGGATAGAAAGGGTGCTAACACCTTCCCTTTCTATAAATCTACCTCCCGAACCGAGAAACTATCTCATAAGGAATTTTGCTGTGCTTTTGTCCTATCCATGTTGGAGAAAATAAAAGACGGTGGCGACTCTTGCTTCCGCGACATTTCGCGAATCAGCGTTAAACAGTCAGTTCTAAATCCACCGATCACAGAACTGGCGACTCTGCCGGGGATACTTTAAAGTGAGGTGTACCTTAGGACTAAGATCACTTGTGTTTTCAATTGTCTGAATTGTTTGCTTTATTATTGTGGGTACTGTCTTGGGAGTTCTATAGATCCTAACCCGGATCTGGGGGATACCTTCTTAGAAAGTAGCAACAAGACTGTGAGGGAACTGTGCGGGGTATACCGACATGGTTGAAGCAGTCTGCTACGTTGATGTGACACTTTGGTGAGTACCGGTAACCCTTGAGTCAAGTCAAGGAGAGTACGGGGCCGCCGCGTGGTGTCGTGAAGCATCAACTGACCTTAGGAACCTTAATTGAACCATCTTGGCCTCTTTAGGGTAGTGAGATAACTGACTTTGGTGCAGTCCGAGGTTGGTTGATACTCGATACTACACTCAATTGAGGGTTGTTTTCTTAGAATATTTCGGTCTCCAGTTCAGTGGCTAAATCAAAACGATGAACACAAAAAACAATCCAGTGATATTGGGATCATCTAGAACCCGGTTACTTTTGATAGGACAGGTTATGAGCCCACCAACTTCAAGAGGGTAGTACCCCAAACTTCATGCTGGCCTAAACTCTAAGGGCTGTGGTGTGACTTGTGTGCCTTCAAACTTGACCACTTGCATGCTTGTTATCTGACACTTGAGTTTCTTGCAGGTTTTGTTTATAGTCCCTAATCTGGACTCATAACAGGGTCTACTTACATCACTCCATGCATAGCATAACATCATACCATTGCATGCATCCTGCATAAAGACTAACCCATTTCAAGGATCTCAAGGGCTTGCGATGCAGGTCATGATGAACCAACTGTCCAGCAAGGGGCAAAGGGGATTTATTTTCCTCTAGCCAAGGTTGTCAGGGGCTATGACCCACTCGATATGGTGAGCCTTGACTCTTGAAGAAGGACTCTCAGCAACATGAAGTTCCTTCAATCAAGCTACAAAATTCTAACCAATTTTTCCGTTTACCCCGCGAGATCCTTGGAAACATTGCATGCATATCATACATATCATTGCATTACAGGTACCACTGTTTACAGGTCACTTACCTTATTTGCTGTTTATTTCAGCAGTCTCATTATGAATCCTGAATCATCTACTGAGCAATCCATCAAGGCCCTCCAGGCTCAGAACACCCAGTTCCAGGAGTTGATTAAGAGTCTAGCCCAGGGCCAACAGGATTTGAAGACTCTGCTCCTGAAGAAGAAGAAGAGGACGGTGCTGTTCAACCCTAGATGCAAATCTGGGAATGGATCACAAAATGAAGCTGAGCTGACTACCCCGTCTATTGGGAAAGACAGTCCCCAAAAGGGAGAGGTTCCTAGTCCAGTGGTCTCCGAAAACGAGACTGATTATAATGATGAACAGTACCCTCCAGCGGAGGACAAATATAAACAGTTGGAAGACCGGCTAAGTGCTATGGAGATACAAAAGTGCCCGGCCTGGACTTCGAAAATCTAGGTCTGTCTTCTGGGGTAGTGATCCCGCACAAATTCAAAGCACCTGCCTTTGCAAAGTACGACGGGGCATCCTGTCCTAAGCTGCATCTCAGGTCTTACATAAGGAGGACCCAGCCCTACACGGCTGACAAGAATTTGTGGATTCACTTCTTTCAGGATAGTCTGTCAGGAACTCAACTCGACTGGTTCTATCAACTGAACGGAGCCAACATCCGCAGCTGGGAGGACTTGGCCACTGCCTTCTACAAGTAGTACCAGTACAATGCCGACCTTGCTCCCACGTGCACTCAGCTTCAGGGGATGTCTATGGGTGCAGGCGAATGTTTTAAAGAATATGCGCAAAAGTGGAGAGATCTTGCTGGAAGGGTACAGCCACCTCTAACTGACCGTGAGCTTGTGGACATGTTCTTGGGGACCCTGTCTGGACCTTTCTTCAACCATCTGATTGGGAATTCTTCTGCTGGGTTTATAGATTTGATCTTGACTGGGGAAAGAATTGAAGCTGGTATCAAGAGTGGGAAGATTCAAGAGGCCGCACCTTCTGATACTCACAAAAAGCCTTGCATGGGGAAGAAAGCGTCTAATGCTGCATACAGTCAAAAGAGTCGTCGTGACCAACATGCAGGGGCAGTCATGATCTCTGGTTCTGCACCACGCCGCCAACCACAAAAGGGAAGTCAGCGAAGGCCGGACGAGCCTAAAAGACAATTCACCAACATCAACATGCCATTGTCACAAGCATTGCAGCACATGTTGAAGATGAATCTGATCGCGGTGATCAACCCTCCTGCAAATCCCAAGACCTCTTTTCCAAACTACAACCCAGAAGCAAGGTGTGCTTATCATTCTGATAGCCCGGGGCACGATACTGAGGATTGTTGGGCGCTAAAATACAAGATCCAGAATATGATCGACGCTAAGGAGATCGAATTCGAGCCGACTGAGACTCCCAATGTGATCACTGCTCCCTTGCCAAAACATGGCTAGGATTGGAAATTCTTTGTTCATTCGAATGTTCAAGTTGTATTTTTCCTTTGATTGTTCAAACATTTTATGTCAGACGTTGTTATTTCATTAATGCATTACACATGTCTGTTTTGAAGTAATTATTTCGTATTCACTATATGCAAACTATTTTCATATTTTCTGTGATGATCAACTCTTGAATTAATAATTCTAAGCCTCTTGAGGGAGGATGACGAAAACGATACCACGATCTTTACAGTATGCTTTTGGACAAACCTCACTGATGAGGTACAGGCATTGTTTCAATCCCTAAACACTGGAGTTATAAGGAAGATAATCCCTCGTCAACCCCTTTGAGCCAAAGAAGTAGGAGTTTTTTCTTTTCGAAAATTGAAACCCTTAATCATAACCTGGGGCAGGGTAGTTCTCTCAGTTGATCCAAGTGCATAACAAATGGCACCAAAGAGGTCCTTACAAAAAAAAAACAGTGATGGTTCCCTATAATCGTAAGGATAGGTAGTCATTATCTCTCATAAATAAAAGCCCATTAAGTCACAACCTATGAAGGAGACTTACAAAACTGGGGGCATCCCGCTGACTGTAATCACCAAAGAAATAGGTCAGGCAAAAAACAGAGATAACGAAATCAAAAAGAAAGAGGCCCTACAAAACCTCGACAAAAAAAAATGACTGCCTATTCAAGATAAATTGTCAACATCCGAACCATCACTGGTATATCAGAGCAAAGACTCAAACAAGGTCTAATGCATGATCAACTGAGTTTAGGTTTGAAGAACATCACGAAGAGCGGGTGGGTGCAAATAAAATTTGAGCCTTTATCCTTTGTTTCTTAAACCGTGAACCAAGCCACGTTACAACCCTTAAAAGTCCTAGCTGAAGCATGGGTTAGTTCGAAAGCATACTGTTACGAAAGGTATCCTGACTCCTTAAGGCTTGCGGTAAAATAACGAGTTGGCATCACAGTTCACAAAAAATTTTTCACTTGTTTTTATGAAAAATGCATTTAAAAAAAAACAAAAAAAAACTTCAAGACAGACATAAGCTTTGCATTCTGGATATAACACTATTTGCATGTGACTATTTGTTTGAACAGTAAAGAAATTCGCACGAAGAATATCTAATGAACAAAGGCACTTCCAACCAAGGGGCAGACGTGATCATTGTCCGTCATCTGGGGCAGTTAAGTCAAGACTCGGAGAAGCTCTCAAATTCCAAATAACCAGGGGCAAATCTCCGCCTGAGTCACTTGGGGCAGTGCACATGAATTCCAGCTATGAATCTTGCCTGATCAAACGAAGATCTTCTGGCAATACAACAACATGGGCACCTCCCTACATCCTGAGAATGTGGACATAGTCGAAAAAATACTATGCACAATCAAAGACCCGCTAGGTTGACACACCTAGGCAAAAATAAGGGCTTCCCGGCGAACCAAAAGGGTTCGGGCAAAAATAAGGGATGAAAATGAAAAATCTGTACACCCGGCAAGTCGAAAACTTGAAAAGGCGGCTTGGGCAAAAATGGGTACCCCGGTGGACTGAAAACCCGAAAGGGCGGTCCAGGCAAAAGTTAGGGATCACAGCATACGACTATGTCCCGTCACCTCGTCACTTGCCTACCAGAAGAAGATTTGTCAATCGACAGTCATCAAGCACCTCCACAGGTATCTTCTCCCACAGAAACTGGGGCAATAAGAATTGTCTAAGCGATCAAGCTGCTCTGTCCTCCAGGAACCAAGGTAAGTTCAGCTGAAGAACGTAACCAAGATACCTTGATTCCCCAGAGAGTGAGCCAAGGTTCAGCCATACTCCCCCCGAGCAGAGAAGGCACAATACCTCCAGCAAAGTCCGCAACACTCTCCCCGAGCAGAGTTAGTCTACGGTCAGCCTTAAGGAAGTTGGATTATCCCCCATAAGATCTCAACATTCCCCAACGGAGTATACAAATATTCCTCTACGAGCATCCCCGACAGTCTTGATCTAAGATTGTTCCCCGGCGGTATATCAGACGTCTAGTGAAGCCACTTCCCCAGTACAGTCTCAAACCTCCCCAGGAGAGTTCAATCAATCTCCCCAGTAGATTCAGGAAGCTTATCCCCAGTAGATTCTGGAAGCTTACCCCTGCAGAGTACGAACACTCCCCCGGCTTTATTCAAAGGTTATTTCCCCACCAGGATATAACTGGGTTATCCTCAGCCAATTGCCACGGAAAGATCGCCCCCGGTGAAGTCTTCCTACCCCCAGTGGAGTTCATCAAATCTTCCAACAGAGCTCAACAACAGAAGAAAAAATTCTTTCACGATTTGAAACATTACTTTTAGGATGAACCTTTACTATTCAAGAGAAGTGCCGACGGTATTTTCCGAAGATGCATCCCAGAAAACAAAATTGAAAGCATTATTTCTCATTGTCATGATGCCCCTTACGGAGGCCATGCAAACACATCAAAGACATGTGCCAAAATTTTGCAGTCTGGATTCTACTGGCCAAATCCGCGGAAAGATGTGCACATAGCCATCCTAAACTGCGACCGATGCCAATGCACCGGAAATATATCCAGACTCGATGAGATGCCTCAGACTGGCATTCTACAAGTTGAAGTCTTTGATGTATGGGGAATATACTTCATGGGACCATTTCCATCCTCATTCGGCAACAAATATATACTCGTGGCTGTAGATTACGTTTCGAAATGGATTGAAGCAATAACTTCTCCAACAAACGACACTAGAGTCGTGATTAAACTCTTCAAAACCATTATATTCCCAAGGTTTGGTGTACCCAAACAAGTTATAAGCGACGGTGGCAGGCATGATCAAAGTATGCTGGAATTCACCACAGGAATAACGGAAGATATGCGATCCTTAACACTTCGTGTTGGCGACTTGCATAATATCATATCCCAGAGAGATGGAGGCGAATATTCCAGACATGGTGGGAAAGCACGTCGAAGAGCGAGGACACGTGACCGATACCAAAGACAAGAGGAGGAAGAATGATTATCCAGTTTCCATTTCCCCTTTCCCTCTTCTATCAATACATTGAGGACAATGTATGATTCAAGTATGGGGGAGGAAGTATTTCCCTTTTCCTAGTAATTTTTATTTTTCTTTGTAATTTCCCTTCCGTTATCTTTATTTCAATAAATTTTTTTTTATCAAGTTATCTATTAAAGCAATTTGTGTTCTTTAGGACTCCCCTTTCTTTTTGAGCCCATAAATTTTTTTTTTGACTCACTCAACAAAGTACATAGACTGCAAGATTTCCAATCGTCAGGGATTGGGGCAAGATTAAGAGAAATTTCTACCGTCTAGACACTCTACAACCCCAGAGTATGATAGATAAGTTCAAGTACCTATTATTCCAACACCCTGAGTTTAGTCTTTATAGTAACCTTGAGTAGTTTATATTAGCAGTCAGCACCGTCTTAAACACAAACTACGCAGGAAGTCGATGAATATAAGTGGATGATATAATATTTCAGCAAAATGTTGCAAGGAAACACACCGAATAAATTGGACGATCCTCACCTGATCCCCTAATCCAAAGGATGTAAACCTTACAAAGTAACATGAAAATTCATTTGGTGGATGGTTCAGGAGCATCTGGTACTAAACTCAGTAGGGAAGATTACGGTCTGATCCCCCGCATCCAACCATTGAATTAAAGGTTGCCACATTACTGTGCCAGAAACCTCTAAAGTTTAAAAGGATCATAACCACTAACTGACTGTTCTGCTATGTGCGTGTAAAGATAAAGGGCTTAATGTGATTGCGCTAGAATGAAAAGGGCAAAACAAGACAAATACTCGAGGTAGGGTATGATAGGACCTGTAACTAGTTTACGTAAAATGGGACTGTCTAGTGTCATTGACATAGTAATGGAGCATGAATCAAGCCATCGATTTTCTGACAAAAACACAACGCAGCTATATATTAGTTGATCCAAGTCATAACCATGTTTAGAAAAACATCATACTTAGCATTTGCTTGAGGACAAGCAAAGTTTAAGTATGGGGGAGTTTGATGACACACAAATATGTGATATTTCTGGCTTGATATACACCAAATATTTCTCATACTTTAGTTTAAATTAAATCATTTTATAAGTATTACGCAAGTATTTTTCTATTTTTGCAGATATGCATTAAGCTGAACACTTTGGAAGAAATGAGGAAAAAAGAGGTACAAAACTAGCAAAAAGGCCAAAGGAGAGGAAATGAGCCCAAAGCCCATTATACATGTGAGCACGTGGCCCACAATGAAGAAGGCCTTGACGATCGTCAAGGAGGCGTGCCGAACGTCACGCGCCAAGAAGACCAAGTAACTCTCGTCACTTGAATGTGACGAACGTCACAAGCCACTTACTCCACTTTCTTCTCATCCAACGGACAGAAATGCGTTCAAGGGTTAATCCAACGACTTCCTACATTTTCTCACTGTTGGCTCCTAAATTCGACACTTGCTATATTTGGTCTCTTTGACCAAACAACTGGAAATGAACTACACCAGGAGGTGTAATTCGACGCATGAGATAAATTAAGGAAAAGGATCCAAGGTATAATAAGAAAGCTTCGACCAAAGGTTCATTCGACCGAGGCAGATGTAGGTTGTTTCGACTGAAGGGAAGTGTTCGCACCTTGGCACATGGGACGAAGACCATTTTGAAATTTGAATTATTGGAGGGAAAGGTGGTTTTTATCAGCGTCTAAGGGAAGGAAACGTGGCAAAAGGCTATGGGTCGAGAGGCATGCAGGAGACACTTGTCTTCATCCTAGCGCAGAATGTCCCCTCGATGGTTACCTATTTTTAGTATAAATTAAGAAGTTTGTGTAATTTTTAGTGTGTGCAACTTATAGTACAAAGTCTCTCAAATATTATCCAAGTAAATACTACGTGAGAAAGGATAAAAAGCAGAGCAATGTACATTAGAAACACCTTTTTTACTTAATAAAAGTTTTTTCACTTTACTTTACCATTATCTTGCAAAGTTATCTTTTACTTCTTTTTACTTCTTTTACTTGCATTTTTATGTTTTCATTTACTGTTCAACAATCTTAAACATCTCTCCCCTGGGTCGAACGTGCGTTCTTCCTTCTCACTCATTTTACATAAAGATTAACATATGTTCTGGGATTAGTTTGGTCGATCCCACAAGCAAACCAAAAACTTACCTTTTTTGGAGACCAGCGGTTGTTTATCAAAAACAACGGTAAACAAATTGGCACACCTGGTGGAACGTTGCTAATTGTCTATGTTATTGTGTTTTTTTTCTGTACAGTTATAACATTGCATGTTATTACGGAGTGGTAGAATAACCAACAAATATACTGTTAAGAAAGAAAATGGAGAGAATAGTATGGCTAATGAGCCAAACCATGGAGATATACCTCCATCGATCACAGGAACAACAATTACTACTGTTGTCGAAGGGACTATCCCAACTTCTGTCGGATCCGTGCCAGCGTTAAGCATGAATCAAACTAGACCCTTACTTACGTATATGGGTCCAAGAGGTCCTTTAGGAACACCCCCACCAAGGATGAACCTAGGGTCTCGATCAACTGTACCCCCAGGCTTTTCGACAACCTGGATGGGTCGAGAACAGCCATATGGCATGCCAACTACTGAAGTGGCTAGCCTTATGAATGTTGCGTCTACTTTCTCAGAACCTTTGGTAAATGCTACATCACCATTACAGGGATCTGGAGCCAGTAGAAACCAATTTTTAGGAGGGCCATCTCATATGATACCAAGTCTCACAAATGCTTCGACAACAATTTTGAGGCAACAGATGGACGAAAGTAACCATGAAATGGTACAAATGTTAGCACAAACTCTAAGTATTGTACTAAATCCCCTCATTCAGACTGCCACGCAGTCGAATCAACGGATGACAGTGAAAATAACGCGCATGGCTGAATTCTTTGGGGTGCCTCAAGTTGCTCAACTACCCCAAGTTGTTCGACAGCCCCAGAGGGTACCAATAAGATTAAATCAAGAGGTAATCATGGAAGAAGATTTGACCATTAATCCAAACCCCCAAGTTCCAAGGATCGAAGTAGAACAACCAAGATTAGAGATACCTCGAAACCATCAAGAAATCGATCAGGGCGTTATTCTGGCAAATAGAAACCAAAATGCTGACGAATTAATACAACAAGTTCGACACCAGAACTATGGGGCGGATAATAATTTAACCGCTATGATCGAGAGAATCATGCTCCAAAACGGGATGAATGTTGGTTTCCATAGACCAAACTTTACATCCCCATTGTCAGAATATATTCTGCAAACAGACTTACCACCTAGGGGAAAATTCCCAAAATTCACTAAATTTTCGGGGGATATGACAGAGTCGACTGTCGAACATGTGGCTAGGTATTTGATAGAGGCGGGAGAAATAGCAAACAATGAAAACCTTAGAATCAAATACTTCCCAAGTTCATTAACTAAAAATGCTTTTACTTGGTTCACTACCCTCCCAGCCAATTCGATCCACAATTGGAACCAATTAGAAAGATTGTTCCATGAACAATTTTACATGGGTCAAACCAAGATAAGTCTAAAAGAATTGGCTAGTGTAAAAAGAAGAGTTGATGAATATCTAAATAGGTTTCGACTACTCAAAGCCAGATGCTTTACCCAAGTACCTGAGCATGAATTAGTTGAAATAGCAGCAGGTGGCCTGGATTATTTGATTAGGAAAAAGTTGGATACACAATACCTAAGAGATATGGCCCAACTTGCTGATAGGGTTCGACAAGTAGAACGCCTTAAGGCTGAAAAGGCCAAAACTACTAAAACTCTTCGACGAGAAAGGGTAGCTTATGTCGAAATGGATGATGATGATCCAGAGACATACAGTGATCCTGTAGATATCGAAGAAGGCGAAATTGATCTAGCTGAATTAAAAAATGGACCACCATATGCTTGTAAATTGTTGGTGCCATCAAATGGAAAAATCCCGTGGAACCTGAGAAAAGCAGTGATAAATTTCCTAAGAAAACTTATAGTTTCGACATATCCAAGTGTGACGAAATATTCGATCTATTAGTTAAAGATGGACAAATGATGGTGCCCCCAGGGGCCAAATTGCCTCCTTTAGAACAGAGAAAGAAAAGAGGTTTTTGTAAATATCATAATTTTTTAGGACATAAGACCTCACAATGTTTCCTTTTCAGGGATCTCGTTCAATAGGCACTGAATGAAGGAAGGCTGAAATTTGCTGGTAAACCAGCAATGAAAATCGACACCAACCCACTACAAGCAGAAGCTCATTATGCCGAACCAGTTGGCATTCATATGGTAGAAGTGTCTGAAGATTTCATCACAAAACCCATCTTCGGAAGTTTCACTGGGAACATCTCCAGGAAAACAATCGAAGGGGTGAGAAAGGCTACTGAAGGCCTGGATTCGAAAAAAGAAGTTGACCAAGCGTCAAACGAAAAGGCTGTTGTTGGCCTGAAATTGATCAAAGGAGTTACCGAAAGCTCCAGCAAAAGAACCATCACAGGTTCTTATTTGGATGCTGCAAAGGGTTCGACAGAAGCCTTGGAGACCAAAATGCAGAAGATGAACCTGACTGCCAAAAGCAACTTGCAGGTTAATGTGGCCGAAGTCTCTGGAGCTAGAGTTTCAGAGGAAACCCTTCGACAAGAGGAGGTAAACAAAACTGCATTCCCAAAGGAGGATGAAAATTTGGAAGATTTTTTGCATAGATGTCAAAAGAAGAAATCAGAGGTTATGCTATGCCCTAGGTGTAGCTCTATTTTTGATAAAAGGCCGCTGAACACATACAGGTGATGCGGTCTGTAAAAGCAAAACAGGGTACCAATGCCCAACAAAGAATGGGTCCAGAAATTCAATTTGACCCCAGAAGGGGACATCAACAAAGACCCATGACTCAAGAAAGGAGGCCACCAACTTTTAGGCCTCCAACTAATGTGCCTACTGATACCTGGCTGAATACCATGGGAAGAAAACGGCCAAATGAATAAAAGTGGCAGACATTCGATGTACCTAGAGGTTCCTCTCTAGATTACAAAAAGGAATACCATGCCTTTGCATCGAACAAAATGACCCATGTGTCGAGCAACTATAAAGGAAATAATCCTATGTCTCGTTCACAATGGAGGAGGTTTCAAAGACGGCGAAAAGCTGAGAAAGAGGCAGCTGGGCCTCATCCAGAAGTTAGCACCAATGTGCAGAAAAGACAAAGGAAACCTCTGGAGAGAAATCCTATGCCCTGGGCGGAAGAGTGTGGGTCGAATGATGATGACTCCGACTCTAGTGACAGTTTGGACATCATGGTGAATGTCATATCTGTTCTTCCCAAAGAATATAATCGAGAGGTCGAAGTCGAAGAGACTGACCTAATGGTTGAACAGGAACTGGCTAGACATAAGCCAACATGTTATTATATAATGAACAATGGATGCGTGGAAGAACAAAACACATTCTTTGAACCCCCAACAGAGGCAATAAAGAGCCATCGGAAACCACTATTCATTAGAGCTAAAGTTGGGGAGGTAACCATAAACAAAATTCTGGTTGATTGTGGGGCAACCATTAATATCATACCACAATTTATGCTGGAAAAGTTAGGCAAAGGAGATGCCGACATAAAGCCACACAACATGGTCTTATCCAACTATGAAGAGGGCATTGGCACCACAATGGGTGTCATTCAACTCGACCTCAAGGTGGGCTCAATCCTTCGACCCACCATGTTCATGGTTATTTCAGTAAAGCCCAACTACAATCTACTCCATGGTCGAGAGTGGATACATGGCATTGGAGCAGTGCCATCTTCGATGCACCAAAGGGTCATAATGTGGCGCCCAGATGGCATTGTGGAGAACATTGAAGCAGACCAGAGTTACTACCTGGGTGAAATAAATAGTGTCGGAAAGAATGATTTCGACAGGAATTTGGCTCACATAGGGCCTTGTAACCCACCAGAGTTTGATTTGACTCCAACTCCAAATGCGTTCTGCTCTCTATACCTGCACTCTGATTATGGTTTCCAGTGGGATAGAGAAGATTTATCCAACATAGACTTTGGAGGAATCAGCGATATACGGCCAACAGGCTGGGGCAGCGAATTTGATGATGATGACTGAGTCATCAACTCTCCAAAAGATTTCGGCCTATGTGGCCGAAAATAGAATGATAGCGGCTTTAGAGGCTGAAGTTAAATATGTGGCTTCCAAGGCCAATGAACAAGTTATGTCGAAGACAGGACCTGGGAAAGACTTCGATCCTGAGCCTCCTGACTTGGGAACGGAAGACTTTGTAGACCAGAGGTTAGACGCCATTTATAACGATGAACCTCTTGGTTTCGAAAAGGACCCGCTGGAGCACAATGTCAGAATGTTGGCCCAAGATCCTCTAGAAGAGGTAAATCTAGGAGAAGGTCATGTGAACAGGCCCACATACATAAGCGCAAAGATGGATCTAGGACTCAAGGTTGAAATGATTAAATTACTGAAATAGTTCAAGGATTTCTTCGCGTGGGACTATGATGAAATGTCTGGTCTCGACAGAGGATTGGTCGAGCTGCAGTTACCAATAAAGCCTGGAAAGAAACCCGTCAAGTAGACTCCAAGACGGTTTACACCATAGATTTTATCAAAAATCAAAACGGAAGTCGAAAGGCTGTTGAAGTGCAAGTTCATTAGAACAACCAGGTATGTCGAATGGATTGCAAATATTGTACCTGTTATAAAGAAAAATGGTACCTTAGGGGTGTGCATTGATTTCAGAGATCTCAATGCTGCGACCCCCAAAGACGAATATCCAATGCCAGTGGCGGAAATGCTTGTGGGTTCTACTGCTGGTTTCGAATACATGAGTATGCTGGATGGCTACTCTGGCTACAATCAAATCTTCATTGCTGAAGAAGATGTGTCGAAGACGGCCTTTCATTGCCCTGGGGATTTAGGCACCTATGAATGGGTAGTGATGCCTTTTGGCCTAAAAAATGCAGGGGTAACGTATCAAAGAGCCATGAATTCGATCTTCCATGACTTTATTGACACTTTCATGCAAATTTATATTGATGATATTGTTGTCAAATATGTTTCAGGGAAGGCTCATATGGATCATCTTCGACAATCCTTTGAGAGGATGAGACGGTATGGCTTGAAGATGAATCCTCTGAAATGTGCTTTTGGTGTAAGAGCAGGAGATTTCTTAGGTTTTGTGGTCCACAAGAAAGGTATCGAGATAAATCAAAACAAGACCAAAGCTATCTTGCAAGCCAAAGCTCCAATTAACAAAAAGGAATTGCAATCCCTACTTGGGAAAATAAATTTCCTAAGGAGATTTATATCCAACCTTAGTGGGAAAACGCAAGCCTTTTCGCCATTACTTCGACTCAACAAAGGAGGATTTGAATGGAAGGAAGAACATCAAGAGGTCTTCGACAAAATCAAAGAGTACCTCACTAAACCACCTATTCCGGCGCCTCCTTGTCGAAGTAGAAGTATGAGGCTGTACATAGCTGCGTCAGATAAGACTTTAGGGAGCATGCTTGCTCAGGAGGACGAACATGGTGTCGAAAGGCCCATATACTACCTCAGTAGAGTTTTAAATGATGCAGAAACTAGATATAACGAAGTTGAAAAACTGTGTTTATGTCTATATTTTTCATGTACAAAACTTAAGCAATATATAAAGCCAGTTAATGTTTATGTCTCGTCTCATTTTGACGTTTTCAAGTATATGTTGTCAAAACCCATTCTGCATAGTAGAGTTGGCAAGTGGGCACTTGCATTGACTGAATATTCATTAACTTTCATGCCTCTTAAAGCTATAAAAGGCCAAGTGGTTGCAGACTTTATAGTCGACCACTCTGTACAAGAAAGATCACTAAATTATTTGGAGATCGAACCATGGAAACTCTACTTCGATGGATCTCGTTACAAAGATGGAGTCGGAGTCGGAGTCAGAGTCCTTATTATTTCTCCCAATAAAATTCCAACAACATTTAAGTACAAAATAGATGGAGATTGTTCGAATAATGAGGCTGAATATGAAGCATTAATTATAGGCCTTGAAATTTTGTTGGAATTGGGGGCAACTCGAGTCGAAATAATGGGAGATTCGGAGTTAGTCCTAAAACAAATTACGAAAGAATATAAATGCATAAAAGAAAACCTTATTATGTATTTCGTAATAGCCAGACGGTTGTTGAAAAATTTTGAGGCAGTTAACATTCGACACATACCCAGATTAGAAAATCAAGCAGCCAACGATTTGGCACAAATTGCTTCTGGGTATAAAGTTTCGAAAGAGAGGCTGAAACAGGCAGTGGAAGTTAGAGGGAGAGTAACTGCCACCAAATTATTTCCATCAGACTTAAAGACCACAAAGTTGGGGTATACTGATCAGGAGAATTTTGAAATATCGTTCAAAGACAATCTAACATAGTAGGATTCGAGGAAGCCTATAGTGGATTATTTACAAAATCCAGCAGCTTCGACAGAACGAAAGACAAAGTACAGAGCACTGAGTTATGTGTTGATGGGAAACGAACTATTTAAGAAAACGCCAGAAGGTGTACTCTTGAAATGCTTAAGTGAACAGAGGCATATGTGGCCCTTTCTACCACACACGCTGGGGCATATGGAGCACACCAAGTAGGCCAAAAAATGAAATGGTTATTGTTTCGACAAGGCTTATATTGGCCCACTATGCTAAAAGATTGTGTTGAGTTTGCCAAAGGATGCCAAGAATGCCAAAAACATACAGGCATTCAACATGTGCCAGCAAATGAGCTTCACTCAATTATGAAACCTTGGCCTTTTAGAGGATGGGCTTTGGATCTCATTGGAGAAATTCGACCAGTATCTTCTAAAGGTCAGAAGTATATATTGGTGGGCATTGATTATTTTACTAAATGGATCCAAGCGATTCCTTTAATCAATGTAGACCAAGAGAATATCATTGAATTCATTCAAAAGTACATCATATACAGGTTTAGGATCCTTGAGATAATAACTACAGACCAAGGATCAGTCTTCACTGGTCGAAAAATGCAAGATTTCGCTGCAAAAGTGGGGTTTAAGCTATTGACGTCTACGCCTTATTATGCACAAGCTAATGGTCAGGTCGAAGCAGAAAACAAAGTGGTGATCAGTTTAATAAAGAAACATGTGGGAAAGAAACCTAGAAACTGGCACAAAACACTAGATCAAGTCTTGTGGGCATGTCGAACGTGTCCCAAAGAAGCTACAGGGACAACACCATTTCGCCTAGCCTATGGTCATGATGCGGTGTTACCAGTGGAAATCCACTTGCAAGCGACAAGGATTCAAATACGTCACGAGATCCCTTCCGAAGTCTATTGGAACATGATGTTGGATGAGCTAGTAGACTTAGACGAAGAAAGGTTGAAAGCTTTAGACCTTTTGAGACTACAAAAGAAGCGAGTCGAGAAATCCTACAATCGAAGGGTAAAATCCAAGACGTTTCAGCCTGAAGATCTAGTTTGGAAAGTAATACTCCCAATGGATCGAAAGGATCGAAGCTTGGTAAAATGGTCCCCTAAGTGGGAAGGACCTTTTAAGATTGTGCAGGCTTTCTCAGGTGGAGCTTATGAGATCTAAGAGTTAAGCGAAGATCGAAGACTCTTGAAGGTAAATGGTAAATACTTGAAAACGTATAGACCTCTGCTTCAAGAGATAAAAATAAAAATAAATAATCACTAATTATAAAGAATACCAAAATGGAAACTTAAATGATTTTCATTAAAGAGGCCAAAATGGCTTTGAAATTGTTACAGAAAGTGATTACATAATAAAGAGGAACAAGATTCAGAAGGGAAGATTAGCTTTAATCTGGAGGTACTTGATTCGTTGCAATTCTAGCCTTCGATCACAAAGAGCTTTTGATTGGTGAAGGGTTTCGAGCTTAGCATCCAGAGATTGAGCTCGATCGACATGTCTTAACCCTTCAGCCAATTCTTCTTGGCTTTCTAACTCAGTGTTCACAGCAAGAAGCTCCTCTTTCTTTTTGTCATTGGCAGCGAGTTTTTCTTCCAACTCTGCAATCTGTGATCTCAACTGAACACTGTTTTGATCAATCTCCTCGACTTCCTTTTGCCTAGCCTCCCGGGACTTCGACAAGTCCTTTACTCTAGAAGTGGATTCAGTGGCAGCATGCCAGACAGCAGCCACTTGGCCATTGGCTTCCTCAATATCACGATTAATGAGTCTTTGACGATTGAAGTCTGCTGATACTTGCTCGATGATAGAAAGTAAATCCAGGATTACACTGGCTACATCTGGAGGGGCAACAAGAAGATCGACAACTTTCAAGACAGTCTTCAGATAGGAAGGCGCTTCTGGTTCCCCCTCTAAAGTTAACATCAAATCTCTTTTAAATATTTATGCTTTAACCTTTTGAAGAGCTTTGTCGAGAGGGGAAGTCGAGGTACTGCCAAATGTAGTCGAGGTGCTACGATCAGAGGAGCTCTCTCGACCCTCCAAGATTGCAGTCAAATAACCTAACGGATCTTGTTGCTTCAGTAAAGCCAACTCCTCTTTGGTTCTGGACCCCGTCGAAGGGATGCTTGCGTTGGCTACAATAACCATGTTAGGTACTTGAGTAGGAATTGCCTCAGTACTTGGAGGATTTTGGTTTCCTTCAGCAAGAGCTTCTTCACCCTCAGCTTCTGGGATCTCCCCATGTTCCCTCTCTGTCTCAACTTCGACCATAGGAATCCTAACCTCCTCTTGATTTCCTTCAGCTTCTTCTTCATCAGCTTCTTCTATGGTTTCATGCTGGGGTTCAGAAGTCTGATTCACTTTGTCAGCTGAACTCACAAAAGAGTCTTTTGCTGAAGAAGGTCTGTAGGTAGGAATCCCATCACTATTCAAGCAAGTGGTCGAGTCCTCGACATGAGTAGGATTTCGTGTCGAAGTGCCAGCAGTGTCCTGAAAAATAGAAAGAATTTATTGCTTTTAAAAGCATCACAAAGTAAGAGAGAGTGAGAAGTACATAACAAGCAGTCGAAGTGGATACCTGTACTGGAATTTCAGCACCAGGACTGTCACTTTCACTAGGATTGTTTAATCTGGCGATCATCTCCTGTTCAATGGGTTCATTGATGATGACAGGAGGTAGCCTCCCCGCCGTAGTTTTAATCCTGATTTTTGGACGGCTTTCGACAGCAGGAGTTGGTTTTTTCAATCTTCGTCTCTGCAAAGGAACAGGTGGAGACACTTTCTTCCTCATCTCTAGAGATTTGGATCTCTTGAACCTTCCGCTTTTTAGGGGTTGATTTCTAAGCATATAGAAAACCAAGTCGAGAAGATCAATAACTATGTCAGATAAAACTAAGGTTGAAAAAGGAAAGGTAAGTACCTTAGGAGAGGGATTGATGGCAGAGTCTCCCCCTTTTGTACTCTCAGCGGTTTTCTTCGAAGCAACCCGCTTGACAGCTAAACGAAAGGCAAAACAGCTATGGTTAGTTAGGAGTTGGTAAAACAAATCTAAAACGAAGGGATGGAAAAAGGAATACCTTTTTTGACTCTGTCGAGAACCAGCTTGAATGCCTCACACAAATGGTGGGCGAAGTCCTTCTCGTCGAAGAACTCTTCCTCATAATAATGTCTCCACCACGTCTCAGAAATGGTAGAGTTTAGAAAATGAAGGTTAAAATTGAACAGGGTCAGTTAAGTTCGACCAGAATACCTACCAATATGCTTGGTAGCGGCATCCTCTGAGTAATCTGCATTATAAAAGAGTAGCAGTTTCTCTCGAGGGTATATAGGCGAAGGAAGCGATTGAGCAATGCCAAACTGTCGAGAGACAAGATTGGGTTGATAAGCAATCAATCTCAATTGGTTCTTCGAGCTCTTAAATCTTAAAGGCATGATCTTGGGGCGGAGAAACGCTTCCCACATGCTCACGAACTCATCAACCACGTCATCTTCTTCTGAAGGATATGGTCTAGTAAACCATTCCGGGCCAACTTTTCGACTGGAAAAAGGAGCCATAGTCGAATCAAAGCTTTTTCGCTCCACAAACATCATAACGAAGCTTGTAAAGGCTTTTTGAAACTGTTGGCCTTCATCAGTAGGAGTTAGCAATGCCAACCTGGTGCCTTCGACTCTCTTGTTTAAAATTTCAGGAGCTTCTTCATTGATCTTGTTCTTTTGAGGGAGGAAGGATTTGAAGGTGGCGTTAAGCCACAGTTGCAGAAGCCAGAAGGGACCAGATAGCAACAAATTTCCTCTGTCTCCTAGAACCTTAAGTTAAGTCACACCATTACTGATGGACTCATATAAGTTGGCCATAATCAATTTGGCCAAGCAAAGAGGGTATTTGTGATGGAGCTGTGTTGCAAGCGTCAACATCTTTTTCGTCACCTGCAGTGATTTAGTGCAAAAAACGAATCGAGACAACCACATGGCCAAGAAGGCTATGTGCTCCACCTCCGACACAGTATTTGAAGCCTTGTCATGAAAGTGGTTTATGAAGGTGGTATAAGTAGGTTTGGTAGCAGCAAACCCAATGGGATCCTCAGACAGGTCTTCAGGGTCGAAATAGTCACCAGTAGGTCGAAGACCAGTAATGGCAGCTATGTCGAACAAGGTAGGGGTCACCATCCCACAAGGAAGATGAAAGGCAAAAGGTACACGTCAAAGCCTGGTGGACAACTGGTAAGACAGGTGTTGAATGGGAAGTTCAAAGAATGGCTATTTCTTTGGGCGTCGAAATAGACATTCTTGGGGGGAAATTTGTTGGCTCCCAAATTCGACACTTGCTATATTTGGTCTCTTTAACCAAACAACTGGAAATGAACTACACCAGGAGGTGTAATTCGACGCATGAGATAAATTAAGGAAAAGGATCCAAGGTATAATAAGAAAGCTTCGACCAAAGGTTCATTCGACCGAGGCAGATGTAGGTTGTTTCGACTGAAGGGAAGTGTTCGCGCCTTGGCACATGGGAAGAAGACCATTTTGAAATTTGAATTATTGGAGGGAAAGGTGGTTTTTATCAGCGTCTAAGGGAAGGAAACGTGGCAAAAGGCTATGGGTTGAGAGGCATGCAGGAGACACTTGTCTTCATCCTAGCGCATAATGTCACCTCGACGGTTACCTATTTTTAGTATAAATTAAGAAGTTTGTGTAATTTTTAGTGTGTGCAACTTATAGTACAAAGTCTCTCAAATATTATCCAAGTAACTACTGCGTGAGAAAGGATAAAAAGCAGAGCAATGTACGTTAGAAATATCTTTTTTACTTAATAAAAGTCTTTTCACTTTACTTTACCATTATCTTGCAAAGTTATCTTTTACTTCTTTTTACTTCTTTTACTTGCATTTTTATGTTTTCATTTACTGTTCAATAATCTTAAACATCTCTCCCCTGGGTCGAACGTGCGTTCTTCCTTCTCACTCATTTTACATAAAGATTAGCATATGTTCTGGGATTAGTTTGGTCGATCCCGCAAGCAAACCAAAAACTTACCTTTTTCGGAGACCAGCGGTTGTTTACCAAAAACAATGGTAAACACTCACCCACTCAGTCAAAGTACCAAGGAACGTGACAGATTAATGGCCCTATTATTTCTCAAAGAAGGAAGTAAATTGTTCCTACATTTTTGAGAGCAAGTTATCACGCAAGACTTATAAATAGAGCCTTAGACCACAGTAGAAAGGGTTCTTCTTTTTGGCAAGAAACTTTAGAGATTTTATTGAGCGAATATTCTTTTCAGTATTATTTATATTTCCCAGTTATTTATATATTCCTTTCCAGTATTATTTTCTTTTGTACGGTTAAATATATTCTCCGATCGAAGCAAAGCCTACAATTTATGCAGGAGTGCTTCTGTCTTCAGAGTTATTACCAGGTTTATGTTTAAAAATTCTTATTTCTTTTTAATCAATATAATTATGTTTATTATTGTTTGTCCCTTAATTTATTCTGCAATTTGGTTTAATATTATGTTAGGCTAGAAATCCTATACCGGTATGTAAAGTCACTTAACCGAGGGAACGAGTAACTTAGTTGGGATTATTTTTACCACGAAACTTTCTTTTCTGCCCTAAGTTACTATTTTTCAATCAATAAATTGTTTTGTTACGGAAGTAAAAAACAGATAGAGGTTAGGGTCAACAAAGCGGAAGTTTGAGATCTTGTAACTGGACAGTAGTAATTAGGCATTGGCTTAAAATACAGCGGAAGCACTTTAAAGTTAATTAAGATTTTATTTAGTTTTCAAAAAGTTTTTTTAACTCTTGCGGGATGGAGGAAGCGTACATTAGGACTTAACTGCATAGCCTAAATCAACAAAACGACAGTGTGAGACGATGGTTTTTAAACTAAATAAGTTTTACTGAAAGCTGTTTTGAAAATATAAAGACGCCCAACAGGTCGCTAGTTCCCAAGGTACGACTGTTGCATACTGGTAATTAAGCTCATTGATGATTAAAATTCAACTTAATTTAGAATTTAGTTTTCCCTACAACCCAATCAAATATTCATTAGCTTTAGATTTGCAAAGTAACAATAGAAGACGGTAGATCGATTCATCAGTCTCTATGGTTCGATATCTTTTAAAACTACATGATAAGACTGTGCACTTGCAGTCCGAATCATTGGATACATAAGTACAATCCCACGATCAAACCTTGACTTGTTTTTCTTTTGTGATCATGCATGTTTTTTTTACTTTCCTTTTAATTAACAAAATTCAATGTCGGTTTGTCTTACTTGTTAATTATGTAGGTAAAGGCAATGTGGCTTAGCAAGTTGATTCATGGGTTCATGAGTTTATTTCCATGCCCTAATAAATAAAGCTTGAGAAATTCAAACCTCACCATTAAAGTTGTTTTTAAAGAAATGGCATGGCAATGTTTATTTTGGTTCACCATATTTCAAAATTATCAAGATTGATTCAAAAGTACAAGGGGTTGATTGAAGAAGTTGTCATGGTTGGACAAGGCCTTGTTCCCATTGGTCACAAGTGCATATTTCTCTCAATTGTCAATATATGGAAGTGGTTTTGGTTTCTATGAGTTCTCATTATCATCCTAAACAATTTCTATCTACAAAGCAAAAGTGTTGGTACAAGAAGGTTGTTCAAAATTATCAAAATTCCTCAAAGCATTTTCTTGATCTAGGAGCTAGGGTTTTGAACTTCAAATAAGTATATCTTGTTCATATTTTGGTATTTTTTAGTGATTCAAAAAACACACTTCTATTCAAAGGGTTATTAACAAATCACTTCAAAAGTTTCAAGGATTTTTCATGTGGAAGAAGCTTGATGATGAAGAAAAATTACAAGTCCTCCAGATGAACCCCCAATTTCCCATGTGTGACTTCAAATGATCATAACTTGGTCAATTTTTATCACCTTGAGCCCACTATTTTTTCATAATGATCTTGAGAATGTTAAATTTATTCCTTCTTTTATGTGAAAAGTGAGAAAATGGATGGAAGATGCCCTAAAGATACAAAAGATTATAGGTCATTTCATGATTCCTTGCCAACTTCAACAATTCATAACTCTCTAAATTTTTGGAGATTTTGAATGGTTTAAGTTTCAAAATTTCATTCAAGAGGTCTATTTCATGCCATCTTTTTTGGTCAAGAGAAAATTCCAAGAGGAAGGCCATGTTTTGATGAAAAACATTATATGTCACTTTTGAAGAAAAACTTGAAATATTTATAAGTATGGAAAGACAACTTCTTTTTCCCAACTTTGACTCATTGCAACTTTCATCTCAAGCATCCATTTGATTCCATTCTTTTCCCATTACAAAGCTTGTAATCTCATCTTTCTAAAGCATCAAGAACCATGCCTTAAGACCCATTTCGTTGAGAATGCCATTGATTTGAATTTGGTAACTTGAAACTGAAGTTTCATCACAAGTAAGATTTTGAAATCTTTGTTTTGGCTTCTAATCATAATTTTTCCACGCATTTTTTCTTCTAATCATGTTTAGCAACGTTCCAAAGGCGTTTAGCATAATGAAACGCATGATTTGGCTGAGTTTTGATGCTAAACAAGTCACACTTTGATCATGTTGCAGACTCCCCACGATTTTTCTCCAAACTTCATCATTTCACACGCTTAAGGATCCCATTCATTCTTCTATAAATAGAGGGTCACCCCTCATTCATTTCCTCAAGCTTGAACATCCAAAATCACCCTGCCAAACTCGTTCCATAACTCACTTTTCTGCAACTTCGAAATCAGTGTTCAAGCCTTTTTCAATCCATTTTTTTTATCAATTAACCTTCCTTGATCTTCCTTGAAGCTAATCATACAATTACCTTCAAGAATCGTGACCTGTATTGATCCATAGAAGTCCATTTACAGAGCTCTGCAACTGAACTTCAATAGGTAGATTTCTCCATCAATTCTTCCAAACTTTGATATCATTGTGAAGCTCTCATTGTTCTGGTTCTAGTCGCAACACTTGCTTTTAACTGGAAACACATTTTGACCATGAAATTTCAAATTCCCTTTCAAAACTTTCCTTCCAAATTGCTTGAGCTACAATTTATATAAATTTTTCGTGAAGGTTTGGTTGTCTTCGTCTTGATGAGACGAAGCGAATGGCATATGTCTGAGCTTCTAATTTTACAGTTTGAGAGACCTGTATTTTACGATGGCTAGCGGTTGAAGATGACCAACGTGTCATCTTCCAACCAATGATGGCGTGCCATTTGTTCTTTTTGAATTTCTGATTTAATTAGTGATCCATTGTTTTATTAGCTAAAGTCCATAACATGCACAGCACGCAAGGTCCACTTGATCTGTTTACTAACGCGTTTTGACAATGATCAGATGGCCCATATTTTTTTAGTTTGATATTTTATTTTCTGATTTTTATTTTAATTATTTTAAACTTCAAAAAATCATAGAAAATTCATTTTAAGTCCAAAAAATTTAAAAAATAATGAAAAATATTTTTGATTTTTCTCTTTCTGATTTTTATTTTTTAACAATTTTATTTTGTATTTTGATATTTTTTTATAAATTTTCAATTTATTTGAATTGTTTTAAATTTTTAAAAATACTTTTATGCATTTTTAAATTCTAAAAAAAATATGGAATCATCCAATGATATTGTGACAAATATTGGTGACCTCATTTATTTTTTACTTCTGATTTTGTTATTTTTTATCATTTTTGATTTATTTTACTCATTTCTTTTAATTATAAAAATAGTTTCTAACTTTAAAAAATTACCAATTTTTTTTAAAAAATATTTGAGACCTTTTCTGATTTTTCTATGGTCTTACTTAATATTTCTTAATTAATTTGAACATAGTTAACATTTTTTTCTCTTATTTCTATTTTTTTAAACATTTTAAAAAACCTTTTAATGTATATATTAAATGCAATATTATTTTTTGATTATTTTCTGGCTGATCTTGGGTTGAATTTTTTGATCATGAACTTTATTAACTTCATTGGATCCATGGTGTTGAGTCTAACTCCATAAAAATGGATGAATGATTTTAATAATAGTTTGATTAAATTTTAATTCAAATGTGGTTTATATCCTTTCTCACCCTTCTTCATCTCATCCCTTTCTCATTACACTAAGTGTTATTGGAGCATGATCTCTATATCATGTCTCAAAACAAATGGTGAATAGATTGCTATTGACCGACCTTAAAATAGGTGCGGCTTCTATATAAGTCCACTTACGATTGCTTAACATAGCGCTAAATTTTGTCCCGATTCGAATAAATGATCATTCGTGGCCCAAACCTATGTTTGTAAGCCCAAGTATGTTAATTTGATCTCTTTGATCCAATAACCTTGAGATTCATTGTGTGGAGGCTTTGGTTCTACCAATCCTCTAATGAATCTGCATCACTTTTGGTCAACGCGGATCACTTAAACATCGTTGATCATTAAATGTTACTTTTGAGGATTCCGAAATGAATGATATACTTGACAAAAGGCAAATGCAACTTATTGTATGGAGACTTTGGCCCTAATAATCCTCTAATGAGTTCCAAATGCAAGATTCAAGATGGTCATCCAACTAACCACTAATTGTTGATAATTGATTTTATGTTTTTACTTTATGCTTTATTTTATGCCCCTTTACTTTATGCACCATTTATTTTTAGCATTTACATTTCATGCTATTTTCATCTTTGCTCACTTGAGTATTTACTATTCTTGTCATTTTTATTTTGCTCACTTGAGCTTTTCTTTTCTTTTTTAAGACACCTAATAATCAACATGAACCATAGAAAACTTTAATGATACTTGGACTATTTTGTTACTATCCTTGGCATTATGGAGTATTGGACTTCTTGGACATATGATTAGAGACCTTGATCATATGTTGGAGACCTTGTGACCTTAATTGATATTTTGTATGGAGTTCTTGAGGTTTACCTCAAGACATTGTGTTGTTTGTTTGTTTTGTATGCAGGTTATTGTGATTACATTCTTTGTTTGTAATCTGGAATTCACCTGTATACAGCCGTTACTCTGCCCAATTTTTGTGAAGACTTAATACAATTGAAGTTTAGTTCTCAAGAGGTCTAGTATCTTTGCTTTCTTGGTTTCAATCCAAAGAATGGGAATTATATCTTGACTCATAATGTCAAGTATTGGCTTCTTCTTGGTTAGATGGTTCTTATCCCTAGCTTTTACCTTATGCTTTAGGATAGTCTCTTTTTCTCCTCCCATCTTCTTAAATTTGAACCATTTTCATAATAAACTTGGACTTATGTCCATGCATTTTCAAAACCTTTTCATAAATAAACTTCAATCAAATTAATAATACCTTGACCTTTTTTGTGAGAAGACTAAAAGTCAATCAATCTCATTTCAAACCATTTTGCCACTTTGGCTTTTTACTTTAAAACTTTTCTCAAAAGATTAGACTCTTGTCAATCCTTGCAGTGATGCAAACAACTATACTTCTACAATATGTAGTGAAGTGAGATATTTTCCACTTGGGTGTTGAGTGAGGAATTGTTGATTTTAAAATCCAAGCCATATCCTCCACTTTGAGATGATGCAAATTCTCCTTTCTCATGATTGTGGGTAGTAAGTATGTTTTCCACACGGACAATGACGATGATGTCCTATCTCATAAAATCAATCAACACACTTGTGTTTTAAAATTTTTCAAAAGGTGAACTACGTGTACCCTGATCCCCTATTGCACGAAAGGTGGTACGTAGGCACTAAAGGTTTGCAACCGCGGCGGGTGCAAAAATCATAAAAAATATTTCTTTTCTCACCTCCACCATCCATCTTCATACAACATTTTATAGCCAAAATATACAAATTTTACAAAGAGGTTCCCGCGGAGTACCATAGATGTTTAGGGTTCTAATACCTTCCCTTTGCATAACCAACCCCCTTACCTTTAATATTTCCCCCTCTTTTTGGGTTATTCGCTCTTTTCCCATTCCTTTGGAAACAATAAAGCGTGGTGGCGATTTTTATTTTGATCTGTATAAGTCTAGTCAATCTAATGGCTTAGTCTTAAACATTTCTACCGCTACAGTAGGATGAAACTGTTTCCCAACCTCAAGGCACATACGCCATATTATTGTAAAAAAATAATATCCTAGTTGTTGTACCCCAAAATTTTCCCTCTCATGTTTTCCAAAATCTTCCTTTTTGCATGGTAGTTACAAACACTTGCTTAGAGAAAATATAAAACTTTTGGAGATATTCCAGTGTCTTTAGATTGGCACCTGGACAGGGTACTTCGATTGGCATCTGAGCAAGCTTCGATTGGGCGTTGAACTTCCTTCAACGCAAGCCTGATTCACAAGCTTCGATTGGGTGTTGGGCCATCCTTCGATGAATTTCAAATCACAAGGCTTCGGCTGCGCATTGGCTACTTCAGGCTTGCCTTCGTTTCACAATGCAAGAACTTCCTACATACTTGCTTCGATTCACAAAGTAGTAGTCCCCTGCAGGCAAGCTTCGATTAGACATCTAAAGATCCTTCGAGCAAGCTTTGGTCCATAAGTATCATTCCAATAGTACCTTCCTTTCACTGGTCTTCGATTCACAAGACAAAAGGCCCCTTTCAACTGACCTTCGATTCACAAGGCAAAAGCTTCCTTATATTTTCCTTCAATCCGCTAGGAAAATACTCCCTCTATGCTTTCCTTCAGCACACAAGGCAAAAGTTTCCTCTTCATGCCTACCTTCGTTTCACCAAGCACAGGATTGCTACATTATGAACATGTTAGTAGCCCATTCAAAGAATACATAAGGCATACATGTGAGTTATTTGAAAGACACAAAAGGGCCATTCAAAGGATATACCTGTCGTCCATTCGAAGGAGGAAACTCTGGGCCAATCGAAGAGAAAGGATAAGGTGTACTTCGAAGGCATGTTAACAAAGTGTCCTTCAATTTGCATATCAGAACAAGACGTCTTTGGATAAGCATATCAACAAAATCAAGCAATCAATGCAAAAGTTGACTGATTGAAGAAGCTCTAATAAAGAAGTTTCTAAACACTTCGAATCAAAACTCAGGGCCAATCGAAGGGCAAGGCATGTGGGGGCATTCGAAAGATCCAAGGGGAAACATGTTCAGGTTCACTCAAGATTTTAAAAAGGCAAGAATTATCCAAATATGGCCAACTTTCAATTTGTTGGATTCTTGTCTCATGGCCTTCAAAGCCTAGTTAATGGTTGTCCCTTACCATTTCCATGCACATCACATCCCTATAAGTACAGGCCTAAAGCACATTGCAAAGGACGGAGAAAAAACCATAAAAAAGAAAGAAACACTCTTGCCACACTCACACTACCAGCCAAACGTTGCATCACATACAATACTTATTACAAATCGAAGTTGCAGGCTGACTGCCCACATAAACATTTTGGCTATACACACATCAGCCAGACGAAAACCTTGCCTCCAGGTATACATACATTACCCCATACAAGCTACACGAAGGGTGCAAGAAATACACCAAAGCTGCCAAAATTAAAGCACACTTTGCAAGCCATCTCCATCCAAAACAAAGCATCCCATTGGTAACAAACCTTCGATCTTAAGTTAATTTTGATTGTTGCATGACATATTAACACTTATAGTTCTATTTGTATTAAGGACTAAGGACCCGGGTTCGACACCCAGGTCCGCATTTGTTTTTATCTCTAATGTCTATGCTGCGGATCTAGCCTAAAATAGACCAACGCACACTGGACGAAGGACTTGGGTTTGACACCCAGGTCTTGCATCTTTATTCTTGCTAATGCTTGTCTTGCAGATCCAGATCGAAAAAACTATATCTTTCCATGGATTGAAGAGACAACTTCTTCCACTGGATCGAAGGCCACATCATTCCCTGGATAGAAGGATGACACCATTCATTGGATCGGAAACTACCTTTCCTTTGGATCAAAAGACTTGCTTTCTTGTATTTTTATTTTTTGTGTTACTTACTTCTTTTATTAGTTTCCCTCTTTAAATTAACATAAAATATAAAAATCATCATAAAAATTAGGATTAGATTTTATTAATTAAATTAATTTCTGAATTAATTAATTAATTAATTATTTTAACCTTTTCTTTAAATCAAAATTAAGTAGACTTGGAATTTGCTTTCTTTTATAAATAAAAACAAACAAATTTTTTTTCCTTTTCCTTAGGATTTTTATACGTTATTTTCCATTTCACACGCGTTACATTCATATTATTGTATCTGCTCACAGTCTGTAATAGCTTAATTTAGGATCTTTCTTTTTTTCTTTTTCCCCAAGTTTTGGACATGTAAATATCCCTCTCCCAGAAGCCTTGTAATAGTGTAGGATTTATATTCCCACATTTTATTTCCTGTACATATTAACTGCCAGATGTATGACTAATAGGATTGTATGGAAAATATTAAAATCAAACGTTAGCAAACTTAACAAAAAAGACAAATAATTGAAACAAGCACACTTGCACATATACACCTCTAGGGTACTCCCACTTTGGACGCCTTTTGGAAAAATAGTCACAACAATTGAGACGTGAGAGATTTTAGTGGCTACCCTCTGGTTCAAAAGATCATAAGTCCCTTGATGACCCTTTCGATGTTTCCTCAGTAAAAATATAATATTAGAACCCTAGGGTAATTACTAAAACTTCTTGCCCAGTTGCCTTTGTGATTATAAAAGCGTCCCTTCAAATGTCTCTCAAACATCCAATAATAGGGCTACCTACTCACTAATAGTAGGATAGCATTGTCTAAAGGATATGAGGAAAAGAACAAACCTTTTAAGTATAAGTAGATAGTTCTTAGATGCTTGCTCAAAACACACATTCACACTTACACCAAAACATTTCAAAAAACATTTTCAAACGCTTTCTCAACACTCTTGAGGAATGATACAAGAGTTATCATAAAGCGAATCGCCGCACTAAGGTATTTTTCAAAATACTTTTCCAAATACACAAAATCATAAGGTATTTCAAAAATTAAGCTAAGCATCTAAGAGCCCGTAGATAACTACGGATGGAAAGGGTGCTAACACCTTCCCTTTCCATAATCTACCCCTTTACTCAAATAATCTCGAAAGGTCTTTTTCTATTCTTTTCACCCTTTCCTTAGTTGGATTAAAGAAAAGTCAGTGGCAACTCTTACTTACCACAACATTTACGAACACAAACACAAAACTAGTATAATAGTCGATTATGCCACCGTATCACATAACTTGCGACTCTGATGGGGAACTTATAAAAAGTGGGGTTACCTTAGAGTTAGATCATTATAAATTTGCTTTACCTTGTATGTTTTGTATGCTTTACTTTTGAGGTCTTGTTTGGGTTGTTACTAAAAGATCATACACCCGGATCTGTGGCACCTTTTTAGGTAAGTAGCAATAAATCATGGAAGTTGTATGGCGTAGACCGATATGGACGAAGTGATGGCTATGTTAGCGTGATACTCTGGCTTGTACTAATGTTCCTTGAGTCAGTCAAGGATAACATTAGGCTTCCTTATAGTGTCATTAAGCACTAACTGACCTTTAGAACCTTTAATTGACTCATCCTAAGCCATTAGAAAGTAGTGAGATGGTCGGCTTTGGTTCCGACCGAAGATTGGTTGATACTCGATACTACACTCATTGAGATTGGACTTTTGGGATATTCTGGCCGCAATACTTTGATGCTTGAGATAGAACAATGCCTAAAAGAAAGGTCAATGATATGAGACTCCTTAGAACCCAATTACTATTAATAGGACATGTTGAGCCAACTTAAACTTCAAGATAGTACTTACCTTTAAACCTCATGCAAGCCTTTGAACCTAAGGCTACTTGTGTGACTTGTTTTCTTTCATTGCCTAACAACTTGAACTCATTGCAGGGCTTTATTTGTACTCCTTGTAGGACTTGTTTGTAGTCATTATCCAATAACTTGGATTTCCTGCAAGACATACTTGTCTTTGTTACCCTACATTTTGCTTGATACATATCATACACATCATATAATCATACCACAACATTTCCTTGACCATATCAAGGATCTCAAGGGCCTGTGATGCAAGTTATGATAAAGCAGATGTCTAGCAAGGGGCAAGGGGATTTATTTTCCTCTAGCCAATGTCGTCAAAAGATCCAAGCACAATAACTTGAGTCAGGGGCTATGGCCCACTTGATATGGTGAGCATGATTCTTGTAGAAGGAAAATCAATGATACAAAAGTTCTTCAATCAAAGCTGCAGTTGGATTCTAACATTTTCCTGTGTTTACCCTGCGAGAGCCTTGAAAACATTGCATCCACCCATCATGCATGTCATTACATAACATGTCTTCTAGTACAGATTTCTCATGTTCTCTCTATTTATTTCAGCAAGGGAAATGGCTCTCAAACAGAACAACAAAGATCTCTAAACTCAAGAGGCTCAGTTCATAGAAATGTTCTTCAACCTATCCAAGGGGCAGGAAGAATTGAAAGCACTCCTCAACGGGAACTTGACAAAGAAACATCCAGACAACAATAAGGATGACCAGTTGGAACAACTGTAGGCTAAGATGGAAAGGATGAGAATCCAGATGAGTAATCAAATGGATCTTATCCAAAATTTAGCTCGGGGACAGGAAGAGTTAAGGATTCACATCAATAAGCTTCATCAAGACGGATGCAACCGTATGAGGCAAACAGTTGAGGCTGGGGACCAATTCATTAATCAGCCCCTGATGAGACAAGAAGTTGGTTTGGCGGAGAGTAGACCTTTTCAAATTGCTTCTATGTCATAAGCCAAACAACAACCTCACCAACAACAACAGGGTAATCAGCGTAAGCGAGATACATCCAATAGGCAATATACCGAACTCAACATGCCAATGTCGCAAGTCTTACAACACATGTTAAGGTTGAAAATTCGTCACATTGAAGGATCCTCCTCGGAATCCTAATACTTCCGCTCCTAGTTACCATCCCAATGAAAAGTGTACATACCACTCCAACAGTCCAGGGCATGATACTTGTTGTATCCCAAATTTTGACCTAAGATACCATCTCCCATCTGCATCATTACATTGCAAGCGTTTTGATCTATCGATTTTTAAAATTCATAACTTTTTCAAGTCAAGAGCTGCTTATTTGTTGAACGCTAAATTTATTAACTGATCAAGATTTAAAATGATGTTTATTAATTATTTATTATCTTAAATTTAAATAATTGGAATTTATTTTCAGTTATTATATAATTTAAAGATTTATAAATAATATAATAAATATTTGAAGGGAAATTCATTAATTGATCAACAATGTTATTTAATTATTTATTATCCTAAGTTTAATAGTTGAAATTTATTTTTTTCAGTTATTATAATTTAGAGAATTATAAATAATGGAATAGATTGAAGATAAGTTTATTGATCAATGATGTTTATTTAATTGTTTATTATTCTGAATTTAATAGTTAGAATTCATTTTCAGTTGTTATAATTTAAAGAATTATAAACGATAAAATAAATAACTAGAGAGAAGAAAAGAATTAATTGATAAAATATTGGAGTTTTATTCATTTTATTCTAATTGTACAATTGTTGTGTAAATACTGTATTTATTTACAAAGTATTTACAATAATAATTTTTACAAAGTTTAAAATAAAATAAAAACTATTCTAATTTTTCCTAAATTCTAAATCTTCTATCCAATGCTTCTCTGTTTGTTCATTTAATTTTACCTGCAAAACAATTAAAAGAAAAAAGTCAGAAATAAATAAATAATTAAAAGCAGAAAATTATTTTTAGTGTTCATCGTTAAAAGCAAACGGCTGGAATCAGTTTTACCCTTTTTGCAAATCGCGGGATTTCTCCCGGTTCACAAAAAAGGGACGAATTTTTATTTTCAAAAATGAATGCACAAATTTAAAGATGCACAAATTCATTTTTTGTTTTCAAAACTACATAATTAAAAAGCCAACTGCATGTTTCAAATCCCATGCATATTTCAAAATCAATATAAAATGCATAATACAAACAGCATATGCATTTCCAATTCCAAGTCAATATCCCAACGTAAACTAGTATAGGAAGAGGCCAAAAACATAAGGTTTTGCTGTACCATGCAGAAGTCAGAGCAGATATGCAGTTCAAATCAATATATGCAAGCAAAAAACATTTCCATTTACATCATTTTCCAGCATTATTTCTTTTTCAGAACAGATGCATAACATATCATTTTTATGTCAAATTTGTATTGAGGAGAGAGAAGAGAGATAGAAGTTTGGTTTTACAGGTTTTGGTTTAGGCAGGAAGAGGATAGAAACAGAACAACAGTAACTTAGTAGAAAAATGAAAAGCATGAAAATAGAATACCAAACAAAACTGGATGAAGCAGATGTGCAGAAGGCCAAGGAAAATATAGTAAAATATACCAAACCTGTAGCATAAACATCCAAGCCAACTAACGGATAGAACAACATCAAACCCCCTTCAAAAATTCAGAGAGTTCAATCTACCTTCAAGCCTCCAATACTCAAAAATTGTCAAACACAATACAAAACCAGTAACCAAGCTCTCAAAAGCCAGAACTTGTTATCTCATAAACCAAAACCTTATGGCCTAAACTACAAACCTGCTACCATAACCATTTTCAAAACCTCAACCATGGCCTAAACCATACACAACCTGCATTAAAACCATAGCCATTTCAAAACACCATCAACATAAACCATAAACCAGTTTCCATCAACATACATAAAACCAACAACCAATATGGCCTAAGCAAAACCAATAACCATGGCCTAAACCTGCATAAACCAGTAACCATAAACCAGAACAACCTTAGGCCACAAACTAAGAACCATGTCAAAACCTGTCAAACCAACAACCTTGGCCTGAAACCACATAACCTGCGTAAAACCAGTACAACATCACCAAAAGTCATAACCACTTCAAAACCTTAAACCATGAAACCGATGTCCAATACCAAAGCCTCAGAATAGCATCATAGGCCATTAGAAAAGCATACAGAAGCATAGCTGAGAAGAAGAGGAAAAGCATACAACGAAGGCATCATTCAAGCATTACATCATCAAGCTAATCAAAACAACAAAAATGTTTCAACCATAGCGTGTTTAAGGCAACCAGAAAAGCCTCACAGGCATTCATCATAGGCG
This sequence comes from Vicia faba, assembly GCA_948472305.1. Taxonomy (NCBI): domain Eukaryota; kingdom Viridiplantae; phylum Streptophyta; class Magnoliopsida; order Fabales; family Fabaceae; genus Vicia; species Vicia faba. Next base: position 1,632,805,725 of record OX451737.1, read on the forward strand.
ACAGTTAAGCAAAGCAAGGTAAAGGCAGAAGAGAAGAACATATTGCACAAAGTTTTCAGTTTTACTCATCATCAAACAAAATTAAGAACGAAATACCGGGCAACTGAAGCAAGCATCCTCACTGTCTTCCCCGCTCGCCCCGGCCTCCTAGCGCACGCCCAACCGTCCTCTTCCGTCTCCAAGGTTAACACTTCTCTTTTTCTTTCTTTCAAAAATACCTCAGATGATCATGTGAGAAAAACGAAGTTAGAATCGAAATGAATCAAAATCGTAACATGCAGTAATCAACAAACCCTAACGAAATATAAAAGATGAAATCACCGTAAATCGGTCGCCCCAAAGCGTTGTTGGAGGGAAGAAGAGGTTGGAAGTACCAGCGGCCATGGACAAACGGGCAAAGAACTCAGAAGCTTAGACCAAGACGAAGAACAACGCGAGGACGAAGAAGACAAGCAAGCGCCGCTCTGCCAAAACCTTGTGAACCCTAATCCCAAACTAAACAAACGCGTTTAACCCTAAACCTTGTGTCAACGATTTGGACTTAACTCATGCCCTGCCTAAGCCCAACGATTTGCTTATCCACCCCCTATCTTGCTTATGATATTCTTGATTTTTGGCCTCTTAAAACCTCTTCTGGCCCATGCTTTTGTTTATCATTTTCTTTTGTTCTTGATACATTTTTTTTATTTGATTTCCTTAGCCCTTTTCTTAATTATTATTAGTTAGTTAGTTAATAAGTTAATAATAGGTGTATTTCTTAATTAAAACAAATTTTAATAATTGGATTATTTTATTAGTTTAACATTTGGTTTAATCTAGTAATTTTAGTATTTTTTTATTAGGTTTAGTTAAATAACTCTTAAAGTTTAATTTAGTTTAGATTTATTTAGTAAGTAATAGTTTATATTAATACCAAAAATATATAAAAAAAAATAGAATTTAAGAATTAAAATATTTTACTTTCTTTAATTAATTCACTTGCGTTATTAACATTAAATAAAAAAATAAAACTCTGAAAACATATAAAAAAATATAGAAAACTTAAAAACATTTTACTTTCCTTAATTAATTCCCTCGCTTTAGTTAAATATTAGATAAAAATACAAAAATGCATATTTACACCATTTAGTCTTTTATTTAAATTGTTGTATATCATTTATCTATCATAATTTTCTGTTTAATTATTTCATCTTTATTCGATTATTCCGTTTACGTCTAAATCCAAGAGAAAAATGATTAAACTGGTCGACTTCATGTCCTCAAATCCAATCATGCGAACATTTGCATTTCGTTAAAACTTAAGACAATTTTCCCCCAAATATCCAATCTTTTCAAACTTATACCTTTCAAGCCAAAACTTCGACATTAGGTCGTCGTATCTTCAAAAACCCGTCCGTACCCCTTTTCGGCCAAAACAATTTATTTCTTAATCAAACGGTCAATTTTAATAAAACAAATATTTCAAAAGGTTCCTATAGAGTACTATAGATACATTGGGTGCTAATACCTTCCCACTGTATAATCAACCCCCGAACCATAGATCTCTTTTCAAAAAACGTCTTGTATTTTTATTACTTTTAAAAGTATTATTTACATTGCATATTTAGGGTTTTATTTCGCTCTTTCCCCTTTTCCCTTGGAAACAATAAAGCGCGGTGGCGACTCTTGCTTTTGCGAGACGAATTAATCAATAATTCGATCTCCGATTTACCCCGCTACATTTTTTATCGCTACAGAATTGGTGACTCTGCTGGGGAAAGATTGACCTCTTGCTGGTCCATCCCTAAGTGGGTTAAGCCTAGTTTGTTTTATCTGTTTTATTATTATTTGATTTGTTTGATTATGTGTTTAAATTGGGGTTGTTTGGGTTTTTTTAAAGGACGAATCCTATACCCGGATTAAGTTACACTTAAGAATAGGACGGGCGGTACAGTCATGTTAACTTTGAGGGAGTAATCTCGAAGAAGGAGGCATGAGATCCCCCACTCAATGGAAGGCCCTCTTGAACTTAATATTTGTTTACCGAGTAATTGGGAAGACATTATTATTTTCGACCTAGGAGCCAGAGAAGTTGAGGACCGTAGAACCCTAACCCATCTTGGCCTTTTTAGGTGTAGCGCGGAGACTATAACGGAGTAATTCGGAAGTAGTTGTTACGCGATGCTACGCTCGAACGAGTTTCTCTTGAGAATATTGCTAATTATTGAGTAATCAAGACGTTGGTAATACCCGAAGGAGGAATGTAGACTCTGGGAACTCTTAGAACCTTGTCTTAGAAGTGTGATTGAACCATTAGTACATACCTTGGGGTGGGCTTTACCCTTGACTCCATGCTGAACGTTGAACCTTTGAACCCCGTGTTTGTGAACTTGTGTGTAACTGTTGCATTATCATTCATTCATGCATTCATCAACATTTTTGTGGAAAAACTTGTTTTTCAAGGAACTTAGGAATGATTTTGCAGACATCTCAGATACTATGGAATTTGGAAGGAGAAACACTCGAAGTTTTAGTTTTAAGGAGCCCGAGATTGAAGAATTGAAGAGTTTGATTCTTGAGATCAAGAGCCTGATGGATTTTCAGAAAAAGTTTGGGTCCATTATACCTCTCATGAAGCGCAAGATGAAGGAAGGCATCCTTAATACGTTGGTCCAATTCTACGATCCTTTGTACCGATGTTTCACCTTTCCGAATTACCAGTTAATGCCCACCTTAGAAGAGTACTCCTACATACTTGGTTTGCCGATCACCGACTGTGTTCCTTTTTCCGGATTAGAAGAGGAACCCAAATCTCACGAGATAGCGACCATCACCCACTTGAAGAAGTCAAAGATAGAGGAGAACATGACTACAAAAGGGGGAATCCGAGGTTTGTCTGCGCAGTTTTTGTTGAGGAAAGCTCGTCATTTCGCTGAGATAAAAGATACTATTGCCTTTGAAGACGTGTTTGCTTTACTCGCCTATGGTCTATTCTTGTTCCCTAACATTGATAAGTTTGTGGATATCAACGCCATCAGAATTTTCTTGATTGGAAATCCGGTCCCTACGCTGCTGGGAGATACCTACTACTCCATCCATCTTCGAAACTTTTATCAAGGAGGAATGATTATTTGTTGTGTACCGTTGTTGTATCAGTGGTATGTTTCTCATCTACCTGGGTCTGATGTTTTCTGGGATCTCGAGAAAGAGCCGAGATGGGCGCCAAAAATTATGGCTCTCACTCATTTTGACATTGATTGGTATAATCGAGTTTACTACGACGTGAAGATCATCGATAGCTGTGGTGCTTTTCCTAACGTGCCTCTTCTTGGTACGAAAGGTGGAATTAATTATAACCCTGTTCTCACGCGCCGTCAGTTTGGATATCCGATGAGGGACAAGCCAAACAACATCCATGTGAGTGGTTTCTTTCTACAAGAAGGACAAGACCATCAGGCAGCTAAGAGGGAGATCGAAGGAGCTTGGCGCCACATCCATAGGAAAGGGAGAGACATGTTAGGACATAGAGGTGCCGTTTCTTTGGATCCTTACCTACAATGGGTCCGTGCTAGGGCTTGTGCTCTCAAGATGCCCTATAAACCTGAGAAACCTTTATTCCCTACCGTTGCATCGTCATCTGTTGTTATCCCTATCAAGAATATGGGAGAATACCAAGGAAATCTGGCCAGGATGAAGTCCAAGAGAGATGCTTGGAAAGAAAAGTATAATATGTCTGAATATGAGAATCGGGTCCTGACTCGACAGCTAAAGGAAAAGGAGGATTTGCTATTTATTCAAGACGGCTGGTTCATTGATCATGATGAGAAACTTCGTCAAAAGGATGCTTTACTGAAGAAGTATGCTAGTGAAAGGAAGAGAAAGAAGGAATGTTCGGTAAGCGTTGCTCTTGTTCCTAATCCACAAAAGGAAATCATTGATTGACTGGTAGCTGAGAAGAAAGAGATGGAATGCTTGCATGAAGCGAAGATCAGGAAGCTCCGTTTACAATTGGTATTTGGTCCTTCATCTGATGATTCTGAGTGATCTTTAGCTTTTAGTTTATTTTATTAATGTCATTTTGTAAAATTTGTAAAAGGGCTTCATGTTCCAAAGTTGTAATTTACTGCTTTTATTATGGACTTCATGTTCCAAGATTGTAATTTACTGCTTTTATTATGGACTTCATGTTCCAAGATTGTAATTTACTGCTTTTATTATGGACTTCATGTTCCAAGGTTGTAATTTACTGCTTTTTATTATGGGCTTCATGTTCCAAATTTGTAGTTTACTGCTTTATTATTGGATTGTTATCCCAAAGTTGTAATTTATTTTGTTGTTTCAAAGTTGTAAGTTGTAATTTACCGCTTTTGAGTAATGGATGAGTTTTGTTGTTCCGAATTCATTTACCATTGATGTGCGCAAAATTATCAAAGTTCCTTGAAAAAATTATTAAAATGAATCATCATTTGCATCACACATCATGCATCATTCAACATTTCACTTCACCATGTTTTCTAGAGTCTTATCCTTGTTCTTTTTCCACTCCAAAGGTTGTCAAGCTGTCTCATCGATACGATACTCGAGCTAATCGACAGAGAAAGATGGAAGATCTGGAACAGGAGAACCACGAGCTTCGTGAGGAGGTCGCTACCCTTCGTGTCGGTATGGAAAAGTTAACTGCGTTAGTGGAAAGTTTGGTGGCTGTTCAGAATCAGCCATCGACTACAGCTGCTGAGACTCAGACTTCAACTACTGTGGTTTCCAAGATTGTCACCGTTCCAACATCTGTGACTCAGATCAACTCTCCGCTTCAACATCAGATGCCGAAAGGTTTTCCGTGGGGAATGCCTTACAACTTTGGGCCAGAGGGGTATCAGCCTGTCGTACAGCCTTTGTTTCAACCTACTTTGTCTCCTCCTCAACCAAAGACAACTGCCATGCCGCCAGTAATCCCGTCTGTAACACCTTTTCCGCAACCGGTAATGACAACTGTCGCTCCTGTGGTTCACTCTGTGCCATACTTGAATGAACCTATTTATCCTGCCGAACCTGCTGAAAGTTTGGGTCTTTTTGATAGAATGGAAGAATTTCAAGATCAGTTCCAAGAAATGCAGAAGGAGCTTAGAGCGTTAAAGGGGAAGGATTTGTTTGGGAAGAACACGCATGACCTTTGTTTAGTCCCGAATGTCAAGATTCCAGCAAAATTCAAAGTGCCAGACTTTGAAAGATATAAGGGTGATTCGTGTCCTCGAAGTCACTTGACTATGTACGTGAGGAAGATGTCTACGTATTCTGATGATCATGACTTGTTGATTCATTATTTTCAAGACAGTTTGACGGGTGCTGCTCTAAAGTGGTATATGGGTTTAGACAGTATTCGGATCCGCAACTTCAACGATCTTAGCGAAGCCTTTGTTCACCAGTAGAAGTATAACGTTGACATGGCACCGGACAGGTATCAACGCCGGGCGATGTTGCAGAGAGACAGAGAATCTTTTAAGGAATACGCCCAGAGGTGGCGTGAAATTGCTGCTCAAATCTATCCACCTCTTGAGGAGAAAGAGACGACGAAGATATTCTTGAAGACTTTAGGTTCCTTTTACTATGAAAGAATGATAGCCAGCGCACCCAGTGACTTCACCGAAATGGTAAGCATGGGCATGCGGTTAGAGGAAGGGATTCGTGAAGGGCGTTTGGTTAAAGAAGGAAGTCCGTCTAGCAGTACTAAGAAGTTTGGAAGTGTTTTCCCGAAAAGAAAAGAGCAGGATATCAGCGAATTGTTCCCGGGGAGACCGAGGAGAGGTTACTCGCACGTTGCGGAAGTCACCCCGGCTGTCCGCCCAGCTTTGATGACCCCAGCTCATCAAACTCCACCAACTCAACAACGGCCATTTCAACAGCAGCCTCGACAACAGGCTTATCCATTCAACAATCAGAACCGTTCACCCAGAAAACCGCAATTCGATGCCATTCCTATGAATTATACTGAATTATTCCCTGCTCTTATCAGAAAGAACCTCATAACGACAAAGCCTCCTCCTGTCGCACCGAATAGTACTTCTCCGTGGTACAAGGCGGATCAGTTTTGTGAGTATCATCAAGGGTCGCCGGGGCACAACCTTGAAAGTTGTTTTGCTTTGAAGGCGGACGTGCAGAGGTTGATTAAGAATGGTATCCTATCTGTTGTACCCCAAAATTTTCCCTCCCATATTCTTCAAGAATTGCAAAGAGCATGCTTCAAAATCTCCCCAAGGGTTGCACAGTTCAAAGGCCTCCTAACAGTCAAAAATTAGGGTTTTGGTTCTGGCAAAGTAAATGAAGTTTCCAAGGGTTCAAACAAGTCCCACATGCCTACAAATATGGTCAAGCATCCACATACGAAGTTTCAAGACTTACAGCACAAAATTGCACAGTCAAAAACCCTAATTGCACTACAGTCAACTGTAGGGGCAAAATGGTCATTTGACAGTCAAAAGTTCAAATTTTTGGTCAACATCTCATTTTGAAGCCACAAACATCATTTGATCAATGCTTGATCATGATTCTCAAAGCTTGGTTCAAAAAGTCTCAAGATGCAAAAGTTTCCATATTTGGACAGTTGAAAAAGTCAACTGTAACTTGACCAAGGCATAACTTCCACATGGTTTATCAGAAAAATTCCATCCAAAGCTCATTTTGAAGAGAAAGACATTTCCTAAAACTCCTCTTCACACTTCAAATCCAAGAAATGCTCTCACAAAAAGTTATCAATTTCAACATTATAGGTCATTTTCAAAAGTCAACAAAAAGGGACTTTAAGTCAAAGGCCATAACTTGATATTGGTAAATCAAAATGACATGGGACCAAAGGAATTGGTTATAGGACTTCAAGACCTTTCCAACATGTCCAAGAACATGATCAAAGCTTAAAAATTGAGCAAGATATGCCTTGTGGAAGTTGGGAAATTTTTGGATATTTTGAAAAGTCAACTTTGCTTCAAATGTCTTAAAATTGCTAATGGGCCACATTTTCTTCCAAGATTGATCATCCAAAGCATATGCACGACCATAGGGCCCAAAAGGGATTTTTTTTCATCATTTTTATTATTTATTTGAATTTTTAATTACAATTAATTCATTTAATTAATTAAAATGTGGAAAAAATACTAAACCAATGTAATCAAATCTTTTGTGCAGAATAAACTCTCATTGGACACTCAAGATTCGTGCATAATCAAAAGTGGAAGGTTTTGCCATGATTGGAATCAAATATGCATGGAAAAGATTTGATAATATATGCCATGAAAATCAAATATCTTTCCATCAATGCAAAGGGTTTTTGGATCAAAATTTGAACCCTAATCATTCCATACATAAGCCAGAAGCAAACCCTAGTGCGAGGAACCTCCAAGCTGCGCCAGAACTCAAGAACAAAGTTTGAGTTTTTGTCAAAAAATTCCAAAACTGAAAACTACATTCCAGTGCGATTCAAAGGAAAATAATCATTCCATTACATTCCTGAGACTTCAAGGAAGGTTTTCAGATCAAAACCATCATCCCTAACGCCCATAATTGGTAACTAGAAGTCAGACCGTGTCACTTTTTTTGCATAATCGTATTGTATCATTCATGCCATGATTTTCAATTCTAATGCTTGTTTTGTATTGTTCTTATCATTCTGAAGCTAACCCTATTGTTTAATTAAGTTTTGCTTGCCCATACGCGATTTCACCATGGAAGATTGTTAGGGTTTCAGAAACCTTGAATTGGGGTTTCTCAGTTATGGAAAAATCAGGACACGAGACTTAGACCATTAAAATCAGGACTCTCATACGAACTCAATGCTTAGGTCGCGATTAATTTATGACCAAAGGATTTCTAATCGCTATTTTTGTATGCAGCACTTAGTGGGGGTTTAAAACCCCCGCTATTCAATCTGTTTTTGTTTCAGATACAGCGCACAGATGGAGAAGACGGTGATGTGTAAGGCGATGGTTGGTGTATTTGAATTGCGCGCGGAAAAATGCCAATAGCCCTTGTTTTATCTTATATTGATTTTTTGTCATATAATAAACAAAGCGCGTGGTTGGATCAGTTGGCAAGGCGTGGGGTTGGTAATCTCTGGGACCTGGGTTCAAATCCCAGGTCCCTCTTTCTTGTTCCATATTATTTTTCTAACCATACTTGCGTGCAACGTTCTCTCCAAACATCCACCATACGCCCACAATCTCAGCTTGCCACGCATCCCATGATCCCAATCCAAAGGTCCAGATTTGAAGAACATCCTAGGCCTCAGTCAATGCACACACACGCTTCATGAAAAGTCAAACAAAGGCTTTAAACGTTGGGCCTGATTGCTAGCCAAAAAACCTCCAGTTTGGGGACAGAACCCCCCTTGGTTTGCTTCTTCATTCTTTTTATATTTTTCTATTTTTATTTGTTTTAATTAGTTTTAATTTTATTTAACATTTTCTTAATATAAAAAATAATATCAAAATCAGAAAAGACAAAAATCAAAATATATTTTATTTAACTAATATTTTTGTAAATAAATTTCATTAATTAATTTAGCTTTTTAAATTTAGGTTTAACTTTAACATTTTCTTAATAAATTTAAAATTTGTAGAATTACGTTTTAATTACTTTCACCTTTTTCTTTTCTTTTATTAATTATTAATTGTTAATTATTATTTTTGTAAATAAAATTGTATTAATTAATTAGGTTTATTTTTAGGTTAAATTTTAATGCTTTTCTTAATAAATTAAAAATAACTAGAATTAGGGTTAATTAATTAATTTCATTTAGTTCTCATTAAAAAATTCATAAATACAAAAACTCAAAAATAATTTCTTTTCATTTTAATTTAATTAATTTGTTAATATAATTTGATTTCATTAAAAAGGGTCCAGCGCCCTCGCATTCCCGATTTTTATTCTCTTCGCGCATTTTATTCTTATTCCTTTCTTTTAAATATTTATGTAATTCTCCCAAAGCCGTGTAAATTGGACATTTTATATTTTCTCGCACTTTATTTTATGTCAAATCGGGTCCTGAATTTAATTTGGCGATGTGGACCCGCACCTTTGTAATAATTTAGGAACTTTATATTTCTCGCAACCCTTTTAACTGCTAATAAATTGCATGCAAGAATGAATGTTAAAATAAAAACAAAAGCGTAGATCACCCATACATGACAAGACAAAATATCTGAACATGACACACAAATCACACACCACCCCTAGGGTACGCCTCACTGTTGCCTTGCCCCTCGAAAGGTGATCGTCGAGTAGAGGATGTTTTAGTAAGTCCTCATGATCCGGGAACCTGGCATGAGGGTAGCTTCTAAGGTGTCTTCCTATTGCTCCGGTGATCACCACGTCCCAAACTTCGAATTGACCCGAACACCTCCAACGGTGGTGCTACCTACCTCTCAATGGTGGGATGGCACTACTTTAAAGGACATTTACACAGACGAATTCCTTAGGGTAGGTAGACGACTCTAGATACTTGCTCTAATTTCAAAAACAAATCAAAAATACTTTTCACACCGACACCTTTTCAAAAAGCTTTCGAAAGCAACTTTTCAAACACTCTTGAGGACCGATACAAGAGTCGAACTGGAATTTTCAAAGAAACTTTTTAAAACCCACAATTGAAAAGCAAACAAACCATTTTTGAAAACACAATGAGCAAGTATCTAAGAGCCCATGAATAACCATGGATAGAAAGGGTGCTAACACCTTCCCTTTCTATAATCTACCTCCCGAACCGAGAGCAATCTCTATAAGGAATTTTTCTGTGCTTTTTTCCTTTCCATTTGGAGAAAATAAAAGATGGTGGCGACTCTTGCTTCCGCGACATTTCGCGAACCAGCGTTAAACAGTCAGTTCCAGATCCACCGATCACAGAACTGGCGACTCTGCTGGGGAAGTTTATAAAGTAAGGTGTACCTTAGGGATAGTTCATAACTATGTTTTCAATTGTATTGATTTGCTTGCTTTAAAATTGTGGGACTGTCTTGGGAGTTCTATAGATCCTAACCCGGATCTGGGGATACCTTCTTAGAAAGTAGCAACAAGGCTGTGAGGGAACTGTGCGGGGTATACCGACATGGTTGAAACAGTCTGCTACGTTGATGTGGCACTTTGGTGTGTACCGGTAACCCTTGAGTTCAGTCAAGGAGAGTACGGGGCCTCCGCGTGGTGTCATGAAGCATCAACAGACCTTAGGAACCTTAATTGAACTATCTTGGCCTCTTTAGGGTAGTGAGATAACTGACTTTGGTGCAGTCCGAGGTTGGTTGATACTCGATACTACACTCAATTGAGGGTTGCTTTCCTGGAATATTTCAGTCGCCAGTTCAGTGGCTAAATAGAAACGATGAACAATGAAAGCAATCCGGTGATATTGGGACCCTTAGAACCCGGTTACTTCTAATAGGACAGGTTGAGCCCACCAACTTCAAGAGGGTAATACCCAGACCCCATGCTGGCCTAAACTCCAAGGGCTGTGGTGTGACTTGTGTGCTTTCATACTTGACTACTTGCATGCTTGTTATCTGACACTTGAGTTTCTTGCAGGTTTTGTTTATAGTCCTTAATTGGGACTCATAACAGGGTTTACTCACATTACCCCATGCATACCATAACATCATACCATTGCATACATCTTAACCCATTTCAAGGATCTCAAGGGCTTGTGATGCAGGTCATGGTGAATCAACTATCCCAGCAAGGGGCAAAGAGGATTTATTTTCCTCTAGACAGGGTTGTCAGGGGCTATGACCCACTGGATATGGTGAGCCTTTGACCCTTGAAGAAGGACTCTCAATAATATGCAGTGCCTTCAGTCAAGCTACCGGTTTCAAATTCTAACAAATTTCTTGTTTACCCCGCGAGGTCCTTGAAAACATTGCATGCATATCATACATATCATTGCATTACAGGTACACTTGTTGCAGGTCACTTACCTTCTTCGCTGTTTATTTCAGCAGTCATCATGAATCCTGAATCATCCGAGGGACAAACTATCAAGGCCCTCCAGGCCCAGAATGCCCAGTTCCAGGAGTTGATTATGAGTCTAGCCCAGGGTCAAAAGGAATTGAAGACTCTGATTCAGAAGAAGAAGAAGAGAACTGTTTTGTTCATCCCTAGACGCAGATCTGGGAACACACTACAGAACGAAGCTGAGAGGACCACTCCATCTGTGGGGGAAGGCAGTCACCATGAGAGAGAGGTGCCTAGTCCAGTGGTCTCTGACAACGAGACGGAGTTCAATGATGAGCAGTACCCTCCAGCTGAGGACCGGTACAAACAACTAGAGGATCGTCTGAATGCCATGGAAATTCAACAAGTGCCTGGGTTGGATTTCGGAGACCTGGGTCTATCTTCCGGTGTGGTGATCCCACACAAATTCAAGGCTCATTCTTTTGTTAAGTATGATGGGGCATCCTGTCCTAAGCTGCATCTCAGATCTTATGTGCGGAAGATTCAACCGTATACTGTGGACAAGAACTTGTGGATCCACTTCTTCCAGGAAAGTCTTTCAGGGACTCATCTCGAATGGTTCTATCAGCTGGACGAAACCAAGGTTCGTAACTGGGAGGAGTTGGCTACTGCTTTTTACAAGCAGTATCAGTATAATGCCGACCTCGCTCCTACACGTACTCAACTCCAGGGTATGTCGTTAGGATCGGGAGAAGGTTTCAAAGAGTATGCGCAGAGATGGAGAGACCTTGCTGGGAGGGTACAACCACCTTTGACTGACCGGGAACTAGTTGATATGTTCTTGGGGACCCTATCCGGGCCGTTCTTCAATCATCTCATTGGTAATTCATCTGCAGGGTTTACCGACCTCATTCTGACTGGGGAAAGAATTGAAGCTGGTATCAAGGCCGGGAAGATTCAAGAGACCACACCTTCTGATACTCACAAAAAGCCTTACACGGGAAAGAAGGAATCTAATGCTGCATACGGTCAAAAGAGACGCCATGACCAACAGGCAGGGGCAGTCATGATCTCTGGTTCTGCGCCACGCCGAAAACCACAAAAGGGAAATCAGCGAAGGCCGGACGAGCCTAAAAGACAATTCACCAACATCAACATGTCATGGTCACAAGCATTGCAGCATATGTTGAAGATGAATCTGATTGCGGTGATCAACCCTCCTGCAAATCCCAAGACCTCCTCTCCAAACTACAATCCGGAGGAGAGGTGTGCTTATCATTCTGATAGCCCGGGGCACGATACTGAGGACTGTTGGGCGCTAAAGTATAAGATCCAGAATATGATCAATGCTAAGGAGATCAAATTCGAGCCTGCTGAGACTCCCATTGTGACCACTGCTCCTTTGCCAAAACATGGCTAGGATTGAGAGATTTTTGTTCATTTGAATTCAAGTTGTATTTTTCTTTTCTTGTTCAAACAAACAATTGTCATGTTAAACTCTTTTATTTCATGAATGCATTACACATGTCTGTCTTGAATTAATTATGCGTACTATACTTAAAGCTGCTTTCATATTTTTTGTGATGATAAACTCTTGATTAATAATTCTAAGCCTCTTGAGGGAGGATGACGAAAACGATACCACGATCCTTACAGTATGCTTTTGAACAGACCCCGCTGATGAGGTACAGGCATTGTTTCAATCCCTAAACACTGGAGTTATAAGGAAGATAATCCCTCATTAACCCCTCTGAGCCAAAGAAGTAGGAGTTTTTCTTTTCGAAAAAAAAATAAAACCCTTCATCATAACCTGGGGCAGGGTAGTTCTCTCAATTGATCCAAGTGCACAACAAATGGCACCAAAGAGGTCCTTACAAAACGAAAGACAGTGACGATTCCGAATAATCATAAGGATAGGCAGTCATTATCAAATAAAAACCCAATAAGTCAAAACCTATGAAGGAGACTTACAAAACTGGGGCATCCCGCTGACTGTAATCACAAAAGAAATAGTTCAGGCAAAATTTAGGGATGGCAAAATCAAGAAGAAAGAGGTCATACAAACCCTCAACAATAACAAAAAGGAATGACTGCCTATTCAGAATAAATCATCAATATCTGAACCATCATTGGAACGTCAGGACAAAGACTCAATCAAGGTCTAATGCACGATCAACTGAGCTTAGGTTTGAAGAACATCACGAAGAGTGGGTGGGTACAAATAATTTGAGCCTTTATCCTTTGTTTCTTAAACCATGAACCAGGCCACACTACAACCCTTAAAAGTCCTAGCTGAAGCATGGGTTAGTTCGAAAGCATACTGTTACAAAGGTATCCTGACTCCTTAAGGCTTGCGGTAAAATAACGAGTTGACATCACATTTTACAAAAAAAAACTCACTTGCTTTTATTGAAAAATGCATTTTCAAAAATTTCAAGACAGACATAAGTTTTGCATTCTTAAGATAACATTGTTTGTATATGATTATTTGTTTGAACAGCAGAGAACTTTGCGCAACGAATATCCGATGAACAAAAGTCTTCTCAACAAAGAGTCACCTCCAATGGAAGAAACACTTCCAATCAAGGGGCAGACGTGATTATTGTCCATCATCTGGGGCAGTTAAGTCAAGATTCGAAGAACCTCTCAAAAGGCCAACCAGCTTGGGGGCAAATCTCCATCTGGGGCATTCCGACAACGAATCTTGCCTGATCAAACATCTTCTAGTGGTACGGCAACGCAATACTATTGACAGGGGCACTTCCCTGCACCCTGAGAGCGCGGACATAGTTGAAAAAAATACTATGCAAAATCAAAGACCCGCTAGGTTGACACACCTAGGCAAAAATAAGGGCTTCCCGACGAACCAAAAGGGTTCGAGCAAAAATAAGGGATGAAATGGAAAAATCTGTACACCCGGAAAGTCGAAAACCTGAAAAGGCGGCTTGGGCAAAAATGGGTATCCCGGTGGACTGAAAACCCGAAGGGGCAGTCCAGGCAAAAATTAGGGATTTAAGCGTACGACTATGTCCCGGCATCTAAATCACCTGTCTACCAGAAGATTTGTCAACTACCTCCACAAGGTATCTTTCCCCTCACCTCAGGAACAGGGGCAATAGTGAGTTACCCAAACGATCTAATTGCTCTGTCAACCAAAGTACCAAGGAAAGGTCAATCAAAAGATGATTACCATCTACCTTTACAGCTTCAGATCAACACTGGTAACAAGCCAAAAAATTCTGTGGACGATTGATCGTGGGTTAATATCCGAAACCAAACAGGACAATTATCTACTTGATCATCCTCCGGCAACCCTACACCGGTTCCTTTTATTTCAGAAGAAGTCTTACAAGGGCTCATCAACAGGAAACCCCACACCGGTTCCCTCTCAACCTACACTAATTCCTTCTCAATTTTCAGACGAAGTCTTACACGGACTTATCATCAAAGTGACCCTACACCGGTTCCTCCTAAAAAGTCTTACACGGATTTATCTCAAGTTTTACACGAACTTACCTCCAGGTAGCCTTACCCCGGTTCCTCCTGAAGTCTTACACGGACTTATCTCAAGGTGACCTCACCCCGGTTCATCCAGAAGTTTTACACGAACTTACCTCCAGGTAGCCTTACCCCGGTTCCTCCTGAAGTCTTACACGGACTTATCTCAAGGTGACCTCACGCCGGTTCATCCAGAAGTTTTACACGAACTTATCCTGCAGTAACCTTACCCCGGTTCCTCCTGAAGTCTTACATGGACTTATCTCAAGATAACCTTACCCCGGTTCATCCAGAAGTTTTACACGAACTTATCCTGAAGTAACCTTACCCCGGTTCCTCCAGAAGTCTTACACGGACTTATCTCAAGATAACCTTACCCCGGTTCATCAAGAAGTTTTACACGAACTTATCCTGCGGTAACCTTACCCCATCTCCGCCAAAGTTTTACACGAACTTATCCCGAAGAAACCCTACACAGGTTCTCTCTCCCCAAAGATGCAGTTTTACACGGACTCGTCATCAGAAACCCTACCCAGGTTTTGCCTCTTCAAAGATGCAGTTTTACACTGGCTCATCGTCAAAGTAACCCCACACAGGTTCCCTTCTCAACTCCAAACGTAGTTTTACACGGACTCGTCATCAGTAACCCTACACAGGTGTCCTTCTTTCCAAGATGCGTTTTTACACGAGCTCATCATCGGGCAACCCTACATAGGTTCCCTCTCTCAACTTACAAAAATTACACCTCAAGAATTTCCCCAGGAAAGTTCAATTCATCTCCCCAGCAGTAAGCTTATCCCCAGTAGATTCTGGAAGCTTACCCTCGCAGAGCACGAACGCATCCCCCAGCTTTATTCAAAGAGTTATTTCCCTACCAGGGTATAACTGGGTTATCCTCAGCCAAAAGCCACGGAAAGAGCGTCCTCGACGAAGTCTTCTTATCCCCAGCGAAGTCTATTAACACTTCCAACACAACAATGGTATATCCCCAGCGAAGTTACCATCAACATTTCAGCACAGTATCTCTCTCCCCACAGAGTATTGCTTCCCAGCAAGGTCACTAGAGTACTTTTCTCTCCGCAGAGTAGTCCATTCGCCAAGTTTATCCCCCAACGGAGTTATCTTCTCCTACCGGTATTCTTGCAACTATCATCCCCAGCGGAGGCAAAGATCTATTCTCCAACATCAGCCCAGGAGTGACTTCCCGGCACCCGTCAAGGATTTATTTTCCTAGACAAAAACATACATCACATACATCATTATAGCATGCATAAATGCATCATACCTTACAAATCTCATTTATGTTGAGAACATCATCGCTTGATTCATATCATGCCTTGCATATGACTGACCTTTACCTTTCAGGAAAGATTCAGTTAAGTTCTCAACTATATTTCAAGACCTAGACCGGTTCAGTTAAATCGACCCTAAGATTTTTCTGTTTCTTATCTAGTCAAAGGCCTTCTCTGGTTCAGTCAGATCGACCCTAAGATCTCCCTGTTTCTTATCCAGTTGAAGATTTCAAGACCTAGACTGGTTCAGTTAAATCGACCCTAAGATTTCTCTGTTTCTTATCCAGTCAAAGGCCTTCTCTGGTTCAGTCAGATCGACCCTAAGATCTCCCTGTTTCTTATCCAGTTGAAGACATTTCAAGACCTAGACCGGTTCAGTTAAATCGACCCTAAGATTTCTCTGTTTCTTATCCAGTCAAAGGCTTTCTCTGGTTCAGTCAGATCGACCCTAAGATCTCCCTGTTTCTTATCCAGTTGAAGACATTTCAAGACCTAGACCGGTTCAGTTAAATCGACCCTAAGATTTTTCTGTTTCTTATCCAGTCAAAGGCCTTCTCTGGTTCAGTCAGATCGACCCTAAGATCTCCCTGTTTCTTATCCAGTTGAAGACATTTCAAGACCTAGACCGGTTCAGTTAAATCGACCCTAAGATTTCTCTGTTTCTTATCCAGTCAAAGGCTTTCTCTGGTTCAGTCAGATCGACCCTAAGATCTCCCTGTTTCTTATCCAGTTGAAGACATTTCAAGACCTAGACCGGTTCAGTTAAATTAACCCTAAGATTTTTCTGTTTCTTATCCAGTCAAAGGCCTTCTCTGGTTCAGTCAGATCGACCCTAAGATCTCCCTGTTTCTTATCCAGTTGAAGACATTTCAAGACCTTGACCGATTCAATCAGATCGACCCTAAGATCTCCCTGTTTCTTATCCAGTCAAAGGCCTTCTCTAGTCCAGCTAAATCGACCCCTAACAGATTTTCCTGATAAAGACTCAGTAGAAGATACCCAATATTCTCTCAGCGTTACTGTTGAGGTAGAAGTCACCCAAGATTCTCTCAGCGTTCCTATTGAGGTAGTAATCATCCAAGGTTCTCTCAGCGTTCCTGTTGAGGTAGTAACCATCCCTGGTTCATTCATCACCTTTTGAAGATCCAAATCCAGCTCCTGTAACCGGTCAGGACACATCTATACAAGGAATTTGAAGACCAGCTCCTGTAACGGGTCAGGTAATCCTTTTCTTTTGCAGGTACGCAAGTTCTCGCTAAGGAATCTCTTACGCGATCGACACCCCGGTGGCATCTATAAACCCATCCACCTTCCATCATCTCTTAGCATGGCATCTATAAGCCCATCATCCTATTCATCAATCTCCAAATGGCATCTATAAGCCCATTCCACCATCACACTACTATGTGAGCGCAAATTTCTGGACACTCTAGTGTTCAATCATCTTCCACCTTCGGATTACGAAAGGCACGTCAGCCAATCTGCATCCTCAGGTCTAAGAAGATTGAACAGGGGCAACTGTTGTACCCCAAAATTTTCCCTCCCATATTCTTCAAGAATTGCAAAGAGCATGCTTCAAAATCTCCCCAAGGGTTGCACAGTTCAAAGGCCTCCTAACAGTAAAAAATTAGGGTTTTGGTTCTGGCAAAGTAAATGAAGTTTCCAAGGGTTCAAACAAGTCCCACATGCCTACAAATATGGTCAAGCATCCACATACGAAGTTTCAAGACTTACAACACAAAATTGCACAGTCAAAAACCCTAATTGCACTACAGTCAACTGTAGGGGCAAAATGGTCATTTGACAGTCAAAAGTTCAAATTTTTGGTCAACATCTCATTTTTAAGCCACAAACATCATTTGATCAATGCTTGATCATGATTCTCAAAGCTTGGCTCAAAAAGTCTCAAGATGCAAAAGTTTCCATATTTGGACAGTTGAAAAAGTCAACTGTAACTTGACCAAGGCATAACTTCCACATGGTTTATCATAAAAATTCCATCCAAAGCTCATTTTGAAGAGAAAGACATTTCCTACAACTCCTCTTCACACTTCAAATCCAAGAAATGCTCTCACAAAAAGTTATCAATTTCAACATTATAGGTCATTTTCAAAAGTCAACAAAAAGGGACTTTAAGTCAAAGGCCATAACTTGATATTGGTAAATAAAAATGACATGGGACCAAAGGCATTGGTTAGAGGACTTCAAGACCTTTCCAAAATGTCCAAGAACATGATCAAAGCTTAAAAATTGAGCAAGATATGCCTTGTGGAAGTTGGGAAATCTTTGGATATTTTGAAAAGTCAACTTTGCTTCAAATGTCTTAAAATTGCTAATGGGCCATATTTTCTTCCAAGATTGATCATCCAAAGCATATGCACGACCATAGGGCCCAAAAGGGATTTTTTTTTCATCATTTTTATTATTTATTTGAATTTTTAATTACAATTAATTCATTTAATTAATTAAAATGTGGAAAAAATACTAAACCAATGTAATCAAATCTTTTTGTGCAGAATAAACTCTCATTGGACACTCAAGATTCGTGCATAATCAAAAGTGGAAGGTTTTGCCATGATTGGAATCAAATATGCATGGAAAAGATTTGAAAATATATGCCATGAAAATCAAATATCTTTCCATCAATGCAAAGGGTTTTTGGATCAAAATTTGAACCCTAATCATTCCATACATAAGTCAGAAGCAAACCCTAGTGCGAGGAACCTCCAAGCTGCGCCAGAACTCAAGAACAAAGTTTGAGTTTTTGTCAAAAAATTCCAAAACTGAAAACTACATTCCAGTTCGATTCAAAGGAAAATAATCATTCCATTACATTCCTGAGACTTCAAGGAAGGTTTTCAGATCAAAACCATCATCCCTAACGCCCAGAATTGGTAACTAGAAGTCAGACCGTGTCACTTTTTTTGCATAATCGTATTGTATCATTCATGCCATGATTTTCAATTCTAATGCTTGTTTTGTATTGTTCTTATCATTCTGAAGCTAACCCTATTGTTTAATTAAGTTTTGCTTGCCCATATGCGATTTCACCATGGAAGATTGTTAGGGTTTCAGAAACCTTGAATTGGGGTTTCTCAGTTATGGAAAAATCAGGACACGAGACTTAGACCATTAAAATCAGGACTCTCATATGAACTCAATGCTTAGGTCGCGATTAATTTATGACCAAAGGATTTCTAATCGCTATTTTTGTATGCAGCACTTAGTGGGGGTTTAAAACCACCGCTATTCAATCTGTTTTTGTTTCAGATACAGCACACAGATGGAGAAGATAGTGATGTGTAAGGCGATGGTTGGTGTATTTGAATTGCGCGCGGAAAAATGCCAATAGCCCTTGTTTTATCTCATATTGATTTTTTGTCATATAATAAACAAAGCGCGTGGTTGGATCAGTTGGCAAGGCGTAGGGTTGGTAATCTCTGGGACCTGGGTTCGAATCCCAGGTCCCCCTTTCTTGTTCCATATTATTTTTCTAACCATACTTGCATGCAGCGTTCTCTCCAAACATCCACCATACACCCACAATCTCAGCTTGCCACGCATCCCATGATCCCAATCTAAAGGTCCAGATTTGAAGAACATCCTAGGCCTCAGTCAATGCACACACACGCTTCATGAAAAGTCAAACAAAGGCTTTAAACGTTGGGCCTGATTGCTAGCCAAAAAACCTCCAGTTTGGGGACAGAACCCCCCTTGGTTTGCTTCTTCATTCTTTTTATATTTTTATATTTTTATTTGTTTTAATTAGTTTTAATTTTATTTAACATTTTCTTAATATAAAAAATAATATAAAAATCAGAAAAGACAAAAATCAAAATATATTTTATTTAACTAATATTTTTGTAAATAAATTTCATTAATTAATTTAGCTTTTTAAATTTAGGTTTAACTTTAACATTTTCTTAATAAATTTAAAATTTGTAGAATTAGGTTTTAATTACTTTCACCTTTTTCTTTTCTTTTATTAATTATTAATTGTTAATTATTATTTTTGTAAATAAAATTGTATTAATTAATTAGGTTTAATTTTAGGTTAAATTTTAATGCTTTTCTTAATAAATTAAAAATAACTAGAATTAGGGTTAATTAATTAATTTCATTTAGTTCTCATTAAAAAATTCATAAATACAAAAACTCAAAAATAATTTCTTTTCATTTTAATTTAATTAATTTGTTAATATAATTTGATTTCATTAAAAAGGGTCCAACGCCCTCGCATTCCCGATTTTTATTCTCTTCGCGCATTTTATTCTTATTCCTTTCTTTTAAATATTTATGTAATTCTCCCAAAGCCGTGTAAATTGGACATTTTATATTTTCTCGCACTTTATTTTATGTCAAATCGGGTCCTGGATTTAATTTGGCGATGTGGACCCGCGCCTTTGTAATAATTTAGGAACTTTATATTTCTCGCAACCCTTTTAACTGCTAATAAATTGCATGCAAGAATGAATGTTAAAATAAAAACAAAAGCGTAGATCACCCATACATGACAAGACAAAATATCTGAACATGACACACAAATCACACACCACCCCTAGGGTACGCCTCACTGTTGCCTTGCCCCTCGAAAGGTGATCGTCGAGTAGAGGATGTTTTAGTAAGTCCTCATGATCTGGGAACCTGGCATGAGGGTAGCTTCTAAGGTGTCTTCCTATTGCTCCGATGATCACCACATCCCGAACTTCGAATTGACCCGAACACCTCCAACGGTGGTGCTACCTACCTCTCAATGGTAGGATGGCACTACTTTAAAGGACATTTACACAGACGAATTCCTTAGGGTAGGTAGACGACTCTAGATACTTGCTCTAATTTCAAAAACAAATCAAAAATACTTTTCACACCGACACCTTTTCAAAAAGCTTTCGAAAGCAACTTTTCAAACACTCTTGAGGACCGATACAAGAGTCGAACTGGAATTTTCAAAGAAACTTTTTAAAACCCACAATTGAAAAGCAAACAAACCATTTTTGAAAACACAATGAGCAAGTATCTAAGAGCCCATGGATAACCATGGATAGAAAGGATGCTAACACCTTCCCTTTCTATAATATACCTCCCGAACCGAGAGCAATCTCTATAAGGAATTTTTCTGTGCTTTTGTCCTTTCCATTTGGAGAAAATAAAAGATGGTGGCGACTCTTGCTTCCGCGACATTTCGCGAACCAGCGTTAAACAGTCAGTTCCAGATCCACCGATCACACTATCTTTCAAGGATGTTAACCCAAATGTTAGAGATAATCCTTTGTCTCGACATGGGGCAGCTTCAGTGAATATGGTGGAAGGTTGTCCGGGAAAGTTCCGAGTTTTTCAAGTTGAACACATAAGAGAGTCGTTGATCAGGTTACATCAGAGTTTAAGAAGACTTGCCTTTGTTAGGCAGCCGCATGATTATGACGTTTGTGAATTTTGTTCAAGAGAGGTTGATTGCCCTATTGTGAAGGAGGATATTCAAAAGTTGTTAGACCAGAGAGTTATCACTATTACATATGACAGAAATCCGGAGGATGAAGTGAATGTTATCATACCACAATTCAATTTGCCTGAATCAGTAGAGATCGTTTACGACAGTCAGACTGCACCTGTTGATCCTTTGATTATTTACCCACCTGGTCCTGTGCCTTACAACTCAGACTAAGCTATACCGTACAAGTATAATGCTACAATGATTGAGAATGGGGTAGAAGTCCCTATACCAACGAGACCGTCTTTTGTAAACAATGCTGATGTGAGTAGAGTTACGAGAAGTGGACATGTCTTTGCAGCAGTACCTTTGAAGAGATCAGAAGTTCAAGTCAGGAGGCCCGTACCGGCAGAAATTCCAGCGAGAAATGTTGAACCGAGGGTTGAGATAGGCCGATCCAATGAACCTATCCCTCGCCCTGAGGATGATGAGATTCTGAAGCTTATCAAGAGAAGTGAATATAAGATTGTGGACCAACTTTTGAAAACTCCTTCCAAGATTTCTTTGCTTGCTTTACTGAGAGATTATGGTGCCCATAGAGAAGCTTTGATGAAAGTCTTGGACCAGGCATTCGTGGATCATGATGTGACGGTTGACCAATTTGATGGAATTGTGGGAAATATTACTTCGTGTAACAATCTTGGTTTCAGTGATGAAGAACTCCCGGAGGAGGGGAGAAACCATAATATGGCTTTGCATATCTCAATAAGTTGCGGAAATGATACCTTATCAAGTGTGTTGGTAGATACAGGTTCGTCGTTGAATGTAATGCCCAAGACTACATTATCTCGACTCTCATATCAAGGTGCTCCCATGAGACCTAGTGGGGTAATTGTCAAAGCGTTTGATGGTTCTAGGAAGACTGTCATTGGTGAAGTGGATCTCCCTATAGTAATTGGTCCTCATACTTTTCAGATCACTTTTCAAGTGATGGATATTCGTGCTTCCTACAGTTGCTTATTGGGTCGTTCATGGATCCATGATGCAGGGGCAGTCACCTCCACGCTCCATCAGAGATTGAAGTTTATGAGGCATGGAAAGCTGGTGATGATTGGTGGAGAGCAGGCTATTGTGGTAAGCCATTTGTCATCTTTCTGTTATTGATGCTGATGAGGATGTTGGAACCCAGTTCCAAGGTCTATCTATTGCCAAGGACGAAGTGAAGAAACAAGGGACGTCTATTTCTTCTTTTGAGGATGCGCGACGAGTGGTGGAATGTGGTTCGGCTGAAGGTTGGGGCCAGGTGCTGACTTTGCCCGAGAACAAGTCTGGAGAAGGTCTTGGTTTTCGTCCCGTGTCTGCGAGGGTCAAGCATGAGGTGGTTTCTCGTCCGATTCAAGAGGTTTTCCGAAGCGCTGGTTTTATCCATCCGACTCCTCCTGAGGTTGATGCTATCATAGAAGACGATTCCGAGGAGGATTTACCCGATTTTGTGATGCACGGAGTGGCTTGCCAAAACTGGATTGTTGTTGATGTTCCTGTTGTGATGCACATTTCCGAGTAATGTTTTGTTTTGTTCTTTGAAAACTTTCGCTCTGCCCAAGGCGAAAAGTATTTTGTGTCGGGCTATGATAAAAATAAATCCTTTTGCTCTGCCCAAGGCAAAAGAGAAATGTCTGGGCCCTTTGTTTCAAGTATTTCCCTTCAATGAATAAAATTGTTATTTTGTCCACTACTGTTTTATTTTTCACTTTTTCTGGGAAATAGTAATGAAAATTAATTGGTAGTAATAGGAAAATATAATAATATTTTGTTTCATTTATACAACATTCATATTAATCGATTTCTAAAATAAAGCATAATCATATGTGCAGATTAATCCATGACTTAACCATTGAAAACAATGATCCTATGCCCTCTCCCAACTTTGAATTCCCTGTGTTCAGAGCCGAAGAAGAGGATGGTGAAGAGATTCCTGATGAAATTTCCCGTTTGCTTGAGCATGATGAGAAGATCATTCAGCCGTTTGAAGAACCTGTAGAGTTGATCAATTTGGGTGATGAAGAAGATAGAAAGGAAGTCAAAGTCGGAGCATTGCTTATCCCAGAGGTCAAAGAGAAAATGTTGGAGCTTTTCAAAGAGTATGTTGATGTGTTTGCTTGGTCCTACCAAGATATGCCGGGTTTGGACAACGATATTGTGGAGCATCATTTACCGTTGAGACCTGAATGTCTGCCGATTAAGCAGAAGCTGAGAAGGACTCGTCCCGATATGGCTGACAAGATCAAAGAAGAAGTTCAAAAGCAGATTAATGCAAGTTTCCTTGTTACACCGGTCTATCCTCAATGGTTAGCCAATATAGTGCCTGTTGCTAAGAAAGATGGCAAAGTTCGGATGTGTGTAGACTGTAGAGATCTGAATAGAGCTAGCCCAAAGGATGACTTCCCATTACCTCACATTGACGTATTGGTCGACAGTACTGCAAAGTTCAAAGTCTTTTCTTTCATGGAAGGTTTCTCTGGTTACAATCAAATCAAGATGGCACCAGAAGATATGGAGAAGACAACTTTCATTACACCTTGGGGAACATTTTGCTATCGGGTTATGCCGTTTGGTTTGAGGAATGCTGGCGCAACATACCAAAGGGCCATGACTGCTTTGTTCCATGACATGATGCATAAAGAGATCGAAGTGTATGTGGATGACATGATTGCCAAATCACAAACTGAGGAAGATCATTTGGAACACTTATTGAAGTTATTCCAGCGTTTGAGAAAGTATAAACTCCGTCTGAATCCCAACAAGTGCACTTTTGGTGTTCGTTCTGGAAGACTTCTGGGTTTCATTGTCAGTCAGAAAGGTATTGAGGTAGATCCTGATAAAGTCAAAGCTATTCGGGAAATGCCCGCACCCAAGACGGAAAAACAATTAAGAGGATTCCTTGGGAGACTGAACTATATTTCTAGATTTATATCTCATATGACTGCTACCTGTGGGCCGATTTTCAAGCTTCTCCGAAAGAACCAAGGATGTGTGTGGATAGAAGATTGTCAGAGAGCTTTTGATAGCATCAAAGAATATTTACTTGAACCTCCCATATTGATTCCTCCAGTGGAAGGAAGACCTTTGATTATGTACCTGACTATATTGGAAGATTCCATGGGATGTGTGCTTGGTCAACAAGATGAGACTGGAAGAAAGGAACATGCTGTATATTATCTGAGTAAGAAATTCACAGACTGTGAGTCTCGATACTCATTGCTTGAAAAAACCTGTTGTGCTTTAGCTTGGGCTGCTCTCCGTCTGCGCCAGTATATGATTAACCACACCACTTGGTTAATCTCCAAAATGGATCCGATCAAGTATATCTTTGAGAAGCCCGCCTTATCTGGAAGAATAGCCCATTGGAAGATGTTGTTATCTGAATATGACATTGAGTATCACACTCAGAAAGCAATCAAAGGGAGTATTTTAGCCGATCATTTGTCTCACCAACCAATTGACGATTATCAATCCATCAAGTTTGATTTCCCAGATGAAGATGTTATGTACCTGAAAGCTAAAGATTGTGAAGAGCCGTTACCCGAAGAAGGACCTGATCCCGAATCGCATTGGGGTTTGATATTTGACGGAGCTGTGAATTCTTATGGAAATGGAATTGGGGCAATCATCGTCACTCCCCGAGGTACTCATATCCCGTTCACGGCGAGATTGAAGTTTGACTGCACGAACAACATGGCTGAATATGAGGCATGTATTATGGGTCTCGAAGAAGCAGTGGATCTAAGGATTAAGATTCTTGATATTTACGGAGATTCGGCATTGGTAATTAATCAAATCAAAGGAGAATGGGAGACTCGTCATCCTGGTTTGATCCCTTACAGAGACTATGCTAGAAGATTGTTAACCTTCTTCAACAAAGTGGAATTACATCATATCCCTAGAGATGAGAACCAAATGGCTGATGCTTTAGCTACTTTGTCTTCAATGTTTCAAGTGAATGGTTGGAACGATGTGCCTACAATCAGAGTTATGCGCCTCGACAGACCTGCTCATGTGTTCTCAGTAGAAGAGGTTATCAATGACAAACCGTGGTTCTATGACATTAAACGTGTTCTTCAAACTCAAGAGTACCCGCCTGGGGCATCCAATAAAGATAGGAAGACATTGAGAAGATTAGCAAGAAGTTTCTTCCTCAATGAAGAGGTTTTGTATAAGAGAAATTACGACATGGTCTTGCTCAGATGTGTAGACAGACGTGAAGCAGACATGCTGATGCAAGAAGTACATGAAGGATCCTTTGGCACTCATGCCAACGGACATGCGATGACTAGAAAGATGTTGAGAGCCGGTTACTATTGGATGACCATGGAATCTGATTGCTGCAAATATGTGAAGAAATGTCATAAATGCCAGATTTATGAGGACAAGATACATGTGCCACCGACCCTCCTCAATGTTATCTCTTCACCTTGGCCTTTCTCTACGTGGGGCATCGATATGATTGGAATGATTGAGCCCAAAGCTTCAAATGGTCATATTTTCATCTTGGTAGCGATCGATTATTTTACTAAATGGGTGGAAGCAGCATCTTATAATAATGTAACCAGACAGGTGGTAGTCAGATTTATCAAGAATCAGATCATTTGTCGATACGGTATCCCGAGCAAGATCATCACTGATAATGGTTCGAATTTGAATAACAAGATGATGAGAGAGCTTTGTGAAGAGTTCAAGATCGAACATCATAATTCTTCTCCTTACAGACCAAAGATGAATGGGGCTGTTGAAGCTGCTAACAAGAACATCAAGAAGATTGTCCAGAAGATGGTGGTAACTTATAAAGATTGGCATGAAATGCTTCCGTTTGCTTTACATGGATATCGTACTTCAGTTTGAACTTCAACAGGTGCAACCCCATTTTCCCTAGTTTATGGTATGGAAGCAGTACTCCCCGTGGAGGTTGAGATTCCGTCTCTGAGAGTGTTGATGGAAGCCAAACTTTCTAAGGCCGAATGGTGTCAAAGTAGATATGATCAGTTGAATTTAATTGAAGAGAAGAGATTGACAGCTTTGTGTCACGGTCAATTATATCAGCAGAGAATGAAGAAGGCTTTTGATAAGAAGGTTCGACCACGCGAGTTCAGAGAAGGTGACCTTGTGCTCAAGAAGATATTATCTTTCCAACCTGATTCTAGGGGCAAGTGGGCTCCGAATTATGAAGGACCGTATGTCGTTAAGAAAGTTTTCTCTGGAGGTGCCTTGATTCTCACCAATATGGACGGTGAAGAGCTCCCGCGTCCCTTGAACGCCGATGCAGTCAAGAAGTATTTCGCTTAGATTTGAGTTGACAGTTTGCTAAGTTGAAAACTCGAAAGGGCGGCTTAGGCAGGCTTTTGGTCAGAACAGTCTTGGCATTTGAGCACATTTCAGAATTCGAAGTTGTTAGGGAGAATAGTGATCATTGTTTTTATGCAACCCTTTCTTTCATGTACTATTTCCCAAACTTTTGTAAACCGTTGGAGTCGCGTTGTTAGCGAACTACCATCTTATTAATGAAATTTGAGCATTTACCTTTTGTGGGAAAAATTTTAATTTTTTCGGAAATATTTGAAACAAAGTATTTAAAATATTCTTATTTTTAAAATGTGTCGTGAATAATGACAGGAATATTAACAGTTGTTCCGAAAGATGGTCAAGCCATGAAATGCAAAACAACACGGTAATTTATCCTTGCATGATGAACATGTTTCGTTTCAAAATCGTCATTGAGGTGTTGGTTGTGTAAGCTTGTGTTTCTGGTGGTACTAAGTTTGGTGACTCCCCAGTTGTTCCAGTTAAGATTTGTTTCAGTTATCTTTATTTGGGAGATTTATGAAGTGCGGTACGCTTCGTCTCATGCCAGTGGTCTATTGGTGTTAGAAGATTGGATTTGATACTTTTCTCCTCAGAAGACTTGGCCTCGTAGCGTGTTACGCTCCGACGTTGCTGTGTGGTTCCAGTTCCAGTTATTTTCCGTCTTTTTTCAAGATTGGCCGAGTATCTATCTTTTTGTGACATCTTATCGTCTTCAGGATATTCCTTCTGTTCGTTTTGTCAGCATAACATTCATTTATTCATTCACACTTATATCACGCACGCATATTCACATTTGCCGTTGACTTTTGGGTTACTTTGTTTATTAAGACAATGTACATGTTTCTTTCCAAGTAGAAGGTTAGCTTAGGCAGAAAATGTGTTTCCTTTCTAAATTCCCCAACTGAGCTAATCCTCGTGGATGATTTTTGATTTAGCCTACCTTGTCCATTTCTGGATAGGATGAATCCCCCAATCAAGTTAATTTTCTCATTGGTTGGAGTCTTGTTTGACTGTTTCTCTTTGGTTTATTCATGGATGAAGTTGTTGTCTCTTGCATAGGCTATCTCATGATTTTTCCCAGTGAAGTCGCGACCTAGACGAATGGTGCATTTATTTTGCACATTTAAGTATGTGATCTCCTTGGGAAGGATTGATTCATGATTCTCTTTGACGAAGATTTTATTCTCTGCCAGTGTCATCGCAATTTCCTTCTGAGTTGTTATTTTGGAAAACGACAAGCGGCGGTCTCTTTATTTGAGCAACTTGTACGTTATAGACATTGTTGGAAAACGACAAGCGGCAGCTCTTCACGAGCAACTTGTGCGTTATTATCATTTTCGGAAAACGACAAGCGGCAGCTCTTCACGAGCTACTTGTGCGTTATTATCATTTTTGGAAAACGACAAGCGACAACTCTTCACGAGCAACTTGTGCGTTATTATTTTTTGGAAAACGACAAGCAGCAGCTCTTCACGAGCAACTTGTGCGTTATAGACATCGTTGGAAAACGACAAGCGGCAGCTCTTCACGAGCAACTTGTGCGTTATTATTATTTTTGGAAGACGACAAGCGGCAGCTCTTCACGAGCAACTTGTGCGTTATTATTATTTTTGGAAAACGACAAGCGGTAGCTCTTCACGAGCAACTTGTGCGTTATTATTATTTTTGGAAGACGAAAAGCTGCAGCTCTTCACGAGCAACTTGTACGTTATTATTTTTCTGGAATACAACAAGTGGCAGCTTCTTTATTTGAGCAGCTTGTATGTTATTGGTACTTTTTCTGGAATACAGCAAGCGGCAGCTTCTTTATTTGAGCAGCTTGTATGTCATAGTATTTTTGGAAAACAGCAAACGACAGCTTCTTTATTTGAGCAGTTTGCATGTTATTGACAACCCTGGACGATGACAAGTGGCAGCTTCTTTATTTGAGCAGCTTGTATGTCATAGTATCTTTGGACGACAGCAAGTGACAGCTTCTTTATTGGAGCGACTTACGTATCTACAATCTTATTCTTTCAGTAGTAATGAGTATATCTCGGGAAATCTCGCAGAGAAGTTTGTCATGAGTCATTACCTTTAGAAGTTGGTAGTCCATCATCAGCAAATTTGATACTCTCTGTCTATCTTTGACCTCGAGTTGTGAACTCACTGTTTTGGGTCAATAATCTGTTTTATGGCCTATGCAAGATGCCTTCTTTGTTAGGGTCAGAGGTCGTATTCCCTCAATTTTATTCGCCGTCAAGAGTCTGTCATTTGAAATCGATGGCTCGTTTCCCCAGTAGTGTATAATCCATGTCTCTGTGTTTTGTTGGCGTTTGATTTCTCCAGCATTGTCTTGTTTCATACAATATCTTTCTCTGTGAATTCAATCACTGCATTCATATCATACATAATGGCGGTATCTTAGGGTAAAAATTTGCGTATTATGTATTTAAGTACCTTCAATCTCGTCGAAACGAAGATTTTAATCTTCATATCTCCGGATAGAAGAAACTTAAATAGGGGCAGCTGTTGTACCCCAAATTTTGACCTAAGATACCATCTCCCATCTGCATCATTACATTGCAAGCGTTTTGATCTATCGATTTTTAAAATTCATAACTTTTTCAAGTCAAGAGCTGTTTATTTGTTGAACGCTAAATTTATTAACTGATCAAGACTTAAATGATGTTTATTAATTATTTATTATCTTAAATTTAAATAATTGGAATTTATTTTCAGTTATTATATAATTTAAAGATTTATAAATAATATAATAAATATTTGAAGGGAAATTCATTAATTGATCAACAATGTTATTTAATTATTTATTATCCTAAGTTTAATAGTTGAAATTTATTTTTTCAGTTATTATAATTTAGAGAATTATAAATAATGGAATAGATTGAAGAGAAGTTTATTGATCAATGATGTTTATTTAATTGTTTATTATTCTGAATTTAATAGTTGGAATTCATTTTCAGTTGTTATAATTTAAAGAATTATAAACGATAAAATAAATAACTAGAGAGAAGAAAAGAATTAATTGATAAAATATTGGAGTTTTATTCATTTTATTCTAATTGTACAATTGTTGTGGAAATACTGTATTTATTTACAAAGTATTTACAATAATAATTTTTACAAAGTTTAAAATGAAATAAAAACTATTCTAATTTTTCCTAAATTCTAAATCTTCTATCCAATGCTTCTCTGTTTGTTCATTTAATTTTACCTGCAAAACAATTAAAAGAAAAAAGTCAGAAATAAATAAATAATTAAAAGCAGAAAATTATTTTTAGTGTTCATCATTAAAAGCAAACGGCTGGAATCAGTTTTACCCTTTTTGCAAATCGTGGGATTTCTCCCGGTTCACAAAAAGGGACGAATTTTTATTTTCAAAAATGAATGCACAAATTTAAAGATGCACAAATTCATTTTTTGTTTTCAAAACTGCATAATTAAAAAGCCAACTGCATGTTTCAAATCCCATGCATATTTCAAAATCAATATAAAATGCATAATACAAACAGCATATGCATTTCCAATTCCAAGTCAATATCCCAACGTAAACTAGTATAGGAAGAGGCCAAAAACATAAGGTTTTGCTGTACCATGCAGAAGTCAGAGCAGATATGCAGTTCAAATCAATATATGCAAGCAAAAAACATTTCCATTTACATCATTTTCCAGCATTATTGCTTTTTCAGAACAGATGCATAACATATCATTTTTATGTCAAATTTGTATTGAGGAGAGAGAAGAGAGATAGAAGTTTGGTTTTACAGGTTTTGGTTTAGGCAGGAAGAGGATAGAAACAGAACAGCAGTAACTTAGTAGAAAAATGAAAAGCATGAAAATAGAATACCAAACAAAACTGGATGAAGCAGATGTGCAGAAGGCCAAGGAAAATATAGTAAAATATACCAAACCTGTAGCATAAACATCCAAGCCAACTAACGGATATAACAACATCAAACCCCCTTCAAAAATTCAGAGAGTTCAATCTACCTTCAAGCCTCCAACACTCAAAAATTGTCAAACACAATACAAAACCAGTAACCAAGCTCTCAAAAGCCAGAACTTGTTATCTCATAAACCAAAACCTTATGGCCTAAACTACAAACCTGCTACCATAACCATTTTCAAAACCTCAACCATGGCCTAAACCATACACAACCTGCATTAAAACCATAGCCATTTCAAAACACCATCAACATAAACCATAAACCTGTTTCCATCAACATACATAAAACCAACAACCAATATGGCCTAAGCAAAACCAATAACCATGGCCTAAACCTGCGTAAACTAGTAACCATAAACCAGAACAACCTTAGGCCACAAACTAAGAACCATGTCAAAACCTGTCAAACCAATAACCTTGGCCTGAAACCACATAACCTGCATAAAACCAGTACAACATCACCAAAAGTCATAACCACTTCAAAACCTTAAACCATGAAACCGATGTCCAATACCAAAGCCTCATAATAGCATCATAGGCCATTAGAAAAGCATACAGAAGCATAGCTGAGAAGAAGAGGAAAAGCATACAACGAAGGCAACATTCAAGCATTACATCATCAAGCTAATCAAAACAACCAAAATGTTTCAACCATAGCGTGTTTAAGGCAACCAGAAAAGCCTCACAGGCATTCATCATAGGCGACAGTTAAGCAAAGCAAGGTAAAGGCAGAAGAGAAGAACATATTGCACAAAGTTTTCAGTTTTACTCATCATCAAACAAAATTAAGAACGAAATACCGGGCAACTGAAGCAAGCATCCTCACTGTCTTCCCCGCTCGCCCCGGCCTCCTAGCACACGACCAACCGTCCTCTTCCGTCTCCAAGGTTAACACTTCTCTTTTTATTTCTTTCAAAAATACCTCAGATGATCATGTGAGAAAAACGAAGTTAGAATCGAAATGAATCAAAATCGTAACATGCAGTAATCAACAAACCCTAACGAAATATAAAAGATGAAATCACCGTAAATCTGTCGCCCCAAAGCGTTGTTGGAGGGAAGAAGAGGTTGGAAGTACCAGTGGCCATGGACAAACGGGCGAAGAACTCAGAAGCTTAGACCAAGACGAAGAACAACGCGAGGATGAAGAAGACAAGCAAGCGCCGCTCTACCAAAACCTTGTGAACCCTAATCCCAAACTAAACAAACGCGTTTAACCCTAAACCTTGTGTCAACGATTTAGACTTAACTCATGCCCTGCCTAAGCCCAACGATTTTCTTATCCACCCCCTATCTTGCTTCTGATATTCTTGATTTTTGGCCTCTTAAAACCTCTTCTGGCCCATGCTTTTGTTTATCATTTTCTTTTGTTCTTGATACATTTTTTTATTTGATTTCCTTAGCCCTTTTCTTAATTATTATTAGTTAGTTAGTTAATAAGTTAATAATAGGTGTATTTCTTAATTAAAACAAATTTTAATAATTGGATTATTTTATTAGTTTAACATTAGGTTTAATCTAGTAATTTTAGTATTTTTTTATTAGGTTTAGTTAAATAACTCTTAAAGTTTAATTTAGTTTAGATTTATTTACTAAGTAATACTTTATATTAATACAAAAAATATATAAAAAAATAGAATTTAAGAATTAAAATATTTTACTTTCTTTAATTAATTCACTTGCGTTATTAACATTAAATAAAAAAATAAAACTCTGAAAACATATAAAAAAATATTGAAAATTTAAAAACATTTTACTTTCCTTAATTAATTCCCTCGCTTTAGTTAAATATTAGATAAAAATACAAAAATGCATATTTACACCATTTAGTCTTTTATTTAAATTGTTGTATATCATTTATCTATCATAATTTTCTGTTTAATTATTTCATCTTTATTCGATTATTCCGTTTACGTCTAAATCCAAGGGAAAAATGATTAAACTGGTCGACTTCATGTCCTCAAATCCAATCATGCGAACATTTGCATTTCGTTAAAACTTAAGACAATTTTCCCCCAAATATCCAATCTTTTCAAACTTATACCTTTCAAGCCAAAACTTCGACATTAGGTCGTCGTATCTTCAAAAACCCGTCCGTACCCCTTTTCGGCCAAAACAATTTATTTCTTAATCAAACGGTCAATTTTAATAAAACAGATATTTCAAAAGGTTCCTATAGAGTACTATAGATACATTGGGTGCTAATACCTTCCCACTGTATAATCAACCCCCGAACCATAGATCACTTTTCAAAAAACGCCTTGTATTTTTATTACTTTTAAAAGTATTATTTACATTGCATATTTAGGGTTTTATTTCGCTCTTTCCCCTTTTCCCTTGGAAACAATAAAGCGCGGTGGCGACTCTTACTTTTGCGAGACGAATTAATCAATAATTCGATCTCCGATTTACCCCGCTACATTTTTTATCGCTACAATACTGACAACTGTTGGATGTTGAAATATAAGATTCAAAACCTGGTTGATGAAGGAGCGTTGGAATTCGCACAAGATGGTCAACTGGAGTTCTTCTGCCATTCCTCAAAGGCACGCCATCTGAAGTGACAAGCCAAGACAAAGACACTTTTTGTTCATCTAGAATTTTCAATTTGTAATTTCTTTTAATTGTTCGAACATTTGTTTCAAGTCAATTTTTTTTATTTTATCAATGTATTGCATATGTTTGACTTGAATCAATTCATTCGTATTCACTATATTCAAACTGTGTTTTTACTTTCTTTTTGTGATATTTAACTCTCGCTTAAAAGCTCAAAGCCTTTAGAGGGAGGATGACGAAAATAATTCCATGATCTCTACAATATGCTTTTGAACAGACCCCGCTGACGATGTACAAGCGTTGTTTCGAATCCTAAACAATGGAGTTATAGGGAAGATAATCCCTAGTAAACCCCTTTGAGCCTAAGAAGTAGGAGTTTTTCTTTTCACACAAATTAAAACCTTTAATCATAACCTGGGGTAGGGTAGTTTTCTCAGTTAATTCAGATATGCATTTAGTCGCAAGCTCTACCTTCATACACGATAAATGGTGTAGAAGGTGCTCTCCAAAAGAGGTGATGGTTCCATATAATGATCAAGATAGGCAGTCATTATCTCTCAAAGTAAAGGCACGTTAAGTCAAAAACCTATGAAGGAGATTTAAGAAAAACTGGGGCATCCCGCTGACTGTAATCATAAGAGGCAGTTCAGGCAAAAGTAGGGATAATAAAATAAAAAAAGAGGTCCTACAAATCCTTAACAAAAAAGAAAAGGTTATAAAAATGATTGCCTTCTGAAACAAACGTTCAATTTATGAACCATCACCAAGTATCAGAGCAAAGATTCCAGACTCAATTGGGATCTAAACGCATAATTAGCTGAGCATAGGATTGAAGAACATCACAGAGAACGGGTTGGGTACAAATAAAATTTGAGCCTTTATCTTTTGTTTCTTAAACCGTGAACCAGGCCACGTTAGAACCCTTAAAAGTCCTAGCTGAAGCATGGGTTAGTTCGAAAGCATACTTTTACAAAAGGTATCCTGAATCCTGTAGGGATTGCTATAAATCCTGAGTTGATATCACACTCTTACAAAATTTGTTTGTTTTACTAAAAATGAATTTTCAAACTTCAAGGAAGACATAAGCTTTGCATTTTTAAAATACCATTGCTCGCATATGACTATTTGTTCAACAACAGAGAAATTTAAAGACGAATATTCAATGAACAAAAATCCTCTCAATGGACAGAATCACCTCAAATGGGAAAAACATTTATAGTAACAGGCCTTCCATAATCAAGGGGCATGAATGGTGCCTAGCTAATCTGGGGCAGTCAAGTCATGATTCTAGGAATCTCTTAAAAATGCAAAATAGCCAGGGGAAGATCTCCATCTGAATCACTTGGGGAATTAGACATGAATTCCAATAATGAACCACGTGCAATCAAGCAAACATCTTCTGGAAGTATGGCAACACTTACTACTATGGACAATGATAATTCTCTGCACTCGATGCATGCAGACATAGTTAAAAGATACTACGCATGAGCAAAGACCCATTAGGTCGACTGGCCTAGGCAAAAATAAGGACATCCCGACAAACAAAAAGGGTTCAAGAAAAAATTAGGGATATACACATAAAAAAATCTGTACACCCGGCAAGTCGAAAACCTGAAAAAGGCGGCTTGGGCAGAAAGGGTATCTGGTGCACTAAAAATATGAAAGGACAGTCCAGGCAAAAGTTAAAGATTAAAGCGTACAACTATATCCCGTCATCTCGTCACTTGTTTATCAGTAGAAGACTGACCACCCTGATCAGCATTCACCAAGGATGCCAGGAGTTGGGATAACAATCAAGCCATCTGCAAAATCCCAGCAGATACTTTCTTCAACAGGTATAGAGGCAGGGGCATCCTACTATAAATTCGCTACCATATTATCAGCATACAACCTAATGAGGTCAGGTGTTCTTATATCCCCGAAAGAGCAAAAATCTCCAATTACTGCTCCAAAAAATTCCCCAGTGAGGTCGCCAAGCTTCTCAGGATTCCACAGCAGGATTTCATAAAATCCCCGAAAAGTGCACAAAGTTTTCTTTCCCCAACATAGTTTATTTCTCTAACAACGGAAATCTATCTCACAGCATTTCAACTTCAATCTGGAGACCTACATTCTTCATCCCCAGCGACAATCAGGGACTTATTTTCCCTAGTTCAACAACACTGCAAATAGGACAAATGACACGTTCATACATTGCATTCACACATCATTTCACAAGCATCATAGCATATGCAGCACAAATGCATATAGCACAATCTCATTAATTTTGATAACATCATTTCGCAATTCATTTCATACCTCATGACATTGCATACAGTTAACTCTTTACCTTTTCAGGAAAGATCAATAAATAGATAATTACTATCAACTTATACAGAAGCTCAAAGATTAATGCCCGAAACCAGACGGG
Organism: Vicia faba; assembly: GCA_948472305.1. Lineage (NCBI taxonomy): Eukaryota > Viridiplantae > Streptophyta > Magnoliopsida > Fabales > Fabaceae > Vicia > Vicia faba. The sequence continues at coordinate 1,632,841,118 of OX451737.1, forward strand.
GAAACTATCTACACGACAAAGTGGTATTATTGTACCCCAAAATTTTCCCTCCCATATTTCTCAACACATGGTAAGTGAGGTCCCCAAGTTGTTCAAGGAAGTTCAAGAGTTGACCAGACAAACTCTCTCCTAAGGCAGTCTATCTCAAATTAGGGTTTCATCTTCATCAAGATGTGTGAACCAAAAAGGGCTCAAATGCTCACCATTTTCCTAATATGTTCTCAAGATCATCCATGTCAAGTTTCAAGCCTTGCAGAGGAAGTTTGCTCAGTCAATTGCTCAAAGGCCTGAAAATCGACTGTGCTAGGTCAAAAGTCAAATGTGGCCCACATACAGTCAAACTTCAAGTTTTTGGTCAACATCCTCATTTTGAAGTATTATCCATCATTTGATCAATGGTTATTCATGATTCCTCAAGTATTGCTCACAATTCATCAAAACCCAAAAGTTTCTAAATTAGGGTTTTGTAGGAAAAGTCAACTCAACTTTCACCAAGCATAACTTTCTTATACTTTATCAGAAATGACCCATCCAAATCTCATTTTGAAGAGGATACAATTCCCTACAAGTCATCTTCATTTCCCAAGTTCATAATATGCACTCACAAAAAGATATGAATTTTGACATTATAGGTCATTTTGAAAAGTCAACAAAAACACCTTTTGGGTCAAAGCTTCATACATGAACATGGAAGACTCAATTTAGATGAGACAAAAAAGGATGCTTAGAGGACATCCTAAGATTTCTAAAAAGTCCAAAAACACCCTCCTATGGTCAAAATTGAGAGAGATATGCATTGTCAAAGTTGACAATTTTTGGGAAATTGTCAAAAGTCAACATTGATCAAAATTGCATTTTTTTCCACATGGGCCCATCTTTTTAAGATTGCATCTCATTCCTAGCATAGTCCACGACCTATGGGACCCTCCACGCTTTATTTATTTATTTATTTAATTTATTTTGATTTTTATTCACTTAAAATTCAAATAAAATCAAATAAATCTAAATAAATCATATAATGTGTTTTAGGGATGATTTTTGCATTGAAGGAGGATCTTATGTGCTGTCAATTGAGAATCAATTCGTGCAAGGCTAATTTGGGTAGAAAAAGATTGATTTGAAGCAAGTTTGGAAAGATATCATATGCCATGAAAGACCAAATCAAATCTTCATAATGGGCAAGATTGGATTTGTTTTTGTTAACCTAATATGTTGTATTACATATACAGAAGCAGTCCAAGGAAAGAAAGGAGGTTGAACAGTCGTGTAGAGCAAGAACAAAACTAAAAAATTTCAAGAAAAAGTGCAGATCCAATTTCAAATTACAGGCCATCTCAAGCCATCCCAACCATACCAATCGATTGTTGGGTGTCTCAGGAACGTGTCCCAATCACTAGCAAGCCTCCTCACGTCCTGAAACATGTTGTAGCAGTCACACAGTTAGCCAAGAAAAATCATTTACGTTTTTGTTGATTTATACATCATTTTCACGTTTTGATTACATAATCTTGTTCCTTATTGAGTTTGCAATCTAATCACTATATTCAATTGCATTTTTGATGGTTGTATATGAATATGCCAGGGCTAGGGTTTCTTGTTTAGTTTTAGGGCTTTGCAATACAGGTGAAATTGAACGTTGATTCTGGTACCATGATACTCGTGAGGATGAGACGAGTTGATTGGTACCAGCCATGGTCATTTATATTGCATGTGGACAATTTTTGAAATACACAGGTTTGTAGCTACAGCGCAATGTCCGTAGGTAAAGATGTCTTGGGCTAAAACGACGGTTGGGAGGAGGAATATGATGCGTGGCACTCCCTGGTTGGGCAGTTTGAACTTTAGCGCATTTTTTGTCCATTAACCATTTGTTTTCCTATATTACATTTTTGTCTTCATCATATATACAAACAAGTCAGATAGCTCAGTTGGCAAGCGTATATTGGCAATATGCATAAGGACCTGAGTTCGATCCCCAGGTTCCAACCTTTGTTCATAATTTTTTTCAATAGGTAATCCAACACGCTGCACATCAAGAAGTCCACCATGTGCCATCAAGATCCAACCATCAATCATGTCTCTAGCCCATATCCAAGGTTTCTCCCTTGAAGGTTCACCATGCGCCTCCAGTCAACGTATGCATTGAATCCAACAAAGTCAAAACAGGCCATCAACCTTGGGCCCAGAAATTCAGTTGGCACCCCCTTTTCAGCAACACCACCAGGCCCATTTACTACTTTTTTTATTTCTTTTCTTTATTTTTTTTATTCTTTAAATTTCCTTTATTTTATTTTAATTCACAAATTAATTGTTTTTCATAAAAAGTCATAAAATCAATAATTCACAAAAATTAGGATTAGTTTTTATTATTGTCAAAATTAATTTAATTTAGTCTAGCTTAGGAAATTGCAATTTACTTTCATAAATAAAATCAAAATAGAAATTAGGTTAAAACGTTTAATTTAATTTAATTTTTCTCTTTTTCTCAAATAAATAAAAATACAAAAAATAGGTTTTAGAATAAATTAGTTTATTTTTCTTAATTTAAAATTAATTAGAATTAGGATTTTCTCTTTAGTTTAATTGTTTCTTTATTTTCTTAAAATAACAAAACAAAACTTTTTTTAATCAATCGCAATTAGGTTTAAGCGAGGGTCAAAACCCTAGTTGTTTCATATTCAATTCATCGCGCACGTGTTATCTATTTTTGCCAATATTTTTGTAACTGTTCATGGTTTGTAATAGTTTAATCTAGGTTTCTTTTACTTATCGCTTTCCCCCCGGTTTTTTGGATATGTAATTAATTCCTCTCCCCGAAGCCTTGTAATAGCGTAGATTTATTTTCTCGCATTTTAATTCCTGAAAATATTTGACTGTTTAGATGTATGCTAATAGGATTGTATGACAATAATGCATGACAAATTAATACAGTTAGAAAACCCTAATGTGCAAAGATAAATAACTGAAACTAATCACTCTCACATATCACTCTTAGGGTATATTCTCACTTCAGTTGCCTTCGGTAAACGATAATTAAGTATAAGGTGTCTTAGTGGTTACCCTTCTGTCTAAAAAAGATCAAATGTCCCATTCGGATGTTGCCTCGGAAATATTGCCTCAGAAATGTTGCCTCAGAAGTGTTGCCTCAAATATGATCTTAAGACTGTAGTGTTATTACTAAGGTATCCTAACATTGCTTTAGTGATCGCACGTCCCTTTCGAATTGACCCTTGCTGTTAGAACATAGTTTGATTCTACAACCCTTGGTTAGAGTTTTGATGATAACAAATACAAAGAATAAATAAATACAAAGAACAAATATGCACCTTAAAAATATGTTCTATGTATGCAGAAGTTCTGATCAGATCAGCATCAGAAGATAAGCCATAAGTGTTACACGCTAAAGCGTCCAGATTATACGCTGAAGATTGGTGACCAGAACCTGCGCTTAATTATAGTAAACTCTGATTCTGAACAAGAACATATCAAAACAAGTCATCAATATTCTGAAGCGTCATCAGCAGTAAGGAGAAAAGAATCTGAAGCGTTACTGAACATTCAAGACAGAATCAACTCCAACGGCTTCCTTCAGACAAGATCTTCTCCAAAAGGAAAGTATGTTAATGACATTAATCATGCTTTATGATCAATGTCATTACACTTCCTATATAAACAAGTCAGCTTGCAAAATGAAGCACGTACGTACACACAACGATTTTGCTAAGATCACCAACCACGCATACTCAAGCTGCAAGCAAATTCATTCTTTATTCTAAGCTATAAACCTGTGTAATTTATCACAGTTGTGATAAACCTTTTTTGTTAGAAAAACAACAACACATATTGTTTAATCTTATTGTAAAAGAGATCCTTGAGATTAACCGAATTGTGGTTGTACTCAAGAAGACTTTAACAGTTGTTAAAATAGCTTTTGTAATCTTGTTGAGATTAGTGGATTAATACCTCGTTGGAGAGAGGCGAAATCACCTTGACGGGTGGACTGGAGTAGTTTGAGATCAAACGAACCAGGATAAAAATATTATGTCATTAAGCTGTTTTAGATCCAAGTTTTCAATTCAACCCCCCTTCTCGTGTTTTTCACATCTTCAATTGGTATCAGAGCGCCTGGTTCTGAGCTTAAACACTTAACCGTGTCAGTACAAGATCCAAGCATAAAAAAAACACTATGGTGGGACCAAGCCAAAACATCAACAATGACAACAATGAAGACAGTGACAGATTCGGTGGTAAATCTCTAGTCTTTGATGGAGAAAACTTTGACTACTGGAAAGACAGAATTGAGAGTTTCTTTCTGGCCCATGATGCTGATCTGTGGGACATGGTGACTGATGGATACACGCATCCCGTGGATGGACGTGGTCAGAAGATAGACAGGAAAATGATGTCTGATCAGCAAAAGCGTGAATTCAGAAACCACCACAAGGCCAGAACAATTCTCCTCAGCGCCATCTCATATTCAAAATATGAGAAAATATCAAACAGAGAAACTGCCAAGAATATGTTTGACTCTCTGAGAATGACGCATGAAGGCAACATTCAAGTCAAAGAAACCAAGGCCCTTGCGCTCATTCAGAAGTATGAGGCATTCAAGATGGAAGATAGTGAATCAATAGAAACTATGTTTTCAAGATTTTAAATTCTTGTTGCTGGACTAAAAGTTCTTGACAAAGGGTATTCTACTGCTGATCACGTTAAGAAGATCATTAGAAGCTTTCCCAAACAATGGAGGCCAATGGTCACAACACTTAAGCTAGCCAAAGATCTCAACAAAATCTCTCTGGAAGAACTTGTTAGCTCCCTCAGAAGTCACGAGATAGAGCTAGAAGAAGATGAACCTTAAAAGCAAGGTAAGCCATTAGCTTTAAAATCTAACATAAAATCTGACTCCAAAGTTTTGCAGGTTGTGGAAGAAACCTCTGATGGATCCTCATTAGAGGAAGATGAATTGTCTCTCCTCTCCAGAAGGGTGGACCAACTGTGGAAGCAGAGACAAAGGAAGTTCAGAAATCCCAGAAGATCAAAAAATTAGAATGAATCCTCCTCCAGATACAGAAGGTCAGAATCCTCCTCTGGACACAGAAGATCTGAAGGTTCTTTAGGATACAGAAAGCCAAACAACAAAGACATCATCTACTATGAATGTAACGAGCAAGGGCACTACAAAAGTGACTTCCCAAAGCTTCAGAAGGAAAAGCCCAAAAAGAAGTTTCTCAAGGAAAAGAAGAAAAGCCTCATGGCTACATGGGATGATTCTGACATATCTGAAGCTGACTCAGAATCAGATGATGAAAGGGCAAACATAGCTCTCATGGAAAACGTAACAGAAGACAGTGAAGCTTCTGATTCAGACTCAGAATATGACACTGAAGAGGTATTCCCTGACTTTACCATAAACTTTACTAAGGCTGAACTTGCTGAAAGCCTAAATGAAATTCTGGAAAGGTATCAGCAGATCAGAGTCAAATTCAGAAACCTGAAAAGGAATCTTGCCTCTGACCCTGATAAGATTGAGAGTCTCAGATTGGAGAATTTTGAGTTAAGAGAAAAAATTTCAAAATTAGAAAACCAGTTGCAAAACTCTTAGAAGGAAACAATCTCTGAAACTCCCAGCAATGCTGATGAGATCATCAAAGAGTATGATCACAGCTTTCAGAAGTTTCTAGATAAGAACATAGACAAAAGCAAGATGGCTTCAATGATCTATGGAGTTAGCAGAAATGGCAGAAAAGGGATAGGATATCAAGGTAAAGCAACTACACCAAAAAATCCATGGACTTAGTTATAAAATGCACACCACTCAATTCACATTTTATATATGGGCACACACATGAAATAAAATACACAAGTAGTGATTATTATGTCAAACCAAAATTCAACCAGAATTTTGGTAAAACTAACAAATCAGGACCCAAGAAAATGTGGGTACCTAAGGATAAAATCATACATGTGGCAGATATCTTTAGCAGCAAGGCTAAGACACCAATCATGGTACCTGGACTCTGGCTGCTCACGACACATGACAGGAAGAAGGCATATGTTCCAAAGCCTGGAACTTAAGCCTGGAGGCCACGTGGGCTTTGAAGGCAATCAGAGAGGAAAGATCATTGGCTCTGGAATAGTAGGTAATGGAAATCTTCCCTCTATAAGTAATGTTTTATTAGTTGATGTATTAATGCATAACCTGTTATCCATAAGTCAATTAAGTGATAATGGTTATGATACAATCTTCAATCAAAATTCATGCAAAGCTATTAGTCAGAAAGATGGGACTATCCTATTTAATGGAAAGAGGAAAAACAACATTTATAAAATAAAACTTTCTGAACTAAAGAGTCAGAATGTAAAATGTCTACTGTCTGTTAACAACGAGCAATGGATTTGACACAGAAGATTGGGACATGTTAGTATGAGAAGAATATCTCAGATTAATAAACTCAATCTGGTCAGAGGACTTCCTAACCTGAAGTTCAATTCAGATGCTCTGTGTGAAGCATGTCAGAAAGGCAAGTTTGCAAAACCTGCTTTCAAATCCAAAAATGTTGTTTCCACCTCTAAGCCATTAGAACTTCTGCACATTGACTTATTTGGACCAGTAAAAACTGCTTCAGTCAGTGGCAAGAAGTATGGGTTAGTAATCGTAGATGACTATAGCAGATGGACATGGGTAAAGTTCTTAAGACACAAGGACGAGTCACACTCTGTGTTTGTCACCTTCTGCAACCAAGTTTAGAATGAAAAGGATAGAATTGTCAAAGTCAGAAGTGATCATGGTGGAGAATTTGAAAATAAAGATTTTGAATTATTCTTTAATGAAAAAGGCATTCTGCATGATTTCTCTTGTCCTAGAACTCCCCAGCAAAATGGAGTTGTAGAACGAAAGAACAGAACATTGTAAGAAATGGCCAGAACCATGATCAACGAGACTAACGTTGCTAAGATCTTCTGGGCAGAGGAAATAAACACAGCGTGTTACATTCAGAATAGAATCTCCATAAGACGTATTCTGGAAAAGACTCCATATGAATTATGGAAGAACAGAAAGCCCAACATTTCTTATTTTCACCCATTTGGATGCACATGTTTTATTCTGAATACAATAAATTATTTGAACAAGTTTGACTCTAAAGCACAAAAATGTATTATGTTAGGATACTCTGAACGCTCGAGAGGATACAAAGTATACAATACAGAAACACAGATTGTTGAAGAGTCAATCAGTGTTAGGTTTGATGATAAGCTTGACTCTCAAAAGTCAAAGCAGAATGAATTCCTTACAGGTATGGAAGTTGAACTCACAGGTACTGAAGATAACTCATCAGAGGCTCTCAACAGAGACACTCCCTCAACAGCAGAAAGAGTCACTACAAGCAATTCAGCACCTTCTGTTGATCAACTCCAGAAAAGACTATCCAGAAGTAGCATTTATCACCTAGAAGATACAATACTGGGAAAGAAGGAAGATCCAATCAGAACAAGATCAACATTCAAAAACTCTGAAGAATCTCTCATGGGACTGGTTTTCTCTGATTGAACCAACAACAATTGATGAAGCACGTCTGGACAATGACTGGATTCTGGCAATGCAAGAGGAACTAAATCAATTCACCAGAAATGACGTATGGGATCTGGTTCCCAAACCAAAAGGGTTCAACGTCATTGGTACAAAATGGGTGTTCAGAAACAAACTGAACAAGCAAGGTGAAGTCATCAGAAACAAAGCACGACTGGTAGCACAAGGTTATAGTCAGTAAGAGGGGATAGACTATACAGAAACCTTTGCTCCAGTCGTCAGGTTAGAATCTATCAGACTTTTAATATCATTTGTTGTTAATAAAGGCATCACTCTGTATCAGATGGATGTCAAAAGTGCATTCTTAAATGGCTATATAGATGAAGAGGTATATGTGCACCAACCTCCTGGTTTTGAGAGTTCCAAAAATCCAGAATATGTTTTCAAACTAAAGAAGTCACTCTATGGTCTGAACAAGCTCCCAGAGCTTGGTATGAAAGACTAAGTAACTTCCTGTTAGAAAAGGAATTCACCAGAGGGAAAGTGGATACAACCTTGTTCTGTAAGACAGTTCAGAATGACATGTTAGTATGTCAGATTTATGTTGATGACATCATATTTGGATCCACTAAACCCTCTCTGGGAAGAGAGTTTGCTAAATGTATGCAGGAAGAGTTTGAGATGAGCCTAATGGGGGAACTAAAATTCTTTCTGGGCATTCAGATAAATCAAACTCCAGAAGGAACTTACATTCATCAGAGCAAATATGTCAGAGAACTTCTGAAGAAATTTGATCTCTCAGAATGTAAGCCCTCAAGGATTCCAATGCATCCCACGTGCATTCTGGAAAAGGAAGAGGTAAGTAAAAAGGTAGAACAGAAGGTCTATAGAGGTATGATTGGTTCTCTTCTCTATCTGACGTCTTCAAGGCCTAAAATTCTATTCAGTGTTTGCATTTGTTCTAGATTCCAATCAGATCCTAGAGAATCTCACTTAATAGCAGTTAAGTGAATTTTCAAGTATCTGAAAGGTACTGCTAATCTGGGTTTATTTTATAGAAAATCAAGTGATTACAGCTTAGTAGGATACTGTGATGCTGAATTTGCTAGAGACAGAGTAGAACGTAAAAGCACTTCTGGAAGCTGCCAGTTTCTAGGAGAAAATCTGATCTCATGGTCCAGCAAAAGACAATCCATAATAGTACTATCAACAACAGAAGCTGAATACATAGCAGCTGCTGGATGTAGTTTGCAAATGCTCTAGATGAAAAGTCAACTTGAAGACTTAAATATATTTGAGAGTAACATCTCTATCCTCTGTGACAATACTTCTGCTATTTGTCTCAGTAAAAATCCTATCTTGCATTCTAGGGCAAAGCATATAGAAATAAAACATCATTTTATTAGGGACTATATTCAAAAAGGGATTCTTAACTTAAAATTCATTGACACATACCATCAATGGGATGATGTCTTTACAAAACCTCTTTATGAAGATAGGTTTAACTTGATTATGAAACATCTCAGCATGAAGCTTTGCCAAAAATAAATTGTTTTATTTACATATCTTAACCTTCAGAATTTTAGTTATTTTCTGTGAACTACTGATCAACCTGCCTTCAGAATTTTAGAAGTACAGATTGTATCAGAATCTATCCATGAAGATCTGAGCGTTTCATTTCAAGGATAGAAGTGTGCTGTTCACGTAAGCAAACAATTGTCATCCATTCATCAGCTACCTTCTGAGGCTGAACACACGTTCACTTTTCTGAAAGGTCAAAAGCGCTGATTGGGTGCATTGAGACACACGTCATGGGTAACCGTTCCAATATCTTTCTGAATCCCCTAAAATCAGCTGTCATTAATGCTTATAATCATGACTAATTGTTTCTCTCTCTTACTGTTTATGCTTTCAAGAAAATCTATTTAAACTCAAGTTTCACTCTTTACATTCTTTCACTTTTACTCTCTCAATACCTTCTAATTGTTTTCAGTTCGTACTTTCAAAAACCCTTTCATCTTTCTCAAATTTCTTGTGTGAACATGGCTTCTTCAAGCGTCCAAAACACCAGTACTCAGGAAACTGCTTCTATGGAACAGTACGAAGAACCATACAGAACGCTACTCACTCCCATTGACAATCTGGATGTTCTTTCAGAACTGATTATTGATTTTGAAAGCCTTCAAGAAAATGGCTTCAATCTCTCTGAAGACGTCAATGCTCAAGGATGGAACAAATATTTTGATCGTCTTCTAGGGCCAACATTTCCAATTCTTGTCAAAGAATTCTGGATACATGCTTCCTCCTTAAACCATAAAGTTACCTCGTATGTCATGGGGAAGAAGATTGTCATTACAGAAGACCTAATTTCAAGACTTATCAGTTACAATGGTGGAGGTGTCAGATGTATAGACATGGCTGAAAGATGTTCTGATGTTGCTTCTATTGCAAGGGAAATATTCACTCTGGGTCTACCCTCCAGCAAGATTAGGGATCTAAAGGATCATCACAAAATCTGGGCTAAAATAATTCTGGGATGCATCAACCACAGGAAGCCAACTAGCTCTCCTGATTATATAAACATTGATCAGCAGTTTCTGATCTACTTTATCTCCAAGAAGACCAAGGTAAATCTCCCTCACTTGCTATTTAATCATCCGAGGACCAGTGTAAAGGAAACAAGAGAAGATGAGCATACCAAAAGGTACTGGATACCCCTAGGAAGACTCATATCAGATATTCTGACAAAGAATAGGCTGATAGAGCATCTGACTGAAGCACGGGAAATTAGCTCACTAGAAGCAACTTCTGGGAAGCTTCTGAATGCAAAGAATCTGAAAAAGATGAAAATCATTGAGAACATCAAGAAGGAACCTAACGTTACTTCTTTTGCAACCATCACTTCCAGAAGAATTCCTCTGGATGATTTTCCTCTTTTCTCTGAGATTGACTCCCAGCCTGAGATAATTGTCAGATATATGGATGCGTGTAAGGAAGATGGCACTGCACCAGAAATAAATATCCAGGACTTGCATCAGGCGGCTCCAGAAGTTGTTTTGAAGAAAACCAAGAAGAGGAAGGCAACAACAGAAGGATCATCCCAGAGGACTCCAAAAGTTGCTAAAAATAAAGGTAATCCTTCCTCTGTTACTGTTTTAGAATCAATAACTATATCAACATATGAAACCATAACTACCCAATCAGAACATCCAACCCCACAAACTTTTGATGCCTTTGACATAGGGTTTGATCCATTAGAAACTCTAAGTCTAAGAGAAACTCACTCCCTTCCTATCAATACAAATCCTGAACAAACTCAACCAGAACTTGCCAAAGTTCTGTCTGATATTGACTCTTTTGACCAAGACATTTCAGCTCCCACACCACAAAATCCAAATCCTCAAATCCCTGATAATCCAAACTCCAAAACTACAATAGATGTTCCACAACCAGATATTCCACTACCTCTCTCTCCACAACAAGATATTCCTCATCCACCATCACCTCAACCTGAAAAATCACAACCAGAAGCTCAAACTTCTGAGAATCAACCATCTGAGACCTATGAACCAGAACCTCACAATATTTCAACCAACCAATCTGAAGAACCTACTTCAGATTCAGATACAATTCCAATCCCAGGAATCACTGAACCACTTGCCACTCGCATGCCTCTCACCATCCTGGACATTCCATAAATTCCTTCTTCTCTGGAATCCACACCTCCAAATTCCCCAACCTGCCCAATCATCATACCCGACTCTCCCACTCCCTCACCCAAGAGCAATCCAACTGACAACGTAAGACTTGTCATTGATCCAACTGCATTGGAACGATTAGTTGCTATATCTCACAAAACTGCTATTCCCAAACCAAAACCAACTGAAACCACACCAGATGTTGGTACAAGTTTGTTGATGTTTGAAACAGGAATGCAAGAATGGATAACCTCCTTGAAGCATGCTAGTCTAGAGATGACTAATCCTACTGCTTTTGATTATCTATGGACAAGTTTCAAAAACTGGCTAAGTTCTGAAACATTAAAGCTAAAAGAACAGAGCTATGAACAGGTTCAACGAAATTTCAGTGATATGCTAAAGGTTTTTTGAAGACCAAGTTCTGAGCCATCTGCTTAAGAAGGAGATTCTCCCTCTAGATAATGCTCCCTGGTCAAAACATCGTCTCTCAAATGAAGTTAAACCAGAACCAGAAGGTCTCTCCCTGACTGCTGCTCTAGAAGAGATGATCTCAGCAGAGGAAATGGTTCAATGTGATCAAGCTGCATAATGCTCTGTGAAGCATCCAGATACTGAAGAATCTCCAGCTCCTTCCTATGTCATGCAAACTCTGGAAGAATTGAAGAGAGCAAATGCTGTTATCCAGGAAAGGTTGGATAAGTAGGAGGACACTATCAAATAAATCAAGATCATCTTGGTCAAACAAGAAGAATCTAACTCCCAGATCAAGGGCTTGCTGGAAGCTTTGTTCACACGCCTTCCTCCTCCCTCTTAGATTCTCTTCTGTTTTAAATCTGTTTATCTGTAACGTTTGTTTTACATTGCTTCTGTTTTGAACTACTTATCATTGCTTCTTGTATTTTAATATAAATCAACTTTTTAGCTATGATTATATTGCCTTTTTGATAACCGACAAAAAGGGGGAGAAAGTAAGATATTTTCAATAACGGTTTACTGAGACAGAAGTCTCAAACATTCTGGACTACTTAACCTTTATCTTATGAAAAGCTTGAACAAGTACAAACTCTGATGAAAGATGCAGTTAAACTCTGATGCTCAAAGACTCAAGGAACTTAAGGGAAGTAATCAACCTAGGGGGAGTTTTTCTTCTTTATTCTAAACTTTTTATTCTTTATTTTTTAATTGAAAAATATGGTTTTTGTCATCATCGAAAATGGGGAGATTGTTAGAACATAGTTTGATTCTACAACCCTTGGTTAGAGTTGTGATGATAACAAATACAAAGAATAAATAAATACAAAGAACAAATATGCACCTTAAAAATATGTTCTATGTATGCAGAAGTTCTGATCAGATCAACATCAGAAGATAAGCCATAAGTGTTACACGCTGAAGCATCCAAATTATACGCTGAAGATTGGTGACCAGAACCTGCGCTTAATTATAGTAAACTCTGATTTTGAACAAGAACATATCAAACCAAGTCATCAATATTCTGAAGCGTCATCATCAGTAAGGAGAAAAGAATCTGAAGCGTTACTAAACATTCAAGACATAATCAACTCCAACGGCTTCCTTCAGACAGGATCTTCTCTAAAAGGAAAGTACGTTAATGACATTAAACATGCTTTATGATCAACTTCATTACACTGCCTATATAAACAAGTCAGCTTGCAAAATGAAGCACGTATGTACACGCAACGATTTTGCTAAGATCACCAACCACGCATATTCAAGCTGCAAGCAAATTCATTCTTTATTCTAAGCTATAAACCTGTGTAATTTATCACAGTTGTGATAAACCATTTTTGTTAGAAAAACAATGTTGTACCCCAAAGTTTTCCCTCCCATATTTCTCAAAACATTGCAAGAAAAATCTCCAAGTTGTTCAAGGTGGCTCAAGAGTTGGTCAGACAAGCTATCTCCTAAGGCAGTCTACCCCAAATTAGGGTTTTGTGTTGCATCAAGATCCTTGAGTCCAAATGACCTAAAATGCTCCCCAATGTCCTAATATGTTCTCAAGATCATCCATGTCAAGTTTCAAGCCTTGCAGAGGAAGCTTGCTCAGTCAATTGCTCAAAAGGTCCAAAAGTCGACTGTGCTAGGGCAAAAGTCAACTGTGACCTACAAACAGTCAAACTTCAAGATTTTTTGTCAACATTATCATTTTGAAGGATATTTCATCATTTGATCAAGGGTTGATCATGATTCATCAAGGATTGCTCAAAATTCATCAAGACTCAAAAGTTGCTAAATTAGGGTTTTGTAGGAAAAGTCAACTCAACTTTGACAAAGCATAACTTTCTCACAATTTATGAGAAATGACCCATTCAAATCTCATTTTGAATAGGATTCAATTCCCTACAATCCATCTTCATACCCTAAGTTCATAAAGTGCACTCACAAGAAGTTATGAATTTGGACATTATAGGTCTTTTTTGAAAGTAAAAAAAAACACTTTTTTTCCAAAGCTTCTAACTTTAGAATGGAACATCAAAATAATATTAGACCAAAAGGGTTGGTTATAGGACATCTCAAGCTTTCTAAAAAGTCCAAGAACACTTCTAAAAGTTCAAAATTGAAGAAGTTATGCATTGTTGAAATTGGACCTTTTTGCAAAATTGCCAAAAGTCAACTATCCCCAAAACTTCAAATTTTGCCAAATGGGCCCATTCTTTTTCACTTGATTTGAGTTTGCATTGTTTCCCACGTGCCCTAGCTTCATCCATGTGTCCATATCACATTTTTATTATTTAATTTGATTTTTATTTGAATTAATTCATTTTAAATCAAATAAAATCATATAAAATCTAAAGCATTGATAACACATGATTTTTTGGCTATTTCAGGCTCCAAATACAGCTATTATTTGAATCAAATTCGTATCAAAGGCATTGGTTACAAGAATATATGATTTGGATCAAATTTGGAAAGGTTTTCATGGAGAATCAAATCAAATATGCACTCCTTAATATGGAGAGATTTGGACCAAGTTTTCACCCTAATCCAATCCACAATACATAAGAAAGCCAAGGACACGAAAATCAGGGTGAGAGAGCATTGGTGGAGGCAGAACAACTTTGCAAAAAATCACAAAAAAGTGGGAGAACGAAATTAACCCTAGAGGCATTTTCAGGACTCGAGAGTTGTCTCAATCAATTGCTGGCCATCTCCAGAAGCTATTGTAATCCTAACCACGCGTTTTCAAGCGTCCTAAAGCACTGTAAGTACATCACAGATCTGCTTTTTTCTTGAAATCACAAATCTCTATTCTTGCATCCATTGAATGAAAAAATTTCATATTCTTGACCCTCGCATCATTTGCAAACTATTGGTAATAACCAATTTGATTTATATGCTCTGTATCATGAAACGCCATGGCTAGGGTTTTGCTTCTGTTTTTAGGGATTTTTATTTCAGGTAAAATTGAGATACATGATGGGCATGGTTGTATCCAAGAGGTTGAGACGAACACGACCATGCCCTTGAAAATCATTTTTATTGCCTGAGGACGATTTTCGGATGAAGCTGCGTCCTTTGCTGCAGATAAAAATCCGCAGGTAATGTTACAGTATTGGGAGGACATGGACGAAGAGCTGTCACTTGTCCATTGGGCCATTCAAAATTTGCGCGCGTTTTTTTTTCTTTCTGGAAATTGTTTTGTTTTTTATATAATATATATTATTTGTATTTTTATAACAAAGACAACAACACGCCCCAGTGGTCAACACATCAACGTTTAAGGCATTAGTGGCTGGAGGTCAGGGGTTCGATCCCTGCCTCCAGCAATTTGTATTTTCTTCATATTTTTCAGGTAATTGCATGCATGCTCAGGCTTGATCCATACCATACGCCCTCAACAATCCAAGAGCCAGATGGCCAATGGCCAGATCTGATGGCCAGTTATTGGAGGTCCACCAAGGTGCCAGTCAACGCGTTCGTACCAGATCCAAAAAGTCAAATGGACCAGCTGCTAATGGGCCAAGGAGTTTGCTACTAACACCACCCAAATCAGGCCCAAATCCTCTTCCTTCACACTTTTATTTATTTTATTTTATGGTTTTATTTAATTTCAATTAATTACTAACCAATCATAATTTTTCCTTTTTATTAAAAAACTCATCAAAAATATTTTTCATCCAATAAAATTTCAGAATTCTTTTTTTAATAAATACTAATTAATTAATTTAGTTTTTTTTAATTCTAGAATAACTTTAACCTATTTTGTAAATATCTAAAATTAATTAGAATTAATTAGGTTTTGTTTAATTATTTTTAGTTTCTTTCTTAAATTAATAAAAACTCCAAAAATATGTTATTTTTCATTTAATTTAGTTTATAATTAATTTAGTAATTAATTTAGGACTTAATTTCTTTCCTTAAATAAAAACAACAAAACACAAAAAATATTGTTCTTTCAAAAGGGTCAAAACCCTAATCTTAGACCCGATTTAATTTCATGTCGCGCTTTATTTTTCTTTATCCAATTATGTATCTGCTTACGGATTGTAATAGTTAAATAGGACATTTATTTATTCTATCGCATTATTTTATTTTCAAAGGGTTGCTTTTGGCAATGTAAATACCCGACGCCTTGTAATTTAATTTCTGCACCTTTAATTTCTGCAAATTATAACTGTTAGATGTTTGATAATAGGGTTTGCATGACAAGACTGAATGCTTAATCTTAAAATCAAATTAGATCACCCTTAACATGTGCAAAGATAAAATAACTGAAAACGACACACTCGCACATGTGCACTCCTAGGGTACACCCCACTTGGTTGCCTTCGTACACGGTCATTAAGTATAGGTCATTTTAGAGGTCGTCCTTTTGTCTAAAGATCATAGTTGCCTCAAAATGGTTACCTCGTATATCATTGCCTCGAATAAATGATCTAAGACATTAGGGTTACCGCTAAGACGTCCTAACATTGCTTTAGTGACCGTATGTCCCTCATTCGAATTGACCCTCAAACTCCAACGACGGTGCTACCTACTAACTGATAGTGGGATAACATTGTCTAAAGGAAATTCGCATAGAACGATTCCTTTTTCTAGTAGGTAGATTAGCTCTTAGATACCTGCTTATTCAAAACAAAACTCTTTCACACTTACACTTTTATAAACAAAGTTTTCAAAACACTTCATTACACTCTTGAGGACAGAAGCAAGAGTTAAATCGAAGTTTCCAACAAAAACTTTTTCAAACCCACAAGCACAAAGAAAACAATTTTGAAAACAATGAGCAAGTACCTAAGAGCCCTTGGATAACCACAGATAGAAATGGTGCTAATACCTTCCCTTTCTATAATCTACCCCCCGTACTCAAAGATAATCTCAAAAAAGGAATTTTTCTGTGCTTTTTTCCTTTCCTTGTTGGATAAAATAAAAGTCGGTGGCGACTCTTGCTTACCGGGACATTTTGCGAAAACAAACGCAAACCAGCATTCCAAAAACAGTCAGTTCTTCCCACCGTATCACAGAACTGGCGACTCTGCTGGGGATGAATAAGTGGGGTGTACCTTAGGATTAGTTCATCATAATGTTTTCAATTGCTTGATTTGTATGCTTTATCTTTGTGGGTTTTAATCAGAGTTACTATAGATCCTAACCCGGATCTGGGGATACCTTTTAGGTAAGTAGCAATAGACTGTGAGGGAACTGTATGACGTAGACCGATACGGTTGAAGCAATAGCTACGTTGGTATGGCACTGTAGTTTGTACCGATATCCCTTGTGGCGCAACGAGGAGAATATGGGTCTTCTAAGGGGTCATTAAGCATCAACTGACCTTAGCACCTATAATTGACCAACTTGACCATAGAACAGTAGCAGTATGCTACACTCATTGAGACCAAACTCTCGCGATTATTCCTGCCACAAGAAAAGGTTGCTAAACTGGAATTATGACCGATCGAGGGTGGTCAGTGATATTGAGATCCTCTAGAACCCGATTACTATTTCTAGGACAGGTTTGAACCAACTAAACTGAAAGAGGGTAATACCTAAACTCCTTGCCAGCCTGAAATCTAAGGGCTATTTGTGTGACTTGTATGCCCTTACCATGTTTGCTATTTGTGGATACTTATGGTGTGTCTTCTATCATGACATTGCATGCATCTTGCATTGGACTAACCCATTTCAAAGACAGAGGGGATTCATCTTTGTTCTGTTTTGTAGGTCATGGCACCCATGCGTAGAAACACTATTCGGATCAACTTTGTCCAGATTCCCACTCAGCTTAAGGAATTGATTGCAAAGGTTCCAGATAATTCCTCCTTTATTAGAAGACATGGTCACCTCCAAGATGGATGAACAGATGATGAGTGTCTTAGTCCAATTCTTTGATCCACTGTACCACTGCTTTACTTTTCCGGACTACCAGTTGGTCCCTACCTTGGAAGAGTTCTCTGATCTACTTGGTATCTCTATTATGGAGCAGACCCCGTTCACAGGTTGGGAGAAAGTCCTTAGGCCGGAAGAGATTGCTTCAGCCCTCCATCTGACGAAGGCTGAGGTAATGTCTAACTGGGAGACTAAAAGTGGGACAAAAGGCTTCTTGGCTAAATTCTTGGTTGATCGGGCTAATTAGTTCTGGGACAATCTAGACTTTCAAGCGTTTGAAGACATTCTGGCTCTTCTCATATATGGTTTGGTGTTGTTTCCTAACTCAGATTCTTTCGTCGACGTGAATGCAATGAAGATTTTCATATCCGGTAATCCTGTACCCACTCTCTTGGGTGACATTTTTCACTCTCTTTATGCCCTTACTGCTCGGAAACGGGGAACCCTTATGTGTTGTGCACCATTGCTGGCGAGGTGGTTTATTTCTCACCTCCCAAAATCAGTCTTGAAGAACAAGGAAGGCATGGGTTGGGCCCACAGGATTATGTCCCTTTCTCACATGGACATCATTTGGACTAATAAAGACATGGAAGATGTAACTATTATTGATCGCTGTGGGGAATATCCCAATGTTCCACTGCTAGGAATCAATGGAGGAATCACCTATAATCCGTGTTTGGCCTTACGTCAGTTTGGGCGAGCTAGGAGGGACGGACCTCATGATTTTCTAATGTCGAGCATTGTCTTTGACTTCCAAGGGGATAGTGACGAGCATCGCCGCAAGTTCATACGGGCTTGGGATAGGGTACATAGGTCTGATCCGCACGAGTTAGGTGTGAAGACCTCTCTTCCGATGGAACAATATCTCCGATGGGTTCGAATCCGTGCCCAAAAGTTGGGAATGCCATACGAAGTTGTCTTTCCTGTGATTGTTGAGGTTCCTGATGAAGAAGGGGTTCCACCTACCACCCTCCACCCATACATGTCTACTGACATTGGGGCATTAAAGAGATCTTGGATGCAGCTAAGAGAAGAACGGGATACTTACAGAGAAAAGTATCACGAACAAGAGCGGAAGATCCTGAAGTTGACAAGGCAATTGGAGAATGAGCAGATCCTCAATGACTATGTCAGTACCAAAGGCAAACGACCATGGGAGCGCTGATGTCTTTTGATTATTTCTAGTTTTGATTTACTTTTTAGTATTTCCCTTTTTGTAACGCCTTAAAGGCATTTGTTGAACATTTGAATTCAAAGTTTATCTAATAAAAGTGTGTTTCATTTTGGTTTACGAATTTGAATCTCTAAAGTCTTTGAAATCATGTCATACACATTTTATTCCATGCACCTCATCACAAGTACCCATTACAGGTCGCTTATTTTCTTCGCTGTTTATTTCAGCATATCATGTCTTCTGAAACATCAACTGAACAAACCATCAAGGCTCTGCAAGCTCAAAACGCCCAGTTCCAGGAATTGTTCATGAGTTTAGCCAAGGGTCAGTAAGATCTGAAGACCCTTATCCTGAAAGATAAGAAGAAGAAGAAGAAGAAGAAGAAGAAGAAGAAGAAGAAGACTGTCCTACTGAATATGGTCGCAGATTTGGAAATAATTTGCGAGAAGAGGTTGATTTGAATCACTCATCTGGAGGGGGAGATAATCAGGAAGAAAGGAGGGCTCCTAGCCCTGTGGTTTCTAACAACGAGACTGACTTTGACGAAGACCAGTATCCTCTGGCTGAGGATAGGTATAAACAACTTGAAGACCGGTTAAGTGCGATGGAGATCTAGAAGGTCCCTAGATTGGACTTTGGTGATCTGGGTTTGTCATATGGGGTGGTGATTCCCCACAAGTTTAAAGCACCAATCTTTGCTAAATACGACGGGGTTTCTTGTCCAAAGCTGCACCTCCGCTCATATGTTAGAAAAATACAGCCATACACTGCTGATAAGAACCTCTGGATCCACTTCTTTCAAGATAGTCTCTCAGGGACTCAACTTGAATGGTTTTACCAGCTGGAAGGAGCTAGTATCTGTAATTGGGAAGACCTTGTTGCTGCTTTGTACAAGCAGTACCAATACAATGCCGACCTTGCTCCCACACATACCCAACTTCAGGGTATGTCTATGGCTGCGAGCGAAGGTTTCAAAGACTACGCTTAGAAATGGAGGGACCTTGCTGGAAGAGTACAACCCCCGCTGGCTGACAGGGAGTTAGTAGATATGTTTCTGGGGACCTTGTCTGGTCCGTATTTCAACCATCTGTTTGGAAGTTCATCGTCCGGGTTTACAGAGCTTATTATGACCGGGGAAAGAATTGAGGCCGGTATCAAATCTGGCAAGATACAGAAGGGTGCTTCATCAAGGACCTAGAAGAAGCATTTTAAGAAGGAGTCAAGCGCAGTTTAAAGCGCAAAGAGCCAGAATAGACATGAACTCCGCCAAGCTGTTAATGCGGTTGTTATATCAAGACATGCTATTTCTCCTTAGCACAACAATCAGCCAAGGGCCGAGAGGCCGCAAAGACAATTCACTCAGCTCAACATGACTTTATCTCAGATTCTGCCGCAATTATTAAAGACCAACTTGGTGATTCCGAAGGAAGCCCCGAAGAATCCTAATACAACATCACCCATGTATAATCCGAACGCCCGCTGTGCTTTTCACTCCGATAGCCCGGGGCATGACATGAATGATTGTTGGGTTTTGAAGAATAAGGTATAGGACTTGATTGATGCTAAGGAGATTGAGTTCGAAGCACCTGAAAGGCCTAATGTTGTGACTGCTCCTATGCCCAAGCAGGGAGTGAATGCTATTGATGAAGACTCATTTGTGGTTTCTGTACATTGCTACTCCATTGATGACTGTGAAGAAGAACCTTCTGTTAGCCGGTTTATTTCCAGACTGTGGCGAAGGTTGCCATCTGTGTGCCTTCCTACCTACTGGTTGCCATCTTTTGAAGTCAGGTGTCCAACGCCTGATGGATAATAAAGAAATTATGTTTGAAAAGACTGTTGTTCCTTTGGTTCCTGTTGAAGAAGTTGCTATAGTCACCATTTTTGACAATTCTTCCAAGGCTTCCTCGAGAAAGCCTGTTAGAGTTACATTTGTTCTGAGAATCGCTCCCTTGATCATTACTGTTCCTGGGCCTATCCCCTATACATCCGATAAAGCTGTCCCGTGGCATTACGGGACTGATGTGTATTATCACGGGGTTAAACAAGATTTGAATGCTGAAGAGGCTAATACTGACGTCAACAATATTGTTGGATCTAGTAAAGTCACCCGCAGTGGAAGGCTTTTCTCCCCTGAGATCTCTCCACCAGTTGTTCGGAAGCCTGTTGTTATTACACCTGCCAGTGTACCTGCTATTGTTCCTGTTCAAGTTCCTATTCTTACCTCAGACGCTGAGTCAGTTGACACTCGGGGAAAAGGGACCACCGGTGAGCCTGCCCGGATGGAGGCACCGAAGAAGATTACTGTTGAAGCCTCTAGACAAGAGATAGAGGAAATTTTAAAAATTATCAAGAAAAGCGACTACAATGTAGTCGAACAGCTGGGGCAAACCCCTTCCAAAATCTCTATGTTGTCTCTGTTGCTATGCTCAGAAGCCCATGCCAAGGCTCTGATTGCTTTCCTGAAAACTACGCACGTGCCACAGGAGACATCAACTGATCAGTTTAAAGATTGCGTGGCAAGTCTGACAGCAGATAATGGGTTGGGTTTCTCCGATGCCGACTTGACTGCTAAGGGGAAGAATCATAATGACACCCTTCATGTCTCTATTGAGTGCAGGGGCACTACTCTAGCTCATGTATTGGTGGATACTGGGTCCTCGCTGAATGTTTTACCTAAGAAAGCTCTAGACCAGTTAGACTGTGAAGGGTTGGAGCTGAAGCCGAGTAACATTGTAGTCAGGGCTTTTGATGGGTCCAAGAGAATGGTACACAGAGAAGTGGATATTCCAGTGAAGGTTGGTTCTCAGGTTTTTGCATCCACATTCTATGTGATGGACATTCGGCCATCTTATTCCTGTTTGCTGGGTCGCCCGTGGATCCATAAAGTTGGGGCAGTAACCTCAACGCTCCACCAGAAGCTAAAATACCCAGTGAAAGGGAAAATTGTGACAATACAAGGAGAATTGGAGTACATGGTGAGCCACCTCAACTCTTTTCGGTATATGGAGATGGACGGGGAATTCATTGAGACCCCGTTCCAACATTTTGAAGAAGTCCCCCAGACGCTGGCATCAACTGAAACTATTGTTGAAGATACTCCAATGAAGACGACCTCCCTCAAGGATGCTTGGGTTGTTGTTGAGAAAGGTGGGTGTGCAAATTGGGGCCAACTCCCTGATTTTGCAGATAAGACTAACAAGTTTGGTTTGGGTTTCACTGCAGAAGCTCAAAGGGCTATTTGGCGTGCGCGGATTGGAAGACCTCCCCTGCGTATTACTAATCCTGAAGTGAATATGATTGAAGATCATGATGAAGAGTCTGAATTTGATAGCTGGATTTACCCGACTACCAGCGGCGGACTAAGCAATTGGACGACAAAGGACTTCGTGCCAATTTCTTTTATTACACAGTAATAGACTTTTATTTTGGATTTGTAACAGACAATTTTAAACTTTACGGCCCGGTGCCTTACCCGAGACACTGTGGCTTTGTTTGAGGGCTTATTATGTGTCATTTCCATATATCATTAATAAAAGCATTGGACATTTTCTTTAATTACAAATTTCACGCTCCTTGTTTTTCTTTTTATATATTGCAAAACAACTATTTTACACACACTCACATATACAGGTCTACATCCACTCTGGATCCCACTGATAACGACTCTGATACTGCCGGTTATGACTTCGAAGGTCCGATCAACTTAGCCGAAGACAAAGGTGAAGATGATTGCGAGGTGCCTGGTGAAATTTCTAGACTGTTGCTTCAGGAAGAGAGGGCCATACAGCCGCATGAAGAGCCAGTGGAAACAGTAAATCTGGGTACAGAGGAAGACAAGAAAGAGGTCAAGATCGGTGCAAATCTGGAATCTAGTGTTAAGAAACGGCTGATTCAGATGCTGCGTGACTATGTTGAGATATTTGCCTGGTCTTATGAAGATATGCCTGGGTTGGATACTGATATCGTGGTTCACCGATTGCCTACTAAGGAAGACTGTCCTCCAGTGAAACAGAAAGTAAGCCGAATGCGCGCGGAGATGTATGATAAAATCAAGGCTGAGGTTATGAAACAATTTGACGCTGGTTTTCTAGCAGTTACTTCGTACCCACAGTGGGTGGCCAATGTGGTTCCTGTGCCAAAGAAGGATGGTAAGGTTCGAATGTGTGTTGACTATAGGGATCTGAACAGGGCGATCCCCAAGGATGATTTCCCTCTGCCTCATATTGACGTTCTGGCCGACAACACCGTGCAGCATAAGGTCTTCTTCTTTATGGATGGTTTCTCCGGTTATAATCAGATTAAAATGGCTCCCGAAGACATGGAGAAGACAACCTTTGTTACCCAATGGGGTACCTTTTTCTACAAGGTCATGCCTTTCGGATTGAAGAATGTTTGGGCAACGTATCAGCGTGCCATGTTCGCTTTGTTCCATGACATGATCCATCATGAGATGGAGGTATACGTCGACGATATGATTGCAAGATCCCAGACTGAGGAAGAGCATCTGGACCATCTTCAGAAGCTATTTGACAGGTTGAAATTGTACAAGCTGAGGTTAAACCCGAACAAGTGCACCTTCGGGGTGAGATCTGGTAAACTACCGAGTTTCGTCGTAAGTGATAAAGGTATTCAAGTGGATCTTGCAAAGGTAAAGGCTATACAGGAAATTCCAGCTCCTCAAACAGAAAAAGAAGTCAGAGGCTTTCTGGGACGCCTGAACTATATTGCCCGATTCATCTCGCACCTGACTGCTACTTGTGAGCCAATCTTCAAGTTATTGAAGAAAGATCAAGTAGTAAGATGGAACGATGAATGTCAGACCGCTTTCGAAAGGATTAAAGAGTATCTCCAAGATCCTACTATTATGATGCCTCCAATTGAAGGGAGACCTTTGATCTTATACTTGACAGTACTCGATAATTCAATGGGGTGCGTGCTGGGACAGCATGACGAGTCTGGCCGAAAAGATCATGCTTTTTATTACCTTAGCAAAAAGTTTACCGACTAGGAGACCCGATACTCGTTGCTCGAGAAAACTTGCTGCGCTCTGGCATGGGCTGCTCGCTGGCTGAGACAATATATGTTGACTCACACTACTCTATTGATATCAAAGATGGATCCAATCAAGTATATCTTCGAAAAGCCTGCTTTGTCCGGAAGAATAACAAGATGGCAGATGATCTTGACTGAGTATGACATCCAATATACGACCCAAAAAGCAATCAAAGGAAGTGTATTGGCAGATCATCTGGCACATCAGGCAGTGGATGATTACCAGTCTATGAACCTTGAATTTCCGGACGAGAATATCATGATAGTGACTGACTGTGAGGAACCTGGACCGGATGAAGGACCTGAGGAAGGATCCCGATGGTCTATGTACTTTGATGGAGCTTCAAACGCTTTGGGTAATGGCATTGGTGCCGTGATCATATCTCCTAAAGGCTCTCATACTCCATTCACCGCCCGACTATGTTTCAACTGCACCAACAACATGGCGGAGTATGAAGCGTGCATCATGGGTCTTCGAGCAGAAATTGACCTAAGGATTAAGTTCATAAGTGTTTTCGGAGATTCCGCTCTCGTGATCAGTCAGATCAAAGGCGAGTGGGATACGAAACACCCTAATCTTATTCCTTACAAGGAGTATGTATTGATGTTACTTCCACACTTCGAGGACATAACCTTTGAACACTTCCCTAGAGAGGATAATCAGTTGGCGGACGCGCTAGCTACGATGTCTTCTATGTTCAAAGTCAATTGGGACAACGAGGCTCCCCAGATTACCATTGAAAGGTTGGACGAACCTGCACATTGCTGTGATATTGAGACTGAAGAGGTAGCAGATAAACCCTAGGTTCATGAGGTGAAGAGGTATCTTGAGGCTCAGGAATACCCCAAGGGTGCATCTGTTAATGACAAGAAGTTTCTGAGGAGGTTCGTGGCGAAGTTCTTCATCAGCAATGACGTCCTTTATAAACGCAACCATGATTCAACCTTACTGCGATGTATGGATAAGAACGAGGCAAAAAGGATTATGGCAGATTTACATGAAGGTACTTTCAGAACTCATTCCAGTGGACACACCATGGCGAAGAAAATCCTACGGGCAGGATATTATTGGTCCACAATGGAAGCCGACTGTTATCAACATTCTCGGACCTGTCACAAGTGCCAAGTCTATGCTGACAAGGTGCACATACCTCCAGTACCTCTGAACGTCTTGACGGCTCCTTGGCCTTTTGCAATGTGGGGCATCGATATGATCGGCGAGATCAGACCTACGGCATTCAACGGGCATCATTTCATCCTGGTAGCGATTGATTACTTCACGAAGTGGGTTGAAGCAGCTTCCTTTGCTACAGTAACCAAGAACGTCGTGGCTCGGTTCATTCGGCATAATCTGATCTGTCGATATTGTGTACCAGAGAGGATCATTACGGACAATGGTACAAATCTCAACAACAAGATGATCACCGAGCTCTGCAAGCAGTTCAATATACAACATCACAACTCTTCTCCCTACCGGCCGAAGATGAATGGGGATGTAGAAGCAACTAATAAGAACATTAAGAAGATTGTGCAGAAGATGACGGTGACATACAAATATTGGCATGAGATGTTACCATTTTCTCTTCATGGGTACCGTACCTCAGCGCGGACGTCAATAGGGGAAACACCCTATTCCTTGGTATATGGCATGGAGGCCGTCTTGCCCATTGAAGTTCAGATACCCTCTCTTCGGGTTATGAAGGATGCGGGTTTGAGCGAAGAAGACTGGATTCAGACCCGGCTTGATCAACTGAACTTAATCGATGAAAAGAGACTTACTGATATTTGTCATGGTCAGACATACCAAAAATGGATGATCAAGGCATTTAACAAGAAAGTTAACGACAAGAGTATCAAGTTGGGGATCTGGTAATCAAACGCATTATCCTACCTCAAGGTGATCCCAGGGGCAAATGGACCCCTACTTACGAAGGGCCATTTGTGGTTAAGAACATTTTCTCAGGAGGAGCTATGATTCTAACCACCATGGATGGTGATGACCTTCCTCACCCCGTCAATGCAGACATAGTGAAAAAATACTACGCATAATCAATGACCCGCTAGGTTGACTGGCCTAGGAAAATAAGGGCCTCCCGGCGAACCAAAAGGGTTCGGGCAAAAATAAGGGATGAAAATGAAAAAATCTGTACACCCGGTAAGTCGAAAACCTGAAAAGGCTGCTTGGGCAAAAAAGGGTATCCCGGTAGACTGAAAACTTGAAAGGGCGGTCCAGGCAAAAATTAGGGATCAAAGCGTAACACTATGTCTCATTGGATCAGCTTATAACTAGACTTCGGTATCGACTATTAAGCTCAGACGACACTAATCAATCTGATCTACCTTCAACCAAGTAGCAAAGTGATGAGATGCTCTAGGACATAAAGGCAATAGCAGAGTTGGAACCCAGTGTGATTATTCACATAGCTATTTTGTTTAGTTTTTTTTCACAAATTATGTAAATTCTATTATTCGGCGGCGTTCTCTTACTAGGACGTCAGCCTCTTGTACAAAAATACCTATTTATAGGCCAAACTTCAAAATCAATACAATTCATTTTCAGAGAAATTTCAAACTATTTTTCCTTTATCTGTTTTGTTTTGCAAAGAACGCCCAATGTTCATTTTTGATATATGCATTTGACATTAATTGCTGCTCATGAATATTTACATGCGAAACAAAAGACGATTACTTGTAATATCAGAAACAGGGGCAATAAGAATTGTCCAAACTTTACAGTTGTTCTGTCCACCAGGTACAAGATGAATTTAGCTGAAGAGTATGGCTAAGATACTTTCATTCCCCGCAAAGAAAGGACAGTAATGTTAGCTCTCCCCAGTTGAGACTTGCAACTGTGAATGAATCGGTAATATTCTCCCCAAGCAGAGTTTATCTACCATCAGCACTGAAAGGTCTTAATCTTCCCCAACGGAGTATAAGAATATTCCCCGGCAGAGTACAAGATATCCCCAGTGGAGTTTGAAATTTTTCCCAGCGCAGTCTGAAAAAGCTTCACCGGTGGAGTTTGGAGAATCATCCCCAGTAGACTTTGGAAGATTGTCCCCAGTAGAGCTCAAAGGGTTATCCCCATTAGAGTCTAAAAGGTTATCCCCAGTAAAGTTGCAGCTGAAGATCATCCTTAACGGAGTTCATGCCTTCCACAAACAGGAATTCAATCCCCAACAGGATCCAGTATCACCAGCAACGGTAATTCATCCCCAGCGGAATTTATCAGTGGAATCCTCTACAGAGCATTTTCCCCAGCTAAAAACATTACATTTCCATACATCATGACATATTCATATACGCATCATACAACACAATCTCATTTATTTTGAGAACATCATTGCCTGATACATATCATGCATTACATACAACTAATCTTTACCTTTCAGGAAGGATGCGGTTAAGTTCTCACAAAATTCAAAATTTTTGAAGCTTTACCCTAGTCGAATTACTGACAAGTTCTTAAATCTCAACAGAGTTTTTCTCAGTTGAATTACAGACAAGGTCCTAAATCTCGATAAAGTTTTCCTCCGTCGAATTACAAACAGGTTCCTAAATCTCAGCAGAGAGTTTTCTCAGTTGAATTACGGCCGAGTTCTTAAATCTCGATGAAGATGTTTCCCTACAGTCGAATTACTGACGGGTTCTTAAATCTCAGTAGAGAAGTTTTCTCAGTTGAATTACAGACAAGATCCTAAATCTCGACAAAGTTTTCCTCCGTCGAATTACATGCAAGTTCCTAAATCTCAGCAGAGAAGTTCTCTCAATTAAATTACGGGCGAGTTCTTAAATCTCGACGAAGATGTTTCCCCTAGTCGGATTATTGACAAGTTCTTAAATCTCAACAGAGATGTTTTTCTCAGTTGAATTACAGACAAGGTCCTAAATCTCGACAAAATTCCTCCGTTGAATTACAGACAAGTTCCTAAATCTCAACAGAGAAGTTTTCTCAGTTGAATTACGGGCGAGTTCTTAAATCTCAATGAAGATGTTTCCCCAAGTCGAATTACTGACAAGTTCTTAAATCTCACCAGGGATGTTTTTCTCAGTTGAATTACAGACAAAGTCCTAAATCTCGACAAAGTTCCTCTGTTGAAGTACAAACATGTTCCTAAATCTCAGCAGAGAAGTTTTCTCAGTTGAATTACGGACGAGTTCTTAAATCTCGATGAAGATGTTTCCCCTAGTTGAATTACGGACAAGTTTTTAAATCTCAACAGAGTTTTTCTCAGTTGAAGTACAGACGAAGTCCTAAATCTCGACAAAGTTCCTCCGTTGAATTATAGACAAGTTCCTAAATCTCAGCAGAGAAGTTTTCTCAGTTGAATTACGGGCGAGTTCTTAAATCTCGACGAAGATGTTTCCCCAAGTCGAATTACTGACAAGTTCTTAAATCTCAACAAAGTTTTTCTCAGTTGAAGTACAGACGAAGTCCTAAATCTCGACAAAGTTCCTCCGTTGAATTACAGACAAGTTCCTAAATCTTAGCAGAGAAGTTTTCTCAGTTGAATTATGGGCGAGTTCTTAAATCTCGACGAAGATGTTTCCCCCTAGTCGAATTACTGACAAGTTCTTAAATCTCAGCAGAGATGTTTTTCTTAGTTAAATTACAGACAAGATCCTAAATCTCGACAAAGTTCCTCCGTTGAATTACAGACAAGTTCCTAAATCTCATCAGAGAAGTTTTCTCTGTTGAGTTACAGGCGAGTTCTTAAATCTAGACGAAG
Source organism: Vicia faba (assembly GCA_948472305.1). NCBI lineage: Eukaryota > Viridiplantae > Streptophyta > Magnoliopsida > Fabales > Fabaceae > Vicia > Vicia faba. The sequence goes on from OX451737.1 coordinate 1,632,869,654, forward strand.
ATGTTTCCCCTCAGTTGAATTACGGGAAAGTTCCTAAATTTCAACAAAGATCAGACTTCCCCAGCGGAATCTTCCTCAAACAACAGGTATACAAAATCTCGCTAAGGAATCTATTATGTGATCGACACTCCTTCAGATGGCATCTTTAAGCCCATCCTCCTGTTAGCAATCTCCAAATGGCATCTGTATGCCCATTCCCGACATCACAAGACAATTACCCTTTCATGCGAGTGCAAATTTCTGGGCACTCTAGTGTTCAATCATCTTCCACCTTCGGATCACGAAAGGCATGAAAGCCAATCTACATCCTCAGGTTTAAGAAGATTTAACAGGGGCAGCTGTTGTACCCCAAAATTTTCCCTCCCATATTTCTCAAAACATTGCAAGAAAAATCTCCAAGTTGTTCAAGGTGGCTCAAGAGTTGGTCAAACAAGCTATCTCCTAAGGCAGTCTACCCCAAATTAGGGTTTTGTGTTGCATCAAGATCCTTGAGTCCAAATGACCTCAAATTCTCCCCAATGTCCTAATATGTTCTCAAGATCATCCATGTCAAGTTTCAAGCCTTGCAGAGGAAGCTTGCTCAGTCAATTGCTCAAAAGGTCCAAAAGTCGACTGTGCTAGGGCAAAAGTCAACTGTGACCTACAAACAGTAAAACTTCAATATTTTTTGTCAATATTCTCATTTTGAAGGATATTTCATCATTTGATCAAGGGTTGATCATGATTCATCAAGGATTGCTCAAAATTCATCAAGACTCAAAAGTTGCTAAATTAGGGTTTTATAGGAAAAGTCAACTCAACTTTGACCAAGCATAACTTTCTCACACTTTATGAGAAATGACCCATCCAAAGCTAATTTTGAAGAGGATGCAATTACCTACAATCCATATTCATACCCTAAGTTCATAAAGTGCACTCACAAGAAGTTATGAATTTGGACATTATAGGTCATTTTTGAAAGTCAACAAAAACACATTTTTTCCAAAGCTTCTAACTTGAGCATGGAATATCAAAATGAGATGATACCAAAAGGGTTGGTTATAGGACATCTCAAGCTTTCTAAAAAGTCCAATAACACTTCCAAAAGTTCAAAATTGAAGACGTTATGCATTGTTGAAGTTGGACCTTTTTGCAAAATTGCCAAAAGTCAACTATCCCAAAAACTTCAAATTTTGCAAAATGGCCCCATTATTTTTCACTTGATTTGAGTTTGCATTGTTGCCCACGTGCCCTAGATTCATCCATGTGTCCATATCACATTTTTATTATTTAATTTGATTTTTATTTGAATTAATTCATTTTAAATCAAATAAAATCATATAAAATCTAAAGCATTTATAACACATGATTTTTTTGCTATTTCAGGCTCCAAATACAGCTATTATTTGAATCAAATTCGTATCAAAAGGCATTGGTTACAAGAATATATGATTTGGATCAAATTTGGAAAGGTTTTCATGGAGAATCAAATCAAATATGCACTCCTTAATATGGAGAGATTTGGACCAAGTTTTTCACCCTAATCCAATGCACAATACATAAGAAAGCCAAAGACATGAAAATCAAGGTGAGAGAGCATTGGTGGAGGCAGAACAACTTTGCAAAAAATCACAAAAAAGTGGGAGAACGAAATCAACCCTAGAGGCATTTTCAGGACTCGAGAGTTGTCTCAATCAATTGCTGGCCATCTCCAGAAGCTATTGCAATCCTAACCACGCGTTTTCAAGCGTCCTAAAGCACTGTAAGTACACCACGAATCAACTTTCTTCTTGAAATTGCAAATCTCTATTCTTGCATCCATTGAATGAAAAAATTTCATATTCTTGACCCTCGCATCATTTGCAAACTATTGGTAATAACCAATTTGATTTATATGCTCTGTATCATGAAACGCCATGGCTAGGGTTTTGCTTCTGTTTTTAGGGATTTTTATTTCAGGTAAAATTGAGATACATGATGGGCATGGTTGTATCCAAGAGGTTGAGACGAACACGACCATGCCCTTGAAAATCATTTTTATTGCCTGAGGACGATTTTAGGATGAAGCTGCGTCCTTTGCTGCGGATAAAAATCCGCAGGTAATGTTATAGTATTGGGAGGACAGGGATGAAGAGCTGTCACTTGTCCATTGGGCCATTTAAAATTTGCGCGCGTTTTTTTTCTTTCTGGAAATTGTTTTGTTTTTTATATAATATATATTATTTGTATTGTTATAACAAAGACAACAACACGCCCTAGTGGTCAACACATCAACCTTTAAGGCATTAGTGGCTGGAGGTCAGGGGTTCGATCCCTGCCTCCAACAATTTGTATTTTCTTCATATTTTTCAGGTAATTGCATGCATGCTCAGGCTTGATCCATACCATACGCCCTCAGCAATCCAAGAGCCAGATGGCCAATGGCCAGATCTGATGGCCAGTGATTAGAGGTCCACCAAGGTGCCAGTCAACGCGTTCGTACCAGATCCAAAAAGTCAAATGGACCAGCTGCTAATGGGCCAAGGAGTTTGCTACTAACACCACCCAAATCTGGCCCAAATCCTCTTCCTTCACACTTTTATTTATTTTATTTTATGGTTTTATTTAATTTCAATTAATTACTAACAAATCATAATTTTTCCTTTTTATTAAAAAACTCATCAAAAATATTTTTCATCCAATAAAATTTCAGAATTCTTTTTTTAATAAATACTAATTAATTAATTTAGTTTTTTTTAATTCTAGAATAACTTTAACCTATTTTGTAAATATCTAAAATTAATTAGAATTAATTAGGTTTTATTTAATTATTTTTAGTTTCTTTCTTAAATTAATAAAAACTCCAAAAATATGTTATTTTTCATTTAATTTATTTTATAATTAATTTATTAATTAATTTAGGACTGAATTTCTTTCCTTAAATAAAAACAACAAAACACAAAAAATATTGTTCTTTCAAAAGGGTCAAAACCCTAATCTTAGACCCGATTTAATTTCATGTCGCGCTTTATTTTTCTTTATCCAATTATGTATCTGCTTACGGATTGTAATAGTTAAATAGGACATTTATTTATTCTATCGCATTATTTTATTTTCAAAGGGTTGCTTTTAGCAATGTAAATACCCGGGGCCTTGTAATTTAATTTCCGCACCTTTAATTTCTGCAAATTATAACTGTTAGATGTTTGATAATAGGGTTTGCATGACAAGACTGAATGCTTAATCTTAAAATCAAATTAGATCACCCTTAACTTGTGCAAAGATAAAATAACTGAAAATGACACACTCGCACATGTGCACTCCTAGGGTACACCCCACTTGGTTGCCTTCGTACACGGTCATTAAGTATAGGTCATTTTAGAGGTCGTCCTTTTGTCCAAAGATCATAGTTGCCTCAAAATGGTTGCCTCGGATATTTTTGCCTCGAATAAATGATCTAAGACATTAGGGTTACCACTAAGACGTCCTAACATTGCTTTAGTGACCGTATGTCCCTCATTCGAATTGACCCTCAAACTCCAACGACGGTGCTACCTACTAACTGATAGTGGGATAGCATTGTCTAAAGGAAATTCGCATAGAACGATTCCTTTTTCGAGTAGGTAGGTTAGCTCTTAGATACCTGCTCATTCAAAACAAAACTCTTTCACACTTACACTTTTACAAACAAAGTTTCCAAAACACTTCATTACACTGTTGAGGACAGAAGCAAGAGTTAAATTGAAGTTTCAAACAAAAACTTTTTCAAACCCACAAGCACAAAGAAAACAATTTTGAAAACAATGAGCAAGTACCTAAGAGCCCGTGGATAACCATGGATAGAAAGGGTGCTAATACCTTCCCTTTCTATAATCTACCCCCCGTACTCAGAGATAATCTCAAAAAAGGAATTTTTCTGTGCTTTTTTCCTTTCCTTGTTGGATAAAATAAAAGTCGGTGGCGACTCTTGCTTACCGCGACATTTTGCAAAAACAAATGCAAAACGCAAACCAACATTCCAAAAACAGTCAGTTCTTTCCACCGTATCACAAACCATAACACATATTGTTTAATCTTATTGTAAAAGAGATCCTTGAGATTAACCAGATTGTGGTTGTACTCAAGAAGACTTTAACAGTGGTTAAAGTAGCTTTGGTAATCTTGTTGAGATTAGTGGATTAAGACCTCGTTGGAGAGAGGCGAAATCACCTTGACGGATGGACTGGAGTAGTTTGAGATCAAACGAACCAGGATAAAAATACTATGTCATTAAGCTGTTTTAGATCCAAGTTTTCAATTCAACCCCCCCCCCCCCCCCCCCTTCTTGTGTTTTTCACATCTTCACTTACAACTCCAACAACGGTGCTACCTATTTCTCAATAGCAGGATATCATTGTCTAAGGGAAACGAGAATAGAAACAATCTTTTTTCGAGTAGGTAGATGCTAGTAGGTACTTGCTCAAGTCAAACTTTTCACACTTACACTTTTCAAACAAATTTTCAAAACAACTTCGTCACACCTTTGAGGACTGATACAAAGGTTATCACAAAGTCAAACTTTTCAAAAAACAAAGCACATACATAAGAAATTTTAAAAGATGAGTAAGTACCTAAGAGCCCATGGAAAACCATGGATAGAAAGGGTGCTAACACCTTCCCTTTATATAATCTACCCCCCGTACTCAGAATATCTCGAAAAATGATTTTTTCTGTACTTTTCTCCTTTTCGGTTGGATGAAATAAAAGTCGGTGGCGACTCTTGCTTACCGCGACATTTTACAAACACAAAACGCAAAATGCAAACCAGCATTCAAACAGTCGGTTCTGCCACCGTATCACAGAACTGGCGACTCTGCTGGGGATTTATAAGTTGGGTATACCTCAGGATCTAATTAATCATAATTGCTTCTCTTGATTGCTTTGTTTGCTTTACTTTTAAGGGTTTTTGTTTGGGGTTACTATAGATCCTAACCCGGATCTGGGGACACCTTTTAGGTAAGTAGCAATAGACTGTGAGGGAACTGTACGATGTAGACTGATACGGTTGAAGCAGTAGCTATGTTAATGTGGCACATCGGTTGGTACCGGTATCCCTTGTGAAGAAACGAGGAGAATACGGGGCCGCTGCATGGTGTCGTTAAGCATCAACTGACCTTAGAACCTTTAATCGCCCAACTTGTCCATTAGAAAGTAGTGAGATATCCGGCCTCGGTGTAAAGCTAAGAACTGGTTGATACTCGATGCTACACTCATTGAGACCATACTCTCGAGATAGTTCCGGGCGCAAGAAAAGATTGCGTAAGCTGAAACCATGACCGATGGAGGATGGTCAGTGATATTGAGATCCTCTAGAACCCGGTTACTTTTTTCTAGGACAAGTTGAAACCAACTTAACTTCAAGAGGGTACTACCTTTGACATCATGCGAGCCTTAAACCTAAGGGCTTTGTGTGATTTGAATGTGTGTGCAATATTTGTGTTTGTTATACCTGTGGTTTACCATGACATCATGCATCATAACATGACATTCATGCTTCATTACACTAACCATTTCAAAGACCAAGAGAATTTATCTTTGTTCTGTTTTGCAGATCATGGCTTCCGTGCGTAGAAATACCATCCGAGTCAACTTTGTGCAAATACCTGCCCAACTTAAAGAGCTGGCCTCAAGAGTTTATGAGACTTCTATGTTCATTAAGAGACACAGTCAACTTCTCAGCCTGGTTACTTCAAATCTTGATGAGCAGATGATGAGCATACTATTTCAGTTCTTTGATCCCGTGCATCATTGCTTCACCTTTCCAGATTACCAGCTGGTACCCACCTTGGAAGAGTTATCTCATCTATTGGGAATATCCATCCTTGAACAGGTACCCTTCACAGGTATGGAAGAAGTTCCTAGACCAGAAGACATTGCCTCAGCTCTGCATTTGAAACAGGCTGATGTAGTATCCAATTGGGAAACACGAAGTGGGTTCGAAGGTTTTCTAGCCAAATTTATGATAGACCAGGCTCAGCTATTCTGGGATGATTTGGATTTTCAAGCTTTTGAAGATGTCTTGGCTCTCGTTATCTATGGTCGGGTTCTCTTCTCGAATTCGGATTCCTTTGTAGATGTGAATGTTGTCAAGATTTTCCTTTCCCGCAACCTTGTACCTACCTTGCTGGGAGATATCTTGCATGCTCTCCACACCCGTACTATGAGGAGAAGAGGAACTCTTATGTGTTGCATGTCGTTGCTGTCGAGGTGGTTTATTTCTCACCTCCCTGAGTCTGTGTTGAAGATCGAAGAAGGATTGGGTTGGTCGTACAGAATAATGTCACTTGCTCATACATATATTCTTTGGTGTTCCCGGGCTATGGAAGACACCGCTGTTATTGACCACTGTGGGGGATAACCTAATGTCCAATTGCTTGGAATCATAGGAGGTATCACTTACAATCCTTTCCTAGGGTTGCGAAAAATTGGTCGTGCTCGACGAGATGGTCCCCATGATTTGCTTCTTGAGGACATTATATTTGACTATAAGGAGGATGTTAAGGAGCATCGCCAGAGGTTCATACTATCTTGGGGCATGGTGCACAGATCTGACCCCCAAGAGTTGGGACCAAATACTTCTCTTACTATGCAGCCTTACCTCCAATGGGTCCGAGCTCGTGCCCAGAAGCTTGGGATTCCCTATGAGGCCGTATTACCAGTGGTCGTGGAGCCCACTAATGAAGAAGGCATTCCTTACACAGTTCTCTATCTTTACATGCCTACTGATCCTGGAGAGTTACAGAGGTCTTGGATTCAGCTGAAGAATGAGCGGGATACTTATCGGGAGCAGTACCATGAGCAATAAAGGAAGATTTTGAAGCTCACCAGGTAGCTCGAGGAAGAAAGAGTGATCAATGACTACATCAGCACAAAGAGGAAGCGACCATGGGACTTTTGATTTTGCTTTTTCTAGTTTTAGATTTTGTTTTATTTACTTCTTTGTAACGCCTTAAAGGCATTGTTGAACCTTTCAAAATTAATCTAATAAAGTTTGTTTATTTTTGGTTTGCAAATTTAAATCTCCCAAAGTCTTTGAAATCATTACATACGCATCCCATTATCATACACATCATTACTGGTACCATTACAGGTTTCTCATCTTCTTCGCTGTTTATTTCAGCAGAAATGTCTTCTGATCAAGCCATCAAAGATCTTCAGGCACAGAACGCCCAATTCCAACAGATGTTCATAAGTCTGGCTAAAGGGCAAGAGGATATGAAGACCCTTATTCTGAAAGAGAAGAAGAAGAAAAAGAAGGTCGGTATTCTGAACATGGGTAGAAGATTAGAGAAAGGTTGAGACAACCAGCTGATCTGACCTCCTCATCCAAGGACGGGGAGAACCAAGAAAGGGAAAAGGACCCTAGTCCTGCAGTTTTTGATAATGATACAGATTACAACAATGAGAAAGATCCTCCTGCTGAGGATAGGTACAAGCAGTTAGAAGACCGTCTAAATGCTATGAAGATTCAGAAAATACCTGGTTTCGACTTTGGAGAATTGGGACTGGTATCAGGAGTGGTCATCCCTCATAAGTTCAAAGCTCCGGTTTTCGCCAAGTACGATGGAGTATCATGTCCAAAACTCCATCTCCGCTCGTATGTCAGGAAAATCCAACCCCACACTGCTGATAGAAATTTTTGGGTGCATTTCTTTCAAGATAGTCTGTCAGTGACTCAGCTTGAATGGTTCTATCAGTTGGAGGGGGCCAGTGTCTGAAACTAGGAAGATCTTGTTGCTGCTTTCTGCAGGCAGTATGAGTATAATGCCGACCTTGCTCCCACTCATACTCAGCTCCAGGGTATGTCCATGGGTGCAGGTGAAGGTTTTAAGGACTATGCTCAAAAGTGGAGAGACTTGGCTGGAAGAGTCCAACCCCCTTTGTCTGATAGGGAGTTGGTTAACATGTTTCTAGGGACGCTATCTGGTCCATTTTTCAATCACTTGATCGGTAGCTCGTCATCTGGTTTTACTGAGTTGATTTTGACTAGAGAAAGAGTAGAAGCTGGCATTCGAAGTGGTAAAATACAGAAGGATGCTTCGTCAAGTTCAACAAAGAAGCCTTTCATCGGTAAGAAGGAAGCTAGTTAAGTCTATAGTCCAAGGGGCCAGAACATATCTGAACACCGTGAAACGGTAAATGCTGTAGTGATACCAAGACCCGCAGTTGCTCCATAATGCAACAATCAACAAAGGGTGTAAAGACCGCAACAACAGTTTGCCTGCATCAATATGACTTTGGCTGAAGTTCTACCTCATCTGCTAAAATCCAACTTGGCACCCTTGAGAGAGGCTTCCAAGAATCCAAACACTACTTCTCCCAGATACAATCCCAACGCGCGGTGCGCCTACCATTCGGAGAGTCCAGGCCACAATACAAATGATTGCTGGGCTCTGAGGAACAAAGTGCAAGATTTGTTGGAAGCTAAGGAGATAGATTTTGATGCTCCAGAAAAGCCAAATGTTATAACTGCTCCCATGCCAAAACATGTTCGTAGAGTTAATGCTGTGGACACCGATTCGTTTGTGACCTTTGTGGAAGAAATTTCTACTCCTCTGGTGACGGTTAAGAAGAATTTGTAATTGGCCGGTTTATTTCCGGGTTATGGTGAAGGTTGCCACATGTGTTCAATTCTGTCTTTCGGTTGCTGTTTGTTGAAGTCAGGTGTTCAGCGCCTGATGGATAATAAAGAAATTTTGTTTGAGAAGACTATGATTCTGTTTGTTCCAAATGAAGACATTGCCATCATAACCATTTCCGCCAATCCTTCCAAGGTTTCCTCGAGAAAACCTGTTAGGATTACACCCGTTCCGAGAATTGCCCCGCTAATAATCATTGTTCCTGGTCCCATCCCATACACCTCAGATAAGGCTATCCCATGGCATTACGTTGCTGATGTATATTACCATGGTGTTAAGCAAGATCTGAGGACTGAAGAAGCTGATACTGATATCAGTAATATTGTCGGGACCAGTAAGGTTACCCGAAGTGGAAGGGTGTTCTCTCCTGAGATTTCCCCGAAGACTATCATCAAGCCTGCTGTTATTCTAACTGTTGTTCCAACCAGCACTCCTTACAGTTCTCATGTTCCTACTCCAATTATTACACATGCTGCTATTCCTATTCTAACTCCAATTGTCACCCCTGCTGCTGAGCCATCTGGGACTCGGGGCAAAGAAATTATAGGTGAGCCTGCCCGGACGGAGGCGCCTAGGAAAATCATTGTGGAAACCTCTAAACAAGAAATAGAGGAAATATTGAAAATTATCAAGAAGAGCGACTACAACATACTCGAGCAGCTGGGGCAGACCCCGTCAAAGATCTCCATGTTGTCCCTTCTATTGTATTCTGAAGCCCATGTGAAGGCTTTGATTGCATTTCTCAAGAATACACATGTCCCGCAGGAAACTTCAGCCGATCAGTTCAAAGATTGCGTGGCCAGCCTGACTGCTGACAATGGGCTGGGTTTTTCAGATGCGGATCTGACACCGAAAGGAAGAAATCATAATGATGCTCTGCACGTCTCAATTGAGTGCAGGGGCACCATCATGGCCCATGTGTTGGTAGATACCGAGTCCTCACTGAATGTTCTGCCAAAGAAAGCGTTAGACCGTCTGGATTGTGAAGGTTTGATTCTAAAGCCGAGCAACATTGTGGTAAGGGCTTTTGATGGATCAAAAAGAATGGTGCACGGGGAGGTGGACATCCCTGTCAAAGTGGGTTCTCAGACTTTTGTGTCCACCTTCTACGTAATGGATATCAGACCATCGTATTCTTGCTTGCTGGGTCATCCTTGGATCCATAAGGTTGGGGCAGTCACTTCCACGCTCCATCAAATGATGAAATATCTGGTGAAGGGGAAGATTGTCACGGTGCAAGGTGAAGAAGAGTATATGGTGAGTCACCTTAATTCCTTTCGTTACGTAGAGATGGACGGGGAATTCATAGAAACGCCTTGTCAGAATTTCGAAGAGGTCCCTCAGTTCTCGGCATCAACTGAAGTCACTACCAACAAACCTCTAATGAAGATGGTTTTTCTCAAGGATGCCAGGGCTGCAGTTGAAGAAGGTGGGTGTACCAATTGGGGTCAGCTCCCTGATTTCCCTCACAAAACTGACAAATTTGGCTTGGGATTTACTACAGGGGCTCAAAGGGCTGTTAGGCGCGCACGGATTGGAAGACCTCCTCTACACATCAACAATCGGGGAGTTAACACAATTGAGGATAGTGAAGAAGATTCAGACATCGACAGTTGGATCTACTCAACAACCAACGATGGACTGAACAACTGGACAACGAAGGACTTCATACCTGTTTCTTTTATTCCCCAGTAATTGACTTTTGTTTTAAGATTTGTAATAAACAGTTCGAAACTTTATGGCCTGGGGCCTTGCCCGAGGCACCTTGCCTTTGCTTGTGAGGGCTTATTATTTGGCATGTCATATATCATTAATAAAGCATTGGACGTTTCTTGCATTACAAATTTTGCGCTCTTTGCTTTTCTTTTTTGTTTCCAACTTTATCAAAAGAGCTATTCGCTTACACACACTCATGTATCATACTGCAGATCCATATCCACTCTGGATCCCATTGATAACAACTCTGCTACTTCCAGTTATGACTTCGAAAATCTGATCAACCAAGCCGAGGGCGAAGGTGAGGATGATTGTGAGGTGCCTGGAGAACTTGCTAGACTGTTACTGCAGGAAGAAAGGGCCATACAGCCTCATGAAGAGCCAGTTGAGTCAATGAATTTGGGTACAGAAGAAGACAATAAAGAGGTTAAGATAGGTGCGAATATGGAGCCTAGTGTCAAACAACGGTTAATACAGATGCTACGCGACTATCTTGAGATCTTCGCCTGGTCCTATGAAGACATGCCTGGTTTGGACACTGATATTGTGGTACACCGCCTGCCGACTAAGGAAGACTGACCTCCGGTAAAATAGAAGGTCCGCCGTATGCGCCCTGAAATGTCAGAGAAAATCAAGGCAGAAGTCATGAAACAGTTCGACGCGAGGTTCTTAGCTATCACTTCTTATCCACAGTGGGTTGCCAACGTCGTTTCGGTGCCTAAGAAGGACGGTAATGTACGGATGTGTGTGGACTATAGAGATCTGAACAGGGTAAGCCCCAAGGATGACTTCCCACTTCCTCACATCGATTTTCTGGTCGACAACACCGCACAACATAAGATCTTCTCCTTCATGGATGGTTTTTCTGGCTACAACCAAATCAAGATGGCTCCTGAGGACATGGAGAAGACAACCTTCGTTACACAGTGGGACACCTTCTGTTACAAGGTAATGCCTTTTGGGTTGAAGAATGTTGGGGCAACTTATCAGCGCGCCATGGTCGCTTTGTTCCACGATATGATTCACCACGAGATCGAGGTTTATGTTGATGACAGGTCCCAGACTGAGGAAGAACACCTTGATCATCTCCAGAAACTGTTTGACAGGTTGAAGACGTACAAGCTGAGGTTGAATCCGAACAAGTGTACCTTCGGGGTAAGGTCTGGTAAGCTTCTGGGTTTTGTTGTCAGTGACAAAGGTATTCAAGTGGACCCCGCAAATGTAAAGGCCATAAAAGAGATGCCGGTACCCCGCACAGAAAAAGAAGTCAAAGGTTTCTTGGGACGTATGAATTACATCGCCAGGTTCATTTCACATCTGACTGCTACTTGTGAGCCAATCTTCAAGCTGCTGAAGAAAGATCAAGTGGTAAAGTGGAATGATGAATTCCAGACTGCTTTCGAAAGAATCAAGGAATATCTTCAAAAACCACCAATTTTGATGCCTCCAGTTGAAGGAAGACCTTTGATATTATACTTGATAGTGTTAGACAATTCAATGGGGTGTGTTCTGGGGCAGCATGACGAGTCTGGTCGAAAAGAGCACGCTATTTATTACCTTAGCAAAAAGTTTACCGACTGTGAGACTCGATACTCATTGCTCGAGAAAACTTGCTGCGCTTTAGCATGGGACGCTCGCCGACTGAGCCAGTATATGCTGACTCACACTACCTTGTTGATATCAAAGATGGATCCGATCAAGTATATTTTCGAGACGCCCTCCTTATCCGGAAGAATATCAAGATGGCAGATGGTTCTAACCGAGTACGAAATCCAATATATAACCCAAAAAGCAATCAAGGGGAGTGTATTGGCAGATCATTTGGTGCATCAGGCCGTGGATGACTACCAGTCCATGAATTTCGAGTTCCTGGATGGGAATATCATGTTCGTAACCGACTGCGAAGAACCTGGATCGGATGAAGGACCAGAGGAGGGGTCCCGATGGTCTATGTATTTTGATGGAGCCTCGAACGCATTGGGTAATGGCATTGGTGCTGTAATTATATCTCCTGAAGGTTGTCATACTCTGTTCATGGCCCGATTATGTTTTAATTGCACCAACAACATGGCGGAGTACCAAGTGTGTATCATAGGTCTTCGAGCTGCTATCGACCTAAGGATTAAATTCTTGAGTGTATTCGGAGATTCTGCTCTGGTGATAAGTCAGATCAAAGAGGAGTGGGATACGAAGCACCCAAATCTTATTCCTTACCGAGAATATGTACTGACATTGCTCCCACACTTTGAGGAGATAACCTTTGAACATTTCCCACGAGAGGAGAATCAGTTGACAGACGCGCTGGCCACCATGTCTTCTATGTTTAAAGTCAGGTGGGACAAAGAAGCTCCCCAGATTACCATTGAGAGGTTGGATAAACCCGCACATTGCTGTGACATTGAGACTGAAGAGGTAGTAGATAAACCCTGGTTTCACGAGGTAAAAAGGTATCTCAAAGTTCAGGAATACCCCGCGGGGGCATCTGTTAATGATAAGAAGTTTCTAAGAAGGTTTGCTGCGAAGTTCTTCATCATTAATGGAATCCTCTATAAGCGTAACCATGATTCAACCTTATTGCGGTGTGTAGACAAAAGCGAGGCGGAAAGAATCATGGAAGAGTTACATGAAGGTACCTTCGAAACTCATTCCAGTGGACATACTATGGCAAAGAAAATCCTACGGGCAGGATATTACTGGTCTACTATGGAAGCCGATTGTTATCAGCATTCTTGAACCTGTTATAAGTGTCAAGTCTATGCTGATAAGGTGCATGTACCTCCGGTTCCCCTAAATGTTTTGGCAGCTCCTTGGCCTTTTCCAATGTGGGGTGTTGTACCCCAAAATTTGACCTCTCATGTTTTCCAAAGTCTTCCCCCTGCATGGTTGATCACAAACTCTTGCCTAAGGAAAAGGAAAATTTTTGAGTGATGCTTTAAGTACATTTCGATTTGCATTCTGAAAGATCCTTCGATTGGTGTTCTGAAGGAGCCTTTCGATTGGCATTCTGGACAAGCCTTTCGATTGGCATTATGGACAAGTACTTCGATTGGCATTATAACAGTGTCCTTCGATTGGAATTCAAAAAAGGTCCATTCGAAGAAGCATTCAAAGGGTCCATTCTAAGAAGCTTTCGAAGAGCATTCGAAGAAGCATTCAAAGGGTCCATTCTAAGAAGCTTTCAAAGAGCATTCGAAGGAGGCCATCAGCCCATTCGAAAGGGAGCATTCGAAGGAGACCATCAGCCCATTCGCAGAGGAGCATTCGAAGGCCAGCTGTAGGTCATTCAAAATTCAAAAGGGACAGGATCCCATGTGTTTAGCCAACATTACAAACTCTTATTCATAGCTTTCAAACACATAATTAACGTTACAAATCCTCCTTCATGACTGTCAAAACACATAATCAAGGTCATTTAAACCTTTGTCTTCCTGTCCCCTCCACCCCCTCTGTATAAAGAAATCACAAATGTTGCAAAAGGACACCAAAAAATAGACAGAAAAATAGAGAACTTGGAGAGACGCTGCACAAAATTTTCCAAGCCAGAGCTGCCACCCAGCGAACACCTCCACCCTCAGAACTACAGATCGAAGCACCTCTGTTGGTAAAAAAGGATCTAATCTCAAACTCATTTTTAAATTCATTTTGATTGCATATTCATATTATTGCTGCTGTTTGTGAATGATTTAATGTGCTACATATAAGCTACAGCGTAGAGATGGGATTGTGCCATTGCTTGGGCACAATCTGAGTTTCTCCTTCGAATCCCAGGATAAAACAAACCCAGACCCAGATTCAGCAGGTGCGAATAAGGGGGAAATTCAAACCAGGGGGGTAAAATCCCCCCTGGACCTTTAACATGTCTTTCGTTTTGCAGGAACTACATTCTCAGATCCTTGTTCAGAGTTTCGAAGCTCAGCAGTCTAGTTTCGAACTGGACCCAGGATTTCCAGATCGAAGAATGATATGACCAGATCGAACACCCTCAGAGTGCAGCCCCTCATACACCTTCGATCCAGCTTCTTCACTGGGTTGAAAGACAGCCTGCACCTCTTTTGACCCAGGCCTCCAGAATTATATATTTTTTTGTTTTGCTGCCTAGCCCATTTGTATTTTGTTTACTTTGTTTATTTCTTTTAGTTTTTTTTAATCAACATAAAAAAATCATAAAAATAAATAATTTAGAATTAGGATTTAATTTAGTTAATTATTTTAACTTATTTTCTCCAATTTTAAAATCAGTAGACTTAGGATTTATTTAAATTCAATCTTTTTCATAAACAAAAATGCAAAAACATATTAGATAGGCTTTAGATTTAATTTTAGTCCATTGTTTTAAATAATTAAATTTGACTTAATTGAACATTTAGCATTTTCCCAATAAATAAAATAAAACAACAAAAAAGATTTTATTCTTAGAATTTTTTAGAGTTTATTTTCAGATTCACGCGCATTTATTGTAACTGCTTACTGGGATGTAATAGCTTAAACTAAGACCTTTTTTTTACTGCTTTTATTTTCCCAATTTTTGGACATGTAAATAATCCCCCTCCCCGAAGCCTTGTAATAGCGTAGGATTTACAATTCCCGCACTTTAAATTCTTGTACACATATTGACTGTTTAGATGTATGCTAACTAGGCTATGCATGACAAGATTAAACTCCTAACTTAAAATCAACAGTAGCTCACCATGACATGCAAAGATAATATAACTGAAAATTGACACACTTGCACATGCCACTCCTAGGGTACACCTCACTTGGTTGCCTCGAACGTGGTCATTAAGTATAGGATGTTTTAGAGGTCGTTCTTTTGTCCCAATATCATAAGTTGCCTCGAAATGGTTGCCTCGATAAAAATGATCTAAGACATTAGGATTACCACTAAAGTGTCCTGACGTTGCTTTAGTGACCACACGTCCCTAAAATCGAATTGACCCGAAAAACTCCAACGATGGTGCTACCTACTCCTCAATAGTGGGATAGCACTGTCTAAAGGACATTAGCACAATTTAATTCCTTTTTGAGTAGGTAGAGGTTCTTAAGTACTTGCTCTCTTTTAAAACAAAACAAAAACTTTTCGCACTTACACTTTCTTCACAAAAAAAAAAAACGAAACTCTTTTCAAAACCCATAATCACAAAGAAAAGCAAACCTTTTGAAAACATAGTGAGCAAGTATCTAAGAGCCCGTGGATAACCACGGATAAAAAGGGTGCTAACACCTTCCCTTTCTATAATCTACCTCCCGAACCCGAGAAAAAATCTCGAAAAGGAATTTTGTCTGTGCTTTTGTCCTTTCCTTGTTAGATAAAATAAAAGACGGTGGCGACTCTTGCTTACCGCGACACTTTGTGAAAACAAACGCAAACGCGAACCAACATAAAAAAAACAGTCAGTTCTCATTCCCACCGATCACAGAACTGGCGACTCTGTTGGGGACTTATAAGTGAGGTGTACCTTAGGATCAGATCACTTGTGTTTTCAATTGTACTGCTTTGTATGCTTTTAATTTTGTGGGCTTGTATCAGAGTTCTATAGATCCTAACCCGGATCTGGGGCACCCTTTTTAGGTAAGTAGCAGTAAACTGTGAGGGATCTGTCAGGCGTAGACCGACACGGATAAAGCAGTAGCTACGTTGGTGTGACACCTTAGTCTGTACCGTTATCCCTTGTGTTGAAACGAGGAGAATATGGGTCTTCTAAGGAGTCATTAAGCACCAACTGACCTTAGAACCTTAAATTGACCAACTTGGCCATAGAACAGTAGCAGTATGCTACACTCATTGAGACTAAACTCTCGCGATGATTCTGGCTGCAATAAAAGGTTGCTAAGCTGGAATTATGACCGATTGAGGGTAGTTAGTGATATTGAGATCCTCTAGAACCCGGTTACTATTTTTTAGGACAGGTCTTAACCAACTGAAACTGAAAGAGGGTAGTACCTGAACTTCATGCCAGCCTGAAATATAAGGGCTCTTTTGTGTGACTTGTGTGTGCCTTTACCATGTTTGCCTTTTGTGAATATTTGTGGTATGTCTTTACCATGACATCATAACATCATAATATTGCATACATCTTGCATAAGGACTAACCTATTTCAAAGACAAGAGGGTTTCATCTTTGCTCTATTTTGTAGGACATCATGATGCCCATACGTAGGAATACTATCCGGATCCACTTTGTTCAAGTACCCACTCTGCTTAAAGAGTTGGTTGTCAGGATTCCAAACACTACTTCCTTCATCAAGAGGCATGGTTCTCTTCTCAGTTTAGTCACCACAAAGTTGGACGAACAAATGATGAGCGTCTTGGTCCAGTTTTATGATCTGTTATATCATTGCTTCACCTTTCAAGACTTCCAGCTGGTTCCTACCCTGGAAGAGTTCTCTGAGTTTCTTGGTATCTCTGTTTTGGAGCAGACTCCATTTACTGGTTAGGAAAAGACTCTCAAGCCTGAAGAGATTGTTGTAGCCCTTCGCTTGACCAAAGAGGAGGTAATGGCCAACTGGGAGACTAGAAGTGGAGCTAAGGGTTTTTTGGCTAAGTTTCTGGTTGACAAAGCTAATTACTTCTGGGATGGCCTAGACTTCAAAGCGTACGAGGACATTCTGGCTCTCTTGATCTATGGTCTGGTATTATTTCCAAATCCTGACACTTTTGTTAATGTTAATGCCATAAGGATCTTCATCTCTCGGAACCCTGTACCCACTCTCTTGGGTGATATCCTTCATCAGCTCTATACTCGTACTACCCGAAAGCGGGGAACTTTGATGTGTTGTGCTCCTTTATTATCGAGGTGGTTTATTTCACACCTCCCTAAATCCATGCTGAAGAACGAAGAAGGAATGGGCTGGGCTCATAGGGTAATGTCTCTTACCAATAATGACATTATAGGGATTCTCAAAGGCTTGGATGAGGTGACTGTCATTGATCATTGTGGAGAGTATCCTAATGTTCCATTAATCGGAACCCATGGAGGAATTTCTTATAATCCATGTTTAGCTCTCCGCCAATTTGGAAGAGCCAGAAGAGAAGGGCCTCATGAGATGTTGATACCTCATATCATCTTTGATTTTCAGGGAGATATCGACGAGCTGCGTCTTAGATTCATCAGAGCTTGGGATAGAGTTCACAAATCTGACCCACATGAGTTGGGACCAAAGACTTCTCTGCCAATGGAACCATATCTCAGATGGGTCCGCATCCGTGCCCAGAAGTTAGGTATGCCATACGAAGCTGTCAGGCCTATTACTCTTGAAGTTGCTGATAAAGACGGGGTTGTTCCAACTATTTTCCATCCTCATATGCCCACTGATATTGGCACACTGAAGAGGTCTTGGATGCAACTGTGGGAAGAACGGAATTCTTACCGGGAGAGGTTCAATGAACAAGAATAGAAGATCCAGAAGCTGACTAAGCAACTGGAGAATGAGCGGATCCTGAATGATTATATCCGCACTGAGAAGAAGAGGCCATGAGAGCATTGATGGACCATGGATAATATCTTTTTCTATTTACTTTTCAGTATTTCCATTCTTGTAACGCCTAAGGGAAATTTGTTGAACAATTTAAATTCTGAAGTTAAATCTAATAAAGTGTGTTCCATTTCTTGTTTACAAATTTGAATCCCGATTGTCTTTGAAATCATAAATCATGCGCATTTCATATCATGCACTTCATAAACAGGTACCCTTTTACAGGTCTCTTATCTTCTTCGCTGTTTATTTCAGCAATCATCATGTCTGCTGAAACTTCCACTGAGCAAGCTATCAAGGCCCTCCAGGCCCAAAATGCCCAATTTCAAGAGTTGGTCATGAGCCTAGCTAAGGGTCAGCAGGACTTGAAGACCCTGATCCTGAAAGAGAGGAAGAAGAAGAAGAAGAGGACCATCCTATTCAACACTGGACGCAGGCTTGGAAACGAGCTGCAGAATGAAATTGATCTGGCCACCCCGTCTGGAGAGAAAGATAGTCCACAAGAAAGGAGGGCTGCTAACCCTATGGTCTCCGACAACGAGACGAACTATGATGAGGAACAATATCCTTCTGCTGAGGACAAGTACAAACAGCTGGAAGACCGTTTGAACGCTATGGAGGTACAGAAGGTGCCTGGTCTGGACTTCGGAGATCTGGGTCTATCATCTGGGGTGGTGATTCCCCATAAGTTCAAGGTGCATGCCTTTGCCAAGTATGACAGAGCTTCCTGTCCAAAACTGCACCTTCGGTCATATGTGAGGAAGATTCAACCTTACACTACTGATAAGAACTTATGGATCCATTTCTTTCAGGACAGTCTCTCAGGGACTCAACTTGAGTGGTTCTATCAGTTGGATGGAGCCAGTATCTGCAGCTGGGAGGATTTGGCTGCTGCATTCTTTAAGCATTATCAGTATAATTCCGACCTCGCTTCTACGCGTACCCAACTCCATGGTATGTCAATAGGGACGGGTGAAGGATTTAAAGAGTATGCTAAAAAATGGATAGACCTGGCCAGAAGAGTGCAACCACCTTTGGTTGATTGTGAACTGGTTGATATGTTTCTGGGGACCCTGTCTGGTCCATTCTTTAATCATCTAATTGGAAGCTCCTCAGCTGGATTTACAGACCTCATCTTAACTGGTGAGAGGATTGAAGCGGGTATTAAAGCTGAGAAGATATAGAAGGGTGCCTCATCGAGCACCAAGAAGAAACCATTCAAGAAAGAGTCCAGTGCTGTCTACAGTTCAAGAAGAAAGAGAAGACCTGAACACCGCCAAGCTGTCAATGCGGTTGTTATCTCAAAACCTACCGGTGCTCCTCAGCATCACAACCAACGAAGGGACGAGAGACCTCAAAGGCAATTCACTCGTCTCAGCATGACCTTGTCTCAGATTCTGCCACAATTGCTGAAGACCAATCTGGTGACCCTAAAAGAAGCTCCAAAGAAGCCAAATACAATGTCACCAAGGTACAACCCTAATGCCCACTGCACTTTTCACTCTGATAGCCCGGGGCATAATACAGACGATTGTTGGTGTGATCGGTGGAAATAGAACTGACTGTTTTGGATTGCTGGTTCGCGTTCGCGTTTAGCAAAATGTCGCGGTAAGCAAGAGTCGCCACTGTCTTTTATTTTATCCAACAAGGAAAGGACAAAAGCACAGCAAAATTCCTTTTCGAGATGTTTCTCGGTTCGGGAGGTAGATTATAGAAAGGGAAGGTGTTAGCACCCTTTCTATCCGTGGTTATCCACGGGCTCTTAGGTACTTGCTCACTATGTTTTCAAAAAGTTTTGCTTTTCTTGTGTTTGTGGGTTTTGAAAAAGAGTTTTGTTTGAAAACTTCGATTTAACTCTTGTATCTGTCCTCAAGAGTGTATGAAGTGTTTGTTTGAAAACTTTGTTCAAAAAGTGTAAGTGCGAAAAGTTGTTTTTGTTTTGAAAGAGCAAGTACCTGAGAACCTCTACCTACTCAAAAGAAATTAAGCTGTGTAAATGTCCCTTAGACAGTACTATCCCACTATTGAGAAGTAGGTAGCACCGTCGTTGGAGTTATTCGGGTCAATTCGATTATAGGGACATGTGGTCACCAAAGCAATAGTAGGACGCCTTAGCGATAACCCTAATGTCTTAGATCATTTTTTATCGAGGCAACCGTTTCTAGGCAACTTGGATCTTTAGACAAGAGGGAGACCTCTAAAACACCCTTTACTCAATGACCACGTCGAGGCAACCAAGTGAGGCGTACCCTAGTAGTGGCATGTGCACGTGTGTCAGGTTTCATGTTAAATTATCTTTGAACATTCTATGGTGAGCTACGTTTTGATTTTAATTTTCAGATAAGTCTTGTCATGCATAGCCTAATTAACATACATCTAACAGTTAATAGTTTGCGGAAAGTAAAACTAAACTATTACAAGGCGTCGGGTATTTACATCGCCAAAAACAAACCCTTGGAAAGTAAATGCGGGGAATTAAAGAAAGCGATAAAAAGGCCTAATTAACGCTATTACATCCTCGGAGCAATTACAATTATATGATCAAAAATACGAATAAAATAAACATACGTGCGAGAGAAAATTGAATCAGAATGTTTCTAGGGTTTTGACCCTTTTTGAGAAAGAAAGATGTTTTTTGTCCTTTTTGCATTTAAATTAAATTAAACCTAAAACTAATTAATTAATTAAACAAAAGAAATATTTTTTGAGTTTTTTATGTTTTAAGGAAATAAAAACAAAAGGATTAAAATTGTCAAGAAACCCTAATTCTACATTGATTTTAAATTATTGAGAAAAAGTTAAAATTAACCCTAATTAAACTAAATTAATTTGTTAGTATTTATTTACAAAAATAACTAATTAAATTTAATAAATAAAAATATTATTTTTTATGTTTTCTGGATTTATTATGAAAATAATTAATTTGTTAGTAAAAATAATAATTATAATTATTAATAATAAAACAATTAAATGTAAAAATAAAAATATAAAAGAAAAGAAAGAATGAACTCAGGGGGGTGTTGGCCCAATTAGGAGGTTGATTTGGAAATTTGAAGGCCCAACAATTCCAGCCACGTTTGACTTTTCTGGATTGTCCATGCATCTGCTGACTGAGGAGTATGGTGATCATTATCTCATGGCCATTAGATTTGTGCCTGTAGACATCTGGCACTTGGAAAGTTGAGATACATGGTGTACCCTCTCTTGAAACCTGCATGTAATTATATGAAGAAAAAAGAGAACAAATATTTTGGGGGACCTGGGATTCGAACCCAGGTCCCAATGCTTATTGGATGCTTGCTCAACCACTCCACCACGCTGCCTTAATTGATATTGGATAAACAAGTAATCAATATATTAACAAACAAATAAATATGCCTGAAAACAAAATAAAAGCGCGCGACTTTTCAAAGGAGCCAATAGGATGCTACCACCTCATCATCTTCTTCATGGTTCCTGCAACAAATATAAACAGATAGCGGGGGTTTTTAACCCCCACAAACTAGTTGCACGAATAATAGCGATTAGAGATACAACATATATAAATATTTCGCGAGGGATGCATCATGTTCGTCTGGTTCTCACGATTTCAACCATATGTATCACTAGTCCTAATTGTTCTTGGTTCATAAAGCCCTAATTCAAAGCTTGGAAACCCTAGAAAATCGTTCATGGCATTCTTCGATTCAGTGCATTATAATTCAATTAAGTGATATCATTAGCTTCATATGGTTCCTAGCAATGCAAAACAATCAAGAAATCATGTTAAATGCTCATGAATTAGGCAATACGATTTTGACTAAGAAAAGCAAACCGTGGTTCTGTATTCTTTGATTTCTTAAGCTTTAAGGTCTGAATTTGATTGCAAAACCTTCCTGGGATCTCCTGCAATGTATTGGAATCAATAAAAACTCTTGAATCGTCCTAGAATGCCAAAGTCAGTTTTCAATTTTCTTGGAATTTTTCAATATGCTATGGCTTTGTTCTGCAACTTTTTTCACGTCCATGAGATTAGGATTTGCTTGCATATATATAGAGCAATAGAATTAGGTCAAAAGCTGGGCAACAATCCATGTGCAATGATGATTGAATCCTTGATTGGAAATCATATCTTTTTGATTTTTCATGATTGGAAAATATTGCCAATTTTTGAGATTTTGCATCTTTGACTTTGAGCACGAAATTGCCAGCATATCTTGATCATATTTGCTTCACAAAAAGATTGAAAAATCAAATCTTGCATTTTCCTACAATTTAAATTAATTAAATGAATTAATATTAATTAAAAATCCAATTAATCAATAAAAATAAGAAAATAAATTCAATTAATCTTGATGGGTCGTGCATAGGCCATGGATGAAGTTTCAAGAAGAGATTTGAGGCCCATTAGCAGAAATAAGGTGTTTTGAGCAAAGTTGACTTTTGCAAATTCCTAAAAATTTCCCAACTTCTCCAATGCATAACTTGCTCAATTTTGATCATATGAACATGTTCTTGGAAATTTTGGAAAGGTCTTGAAGTCCTCTAACCAATGCCTTTGGTCCCATGTCATTTGGATGTATCAATCTCAAGTTATGGCCTTTGACTTAAAGTGCATTTTTGTTGACCTTTGAATTTGACCTATAATGTAGAAATTGATAACTTCTTGTGAAAGCATTTCTTGGACTTGGAGTGTGAAGATGGATTGTAGGAAATGTCATCCTCTTCAAAATGAGCATTGGATGGAATTTTTCTGATGAACCATGAAAAAGTTATGCCCTGGTCAAAATACAGTTGACTTTTCTACTGTCCAAAAATAGTAACTTTTTGCATCTCAATGAATTTTGAGCTATCCTTGTGGAATCATGATCAAGACTTGATCAAATGATGATTGTGGACTTAAAATAAGATGTTGACCAAAAAATCTTACTTTTGACTGCAAAATGACCATTTTGCCCTTGCAGTTGACTATGGATCAAATGGAGCTTTTGACTGTGCAAATTGACACTGTGAGTCTTGAGACTTGGCATGTAGGTGCTTGAGAATGCATATAGGCCTATGAGGCTTGATTAAGCCATTGAAAACCTCAAATTCCTTGAAAGAACCAAAACCCTAATTTCAGCTGGCTTAGGAGGTGGTTTGATTGTATAATCTCTTGAGCAACTTTGAACCATTTGAAGATGATTCTTGACAAACCTTGAAGAATATGGGAGGGAAAATTTTGGGGTACAACAGTTGTACCTGTTCAATCTTCTTAAAACTGAGGATGTAGATTGGCTTGTGTGCCTTTCGTGATCCGAAGATGGAAGATGATTGAACACTAAAGTGCCCAGAAATTTGCACTCGCATGGTGTAGTATCAGCAATGTGATGTCGGGAATGGGCTTACAGATGCCACTTGGAGATATGATGGATAGGAGGATGGGCTTATATATGCCATCTGGAGATGTAATGGATAGTTGTGGAGATGGGCTTAAAGATGCCATCTGGGAATGTGTGTTGAATTGTAACTTGGTAGGTTGAAAGAAGGAACCTGTGTAGGGTTGCCTGATGATGAGTCCGTGTAAAACTGCATCTTGGAAGAGAAGGAACCGGTATATGGTTGCTTCATGATGGTCAAGTAGATAGTTGTCCTGTCTGGTTTCAGGTATTAATCTCTGACCTGAGAAAGAAAGATAGTTTTCCTGGCTTGCTACAAGTATTGATCTTCAATCTCTTCAATGTAGATAACTTTCCTATCTGGTTTCAGGTATAGATCTACAATCAATCGTTCACAGATATTTCCTGGCTAGTTACAGGTGTTGATCCGGAACTTAAGAAGTCTGGCTGATGAGATAGTTTTCCTGTCTGGTTTCAGGTATTAATCTCTGACCTGAGAAAGAAAGATGGTTTCCTGGCTTGCTACACGTATTAATCTTCAATCTCTTCATATAGGTGGTTTTCCTGTCTGGTTTCAGGTGTTAACCTATAATCAGTCGTCCACAGATATTTCCTGGCTAGTTACAGGTGTTGATCTGGAACTTAAGAAAGGTTGGTCGAGGAGATAGTTGTCCTGTCTGGTTTCAGGTATTAATCTCTGACTTGAGAAAGAAAGATAGTCTTCCTGGCTTGTTACAGGTATTGATCTTCAATCTCTTCAATGTAGATAACTTTCCTGTCTAGTTACAGGTATAGATCTACAATCAGTCGTTCACAGATATTTCCTGGCCTATTACAGGTGTTGATCCAGAACTTAAGAAAGGGTGGTCGAGGAGATAGTTGCCCTGTCTGGTTTCAGGTATTAATCTCTGACTTGAGAAAGAAAGATAGTCTTCCTGGCTCGCTACAGGTATTAATCTTCAGTCTCTTCGTGTAGATAACTTTCCTGTCTAGTTTCAGGTATAGATCTACAATCAGTCGTCCACAGATATTTCCTGGCTAGTTACGGGTGTTGATCTGGAATTTAAGAGAGGTGGGTCGAGGAGATAGTTGTCCTGTCTGGGTTTAGGTACTAATCTCTGACCGAAGAAAGAAAGATAGTTTTCCTGGCTCGCTACAGGTATTAATCTTCAGTCTCTTCGTGTAGATAACTTTCCTGTCTGGTTTCAGGTATAGATCTACAATCAGTCGTCCACAGATATTTCTTGGCTAGTTATAGGTGTTGATCTGGAACTGCAAAAGTTAATGGTAATCATCTTTGGATTTCCCTTTTCCTGAAAAGGCAAAACGTTAGTTGTATGCAATGTCATGATGTATGAAATGCATGATGTTCTCAAAGTGAGATCGTATGATATGATGCGTATATGCATGTATCATGATGTATGACAATGTGATGTTTTAGCTGGGGAAATTAAATCTCGGATAGCTGTTGGAGAATGATGTTGAATTCTTCGTTTCCGCTGGGGATGATGAACGAAGATGATTGTGTGAATAAACCTGCAGGAGAAAAGAACTCCGTTGGGGAATAAACTTGATTTAGAGATTACTCTGTGGGGAATTACTCTGTGGGAAGAGAAGCTTCACTGAGATTTTAACGATAACTCCGATGGGGATTCCGTTGATAAGCTCTGTTGGGGATTTTGATGATGAACTCCGCTGGGGATAGAAAGAACTTTGCTGGGGATGATCTTTCAGTTGCAACTTGCTGAGGATAACCCAGTTAGACTCTGGTGGGGATACTCTCTTGAACTTGGCTGGGGAGAGATATTTGCACTCTGCAGGGGACAAGCTTCCAGAATCTACTGGGGAAGATAATTCAACTCTGTCGGAGAAGCTTTTCAGACTGTGCTGGGAAATGGTTCCACTGAGGGTGTCTTGGATTCCGCCGGGGAACAATCTTATATTTCTGTCGAGGAATATTAAGACTGCCGGGGATGCTTGCTGAGGAATATTTGTATACTCTGCTAGGGAATATTAAGATCTTCTGGGGATACCCAACTTTTCAGGACCGATGGTAGACCAACTCTGCTCGGGGGAGAGTATTACCGACTTACTGGGGATACTGTGCCTTTTTAGGGCTGATGGGAGACCAACTCTGCTTGGGGAGAGTATTGCTGAATCTTGTCTTACTCTGCGGGGAGTGAAGGTATCTTAGTCATATTCTTCAGCTGAACCTACCTTGGTACCTTGGTGGACAGAGCAACTAGACCTTTTAGACAATTCTTATTGCCCCTGTTTCTGATATCACCCGTAATTAGTCCTTTGTTTCGCATGCAAATATTTGTGATCAGCAATTAATGTCAAATGCATATATCAAAAATGAACATTGGACGTTCTTTGTAAAACAAAACAGATAAAGGAAAAACAATTTGCAATTTGTCTGAAAAATGAACTTGTATTGATTTTGAAATTTGCCTGTAAATAGGCGTTTTCGTACAAGAGGCTGACGTCCTAGTAAGAGAACGCCGCCAAACAAAGTAGAGTTTATATAATTTGTGAAAGGAAAACAAA
Source organism: Vicia faba (assembly GCA_948472305.1). NCBI lineage: Eukaryota > Viridiplantae > Streptophyta > Magnoliopsida > Fabales > Fabaceae > Vicia > Vicia faba. Next base: position 1,632,895,386 of record OX451737.1, read on the forward strand.
ACAGCTATGTGAAAAAATCCCACTGGGTTCCAACTCTGCTATCGCCTTTATGTCTTCAAGCGTCTCATCACTTTGCTGCTTAGTTGAAGAGGAATCTGATTGATTGGTGTTGTCCGAGCCTGATGGTCGATACCGAAGTCTGGATGCAGGGTGATTCAATGAGACATAGTATTACGCTTTAATCCCTAACTTTTTCCTGGACCGCCCTTTCGGGTTTTCAGTCCACCGGGATACCCATTTTTGCCCAAGCCGCCTTTTCAGGTTTTCGACTTGCCGGGTGTACATATATATATTTTTTTCATCCCTTATTTTTGCCCGAACCCTTTTGGTTCGCCGGGAAGCCCTTATTTTTGCCTAGGCCAGTCGACCTAGCGAGTCTTTTAATCATGCGTAGTATCTTTTTACTATGTCTGCATTGGCGGGGTGAGGAAGGTCGTCACCATCCATGGTAGTTAGAATCATCGCTCCTCCTGAGAAGATGTTCTTAACCACAAATGGCCCTTCGTACGCAGGGGTCCATTTGCCCCTGGGATCACCTTGAGGTAGAATGATGCGCTTGATTACCAGGTCTCCGACTTGATACTCTTGTCGTCTGACTTTCTTGTTAAATGCTCTGATTATCCGTTTTTGGTATGTCTGACCATGACAAATAGCGGTGAGTCTCTTTTCGTCGATTAGGTTTAATTGATCAAGCCGAGTCTGGATCCAGTCATCTTCGCTCAAACCTGCATCCTTCATTATCCGGAGAGAGGGTATCTGAACTTCAATGGGCAGGACTGCCTCCATGTCGTATACCAAGGAATAGGGTGTTTCCCCTGTTGATGTCCGTGCTGAGGTACGGTACCCATGAAGAGCAAACGGTAGCATCTCGTGCCAATCTTTGTAGGTCACTGTCATCTTCTACACAATCTTCTTGATGTTCTTATTAGCTGCTTCTGCAGCCCCATTCATCTTCGGCCAGTAAGGAGAAGAGTTGTGGTGCTGTATCTTGAATTGCTCACAGAGCTCAGTGATCATCTTGTTGTTAAGATTAGTACCATTATCCGTAATGATCCTCTCTGGTACACCGTATTGACAAATCAGGTTGTGCCAAATGAACCGTGCCACTACGTTCTTGGTTACGGTAGCAAAGGAAGCTGCTTCGACCCACTTCGTGAAGTAATCGATTGCTACCAGGATGAAACGATGCTCGTTGGATGCCGTAGGTCTGATCTCGCCGATCATATCAATACCCCACATTGCAAAAGGCCAAGGTGTTGTCAAGACGTTCAAAGGAACTGGAGGAATGTGCACCTTATCAGCATAGATCTGGCATTTGTGACACGTCCGAGAATGTTGATAACAGTCGGCTTCCATTGTGGACCAGTAATATCCTGCCCGAAGGATTTTCTTTGCCATGGTATGTCCACTGGAGTGAGTTCCGAAGGTACCTTCATGCAGCTCTGCCATGATCCTTTCTGCTTCAATCTTATCCACACAATGCAGTAAGGTTGAATCGTGGTTACGTTTGTAAAGAATGTCATTGTTGAGGAAGAACTTTGCCGCGAACCTTCTCAGAAACTTCTTGTCATTAACAGATGCACCCTCGGGGTATTCTTGAGCTTCAAGGTACCTCTTCACTTCATGATACCAAGGCTTTTCTGTTACCTCTTCGGTCTCAAGATCACAGCAATGTGCAGGTTCATCCAATTTCCAAATAATGATCCGGGGAGCCTCGTTGTCCCATTTGACTTTGAACATAGAAGACATCGTAGCTAACGCGTCCGCCAACTGATTCTCCTCTCTTGGGAAGTGTTCAAAAGTTATCTCCTCGAAATGGGGAAGCAACGTCAATACATACTCCTTGTAAGGAATAAGATTTGGGTGTTTCGTATCCCACTCGCCTTTGATCTGACTGATCACGAGGGCGAAATCTCCGAAGACACTCAGAAACTTGATCCTCAGGTCAATTGCAGCTCGAAGACCCATGATGCATGCTTCATACTCCGCCATGTGATTGGTGCAGTTGAAACATAGTCGGGCGGTAAGTGGAGCATGAGAGCCTTTTGGAGATATGATTACAGCGCCAATGCCATTACCCAAAACGTTCGAGGCTCCGTCAAAGTGCATAGACCATCGGGATCCTTCCTCAGGTCCTTCATCCGGTCCAGGTACTTCACAATCAGCCACTACCATGATATTCTCGTCTGGAAATTCAAAGTTCCTAGATTGGTAGTCATCCACTGCCTGATGTGCCAAATGGTCTGCCAATACATTCCCCTTGATTGCTTTTTGAGTCGTGTAACTGATGTCATATTCAGTCAAGATCATCTGCCATCTTGCTATTCTTCCGGACAAAGCAGGCTTTTCGAAGATGTACTTTATTGGATCCATTTTTGAAATCAACAGAGTAGTGTGAGTCAACATATACTGTCTCAGCCGGCGAGCAGCCCATACCAAAACGCAGCAAGTTTTCTCGAGCAGTGAGTATCGGGTCTCACAGTCGGTAAACTTTTTGCTAAGGTAATAAATAGCGTGCTCTTTTCGGCCATACTCGTCATGCTGCCCCAGCACACATCCCATTGAGTTATCAAGTACTGTCAAATATAAGATTAGAGGTCTCCCTTCAACCGGTGGCATAAGAATGGGTGGCTCTTGGAGATACTCTTTGATTCTTTCGAAAGCGGCCTGGCATTCATCATTCCAACGTACTACTTGATCTTTCTTCAGTAGCTTGAAGATTGGTTCACAAGTAGCAGTTAGGTGTGAGATGAATCGGGCAATGTAGTTCAGTCGTCCTAGAAAGCCTCTGACTTCTTTCTCTGTCTTGGGAACTGGCATCTCTTGTATGGCTTTCACTTTGGCAGGGTCCACTTGAATACCTTTGTCGCTCACGATGAAGCCTAGCAGTCTTCCAGATCTCACCCCGAAGGTGCACTTGTTCGGGTTCAATCTCTGCTTGTACAACTTCAATCGGTCAAACAGCTTCTGTAGATGGTCAAGGTGTTCCTCCTCAGTTTGGGACCTTGCAATCATATCGTCGACGTATACTTTAATCTCATGATGGATCATGTCATGAAACAAAGCAACCATGGCACGTTGGTAGGTTGCCCCAGCATTTTTCAACCCAAAAGGCATGACCTTGTAGCAAAAGGTGCTCCACTGAGTAACAAAAGTGGTCTTCTCCATGTCTTCAGGAGCCATCTTAATCTGATTATAACCGGAGAACCCGTCCATGAAGGAGAATACCTTATGCTGAGCAGTGTTGTCAACCAGAACGTCGATGTGAGGCAGAGGGAAGTCATCCTTAGGGCTCGCCCTGTTCAAATCCCTGTAGTCAACACACATTCTGACCTTACCATCTTTCTTCGGTACTGGAACCACATTAGCGACCCACTGAGGGTAAGAAGTTACTGCTAGAAAACCGGCGTCAAATTGTTTCATAACCTCGGCTTTGATTTTCTCGGACATCTCTGGACGCATACGACGGACCTTTTGTTTTACCGGAGGGAATTCTTCCTTGGTAGGCAGGTGATGAACCACAATGTCGGTATCCAACCCAGGCATGTCTTCGTAAGACCAGGCAAAGATTTCCACATAGTCATGCATCATCTGAATCAACCGTTGTTTCACACTAGACTCCAGATTGGCACCAATCTTGACTTCCTTTCTGTCTGTCTCAGTACCCAGATTTACCGTTTCCACTGGCTCTTCATGTGGCTGAATGGCCCTCTCTTCCTGGAGTAGTAGTCTTGCAAGCTCACCAGGCACTTCACAATCATCTTCACCTTCGTCTTCGGCTAAGTTGATCGGATTTTCAAAGTCATAACTGGCAGTAGCAGAGTCGTTACCAGTGAGATCCAGAGTGGATTGGGACTGAGTCACAAAAGTAATAGGGACGAAGTCTTTCGCTGTCCAGATGTTTGGTCCACCGTTGGTCGTAGGGTAGATCCAGCTGTCGAATTCAGATTCCCCCACGTCATCTTCATCCCTAATAGCATTTACTCCATGCTTGGGCATGGGAGCAGTCACAACATTGGGCCTTTGGGGTGCCTCGAACTCTATCTCTTTAGAATCAATTAGGTCCTGGACCTTATTCTTCAGAGCCCAACAATCATCTGTAGCATGCCCTGGGCTGTCAGAGTGATAAGTGCAATGGGCGTTAGGATTGTACTTTGGGGATGTTGTGTTTACCACCTTCGGAGCTTCTTTTATAGTCACCAGATTGGTTGTCAGTAACTGCGGCAATATCTGGGACAAGGTCATGCTGAGCCGAGTGAACTGCCTTCTGGGTATCTTACCCCTTTGTTGGTTATGATTCTGAGGAGCAGCAGCAGGTTTTGAAATTACCACCACGTTGACAGCTTGGCGGCGTTCCGGTTTATTCTGTCTCCTTGAACCATAGACAACACTAGATTCCTTCTTGAACGGTTTCTTCTCAGTGCTCGAGGAGGCACCTTTCTGTATCTTCCCAGACTTGATACCAGCTTCAATTCTCTCACCAGTCAAGATAAGGTCTGTAAACCCAGCTGAAGAATTCCTAATCAAATGGTTGAAGAATGGAGCAGACATGGTCCCCAAGAACATATCAACAAGCTCACGGTCAGTTAAGGGTGGCTGTACCCTTCCAGCCAGGTCTCTCCACTTTTGGGCATATTCTTTAAATCCTTCACCCGCACCTAGTGACATACCCTGGAGTTGGGTACGCGTAGGAGCGAGGTCGGAATTATACTTATACTGCTTATAGAACGCAGTAGCCAAATCCTCCCAGTTACGAATACTGGCTCCATCCAGCTGATAGAACCATTCGAGTTGAGTCCCTGAAAGACTATCCTGGAAGAAATGGATCCACAAATTCTTGTCAGCTGTATAAGGTTGGATCTTCCTTACATATGATCAGAGGTGCAGCTTAGGACAGGAAGCTCCGTCGTACTTGGCAAAAGCAGGTGCCTTGAACTTATGGGGAATCACCACCCCATAGGATAAGCCTAGGTCTCCAAAGTCCAACCCGGGCACATTCTGAATCTCCATAGCACTTAGGCGGTCCTCCAGCTGTTTGTACCTATCCTCAGCAGGAGGGTACTGTTCATCATTATAATCCTTCTCGTTGTCGGAGACCACGAGACTAGGGACCCTTCTCTCTTGGGGACTGTCTTTCCCTACAGAGGAAGTAGTCAGATCAACCTCATTTTGTAGTCCATTCCCAAATCTGCGTCCAGTGTTGAACAAGACAGTCCTCTTCTTCTTCTTCTTCTTCTTCTTCTTCAGAATCAGAGTCTTCAACTCCTGTTGACCCTGGGCTAGATTCATAACCAACTCTTAGAACTGGGCATTCTGGGGCTGGAGGGCCTTGATAGCTTGTTCAGTGGAAGGTTCAGTAGACATGATGATTGCTGAAATAAACAGCGAAGAAGATAAGTGACCTGTAAAAAGGGTACCTGTTATGCATATGATGAAATGAGATGCGTATGATTTATGTTTTCAAAGACAATCGGGATTCAACTTTGTAGACAAGAAAGGAAACAAACTTTATTAGATTCAACTTTAGAATTTAAATTGTTCAACAAATTGCCCTTAGGCGTTACAAGAATGAAAATACTGAAAAGTAAATAAAAGCTGTAAAAGAAACATCCAAGGCCCATCAATGCTCCCATGGCCTCTTCTTCTTAGTACGGATATAGTCATTCAGGATCCGCTCGTTCTCCAATTGCTTTGTCAGCTTCTGGATTTTCTGTTCCTGTTCATTGAACCTTTCCCGATAAGAATCCCTTTCTTCCTGCAGTTGCGCCCAAGACCTCTTCAGCGTGTCAACATCAGTGGGCATATGAGGATGGAGAACAGTTGGAGGAACCCCGTCTTTATCAGGAACTTCAAGAGTAATAGGCCTGACAGCTTCGTATGGCATACCTAACTTCTGAGCACGGATGCGGACCCATCTGAAGTAGGATTCCATTGGTAGAGAAGTCTTCGGTCCCAACTCATGTGGGTCAGCTTTGTGAATTCTGTCCCAAGCCCGGATGAATCTACGACGCAGCTCGTCACTATCTACCTGAAACTCAAAACTGATGTGAGGTATCAACATCTCATGAGGCCCTGCTCTTCTGGCTCTTCCAAACTGACGGAGAGCCAAACATGGGTTATAAGAGATTCCTCCCTGGGTACCGATCAATGGAACATTAGGGTGCTCTCCGCAACGATCAATAACAGCCACCTCATCTAAACCTCTGAGAGTCCAAATGATGTCATTATCAGTGAGAGACATTATCCTATGAGCCTGTCCCCTTCCTTCTTTGTTCTTCAGCACGAACTTAGGGAGGTGCGAAATAAACCACCTCACCAATAAAGGAGCACAACACCACAGAGTTCCCCGTCTTCGGGCAGTACGAGCATAGAGTTGTTGCAGGATATCACCCAAGAGAGTGGGTACAGGGTTCCGAGAGATGAAGATCCTTACGGAGTTGACATTAACAAAGGTATCGGGATTTGGAAACAATACTAGACCATAGATTAAGAGAGCCAGAATGTATTCGTACGCCCTGAAGTCTAAGTCATTCCAGAAACTATTAGGTTTGCCAATCAGAAACTTAGCCAAAAAGCCCTTAACTCCACTTCTAGTCTCCCAGTTAGCCATTACCTCCTCTTTGGTCAAGGGAAGGGCTGCAACAATCTCTTCAGGCCTAAGAGTCTTTTCCCAACCAGTGAATGGAGTCTGTTCCAAAACAGGGATACCAAGCAAATCAGAGAATTCTTCCAGGGTAGGGACCAGCTGGAAGTCTTGAAAGGTGAAGCAATGGTATAGCGGATCATAAAACTGGGCCAGGACACTCATCAATTGTTGGTCCCACTTTGAAGTGACTAAACCGAGAAGAGAACTATGCCTCTTGATGAAGGAAGTAGTATTTGGAATCTTATCAACCAATTCTTTAAGCATATCAGGTGGTTGAACAAAGTTGAGTCGGATAATATTCCTTCGCATAGGCATCATGGTGTCCTACAAAACAGAGCAAAGATGAAACCCTCTTGTCTTTGAAATGGGTCAGTCCTTATGCAGGATGCATGCAATGTTATGATGGTATGATGTTATGATAAAGGCACACCACAGGTATTCACAAAAGGCAAACATGGTAAAGGCACACAAGTCACACAGAAGAGCCCTTAGATTTCAGGCTGGCATGAAGTTTAGGTACTACCCTCTTTCAATTTCAGTTGGTTAAGACCTGTCCTAAAAATAGTAATCGGGTTCTAGAGGATCTCAATATCATCGACTACCCTCGATCGGTCATAATTCCAGTTTGGCAACCTTTTCTTGCGGCCGGAACCATCGCGAGAGTTTAGTCTCAATGAGTGTAGCATACTGCTACTGTTCTATGGCCAAGTTGGTCAATTTAAGGTTCTAAGGTCAGTTGGTGCTTAATGACTCCTCAGAAGACCCATATTCTCCTCGTTCCAACACAAGGGATATCAGTACAGACCAAGGAGTCACACCAACGTAGCTACTGCTTCACCCGTGTCGGTCTACGCTGGACAGGTCCCTCACAGTTTATTGCTACTTACCTAAAGGGTATTCCCCAGATCCGGGTTAGGATCTATAAAACTCCGATGCAAACCCACAATATTAAAGCAAACAAGGCATACAATTGAAAACATGAGTGTTCTTATCCTAAGGTACACCTCACTTATCACAGTATCCCCAGCAGAGCCTCCAGTTCTGTGATCGGTGGAAATAGAATTGACTGTTTTGGAATGCTGGTTCGCGTTCGCGTTTAGCAAAATGTCGCGGTAAGCAAGAGTCGCCATCGTCTTTTATTTTATCCAACAAGGAAAGGACAAAAGCACAGCAAAATTCCTTTTCGAGATGTTTCTCGGTTCGGGAGGTAGATTATAGAAAGGGAAGGTGTTAGCACCCTTTCTATCCGTGGTTATCCACGGGCTCTTAGGTACTTGCTCACTATGTTTTCAAAAAGTTTTGCTTTTCTTGTGTTTGTGGGTTTTGAAAAAGAGTTTTGTTTGAAAACTTCGATTTAACTCTTGTATCTGTCCTCAAGAGTGTATGAAGTGTTTGTTTGAAAACTTTGTTCAAAAAGTGTAAGTGCGAAAAGTTGTTTTTGTTTTGAAAGAGCAAGTACCTGAGAACCTCTACCTACTCAAAAGAAATTAAGCTGTGTAAATGTCCCTTAGACAGTACTATCTCACTATTGAGAAGTAGGTAGCACCGTCGTTGGAGTTATTCGGGTCAATTCGATTATAGGGACATGTGGTCACCAAAGCAATAGTAGGACACCTTAGCGATAACCGTAATGTCTTAGATCGTTTTTTATCGAGGCAACCGTTTCTAGGCAACTTGGATCTTTAGATAAGAGGGCGACCTCTAAAACACCCTATACTCAATGACCACGTCGAGGCAACCAAGTGAGGCATACCCTAGGAGTGGCATGTGCACGTGTGTCAGGTTTCATGTTAAATTATCTTTGAACATGCTATGGTGAGCTACGTTTTGATTTTAATTTTCAGATAAGTCTTGTCATGCATAGCCTAATTAACGTACATCTAACAGTTAATAGTTTGCGGAAAGTAAAACTAAACTATTATAAGGCGTCGGGTATTTACATTGCCAAAAACAAACCCTTGGAAAGTAAATGCGGGGAATTAAAGAAAGCGATAAAAAGGCCTAATTAACGCTATTACATCCTCGGAGCAATTACAATTATATGATCAAAAATACGAATAAAATAAACATACGCGCGAGAGAAAATTGAATCAGAATGTTTCTAGGGTTTTGACCCTTTTTGAGAAAGAAAGAAGTTTTTTGTCCTTTTTGCATTTAAATTAAATTAAACCTAAAACTAATTAATTAATTAAATAAAATAAATATTTTTTGAGTTTTTTATGTTTTAAGGAAATAAAAACAAAAGGATTAAAATTGTCAAGAAACCCTAATTCTACATTGATTTTAAATTATTGAGAAAAAGTTAAAATTAACCCTAATTAAACTAAATTAATTTGTTAGTATTTATTTACAAAAATAACTAATTAAATTTAATAAATAAAAATATTATTTTTTATGTTTTCTGGATTTATTATGAAAATAATTAATTTGTTAGTAAAAATAATAATTATAATTATTAATAATAAAACAATTAAATGAAAAAATAAAAATATAAAAGAAAAGAAAGAATGAACCCAGGGGGGTGTTGGCCCAATTAGGAGGTTGATTTGGAAATCTGAAGGCCCAACAATTCCAGCCACGTTTGACTTTTCTGGATTGTCCATGCATCTGCTGACTGAGGAGTATGGTGATCATCATCTCATGGCCATTAGATTTGTGCCTGTAGACATCTGGCACTTGGAAATTTGAGATACATGGTGTACCCTCTCTTGAAACCTGCATGTAATTATATGAAGAAAAAAGAGAACAAATATTTTGGGGGACCTGGGATTCGAACCCAGGTCCCAATGCTTATTGGATGCTTGATCAACCACTCCACCACGCTGCCTTAATTGATATTGGATAAACAAGTAATCAATATATTAACAAACAAATAAATATGCCTGAAAACAAAATAAAAGCGCGCGACTTTTCAAAGGAGCCAATAGGACGCTACCACCTCATCATCTTCTTCATGGTTCCTGCAACAAATATAAACAGATAGCGGGGGTTTTTAACCCCCACAAACTAGTTGCACGAATAATAGCGATTAGAGATACAACATATATAAATATTTCGCGAGGGATGCATCATGTTCGTCTGGTTCTCACGATTTCAACCATATGTATCACTAGTCCTAATTGTTCTTGGTTCATAAAGCCCTAATTCAAAGCTTGGAAACCCTAGAAAATCGTTCATGGCATTCTTCTATTCAGTGCATTATAATTCAATTAAGTGATATCATTAGCTTCATATGGTTCCTAGCAATGCAAAACAATCAAGAAATCATGTTAAATGCTCATGAATTAGGCAATACGATTTTGACTAAGAAAAGCAAACCGTGGTTCTGTATTATTTGATTTCTTGAGCTTTAAGGTATGAATTTGATTGCAAAACCTTCCTGGGATCTCCTGCAATGTATTGGAATCAATAAAAACTCTTGAATTGTCCTAGAATGCCAAAGTCAGTTTTCAATTTTCTTGGAATTTTTCAATATGCTATGGCTTTGTTCTGCAGCTTTTTTCACGTCCATGAGATTAGGATTTGCTTGGATATATATAGAGCAATAGAATTAGGTCAAAAGCTGGGCAACAATCCATGTGCAATGATGATTGAATCCTTGATTGGAAATCATATCTTTTTGATTTTTCATGATTGGAAAATATTGCCAATTTTGGAGATTTTGCATCTTTGACTTTGAGCACGAAATTGCCAGCATATCTTGACCATATTTGCTTCACAAAAAGATTGAAAAATCAAATCTTGCATTTTCCTACAATTTAAATTAATTAAATGAATTAATATTAATTAAAAATCCAATTAATCAATAAAAATAAGAAAATAAATTCAATTAATCTTGATGGGTCGTGCATAGGCCATGGATGAAGTTACAAGAAGAGATTTGAGGCCCATTAGCAAAAATAAGGTGTTTTGAGCAAAGTTGACTTTTGCAAATTCCTAAAAATTTCCCAACTTCTCCAATGCATATCTTGCTCAATTTTGATCATATGAACATGTTCTTGGACATTTTGGAAAGTTCTTGAAGTCCTCTAACCAATTCCTTTGGTCCCATGTCATTTGGATTTACTAATATCAAGTTATGGCCTTTGACTTAAAGTGTATTTTTGTTGACCTTTGAATTTGACCTATAATGTAGAAATTGATAACTTCTTGTGAAAGCATTTCTTGGACTTGGAGTGTGAATATGGATTGTAGGAAATGTCATCCTCTTCAAAATGAGCATTGGATGGAATTTTTTTGATGAACCATGGATGGAATTTATTCTCGAGTTGATGATGAACACAGTGGTATGCCCTGGATCTATCCTACGACCAACGGTGGACCAAACAACTGGACAGCAAAGGATTTCATCCCTATTACTTTTGTTACTCAGTAATGAAGCTTTTTGTTTTAAATTTGTAACAGACAATATTGTGAAACTTTTTGGCCCGGTGTCTTACCCGAAACACCATGGCTTCATTTGTAAGGGCTTTTGTGTGCCACTTTCATATATCATTAATAAAAGCATTGGACATTTTTGCATTTCAAATTTTGCGCTCCTTGTCTTTCTTTATTATATATTGCAAAACAGCTATTTTACACACACTCTCATATACAGGTCCCAATCCACTCTGGATCTCATTGGTAACGACTCTGCTACTGCCAGTTATGACTTCGAAAATCCGATCAGCTTAGCCGAAGACAAAGGTGAAGATGGTTGCGAAGTACCTGTTGAACTTGCAAGACTGCTACTTCAGGAAGAGAAGGCCATTCATCCACATGAAGAGCTAGTGGAAACAGTGAATATGGGTACTGAGACAGACAAAAAGGAAGTCAAGATCGGTGCAAATCTGGAGTTTAGTGTAAAACAACGGTTGATTCAGATGTTGCATGACTACATGGAAATCTTTGCCTGGTCTTACAAAGATATGCCTGGATTAGATACCGACATTGTGGTTCATCGCCTTCCTACCAAGGAAGACTGTCCTCCGGTAAAACAGAAGGTTTGCCGTATGCGTCCAGAAATGTCTGAGAAAATCAAGGCCGAAGTCATGAAACAGTTTGATGCCGGTTTTCTAGCAGTAACTTCTTACCCTCAATGGGTCGCCAATGTGGTTCCAGTGCCGAAGAAAGATGGTAAGGTCAGAATGTGTGTTGATTACAGAGATTTGGATAGGGCAAGCCCTAAGGATGACTTCCCTCTGCCTCACATCGACGTTCTAGTTGACAATACTGCTCAACACAAGGTATTCTCCTCTATGGATGGTTTCTCCGGTTATAATCAGATCAAGATGGATCCCGAAGACATGGAGAAAACCACCTTTGTTACTCAGTGGGGTACCTTTTTTTACAAGGCCATGCCTTTTGGGTTGAAGAATGTTTGGGCAACGTATCAGCGTGCCATGGTTGCTTTATTTCATGACATGATCCATCATGAGATCGAATTATACGTCGATGATATGATTGCGAGATCCCAAACTGAGGAGGAACACCTTGACCATCTACAGAAGCTGTTTGACAGGTTGAAGTTATACAAGTTGAGATTGAACCCAAACAAATGCACCTTCGGGGTAAGGTCTGGCAAACTGCTAGGTTTCGTCATGAGCGACAAAGGTATTCAAGTGGACCCTGCTAAGGTGAAAACCATACAAGAGCTGCCAGCTCCCAAGACAGAGAAAGAGGTCAGAGGCTTTCTAGGACGTCTGAACTACATTGCCCGATTCATCTTGCACCTAACTGCTACTTGTGAGCCAATCTTCAAACTGCTGAAGAAAGATCAAGTGGTACGTTGGAACGATGAATGCCAGGCCGCTTTCGAAAGAATTAAGGAGTATCCCCAGGAGCCACCCATTCTGATGCCACCAGTGAAAGGGAGACCACTAATCTTATACTTGACAGTACTTGACAACTCAATGGGGTGTGTGCTGGGGCAGCATGACGATTCTAGCCGAAAAGAACATGCTATTTATTACCTTAGCAAAAAGTTTACCGACAGTGAGACCCGTTACTCACTGCTCGAGAAAACTTGCTGCGCTTTGGCATGGGCTGCTCGTCGGCTGAGACAGTATATGTTGACTCACACCTCTGATGATTTCAAAGATGGATCTAATCAAGTATATCTTCGAAAAGCCTGCCTTGTCCGGAAGAATAGCAAGATGGCAGATGATCTTGACTAAGTATGACATCCAGTACACGACTCAAAAAGCAATCAAGGGAAGTGTGTTGGCAGACCATTTGGCACATCAGGCAGTGGATGATTACCAGTCTATGAACTTTGAATTTCCATACGAGAATATCATGTTCATAACTGATTGTGAAACACCTGGGCCGGGTGAAGGACCTGAGGAAGGATCCCGATGGTCTATGCACTTTGATGGAGCTTCAAACGCTTTGGGTAATGCCATTGGCGTTGTAATCATATCTCCTAAAGGCTCTCATACTCCGTTTACCGCCCGACTGTGTTTCAACTGCACCAACAACATGGCGAAATATGAAGCATGCATTATGGGTCTTCGAGCTGCAATTGACCTAAGGATTAAGTTTCTGAGTGTCTTCGGAGATTCCGCTCTCGTAATCAGTCAGATCAAATGAGAGTGGGATATGAAACACCCAAATCTTATTCCTTACAGGGAGTATGTATTGACGTTGCTTCCCCATTTCGAGGAGATAACCTTTGAACACTTCCCAAGAGAGGAGAATCAGTTGGTGGACGCGCTAGCTACGATGTCTTTTATGTTCAAAGTCAAGTGGGACAACGAGGCTCCCCGGATCATTATTTGGAAATTGGATGAACCTGCACATTGCTGTGATCTTGAGACTGAAGAGGTAACAGAAACACCGTGGTATCATGAAGTGAAGAGATACCTTGAAACTCAAGAATACCCCGAGGGTGCATCTGTTAATGACAAGAAGTTTCTGAGAAGGTTCGCGGCAAAGTTCTTCATCAGCAATGGCATTCTTTACAAACGTAACCATGATTCAACCTTATTGTGTTGCGTGGATAAAATTGAAGCAGAAAGAATTATGGCAGAGCTGCATGAAGGTACTTTCAGAACTCATTCCAGTGGACATACCATGGCAAAGAAAATCCTTCGGGCAGGATATTACTGGTCCACAATGGAAGCCGACTGTTATCAGCATTCTCGGACATGTCACAAGTGCCAGGTCTATGCTGATAAGGTGCATATTCCTCCAGTTCCTCTGAATGTTTTGACGGCACCTTGGCCTTTTGCAATGTGGGGCATTGATATGATCGGCGAGATCAGACCTACGGCATCCAACGGGCATCATTTCATCCTGGTAGCGATTAATTACTTTACCAAGTGGGTTGAAGCAGCTTCCTTTGCTACCGTAACCAAGAACGTCGTGGCACAGTTCATTCGGCACGACCTGATCTGTCGATACGGTGTACCAGAGAGGATCATTACGGACAATGGTACCAATCTTAACAACAAGATGATCACTGAGCTCTGCGAGCAATTCAAGATACAGCATCATAACTCTTCTCCCTACCGGCCGAAGATGAATGGGGCTGTTGAAGCAGCAAATAAGAACATTAAGAAGATTGTGCAGAAGATGACATTGACATACAAAGACTGGCACAAGATGTTACCATTTGCTCTTCATGGGTACCGTACCTCAGTACGAACGTCAACAGGGGTGACGCCCTATTCCTTGGTTTATGGCATGGAGGCAGTGTTGCCCATTGAAGTCCAGATACCCTCTCTTTGGATCATGAAGGATGCAGGTTTGAGTGAAGACGACTGGATCCAGACCCGACATGATCAATTGAATCTAATCGACAAAAAGAGACTTACGGCTATTTGTCATGGTCAGACGTACCAAAAACGAATGATCAAGGCATTTAACAAGAAAGTCAGACGACAAGAGTATCAAGTTGGGAACCTGGTGATCAAGCGCATCATTCTACCTTAAGGTGATCCTAGGGGCAAATGGACCCCTACTTACGAAGGTCCATTTGTGGTTAAAAACATATTCTCTGGAGGAGCGATGATTATAACCACCATGGATGGTGACGACCTTCCTCACCCCGTCAATGCAGACATAGTAAAAAGATACTACGCATAATCAAAGACCCGCTAGGTTGACTGGCCTAGGCAAAAATAAGGGCTTCCCGGCGAACCAAAAGGGTTCGGGCAAAAATAAGGGATGAAAATAAAAAAATCTGTACACCCGGCAAGTCGAAAGCCTGAAAAGGCGGCTTAGGCAAAAATGGGTATCCCGGTGGACCGAAAACTCGAAAGGGCGGTCCAGGCAAAAGTTAGGGATTAAAGCGTAACACTATGTCTCATTGGATCACCTCACATCCGGACTTCGGTATCAACTATCAGGCTTGAACGACGCCAATCAATCAGATTCATCTTCAACTAAGCAGCAAAGTGATGAGATGCTCGAAGATATAAATGCAATAGCAGAGTTGGAACCCAGTGGGACTATTCACATAGCTGTCTTGTTTTCTTTTCACAAATTGTATAAATCCTATTTGTTCGGCGGCGTTCTCTTATTAGGACGTCAGCCTCTTGTACAAAATGCCTATTTACAGGCCAAACTTCAAAGTCAATACAAATTCATTTTCAAACAAATTTCAAATTGTTTTTCCTTTATCTGTTTTGTTTTGCAAAGAACGTCCAATGTTCATTTTTGATATATGCATTTGACATTAATTGCTGCTCATAAATATTTACATGCGAAACAAAGAAAAATTACAGATGATGTCAGAAGTAGGGGAAATAAGAATTGTCTGAGCGGCCTAGTTACTCTGTCCACCAGGTACCAAGGTATATATTCGAATGAAGAATATGGCTAAGATACCTTCACTCCCCGCAGGATAAGGCATTGATGATAGCCCTCTCAGCTAAAACTTGCAACTACGGACGAGTCGACAATACTCTCCCCAAGCAGAGTTGGTCTACCATCAACCCTGAAAAGGTCGAGTATCCCCAGAAGATCTTAATTTTCCCCAGCGGAGTATAAAGATATTCCCCAGCAAACCTAAGAGCATCCCCGACAGTCTTAATATTCCTCAACAGAGTATAATAATGTTTCCCGGCAGAATGCCATATACTCCCAGTGGAGCCATTCCCCCTAGCGCAGTCTAACAAAAAGCTTCCCCGCCAGAGTTGAATCATCTTACCCAATAGATCCTGGAAGCTTGTCCCCTGCAGAGTACAAAATAAGTCTCCCCAGCCAAACTCAGAAGGTTATCCTCACAAGAGTCTAACTGGGTTATGCTCAGCAAATGGCAAAGGAAAGATTATCCCCAGCAAAGTTCTTTCTTTCTCCAAGCAGGACTTCTATCCTCAACAGATTCAATATCACCAGCAACGGTAATCTATCTCTAGCGGAGCTCATCATCAAAATCCCCAACAGAGCTTATCAACGGAATCCCCAGCAGAGTTTATCGTCAGAAATCTCAGCAAAGTATCTCTTCCCCACAGAGTATTTTCCCTCGGAGTAATCTCTTCATCATGTTTATCCCCCAACAGAGTTCTTTTCTCTTAGCAGGTTTATTCTCACAATCATCTTCTTTCACCATCCCCAGCGGAAACGAAGAATTCAACTCTATTCTCCAGCAGCTTCGGGATTTATTTTCCCCAGCTAAAACATTACATGTCCATACATCATGATACATGCATATACGCATCATACCATACAATCTCATTTATTTTGAGAACATCATTGCCTGATCCATATCATGCATTGCATATGACTGACCTTTACCTTTCAGGAAAGATACAGTTAAAGTTCTCAGCTTAGTCGAAGGTCTGACCAGTTCTTAAATCTCAATTAAATTATCATCGGTTGAATTTCAGATAAGGTTCTCAATCTCGATGGTTCCTTCGTCATAGTGTGGACAAGTTCTATAACCTCAGCGGTTTACTCCATTGAGCACGAGACAGTTCCTAGATCTTGATGAAGATGTTTCCCTACGTCATAGTGTGGACAAGTACTATAATCTCAACGGTATACTCCATTGAGCACGAGTCAGTTCCTAGATCTTGATGTTTTCCTCCGTCATAGTGTGGACAAGTACTATAACCTCAACGGTGTAATCCATTGAGCACGAGTCAATTCCTAGATCTTGATGTTTTCCTCTGTCATAGTGTGGACAAGTACTATAACCTCAACGGTATACTCCATTGAGCACGAGTCAATTCCTAGATCTTGATGTTTTCCTCCGTCATAGTGTGGACAAGTACTATAACCTCAACGATATACTCCATTGAGCACGATTCAATTCCTAGATCTTGATGTTTTCCTCCGTCATAGTGTGGACAAGTTCTATAACCTTAGCGGTTTACTCTATTGAGCACGAGTCAGTTCCTAGATCTTGATGTTTTCCTCCGTCATAGTGTGGACAAGTTCTATAACCTCAGCGGTTTACTCCATTGAGCACGAGACAGCTCCTAGATCTTGATGAAGATGTTTTCCTACGTCATAGTATGGACGAGTACTATAACCTCAACGGTATACTCCATTGAGCACGAGTCAGTTCCTAGATCTTGATGTTTTCCTCCATCATAGTGTGGATAAGTTCTATAACCTCAGCGGTATACTCCCGGTGGGCACGAGACAGTTCCTAGATCTTGATGAAGATGCTTCCCCCTAATTGAATTATGGACAGATTCCTAAAAACTCAGCTGAAGCATTCTCTCAGTTGAAGTACAGGCAAGTTCCTAAATCTCAACGAAGTTAGACTTCCCCAGTGGAATCTTCTACAACAACAGGTACACAAGTTCTCGCTAAGGAATCTCTTATGCGATCGACACCCCTGCAAATGGCATCTGTAAGCCCATTCCTGACATCACAATGCTGATACTACACCATGCGAGTGCAAATTTCTGGGCACTCTAGTGTTCAATCATCTTCCACCTTCGGATCACGAAAGGCAAGCAAGCCAATCTACATCCTCAGGTTTAAGAATATTGAACAGGGGCAACTGTTGTACCCCAAAATTTGCCCTCTCATGTTTTCCAAAGTCTTCCCCCTGCATGGTTGATCACAAACTCTTGCCTAAGGAAAAGGAAAATTTTTGAGTGATGCTTTAAGTACATTTCGATTTGCATCCTGAAAGATCCTTTGATTGGTGTTCTGAAGGAGCCTTTCGATTGGCATTCTGGACAAGCCTTTCAATTGGCATTATGGACAAGTACTTCGATTGGCATTATAACAGTGTCCTTCGATTGGAATTCAAAAAAGGTCCATTCGAAGAAGCATTCAAAGGATCCATTCGAAGAAGCTTTCGAAGAGCATTCGAAGGAGGCCATCAGCCCATTCGAAAGGGAGCATTCGAAGGAGACCATCAGCCTATTCGCAGAGGAGCATTCGAAGGCCAGCTGCAGGTCATTCAAAATTCAAAAGGGACAGGATCCCATGTGTTTAGCCAACGTTACAAACTCTTATTCATAGCTTTCAAACACATAATTAACGTTACAAATCCTCCTTCATGACTGTCAAAACACATAATCAAGGTCATTTAAACCTTTGTCTTCCTGTCCCCTCCACCCCCCTATATAAAGAAATCACAAATTTTGCAAAAGGACACGAAAAAATAGACAGAAAAATAGAGAACTTGGAGAGACGCTGCCCAGAATTTTCCAAGCCAGAGCTGCCACCCAGCGAACACCTCCACCCTCAGAACTACAGATCGAAGCACCTCTGTTGGTAAAAAAGGATCTAATCTCAAACTCATTTTTAAATTCATATTGATTGCATATTCATATTATTACTGCTGTTTGTGAATGATTTAATGTGCTACATATAAGCTACAGCGTAGAGATGAGATTGTGCCATTGCTTGGGCACAATCTGAGTTTCTCCTTCGAATCCCAGGATAAAACAAACCCAGACCCAGATTCAGCAGGTGCGAATAAGGGGGAAATTCGAACCAGGGGGTAAAATCCCCCCTGGACCTTTAACATGTGTTTCGTTTTGCAGGAACTACATTCTCAGATCCCTGTTCAGAGTTTCGAAGCTCAGCAGTCTAGTTTCGAACTGGACCCAGGATTTCCAGATCGAAGAATGATATGACCAGATCGAACACCCTCAGAGTGCAGCCCCTCATACACATCCGATCCAGCTTCTTCACTGGGTCGAAAGACAGCCTGCACCTCTTTCGACCCAGGCCTCCAGAATTATATATTTTTTTTGTTTTGCTGCCTGGCCCATTTGTATTTTGTTTACTTTGTTTATTTCTTTTAGTTTTTTTTAATTAACATAAAAAAATCATAAAAATAAATAATTTAGAATTAGGATTTAATTTAGTTAATTATTTTAACTTATTTTCTCCAATTTTAAAATCAGTAGACTTAGGATTTATTTAAATTCAATCTTTTTCATAAACAAAAATGCAAAAAAATATTAGATAGGCTTTAGATTTAATTTTAGTCCATTGTTTTAAATAATTAAATTTGACTTAATTGAACATTTATCATTTTCCCAATAAATAAAATAAAACAACAAAAAAGATTTTATTCTTAGAATTTTTTAGAGTTTATTTTCAAATTCACATGCATTTATTGTAACTGCTTACTGGGATGTAATAACTTTAACTAAGACCTTTTTTTTACTGCTTTTATTTCCCCAATTTTTGGACATGTAAATAATCCCCCTCCCCGAAGCCTTGTAATAGCGTAGGATTTACAATTCCCGCACTTTAAATTCCTGTACACATATTGACTGTTTAGATGTATGCTAACTAGACTATGCATGACAAGATTAAACTCCTAACTTAAAATCAACAGTAGCTCACCATGACATGTAAAGATAATATAACTTAAAATTGACACACTTGCACATGCCACTCCTAGGGTACACCTCATTTGGTTGCCTCGAACGTGGTCATTAAGTATAGGATGTTTTAGAGGTCGTTCTTTTGTCCCAAGATCATAAGTTACCTCGAAATGGTTGCCTCGATAAAAATGATCTAAGACAGTAGGATTACCACTAAAGTGTCCTAACGTTGCTTTAGTGACCACACGTCCCTAAAATCGAATTAACCCGAAAAACTCCAACGACGGTGCTACCTACTCCTCAATAGTGGGATAGCACTGTCTAAAGGATATTAGCACAATTTAATTCCTTTTTGAGTAGGTATAGGTTCTTAAGTACTTGCTCTCTTTTAAAACAAAACAAAAAATTTTCGCACTTACACTTTCTTCAAAAAAAAAAACGAAACTCTTTTCAAAACCCATAATCACAAAGAAAAGTAAACCTTTTGAAAACATAGTGAGCAAGTACCTAAGAGCCCGTGGATAACCACGGATAGAAAGGGTGCTAACACCTTCCCTTTCTATAATCTACCTCCCGAACCCGAGAAAAAATCTCGAAAAGGAATTTTTTCTGTGCTTTTGTCCTTTCCTTGTTGGATAAAATAAAAGACAGTGGCGACTCTTGCTTACCGCGACACTTTGCGAAAACAAACGCAAACGCGAACCAGCATAAAAAAAACAGTCAGTTCTCATTCCCACCGATCACATGGGGCATCGACATGATCGGCGAGATTAGACCTACTGCGTCTAACGGGCATCGCTTCATTCTGGTAGCCATTGATTACTTTACGAAGTGGGTTGAGGCAACTTCCTTTGCTACAGTAACCAAGAACGTCGTGGCGCAGTTCATCCGACACAATCTGATCTGTTGATGCGGTATCCCAGAGAGGATTATTACTGACAATGGTACAAATCTCAATAACACGATGATCACCGAGCTCTGCAAACAGTTCAAAATTCAGCATCATAACTCTTCTCCCTAACGGTCGAAGATAAATGGGGCTATTGAAGCGGCTAATAAGAATATCAAGAAGATTGTGCAGAAGATGATGGTGACATACAAAGTCTGGCACGAGATGTTACCATTCGCTCTTCATGGGTACCTAACCTCAGCACAGACATCGACAAGAGCAACACCCTACTCTTCGGTGTATGGCATGGAGGCAGTCATACCCATCAAAGTCCATATACCCTCTCTCAGGATTATGAAGGATGCGGGTTTGAACGAAGACGACTGGATCCAAACCCGATTTGACCAGATGAATCTAATCGATGAAAAGAGACTTATTGCTATCTGTCATGGTCAGACGTATCAAAAGCGAATGATCAAGGCTTTTAACAAGAAAGTCAGACGTCAAGAATATCAAGTCGGGGATCTAGTGATCAAACGCATCATACTACCGCAAGGTGATCCCAGGGGAAAATGGACCCTCACATATGAAGGGCCGTTTGTGGTTAACAACATTTTCTTGGGAGGAGCTATGATTCTAACCACCATGGATGGTGACGACCTTCCTCACCCCGTCAATGCAGACATAGTGAAAAGATACTACGCCTAATCAAAGACCCGCTAGGTTGACTGGCCTTGGCAAAAATAAGGGCTTCCCGGCGAACCAAAAGGGTTCGGGCAAAAGTAAGGGATGAAAATGAAAAAAAACTGTACACCCGGCAAGTCGAAAACCTGAAAAGGCGACTTGGGCAAAAAAGGGTATCCTGGTGGACTGAAAACCCGAAAGGGCGGTCCAGGCAAAAATTAGGGATTGAAGCGTAACACTATGTCTCATTGGATCATCTTGCGTCTAGACTTCAGTATCAACTATCAAGCTCGGACGACGCCAATCAATCTGATCAACCTTCAGCCAAGCAGCAAAGTGATGAGACACTTGAAGATATAAAGGCAATAGTAGAGTTGAAACCCGATGGGATCGTTCCACATAGCTGTTTTTCTTTCTTTTACGCAAATAGTAATGTATATCTTCCAGAGGCATTCTCCTACTAGAACATCAACCTCCTTGTACAAAACACCTATTACAGGCCAACTTCAAAAATCAATACAATCCATTTTCACAAAAAATTCCAAATTGTTTTTCTTTTTCTGTTTTGTTTTGCAAGAACGTCCAATGATTCATTATTGATATATGCATTTGAAAATAATTGCTGCTCATAAATATTTACATGAGAAACAAAAGAAGATTACTCGTAATTCCAGGAACAGGGACAAACAAGAAGTTCCCAAACCCTACAGTTACTCTGCCCATCAAGTACCGGGATAGAGCCAGCTTGAGAATATGAGCAGTGGTACATACACTCCACATAGAGTAAAAAGTGTCCAAAGACAAGTGTCAGCTTCCCCGAGAAAGACATAACTCTCCCTTACTGAAGTTTGCAATCGCGAGTGAGTCGGTAAATTGTTCCCCAAGAAGAGTTTATTTCTCTCACAAGTAGAAATTCAATCTCCAACAGAATTTATTACTACCAGCAACGGAAATTCATCCCCAGTTGAATTATTTCTCCAAGTCAGCAGATCTATCAACAGAGTATCTCCTCTCCAACAGAGTTATTCTCCGCAGAGTTATCTTCAGACAGAGTCTCGTCCGGCAGAATATTTACCAGCCAAGGGGTAAATCCCCAACATAGTCATCGTTGTTCACCATCCCCAACAGAAGCAGAGGAACTGTGTTTTTTTTACAACAGTCATGGATTTATTTTCCCGGACTCAGATTGTTATATCAGCATTTCATGTTCATACATCATGACATGTACATACATCACGTATAACATAATCTCATTTATTTTGAGAACGTCATTATACAATGCATCGCACATAACTAACCCTGTATTTCTTTCAGGAAAGAAAATTATTATCAGTAATTGCCAGCAGGTCCATGATCAACACTCGAAGCTAAACAGAGTAATCATTGGCGGGACAAGAACAACCTTACCCAGGTTCCCTCGGCAGTTTTACCCAAACTCATTCTGAAGCAGCCCTACTATCCCGACTTTCATATCGAAGTAACCCTACTATCCAGGTTCCTTCTCACATCCCTACTACCAAGGCTTTCATATCAAAGTAACCCTACTATCCAGGTTCCTTCTCACAACCCTACTATCCAGGCTTTCATATCGAAGTAACCCTACTATCCAGGTTCCTTCTTACAGCCCTACTATCCAGGCTTTCATATCGAAGTAACCCTACTATCCAGGTTCCTTCTCACAGCTCTACTACCCGGGCTTTCATATCGAAGTAACCCTACTATCCAGGTTCCTTCTTAAAGCCCTACTATCCAGGCTTTCATATCGAAGTAACCCTACTATTCAGGTTCCTTCTCACAGCCCTACTACCCAGGCTTTCATATCAAAGTAACCCTACAATCCAGGTTCCTTCTCACAACCCTACTATCCAGGCTTTCATATCGAAGTAACCCTACTATCCAGGTTCCTTCTCGCAACCCTACTATCCAGGCTTTCATATCGAAGTAACCCTACTATACAGGTTCCTTCTCATAACCCTACTACCCAGGCTTTCATATCGAAGTAACCCTACTATCCAGGTTCCTTCTTAAAGCCCTACTATCCAGGCTTTCATATCGAAGTAACCCTACTATTCAGGTTCCTTCTCACAGCCCTACTACCCAGGCTTTCATATCGAAGTAACCCTACAATCCAGGTTCCTTCTCACAACCCTACTATCCAGGCTTTCATATCAAAGTAACCCTACTATCCAGGTTCCTTCTCATAACCTTACTATCCGGTTTCTTCCTCTCGTATCCCCAGACAACAGTCCTCAACACTGTAAGACCAGGACCCGATCAAACACATTTGATTTCACATTTCCCAAGAAAGTTGTGGTGCAGCATATACCCCGACCAAACACATATTTTCACTTCCGCTTCCCAAAACGGAATTATTCCCCAGTAGAGTAACGAACAACTAAAGCTCCTAAAATTCTATTTCTCCCAATATAGAGACTAGCATTCCCCAGCGAAGTCCTCCTCAACAACAGGTACATGGTTTCTCGCAAAGGAATCTCTTGTGTGATCGACATCTCTTCGGATGGCATCTTTAAGCCCATCTCCGACAATTCTCTAGAAACTACCAAATGGCATCTATAAGCCCATTCCCTATATCACAAGTCAAATATCACTTCATGCCAGTGCATATTTCTGGGCACTCTAGTGTTCAATCATCTTCCATCTTCAGATTACGAAAGGTAGACGAGCCAATCTACATCTTCATGTTTAAGAAGATTGAACAGGGGAAGCTGTTGTACCCCAAAATTTTCCCTCCCATATTTCTCAACACATGGCAAGTGAGGTCCCCAAATTGTTCAAGGAAGTTCAAGAGTTGACCAGACAAACTCTCTCATAAGGCAGTTTATCTCAAATTAGGGTATCCATCTTCATCAATATGTGTGAACCAAAAAGGGCTCAAATCCTAACCATTGTCCTAATATGTTATCAAGATCATCTATGTCAAGTTTCAAGTCTTGTAGAGGAAGTTTCCTCAGTCAATTGCTTAAAGGCCTAGAAATCGACTGTGCTAGGTCAAAAGTCAATTGTGGCCCACATACAGTCCAACTTCAAGATTTTTGGTCAACATCCTCATTTTGAAGTATTATCCATCATTTGATCAAGGGTTGATCATGATTCCTCAAGGATTGCTCACAATTCATCAAAACCCAAAAGTTGTTAAATTAGGGTTTTGTAGGAAAAGTCAACTCAACGTTGACCAAGCATAACTTTCTCATACTTTATCAGAAATGACCCATCCAAATCTAATTTTGAAGAGGATGCAATTACCTACAAGTCATATTGATCTCCCAAGTTCAGAATATGCACTCACAAAAAGATATGAATTTTGACATTATAGGTCATTTTGAAAAGTCAACAAAAACACCTTTTGGGTCAAAGCTTTATACATGAACATGGAAGACTCAATTGAGATGAGACCAAAAAGGTTTCCTATAGGACATCATAATATTTCTAAAAAGTCCAAGAAAACCCTCCTAGGGTCACAATTGAGAGAGATATGCATTGTTAAAGTTGGCAGTATTTGGGAAATTGTCAAAAGTCAACATTGATCAAAACTGTATTTTTTCCACATGGGCCCATCTTTTTAAGATTGCATCTCATTCCTAGCATAGTCCACGACCTATGGGACCCTCCATGCTTTATTTATTTATTTATTTAATTTATTTTGATTTTTATTCACTTAAAATTCAAATAAAATCAAATAAATCTAAATAAATCATATAATGTGTTTTAGGGATGATTTTTGCATTGAAGGAGGATCTTATGTGCTGTCAATTGAGAATCAATTCGTGCAAGGCTAATTTGGGTGGAAAAAGATTGATTTGAAGCAAGTTTGGAAAGATATCATATGCCATGAAAGACCAAATCAAATCTTCATAATGGGCAAGATTGAATTTGTTTTTGTTAACCTAATATGTTGAATTACATATACAGAAGCAGTCCAAGGCAAGAAAGGAGGTTGAACAGTCGTGCAGAGCAAGAACAAAACTAAAGAATTTCAAGAAAAAGTGCAGATCCAATTTCAAATTACAGGCCATCTCAAACAATCACAACCATACCAATTGATTGCTGGGTGTCTCAGGAACATGTCTCGATCACTAGCAAGCCTCCTCACGTCCTGAAACACGTTGTAGCAGTCACACAGTTAGCCAAGAAAAATCATTTTCGTTTTTATTAATTTATACATCATTTGTACGTTTTGATTACATATTCATGTTCCTTATTGAGTTTGCAAGCTAATCACTATATTCAATTGCATTTTTGATGGCTGTAAGTGAATCTGCCATGGCTAGGGTTTCTTGTTTAGTTTTAGGGCTTTGTAATACAGGTGAAATTGAACGTTGATTCTGGTACCATGATACTCGTGAGGATGAGACGAGTTGATTGGTACCCGCCATGGTCATTTATATTTCTTATGGACAATTTTTGAAATACACACGTTTGTAGCTACATCGCAATGTCCGTAGGTAAAGATGTCTTGGGCTAAAATGACGGTTGGGAGGAGGAAGATGATGCATGGCACTCCCTGGTTGGGCAGTTTGAACTTTATCGCATTTTTTATCCATTAACCATTAGTTTTCCTATATTACATTTTATTTTCATCATATATACAAAAAAGTCAGATAGCTCAGTTGGCAAGCGTATATTGGCAATATGCATAAGGACTTGGATTCGATCCCCAGGTCCCAACCTTTGTTCATAATTTTTTTCAATAGGTAATCCAGCACGCTGCACATCAAGAAGTCCACCATGTGCCATCAAGATCCAACCGTCAATCATGTCTCTAGCCCAGATTCAAGGCTTCTCCCTTAAAGGTTCACCATGCGCCTCCAGTCAATGTATGCATTGAATCCAGCAAAGTCAAAACAGACCATCAACCTTGGGCCCAGAAATTCAGTTGGCACCCCCCTTTTCAGCAACACCACCAGGCCCATTTACTACTTTTTTTATTTCTTTTCTTTATTTTTTTATTCTTTAAATTTCCTTTATTTTATTTTAATTCACAAATTAATTATTTTTCATAAAAAGTCATAAAATCAATAATTCACAAAAATTAGGATTAGTTTTTATTATTGTCAAAATTAATTTAATTTAGTCTAGCTTAGGAAATTGCAATTTACTTTCATAAATAAAATCAAAATAGAAATTAGGTTTAATTTAATTTTATTTTGCTCTTTTTCTCAAATAAATAAAAATACAAAAAAATAGGTTTTAGAATAAATTAGTTTATTTTTCTTAATTTAAAATTAATTAGAATTAGGATTTTCTCTTTAGTTTAATTGTTTCTTTATTTTCTTAAAATAACAAAACAAAACAAAACATTTTTTAATCAATCACAATTAGGTTTAAGCGAGGGTCAAAACCCTAGTTGTTTCATATTCAATTCATCGCGCGCGTGTTATTTATTTTTTCCAATATTTTTGTAACTGTTCATGGTTTGTAATAGTTTAATCTAGGTTTCTTTTACTTATCGCTTTTCCCCCAGTTTTTTGGATATGTAATTAATTCCCCTCCCCGAAGCCTTGTAATAGCGTAGATTTATTTTCTCGTATTTTAATTCCTGCAAATATTTGACTGTTTAGATGTATGCTAATAGGATTGTATGACAAGAATGCATGACAAATTAATACAGTTAGAAAACCCTAATGTGCAAAGATAAATAACTGAAACTAATCACTCGCACATATCACTCTTAGGGTATATTCTCACTTCGGTTGTCTTCGGTAAATGATCATTAAGTATAAGGTGTCTTAGTGGTTATACTTCTGTCTAAAAAGGATCAAATGTCCCGTTCGGATGTTGCCTCAGAAATATTGCCTCAAAAATGTTGCCTCAGAAGTGTTGCCTCGAATATGATCTTAAGACTCTAGGGTTATTACTAAGGTGTCCTAACATCACTTTAGTGATCGCACGTCCCTTTCGAGTTGACCCTTACAACTCTAACGACGGTGCTACCTATTTCTCAATAGTAGGATAGCATTGTCTAAGGGAAACGAGAATAGAAACGTTTTTTTTCGAGTAGGTAGATGCTAGTAGGTACTTGCTCAAGTCAAACTTTTCACACTTACACTTTTCAAACAAATTTTCAAAACAACTTCGTCACAACTTTGAGGACTGATACATAGGTTATCACGAAGTAAAACTTTTCAAAAAACAAAGCACATACACAAGAAATTTTAAAAGATGAGCAAGTACCTAAGAGCCCATGGAAAACCATGGATAGAAAGGGTGCTAACACCTTCCTTTCTATAATCTACCCCCATACTCAGAATATATCAAAAAAGGATTTTTTCTGTACTTTTTTCCTTTCCGGTTGGATGAAATAAAAGTCGGTGGCGACTCTTGCTTATCGCGACATTTTGCAAACACAAAACGCAAAATGCAAACCAGCATTCAAATAGTCGGTTCTGCCACCGTATCACAGGTATGAACTCCCGAAGCAAGACGAGTTTCCCAACAAATATAGCAGGCCATGGATTAATGCCCGAAACTAGACGGGGAAACTATTTATGTGACCAACATTGCTAAGTTCTAGACTATCCGTGGACGACCGATTGTAGATTAATACCTGTAACAAGCCAGGAAAACTATCTACATGAGCAGATTGAAGATTAATACCTCTAACAAGCCAGGAAAACTATCTACATGAGCAGATTGAAGATTAATACCTGTAACAAGTCAGGAAAACTATCTTTATTTCTCAGGTCAGAGATTAATACCTGAAACCAGACAAGACACCTATCTCAGTGACCAACAAAAATAAGTTCCAGATTAATACCTGTAACAAGCCAGGAAAACTATCTATGGATGATCGATTGTAGATTAACACCTGTAACAATCCAGGAAAACTATCTACATGAGCAGATCGAAGATTAATACCTGTAACAAGCTAGGAAAACTATCTTTCTTTCTAAAGTCAAATATTAATACTTGAAACCATACATGACAACTATCTCGACGACCGACAAGAGCAAGTTCCAGATTAATACCTGTAACAAGCCAGGACAATTATCTGTGGACGAACGATTCTAGATTAATACATGTAACTAGCCAGGAAAAATATCTACATGAGAAGATTGAGGATTAATAACTGTAACAAGCCAGGAAAACTATCTTTCTTTCTAAGGTCAGAGATTAATACCTAAAACCAGATAGGACAACTATATCGACAGTCGACAAAAATAAGTTTCAGATTAATACCTGTAACAAGCTAGGACAACTATCTGTAGACGACTGATTATAGATTAATACCTGTAACCAGCCAGGAAAACTATCTATATGAGAAGACGAAGCAGCCCTACCCAAGTTCCTTCTCATACATTTCCAGATGAAGTCTTACCCGGACTCATCATGAAGCAGCTCTATCTAAGCTCCTTCTCATATATCTCCAGATGAAGTCTAACACAGACTCATCTTGAAACAACCCTACACAGGCTCCTTCTAATACATTTCCAGATAGCAGCTAATTTCATTCTCCCCAGCAAATTACTGTGAAGCCTGGATTTCAACCACAAAACAACAAACTTTTCCAGAGATAATTCCTTAGATTTTATTAATTAAATTAATTTATGAATTTCTGAGTTAATTATTTTAACCTTTTCTTTAAATCAAAATTAAGTATACTTAGGCTTTGGTTTCTTTTATAAATAAAAACAAACAAAAAGATTTCCTTTTCCTTAGGATTTTTAGACGTTCTTTTCCATTTCACACGCATTACAGTCATATTATTGTATCTGCTCACAGTCTTTAATAGCTTAATTTAGGATCTTTCTTTATTGCTTTTTCCCCAAGTTTTGGACATGTAAACACCCCCCCTCCCCGAAGCCTTATAATAGTGTAGGGTTTATATTCCCGCATTTTATTTCCTGTACATATTAACTGTTAGATGTATGACTAATATGATTGTATGTCAAAGATTAAAATCAAACGTTATCAAACTTAACAAAAAAGACAAATAACTGAAATAAGCACACTTGCACATATACACCTCTAGGGCACTCCCACATATACACCTCTAAGTAAGAAAAAGGGAGGTGAAACCCAATCTCACGTGGAGGAAGTAAAAGAGGAATCAAAAGTGTCCATATGGGCATTTTTGTCCAAAGAGCACGCCACCAGAACAACTTATTTGTATCCAGAATAAGAAAAAGTAAGTTGTTGACGAATGAAGGTTATATGGTCGTCGGTAGTGTAACTGGACCCAACTTCCCTCACGTCTTCGGGCTCAGGGTCAGAAATTGTCATGATTGTCCTGTTTCATGGAGAAATAGAAAGCAAAGAGGAGTCACTATCACTTCCACCAAAACCATCGCTCTTGAAATTAAAAGAACTCTCGTATTTTCCAAACATGCTAGTTTAAGTAATCTAATGTCAATGGTACCATAAGAAAGCCTAATATTCCTATAAAAATAGTTTTGCATGGTTATATGCTCATCATGAGTATATGATTTTATCGGGTTGTCATACTCATTTGAATCCCTAATAATCTCCATAAAGAAAAGAGGAAAAAGGGGATAGGGGGGGGGGGGGGGGGGGGTACTTGCGTAGAACTTGAACTTGAGCTCGTGAAGAGGCAGAAGTTACTCAAGAAAGAAGTAACAATTTGAAAAGTGTAAGAAAGGAAGTTTATGAAAAAAGGAAATAAGTTCCTTCTTGTCTCCTTAAATAGGTAAGGAAACTAGAGGTTATTTAAGGTGTTTTGGTTTCAAATCACATGTGAAAGGTTTCAAATGTTTCAACAAGTGCCAAAGGGAAAAGTTCAATTGGGAATACCAAATATAAATCATCATTGTTGGCATTAAATACCTCGCACACTTTTCCTCTAGGACAAGCTTTGATACTTTCCAAATGACACGCGTGTCAAACAAACATACATCTGTAAAGGCGCCTGAGTGATTCAACTAAGTCTCGCCTTAGTGACTCAACTAAGTCTTGTCTGAGAGACTCAACTAAGTCTTGCATGAGGAACTCAACTAAGTCTCACCTAGAAGGGTAATTGAATACCTAAGGGAAGGAACAAAGCCTTGGAAAAGCTCTCCATAAAGGTTTAAAGATGAGTAAGAGGTTGAAACGCTTCGGCCTTTATGAGCCCTCGTGCTTGACGGACTGTGAAGTGATATAATTTTGAGAGACCTTGGTGGCGAGGCGATGGGCACACTCTTGGCCCTTCATTGTTCCCAAATCTCCTTTGCCTTAGTTCAAGTCTCCATTTTATGTTCGAGCGCCCCCTTGTATAGACGTGTCTCCAATTTTCCGTCCATAATGCACAATTGTCCATAGCACACATACTAGTCAAAATACATTACATATAAAGTTATGAGACTTAACCATACCTCCTGGACTTTAGGAAATCAACCACCCATGCTTATAGTGGTTGTGAATTATAGGAGACTCAATTCAGATCCCTGGATTATAAATACATCAATATCATCACATTAAGAAGACAACCAATAAGATAAAGAAACACACATATATACTGGTTTCTCAAATCACCTTAACTAGCTCTCAATACTCTATCTATCTTAAAGTCTCTGACAGTCTTTCTCTATTAGATATTTTCATGCTCATTGTAGTTATAGCGAGTACAAATATCAATAGAGTTTTCTCTAAAAAAATGTTGTTTTTTTCCTTCATATTTTTTCTAGCACTTTTTAGTAAAAACGTCCTTAAAGATGTGCTTTGAAATCCTTAATTTAGTGTAAAAAAATCCAAAAACTTGCATCACACTTGTCATCAAATTAAAGACCATTCACATCTAGATGGACAAAATTGCCTCTTGGTATTTTTGTTTGTGCCTAGACTATATCTCATGCATTGTTGTTAATAGTGAAAGAACGATTGAAGTGTACGAGTTGTTACAAATTATTAGTTGAATCATTGAAGGATTTAACTTGCCATTCCCTGTTATACATGACACCCTCTAAACGGCATGGAAAGACTAAATTATCCAAACCTAATTTTTTTTCAAAATTTCTAAAATTTCCAGTAT
Source organism: Vicia faba (assembly GCA_948472305.1). Taxonomy (NCBI): domain Eukaryota; kingdom Viridiplantae; phylum Streptophyta; class Magnoliopsida; order Fabales; family Fabaceae; genus Vicia; species Vicia faba. Next base: position 1,632,926,321 of record OX451737.1, read on the forward strand.
CACATCGGATTTTTTAAATTCACTGGGCGATATCGAAAATTTCAAGGCGATACTGGAAATTTCGTAAAACAATAAGGAGTTTACGATATATTTGTGTAATTTCCGGTATTTTGTACCGGAAATTCCAAAATATCCGGTATATTGTAACCAGAAATTTAGAAGTTTCTGGAGCTTTGCAGCATATACATGAAATTTCAAAATTTCCGATAGTTCATGTTTTCCTATTTTTCCAGCTTTTATTCATTGTTTCAATGAGGACTAGGGGAAAAGATGGTTATGTTGCGGCAGGGTGGCCGATAGAGCTGAAGTTCAAGCCCGGGCTGACAAGGCACATGCTTCCGATCTACGGGCAGGATGACATCTTCCGATCGGTTCTCACTGAAAACAAATGGTTGAGCAACATGCACAGTTTCGCGCACCCGACCGTCGAGGACTTAGAGTTTTTATTATCGATGAGGTACATGATCTTGCTCCTATGGATGTTCCCGTGATTGAGTGACTTTTGAGTAGACTATTGAGGAGGTTGTGCCTGTTGTGGAGCCAATTTCTAAGCAGGTTGTAGAGCCTATTTCTGAGCAGGTTGTGGAGCCGGTAGCTGAGCGGGTTGTATAAAATAATAATGAGGTTGTTATTGAACATGTTGGTGAGGTTTCCCCATTGATATAGACACCACAACTCGTGCATCTCCAGAGCCATCAGTTCACACTAATGGAGCATTTCTATGAGGACCTTTAGACAAGTCTGTGTCTACAGGATTTGCTGACCATGTCGCTTACATGATATGGCATGGAGAGGTATATAATTTAATTGGTTGATGTATAATATTTTATGTTTTCTTCTTAAAGGAGCGTCTGATGTTGAAGTTCGCTTCCCATGGTTCAGAGTTGAAGAACTTCCCAGAGGGTCACTTGCCTGAGGAGGTCAGTAGTATTGTTAGAGATTATCAGCTGCTGGAGTTCACTCAGTGCTCCTTGACCATGCTAGACACCTCCCTATTGTCTGCTTTTGTTGAGAGGTGGCACCCAGATACATCATCCTTTTATCTTCTATTTGGGTAGATAACATATATTAGATGATGTCGATGCCCTATTTCATATCCCGATTGCAGGTACATTTTTCACACCTCCTCATATTAACCATGCTTTAGCGGTGCACATGGTTGTTGATGATATGTTGGTATCTAAGTCGAAGGTTCTAGAAGAGTTTAACATTAACATGGGATATCACCTTCGAATGTCTTGGCTTAAAGAGAGGTACTGAGAGCATGTGGAGGCTCATAGGTACCCAATTATCGCTATGGTGTACATGCTACATCTGGTTGCATGTACTCTCTTTACAGACAAGTCTGGAGTTTACATTAATGTCCGTTACCTGTCTCTGTTCAACATCCTTGACACTCCTTGTTGGGCTTGGGGAGTGGCAGTGTTGACCATGATGTACACGACACATGGAGTTTCTACTCAGCATGAGACCGGACAGCTGGCTGGTTACCTTATCCTTTTACAAATATACTATGATTTATTTGATGGTTTTATTATTTATTTGGGTGTATTTATTGGACTGTTTTTATTTATGTAGTGCATGATATACGGGCACTTCCCCCAGATTTGTGACCGAAAGATCCAGCGTGTTCCGGCTACTGTACCATGTGCAAGGAGATGAAAGGGAAAACAAGCCTTTCCTTGAGGTTTGATGGAGTACCAGAGGAGGTTTGACGCTTTGACCATAAAGGATGTCATCTAAACACCATATACATCTCACCAACTTCATCGTACATTTGATGATGCTTCTTTGTATTCAGGGCATATTAGGTGGGAGAAGCATGTGGCTAGATACTTACCTGAGAGGTTTCTACGACAATATGGTTATATTCGAGGCAACCTTCGTCCAATTCCTGAGGCCCCAACTGGTGGCATTAACAAATGGTTTCAGAGTTATATCATCAGCTTTGCCCGTGAGATCAGGGATAGATCAGTTGTGGTTGAGCATGCTTCATAGTGTAATGATGGGTACCTGGAGTGGTATCACAATGTATCACACCCTTGGGTCATACCACCAGCATCAACATTCGATGTTTCGAGGCCTTCACGTGCTAGGGTTTCCGTTGAGCCGCCACCACCTCCACCACCCACAGGTGATCAGGGCAACCTCCTACAGTTTATTGCAGTTCATCTAGATAACCACATGGGTTTGGTAAACCCTAATGGTGAGATTTATACAGGATTATCTAGGTTGTCCGACATAGCCCATGGAAGGCCTATGTAGATTTGTTTTTTTGGTTGTATTATATGTATTTTTTATGACACACAAACTTCTTATTTATTGCATAATATTTTGGCGATTACATGTTTTGAATAGATGATGAAAATAACATAAAACAGTACAACAAACTAAAACTAAAAACAACTAAACATGAAAACCTATACACTACCAAATGATTTTGGATGTTTCAACATCTTGATTATGTTGTCGACAGATCTTTGGATCTCCGCATCAAACTCGATCGAGCCTTTAGTTATCCTACAGAAAAATGTTTTCCACATGGCCTCACATCTTCATCGGTCTTCAACTTAATCTGGTTGTATTTCACCCAACCATTTATATCAATATAATGATCCCGAAACTTGATCTTTGTCACCCTTTTTTATCAGAATCATGAAGCAATGCATTCAATATTTCTTTCAAGGTGGCAAGGGATGTGCTTCTGTCTAGAAGCTTGAATTCAACAACAAGGTTGCTTCTGTTGTAATATACTTCTGCCTCAATCAGTAATTGTGGAAGAGACATTTTTTGAGATGTTTTTCTCTATAGCATATGCCCTTATTTATACAAATGGAGATGAATTATAGTCCACAAAAATTTGTCGGTGCAAGCAAAATCCTACAAAGATGTCAGTAAAATCTCGATCGTTAAAAATCTTGAATAAATGAACTACTGAAAATTTTAGTATAACTCAAATTTCTGGTACTGCCTAGTAAATTTGAAATTCCCGGAATATCAAATGATATTTTACTTGGTTGATGTATAATATTTTATTGTTGCCAGTGTTTGAAATTTTATGTACAATATTTTATTTTTGCTTCTTACAGGAGCGTCTGATGCTGAAGGCTGCTTCCCATGGTTCGGATTTGAAGAACTTCCTAGAGGGTGACATGCCTGAGGAGGTGAGTAGTATTGTTATAGATTTTCAGCTGTTGGAATTCGCTCAATGCTCCTTGACCATGTTGGACACCTCACTGTTGTCTGCTTTTGTTGAGAAGTGGCTCCTAGAGACATCATTATTTCATCTTCCATTTGGGGAGATGACGATCACATTCGATGGTGTCGACGCCCTATTTCATGTCCTGATCGCTGGTACATTTTTCACACCTTCTCATATTAACCCTGCGACGGCGGTGCACATGGTTTAGGATGATTTGGAGGTATCTGAGTTGAAGGTTCTAGTGGAGTTTGGCGTGAACAACAGATATCACCTTCGACTGTCTTGGCTTAGGGAGAGGTACAAAGATCACATAGAGGTTCAAAGATACCAGACTGTCGCTATGGCATACATGCTACATCTGGTGGCATGTACTCTCTTTGCGGATAAGTATGGAGTTTACATTTATGTTCGTTACTTGTCTCTGTTCAGCACCCTTGACACTCCTTGTTAGGCTTGGGGGTGATGGCATTGACCATGTTGTACACAAGACTTGGAGTTACTACTCATCCTGAGACCAGAAAACTGGCTGGTTACCATATCCTTTTACAAATATACATAATTTATTTGACTATTTTTATTATTTATTTGGGTGTATTTGTTTGATTGCTTTTACTTATGTAGAGCATGATATACGAGTATTTCCCCACATCTGTGATCGGAGGATCTAGTGTGTCCCGAATACCGTACAATGTGTGAGGAGATGGAAGGGCAAGCAAGCCTTTCCATGAGGTTTGATGGAGTACCGGAAGAGGCTTGACACTCTAACCATAGGGGATGGTGTCTGGAAACCATATACATCTCACTGGCCTCATTATACATTTGCCGATGCTTCTTTGTATTCAGGGCATCTTAGGTTGGAGAACCATGTGACTAGGCACTTTCTTGAGAGGTGTCTATGATAATATGGTTATATTCAGGGCATCCCTCGTCCAGTTCCCGAGGTTCCAACTGGTGACAGTGACAAATGGTTTCAGAGTCATATCATCAGCTATGCCTGTGAGATCAATGATATATTAGATGTGTGTTGTACCCCAAAATTTTCCCTCTCATTTTTATTCAAGACATTCTCCTAGGGTTCCAAATGCTCAAGGTTGCTCAAGAATTGATCAGACAAATTCTCCTCCTAAGCAATGGATCCACAACTAGGGTTTCACTTTTCACAAAGAAGTTTGGGTTTCAAAGGTCTTAAATGGAGTTCATGGTCTCTTATATGTCTCCAATAATTCTAATACCAAGTTTCAAGCCTTTCATCACAAGTTTGCTCACTCAATGGTTCAGATGACTGAAAATCAACTATATTGGGTAAAAAGTCAATTATGGTCAACATACAGTCAAACTTCAAGATTTTTGGTTAATATCAATATTTTGAAGTCATATTCATCATTTGATCAAGGGTGATCATAATTCCTCAAGAAAAACCCTCAAACAATCAAAAGTCAAAAGTTGTTAAATCAAGGTTTCCTTAGGAGAAGTCAATTGAACTTTGACCAAGCATAACTTTCACATGCTTCATCAGTTCTTTCCCAACCAAAGCTCATTTTGAAGGAAATTCAATTCTCTAAAACTTTATATATCTATGATCAAGTCCAAAAAATACTTCATTTGAGAGATATGAGCCAATACATTACATGTCACTTCAAAAGTCAAAGAAATGACACTTTTTTTCAAGGCAACTTAAATCAAGATAAAGTCTTCAAATGAAAAAAATGACCAACATAGAGATTGTAGAGGACACCTTGAGATTTCCAAAAAGTCCTTGTTCACCTTCAAAAGATGAAAATTGAGAGGGTTGTGACCAATGCAAGATTGGAAAATTTGAATAAATACATGAAGTTCAATTTGAGCAAACTTGATATTTTAAACTACTGGGCCATTGTTTTAAAGTCCAAACGTGTATTACACTCCTCATACACCTCAAATATTACTCATGCACCCCTTGACCTATTTATTTTATTTATTTTTTATTTTTTTATTATTAATTTAAGTCAAAATTAAATGAAATAATACAAGGCCTTTCTTACAAGGTCCAAGTCCACAAATATTTGACCTAATTTGTCCTATATATTCCCATTATTTTCAGACATGAAGGACACGAAGAACCCTTATACAAAACTTGTCCAAAAAATCTCAAATTTTTCAAGAACCCTAAAGAACTTGAAACCCTATTCATAGTCCCTTTCACTACAAATAAGCCACTCCATTCACTCCCAGCAATCATACAGATTAAGAATGGATCAAATTTGATGGTCCAAAACGCATGAAACACCATTGCACTACATCTTCGATTTCATACTTTTGCAAAAATCATATTTTGGATTTTTTTTTGTTTGCTTTAATACATACTAATGTCATTAACATGTTCATGAGGTTTGACAATGCAGGAATGACCCCATAGGAGTGTCCCATAATGGCCAGATGGTGCAAAGCCATGTTAGCACCGATCCGTGCAATTTACTTCATAGATCTCAAACCCTTGCGATTTAGGCTGAAATAACCCTCTCATTGAAATTGCAGACCCTGATTTAGGGGGGTAGGGTCCCCCTGGATTATTAATATTGGTTGTTTTTCATGTTTGGAAGAAAGAGGGCTTTGGCGTCTCTCCATTCATGAATAATTTTTATATTATATATTTATTATTTTGTTTAATATGCTGGATGTATAACCAACCCAGTGGCAGAAGCGCGTGCATTAAGGCATTGGTGTCAAAGGGCATTGGTTCGATCCCTGCCTTTTGCTGCTCTTTTTTCTTCATAATTTCTCATATTTTGCAGGATTGAGTACAAAACACGTTGAAGCTATCTACTAACACCATAATGCACTTGGCCTGGTGGTGAAGGTGTTGAGTTAAAGGGTAGAGGGTGTGGGTTCAACACCTAGCCCTGGTAACTTTTTTTAAATCTTTTATTTTTTTACTATTTTCACTTATAAAACCCTAAATTCATCAAATTAAACCTTTTTTTATCAATTAATTTTCTCATAAACCCTAATCAACATTAAGGTTTAATTTTTGGTAATTAATAAACTTTTTTTAAAATTAAAATTAATTAGGGTTTTTTAGGTTTTTAATTAATTTAAATCAATTTAGGGTTTGATTAACTTAATTTATCAATTTCTTTTTTAACTAATTAAAATCAATTAGTTAATTAGGTTAACCATCAAGTCTTTTCTATTAAAAATCAATCCAAGCAATTTCCTTTTCCTTTCTTATCGCTTCGCGTATTTTATTATTTTCGCATTTTTTGATTATTATAACTGCTTACGCTTTGTAATAGATAATTAGGGTTTTACTCTTTTCCCGCATTTTTACTAATTGTACCCCCCATTCCCGAAGTCTTGTAGTAGTGTATGAATCTTTAATTAATGCCTTTAATTTCTGTATTTATCACTTTCCTTATAACTGTTTAGCTAATAGGCTTGTATGGCAAGATTAAAAGCAAACAATAGCTAATCTTAATCAAAGACTTGAAACACATTACACTTTTCACACCAACACCTCTAGGGTAGCCTCACTTGTTGCCTTCGGAATAAAAAAAAACAGTCATGTCCCTCGAACGTGGGGATGCTTTAGCACTATCCCTCGATTAAAAACATCGTAGTCCCTTGATGACCCTTTGGATGATGCCTTCGGTAATTGATCTAGTCCCTTATGAATTGCTAAAGCGCCCCTACGAGTTTCCTTCGATGACTGTACGATGACCCGCGCCTGTCCCTTCACATCCAACGATAGGGCTTCCTACTAACTAATGGTAGGATAACACTATCTAAAGGAGGAGGAAAACAATACGAAAGACCTTGAGTAGGTAGATAGTTCTTAATCGTTTGCTCACATTTTTCAAAACAAAAACATTTGTCACTATCACACTTTCAAAATATTTTCAAATGAACACTTTGTACGCATTCTTAACCAATACAAGAATCATTACAAAGTTGCATAACTATTGGCAAATTTTAAAATATTTTCAAAACACACAACACAAAGCATTTTCAAACAAAGTGAGCTAGTGATTAAGAGCTCGTAGATAACTATGAATGAAAAGGGTGCTAACACCTTCTCTTTTCATAATCTACCCCCAAACTAAAATATATCAAGATCTTTCTTGTTCGTTTCACCCTTTCCTTATTGGATACAAGAAAATTCGATGGAGACTCTTGCTATCCGCACATTTGCGATAAAACACAACCAAGTATGTTCTCCCACCGTATTATAGAACTGGCGACTCAGCTGGGGAACACTAAAAGTGGGGTTACCTTTAGAGTTAGATCATTTTTAAATGCTTTCCTTGTTTTTCTTGTATGCTTTACATTTGAGGGTTGCTCGAGTTTATTTTCTTGCAAAGATCCTACACCCGGATCTGGGGGCATTTTAGGTAAGTAGCAATAGATCATGGAAACTATATGGTGTATAACGATATGGTTGAAGTGATGGCTATGCTAGCGCGACACATTGTTTTGTACTGGTGTCCCTTGAGTCAGTCGGGGAGAATACTAGGCTACGCGTGATGTCATAAGCACTAACTGACCTTTAGAACCTTAATTTAACCAACTTAGCCATTATAAGGTAGTGAGATAGCCAAGTTTGGTGTAGTCCGAAGTTAATTGATACTCGATGCTACGCTCATTGAGATTTGACTCTCGTGTTTTGTTTGGTGGCAAGTCAGTTGCCATGCTAGACAGAATTTATGGGAAAATCAGTGATATTGATATCCCTAGAACTCGATTACTTCTTTAAGATATGTTGAGCCAACTAAACTTCAAAATGGTACTTACCTACAAACCCCAAGCAAGACTTAAACCTAAGGCCTTTGTATGATTTACCTGTGTTTGATTATCTATTTAAACATGGCATTATAACATCATAAAATCATATAATGACTGATCATTTCAAGGACCTAGGGGATTTATCTTTGTTCTGTGTTATAGGGATATGACTTCCAGCCGTAGGAATACTATTCGAATCAACTTCGTAAGGATACCTTCCAAGCTTGAGGAATTTGTCTCAACGGTTCCCGATCATTCTCAATTCACCAAAAGTCATGGTCATCAACTCAGTTTGGTTACTACTGGCTTCCAAGAAGACATGATGAGTGTTGTTCCAGTTCTTTGATCCTAAGCATCACTACTTTACCTTCCCGGATTATCAGGTGGTGTCCACAATAGAAGAATTCTCTAAATTGCTTGAAGTGACTATTCTTGATCAGATACCCTTCACCAGTCTAGAGCATGTTCTGAAACCTGAAGACGTTGCAGTAGCCTTACATTTGAAACGATCAGACATTGTATCTAATTAAGAAACAAGGAATGGAGTCAAGGGTTTTTCTCCTAAATTTCTGATAGAGAAGGCTCAATGGTTTCTAGATGCCATGAATTTTCGTGCTTTTGAGGATATTTTGGTTTTGCTAATATATGGTTTGGTACTGTTCCCTAATCCAGACCAATTCATAGATGTGAATGCCATCAAAATATTTCTCACTCATAATTCGGTACCTACTTTTCTTGGAGATGTATTGCATTCCCTCTACACTCATACTATGAAGAAGCAAGGAACTCTTATGTGTTGCACACCTCTACTGTCCAGGTGGTTTATTTTGCACCTGCCCCGATCAGTGATGAAGAAAAAACAAGGTTTGAGGTGGTCTCAAAGGTTGATATCAGTCACTCATGCAGATATCCATTGGTGTTCTCAAAGGTTGATACCAATCACTCATGCAGATATCCATTGGTTTTCTCGATCTCAGGAAGATGTCACTATTATTGATCGTTGTAGGGAATTCCCTAATGTAACTATTGTACCCCAAATTTTCCCTCTCATGTTTTCCAAGATCTCCCCTACATGGTTGACCATAAACCCTTGCCTAAGGAAAAATAAAATTTTTGAGTGGTGTTTTAAGTACCTTTCGATTGGAATTCTGAAAGACCCTTCGATTGGTATTCTGAAGGAGCCTTTCGATTGGCATGGACAATGCCATTCGATTGGCATTATGGCCAAGCCTTTCGATTGACATTCCAAAAAATGCTTCGATTGGCATTATGGCCAAGCCCTTCGATTGGCATGGATACAAGGCCTTTCGAATGGCCTCGTGACAAGCCTTTCAATTGGCATTATGTCAAGACTTTCAATTGGAATTCTGAAAGACCTTTCGTTTGGCACCATGGGCCAAGCCTTTAGATTGGCATGGCAAGGGATTCTTTGATTTAGCATCTCAAACCAGGGCAGCTTCGACAGGCATGTTAATTGTGTCCTTCGATTGGCATTTGGACAAATTGTATTTCGAATGGGATGCTAGTATAAAAATTCAAAAGATCAATCAAGGCCAAGGGCCATTCGAAGAACTCCTTTGAGGCCATTCGAAGGAGGCCATCAATAAGGCATTCGAAAATCAAAGGTGTCCAGGTTCATTCAAGATTCCAAAGAGACATGAATATTTCAAAAAGGAAATCTTTTAATATGTCTGATTCTTGTATCATAGCTTTAAAAGCCTATTTAAATGGTTGTCTCTTACCGTTACTATGCACCATCACACTCTTATAAATATAAGGTCAAGGACACAGTGCCAGGGGGATGAAAAAGAGGAGAGATCACACGTATTGCATCACACACATACAAATTGCCCATCGAAGCTCCCCAAAATCTCAAAATCTTCACCAGGTTCCAAGAGACGTTTCCAAGCACTAGGAAGATCCAACACACGCTCCCTCCATTTGGTAATTTGTTCGATCTTAAATTAGCTAAATATGCAGTTTCTTTTAAATCCATATTAATCATTACATGCATGTTATTGCTGATGTTTGTGATTTGTTTCAATGTGTTATATACAAGTTTAAGTGCAGGGAGGAGATTGTGCCATTGCTAGGGCATGATCTGCATCTTCTTTCGAATCTCAGGATTCTTGGTATTGCAGGACGAAATAACTTCAGATCCAAATTAGAGAGGGAATCGAAGGACCTGGGTTCGACACCCAGGTCTACATTTGTTTTGTTGCTAACACTTGCTACAGATATAGCCTGAAAATACCCAGTGCGCGCATGATCGAAGGACTTGGGTTTCGATACCTAGGTCCTGCGTTTTATTTCGCTAACATATTTTTGCAGATGCAGTTCCTCCATCGGTGATCCTTCAGGCCTTTCCAGCAACACCCTTCATAGAATCGAAAGGCAGCCTTCTTCCTTTGAATCGAAGCCCCCCTTTCTCCCTGCAATCGAAGTTTACCCATATCCTTCCCAAACCCAATCAAAGGAGGCAAGAAAGGGTGCAAATCGAAGCTTTCCCCGTCAATGCTCAAGCCCAATCGAAGGCTACTCACACCCATTCCCTAACTCAATCAAAAGAAGGCCAAAGAAGGGTGAATTGAAGGAGTCCATGGCATGGATTGAAGAAGTCTTTTCTCTTCTTTATTTTTACTTTTTACTTGTCTTTCGATTTGGTGTAATAATGTAGGACCTCTATTTTCTGCATTTTTACCGCTTTTCATATTAACTGCTAGTAACTAGGCATGTATGAAAAGACTAATAATCAAACGTTTGCAAAATTAACAAAAATACAAAAAAATAATTGAACATAACACACTTGCACATATAAACCTCTAAGGTACGCCCACTTTGGTTGCCTTCAATAAAACAGTCATGAGGCAGGAACACTTTAGCAAAGACCCGTAAAATCAAAAGACAATAGTCCCTCGATGACCCAACAGTTGCGTTTTCGGTAAATGATCTTGTCCCTTAAACGAAATTGCTAAAGCATCTCCATATGTTGCCTTTATGACTGTAAAACGTCCCTTTGATTGTCCCTCAAACATCCAACGACTAGGGTTACCTACTCACTAGTAGTGGGATAACACGTTCTAAAGAAAAGGAGGAAAAGAATAATCTTTTTTGAGTAGGTAGATAACTGTTGGGTACTTGCTCAAACAAATTTTTACAGCACACTTTCAAAACACTTTTCAAACTAAAGTTTTCAAAAAAACACTTTATCACACCCTTGAGGACTGATACAAGGGTTACCATAAAGTGAATTGCCGCACTAAGGCATTTTCAAAGCTTTTCAAATCACACCAACACAAGCGATTTTTAAAAGATGAGAAAGTACCTAAGAGCCCATGGAAAACCATGGATGGAAAGGGTGCTAACACCTTCCTTTTCCATATTCTACCCCCTACTCAGAAAACATCTCGAAAAGGTCTTTTTCTGTTCTTTTCATCCTTTCCTTTGTTAGATAAAAGAAAAGACGGTGGCGACTCTTGCTTACCGCAACATTTGCAAACACAAACACAAAACCAGTATTACACAGTCAATTCTGCCATTGTATCACAAAACTGGTGACTCTGCTGGGGACTTATTATAAAATGGGGTTTACCTTAGGGTCTCGATCATTTTAAACTTGCTTCTTTGACTGTTGGATCGCTTTACTTTAAGGATATCTGTTTGGGTATTATAGATCCTACACCCGAATCTGGGGCACACTTTTAGGTAAACAACAATAGATCGTGGAGACTGTATGGCATAGACCGATATGGTTGAAGTGATGGATGTGTTAGTGTGACACTTTGGTTGGTACCCATATCCCTTGTGTTGAATCGAGGAGAATACGGGGTCGCCGCATGGTGCCGTGAAGCACTAATGGACCTTAGAACCTTAGTTGAACAAACTTGGCCATTAGAAAGTAGTGAGATAGCCGGTCTCAGTGTAAAGTTGGGAATTGGTTGATACTCGATACTACACTCATTGAGATCAGACTTTCGAGATGTTTCAGCTGCAAGAAAAGATTTCTAAGCTGAGATAATACTGATAAAGAAAGATCAATGATATTGAGACTCCTTAGAACCCGATTACTATTTATAAGACAGGTTGAGCCAACTAAACTTCAAGAGGGTACTTACCTATGGAATCCATGCAAACCTATACCTAAGGCTACTTGTGTGACTTGTTTACTTTCTTTGCCTAACAATTTGAACTCATTGCAGGGCTCTGTTTGTATTCCTTGCAGGACCTTGTTTGTATAAATCCAATAAATTGGTTTCTTACCCTTCATTTTTGCTTGAGGCATAACATACACATCAAAACATAATACCATAACAATTCCTTAACCATTTCAAGGATCTCAAGGGCCTGTGATGCAGGTTATGATAAAGCAGGCGTCTAGCAAGGGGCAAGGGGACTCGTTTTCCTCTAGCCAACATTGTCAAAAGACCAAAGTGATAACTTGAGTCAGGGGCCATGACCCACTTGATATGGTGAGCTTGACTCTTGTAGAAGGACCTTCAATGATACAAAGTTCTTCAAGCAAAGTTGTAAAGTTCGACGCCTAACATTTTTCTTGTTTACCCTGCGAGATCCTTGAAAACATTTGAGTATCATACATGTCATTGCATAATAGGTAGTCTCTAGTACAGGTCTCTCATGTTCTCGTTGTTTATTTCAGCAATGGCTCTCAAACAAGACAACAGAGATCTCCAAACTCAAGAGGCTTAGTTCATGGAAATGTTACTAAACCTATACAAGGGACAGGAAGAATTGAAGACACTCCTCAATGGGAACTTGACCAAGAAACATCCTGACAACCACAAGGATGACCAGTTGGAACAACTGCAAGCTGAAATGGAAAGGATGAGAATCCAGATGAGTAGTCAGATGGCCCTTATCCAAAGTATAGCTCGGGAACAAGAAGAATTGAGGATTCTCATCAGCAAGCTTCTTCAGGACAGATACGACAGTCTGGGGAAAACTGCTAAGGCTTGGAGCCTAATCAAGGGCCAATCACTCTTGGCAGATAGGGAATTAGGTGACTTGTTCATACGGGGGCATGTTGAAAATAAACTCAGGAGCGATGACATTCAAGGGACTGCATCCTCAAGTACTCAGAAGATACCATACAATGGGAAGAAAGAGACCAATGCCGTGTACGACCAGAAGGACCGTAATAAGAGTAATCTCAACCAATCTGTGAGGGTAATACGGACTTCTATTCCCGGATCGATACAATCACAATGGGGTAATCAACAAAGGCAAGACAAGACCAAAAGGAAATTCACCAAAATCAACGTGTCCTTGGCTCATGTATTACAACACATGTTGAAGATGGAGTTGATTACGTTAAGGGATCCTCATCCAAACCCCAAAACTTCTTCTCCTAACTACAATCCTGATGCAATATGAGCCTACCATTATGATATTCTTGGACATGATACGAATGACTGTTGGGCATTGAAAAATAAGATTCAGGACTTGATTAACGATGGAGTGCTGGAGTTCACACAAGATGGCCAGACTAAATTCTTCTTCCGTCCCTCAAAGACACACCATTTAAAGTGACAAGTTTAGACAAAGAGGCTTTTTTTGTTCATTAGAATTTTCAATTTGTAATTTTCTTTTGATTGTTCGAACATTTATTCATGTCAAACTTTGTTACTTTATCAATGCATTGCATATGTCTGCTTTGAACTAATTCATTCATATTCACTAGGTTTAAATTGCTTTCCTTTTTGTGATACTCAACTCTCGATTAAAAGCTTTATGTCTTTAGAGGGAGGATGACGAGAACGATACCACAATCTCTATAATATGCTTTTAAACAGACCCCGATGACGATGTACATGCGTTGTTTCAAATCCTAAACAGTGGATTTATAAGGAAGATAATCCCTACTCAACCCCTTTGAGCCAAAGAAGTAGGAGTTTTTCTTTTCACACGAGTTAAAACCCTTAATCATAACCTGGGGCAGGGTTGTTTTCTCAGTTAATTCAGATGCGCATTCAGTTGCAATATTCTACTTCATACATAATGAATGGCATCAAAGACGTCCTTCCAAATCAGAAGATGGTGATGGTTCAGCATAATCATTAAAACCGGCAGTCATTATCTCTCAAAATAAAAGTCCGCTAAGTCAAAACCTATGAAGGAGACTTAATAAAAAACTGGGGCATCTCACTGACTGTAATCACAAAAAGAAATAGTTCAGGAAAAAGACAGGGATAAAAAAATCACAAAAAAAGAGGTCCTACAAATCCTCAACAAAAAGAAAAGGTTACAAAAATGACTGTCTTCTCAAACAAACGTTCAATTTCTGAACCATCACCAGAATATCAAGGACAAGATACTAGACTCAATCAGGATTTAAACGCACAATTAACTGAGTATAGGACTGAAGAACATCACGGAGAACGAGTGGGTACAAATAAACTTTGAGCCTTTATCCCTTGTTTCTTAAATTGTGAACCAGGCCATGCTACAACCCTTAAAAGTCCCAACTGAAGCATGGGTTAGTTCGGAAGCATACTGTTACAAAAGGTATCCTGACTCCTGTAGGACTTGCTATAAATCTTGAGTTGATATCACATTCTGTTTTACTACAAAAAATGCATTTTCAAATTTTTTGTTTCAAGACAAATATAAGCTTTTCATTCTTAAAATACCATTGTTTGCATATGACTATTTGTTCAATAGCAGAGAAATTCGCAGACGAATATTCAATGAATAGAAATCCTCTCAATGAGCAGAATCACCTCAGATGGAAAGACATTTCAGTGATAGGCCTTTCATAATCAAGGGGCATGACATGGTGTCCAGCTGACCTGGGGCAGTCAAGTCAAGGTTCAAGGAATCTCTCAAAAATGCCAAATAGTCAGGGGCAGATCTCCATCTGAATCACTTGGGGCATTAGATATGAATTCCAGCAACAAATCATGTACGATCAAACAAACACCTTCTGGAAAGTGTGACAACACTTACTACTATGGACAGTGACAATTCTCTGTACCTGGTGAACATGGACATGGTCGGAAAATATTACGCATGAACAAAGACCCGCTAGGTTGATTGGCCTGGGAAAAAAAGGGCATCTCGGCGAACCAAAAAAGGTTCGGGCAAAAATTAGGGATATACGTAAAAAAAACTGTACACCCGACAAGTCGAAAACCTAAAAAGGAGGCTTGGGCCAAAAAAGGGTATCCCGGTGGACTGAAAACCTGAAAGGACATTCCAAGAAAAAGTTAGGGATTAAAATGTACAATTATGTCCCGTCATCTTGTCATTGGTCTATCAGTAGAACACTCTCTGATCAACATGCACCAAGGACTCTAGATGTTGGGATAACAGTCAAAACCGTCTACAAAATCCTAGCAGATACCTTCCCCATCAGATTCTTTCTCCGACAGGTACAGAGGCAGGGGAATCCTCCTAAAAAGGGTCACTGCCGTATTCTCAACATGTAGCTTGATGATGCCAGTTGTTTTCACATCCCCAGTATAGTTGATTTCTCTAGCTGCGAAAGTTCATCCCCCAACGGAGGTTGTTCTCCAGATTGGTGAAGTCTCCCAACAGAACTCTTCCCCACAGTGAAATCATTCTCAAACAGAAGTCGAAGATCCTCGGCAGAGAAAGGGAATCGCCAACAAAACTATCTCTATTACTTATCCCCAGCAGAAATTGAAGAATCACTTTCTTCACTCACCAACAGCAGTCTGGGATTCAGCTTCTCAACACTCTCCAGCAACAATCAGGGATTCATTTTCCCTAGTTCAACAATACAACAATGGAATGATTGACATGTTCATACATTGCATTCATACATCATTTTACATATGTCATAAAATACGCAATACGAATGCATATATCACAATCTCGTTTTTTTGAAGGACACCATTTGCACTCCATGCATCATGACACTTTATGCAGCTAAACCTTTATCTTTTCATGTAAAGTCTATACACAAACGAATTTTCGTCTGACCAGATGAATTTCTGGTACTCTATTGAGGTAGAAATTGTTAAAGATTCCTTCATTATCTATTGAGGTAGAAATCTTTCAAGATTCCTTCACTATATGTTGAGGTAGGAATCGTCAAAGATTCCTTCATTATCCATTGAGGTAGAAATCGTCCAAGATTCCTTCATCATCTGTTGAGGTAGCAATCATCTAAGATTCCTTCATTATCTATTGAGGTAGAAATTGTTCAAGATTCCTTCACTATCTGTTGAGGTAGCAATCGTCAAAGATTCCTTCATCATCTACTGAGGTAGAAATAATTAAAGATTCCTTCATTATCCATTGAGGTAGCAATCGTCCAAGATTCCTTCACTATCTGTTGAGGTAGCAATCGTAAAAGATTCCTTCATTATCTGTTGAGGTAGCAATCGTCCAAGATTCCTTCATCATCTATTGAGGTAGAAATCGTTCAAGATTCCTTCACTATCTGTTGAGGTAGCAATCATTATCCTTCATTATCCATTGAGGTAGAAATCATCCAAGATTCCTTCATCATCTACTGAGGTAGCAATCGTCAAAGATTCCTTCATCATCTATTGAGGTAGCAATTGTTCAAGATTCCTTCACTATCTGTTGAGGTAGAAATCATCCAAGATTCCTTCATCGTCTACTGAGGTAGCAATCGTTAAAGATTCCTTCATTATCCACTAAGGTATCAATTGTCCAAGATTCCTTCATCATCTACTAAGGTAGCAATCGTCAAAGATTCCTTCATCATCTACCGAGGTAGCAATCATCAAAGATTCCTTCATTATCCATTGAGGTAGCAATCGTCCAAGATTCCTTCGTCATTTGTTGAGGTAGGAATCGTCCAAGATTCCTTCATCATCTACTGAGGTAGAAATCGTCAAAGATTTCTTCATTATCCATTGAGGTAGCAGTCGTCCAAGATTCCTTCATCATCTGTTGAGGTAGCAATTGTCCAAGATTCCTTCATCATCTACTGAGGTAGAAATCGTTAAAGATTCCTTCATTATCCATTGAGGTAGCACTCGTCTAAGATTCCTTCATTGTCTATTGAGGTAGAAATCGTCAAAGATTCCTTCATTATCCATTGAGGTAGCAATCGTTCAAGATTCCTTCATCATCTATTGAGGTAGCAATCGTCAAAGATTACTTCACCATCTATTGAGACAACAATCGTCAAGGATTCTTTCATATAACCCTCCATAGGCAGTCCAACACGGACTCATTCTGGAACAGCCCTACACAGGCTCTTGCCAATAAATTTCCAAATAACGGTTAATTCCATTATTTCCAGCAAATTACTGTGAAGCCTGGATTTCAACCAGAAAATAGCAAACTTTCATCTCTCCAATCCAGAGATAACCCCTCAGTAGAGCCATGGACAAATGAAGTTCCTAGACTCTATTCCCCAGAGTTTTCCTCAAACAGGAAAACAACAGAAATCAATATCCCCCAGTGGACTCCTCCTTAGACCATAGGAACAAGAATCCCCATAAAGAGACTTCTTATGAAGTCAACATCTACTTTGGATGGCATCTTTAAGCCCATCTTCGACGATTCTCCGTCATATTCCTTGGATGGCATCTTTAAGCCCATCTTCGACGACTCTCTGTCATCTTCTCCAAATGGCATCTATAAGCCCATTCCCGACATCGTCAACCATCAGTGTTATGTCATGTGAGTGCAAATTTCTGCGCACTCTAGTGTTCAATCATCTTCCACCTTCAGATCACGAAAGGCAAACAAGCCAATCTATATCTTCAGGTTTAAGAAGATTGAACAGGGGCAACTGTTGTACCCCAAATTTTCCCTCTCATGTTTCCCAAGGTCTTCCCCCTACATAGTTGACCACAAACCATTGCCTAAGGAAAAAGAAAATTTTCGAGTGGTGTTTTAAGTACCTTTCGATTGGCATTCTGAAAGACCCTTCGATTGGTATTCTGAAGGAGCCTTTCAATTGGAATGGACAATGCCCTTCGATTGGCATTATGGCCAAGCCTTTCGATTGACATTCCAAAAAATGATTTGATTGACATTATGGCCAAGCCCTTCGATTAGCATGGATACAAGGCCTTTCGATTGGCCTCATGACAAGCCTTTCGATTGGCATTGTGTCAAGGCCTTCGATTGGCATTCTGAAAGACCTTTCATTTGGCACCCTGGGCCAAGCCTTTTGATTGGCATGGCAAGGGATTCTTCGATTTAGCATCTCAAACTAGGGCAGCTTCGACATGCATGTTAATTGTGTCCTTCGATTGGCATTTGGACAAATGATCTTTTGAATGGGATGCCAGTACAAAAATTCAAAAGATCAATCAAGTCCAAGGGCCATTCGAAGAACTTCTTCGAGGCCATTCGAAGGAGGCCATCAAGAAGGCATTCGAAAATCAAAGGTGTCCATGTTCGTTCAAGATTCCAAAGAGACATGAATATTTCAAAAAGGAAATCTTTTAATATGTCTGGTTCTTGTCTCATAGATTTAAACGCCTACTTAAAAGGTTGTCTCTTGCTGTTACTATGCACCATCACACTCCTATAAATACAAGGCCAAGGACACAGTGCCAGGGGGACGAAAAAGAGGAGAGATCACACATATTGCATCACACACATACAAATTGCCCATCGAAGCTCCCCAAAATCTCCAAATCTTCACCAGGTTCCAGGAGACGTTTCCAAGCACTAGGGAGATCTAACACACGCTCCCTCCATTTGGTAATCTGTTCGATCTTAAATTAGCTAAATATGCAGTTTCTTTTAAATACATATTAATAATTACATGCATGTTATTGTTGATGTTTGTGATTTGTTTCAATGTGTTATATAAAAGTTTAAGTGCAGGGAGGAGATCATGCCATTGCTAGGGCATGATCTGCATCTTCTTTCGAATATCAGGATTCTTGGTATTGCAGGACGAAATAACTTCAAATCCGAATTAGAGAGGGAATCGAAGGACCTGGGTTCGACACCCAGGTCTACATTTGTTTTGTTGCTAACACTTGCTGCAGATATAGCCTGAAAAGACCCAGCGTGCGTAGGATTGAAGGACATGGGTTTCGATACCCAAGTCCTGCATTTTATATCGCTTACATATTTTTGCAGATGCAGTGCCTCCATAGGCGATCCTTCAGGCCTTTCTAGAACCACCCTTCATAGAATCGAAAGGCATCCTTCTTCCTCTGAATCGAAGCCCCCCCTTTCTCCCTGCAATCGAAGTTTACCCATATCCTTCCCAAACCTAATCGAAGGAGGCAGGAAAGGGTGTAAATCAAAGCTTGCCCTGTCAATGCTCAAGCCCAATCGAAGGCTACTCACACCCATTCCCTAACTCAATCGAAAGAAGGCCGAAGAAGGGTGAATCGAAGGAGTCCATGGCATGGATCGAAGAAGTCATTTCTATTCTTTATTTTTACTTTTTACTTGTCTTTCAATTTGGTTGTAATAGTGTAGGACCTCTATTTTCTGCATTTTTTACTGCTTTTCATATTAACTGCTAGTAACTAGGCGTGTATGAAAAGACTAATAATCAAACGTTAGCAAACTGAACAAAAAGACAAAAAATAATTGAACTTAACACACTTGCACATATACACCTCTAAGGTACGACCACTTTGGTTGCCTTCAATAAAACAATCATGAGGCCAGAACACTTTAGCAAAGACCCGTAAAATCAAAAGATCATAGTCCCTTGATGACCCAATAGTTGCTTTTTTGGTAAATGATCTCGTCCCTCAAAAGAAATTTCTAAAGCGTCTCTGTTGTACCCCAAAATTTTCTCTCTCATATATCAAGACTTTTCTCACAAGACTTCTTGGACTCAAGACAAGATTAGGGTTTGGCTAGCTCAAAACATCTCATCTTGCACTGATAACCAAAAATTAGGGTTTAAGTTTGCACAAGGATTTTTGGACCACCAATGCTTCATGTGACTTTCATACATCATTTTGGACCCCTAAGATTGCTCATGTAAAGTTTCAAGCCTTGAACCACATTTTTGATCAGTCAATTGGACAATTGACCTAAAAATCAACTGTATTGGGGGAAAAGTCAACCATGGCCAATTTACAGTAAAACTTCTTAATTTTTTATCCACATCAACATTTTATACTCATATGTACCATTTGATCAAGTTTGGATCACAACTCCTCAAGAAATTTGATTAAATCATTAAAAGGGCAAAATGGTCAAAATTAGGGTTTGGACTAAGAAAGGGAAATCTCTGATTTTTAACCTAGCCAATGACCAATTGAGTTCAAACATGATTTCAAGGGTTCAATGGCATCATCTTGACATAATTACATGGTTCAAAATATCTAAAGTTCATTGGATTGACAGATGAAATTTGCAGTCAACTGATCAAAAGTCAACTGTACACTGAAAGTCAAACTTTGAGTTTTTGGTCAAAATCAAGTGCCAAGGGTCATAATTCATCAAGATATGTCAAAATGTGAAACTTTTTCACCAAGAAAACCAAATTTTAAATTAGGGTTTGAATTTGAAAATTTTCATAACTTAGAATTTTTCTAAGTATAAAAATTTTCGTATTTTTTCTCAACTTTGCACCACTTTTTCACCATGATGCATTTTGATTCAAAGAAAACTCCCAACATGAAAGTTGTATATCCCCATGAAACCTACAACTTTTCTTCACAAACTTTTCCCTAAAGATGCTTAGATCTCAAGTTATGAATTTGTGAATATAGGGTCATGAACTAAATAACTTAGTGAAATTTTGCCCTAATTTAGGCAGGTTTTGGACCCAACTTCATGGCAACTTTTCACCTAGTTCCAAGAGGTATCTCAAAATTCATTTCAAATATGGATTATAGAGAAAATTGCAAGCTTTCCAAAATGTCCAAGAACTCTCCAAGTTCATTTTTTAGTAGGGAGAATCGAAGAGAGGAAGTTGACATTTTCTCACTTTTTGTTCAAGCCATTTTCACATAGAATCAAGTTGCAAACCAAACCTATGTTGATTGTTTCTTGCTTTACAGGTCCTAAGCTTGATATAAAATCCTTAATTAAATGCATACTCAGTTGACAAAGCCTTTATCCTTGCTTTTGAAACTTTACACAAGTTGTAATTCCATTTTGGGCAAAAAGGCTTCATTGCCATTTTCATAAAGATGCACTTTTGCAACTTTGTCAACTTGGAGTATTGGACCTGTCCCCTTGATACAAGCAAACTACACAGCTCTCAATAAATTTGTACAAATTCATTTCAGCCCTAAAGCAAGCTGGTACAAGCATGTGAGATTGGTCTTGTCAACTTTACTTCAAGTACAAGAAAAGTTGCAAAAGGGCTAAAGCTTGCACAACTAGTAGGAAGCTGACTTTGGATCACTTCTATACTAATATGCAAACATTGTACAAAGCATTACACGCTTGGCTTGAACTTAGAGTTCTCTCAAACTGAAAAACACCAAAAAATCTGCCTAAGCATACAGTTTCTGCAAAAGCTCAGCCAACTCTCATTTGGCTCGTGCATTTTGTGTTTAATTGATTCAAACATCTTATACACTTGATACCTAGTCAATCCAAGCCATCACCCTCTGTTTTATCATCTGCCATTTTCAACTTGGAAGCTTGCAGTTGGACTTGGTCAGGGAGTTCCAGCCATCCTCAGAGTAAGATAAAGATTGAAATAGGTCCAGGGAAGTTCAAGGAAGCTCAAACAATCATCAGGCCTCCATTAAAGTCCCTACATTGCCATACACGATTCCAGCTGAAGGAGGTATTTTCTTAAACTCTATCTCTTTATACAGGCAACTTCAAGCCACGATTTGTGAAGAAAAAATGTAGTTCTCATCATAACGAAGTTGTACATACCATTACATTGCATTTATATTACTTGTGCTAAGAGAATTTGAAACTTGAAATCTCTGAAAAAATTAGGTCACGATTTAGGGATTCAAAAATTATCTTTGATCTTTGATAGTTAGGTTACATAATTTATATGGTTTGAATCGTGAGCTCAAATACAACATTTTTCATGTTATGAGTTTTTATTTTTATGCAAGCATAAGGAAGATACAGGTTTGAATTGGAATGGCGCGAGGAAGATGGACGAAGGACAGGGATGAAGTCAGTGGGCTTTTTGGCAGCGTGGCCTTTTTGTTTTTGCTAAACACACCCCCCTGACTTGCTATTGCACCCTACTGACTAACTTTTTATATTTTTATTTTTTTCTTCATATTTTTTTATTTAATACTTTTGTTTATTTTTCTGAATGATAAAAAATCCTAAAAAATAATTTCTTTATTTTTACACTTTTATTTTATTTAATTTTATTTTTCACATAAAAAATTGATTTATTTTGAAAGAATATAATTTATTTTCTTAATAAGTTTGTAAATAATCAAATATATTTAATATTTTTATTATACATTTTTATACTCATAAATACTTATTTTTTTACACATATTTAATTTTTTAGTATTTAGGCATAATATTATTTATTATTTTTTATACAAAAAAATACACAAAATAACAATGTAGAACATTATTTTCTTTGAATAAAAACTAGGGTTTAATCCCCTTCCAAAAATAAATATTATTTTTTCCTTTTTTTAGGTTTAAATTAAATATTTTTCTTACACAAAAAAAACAAGACATAAAACATTTTTCTAACATGAACATTGCATTGCATTTTAAATATTTGTATTATATTTATTAAATTCGCGCATATTCGATTTGGTTGTAATAATATATTTAGCTTTATATTTGTGCAAATCCCCATTCAAACTTGTATTTCCCCCTCTCATAAAAATTGTTGTAATAGTTTAGTATATTTACATTACGCAATTTATCGCTTTTATACCATGATTAGTAATTAAGGTTTGCATGACAAGAACAAAACAAAGCAAAATAGAAAACCCTAAATAGAAGACAAAATCAAAAGTATGAAAATGATACATTTTGCACACAAGCATCCTTAGGGTTTCTCCCACTTGGTTGCCTAAAATAAAATGGCCATGTTACGCACGCGAAGTATCTTGGCAAAACAAAACAAGTATAAGATCATAGCCCCTCGATGACGCTATTCAAAAGTTGCCTAAATAAAATGATCTTGGTCCCTCAAAAATGCTATGATACTTGGAAACATTGCTATCATGGTTATACGATGACTCACGCCCGTCCCGTTTACATCCAAAGATAGGGTTGCTTACCAAATCAATGGTAAGTCAACAATGTCAAAGGAATAAGAAAATGCACAAGAAAGACATTTGAGTAGGTAGATAGCTTCTAAGTTACTTGCTTCATCTCAAACAATCCTTGCTATTTTCAAAAACAAACACACACATTTCAAAAACATCTTACAAACATTGAAAACATTTTCAAAAGACAAACATCTTTATATACATTCTTACGAACGAGAATCATTACAAAGATTTCCTAAACAATGGCCTCTTTTACAAAATACTTTCAAAACCACACCAAACACCATTTCAAATAAAACAAAGCAAGTGATCTAAGCAAGTAACTAAGAGCCCATGGAAAACCATGGATGAAAAGGGTGCTAGCACCTTCCCTTTTCATAATCTACCCCCCGAACTCAAGAAAAAATATCAAAGGTCTTTCCTATGCTTTTTTACCTTTCCTTTTGGATAAAAGAAAAGTCGATGGCGACTCTTGCTAATCGCGACATTTGCGATAAAACGCAAAACCTTCATGTCAGTTCTCCCACCGCATCATAGAACTGGCGACTCTGCTGGGGAAAAATTTAAAAGTGGGGTTACCTTAGGGTTTAGATCACATTTATTTTCTTACATTGTTTGACTTGTTTGCTTTACAATTATGGTTCTTTGTTTGGGTTTAAATCCTCCACCCGGATTTGGGAAACATTATAGGTAAATAGCAATACGTTATGGAAACTGTGTGGGTTATACCGACATGGTCTAAGCAATAGCTATGTTAGTGTGACATATTTGTGGATACTGGTAGCCTTTGAGTCAATCAAAGAGAATACAGGGCTGCTGAGTGATGTCATGAAGCACTAATGAACTTATAGAACCCTTTACTTGACCAACTTGTCCTTTTTAGGATGTAGTGAGATGACCGGCTTTGGTGTAGTCTGAAGTTGGTAGATACTCGATACTACACTCATTGAGGGTTTGTTTCTTAGGATATTTTGGTCACCATTAAAGAGGCTTGAGCTGAAACAATGACCAAGGAAACAATCCAGTGATATTGAGCTCCTTAGAACCCGACTACTATTGTTAGGACAGGTTGAGCCAACTAAGCTTCAAGAGGGTACTTACCTATGAAACCCCATGCAAGCCTAAACTAAGAACTTGTTTTATTTGTTTGTACATATATACTTGTGCATAACATCATGGACATCATGAACATCATATGCATTCACTAACCATTTCAAGGATTTTGGAGATTTATCTTTGTTCTTGTTTTGTAGGTTATGGATTCACTTCGCAGGAAAACTATCCAAATCAACCTTGTAAGAATTCCTCCACAACTCAAGGAGCTAGCTTCAAGGATCCCTGAGAACTCTCCATTCACCGAGAGACATGGTCGTCTACTCAACTTGGTCACTTCAAACACAGAGGAGGATATGATGAAGGTTCTCTTCCAGTTCTTTGACACTTTGCACCATTGCTTCACATTTCCTGACTACCAGCTTGTGCGTACTTTGGAAGAATTCTCTCAACTCTTGAGGATCCCCATTCTCAATCAACTACCTTTCAACGGTACGGAAAGAGATCTAAAGCCAGAAGAGATTGCTCAAGCCCTGCACTTGCACTCATCTGATGTCACAACTCACTGGGAA
Source organism: Vicia faba (assembly GCA_948472305.1). Classification (NCBI taxonomy): domain Eukaryota; kingdom Viridiplantae; phylum Streptophyta; class Magnoliopsida; order Fabales; family Fabaceae; genus Vicia; species Vicia faba. Next base: position 1,632,951,028 of record OX451737.1, read on the forward strand.
ACTAGAAGTGGTGTCAAAGGCTTCTTGGCAAAGTTTCTGTTTGAGAAGGCCCAAATCTGTTGGAATTCCCTAGACTTGCAAGCTTTTGAGGAGATTTTAGCTCTTCTCATCTATGGGATGGTCCTGTTCCATAATCCTGACCAACTTATAGATGTAAGCGCTGTCAAAATCTTGATGTCTCGCAACCCGATGCCTACATTGCTTGGGGATATCCTACACTCTTTTCACACTCGTACAATGAGGAAAAGAGGTGTTCTTATGTGTTGTACTCCTCTCCTGGCAAGATGGTTTATTTCTCATCTTCCCCAATCAGTCTTGAAAAAGGAGCAAGGTTTGAGGTGGTCACAAAGGTTAATGACGCTAAAGCATTCAGATATTCATTGGTGTTCTCGATCTAAGGAGAATGTTATCATTGTTGACCGTTATGGGGAATTCCCTAATGTCCCTCTACTTAGAATTAGGGGAGGCATCACCTACAACCCATGCTTGGCTCTAAGACAATTTTGTTATGCCCGAAGGGATGGCCCACATGATATGCTGATTCAAGGATTTGTTTTCGACTACGACAATGACAATCAAGGACTTCGCCAGAGATTCATCCGAGCTTGGAGGATGCTAAACAAGGTGGATAGCAAGACTTTGGGGCACAATAATTCCATCCCTCTTGAGCCTTACCTCAAGTGCGTACGAACCCGCGCTCAAAGTCTTATGATGCCTTATCCTTCCATTCTCCCAGTGATTATTGAGCCTGTTAAGGAGGGAGAAGTTCCATACACTATCCTACATCCTAACAGGCCTACATCACTCGAAGACCTACAAAGGGATTGGATACAGCTCAAAGGAGAGCGCGATACTTTCGAAGCCCAATTCTACGCAAGCGAGAAGAAGGTTTTAGAACTTACTCGACTACTTCATGAAGAGCAGACTCTAAATACCTACATTTCACCAAAGAGGACGCGCAATGTCTTTTTATCTTAGAATTTTGTATTATTTTGCCCAAGGGGCATTGATGTACTCAAATTCTATCTTATCAATATAACGTGTGTTTCTTTTTTGTTTAAAACAAATTTGAATTTTTAAATCCTTGAAAGCATTGCATGAATACATTCATTCATCATAAACATAAACAGGTGTTTGCAACAAGTTTCCTCATCTCTCTACTGCTTATTTCAGTAAGATGGATCTCGAACAAACGGTCAAAGATCTGCAAGCTTAGAAAATGCAATTTCAACAGTTACTCATGACCTTAGCCAAGGGGCAAGAGGAGCTGAAGACTCTGCTAGAGAAAGAGAAAGAGAAAAAGAAGAAGAAGCCAGCTGGTGTGGTAATCATGGGCAGAAGGTTTTAGGGACAAGCTAGGAGGACCTTAGATTTTCCAACAACATCTGATGAAGGGGAAAGAAAAGGAAAAGAAACGGCAGTACCATCAGATTCTGAAGAAGAAGAGGAAGAGGAGGACTACTCTGAACAACAATACCCTCCGGCTGATGACAAGTACAAACAACTTGAAGAGCGTTTAAGCGCTATGGAAATCCAAAGAGTACCAGGGCTAGACTTTAAGGAGTTAGGGCTGGTGTCATGAATTCTAATCCCGCCAAAGTTTAAAGTGCCATTATTTGCCAAGTATGATGGGGTGTCTTGTCCTAAAATGCACCTCCGATCATATGTCAGGAAGATTCAACCGCACTCTGCCGACAAAGACTTGTGGGTCCACTTTTTCCAAGACAGTTTATCAGGAACACAACTTGATTGGTTCTACCAATTAAAAAGGGCCGATGTCCATAATTGGGAAGACCTGGAAGAAACTTTCTATAAACAATACCAGTACAACGCCGATTTGGTGCTTATCCGTACTCAACTTCAAAGTATGGCTATGGTTTCCAATGAGGGCTTCAAAGATTACGCTCAGAAGTGGAGAGATCTAGCCGGAAGAGTGCAACCCCCTCTGTCTGAAAGGGAGTTGGTGGACATGTTCTTGAGATTTGGGACCTTTCTTTAACCATCTGATTGGGAGTTCCTCTACAGGGTTTACTGAATTGATTTTAACCGGCGAGAGGGTGGAAGCTGGTATAAGAAGTGGGAAGATTCAGAAGGATGCGTCGGCCTCTACAGCTGTGAAAAAACCTTTCATTGGGAGGAAGGAAGTATCTGCTGTTTATTCACAGAGGAATCAAGGAAGAACTGAACGCCGACCAATGGTGGGGACCGTTATGATTCCGAAGCATGCATCAGACCACTCAAGAACTAATCAGCCGAGAGTGGAAAGGCCAGTTTGGCAATTCACCAGGATTACCATGAATCCATCCCAGGTTCTACCACATCTTTTGAAATTAAATCTTGCAACTTTAAAAGAGGCCCCAAAGAATTCCAGTACTGCATCTCCTCATTACCATCCGAATGCCAGATGCACATACCATTCTGAAAATCCAGGGCACGACACTAACAACTGTTGGGCTCTGAAGAACAAAATTCAAGACCTGATAGATGCGAAGGAAGTTGAGTTTGATGCGCCTGAGAAACCAAATTTTATTTCCGCTCCGATGCCTAGGCATGGTCACAATGCCAACACTATTGAAGAAGATTTATTTGTTGCCACCGTGGATAAACTGTTGACTCCACTCCCGATCATTAAGTTGAATTTGTTGAAAGCTGGTATATTCCCAGGTTGTGACAAAGACTGCCATTTTTGCCTATCCTCATCATTTGACTGCCCTCTATTGAGAAAAGGTATTCGACGACTGATGGATAACCAAGAAATTATGTTTGAGAATGCTCCTATTTTACCCGTTCCAGTTAAAGAAGTTTCAATTATAACCATCTACACCAATCCTTCCAGGGCCCCTAAAAGACCTGTTAGAATTACACCTGCTCCAAAGACTACTCCACTCAAGATTACAATGCACGGGCCGGTCCCGTACAAATCAGATAAAACAGTACCATGGAACTATGATGGAGAAATCTACTACCATGGTATTAAACAGGATGAAATGACTGCCGAAGAAGAGAGCTCCGGAGAAGACAATTCCGACATTAGCAATATTGCCGGAACTAGCAAGATTACCCGCATTGGTAGAATCTTCTCTCTAGAGATTGCCCCTCCAAAGGCAGTCTTTGGACCCGTGGTTGTTCCGAAGATTACCTCTGCACCAGTGATTATACCTGCAAGTGTACTTACCGAAAAAGACAACACAATCCCTATCCCTACTTCCACTGCTGAGAATAAAGGAAAGAACGTTCAAGAAGAGCCTGTCCGGACGAAGGCTCAATCACTAGCTATCCCCGAAACATCCAAGAACGAAATGGAAGAAATCCTGAGGATAATAAAAAAGAGTGATTATGATGTGGTTGAACAGTTGGGGCAAACCCCTTCCAAAATCTCTATGCTAGCTCTGCTGCTATTCTCTGAAGCACATGCAAAAGCTCTGGTAAAATTTCTGAAGACAACTCATGTGCCGCAAGAGACGTCTGCTGACCAATTCCAGGATTGTGTGGCCAGTTTGATAGCTGATGTCTTGGGCTTCTCCGATGCTGATGTGACACCCAGAAGGAGAAAACACAACGAGGCATTACATGTCTCAGTGAAGTGTAGAGGAACAACCCTAGCCCATGTCTTTGTGGACACGGGATCATCTTTGAACATCTTACCGAAGAAAGCCCTTGATAGATTGGATTGCGAAGGGCTGACTTTAAAACCTAGTAATATAGTGGTGAGAGCATTAGATGGTTCGAAGAGGATGGTCCACGGGGAGGTGGACATCCCAATAAAGGTGGGAATTCGGATTTTCAACTCAACCTTCTATGTGATGGAAATCCGTCCTTCTTATTCATGTCTGTTAGGATGCCCCTGGATCCACAATGTCGGTGCTGTCACCTCCATATTGCATCAGATGCTGAAGTACCCGGTCAAAGGAAAGATCATAACTGTCCACAGGGAAGAGGAGTACATGATTAGTCATCTGAATTCTTTCCGATATGTAGAGTTGGATGGCGAGTTCATTATAACCCCTTTCCAACATTTTAAAGAAGTCTCTCAAGAAGTAGCGGCGACTAAGATGGTATCCTCGATTCCTAAGATCACAAGACCTCCACTTAGGATGTCATCTCTAAAGGATGCAAAGACAGTAGTGGAAGAGGGTAGATGCACCATCTGGGGGAAGCTTCCAAACATTCCGTACAAATCAGACAAGTTTTGCTTGGGGTTTACTTCAACTGCTCAGAAGGTTGTGCGTCGTGCCCGTGCTGGGGGACCACCTGTGAAGATTAGCAACCAAGGGGTCAATGCAGTAGAAGACAATGAAGAGGATGGCAGCTTGAAAGATTGGATATTTCCTACTGTCAGCGAAGGACTTCGCAACTGGGAAGCCATAGACTTTGTCCCAATAACTTTCATCTCTCAGTAATTTATCTTTTACATTTCTGTTGAACTTGTAAGATTCACGAACAATTCGCACTTTAAAAACCTTGTGTCTTACCCGAGGCACAATGGTCCGTTTGTAGGGGTTTTTATTTCATCTTCATATGACATTCAATGAATCATGGAAGCTTTTTCATATATAAACCTTTTGTGCTCATTGTCTTTCTTTTACATTTTATTGTTTTAAGATGGCTATACCCTTACACACACCCACACTCACAAATGCAGGTACCCTTCCATTCCGGATCCCATGGGTAACGATACTGCTATAGCCTTCAGTGACTTTGAAGATCTGATCTACCAAGCCGAATACGAAGAGGAGGAAGATTGTGAGGTGCCAGGGGAATTGGCCAGACTACTACAACAAGAGGAAAGAGCTATTCAGCCTCATGAGGAGCTGTTGGATACAATCAATTTGGGTACCGAGGAAGATAAAAAGGAAATCAAAGTGGGAGCCAATTTAAATCTGAGTGTCAAGAAGCGCCTAATTCAGTTGTTGCATGATTATGTTGAGATCTTTGCCTGGTCATACGAAGACATGTTGGGACTCGATACAGACATCATGGTACATCGTCTACCCACAAGAGAAGACTGTCCACCAGTGAAACAAAAAGTCTGCCGCATGAGACCTGACATGTCAGAGAAGATCAAAGCGGAAATCATGAAACAGTTCAATGCTCGATTTCTGGCTATTACTTCCTATCCTCAATGGGTTGCCAACGTTATTCCCGTGCCTAAAAAGGACGGCAAAGTGAGAATGTGCATGGATTATAGAGATTTAAACAGGACCAGCCCTAAAGATGATTTTCCACTTCCACACATCGACATCCTGGTTGACAATACAGCCCAACACAAAGTATTTTCTTTCATGGACGGATTCTCGGGCTATAACCAGATCAAAATGGCACCTGAGGACATGGAGAAAACTATATTTTTCACACAGTGGGGTACGTTCTTCTACAAAGTGATGCCATTCAGGCTGAAGAATGTTGGGGAAACCTATCAACGCGCCATGGTAGCTTTGTTTCATGATATGATACATCATGAGATAGAGGTCTATGTAGATGACATGATAGCCCAATCACAAACTGAAGAAGAACACCTTGATCACTTGCAAAATCTGTTTGTCAGATTGAAGGAGTACAAACTAAGGTTGAACCCGAACAAGTGCAAATTCGGAGTCTGGTCCGGTAAACTCTTAGGTTTCATTGTCAACAACAAAGGCATCGAGGTTGATCCTACCAAGGTTAAAGTAATACAAGAAATGACTGCTCCTTGTACTGAGAAGGAAGTCAGAGGATTCTTGGGACGCCTAAACTATATTGCCAGATTCATTTCTCACCTAACGTCTACTTGTGAACCAATCTTCAAACTGTTGAATAAAGATCAAGTAGTCAGATGGAATGATGAATGTCAGATTGCTTTTGACAAAATCAAAGAGTATTTACAAGAGCCTCCTGTCTTGATGCCACCAGTCGAGGGAAGACCGCTGATCATGTATCTGACCGTTTTAGAGAATTCAATGGGGTGTGTATTAAGGCAGCATGACGAGTCTGGCTGAAAAGAGCACGCTATTTACTACCTGAGCAAAAAGTTTACCGACTGTGAAACCAGATATTCACTGCTCGAGAAAACTTGTTGCGCTCTAGTATGGGCTGCTCGTCGGCTAAGACAGTATATGTTGACTCATACCACTTTGCTGATATCTAAGATGGATCCGATAAAGTACATCTTTGAGAAACCTGCTCTGTCTGGGAGGATAGCTAGACGGCAGATGATCCTAACAGAATATGACATACAGTACACAACCCAAAAAGCTATAAAGGGCAGTGTGCTAGCTGATCATCTTGCTCATCAAGATGTAGAGGATTATCAGTCCATAAAGTTTGAATTCCCAGATGAAGACATCATGACATTAGACAACTGTGAGGAAATCAGACCATATGACAGACCTGGACAAGGATCCCGATGGACCCTGTTCTTTGATGGGGCATCCAATGCACTTGGTAATGGTATCGGCGCTGTACTCATATCTCCGGAAGGGTGCCATACTCCTTTTACTGCCAGACTTTGCTTCAACTGTACAAATAACATGGCAGAATACGAAGCATGCATCTTTAGTCTCAAGGATGCCATAGACTTGGGAATCAAATATTTAGTTGTGTTTGGAGATTCAGCTTTGGTCATTAGTCAGATCAAAGGAGAGTGGGACACTAAGCACCCAAACCTTATCCCTTACAAAGAACATGTTTTGACATTGCTACCACATTTCGAGCAGATTACCTTCGAGCATTTCCCGCGAGAAGAAAATCATCTAGCAGATGCTCTAGCCACAATGTCATCTATGTTTAAACTTAATTGGGATAACGAGGCTCCCCAGATCACCATTGAACAAATGGAAGAACCAACACACTATCACGAGATTAATACAGAAGAAGTAGTGGACCAGCCTTGGTTTCATGAAGTCAAAAGGTATCTCGAGGCTCAAGAATATCCAGAAGGAGCTTCGATCAATGATAAGAAGTTCTTAAGGAGATTCTCTGCTAAGTTCTTCCTGAGTAATGGCATCCTGTACAAGCGCAATCATGATTCTATTCTGCTCCGTTGTGTGGATAAGATTGAAGCTGAAAAGATCATGGCTGAATTGATTGAAGGGACCTTTGGCACTCACTCTAGTGGGCATACGATGACGAAGAAAATCCTACGGGCAGGCTATTATTGGTCTACCATGGAAGCAGACGGCTATCAACACTCCCAGACCTGTCATAAGTGTCAAATCTATGCAGACAAGGTGCACGTGCCTCCGGTTCCTCTAAATGTCTTAACAACTCCTTGGCCCTTCGCTATATGGGGAATCGATATGATTGGGGAGATCAAGCCTACAACCTCCAATGGACACCGCTTCATTCTAGTGGCCATTGACTATTTCACAAAGTGGGTCGAAGCAGCTTCCTTCGCATTCGTTACTAAGAATGTTATTGCCCGCTTCATCAAGCAGAATCTTATTTGCCGGTATGGTATCCCGAAAAGGATCATCACTGATAATGGTACGAACCTTAACAATACTATGATCACCGCCTTGTGCGAGCAGTTCAAGATTCAACATCACAATTCATCCCCATATCGGCCAAAGATGAATGGTGCAATCGAAGCTGCTAATAAAAACATTAAAAAGATCATACAGAAGATGACAGTCACCTAGAAGGACTGGCATGAAATGCTACCGTTTACTCTCCATGGATACCGTACCACGACTCACACATCAACTAGAGCAACACCCTATTCTTTGGTTTATGGCATGGAGGCTGTCTTGCCTATTGAGGTTCAGATCCCCTCTTTGAGAATCATGAAAGATGCAGGTTTGAGTGAAGACGATTGGATCCAGACCCGACTTGATCAACTGAACTTAATTGATGAAAAGAGACTTACTGCCGTTTGCCATGGTCAGATGTATCAAAAACGGATGATCAAGGCTTTCAACAAGAAATTCAGACGCCAAGAATATCAATGTTGTACAACAAAATTTGCCCTCCCATGTTCTTCAAGATTTGTCAAGATCAATCTTCAAATGCTTCAAGATTCCTCAAGGCTTGCACAGTCCAATTGCCTCCTAAGGCAGTCAAAATTAGAGTTTTGTTTCTCTCAAGAAAGTTGAGGCTTTAAATGGATCAATCAAGTCCCATAGGCCTATACACATTGTCAAGCATCTACATGCTAAGTTTCAAGGCTCACAGGGTCAAGTTGCACAGTCAAAAGCCCTAGTTGCTCCACACTCAACTACAGGGGCAAAATGGTCATTTGGCAGTCAAAAGTCAAAAAATTTGGTCAACATCTTATTTTGAAGCCACAATCATCATTTGATCAAGTCTTGATCATGATTCCACAAGAATGGCTCAAAAATCATCAAGATGCAAAAGTTTCCATTTTTGGACAGTTGAAAAGTCAACTGTAACTTGACCAAGGCATAACTTTTTCATGGTTCATCATAAAAATCCCATCCAATGCTCATTTTTAAGGGGAGGAAATTTACTACAACTCATCTTCACATTCCAAGTCCAAGAAATGCTCCCACAAAAAGTTATCAATTTCAACATTATAGGTCATTTTCAAAAGTCAACAAAAAGGCATTTTAAGTCAAAGACCATAACTTGAGATTGGTAAATCAAAATGACATGGGACCAAAGGCATTGGTTAGAGGACTTCAATACCTTTCCAAAATGTCCAACAACATGTTCATATGATCAAAATTGAGCAAGATATGCATTGGAGAAGTTGGGAAATTTTTGTGAAATGGAAAAAGTCAACTATCCTTGAAACTTCAATTTTTGACAAAAGGGCCCACTTTCTTCCACTTGATTCAGCCTTGTCATGCCATACACGTGTCCCATGATTAATTTCAAGATCAAACATTCATTTTTCCATTTTATTTAATTTTTATTGATTTAATTCATTTTAAATCCTTAAAAATTCAAATAAAATCAAAAAATTAATTAAATGGCATCTTTGTGGTTTGAATGGCTTTCATACAGCATATGCCAATTACCAATTTCGTGCCAAGCTATTTTGAGCACAAAATCATGGTTTTTGCTCCAGGTATGGAAAGCTTTCAATGGTGGTTAAGGGGAATCTCCAAACATCAATTCCATGGATCCTTGATTCAAATTTTAACCTAAATCAGTTCTACTATATGTGCATAACAAGAACCAAAAGCATGAGACAAAAAAAGTTGCTGCAAACCCTTATGCCATTTTGAAAAAAAAGTCAAGAAAAGTCAAATATGAAATCAACCTTCCAACACAATTAGAAGCCTTTTCTTGATTCAAACACGTTGCTGAGACACTCGGGAACCTATTGCAATCACAAACAAGCCATAAACCTCAAGGAAACGCCCAGAACAAGTCACACGGTTTGGTTTCTTTTCCATAATCGAAGCTCATAATTCCTGCATATTTAATGGATTTTTTTGTATGCTTTGCATTGCTCTAACCCTTCTGAAGCTTTTTGTATAAGACAATTGCATTATGGTGTCCTAAAACAGGAAATGCCATTGTTGAATTTTAGGTTTTCCAAGCTTGAAATTTGGGGGTTTGCTCCACAGGAAAAATTGGATCTTCTTACGCATATGGTTGGATTCGTCAAGGCCAGACGAATCCAACACAACCCTCGCGAACAATTTATCTTGCACCCATTTCTATTCGCTATTTTCTTCTGTTGCAGGTCGTAGGGGTTTAAAACCACCGCTAATTGTTTATCTTTTACAGGAATTTAGGGAAGAAGATGATGATATGGTGAAGCGCCATTGGCTCATTCAAATATTATGCGCGCGTTTTGTAAAATTCCAGCATAAGCGTTAGTTTTGTATATTATATTTATTACTCATTATATAAACAGAAGCAAACACGGGGTGGAGTGGTTAGGCATCTGGCTGATCATCGTTGGGACCTGGGTTCGATTCCCAGGTCCCCCCAAAACTCAATATTATTTTTTCTATTATGTTCCCATGCAGCATTCCAGAAAAGGTCTACCATACATCTCAAGCAATCAGCGTGCCAAGTGGCCTCAAAAGCAGATCCAAAGGCCTGGATTGGACGAGCACCATACTCCTGGTCAACCCACGCTCCAGGCAAATTCCAAAAGTCAGAAGGGCTTTGTGCTTAATGGGCCTAAATTTCCAGGATAAACCTCCATTGGGCCGTCAACACCCCCATTGGTTTCTATTTCTTTTTCTATTTTCCTTTTCTTTTTATTTTCTTTAGCAAATATTTTTAGTTTTATTTAATTAATTAATTAATTAACATTTTCACAATAAAATTCAGAAAAAACTATTAAAAAAAATGTAAATATTTTATTTTTATTAATTTCACTTAGGTAATTATTTTGTAAATAAAATACTAACAAATTAATTAATTTAATTAGTTTAATTTTAACCTTTTTTACAATAAATAAAAACAATTTAGAATTAGGGTTTCTTTTGACTTTTAATTTCTTTTTATTTTTATTTTCATGAAAAACATAAAAATTCAAAAACATTTTTTCTTTAATTAAATAATTAATTAGTTAATTAGGTTTAATGTTTAATTTAATTCTAAAAAGGGTCAAAGCCCTAAGACGTTCCCGGTTCAATCTTCTTTCGCGCTTTAATTTATTTTGATTATATTTATGTAACTGCTTCCGGAAGTGTAATAGTTAATTAGGTTTACCGCCTTATTTACTTTCCTCGCACTTTATTTTCAAAACGGGTTTTTGTTTTTGGCGATGTATAGACCCGCGCCTTGTAATAGTTAGATTTACCTTTCCGCAATTTATTTTCCGCACTCCTAACTGTTAAAAAATGCATGAAAGAATGTATGAATAATAAAATTAATCTGTAGCTCACAAATAACATGTACAAAGACAATTAACTGAAAAACAACACACAAGCACATGCCACTCCTAGGGTACGCCTCACTGGTTGCCTCGAACGTGGTCATTAAGTATAGGGTGTCTTAGAGGTCGCCCTTTTTTCTAAAGATCCAGTTGCCTCGAAACGGTTGCCTCGGATAAAAGGATCTAGGACATTAGGGTTACCACTAAGGTGTCCTACCATTGCTTCGGTGACCACATTGTCCCGATAATCGAATTGACCCGAATAACTCCAACGATGGTGCTACCTACCTCTCAATGGTGGGATAGCACTATCTAAAGGACTCTTACACAACCTAATTCCTTGGAGTAGGTAGATTTCTCATGGGTACTTGCTCTCTCAAAAACAAACAAAAATACTTTTCACACTCACACTTTCTAAAAGTTTTCAAACAAATTTTTCATACACTCTTGAGGACAGATACAAGAGTTACTTAGAAATCTTTCAAACGAAACTTTTTTCAAAACCCACACACACTTGAAAAGCAAACAATTTTGAAAACATAGAGTGAGCAAGTACCTAAGAGCCCGTGGATAACCACGGATAGAAAGGGTGCTAACACCTTCCCTTTCTATAAATCTACCTCCCGAACCGAGAAACATTCTCAAAGAAGGTATTTTACAGTGCTTTTGTCCTTTCCATATTGGAGAACATAAAAGACGGTGGCGACTCTTGCTTACCGCGACATTTTGCGAACCAGCTTAAAACACAGTCAGTTCTATTTCCACCGATCACAGAACTGGCGACTCTGCTGGGGACTTAATAAGTGGGGTGTACCTTAGGAATAGTTCATCATCATGTTTTCAATTGCTTGCTTTGATTGCTCTAAAATTGTGGGCCTGTCTTGGGAGTTTCATAGATCCTAACTCGGATTTGGGGGATACCTTTTAGAAAGTAGCAACAAACTGTGAGGGAACTGTGTGGGGTATACCGACACGGTTGAAGCAGTTTGCTACGTTGATGTGGCACTTTGATGAGTACCGGTAACCCTTGAGTCAAGTCTAGGAGAGTACGGGGCCGCTGCGTGGTGTCGTGAAGCATCAACTGACCTTAGGAACCTTACTTGAACCATCTTGGCCTCTTTAGGGGTAGTGAGATGACTGACTTTGGTGCAGTCCGAAGTTGGTTGATACTCGATACTACACTCATTGAGGGTTGTTTTCTTGGAATATTTTGATCACCAGTTCAGTGGCTAAATCAAAACAATGAACATAGAAAACAACCCAATGATATTGAGCTCCTTAGAACCCGGTTACTTTTGATAAGACAGGTTTGAGCCCACCAACTTCAAGAGGGTAGTACCCCAAACTTCATGCTGGCCTACACTCTAAGGGTTGTCTGGTGTGACTTGTGTGTCTTATCATATTTGTTGTTTGTGAATACTTGTGGTGTGTCCCTATCATAACATCATAGCATAATACAGCATCATATGCATTTACTAACCACTTCAAGGGTTCGAATCTTCATCTTTGTTCTTGTTTTGTAGGACATGGAATCTATCCGTAGAAAGAAAATTCAGATCAACCTTGTAAGGGTCCCTCCTCAGCTTAAGGAGCTTACATCCAGGATTCCCAAGAACTCTTCCTTCAGTGAAAGGCATGGTAGACTCATCAGCTTGGTCAATACCAACATTGAAGAAGATATGATAAAAGTTCTCTTCCAGTTCTTTGACCCTTTGCACCACTGTTTCACTTTCCCGGATTATCAATTGGTGCCTACTTTGGAAGAGTTTTCTCAACTTCTAAAGGTTCCTATTCTTAATTAACTACCCTACAACGGTACGGAAATGGAACCAAAACTTGAAGAGGTTGCTAAAGCATTACACCTACAACCATCTGACATCAAGGGGCATTGGGAAACCAGAAGTGGTATCAAAGGATTCTTGGCAAAGTTCCTGTTTGAGAAGGCCCAAGAATGTTGGAATTCCCTTGACCTACAATCTTTTGAAGAAGTTGTGGCACTCCTTGTTTATGGGTTGGTGTTGTTCCCGAATCCGGATCAGCTTATAGATATCAATGCCGTCAAGATTTTCATGTCCAGGAATCCTATACCTACGTTGCTTGGGGACATCCTCCACTCATGTTACACTCGAACCATGAGAAAAAGAGGTGTTCTCATGTGCTGCACTCCTCTCCTGGAAAGGTGGTTTATTTCTCACCTTTCACAATCAGTTTTGAAGAACGAGCGGGGTTTGAGATGGTCACAACGATTGATGACTCTTACACATGCTGATATACATTGGTGTTCTCGGTCCAGAGAAAATGTCACTATCATTGATCGTTGCGGAGAGTTTCCTAATGTTCCTTTACTTAGAATTAGAGGGGGCATTACTTACAACCCGTGTCTGGCTTTGAGACAGTTTGGATATGCTCGGAGGGATGGCCCTCATGACATGTTGGTTCTTGACATAGTTTTTGACTTTGACAATGATGCACAAGGACTTCGGCAGAGATTCATCAGAGCTTGGAGGATGCCCAACAGGGTAGATAGCAAGACACTGGGGCACAAGAACTCCATCCCCCTGGAGCCTTATCTCAAGTGGGTACGAGCCCGCTCCCAGAAGCTGGTAATGCCATATCCTCATGTTCTCCCCGTGATCAAAGAACCTGTTGTGGAAGGAGAGGTGCCCTACACCATTCAACATCCTGACATGACAACATCTTGGGAAGAAATGAAAAAAAGCTGGATCCAACTCAAGGAAGAACGGAATTCTCTTGAAACCAGTCTACATGCCAGTGAGAAGAAGGTCTTGGAGCTCACCCGCCTACTGCACGAGGAAAATACCCTCAACACCTACATTGCTCCAAAGAGGATGTGCAGTGTCTTTTGGGATTAATTATTTTGTAATGTTTTGCCCATGAGGCCCTGATGTATTGAACAATTTATTTCTTAATACAATGTGTGTTCCTTTTTGTCTACAACGAATTTGAACTTTCGAACCCTTGAATGCATTGCATAAATAGCATATCATGCATCATGTGCATAACAAGTACCTTTTTTCTACAGGTTGCTTAATCTTCTTCGTTGTTTATTTTAGCACTCAGTCATCATGAATCCTGAACCTACTACCGAGCAAGCTATCAAGGCCCTCCAGGCCCAGAACGCCCAGTTTCAAGAGCTGGTCATGAGCTTAGCCCAAGGACAACAGGAGTTGAAGGCTTTGCTCCTGAAGAAGAAGAAGAAGAAGAGGACTGTGCTGTTCAACACTGGACGCAGACTCGGGAATACACTGCAGAATGAAGTTGAGCTGACTACTCCATCTGTTGGGGAAGGCAGTCACCAGGAGGGAGGGGTCCCTAGTCCCATGGTCTCTAACACCGAGACAGATTTCAATGACGAACAGTACCCTCCTGCTGAGGACCGGTATAAGCAGCTGGAGGACCGGCTAAATGCTATGGAGATTCAACGTGTGCCTGGGTTGGATTTCGGAGATCTAGGTTTATCTTCTGGGGTGGTGATTCCACACAAGTTCAAAGCACCTGCCTTTGTGAAGTACGACAGGGCTTCTTGTCCTAAACTGCACCTCCGTTCTTATGTAAGGAAGATCCAGCCTTACACTGCAGACAAGAACTTATGGATCCATTTCTTCCAGGAGAGTCTTTCAGGGACTCAACTCGAATGGTTCTATCAGCTGGATGGAACCAATATTTGTAACTGGGAGGACTTGGCTACTGCTTTTTATAAGCAGTATCAGTACAATTCCGACCTCGCTCCCACGCGTACCCAACTCCAGGGTATGTCACTGGGAACGGGTGAAGGTTTTAAGGAGTACGCGCAGAAGTGGAGAGATCTGGCTGGTAGGGTGCAGCCACCGTTGACTGACCGTGAACTCGTGGACATGTTCTTGGGGACCCTGTTTGGTCCATTCTTCAACCATCTCATTGGTAATTCTTCTGCGGGGTTTACAGACCTCATTCTGACTAGTGAAAGGATAGAAGCCGGTATCAAATCAGGGAAGATACAGAAAGGTGCCTCCTCGAGTACTGAAAAGAAGCCCTTCAAGAAAGAAGCTAGTGTTGTTTATGGTCCCAGAAGACAGAACAAACCAGAACGCCGCCAAGCTGTCAACGTGGTGGTAATTTCAAAGCCTGCTGCTGCTCCTCAGCAATACAACCAGCTCAGAGGTGAGAGGCCCAAAAGGCAGTACACTCGGCTCAGCATGACCCTGTCTCAGATATTGCCACAATTGCTGTCAACCAATCTGGTAACTGTCAAGGAAGCCCCGAAGGTAGTGAACACAACCTCTCCAAAGTACAACCCCAATGCCCGTTGCGCTTATCACTCTGATGGCCCGGGGCATTCTACTGATGATTGTTGGGCTCTGAGGAATAAGGTTCAGGACCTTATTGACGCTAAGGAAATACAGTTCGAGGCGCTCGAAAGGCCCAATGTTGTGACTGCTCCCATGCCCCAGCATGGAGTGAATGTTGTGGAAGAGGATCTGTATGTAGCTTATGTGGATGATATTGCTACTCCGTTGTTGACCATCAAGAGGAACCTGTTGCTAGCCGGTTTATTTCCGGGATGTAGTAAAGGTTGCCATCTATGTGTTGTTTCACCTGTTGGTTGTCCTTTGCTGAAGTCAGGCGTCCAAAACCTGATGGATAATAAAGAAATCTTGTTCAAGAAGATTGTTGTTCCTGCTGTCCGTACCGAAGAAGTTTCTATTGTCACTATTTTTAACAACCCTCCTAAGGCTCCCTCAAAAAAGCCTGTCAAAATTACGCCTGTTCACAAGATTGCTCATATCATCATTATTGTTCCGGGGCCCCTCCCCTACACATCTGACAAAGTTGTCACGTGGCACTATGGGGCAGATGTTTATGTTCTGGGAGTGAAACAAGAGTTCGATACTAGTACCGGTGTCACCAACATCACCGGGCCTGCTAAAGTCACTCGTAGTGGAAGACTGTTCTCACCAGACATTGCACCTCCAGCAATTCAGAGACCTCTTGTCATCACACCTTCCAGTGTGCCTGCTTCCCTGCCTGACCAAGTTCCTGTTTCTACCCCTGCTGCCGAGTCATCTGACGCTCGGGGCAAAGGGACTGCTATTGATGTGCCTGCCCGGACGGAGGCACCAAAGACAACCACTGTCGAAGCTTCCAAGCAAGAGATGGAGGAGATCCTCAAGATTATCAAGAAGAGTGATTTCAACGTCGTTGAGCAGCTGGGGCATACCCCATCTAAGATCTCCATGATATCACTATTGTTGTGTTCAGAGGCCCATGCCAAGGCCCTGATTTCCTTCCTGAAGACGGCCCACGTGCCACAAGAAACGTCTGCTGATCAATTTACCGATTGTGTGGCCAACTTGACTACTGATAATGGGTTGGGTTTCTCTGACGCCGATCTGACTGCCAAGGGAAAGAACCATAATGATGCCCTGCATGTCTCCATTGAATGCATGGGCACTACTCTTTCCCATGTGTTGGTTGACACTGGTTCTTCATTAAACGTATTACCCAAGAAGGCCCTAGACAGGTTGGATTATGAGGGTTTAGAGCTCAAGCCTAGTAACATTGTTGTCCGGGCCTTTGACGGGTCCAAAAGGATGGTACATGGTGAAGTTGACATTCCAATCAGGGTTGGTTCTCAAGTTTTTGATTCTACTTTCTATGTGATGGACATCCGACCATCCTATTATTGTTTGCTTGGTCGTCCATGGATCCACAAGGATGGAGCTGTGACCTCCACATTACATCAGAAGCTTAAGTACCCGGTCAGAGGGAAGATTGTTACAGTGCAGGGAGAGGAAGAATATATGGTCAGCCATCTTAACTCATTCCAGTATATAGAAATGGATGGGGAGTTCATTGAGACCCCCTTTCAACACTTTGAAGAGGTGCCTCCGACATTGGCAGCAGCAGAGTCTGTCACTGAAGAAGGTTCTCCTTTGAAGATGGCTTCCTTAAAGGATGCCCGGGCTGTGATTGAGAAGGGTGAGTGTGAAAACTGGGGCCGACTTCCTGATTTCACTCCAAAGACTGACAAATTTGGCTTGGGTTTCACTGCAGAAGCTCAGAGGGCTGTTCGCAAAGCAAGAATTGGAAGACCTCCTGTGCTCATCACCAACCCGAGAGTGAATGCTATTGAGGACGACGTGGAAGAATCTGAGTTCGACAGCTGGATCTACCCAACGATCGACGGTGGACCAAGCAACTAGACTGCGAAAGACTTTACACCTATTACTTTTGTCACTCAGTAATGAACTCCTTTGTTTTGAATTTGTAACAAACAATAATTTGAAACTTTATGACCCGGTGTCTTACCCGGGGCACCGTGGTTTCATTTGTGAGGGCTTTTGTGTATCACTTTCATATATCATTAATAAAAGCATTGGACGTTTTTCGCATTTCAAATCTTGTGCTCCCTTTCTTTCTTTATATATATTGCAAAACAGCTATATTTACACACACTCACCTATACAAGTTCCAATCCACTATGGATCTCACTGGTAACGACTCTGCTACTTCCAGTTATGACTTCGAAAATCTGATCAACTTAGCCGAAGACGAAGGTGAAGATGATTGCGAAGTTCCTGGTGAGCTTGCAAGACTGTTACTCCAGGAAGAGAGGGCCATTCAGCCACATGAAGAGCCAGTGGAAACGGTAAATCTGGGTACTGAGACAGACAAAAAGGAATTCAAGATTGGTGCCAATCTAGAGCTCAGTGTGAAACAATGGTTGATTCAGATGCTGCATGACTATGTGGAAATCTTTGCCTGGTCTTACGAAGACATGCCTGGGTTGGATACCGACATTGTGGTTCATCACCTGCCTACCAAGGAAGAATGCCCTCCGGTAAAACAGAAGGTTCGCCGTATGCGTCCAGAGATGTCTGAGAAAATCAAAGCTGAGGTTATGAAACAATTTGATGCCGGGTTTTTAGCAGTGACTTCTTACCCTCAGTGGGTTGCCAACGTGGTTCCAGTGCCGAAGAAGGATGGTAAGGTCCGAATGTGTGTTGATTACAGGGATTTGAACAGGGCGAGCCCCAAGGATGATTTCCCTCTGCCTCACATCGACGTTCTGGTTGACAACACGACTCATCATAAAGTATTCTCCTTCATGGATGGCTTCTCCAGTTATAATCAGATCAAGATGGCTCCTGAAGACATGGAGAAGACCACCTTCGTCACTCAATGGGGCACCTTTTGCTACAAGGTCATGCCTTTTGGGTTGAAAAATGATGGGGCAACCTACCAACGTGCCATGGTTGCTTTATTTCATGATATGATCCATCATGAGATCGAAGTGTATGTCGATGATATGATTGCAAGGTCCCAAACTGAGGAAGAACACCTTGACCATCTACAGAAGCTGTTTGACCGTCTGAAGTTGTACAAGCTGAGGTTGGACCCAAACAAGTGCACCTTTGGGGTGAGATCTGGAAAATTGCTAGGCTTCGTCGTAAGTGACAAAGGTATTCAAGTGGACCCTGCCAAGGTACAAGTCATACAAGAGATGCCAACTCCCAAGACAGAAAAAGAAGTCAGAGGCTTTCTAGGACGGCTGAACTATATTGCCCGATTCATCTCACATCTAACTGCTACCTGTGAACCAATCTTCAAGCTACTGAAGAAAGATCAAGTAGTACGTTGGAACGATGAATGTCAGGCCGCTTTCGAAAGAATCAAAGAGTATCTCCAAGAACCACCCATTCTTATGCCACCAGTTGAAGGGAGACCTCTAATCTTATACTTGACAGTACTGGACAGCTCAATGGGGTGTGTGCTGTAACACCCCTTCTAAATACCCCAATTAAAGGTAAAGATTAAAATTAGATAAATAAAATTTGCACGGAAGGGATGCCACAACACACATCACATTCCAAAGTTTTTAAAGAAAAACGGACAGGGTATGTTTGAAAGTATAAGCATTCCAACACAAAACAAACATACAATAAATATTTACTTCATTCTCTCGTGCAAACGCAACGGAGTTTCATAATTTCACATCATCTCCATTTATGGAGGAATCAAAACATAATTCAAGGCATCAAGCCATCATAATTCACATAAGCATATGTTATCGAGTCTCACATATACAAAACATCATATACACGAATAAGGATTATATACATCATAATCCAAATACAAAATAATCGAGTTCGACACTAAATAAATTCCCCCCCCCCCCATGTGTTACTACCAGAGCATCGACTCGACTCTAATCAAAATAAAACAGATTGCAATCCAATGCATCCGTTAACTAGCGCCTCGCGCTGCCGTCCTCGGTACCTGAAAATTGCCATCAAAAGCATTTTCCAACAGAAGGGTAAGAATTCCAAATAATCATATAACATGTAATTTTGAGTAAATGAAATGGCAATAAATAAAGCAATACATAATGGTCATGTTTATTTTATCACCTATAGTATCCTTACTCAAGGAATCCATTTCCAACGCATTAACCATATAAACTGATTATCCGAATACTCACATCATTGGCACATAACCATTATTCAAACGACAACAATATTGGCACATAACCAAACACATCAACACACATACACAATATACACAATTATGCATGTGACTCACAACACGACTCAACATATGCGAATGCGGTACCGACTTGTGGACCCAAAGTTCCACCGCTTATTTTTCCACATAGGATCAAAGCCACTACGTCTATTTCCACTATAGGATCAACGTCTATTTTTGTGAACCCATGTTTCACCGCCTATGTTCCCTTTCCGGGTCAAAGCCACTACGTCTATTTTCATTCAAGGATCAACGTCTATAAAATGTGAACCCACCGTTTCACCGTCTCTATTTCAAGACCAACCATGCCATGCAATGTACAATCAACAACTCGTATGCAATTAAGACCACTTCCGACCTTACCATACACATACCACATATTCCAACACAATCAAATACCAACAATTGTACATGCATTGCAAATATAATCCACAAATCAAGTAACATACAAGTTTAAACAATGTTACTTCCATGATTTATTCAAATCAAATACAATTTCATAAACCGGAAGCATTCAACTTAATTCGACTTCACCTACAAAATTCACATTTTTCAACAAAAATGCCACCCAACAGATCAACCAAAATTACTACCATAAGCCGCATAATAATTCGGATTATTTCGACTAAAATCGGTTGATTAATTATCTGCCAAAAATTCTATTATTTCTATTTATAAATCCTACAAAATTATTTATTAAAGATATTAAATCATTATTATTAAATAATTGTATTTGTAAACCGGAACGTAAATTACTTCTTAAATTCCCTACAATAACAAAACAATTTAATTCTCCTACATACTGCTTCTCAAATATTGCTACAGTATTCCAAAACAATTGCCATTAAGTATTAATTCACTTCTTGCGCTACAGTAACAAGTAAGTATCCTAAGTACTACTTCATAGTATCACTTTCTATGCTTTGCGCTACAATACTCCAGTATTGCAATTCCATTTGTTCTAATGCTACTTCCATGTGCCAAAACAAGTACTCTTAGCACTACAGCATAAAACAAATAATACTAATGCTACTTCCATGTGCCAAAACAAGTACTCTTAGCGCTACATCATAAAACAAATAATACTAATGCTACTTCACTTCATTAAACTAACTAATACTCCAAGTGCCATTGATTGCTACTTCTTAAATCTTGTTACAACATTGTAAATATAATGCTTCTAAAAAAATCACTTTCTATGCGCAACTGTGTACTAGCTAAAGCCATCAAATATTAATTCTAGAATTTGGCTACAGTATGCAGCAAGCATATACTACTAAGTGTTACTCCCTTCTTGCAACGCTACAGTATTCAAAAGCAATCAAGTGTTATCAAAACTACTTTATTCAATGCTACCTTGTGTACCAAAGCAAGTGTCTTTAAAATAATGATTCATGCTACAGTAGCAAATATTTACTAATGCTACTTCTCCATATGCCAGTAAACGTAAGCAAGTTAAGTACTGTAAGCCAAATGCCCTTACACACTATTTCTCAATATATCACTACAGTAACGACAATTTATCCTATGCACTACAGTCCAGCAAAATAAATGCCTTTAAGTAACAATTCCATTCATCGCTACGGTATTCAAAATATGGGATTTTACAAGGAAAATACCAAGCACTTATTTATGTGCATAACTAATTATATTGGGTCCTAAATCATCTCTCAATTTCATCAATACACCAATTTTTTTTCCATCATAGCATAGTAGTGAAACTAATACCCTAAACCCCTAATTTATTCCAAAATCAAAACTATAAAATCACACACTAAATAATTGGTGGAAGTCAAACCCTTACCTTGGTGTGGGTTTTCTTGAAACAAGATGATGATGATGTTGCAACTTCAAACCTAGCTTCCTTTCTTCTCTTCTCCTCTTTCTCTCTTTTTTTCTTTCTTCTTTCTATTTCTATTCTTACCAACTATCCTACTTTCTATCTTATAAAACAAATTTTACTACTACTTACTTTCCTCCCCCTAACTTTCTAAAATTCTAATTTGGCCCAATCTATTTAATTCAAATTATATCATATAACTCTATTAAAACCATATTACATTTAATTAATATTTATTCCATAAAAACTAAATTATACCGATAAATCAAACGAAGCCAAATACACACCAAAATAATATTACTCAAAATAGTATTTTATCATTATGAATATTTTTATTTCAAATAACCGAATTAACATTTTAATTGATATCAAATAAATATATTTCTTAAAATAGATTTAATTTTATAATTTCGGAAAAAAAAATAACTTAAATAATATTTAATCAAAAACGGGGTGTTACAACTCTCCCCCACTTAGAAGATTTTCGGCCTCGAAAATTACCTCTAAACGAACAACTCGGGATAGGAATCCCGCATCCGACTTTCAAGCTCCCACGTCACATTACCATTCTCCGAACCACCCCATGTAACTTTAACCAAAGTAATCTCTCTTCCTCTTAGTTGTTTCACCTTTCTATCTTCAATCCTCACCGGTAAAACCTCAACCGTCAAATTGTCTCTTACTTCCAAATCATCCACTTGAATAACATGAGACGGATCCGCAATATACTTTTGTAATTGCGAAACGTGAAACACATCATGCAAATTTGAAAGTGATGGCGGCAATGCAATCCGATAAGCCATACTTCCAATCCGCTCTGAAATCTGATAAGGACCAATAAACCGAGGTGTTAACTTCCGCGATTTAAGCGCCCTTCCAACACCCGTAGTTGGATTCACCTTCAAAAACACATGTTCGTCCTTCTTGAACTCAAGAGGTTTCCTCCTCTTGTCATAGTAACTCTTTTGGCGATTCTGAGACACTTTCATCTTCTCTCTTATCAGTTTGATCTTATCCGTAGCCTCTTGAACCAATTCCGGACCAACTATAGCACTTTCTCCCGTCTCGTACCAACACAAAGGTGTCCTACACCGTCTTCCATACAATGCATCAAAAGGAGCCATGTCAATGCTAGAATGAAAATTATTATTATAAGTAAACTCAATCAAAGGCAAATGACTCTCCCATGAACCTCCTTAATCCAAAACACAAGCACGCAACAAATCCTCAAGTGACTGAATTGTTCTCTCCGTTTGACCATCCGTCTGAGGATGATAAGCGGAACTCAATCTTAGCTTAGTACCCAAGGCTCTTTGTAAACCTTCCCAAAATCTTGAAGTGAAACGCGGATCTCTATCTGAAACAATACATGTAGGAATACCATGTAAACAAACAATCCGTTCCACATACAACTTAGTAAGCTTCTCCATAGTGTAATCCGTCCTAATCGGAATAAAGTGTGCAGATTTAGTCAATCTATCCACTATGACCCAAATAGCCTCATGGTTACTCGGAGTCCTCGGCAAACCAGAAACAAAATCCATCGAGATACTATCCCACTTCCACTCAGGAATAGACAACGGTTGCAACAAACCCGAAGGCTTCTGATGTTCAATCTTAGACTTTTGGCAAACCAAACAAGCATACACAAACTCAGCAATTTCTTTCTTCATACAAGGCCACCAAAACAGCTTCTTTAAATCTTGATACATCTTCTTAGCACCAGGGTGAATACTTAACCCACTTCTATGACCTTCCTCAAGAATCCTCTTTTTCACATCCCTCACATCGGGAACGCAAACTCTATCATGACATATCAAAATTCCATTCTCATCAATTTTGAACTCTCCACCTTGACCTTGATTCACCAAAGTAAACTTGTCAACCAAAACCAAATCTAACTTTTGCCCATCTCTAATCTCTTCCAAGACACCACTAGTAAGCTTCATCATACCAAGCTTCACGCCAAAATAAGTCTCTTCACACACCAAACTCAAATCTCGAAATTGCTCCAACAATTCCCATTCTTTAACCATCAACATAGACATGTGTAAAGACTTTCTGCTCAAAGCATCTGCAACCACGTTTGCCTTACCAGGATGGTAATTCAAACTGAAGTCATAATCTTTAAAAAACTCTAGCCACCTTCTTTGCCTCATATTCAACTCTTTTTGATCAAACAGATATTTCAAACTCTTATGATCGCTAAAGACGTCGAATCTCGACCCAAACAAATAATGCCTCCAAATCTTTAACACAAAAACCACCGCTGCCAACTCCAAGCCATGAGTTGTATAATTCCTCTCATGCACCTTGAGTTGCCTCGAAGCATACGCCACAACCTGCCCATTTTGCATTAACACACCTCCTAAACCCATCAAAGAAGCATCGCAATAGACCGTAAACGGTTCAGATGGTTTAGGCAAAATCAAAACTGGCGCAGTTGTCAACCTTCTCTTCAACTCTTGGAAACTATCTTCACACTGCGGAGTCCACACGAACGCTTGACTCTTCCTAGTCAATTGTGTCAACGGTAAAGCTATCTTGGAAAAGCCTTCAATGAACTTACGGTAATAACCCGCTAAACCAAGAAAGCTTCGAATCTCAAAAACTGACTTTGGAGATTCCCATTCTGACACGGCTTCTATCTTCGAAGGATCCACATCAATACCTCCACGAGATATCACGTGACCAAGGAAACTCACTTGTTCTAACCAGAATTCACACTTTGAAAGTTTAGCAAACAAATGATTTTCCTTCAGAATTGACAAAACAATTCTCAAGTGTTCGGCATGCTCTGCTTCACTCTTAGAATAAATCAAAATGTCATCGATGAACACCACCACAAACTTATCCAGAAACTCATGAAAGATTTTGTTCATATACTCCATGAACACACCAGGTGCATTCGTAACACCAAAAGGCATCACCGAATACTCATAGTGTCCATAACGAGTTCTGAATGCAGTTTTCTGAATATCACCCGCTTTCACGCGAATCTGATGATAGCCTGACCTCAAGTCAATCTTGCTAAACACACACGCACCCACCAGCTGATCCATTAAATCATCAATCCTTGGCAAAGGATACTTGTTCTTAATGGTCACTTTGTTTAGCTGCCTATAATCCACACAAAGTCTCATTGTTCCTTCTTTCTTCTTCACAAGTAAAACTGGAGCACCCCGCGGACTCACACTAGGACGAATAAACCTTTTGTCAAGCAACTCTTCCAGCTGACTCTTCAGTTCCACTAGTTCCGACGGTGACATCCTATAAGGAGCCATCGAAACAGGACTAGTACCAGGAATTAAGTCGATGGAAAACCCTACCTCACGCTCAGGAGGTAAATCCGTAGGAAACACTTCAGGAAATTCGCATACCACAGGATAATCCTTTCTTACTCTACCATCTTCTAAAACCATACTCGCCATAAGCATAAATAACCCATCTCCATTCTTCACACTCTTCTCAACTTACTGTGTAGACAAGAAAACCACACCATCTTTCTCGGACTCGAGAAAAAGAACAGCCTTAGCAAAACATGTGATATAGACATGGTTGGCTTTCAACCAGTCCATACCCAGAATCACATCTATCTGATGCAAAGGAAGACACACGAGATCAACTTCGAAATCTCTTCCACACATGCGCAAAGGACACTTCAAACAAACAACTAAAGTAGAAACTGAACCCATCGCAGGTGTATCTACCTCCATACTTCAATCCAAAGTAGACAAGACAAGGCCCAATCTCTTGGCACAATCTAAAGCAATAAACGAATGCATCGTACCCGTATCTATAATAGCAACCAAAGACACATTAGAGATAAAGCATGTACCTCTGATTAGACGTTCCTCAGCAGAAGTCTCTGCTCCAGATAAAGCGAATACTTTTCCAACTTCTTTCTTTGGCTTTGGACATTTGGTACTTATGTGGCCTCGCTCACCACAATTAAAGCAAGTTACACTCCCACCAACTCTACAATCCACCGCTTTGTGACCCACCCTGTCACACTTGAAACACTTAACTATCCCCTGGCGACATTCCATAGCACGATGTCCCTCTTTACCACATTTAAAACATTTGATTGGAGTAGTCACTCCCCCACTCGGACTCTTTCCACTACTTATTGGTCTCTTTCCTCTTCCATCATAAGGCTTAGGACGCATATGTCCCTTACCTCTTTTCTCACTCAAGCTCTTGTAATAAGCAGTGCTATCCCGACTGTCTTCGTCGTAGATACGACTCTTGTTAACCAACTCAGAGAATCTTGTAATCTGCTGATACCCAATCGCCTTCTTTATGTCCGGCCTCAAACCATTAACAAACTTAAGGCACTTCGACCTCTCAGCATTAACAGTGTTGTAGTGAGGACAGTATTTGATCAAATCTTGAAATTTAGCCGCATAGTCAGCTATCGAACCACTACCTTGTTTCAATTCCAGGAATTCAAATTCCTTTTTACCACGAACATCCTCCGGAAAATAATTCTCCAAGAATGCATCTCGGAAAATTTCCCAAGTCACCACAACCTGCTCCTCCTCATACCTCTGACTAGCGTTGATCCACCAGTCTTCGGCCTCTTTAATCAGCATGTGTGTTCCGAATTGCACTTTCTGAGCGTCGGTGCAATTCATCACACGAAATATTTTCTCAATTGCTTTTAACCATTCTTGAGCTTCCACCGGAGCATGCTCTCCCTTGAAAGTAGGCGGGTTTTTCTTTTGGAACTTCCCAAGAGCACGGAAAGCATCTTCAGTACCATCATGTGGCGCTTGAGTCGTTTGCGGCATCTGATTTATTGACCCCACAAGCAACCTCAATGCCTCAGCTAAAGCATCATCATTCCTTCTACCAGCCATCTTCTCTCTCTCTACAACACAAAGTATTGATCGCGTTAGCCACACAATCAAATACAAGGGATTAACAAAAATTAAGACCTGACAACTGACCGACTATGCTTTGATACCACTATTGTAACAACCCTTCTAAATACCCCAATTAAAGGTAAAGATTAAAATCAGAGAAATAAAATTTGCACAGAAGGGATGCCACAACACACATCACATTCCAAAGTTTTTAAAGAAAAACGGACAGGGTATGTTTGAAAGTATAAGCATTCCAACACAAAACAAACATACAATAAATATTTACTTCATTCTCTCGTGCAAACGCAACGGAGTTTCATAATTTCACATCATCTCCATTTATGGAGGAATCAAAACATAATTCAAGGCATCAAGCCATCATAATTCACATAAGCATATGTTATCAAGTCTCACATATACAAAACATCATATACACGAATAAGGATTATATACATCATAATCCAAATACAAAATAATCGAGTTCGACACTAAATAAATTCCCCCCCCCATGTGTTACTACCAGAGCATCGACTCGACTCTAATCAAAATAAAACAGATTGCAATCCAATGCATCCGTTAACTAGCGCCTCGCGCTGCCGTCCTCGGTACCTGAACAATGCCATCAAAAGCATTTTCCAACAGAAGGGTAAGAATTCCAAATAATCATATAACATGTAATTTTGAGTAAATGAAATGGCAATAAATAAAGCAATACATAATGGTCATGTTCATTTTATCACCTATAGTATCCTTACTCAAGGAATCCATTTCCGACGCATTAACCATGTAAAATGATTATCCGAATACTCACATCATTGGCACATAACCATTATTCAAACGACAACAATATTGGCACATAACCAAACACATCAACACACATACACAATATACACAATTATGCATGTGACTCACAACACGACTCAACATATGCGAATGCGGTACCGACTTGTGGACCCAAAGTTCCACCGCTTATTTTTCCACATAGGATCAAAGCCACTACGTCTATTTCCACTATAGGATCAACGTCTATTTTTGTGAACCCATGTTTCACCGCCTATGTTCCCTTTCCGGGTCAAAGCCACTACGTCTATTTCCATTCAAGGATCAACGTCTATAAAATGTGAACCCACCGTTTCACCGTCTCTATTTCAAGACCAACCATGCCATGCAATGTACAATCAACAACTCGTATGCAATTAAGACCACTTCCGACCTTACCATACACATACCACATATTCCAACACAATCAAATACCAACAATTGTACATGCATTGCAAATATAATCCACAAATCAAGTAACATACAAGTTTAAACAATGTTACTTCCATGATTTATTCAAATCAAATACAATTTCATAAACCGGAAGCATTCAACTTAATTCGACTTCACCTACAAAATTCACATTTTTCAACAAAAATGCCACCCAACAGATCAACCAAAATTACTACCATAAGCCGCATAATAATTCGGATTATTTCGACTAAAATCAGTTAATTAATTATCTGCCAAAAATTCTATTATTTCTATTTATAAATCCTACAAAATTATTTATTAAAGATATTAAATCATTATTATTAAATAATTGTATTTGTAAACCGGAACGTAAATTACTTCTTAAATTCCCTACAATAACAAAACAATTTAATTCTCCTACATACTGCTTCTCAAATATTGCTACAGTATTCCAAAACAATTGCCATTAAGTATTAATTCACTTCTTGCGCTACAGTAACAAGTAAGTATCCTAAGTACTACTTCATAGTATCACTTTCTATGCTTTGCGCTACAATACTCCAGTATTGCAATTCCATTTGTTCTAATGCTACTTCCATGTGCCAAAACAAGTACTCTTAGCACTACAGCATAAAACAAATAATACTAATGCTACTTCCATGTGCCAAAACAAGTACTCTTAGCGCTACATCATAAAACAAATAATACTAATGCTACTTCACTTCATTAAACTAACTAATACTCCAAGTGCCATTGATTGCTACTTCTTAAATCTTGTTACAACATTGTAAATATAATGCTTCTAAAAAAATCACTTTCTATGCGCAACTGTGTACTAGCTAAAGCCATCAAATATTAATTCTAGAATTTGGCTACAGTATGCAGCAAGCATATACTACTAAGTGTTACTCCCTTCTTGCAACGCTACAGTATTCAAAAGCAATCAAGTGTTATCAAAACTACTTTATTCAATGCTACCTTGTGTACCAAAGCAAGTGTCTTTAAAATAATGATTCATGCTACAGTAGCTAATATTTACTAATGCTACTTCTCCATATGCCAGTAAACGTAAGCAAGTTAAGTACTGTAAGCCAAATTCCCTTACACACTATTTCTCAATATATCACTACAGTAACGACAATTTATCCTATGCACTACAGTCCAGCAAAATAAATGCCTTTAAGTAACAATTCCATTCATCGCTACGGTATTCAAAATATGGGATTTTACAAGGAAAATACCAAGCACTTATTTATGTGCATAACTAATTATATTGGGTCCTAAATCATCTCTCAATTTCATCAATACACCAATTTTTTTTTCATCATAGCATAGTAGTGAAACTAATACCCTAAACCCCTAATTTATTCCAAAATCAAAACTATAAAATCACACACTAAATAATTGGTGGAAGTCAAACCCTTACCTTGGTGTGGGTTTTCTTGAAACAAGATAATGATGATGTTGCAACTTCAAACCTAGCTTCCTTTCTTCTCTTCTCCTCTTTCTCTCTTTTTTTCTTTCTTCTTTCTATTTCTATTCTTACCAACTATCCTACTTTCTATCTTATAAAACAAATTTTACTACTACTTACTTTCCTCCCCCTAACTTTCTAAAATTCTAATTTGGCCCAATCTATTTAATTCAAATTATATCATATAATTCTATTAAAACCATATTACATTTAATTAATATTTATTCCATAAAAACTAAATTATACCGATAAATCAAACGAAGCCAAATACACACCAAAATAATATTACTCAAAATAGTATTTTATCATTATGAATATTTTTATTTCAAATAACCGAATTAACATTTTAATTGATATCAAATAAATATATTTCTTAAAATAGATTTAATTTGATAATTTCTGGAAAAAAAAACTTAAATAACATTTAATCAAAAACGGGGTGTTACATGTGCTGGGGCAGCATGATGAGTCTGGCCGAAAAGAGCACGCTATTTATTACCTTAGCAAAAAGTTTACCGACTGTGAGACCCGATACTCACTGCTCGAGAAAACTTGTTGCGCTTTGGTATGGGCTGCTCGCCGGCTGAGACAGTATATGTTGACTCACACTACTCTGTTGATTTCAAAAATGGATCCAATCAAGTATATCTTCGAAAAGCCCGCCTTGTCCGGAAGAATAGCAAGATGGAAAATGATCTTGACAGAATATGACATCCAGTACACGACTCAGAAGGCAATCAAGGGAAGTGTATTGGCAGACCATTTGGCACACCAGGCAGTGGACGATTACCAGTCGATGAACTTTGAATTTCCAGACGAGAATATCATGGTAGTGACTGATTGTGAAGTACCTGGACCGGATGAAGGACCTGAGGAAGGATCCCGATGGTCTATTCACTTTGACGGAGACTCAAACGCTTTGGGTAATGGTATCGGCGCTGTAATCATATCCCCAAAAGGCACTCATACTCCACTCACTGCCCGGCTATGTTTCAGCTGCACCAACAACATGGCGGAGTATGAAGCATGCATCATGGGTCTTCAAGCTGCAATTGACCTAAGGATCAAGTTTCTGAGTGTCTTCGGAGATTCCGCTCTCGTGATCAGTCAGATCAAAGGAGAGTGGGATACGAAACACCCAAACCTTATTCCTTACAAAGAGTATGTACTGACATTGATCCCCCATTTCGAAGAGATAACCTTTGAACACTTCCCAAGAGAGGAGAATCAGTTGGCGGACGCGCTGGCTACGATGTCTTCTATGTTCAAAGTCAAATGGGACAACGAGGCTCCCCGGATCATTATCTGGAAATTGGATGAACCTGCACATTGCTGCGATCTTGAGGCTGAAGAGGTAACTGAAAAACCTTGGTATCATGAGGTGAAGAGGTACTTGGAAGCTCAAGAATACCCCGAGGGTGCATTCGTCAATGACAAAAAGTTTCTGAGAAGGTTCGCGGCAAAGTTCTTCCTCAGCAACGGCATTCTCTACAAACGAAACTATGATTCAACTTTACTGCGTTGTGTGGATAAGACGGAAGCGGAAAGAATCATGGCAGAGCTGCATGAGGGTACCTTCGGAATACATTCCAGTGGACATACCATGGAAAAGAAGATCCTTCGGGCAGGATATTTCTGGTCCACAATGGAAGCTGATTGTTACCAACATTCTCGGACATGTCACAAGTGCCAGATCTATGCGGATAAGGTGCATGTTCCTCCGGTTCCTCTGAATGTCTTGACAGCACCTTGGCCTTTTGCAATGTGGGGCATTAATATGATCGGCGAGATCAGACCGACGACATCCAACGGGCATCGCTTCATCCTGGTAGCGATTGATTACTTCACGAAGTGGGTCGAAGCAGCTTCCTATGCTACCGTAACCAAGAACGTCGCGGCACGGTTCATTCGACACAACCTGATCTGTCGCTACGGTGTACCTGAGAGGATCATTACGGATAATGGTACCAATCTTAACAATAAGATGATCACTGAGCTCTGCGAGCAATTTAAGATACAACACCACAACTCTTCTCCCTACCGGCCGAAGATGAATGGGGCTGTAGAAGCAGCTAATAAGAATATCAAGAAGATTGTGCAGAAGATGACAGTGACCTAAAAAGATTGGCACGAGATGTTACCGTTTGCTCTTCATGGGTACCGTGCCTCAGCACGGACGTCAACAGGGGCAACACCCTTTTCCTTGGTCTATGGCATGGAGGCAGTCTTGCCTATTGAAGTCCAGATACCCTCTCTCCGGATAATGAAGGATGCAGGTTTGAGCAAAGATGATTGGATCCAGACTCGACTTGATCAATTAAACCTAATTGACAAAAAGAGACTCACTGCTATGTGTCATGGTCAGACGTACCAAAAATGGATGATCAAGGCATTTAACAAGAAAGTCAGACGACAAGAGTATCAAGTCGGAGACCTGGTAATCAAGCGCGTCATTCTTCCTCAAAGTGATCCCAGGGGCAAATGGACCCCTACGTACGAAGGGCCATTTGTGGTTAAACATATCTTCTCAGGAGGAGCTATGATTCTAACCACCATGGATGGTGACGACCTTCCTCACCCCGCCAATGCAGACATAGTAAAAAGATACTACGCGTGAATTAAAGACCCGCTAGGTTGACACACCTAGGCAAAAATAAGGGCTTCCCGGCGAACCAAAAGGGTTCGGGCAAAAATAAGGGATGAAATGAAAAAATCTGTACACCCGGCAAGTCGAAAACCTGAAAAGGCGGCTTGGGCAAAAATGGGTATCCCGGTGGACTGAAAACCCGAAAGGGCAGTCCAGGCAAAAATTAGGGATAAGCGTAATACTATGTCCCATTGGATCACCCTGCATCCAGAATTCGGTATCAACTATCAGGCTCAGACGACACCAATCAATCAGCTTCATCTCCAACTAAGCAGCAAAGTGATGAGACGCTTGAAGACATAAAGGCGATAGCAGAGTTGGAACTCAGTGGTATTTTTCACATAGCTGTTTTGTTTTCTTTTCACAAAATTGTATAAACTCTATGTTGTTTGGTGGCGTTCTCTTACTAGGACGTCAGCCTCTTGTACACAAAACGCCTATTTACAAGAAAATTCAAAAATCAATACAAATTCACTTTTCAGACAAATTGCCAACTGTTTTTCCTTTATCTGTTTTGTTTTGCAAAGAACGTCCAATGTTCATTTTTGATATATGCATTTGACACTAATCGCTAATCATAAATATTTGCATGTGAAACAAGGGACTAATTACAAGTGATATTGGAAACAAAGGTAACAAGAATTGTCTAAGCGGTCTAGTTGCTCTGTCCACCAAGGTACCAAGGTAGGTTCGGCTGAAGAACATAACCAGGATACCTTCACTCACCACAGAGTAAGACAAGGTTCGAAAATACTCTCCCCTAGCAGAGTCGGTCTCCCATCAGTCCTGAAAAGGCACGGTAACCCCAGCAAGTCAGCAACACTCTCCCCAAGCAGAGTTAACTACTGTTAGCCTTAAGGAAGTTGGGTATCCCTAATAAATCTCAACATTCCCCAGCGGAGTATGCAGATGTTCCTAAGCAAGAATCCCCGACAGTCTTAATATAAGATTGTTCCCCGGCGGAATACAGACACCCCAGTGGAGCCACTTCCCCAGTACAGTCCAAAAGTTTCCCCAGGAGAGTTGAATCATCCTCCCCAGTAGATTCTGGAAGCTTATCCCCAGTAGATTCTGGAAGCTTATCACCTGCAGAGTGAAAAAGCATCTCCCCGGCTTTATTCAGAAGGTTATCCCCCACCAGATCTTATAACTGGGTTATCCTCAGCTAATTACCACGGAAAGATCGTCCTCGGCGAAGTTCTTCCTATCCGCCAGCGGAGTTCATCAAATCCTCAACAAAACTTCTCAACAGGAATCCTCAGCGGAGTTATCATCAAATTCTCAGCGAAGTATCTCTTCCCACAGAGTAATTCCCCGCAGAGTAATCTCTCCAATAATTTTATTCCCCAACGGAGTCATCTTCTCCTACCGGTTTATTCTTGCCATCATCATCCCCAGCGGAAATGAAGAACTCTACTCTTCAAACATCAGCCTAGGATTCAACAAGCTCCCGGCATCCGTCAAGGATTTATTTTCCTAGACGAAAATACATCCATAGAAATTTTCACATTTCATACATCCTGCTTACATACATGATAAAGTGCATACGACACAATCTTATTTATTTTTGAGAACATCATGACATCATGCATTTCATACATCATGACATTGCATACAACTGATGTTTTGCCTTTTCAGGAAAAAGGTCAATCCAAAGATGATTACTATCAACTGTCGCAACTCCAGATTCGATTCTTGTATCTAGCCAGGGCATATCTGTGAGTATTTGATTGTGGATTCGACACCTGTATCTAGCCAGGGCATGTTCGCATGAAGAGTTTAGAGATTCGATTCCTGTATCCAGCCAGGGCATATTTGTAGACGACTAATTCCAGATTCGATTCCTGTATCTAGCCAGGGCATATCTATGAGTAACTGATTGTAGATTCGACACCTGTATCCAGCCAGGGCATGTCTGCATGAAGAGTTTAGAGATTTGATTCCTGTATCCAGCCAGGGCATATCTGTAGACGACCAATTCCAGATTCGATTCCTGTATCTAGCCAGGGCATATCTGTGGGTAACTGATTGTAGACTCGATACCTGTATCCAGCCAGGGCATGTCTGCATGAAGAGTTTAGAGATTCGATTCATGTATCCAGCCAAGGCATATCTGTAGACGACAAATTCCAAATTCGATTCCTGTATCTAGCCAGGGCATATCTATGAGAGACTAATTGTAGATTCGACACCTGTATCCAGCCAGGGCATATCTGCATGAAGAGTTTAGAGATTCGATTCCTGTATCCAGCCAGGGCATATCTGTAGACGACAAATTCCAGATTTGATACTTGTATCCAGCCAGGGCATATCTGCATGAAGAGTTTAGAGATTTGATTCCTGTATCCAGCCAGGGCATATCTGTAGACGACCAATTCCAGATTCGATTCCTGTATCTAGCTAGGGCATATCTGTGAGTAATTGATTGTAGATTCGATACCTGTATCCAGCCAGGACATATCTGCATGAAGAGTTTAGAGATTCGATACCTGTATCCAGCCAGGGCACGTCTGTAAACAACCGTTTGAAGTTCCAGATTTGATTCCTGTATCTAGCCAGGGCATATCTGAGAGCGATTGAGCGTAGATTCGATACCTGTATCCAGCCAGGGCATGTCTGCATGAAGAGTTTGAAGATCAACACCTGTAACAGGCCAGGAAATCATCTTTCTTTCTCAGGTACGCAAGTTCTCACTAAGGAATCTCTTACGTGATCGACACCTTCAGATGGCATCTATAAGCCCATCCACCTACCAATAGTCTTCAAATGGCATCTATAAGCCCATTCCCGACAAGGTTCTGCCATGTCTCCAGATGGAATCTGTAATCCCATTCCCGCCATCACCTTGCTGACACTCTATTATACGAGTGCAAATTTCTGGGCACTCTAGTGTTCAATCATCTTCCACCTTCGGATCACGAAAGGCACGCAAGCCAATCTACATCCTCAGGTCTAAGAAGATTGAACAGGGGCAACTGTTGTACCCCAAAATTCTCCCTCCCATGTTCTTCAAGATTTGTCAAGATCAATCTTCAAATGCTTCAAGATTCCTCAAGGGTTGCACAGTCCAATTGCCTCCTAAGGCAGTCAAAATTAGGGTTTTGTTTCTCTCAAGGAAGTTGAGGCTTTCAACGGCTCAATCAAGTCCCATAGGCCTATACACATTGTCAAGCATCTACATGCCAAGTTTCAAGGCTCACAGGGTCAAGTTGCACAGTCAAAAGTCCTAGTTGCTCCACAATCAACTACAGGGGCAAAATGGTTATTTGGCAGTCAAAAGTCAAAAATTTTGGTCAACATATTATTTTGAAGCCACGATCATCATTTTATCAAGTCTTGATCATGATTCCACAAGAATGGCTCAAAAATCATCAAGATGCAAAAGTTTTCATTTTTGGACAGCTGAAAAGTCAACTGTAACTTGACCAAGGCATAACTTTTTCATGGTTCATCAGAAAAATCCCATCCAATGCTCATTTTGAAGGGGAGGAAATTTCCTACAACTCATCTTCACATTCCAAGTCCAAGAAATGCTCTCACAAAAAGTTATCAATTTCAACATTATAGGTCATTTTCAAAAGTCAACAAAAAGGCATTTTAAGTCAAAGACCATAACTTGAGATTGGTAAATCAAAATGACATGGGACCAAAGGCATTGGTTAGAGGACTTCAATACCTTTCCAAAATGTCCAAGAACATGTTCATATGATCAAAATTGAGCAAGATATGCATTGGAGAAGTTGGGAAATTTTTGTGAAATGGCAAAAGTCAACTATCCTTGAAACTTCAATTTTCGACAAAAGGGCCCACTTTCTTCCACTTGATTCAGCCTTGTCATGCCATACACGTGTCCCATGATTAATTTCAAGATCAAACATTTATTTTTCCATTTTATTTAATTTTTATTGATTTAATTCATTTTAAATCCTTAAAAATTCAAATAAAATCAAAAAATTAATTAAATGGCATCTTTGTGGTTTGAATGGCTTTCATACAGCATATGCCAATTACCAATTTCGTGCCAAGCTATTTTGAGCACAAAATCATGGTTTTTGCTCCAAGTATGGAAAGCTTTCAATGGTGGTTAAGGGGAATCTCCAAACATCAATTCCATGGATCCTTGATTCAAATTTTAACCTAAATCAGTTCTATTATATGTGCATAACAAGAACCTAAAGCATGAGACGAAAAAAGCTGCTGTAAACCCTTATGCCATTTTGAAAAAAAGTCAAGAAAAGTCAAATCTGAAACCAACCTTCCAGCATAATTAGAAGCCTTTTCTTGATTCAAACACGTTGCTGAGACACTCAGGAACCTATTGCAATCACAAACAAGCCATAAACCTCAAGGAAACGCCCAGAACAAGTCACACGGTTTGGTTTCTTTTCCATAATCGAAGCTCATAATTCCTGCATATTTAATGGATTTTTTTGTATGCTTTGCATTGCTCTAACCCTTCTGAAGCTTTTTGTATAAGACAATTGCATTATGGTGTCCTAAAACAGGAAACGCCGTTGTTGAATTTTAGGTTTTCCAAGCTTGAAATTTGGGGGTTTGCTCCACAGGAAAAATTGGATCTTCTTACGCATATGGTTGGATTCGTCAAGGCCAGACGAATCCAACACAACCCTCGCGAACAATTTATCTTGCACCCATTTCTATTCGCTATTTTCTTCTGTTGCAGGTTGTGGGGGTTTAAAACCCCCGCTAATTGTTTATCTTTTACAGGCATTTAGGGAAGAAGATGATGATGTGGTGAAGCGCCATTGGCTCATTCAAATAATATGCGCGTGTTTTGTAAAATTCCAGCATAAGCGTTAGTTTTGTATATTATATTTATTACTCATTATATAAACAGAAGCAAACGCGGGGTGGAGTGGTTAGGCCTCTGGCTGATCATTGTTGGGACCTGGGTTCGATTCCCAGGTCCCCCCAAAACTCAATATTATTTTTTCTATTATGTTCCCGTGCAGCATTCCAGAAAAGGTCTACCATACATCTCAAGCAATCAGCGTGCCAAGTGGCCTCAAAAGCAGATCCAAAGGCCTGGATTGGACGAGCACCATACTCCTGGTCAACCCACGCTCCAGGCAAATTCCAAAAGTCAGAAGGGCTTTGTGCTTAATGGGCCTAAATTTCCAGGCTAAACCTCCATTGGGCCATCAACACCCCCATTGGTTTCTATTTCTTTTTCTATTTTCCTTTTCTTTTTATTTTCTTTAGCAATTATTTTTAGTTTTATTTAATTAATCAATTAATTAACATTTTCACAATAAAATTCAGAAAAAACTATAAAAAAAATGTAAATATTTTATTTTTATTAATTTCACTTAGGTAATTATTTTGTAAATAAAATACTAACAAATTAATTAATTTAATTAGTTTAATTTTAACCTTTTTTACAATAAATAAAAACAATTTAGAATTAGGGTTTCTTTTGACTTTTAATTTCTTTTTATTTTTATTTTCATTAAAAACATAAAAATTCAAAAACATTTTTTCTTTAATTATATAATTAATTAGTTAATTAGGTTTAATGTTTAATTTAATTCTAAAAAGGGTCAAAGCCCTAAGACGTTCCCGGTTCAATCTTCTTTCGCGCTTTAATTTATTTTGATTATATTTATGTAACTGCTTCCGGAAGTGTAATAGTTAATTAGGTTTACCGCCTTATTTACTTTCGTCGCACTTTATTTTCAAAATGGGTTTTTGTTTTTGGTGATGTATAGACCCGCGCCTTGTAATAGTTAGATTTACCTTTCCGCAATTTATTTTCCGCACTCCTAACTGTTAAAAAATGCATGAAAGAATGTATGAATAATAAAATTAATCCGTAGCTCACAAATAACATGTACAAAGACAATTAACTGAAAAACAACACACAAGCACATGCCACTCCTAGGGTATGCCTCACTGGTTGCCTCGAACGTGGTCATTAAGTATAGGGTGTCTTAGAGGTCGCCCTTTTTTATAAAGATCCAGTTGCCTCGAAACGGTTGCCTCGGATAAAAGGATCTAGGACATTAGGGTTACCACTAAAGTGTCCTACCATTGCTTCGGTGACCATATTGTCCCGATAATCGAATTGATCCGAATAACTCCAACGATGGTGCTACCTACCTCTCAATGGTGGGATAGCACTATCTAAAGGACTCTTACGCCTAATTCCTTGGAGTAGGTAGATTTCTCATGGGTACTTGCTCTCTCAAAAACAAACAAAAATACTTTTCACACTCACACTTTCTAAAAGTTTTCAAACAAATTTTTCATACACTCTTGAGGACAGATACAAGAGTTACTTAGAAATCTTTCAAACGAAACTTTTTTCAAAACCCACACACACTTGAAAAGCAAACAATTTTGAAAACATAGAGTGAGCAAGTACCTAAGAGCCTGTGGATAACCACGGATAGAAAGGGTGCTAACACCTTCCCTTTCTATAAATCTACCTCCCGAACCGAGAAACATTCTCAAAGAAGGAATTTTGCTGTGCTTTTGTCCTTTCCATATTGGAGAACATAAAAGACGGTGGCGACTCTTGCTTACCGCGACATTTCGCGAACCAGCTTAAAAAACAGTCAGTTCTATTTCCACCGATCACAATCAAGTTGGAGATCTAGTGATCAAGCGCATCATCTTGCCACAAAGTGATCCCAGGGGAAAATGGACTCCTACCTATGAAAGACCATTTGTAATCAAGAACAACTTTTTCGGTGGGGCAATGATCTTAACCACCATGGACGGTGACGACCTGCCACACCCTACGAACGCAGACATAGTCAAAATATACTACGCATAAGAGACCCGCTAGGTCGACACACCTAGGAAAAACAAGGGCATCCCGGCGAACCAAAAGGTTCGGGCAAAAATTAGGGATAAAATAAAAAAATCTATACACTCGGCAAGTTGAAAACCCGAAAGGGAAACTTAGGCAAAAAAGGGTTTCCCGGTGGATCGAAAATCCGAAAGGGCGGTCCAGGCAAAAGTTAGGGAATTAAAGCGTATGACTATGTCTCGTCTCATCACTTTGAGGACAACTTCAACTTCTTCACTGACAAACTCGAAGCTTCTGATCAATTCAATCATCTTCGGACGAAGCAACAAATGGACAAGATATTCGGAGATACGGAGGCTATAGCAGAATGGGAACCCCATGGGATTATCACATATAGCTATCTTTGTATAAATTTTTATTATTTTTTATGACACCATCCTCTTACTAGGTTGTCTGTCTCCTTTGTACAAAATACTTATTCAAAGTGAATACAAAGATATCTCTTTAAAGTACAGAAAACTATTTGTCCTTTTCTTTTACACTTGTGTTTTATTTGCAAAAACGTCCAATGATTCATTAGTGAACATATGCATTTGAACATAATTACTGTTTACAAATAAACAAAATGGAAAAGAACAATTACTGACAGGTTGAAAGATTAGGAAAACGTCTTTTACGCTATTCTATGAACAATCCCTACAGTACGTCATTAAGATCCCCAGCGGAGCTGAAACTTCAAACTATTAATCCTCGGTAGAAACCATCCAGTTTCTCCAAGTTCCCCAAAAGGTTGTCTTGAAGCCTGAAAATCAACCAGCTAACGGCTAACTTCTATTTCTCCCTGACCTAGGATGATTTCCCAGTAGAGGGGCAGGTGACCGAAACTCCTGAACTTTTTCCAAATAGGAATAAGCTTTTTCCCCATAGAGTTTTCATTGTTACCCAACAGAACGAAGATTCCCATTGTTAAATCCCCAGTAGAAGTCATCAACATTCTCTGGATTCCCCAAGCAGATTCCTCAAGCAGTATATGGCATTGCTCACAACGGAATTTTTGTCAATATTCCAACTTCAAGACATGAAGAATCCACATATCCTTAGCAATCAAGGATTTATTTTCCTCAGCAACACATCAAATCAGCTTACATACGCATACATTACATCCATATATCATAAACATTGATAAAGCACATATATTGCATCATACATTTCATGCAACATAACTTTGTGTTTCAGCTAACATTTTACCCTTTTCAGGATAAGATTAACGAGCTACCATTAACTATATACAATCATGATACAGTTCAGATACACTCCAGACGTGGAAGTCATTATGTTACTCATTCAGATTCAGCTTCAAGATACAATACAGATACGCTCCAGACACGGATCTCGTTCTGTTACTTATTCAGACTCCAACATTCAGATACAGTTCAGATACGCTCCAGACACGGATGCCATTCTGACACTTATTTAGATTCAGGTTCATGATGTAGTCCAGATACGCTCCAGACACGGATACCATTATGACACTTATTTAGATTCAGGTTCATGATGCAGTCCAAATACGCTCCAGACACGGATGCCATTCTGACACTTATTCAGATTCAGGTTCATGATACAGTTCAGATACGCTCCAGATGCGGATGCCATTCTATTACTCATTCAGGTTCAAGCTTTCAGATATAATTCAGATACGCTCCAGACACGGATGCCATTCTGACACTTATTCAGACTCGAGTTCAGATACAGTTTGGATACGCTCTAGATACGGATGCCATCCTGATACTCATTCAGCTTCAGCTTTTGATACAGTTCAGATATGCTCCAGATACGGATGCCATCCTGATACTCATTCAGATTCAGCTTTCAGATACAATTTAGATACGCTCCAGATACGGATGCCATCCTGATACTCATTCAGATTCAGCTTTCAGATACAGTTCAGATACGCTCCAGACACGGTTGCCATTTTGTCACTTATTCAGATTCATCTTTCAAATACAGTTCAGATACGCTCCAAGACACAGTTGCCATTCTGTCACTTATTCAGATTCAAGTACAGATACAGCTCAGATACGCTCTAGACACAGACGCTATTCTATTGCTCATACAAATTCAGTCTCCAGATACAGTTCAGATACATTCCAGATATGGACACCATTCTGATACTTATTCTTTTGACTTACAACTTACAATTCAACAAGCATTTTTGGATGGCATCTACAAGCCCATCTCCAACAAGATTCTATCACCTCTCCAAATGGCATCTTTAAGCCCATTCCCTCAACTACACTTTATCGAGTGCAAATTTATGGGCACTCTAGTGTCCAATCATCTTTTACCTCCGAGTCACGAACGGCAGAGCTCGCCAATCTAACTCTTCAGGTTCAAGAAGATTGAACAGGGGCAGCTGTTGTACCCCAAAATTTTCTCTCTCATTTATCAAGACTATTCTCACAAGACTTCTTGGACTAAAGACAAGATTAGGATATGGCTAGCTCAAGACATCTCATCTTGCACTGATAACCCAAAATTAGGGTTTAAGTTTGCACAAGGATTTTTGGACCACCAATGCTTCATGTGACTTTCATACATCATTTTGGACCCCTAAGATTGCTCATGTTAAGTTTCAAGCCTTGAACCGCATTTTTGATCAGTCAATTGGACAGTTGATCTAAAAATCAGTTGTATTGAGGAAAAAGTCAACCATGGCCAATTTACAGTCAAACTTCTTAATTTTTGATCCACAACAACATTTTATACTCATATGTACCATTTGATCAAGTTTGGATCACAACTCCTCAAGAAATTTGATCAAATCATCAAAAGGGCAAAATGGTCAATATTAGGTTTTTGACTGAGAAAGGGAAATCTCTGATTTTTAACCTAGCCAATGACCAATTGAGTTCAAACATAATTTCAAGGGTTCAATGGCATCATCTTGACCTAATTACATGGTTCAAAAGATCTCAAGTTCATTGGATTGACAGATGAAATTTGCAGTCAACTAATCAAAAGTCAATTGTACACTGAAAAGTCAAACTTTGACTTTTTGGTCAAAATCAAGTGCCAAGGGTCATAATTCATCAAGATATGTAAAAATGTGAAACTTTTTCACCAAGAAAACCAAATTTGAAAATTAGGGTTTGAATTTGAAAATTTTCATAACTTAGACTTTTTCTAAGTATAAAAATTTTCTTATTTTTTCTCAACTTTGCACCACTTTTTCACCATGATGCATTTTGATTCAAAGAAAACTCCCAACATAAAAGTTGTATATCCCCATGAAATCTACAACTTTGCTTCACAAACTTTTCCCTAAAGATGCTTGGATCTCAAGTTATGAATTTGTGAATATAGGGCCATGAACTAAATAACTTAGTGAAATTTTGCCCTAATTTAGGCAGGTTTTGGATCCAACTTCATGGCAACTTTTCACCTAGTTACAAGAGGTATCTCGAAATGCATTTCAAATATGGATTATGGAGCATATTTCAAGCTTTCCAAAATGTCCCAGAACTCTCCAAGATCATTTTTGAGTAGGGAGAATCGAAGAGAGGAAGTTGGCATTTTTTCACTTTTTATTCAAGCCATTTTCACATAGAATCAAGTTGCAAACCAAACCTATGCTGATTGTTTCTTGCTTTACAGGTCCTAAGCTTGATATAAAATCCTTAATTAAATGCATACCCAGTTGACAAAGCCTTTATCCTTGCTTTTGAAACTTTACACAAGTTGTAATTCCATTTTGGGCAAAAAGGCTTCATTGCCATTTTCATAAAGATGCACTTTTGCAACTTTGTCAAGTTGGTGCATTGGACCTGTCCCCTTGATACAAGCAAACTACACAGCTCTCAATAAATTTGTACAAATTCATTTCAGCCCTAAAGCAAGCTGGTACAAGCATGTGAGATTGGTCTTGTCAACTTTACTTCAAGTACAAGAAAAGTTGCAAAAGGGCTAAAGCTTGCACAACTAGTAGGAAGCTGACTTTGGATCACTTATATACTAATATGCAAACATTGTACAAAGCATTACACGCTTGGCTTGGACTTAGAGTTCTCTCGAACTGAAAAACACCAAAAAATCTGCCTAAGCATACAGTTTCTGCAAAAGCTCAGCCAACTCTCATTTGGCTCGTGCATTTTGTGTTTAACTGATTCAAACATCTTATACACTTGATACCTAGTCAATCCAAGCCATCACCCTGGTTCTGTAACCTCTGTTTCATCATCTGCCATTTTCAACTTGGAAGCTTGCAGTTGGACTTGGTCAGGGTGTTCCAGCCATCCTCAGAGTAAGATAAAGATTGAAATAGGTCCAGGGAAGTTCAAGGAAGCTCAAACAATCATCAGGCCTCCATTAAAGTCCCTACATTGCCATACACGATTCCAGCTGAAAAAGGTATTTTCTTAAACTCTATCTCTTTATACAGGCAACTTCAAGCCACGATTTGTGAAGAAAAAATGTAGTTCTCATCATAACGAAGTTGTACATACCATTACATTGCATTTATATTACTTGTGCTAAGAGAATTTGAAGCTTGAAATCTCTGAAAAAATTAGGTCACGATTTAGGATTCAAAAATTCTCTTTGATCTTTGATAGTTAGGTTACATAATTTATATGGTTGGAATCGTGAGCTCAAATACAACATTTTTCATGTTATGAGTTTTTATTTTTATGCAAGCATAAGGAAGATACAGGTTTGAACTGGAATGGCGCGAGGAAGATGGACGAAGGACAGGGATGAAGTCAGTGGGCTTTTTGGCAGCGTGGCCTTTTTGTTTTTGCTAAACACACCCCCCTGACTTGCTATTGCACCCCACTGACTAACTTTTTATATTTTTATATTTTTCTTCATATTTTTTTATTTAATACTTTTGTTTATTTTTCTGAATGATAAAAAATCCTAAAAAATAATTTCTTTATTTTTACACTTTTATTTTATTTAATTTAATTTTTCACATAAAAAATTGATTTATTTTGAAAGAATAGAATTTATTTTCTTAATAAGTTTGTAAATAATCAAATATATTTAATATTTTTATTATACATTTTTATACTCATAAATACTTATTTTTTACCCATATTTAATTTTTTAGTATTTAGGCGTAATATTATTTATTATTTTTTATACAAAAAATACACAAAATAATAATATAGAACATTATTTTCTTTGAATAAAAACTAGGGTTTAATCCCCTTCAAAAAATAAATATTATTTTTTTCCTTTTTTTTTAGGTTTAAATTAAATATTTTTCTTACACAAAAAAAACAAGACATAAAACATTTTTCTAACATGAACATTGCATTGCATTTTAAATATTTGTATTATATTTATTTAAATTCGTGCATATTCGATTTGGTTGTAATAATATATTTAGCTTTATATTTGTGCAAATCCCCATTCAAACTTGTATTCCCCCCTCCCATAAAAATTGTTGTAATAGTTTAGTATATTTACATTACGCAATTTATCGCTTTTATACCATGATTAGTAATTAGGGTTTGCATGACAAGAACAAAACAAAGCAAAATAGAAAACCCTAAATACAAGACAAAATCAAAAGTATGAAAATGATACATTTTGCACACAAGCACCCTTAGGGTTTCTCCCACTTGGTTGCCTAAAATAAAATGGCCATGTTACGCACGCGAAGTATCTTGGCAAAACAAAACAAGTATAAGATCATAGCCCCTCGATGACGCTATTCAAAAGTTGCCTAAATAAAATGATCTTGATCCCTCAAAAATGCTAAGATACTTGGCAACATTGCTATCATGGTTATACGATGACCCACGCCCGTCCCGTTTACATCCAAAGATAGGGTTGCTTACCAAATCAATGGTAAGTCAACAATGTCAAAGGAATAAGAAAATGCACAAGAAAGACATTTGAGTAGGTAGATAGCTTCTAAGTTACTTGCTCAATTTCAAACAATCCTTTCTATTTTCAAAAACAAACACACACATTTCAAAAACATCTTACAAACATTAAAAACATTTTCAAAAGACAAACATCTTTGTATACATTCTTACGAACGAGAATCATTACAAAGATTGCCTAAACAATGGCCTCTTTTACAAAATACTTTAAAAACCACACCAAACACCATTTCAAACAAAACAAAGCAAGTGATCTAAGAAAGTAACTAAGAGCCCATGGAAAACCATGGATGAAAAGGGTGCTAGCACCTTCCCTTTTCATAATCTACC
Organism: Vicia faba; assembly: GCA_948472305.1. Classification (NCBI taxonomy): domain Eukaryota; kingdom Viridiplantae; phylum Streptophyta; class Magnoliopsida; order Fabales; family Fabaceae; genus Vicia; species Vicia faba. Next base: position 1,632,995,392 of record OX451737.1, read on the forward strand.
TCCCGAACTCAAGAAAACATCTCAAAGGTCTTTCCTGTACTTTTTTACCCTTCCTTTTGGATAAAAGAAAAGTCGGTGGCGACTCTTGCTAACCGCGACATTTGCGATAAAACGCAAAACCTTCAAGTCAGTTCTCCCACCGCATCACAGTCTCCATATGTTGCCTTTATGACTGTAAAACGTCCCTTTGATTTTCCCTCAAAAATCCAACGACTAGGGTTACCTACTCACTAATAGTAGGATAACACGGTCTAAAGGAAAGGAGGAAAAGAACAGTCTTTTTCGAGTAAGTGGATAACTGTTAGGTACTTGCTCAAACAAATTTTTACAACACACTTTTAAAACTAAAGTTTAAAAAAAACACTTTATCACACCCTTTAGGACTGATACAAGGGTTACCATAAAGTGAATCTTCGCACTAAGGCATTTTCAAAGCTTTTCAAATCACACCAACACAAGCAATTTTTAAAAGATGAGCAAGTACCTAAGAGCCCATGGAAAACCATGGATGTAAAGGGTGCTAACACCTTCCTTTTCCATAATCTACCCCCTTACTCAGAAAACATATTAAAAGGTATTTTTTTGTTCTTTCCACCCTTTCATTTGTTGGATAAAAGAAAAGATGGTGGCGACTCTTTCTTACCGTAACATTTGCAAACACAAACGCAAAACTAGTATTACACAGTCAGTTTTGCCACCGTATCATAGTACCACTCCTTGGTATAAGAGGGGCATTACTTACAACCCTTCTCTAGCTCTACATTAGTTTGGCTATGCTCGAAGGGACGATCCTCATGATATACTCATCCAGGGTATTATGTTCGACTATAAGAACGATCCTCAAAATTACCATCAAAGGTTTATACGTGATTGGGGCATGGTCAACAATATTGATAGCAAGACTTTGGGACACAATAATTTCATTCCTCTAGAGCCTTACCTCATATGGGTGCAGTCTCGTGCTCAGAATCTTAAAATGCAACATTCTGCTATCCTACCAATGGTCGTAGAGCCTGTTATTGAAGGGGATGTTTCTCATACTGTTCTTCATCCCGATATGCCTACTAACTTTGAAGAACTACAGAAGTCCTAGATTCAGCTCAAGGAAGAAAGAGATACCTTTGAGGCTCAGTTATATGCTAGTGAGAAGAAAGTACTGGAGCTAACGAAACGAATCTTCGAAGAACAAAGCCTTAATGCATATGTCAACACAAAAAGGAAGCGTCCATGGGAGACTCAAATTAACATTTTGCTTCTTTGTAACTCTTTTTATTGAAAGCAATTATAATTTGAGCTTGTTAGTAAAAAAAACTATTTTGTTCCTTTTGTTTAAACAAATTTAAATCCCGCAAAGGTCCTTCAAAACATTGCACTTGCATTTGCACATCATGCATATCATCACATAACATGTATTTTCTAAGCAGGTTTCTCATCTTCTTGCTGTTTATTTCAGTAAAAGATGGCACTCGAGCAAACAGTGAAAGAACTTCAGGCTCAGAATGCTCAGTTTCAAAAGATATTCTTGGACTTAACTAAGGGTCAACACGAGTTGAAGACCCTCATCACAAAGGGGAATAAGAAGAAGACTAAAAAGCAAGCAGTCTTTCTTAATATGGACAAAAGATTCATGGGTCTAATCAGAAGGGCTCTAGGTTGTGAGGTTTCCCTGAATGAAGAAGATAATCAAGAGAAATATGACGAGAGTGTGAAAGCCGAAAAGAATAACAACCTTGGTTCTGGACAAGATTCTGATGAAGACTATTCTACCGAATAATATCCCCCTGTCGACGGTAGATACAAGCAGCTGGAAGATCGACTTAATGCTATGGAGATATAGAAAGTGTTAGGGCTAGACTTTGCAGAGTTGGGTCTTATCTCGGGGGTTGTTATCCCTCACAATTTCAAGGTTCCTACCTTTGCCAAGTATGACCATGTGTCCTGTCCAAAGCTTCATCTGCGGTCTTATGTTCGAAAGATCCAACCTAATACTCTTGACAGAAAGTTACGGGTTCACTTCTTTCAAGAAAGTTTGTCTGGGACACAACTCGAGTGGTTCTATCAGTTGGAAGGAACCAACATCCGCACTTGGGAAGACTTGGATGCTTCTTTTTACAAGCAGTATCAATATAATGCTGACCTTGCACCAACTCGTGTGTAATTACAAAGTATGACCATGGGCTATCATGAAGGGTTTAAGGAGTATGCCCAAAAGTGGAGAGATCTGGCGGGAAGAGTGCAACCTCCTTTGTCTGACAGGGAGCTAGTTAACATGTTTATGGGAATTCAGACTGGGCCTTTCTTCAATCATCTGATCGAAAGTTCTTCATCTGGTTTTACTGAGCTGATCCTAACTGGAGAACGTGTCGAAAGTGGTATCAAGAGTGGAAAAATTCAAGTGGCCGCGTCTTTGAGCGCTCTAAAGAAGACATTTATCGGAAAGAAAGAAGTTAATGTTGTTTATGGCCAAAATGGTCGTGTTAGAAGTGACCACAGTAAGTCTGTAGGAGCGGTGCTAATCTCTAATCTTGTGCCTGGTCAATAACAACAACAGGGAAATCAGTGTAGGGCTGACACAACGAGAAGATAGTTTACCAAGATCAGTGTGCCACAGTCCCAGGCATTACAACATTTATTGAAAGCGGAGTTGATTACATTAAGGGATCCTCCTCAGAATCCCAACACCTCCTCTCCTTGCTACAATCTGAATGTGAAGTATGCTTACCATCCCAACAGCTATGGGCACGACACCAATAATTGTTGGGCCCTTAAAAATAAGATTCAGGATATCATTGACAATAATGAGATTGAGTTTGATCCTCCATAGACACCAAATGTAATTACTGCACCAATCCTGAAGCATGACAAAGGCGTAAGTGCTATTGATGATGTTATTTATGATTCTACTGTAAGTGAATTGGTTAATCCCCTCCCAATTATAAAAAAGAATCTGTTACAGGCCGGTTTATTTCTGGGCTGTATTGAAAGATGTTATTGCTGCACAACCCAACCCAATGACAGCAAGTTACTGAAGAAAGGCATTCAACGCCTAATGGACAATCACATAATTTTGGTTGAAAAGGTTTTGTCTGTTGATAATCTATTTCAAGACTTATCTGTAATATTCAGCCCTCCTGTCAGGATTACCACCAAAGGTCCTATAAGGATTACTGCCAATCTAAAAGCTGCTCCTCTAATCATCACTACACTTGGACCTATTCCATATTTCTCAGATAAAGCTATTCCTTGGAACTATGGATGCGACGTCTACTACCATGGCGTAAAGAAAGAACTACCAACTACCAAAGATGAAAGTATTAAAACTACTAATTCCAACATTGACAATATTGCTGGGACCAGTATGGTTACTAGAAGCAGAAGGGTTTTCTCCATGGAAATCTCTCTGAAGACTGTTGCTACACCTGTTCGGGTTACGAATACCAATTCAACTACTAAGGCTCGGGGCAAAGAGAAAATAACAGAGCCTACCTAAATGGAGGCGCCTAAAGAAGTTGCAGTTGAAGACACCTCTAGGAAAGAGTTGGAGGAGGTTTTGAAGATTATCCGTAAGAGCGATTATAAGATTGTTGAACAGCTCGGGAAGACCCCCTCTAAAATCTCCATATTATATCTACTACTGTGTTCTGAAGCCCGTGCACAAGCTTTGGTGAAATTCATGAAGTCTGCTCATGTGCCACTAGAGATTTCTGCCGATTAATTTGAGAACTATGTTGCTAGCTTGATGACTGACAATGGGTTAGGTTTTTCTGATGCCGACCTAACTCCTAAGGGAAGAAATCATAATAAGGTCCTATATGTTTCCATTGAATGCAACAACACTACTCTGGCTCATGTATTGGTTGATATTGTCTCTCCGTTGAATGTGCTACCGAAGGGTGCTCTTGACTGACTGGATTGTGAAAGGGTTGTACTAAAACCCAGTGATATTATAGTCAGAGCATTTAACGGATCAAAGAGGATGGTACACAGAGAAGTGGATCTTCCGATCAAGGTAGTTTCACAGGTCTTTGTATCTACCTTCTATGTGATGGATATCAGGCCATCGTATTCTTATTTACTCGGACGCCCTTGGATCCATGGGGCAGACGCTGTTACCTCGACTCTTCATCAGAAGTTAAAATATCCTGTGAATGGAAAGGTTGTTACTGTCTACGGTGAAGAGGAGTATATGGTTACCACTTGAACTCATTCTGGTATGTAGGGATGGACAATGAATTCATTGAGAGTCCCTGTCAAACTTTTGAAGTTATCCCTCCAGCCGTTACTGAAGATGTTTCTGCCATTCCCAAGGTGACCAAGGTTCCACCCAGAATGGTTTCTTTGAAGGATGCTAAAGCTGCTATAGAAGAAGGTGGTTGTACTATTTGGGGTCAGCTTCCTGACATTCCATATAAATATGACAAATTTGGTTTTAGTTTCACTGTAGAGGGTTAGAGGGTTGTTCGTCGCCTCGTGCTGGAAGACCATCATTCTGTGTCAACAACAATAGAGTCAACGCTATAGAAGATGCTGACATTGATTATGACCTTGACAACTAGATCTTTCCCACCATCGGCAACGGACCCGACAACTGGAAGACTCAAGACATTATCTTTATCTCCTTTAGTAAGGAGTAATAGCTACATTTATGTTTTATCGCTTTCAAAGTTTGGTTATGTAATATTTTAAAACAATGACTTTAAGCCTTGCGCCTTACCTAGGGCACAATGGTTCGTTTGTTAAGGGTTGTCATTTCATAACATATCTTTATTTAATAAAACATTGGATGTTTTGCATTCAAATTTTGTGTTATTTTTCTTTCTTTTTACTTTTATCACTTTCAAATAGCTATGTGTTCTTACACACACCCACACAATACATTGTAGATCTACATCCACTCTGGATCCCATTATTAATGACTCTGCTATTGCCACTTATGACTTTGAAAACCCGATTTACCAAGCCGAGGACGAAGGTGAGGAAGATTGTGAAATACTTGGAGAACTTTCCAGAATGTTAGTGCAAGAGAAGAAGGCTATTCAACCACGTGAAGAGCCAGTTAAAGTTGTAAACTCGGGTACTGAAACAGACAAAAAAAAGTCAAGATATGGGTTAACCTAGAGGGCAGTGTCAAGAACAGGTTAATTCAGATGTTGTATGAATATGTTGAGATATTTTCTTGGTCATACAAAGACATGCCAGGGCTGGATACTGATATTGTGGTTCACCGTTTGCCGATGAAAGAGGGTTGTTCTCCAATAAAGCAGAAGGTTCGTCGTATGCGTCCCGAGATATCCAAAAAGATCAAGGCTGAGGTTATGAAGCAATTCAATGCAGGTTTCTTAGTCATCACATCATATCCTAAATGGGTCACAAATATGGTCCCGATACCAAAGAAAGATGGAAAAGTGCACATGTGTGTAGACTACCGAGATCTAAACAGGGCAAGCCCAAAAGATGACTTTCCGCTTCCACATATTGATGTTCTGGTTAACAATACCGCTCAACATAAGGTGTTCTCCTTCATGGTCGGCTTCTCAGGTTATAATCAAATCAAGATAGCACCTGAAGACATGGAGAAAACTACCTTTGTCACACAGTGGGGAACTTTCTGCTACAAAGTTATGCCTTTTGGGCTAAAGAACGTCGGCGCAACATATCAACGTGCCATGGTAGCTTTGTTCCATGACATGATTCGCCACGAGATAAAGGTCTACATCAAAGATATGATAACCAGATCTCAGACTGAAGAAGAGCATCTGGACTATCTACACAATATGTTTGAGAGACTGAAGAAGTACAAGCCGAGGTTGAATCCGAACAAGTGCACTTTTGGGGTAAGATTCGGTAAACACTTGGATTTCATTGTCAGTGGTAAAGGTATCGAAGTTTATCCCACCAAAGTCAAATCTATTCAAGAAATTCCAGCTACCCATACTAAGAAGGAAGTCAGAGGTTTCTTGGGACGACTGAATTAAATTACTCGATTCATTTCTCATTTGACCGCTACTTGTGAGCCAATCTTCAAGCTGCTGAAGAATGACCAGGTAGTAAAATGGAATGACGACTGTCAGACAACCTTTGATAAGATCAAGGAATACCTAAAAGAACCTCCAATTCTGATGCCACCAGTTGAAGGAAGACCTCTGATTATGTACCTAACAATGTTAGAGAACTCAATGGGGTGTGTACTGGGCCAACATGACGATTCTTGTCGAAAAGAGCATGCAATATACTACCTTAGCAAAAAGTTTACCGATAGTGAAATAAGATACTCACTGCTCGAGAAAAATTTCTGCGTTTTGGCATGGGTTACTCACCGACTAAGACAGTATTTGTTGACCCAGACAACTTTGTTGATCTCTAAAATGGATCCCATCAAATACATATTCGAGAAGCCAACTCTCTCCGGAAGAATAGCCCGATAGAAAATGGTCTTAATAGAATACGACATTCAGTACACCACTCAGAAGGAAATCAAAGGAAGTGTACTGACAGACCACTTGGCTCATCAAGCTGTAGACGACTATCAGTCTAGAATTTTGAATTCCTGGACGAGAATATTATGCTAGTTACATATTGTGAAGAACTTGGGTCGTATGAAGGACCTGAGCCAGGATCTCGATGGACTTTGGTTTTCGACAGAGCATCTAACGCACTTGGCAACGAAACCGATGCTGTAATTATTTCTCCCAAGGGATGACATACACCCTTCACTTCCAGACTTTGCTTTGACTGTACCAACGAATATGAAGCGCGCGTCATGGGTATCAAAGCTGCTATTGATCTAAGAATCAAGTTCTTGGATGTATACGGGGGCTCATCTCTGGTGATCACTCAAATTAAGGGAGAATGGGATACGAAGCACCCGAATCTCATTCCTTATCAGGAGCATGTATTGAAGCTAATTCTGTACTTTAAGTAAATCACTTTTGAGCATATCCCAAGAGAAGAGAATCAGTTGGGAGACGCATTAGCAACCATGCAGTCTATGTTTAAAGTCAGATGGGACAACAAGGCTCCCAAAATTACTATTGAGATGCTAGACGAACCGACACATTGCAATGAAGTTAATGGTGATGGAGTAGAAGAGAAGCCTTAGTTTCATGAAGTGAAGAGGTACCTCGAAGCATAAGATTATCCTTAAGGAGAAAATATCAACGACTAGAAATTCCTACGGAGGTTCTCTGCTAAGTTCTTCATGAGCAACGAAGTTTTATACAAGCACAACCATTATTCGACTCTGCTTCATTGTGTAGACAAGAAGGAAGCAGAGAAAATTATGAAAGATATGCACAAAGGTATATTTGGTGCTTACTCCAATGGAAACACTATGGGTAAGAAGATTCTGAGAGTGGTATACTATTTGTCGACTATGGAAACTGGTTGCCATTACCACTCAAGAACTTGTCACAAGTGTCAGATCTACACTGACAAAGTACATGTGCCTCTAGTACCTCTGAATGTCTTGAATGCTCATTGGCCGTTTGCAATATGGGGCATTGATATGGTTGGAGAGATCAAGCCTACTGCTTCTAACAGACATCGGTTCATCCTTGTTTCCATTGATTACATCACAAAGTGGGTTGAAGCAGCCTCGTTTGCCTCTGTTACTAAGAATTTTGTCACCCGGTTCATTAAGCATAACATTATATATCGGTATGGCATCCCCGAAAGGATTATCACACATAATGGTACCAATCTCAACAACACTATGATCACAGAACTCTGCATGTAGTTCAAGATCAAGCACCACAATTCTTCTCCGTATCGACCAAAGATGAATGGTGCAGTGGAAGCCGCCAATAAGAACATTAAGAAGATTATACAGAAGATGACAGTGACATATAAAGATTGGCATGAGATGTTTCTATTTGCTCTTCATGGATACCGCACTTTAGCACAAACATCAATTGGGTAAACCACATTCTCTCCGGTCTATGGTATGGAGGTTGTCCTACCTATCGAAATTCAGATTCTTTCTCTGAGAATTATGAAAGAGGCAGATTTAGACGAAGACGAATGAATTCATACTAGGTTGGACCAGTTGAATCTGATTGACGAGAAAAGGCTTATGGTTGTCTGTCATGGTCATATGTACCAGAAACGTATGATCAAATCTTTCAACAAGAATGTCAAGCATCGGGTATATCATGTTGGTGACTATGTAATAAAGCGTATTATCCTACCATAAGGTGATCCCAGATGCAAATGGACATCCACCTACGAAGGGCCATTTGTAATCAAGAAGATATTTTATGGCGGTGCTATGATACTGATCACTATGGACGGTGAATATTTTCCGCATCCTGCAAACACGGACATAGTCAAAAGATACTACGCATAAAAGTGACCCGCTAGGTTGACTGGCCTAGGTGAAAATAAGGGCATCCTAGGTTGACTGGTTCGGTTTAAGATTCCGTAGCAACTCTCTGGGGATAGTAGTCTAGATTGTCCTTCACTAGAAAGAGGAATTTTGTCGGTGATTTGTAGTAGTCAGAGAAATAGACTCAAGCTGGGGAGACTGAATTTTGTTGGGGAAATAAACCCTGTTTAGGAAATAAACCGTGCTTGAGAAATATTCTGCTGAGCAAATAAGCCCTTCTGGGGAAGAGAATTCTGCAGGGGATTTTGCAATGTTGGAGGAATAAACTCAGCTGCGAAATTAAATTTATGTGAACTGTGTTGAGGAAGTTTCCACTATATGCTGGAGAAATGATCAGATTCCTTTATCCACCAAGGGGATTTGCTAGGGAGTATGATTATGTTAATAGCTGCAAGATGCCCCAATTTCTGTCTGAAGGCATATTAGACTTGCGGGGGAATGTGTCTTCGTCGTGAATGAGCTTGTGAGATAGCTCTGTGGGGATTTCTCTGTGGATAACTTGCGTGTTATCCCAACTCCTAGAGTCTCGAGCGAAAGCGTATTCCTGTTTTTATGTATATATTTTCTAATAGTAATCATATTCATATGCATATGTTCATTTAATTTAGTCATTTGACATTTTTGCGAACAAAACAAAAAAGTAAGACAAAAATTTGGATTTTAAAGTGGTATTTGTATTGATAATTTTCCTATAAACAGGCGAATTTATACAAAGAGACATAAATCCTAGTAAAAGGACATTGTCGTAAAATGAAAAGAGTACAAAGTAGAAACAAAACATATAGCTATGTGGAAATAATCTCGTCGAGTTTCAACTTTTATATTTCCTCTATGTCTTCAAGCATCTCATCCCTCACTGTCGAAAGAAGATGATTGAATTGATATGTACTGTTTTAAACTTGATGTTGGTAATGAAGCTTGTTATAAGTGGTCCCATGGGACATAGTCATAGACTTTAATCCCTAATTTTTTAATGGACCTCCCTTTCGGGTTTTCAGTCCATCGGGATACCCTTTTTTCTCAAGTCGTCTTTTCAGGTTTTCGAATTGCCGGGTGTACACCCGGCAATTTGAAAACCTGAAAAGACGACTTGAGAAAAAAGGATATCCCGATGGACTGAAAACCCGAAAGGGAGGTCCATGAAAAAATTAGGGATTAAAGTCTATGACTATGTCCCATGGGACCACTTATAACAAGCTTCATTACCAACATCAAGTTCAAAACAGTACATATCAATTCAATCATCTTTCTTCGACAGTGAGGGATGAGATGCTTGAAGACATAGAGGAAATATAAAAGTTGAAACTCGACGAGATTATTTCCACATAGCTATATGTTTTGTTTCTACTTTGTACTCTTTTCATTTTACGACAATGTCCTTTTACTAGGATTTATGTCTCTTTGTATAAATTCGCCTGTTTATAGGAAAATTATCAATACAAATACCACTTTAAAATCCAAATTTTTGTCTTACTTTTTTGTTTTGTTCGCAAAAATGTCAAATGACTAAATTAAATGAACATATGCATATGAATATGATTACTATTAGAAAATATATACATAAAAACAGGAATACGCTTTCGCTCGAGACTCTAGGAGTTGGGATAACACGCAAGTTATCCACAAATCTCCATAGAGAAATCCCCACAGAGCTATCTCACAAGCTCATTCACGACGAAGACACATTCCCCCGCAAGTCTAATATGCCTTCAGACAGAAATTGGGGCATCTTGCAGCTATTAACATAATCATACTCCCTAGCAAATCCCCTTGGTGGATAAAGGAATCTGATCATTTCTCCAGCATATAGTGGAAACTTCCTCAACACAGTTCACATAAATTTAATTTCGCAGCTGAGTTTATTCCTCCAACATTGCAAAATCCCCTGCAGAATTTTCTTCCCCAGAAGGGCTTATTTGCTCAGCAGAATATTTCTCAAGCACGGTTTATTTCCCAAACAGGGTTTATTTCCCCAACAAAATTCAGTCTCCCCAGCTTGAGTCTATTTCTCTGACTACTACAAATCACCGACAAAATTCATCTTTCTAGTGAAGGAAAATCTAGACTACTATCCCCAGAGAGTTGCTACGGAATCTTAAACTGGACCAGATGTCGTTTAACGTTATCCTCCCGAGATGAGCCAACATCCATATCGGAAACTCGATCAGACAGCACCTCAGAAGGTTATCCATCTCTTTTATCCCCAGTCAGGGTATATAAGAATTAAATTTTCCAATAGAGCGATGAACAACCAATGTTCTTGAACTCTTCCCCCCAAGCAGAAGTCAACATCCCCCAACGGAGTTTCCTCAAACAGCAAGTAGGAATCCCCAGCAGAAACATTCTAGGCAAGATTGAATATTACACCTATTCTTTATCCCTAACGACCATCTGGGATTTATTTTACTCAGTCAAAGATGTTATATAAAGATACCAATACGCTTCAAACAACACCTTACATTCATACATCATTTACAAGTATCATAACATGTGCATACGACACACATATAGCACACTCTCATTTACTTTGAGAACATCATCACATAATGCATCACATACAGCATGACATTGCATACAACTAACACTTTATATTTTCAGGTAAAAACCTACAAATAGACGAATATCATCAACATTTTTCAAAAAGGTCACAAATTAATTCCCGAAACAAGATGGCTCAACTATCTACATGACAAGAAACATATTAATTCCTGAAACAAGACAGAGCAACTATCTATGAAAACAAATTATAGATCAATTCCTGAAACAAGACGAGGTGACTATCTACATAAATAGGTCGAAGATTAACTCCCGAAATAAGACGGGGAAACTATCTATGCGACCAAGCAAAGATTAACTCCCGAAATAGGACGGGGAAACTATCTTTTTATCTTATGACCAGGTGGAGATCAATTCCCGAAATAGGACGGGGCGACTATCTTTATCACCAGGTGGTATGACTTTCTGAAATAGGAAGGGTTCACCAAAAAAAGTAGATTGTAGATCAATTCCCAAAATAGGACCATGTGACTATCTACATGACAAGCGTTTCCTTCAGAGACTAAATCTGACAAGAAGCTACTTAAACCCCTTCCCCAGAGGTTCATTCTGGAAAGCATTCTTCCGACACAGTTGAGTGTAGCCTCATTCTGATACTCCCATCTTCGATGAAATTTCATCAATTCTCCGAATGGAATCTTTAAGACAATTCAAACAATACAATCAATTAATAGCGGTACTTTTTGCACACGCGAATTCAAATTTCTGGGCACTTAGGTGTTCAATCATCTTCTACCTTCAGATCACGGATGGCGAACATGCCAATCTAACTCTTCAGGTTTAAGAAGATTGAACAGGGGCAGCTGTTGTACCCTAAAATTTTCCCTCTCATTTTTATTCAAGACATTATCCTAGGATTCCCAAATGCTCATGGTTGCTCAAGAATTGATCAGACAAATTCTCCTTCTAAGCAATGGATCCACAACTAGGGTTTCACTTTTCACAAGAAAGTTTAGGTTTTAAAGGTATTTAATGGAACACATGGTATCTTATATGTCTCAAAGAATACTCATACCAAGTTTCAAGCCTTGCATCACAAGTTTGCTCAGTCAATGGTTCAGATGACTGAAAATCAACTATATTGGGTAAAAAGTCAATTGTGGTCAACATACAGTCAACCTTCAAGATTTTTGGTCAATATCAATATTTTGAAGTCATATTCATCATTTTATCAAGGGTTGATCATGATTCCTCAATAAAAACCCTCAAACCATCAAAAGTCAAAAGTTGCTAAATCAGGGTTTCTTTAGGAGAAGTCAACTGAACTTTGACCAAGCATAACTTTCACATGCTTCATCCGGTTTGCCCCAACCAATTCTTATTTTGAAGAAAATTCAATTCTCTACAACTTTGTATCTCTAAGATCAAGTACAAAAAAAACTTCATTTGAGAGATATGAGCCAATACATTACAGGTCATTTCAAAAGTCAACAAAAAGACACTTTTTATTGAGGCAACTTACATCAAGATAAATTCATCAAATGAAAAAATGACCAACATAGAGATTGTATAGGACACCTTGGGATTTCCAAAAAGTTCAAGATCACCTTCAAAAGATGAAAATTGAGATAGCTATGACCAGTGCAAGATTGGAAATTTTTAGCAAATACATGAAGTTCAAATTGAGCAAACTTGATATTTTGGACTAATGGGCCATTATTTTAAAGTCCAAACGTATATTACACTCCTGATATACCTCAAATCTTACTCATGCACCCCTTGAACTCTTTATTTTATTTATTTTTGATTTTTTTATTAATTTAAGTCAAAATTAAATGAAATAATATAAGGTTTTTCTTACAAGGTCCAAGTCCACAAATATTTGACCTAATTTGTCCTATATATTCCCATTGTTTTCATACATGAAGGACACGAAAAACCCTTATAAGAAACTTGTCCAAAAAATCTCAAAATTTTCAAGAACCCTAAAGAACTTGAAACCCTATCCATAGTCCCTTTCACTCTAAATAATCCACTCCATTCAATCCCATCAATCATACAGAGTAAGAATGGATCAAGTTTGATGGTCCAAAATGCATGAAACACCATTGCATTGCATATCCGATTTCATACTTTTGCAAAAATCATATTTTGGATTTTTTTTGTTTGATTTAATACATACTAGTGTTATTAACATGTTCATGAGGTTTAACAATTCAGGAATGAACCCTTAGGAGAGTCCCATAATGGTCGGATGATGCAAAGCCATGTTAGCACCGATCCATGCAATTTGCTTCGTAGCTCTCAAACCCTTGTGATTTAGGCTGAAATAACTCTCTCATTGAAATTGAAGACCCTGATTTAGGGGGATAAGGTCCCCCTAGATTATTAATATTGATTGCTTTGCAGGTTTGGAAGAAATATGGCTTCAGCGTCTCTCTGATTCATGAATAATTTTTATATTATATATTTATTGTTTTGTTTAATATACTGGATGTATAGCCAACCTAGTGGTAGAAGCGCGCGCGTTAAGGCATTGGTGTCAAAGGGCATTGGTTCGATCCATGCCTTTTGTTGCTTTTTTTTCTTTATAATTTCTCATATTTTGTAGGATTGAGTACAAAACGCGCTGAAGCTATGTACTAACACCAAGGTGAGCTTGTCCTGGTGGTGAAGGTGCTGAGTGAAAGGGTAGAGAGCGTGGGTTCAACACCTAACCCTGGTAACTTTTTTAAACCCTTTTTTTTTACTATTTTCACTTATAAAACCCTAAATTAATCAAATTAAACCTTTTTTTATCAATTAATTTTCTCACAAACCCTAATCAACATTAGGTTTAGTTTTTGGTTAATTAATAAACTTTCTTTTTTTAAATTAAAATTAATTAGGGTTTTTAGGTTTTTAATTAAATAAAATCAATTTAGGGTTTGATTAACTTAATTGATCAATTTCTTTTTTAACTAATTAAAACCAATTAGGTCATTAGGTTAACCATCAAGTCTTTTCTATTAAAAATAAATCCAAGCAATTTCCTTTTCTTTTTCCTTTCTTATCGCTTCACGTATTTTATTATTTTCACATTTTTTTATTATTGTAACTACTTACGGTTTGTAATAGATAATTATGGTTTTACTCTTTTCCCGCATTTTTACTAATTGTACCCCCATTCCAGAAGCCTTATAATAGTGTATGAATCTTTAATTTCTGCCTTTACTTTCTGCATTTATCTCTTTCCTTATAACTGTTTAGCTAATAGGCTTGTATGGAAAGATTAAAAGCAAACAATAGCTAATCTTAATCAAAGACAAATACTTGAAACACAATACACTTTGCACACCCGCACCTCTAGGGTAACCTCACTTGTTGCCTTCAGAATGAAAAAAAATAGTCATGTCTCTCGAATGTGGGGACGCTTTAGCAGTGTCCCTCAATCAAAAATATTGTAGTCCCTCGATAACCCTTTTTATACTGCCTTTGGTAAACGATCTAGTCCCTTACGAATTGCTAAAACACCCGTACGAGTTGCATTTGATGACTGTATGATGACTTGCATCTGTCCCATCACATCCAATGATATGACTTCCTACTAACTAATGGTAGGATAACACTATCTAAAGGAAGGGGAAAATAATATGAAAGACCTTGAGTAGGTAGATAGTTCTTAATCGCTTGCTCACCTTTTTCAAAATAAAAACACTTCTCACTGTCACACTTTCAAAATATTTTCAAATGAACACTTTGTACGCATTCTTAACCAATACAAGAATTATTACAAAGTGTCCTAACTATTGACAAATTTCAAAGTATATTCAAAACACACAACACAAAGCATTTTCAAACAAAGTGAGCTAGCGATTAAGAGTCCGTAGATAATTACGGATGAAAAGGGTTCTAACACCTTCCCTTTTCATAATTTATGCCCCAAACTCAAAAATCTCATGGTCTTTCCTGTTCTTTTCACCATTTCCTTGTTGGATAAAAGAAAAGTCAATGGAGACTCTTGCTATCCACATATTTGCGATAAAATGAAATTCTAAGTCAGTTCTCCCACCGTATTACAATGTGGTTCAACATGCTTCACAGTGCAAAAATGGGTACCTGGAGTGGTATCACAATGTATCAGACCCTTGGGTTATACCACCAGCAGTAACATCTGATGTTTCGGGGCCTTCACGTGCTAGGTTTTTCGCTGAGCCGCCGCCACCACCTCCATCACCTGCATGTGATCAAGACAACCGCCTATAGTTTATTGTAGTTCATTTAGATAAACACACGGGTTTGATAAACCATAATGGTGAGATTTATATATGTTTAGCTAGGTTAGCCGACGTAGCCCGTGGAAGGCCTCTGTTGATTTATTTTATTTTGGTTGTATTATATATATATATATATATATATATATATATATATATATATATATATATATATATATATATATATATATATATATATATATATATATATATATATATATATATATATATATATATATATATATATATATATATATATATATATATATATATATATATATATATATATATATATATATATATATATATATATATTGTGACACACAGGCTTCTTATTTACTGCATAATATTTTGGCGATTATATGTTCCGAACCGATGATGAAAATAACATAAAATAATACAACAAACAAAAACTAAAAATAACTAAACATGAAAACCTAGGCACTACCGAATGATTATGGACATTTCAGCATCTTGATTATGTTGTCGACAGATTTTTGGATCTCCGCATCAAACTTGATCAGACCTTTAGTTATACTATGGTAAAATGTTTTCCACGTGGCCTTCACATCTTCATCGGTCTTCAACTCAATCATGTTATATTTCACCCAACCATTTATATCAATATAATGGTCCTAAAACTTGATATTTGTCACCCTTTTTATCAGAATTAGGCAGCAATGCATTCAATGTTTCTTTCAAGGTGGCATGGGATATGCTGCAATATGGAAGCTTGAATTCAACAACAAGGTTCCTTTCGTTGTAATATACTTCTTCCTTAATCAATATATGAGGAATAGACATTTTTTGAGATGTTTTTCTCTATAGCATATTCCCTTATTTATACAAATGGCGATGCATTATAGACCATACAAATTTATCAGTGCAATCAGAACCCTCCAAAGATGTCGGCAAAATTTCGACCGTTAAAAAAACTTGAATAAATACGCTACCGAAAATTTTAGTAAAACTCAAATTTCTGGTACTGCCTAGTAAATTTGAAATTCCCGGAATATCGAATGATATTTTAATTGGTTTATGTATAATATTTTTTGTTGCATGTGTTTGAAAATTGACGTATAATATTTTATTTTTGCTTCTTACAGGAGCGTCTGATGCTGAAGGTCGCTTCCCATGGTTCGGAGTTGAAGAACTTCCCAGAGGGTGACATTCCTGAGGAGGTCGATAGTATTGTTAGAGATTTTTAGTTGCTGGAGTTTGCTCAGTGCTCCTTGACCATGCTGAACACCTCCTTGTTATCTGCTTTTGTTGAGAGGTGGCACCCAGAGACATCAACCATTCATTTTCCATTTGGGGAGATGACGATCACATTGGATGATGTCGACACCCTGTTTCATATCCCGATCGCTGGTATATTTTTCACGCCTCCTCATATTAACCATGCGACAATAGTGCACATATTTGTTGATGATTTAGAGGTATCTGGGCGATGGTTCTAGTGGAGTTTGGCGTTAATAGGGGATATCACCTTCAGATGTCTTAGCTTAGGGAGAGGTACAGAGAGCATGTAGGGCTCATAGGTACTAGGTTGTCGCTATGGTGTACATGCTACATTTGGTGGCATGTACTCTCTTTACGGACAAGTCTAGAGTTTACATTGATGTTCATTACCTATCTCTGTTTAACACCCTTGACACTCCTTATTGGGCTTGGGGAGTAGTAGCATTGACCGTGTTGTACATGACACAAAGAGTTGCTACTCAGACTGAGACCAGACAATTGGCTGATTACCTAATCTTTTTACAAATATACTATAATTTATTTGATGGTTTTTATTATTTATTTGGATGTATTTATTTGATTGTTTTTATTTATGCAGTGCATGATATACGAGCACTTCCCCTACATCTGTGACCGGAAGATCCAGTGTGTCCCGGCTACTGTACTATGTGCGATGAGATAGAAGAGAAAGCAAGCATTTCCGTGAGGTTTGATGGAGTACCGGAGGAGGTTTGACGCTTTAACTGTCGAGGATGTCGTCTGGATACCATATATATCTCACTGGCCTCATCGTATATTTGACGATGCTTCTTTGTATTCAGGGCATCTTAGGTGAGAGAACAATGTGACTAGACACTTGCCTGAGAGGAGTCTATGACAATATGGTTATATCCAGGGCATCCCTCGTCTAGTTCCCAAGGCTCCATCTGGTGGCATTGACATATGATTTCAGAGTCATATCATCAGCTCTACCTGTGAAATCTGGGATAGATCAGTTGTGGTTTAACATGCTTCACAGTGCGATGATGGGTACCTAGAGTGGTATCACAATGTATCACACCCTTGAGTCATACCACCAACAATAACATCTGATGTTTCGTGGCCTCACGTGCTAAGGTTTCTGTTGAGTCGCCACCACCACCTCCACCACCTGTAGGTGATCAGGACAACCGTCTACAATTTATTGCACTTAATTTAGATAACCACATAGGTTTGCTAAACCCTAATGATGATATTTATACAGGTTTAGCTAGGTTAGCCGAAGTAGCCCGTGGAAGGCCTATGTAGATTCATTTTATTTTGGTTGTATTATATATACTTTTTGTGACACACAGACTTCTCATTTATTGCATAATATTTTGGCGATTACATCTTTCAAATAGATGATGAAAATAACATAAAACAATACAACAAACAAAAACTAAAAACAACTAAACATGAAAACCTAGGCACTACAGAATGACTCTGGATGTTTCAACATTTTGATTATGTCTTCGATGGATCTTCGGATCTCCATATTAAACTCGATCAGACCTTTATCCCACGGTAAAATGTTTTTGTCATGACCTTCACATCTTCATCGGTCTTCAACTCAATCAGATTGTATTTCAACCAACCATTTATATCAATATAATGGTCCTGAAACTCGATATTTGTCACCCTTTTGTTATCAGAATCAGGCAGCAATGCATTCAATGTTTCTTTCAAGGCTGCAAGTAATGTGCTGCCATATGGAAGCTTAAATTTAACAGCAGGGTTGCTTCTGTTGTAATATACTTCTTCCTTAATCATTAATTGAGGAAAAGACATTTTTTGAGATGTTTTTCTCTATAGCATATGCCCCTATTTATACAAATGGCGATGCATTATAGAACACACAAATTTGTCGGTGCAATTAGAACCCTCTAAAGATATCGGAAAAATCCCGACCTTTAAAAAAACTTGAATAAATGAGCTACTGAAAATTTTAGTATAACTCAAATTTCCGGTACTACCTAGTAAATTTGAAATTCTCAGAATATCGGAAATTTTAAATACACTACCGAAAATTTACATAAACTAAAATTTTTGTAGGGGTGTATCAGAAATTTCAAATTGTCTACCAAAAATTTCGTCTAGAAATTATTTGTATCTCAACAAGAATAATTTTCGAATAATTAAAATTAGTAGGTGTCATGTTTAATTTGGGGATTGCCATATTAAATGATTTTATAGTGTTACATATTTGTGTAAAATATATTATAAAAAAATTTTAATGAAAATTTCAAACGAAATTTTGATTTAAATAATTATTTTTAAAGTTTTATTTTAGATATTTTATCATTTTATTGAAATTTTTTTAAATATCAAAATTTTAAAAAATCACTAAATTTGGAAGTCTATATTAAATAGTTTTTTTATAAAAATTATTTTTGAGATACACTCTTTTTTAAAACATTACAATTTCGAGTATGTTTTGATAATTAATAATATATTTTAATGTTATAAATTGTCAAAATTAAATTTTCAATTTAAAAATAAATAAATATAAAAAATTTATAATATTTTAAAAAACATTTCATAAAATTTATTTTTAAAAATATAAAAAATAAATTTTAAAGGTAAAACAAACATGTCCATACTATTATCTTTGAGTTTGGATGTAAAAAATGTAGTAGAAGTTTTTAATAAACTCCGGTTTGTTATTATCTTGATTTTATCATTAAAGATTGAACATCATGCATCAATGTAGTAGGCCATGAGCTAGTTAGAAAGACTACAAACCTATGGTGACTCATTAAGTATTTGAGTCATTGTCTACTTGTATTGTTGATACATTGTGTAATAATGATATGAGATAAGTTTGTTATAATAAAAAAATTATAAATTATTTTAACCGTTAATTATACTACAAATTCAATCAATTAGTTTATCCACTATCAGATATCATGCTAGATTATGAGTTATCTAATATAAATTCATCTTATATAAACTAACTTATAAAGTATAAGTTATTTTTCCTTAATAAAGTCATAAATCTGTGGTGCATCAAACTTGCATTACACACTTGTATGTATAGGTATATAAAAGATTACTAACATCTTCTAAGCCTTCACACCATGGTTGCATTGCAAAGCATTTGTGGAGTTAATCCTTCATTTGATCATTGAAATTATAAACAGATTAGGAGAAGCTATATCTAAAGAAAATGTTAGGACCCCACTAAGGCCAAGTCTAGTAGGGTTTATAAGCTTACCTTTACAATACAATGTTGATTTATAATTGTATGACTTTTTGTATCCACCAATACCTCACATGATAGTTTTACCTGTTAGAACATGACAAAAATAAAATCAAAGTGTTGTGAGAAATGATAAAGTAAAAATAAGTTGTTATAATCGAATTTTTACCTTGAAAATGTTAGGGAAGCGAAAGAAAAAAAGTCCAAGATTTCCCACAACTTCAACCGCAGTATGAAACTGGACCCTGCCCTTACCAAGATCCTGCATGAAATGTGCCACTTCAGGAGACGGCAGTCCACCAAACTCAAGATCGCCGTCGACATGAGCCGAGCCCCACCCCGTGACATGCCATCCCTCCGTCTCAACATGACCAAGCTTCTGTCCACGATACTTTATTCCGACGTCCACCTCCGCAAGGTCCATCCAACACAAAACCTTGTTGTGAACTCTCACCGCCACTGATAGCCACACGGTTGCGCTTAACGGCGGTAGAGGATGAACTTTTGCTCGTTTTACTGTTAGCTTCTCCATTTCGATTTCTGGATCGACTGGCCATAGGAGAAACGCTGCCGTTACGAATGCAGCTAGGATTACTGTCCATAATAGACAGATGCATGGTCGTATAGCAACGTAGTTTTGGGTGCCTTGTTTTGAGTATGTCATTGCTTGTTTTTTCTTCTTCTTGAGTTTGGGAAGAAGAAGAAAAAAAAACAGTATGAAACTGTTTTTGATTATAAGGTGAGTGGTTTTGATTTCATGAGGAACATTGTAAGTGTTGAGATGGAAATGAGTAGTGAATAACATTGCGTAGATGAAGGGTTTTGAGGGGTTTGTACTTTGTTAGGGAAATTTTGAGGGGTGCTTCCTATTTTGTATGTGGATTTGTATGGAGTGTCTTTTTGTGGCTAAGAATATATTACTTGCATGATCCTAAGGAAATGAAATGATTTTCATTGAAATTTGGTACACAAACAAACATTAACTAATACGGTTTTAGTAGTCCATATCCATTTGACAACCAAAAAAATATAATATTTCCATTACTAGGAAAATGAAGATGAAGAAAAATGAGAATTATATTAATTCAATTTTACTTTTACAATGGTGTTAGACCTTATTAATATATAGATTAGGGTAAACAACAAACTAACTAAACCCATAAAATAGGGTGTGTTAGTTAACTAAAACTAACTTACTATAAAGGAAAAAAAAGAAAACTAAACACAGAAAGTAATTGTGTTTAACCTTCTCCCTCAAAATGGGTGGATGTTATATAGTCCTAATGTTAACTGTCTTGGTGAAGATATTGACCCCCTTCTGTTGTTTGCGTTTGTGGATTGGCATTAAGTGAATTATGTTGGCTTGTACTTTGTCGTGAACTATATTATAGTCCATTTCAATGTGTTTTTGGTTGTTTGTGGAAGACTGGGTTGTTGGTATTTTGTAAGGCAGATTTTGTTGTCATAATAAATGGTGATTGATTTAGTGTATGCACTACAACAAAACATACATTTAATCTCGTCTATGAAGGGGATATTAACCTCAGTTACTCAGACAAAGTAACTAAAGACGTCGTGAAAACTTGTCACTTTATTCCTCAAATTTAAAATAATTGAGAGGTAAAATATTCTTCACATGGATCGATCCCTAATAACTGCATTTTATCATTTTCATAACTGAATGGCGTGCCCCACATTTCCTCTCGATTATTAGAGAAACCAAGGTAATAGGGAAGCATTAATTCTTTTTAATAAGCAATGGTGTATTAAGTAGAGTACAAAATGTACTTAGAAACCAATTACAAAAGGTACCAAATATCTCTTATATCCCCAATTAGATCCTATTTACAAAAATCTACGTGGAATGAGACCATTCATAAAATTTACAACTTGCTTTCTCTTTTGTTCCTAACGCCAATCACCACCAAATAAACATTTTAACTTTATGCACAATTTCATCCAATTCTGACAGTATATTGTTGAACACAATATCGTTTCGTTGATTCCAAATACACCAACAAGTAGCTAACCATAATACTCTCACTCATTTAATTGAATACTCCCTGTGAAAATTATCCAGCATCTTCACAAAATGATTACATCACGTTTATTCACCATTTATATCTATATCCAGCCAACACTAAACCTTAGTCCACACCAATCTTATCATATTGCAGTTGATAAACAAATAGTTATTGAAATTCAGGCACACACAATATCAGATGTATAGACTAATGTCTTAACAACGCACAATATCACGATATTTGAAGACAACAAATAAACTTTCTAAAAACAAAAAGATTATGTAGGAAGATAAAGTACAATAACGTAAAGAACACAAGGAATTGTTAACCTAGTTCGGTGCAAATTCACCTACTCTGAAGGCTATCAAGCAAGGAAGAAAATTCGCTATCAGTAGTATCAATTCGAAGGTAAGCAATCCTAATTTACACTTCTCACTTAATCCCTACCAAGTGCAACTTCTACCTAGACACCTCCTAGATATGAGAACCCCTCTCACTCCCAATCACCGCAGTGATATCAAACAATCTTAGTCCCAAAGAATATAACAAGAAACTAAAAAGGAATAACACACTTCCAAATTAAAAATACTTAGTTTGCTTAAAAGATTCACTAAGAACAATACTCAACTCTTGCTTACAAGCTTCGAGAAGAATAGTAACTTAATAAACAAGTAACAATCAGTCAACTCAAATGCATCAAAGATACATGAGGACATATAAATAAACACATAGACAACCTAAGGAACTATCAAATCCTAAACCCTTATTTTTCACAAGGTTTTACAATAAAAACTATGCTTAAAAACTAGGTCTTGGATGACTCTTTATATAGACTTCTGCAGTTGGGCTTGCACTCTTCAATCAGATATAATCTTCAGCTTTAAATCCCTGTAGAATATTCTCCACGAAATTAGAAACAAAAACAAATCTTTCATATATTTCCTAAAAAGTCTCAAAGATCCTTTTTATGAAATAAATAAAATATACAATTATTTTTAATAATCCTTTATTACTTGTGCTTGTTATGATTACTAGAAACCTCTAGAATCTCCTATTTTTCAATTAAATCTTCAAGGATAAATATCCAGTTGCACTGATATGATGTTCTATTACAACATGTTACAATATCTGATAGAACATCTGTTAAATAAGCACATGCATACACTGTTGTATCAGCTGGTCAAGATGTTATGACATCTTGTTTAACATTAGGCTGCAATACATATTTTTCTCAATGAAACATATTTTGATAGAATTGTTTTCAACACCTTGTTTTACCAAATTATTTCCAATTGTAATACGGTGAGAGAAATGACTTAGGTATTTTACATTTTGTCGCAATTGTTGCGGATAGCAAGAGTCGCCATCGACTTTTCTTTTATCCAATAAGAAAAGGGTGAAAAGAACAGGAAAGACCTTTTGAGATTATTTCTTGAGTTCGGGGGTTAGGTTATGAAAAGGGAAGGTATTAGCATCCTTTTCATCCGTTGTTATCTATGGGCTCTTAGTTGCTTGCTAGATCATTGCTTTTGTTTGAAAATGTGCTATGGGATGGGTTTTGAAAGTATTTTGAAAAAGTGCCTTTTTAGGCTAACTTTGTAATGATTCTCGTCTCTATACGAATGTATACAAAGTGTTGGACTTTTGAAAATATTTTATGGAAAGTGTTGATGCATTTAAAAAATTGTTTGTATTTGAAGATGGATTGTGAGCAAGCAACTAAGAACGCTATACCTACTCAAAAAGTCTTTTGTTCATTCCTTCCTTTGATATTGCTATATTATCATTGATTGGTAAGAAGCCTTATCTTTGGATGTAAAGGGACAGGCGTGGGTCATTGTGTAGTCATGATATCAATGTTGTGAGATATCTTAACATTTCTCTTGAGGGACTAAGAACATTTGTAAGGCAACATTCAAAGCGTCATCGAGGGACTATAATCTTGTATTTTTTTTATTGTTTTTTCTAAGACGCCGCACATGCATAACATGACCATTTTTTCATAAGGCAACAAGTGGAGTTAACCCTAGAGGTGCAAGTGTGCAAGTGTTTATATTTCATGATTGATTTATCTTGAATTCGGGCTTTCTAAGTATTTATTTTATCTTTCCATACAAATCCTAATTACTAGCATTTATATGAAAGCGGTAAATTATGGAAAGTAAATATCCTACGCTATTACAATCACTTGGGGATGGGGTGTACAAATTTACAAATGGGAAGTTGCAAGAAATTAAAGTCCTAATTATCTATTACAACTATATTGAAATAATGTACAAGAATTGAAATGTAAAATAGATTTGTTTTGTTTTTATTAAGAGAAGAAATAAATTTGCTTAAGGAAATGTTTTTAGTCTTTTTGTTTTAAAAGAAATAAAGCAAAGTATATGAATATAAATTATTTTTTTGGTGTTTTTGATTAATAAAAGTGATGATAAAAATAATAAGAGTTAGAGTCAGCGTGTTGCTAAAAGAATAGAAATAAGAGATAGCAGAAGTTCTGACTCAGGCGCGCTGCAAATCAGAAAGAAAATATTAGCAGAAAAGGGGAAAGCCAGAAATTCTGGATCCAGACGCACTAAAGTTCCGGGATTACTGGAAACAAAGGAAAGCCTAGAAGTTTTGATTGCTGAGAGAGCCTAGAAGTTCTTATGTAGCTGGAAGCCTAGAAGTTCTAGTGTTACTAGAAGACTAGAAGTTCTGATTATGGGTAAGTGAGGTGACGATGTTGTTGGATGAGAATATCTAGAAGTTCTGGTCCAGGAGTACTGTTTTGACAAACAAATGGGGGAGGGGGGTTATCTAGAAGTTCTGATCCAGGAATGTTGTTTGAAAAATAATGGAGTAAAATGTTAAGAAATAAAACATAAAAGATGCTTCTGGGGCTAGAACCCAGGAACCTTAACACTAATGCCTTATGTGCGCACTCTCTATCACTAGGGTGGCTATACATCTGGTATTAGAAGAAAAAATATAAACATATATTGCAAAGTAAGTTCTGGTGATGAACTTCATCTTCTTCTTCGCGCCAGCCAGAGTATCTACAACTTAGTCATTTCTCAACAAAAGTGTAAAATGAAAACATAGAAGTTATGGAAAATTTCACCATGGTTTCAGAAATACAAAGCATCAAGACTGTAAACCAGAAGCAAGCATGAATTTTGCTAATCCTAATTCTGAACCCTAATTCTCAAGAAGTTCTGATCTGAAATTCTAGTTACTTAGGCCATATAAATGAAATCTATAAATATGTACAGATTCAGAGCCATGATATCTACATTGTGTCTTTTAAATTACAAGCCTAACAATGCCTAAGTAATGAGATAAAAATCAGAAGAAACTTACCTTGCACCTGGAAATTGTTCTGTGAGTTAGAGCCTGGTTCAGATTGTTGTGATGTTCTAGTCAGCTTCCTCAAGTTCTCAGGAAGCTAAAGCAACCCTTAGCTTGAGTTATGGATGGTTGGAATGCTCTAGAGCAGTCAAGATGCAAAGTTCTGATTTTTGAAATGGAGATTGGTGAATACTGTATTACAGTTTGAAAACAGAAGTTGGGAAAGCTTCTACGTGTATACCAGAAACTGTGTGGATGATTTGGCCAAGAAACGCACAAGGAAAATTAGAGTTTGGATGCAAAAATCAGAAACTAGTAGGTTTTGTATTTGCGTTGTAGTTTCAGATTCTTGGGAATTTCCATCAAGGTTTTAGGGCTTTTTTCAATCCTCCTTCAGTTTGCAAATGAAGTTTAATTTATAGGCAAAGGATTTAGAGGCTTGGAGAAGTCGGGAGTACAACCATCATGTGTTATGGATCGTTTACTTGTTTTTGAAGCAAGTTTAGACAAGCATGGTTTCAAGGCAATGTAGGGTGGTTAGTAGCTTTAAACACGCTTAATCTGAGTTTGTAGGCATGATTTGTGGGGAAGTACACTCAGAAACAAAGTAAAGTATGGGCTTAAAATAAACTTTGTATAAAAGTTTACTTTTCAAGGACAATAGTGGTACTTTTATGCCACACGTGGGAAAATCCTTTTGATAAAGGCTTAGACATTGGGATAAGGACTCAAAAGTTGGTGTAAGAATTAAATTATGATGAGATTTAACAAGCAAGAAGGCCTGCAACATGAGATTATGCAGCATATCTTGAAACTTGATCAGAAGTTCAGCATAAACGTGACTTAGATTAAGAACAAATGTCCAACTTTTGATCTTTGTTTCTCCCTACTCCAGCATGATCTGAAAGAGTTCTCAGACTTTTCAGAAAGCCTGTAACATGCTTTGTAACCCCTCTTTGAATAATCTTTGCAAACTCTGATTGTACCTGCGTGAAAACTGGCCCAGAAGTTCTAATCAAATTCTGACTTGGATATGATCAGAATTTACTAAATGTTTTAGTCTCATGGACGTGTCTTCAAGGATTCATAACATGAAACCCCAGCATTTCTAGGAGGATTTCTGTTCTGCAATGTTTTAGATCTCAATGAGATCTATAACTCTTGTGTCAGAAGTTCTTCGTGAATCATCTTGTATCATGATGAAAATCTGGCCAAAAGTTCTGAACTTATCATACTTTCTTAACACTTAGAAAAATTTCTATGTGTTTAGAACTTTGATTTTTCCAAAGTAATTCTTACTTTTGATTTTCTTGATGAACCAACTTCATATTCTAACATGTCTTGATGAAATGTGATTCCTGAAACTTGATTTTGGTCAAAAAGTCAAAGTTTGACTTTTCAGTGTGTATTTTGACCATTTTGCCCTTATACCAATTCCAAACCTAAATTGATGTATCAGTGCTGCAAACTTGAGCCATGGAAGATCCTGTGAGAAAATTCTTGAGAAATGAGAGGGCATATTTTGGGGTACAACACCAGCCATAAAATCATAGACCTAACAATCTCCTCCTTTGGCAAATTTTGGCAAAAATAACCAAAGACCAAATATCCCGGAGAGAGGAATAAAATCACAAACACAAGTTACATGAAACCATGTAAATTCTATAAAGAAAACATAGCTCAGAAGCTTGTACAATTAGACAGGTCCAGTACTCCCCATGTCAGACACAATTAGTTCTCCCCCCTCAAGGAAAACCCCATACAACAGAGCACGTGTCTAGAGCATCCACTGTCAAAGTACTAGTCTTTGCTGGTTGAGTCTCTCAAAGAAGTATGTGTTATAAGGTTAACATCCCTATTTTCAACACTTCTCTTTTTTCTCACTGTATTAGCCTTGAAACAAACTGGAGTTCTTTGATCTCTATACAATTTGAAACTGAAAGGATTTATATGACCAGACTCACCATAATAGTGACACCTTCAAGTAGACTGATGTTGATTCAAAGATTTATCATATTTACCAGGATGTTGTAACATGGTTTTCGACATGTTGATCTTTTTATTCTTTTCAGAAGGAAAAGCTTCTCATCAGTCCTTATTCTTAGTTTATTATCAGATTGATAATGAACTCTGGCATTCTCATCCTTTTTCACCATATTTATGGAATCTGTCAAGTTATCAAGTGTGGAGTTTAAACGAGTTACCTCACTTTGTAGATGAGAGACAATACATAAGAGTTTCTTCTTCTCATTTTCCAAATCAACAATGATCTTCCTTTGTTTTTCCTATCTCTTGAGGCTTTCATCACACTTGTCATATCCTGGTCTTCATAAAAAGCATTCTCATCAAAACCTCCACTCTTCATCTTCCCATATGCCAGATAAAGCCACCACAAGTATGGCAACTTCATAATTATCTTCATCTTCAGACTTATCATCATCAGACCAAGATGAAGTGAAACCCTTTTGTTGTTTCTTAAGGAAGTTGGGACATTCAAGCCTAATATGACCATATCCTTCATATTCAAAGCATTGAATGCCTCTACTTTGACTTAACTTCTCTTTTATTCTTATTTTCTTGTGAGAATCAAGATTGTGACTGATGTCATAAGAGATGTTCTTGACATCTAGCCTCTCTCTCCTGTATAATCTTTTTAATACCCTATTTAATTAATTCCCAAGTAGAACAATGGTATTAGACAAACCCTTATCAGTGTCTGTCTCATCTTGACTTTTATCATCTTCAACGTTGGATACAAAAGCTATGCTTTTGTTCTTTTTCTCAGCCTTGTCACCAATATCCAATTCAAATGTTTAAAGTGACCCAATACGTTCATCAACTCTCATGTTATTGATGTTCTGAGCTTCTTCAATTTATGTGAACTTCATGTCATATCTCCTAGGAAAGGACCTAAGGATCTTTTTGACCACCTTGGCTTCTGACACCTTCTCTCCCAATGCACTTGATGCACTAGTAATTTCAAGAATCTTCATTTGATATTATTGAATTTTCTCATCATCATTCACCTTTAAGTTCTCAATTTGGAAGTGAGAAGCTGAAGTCTTAAAATCTTCACTTTGGAGATACCTTCATAAGTTTTCTTGAGAATCTCCCAAGTCTCCTTGGCTACAATACATCTATTAATCAAACTGAAAACATTTTTGTCTACTCCGTTGAATAGAGCATTTCAAGCCTTGGAATTTCCAATGGCTTCCTTATCATCATTTTCATCCCATTCTTCTTCAGGTTTTATAGTTTCAATTTTAGTCACTTTCCCATCTTTGTCAATTGCCTTCACAACAAGATGCTTCCATCCTTTCAAAACAACTTTCCATGTTTTGTGGTCCATAGATTTCATAAAGGCTACCATTCTGACTTTCCACCAGTTATAGTTTGAACCATCCAACATAGGTGGTATGTTGTTATATCCTTCTTCTTTCTCCATAGTGCCAGAAAATATATCCATGAATCTCACCCAGTGAAGTGAATAGGTTGTCTTCTCTTTATGTCAATTGAAATTCTGGCACACACAATATCAGATGTCAAGACTGATGTCTTAACAATGCACAATGTCAAAACAAATGTTTTTACAACTGAAGACAGCAAACAAACTTGCTAAAAACCAAAAGATTATGCAGGAAGATAAAGTAAAGAAATATAGAGAAAACGCAAGGAATTGTTAACCCAGTTCGGTGCTAACTCACCTACTATAGGGGCTATCAATCCAGGAAGGAAATACATTATCAGTAGTATCAATTCGAAGCTAAACAATCCTAGTTTACACTTCTCACATTATCCCAACCCAGTGCAACTTCTACCTAGGCACTTCCTGGATATGAGAACCCCTCTCACTCCCAATCACCACAGTGATATCAAACAATCCCAGTCCCATGGAATGTCACAAGAAACCAAAAGGGAAGAACACACTTCCAAATTACAACTAATTAATTTTCTTAAAAGCATCACTAAGAACAATACTCAACTCTTGCTTACAAGCTTCGAGGAGAACAATAAATTAATGAACAAGTAACAATAGTAAACTCAAATGCATCAAAGACACATGAGGACATACAAATAAACACACGGAAAACCTAAGGAACTATGAAACCATAAACCCTTATTTTTCACAAGTTTTACAATAAAAAACTATGCTTAAAAACTAGGTCTTGGTCGACTCCTTATATAGACTTCTGTAGTTGGGCTTGTACTCTTCAATCAAATATAATCTTCAGCTCTAAATCCCTGCAAAATATTCTCCACGAAAATAGAAACAAAAACAAATCTTTCAAATATTTCCTAAAAAGTCTCAAAGATCCTTTTTATGAAATAAATCAAATCTGCTATTATTCCTAGCAATCCTTGATTTCCTGCACCTGTTATGAGTACTAGAAACCTCTAGAATATCATATTTTTTAATCAAATCTTCAAGGATAAATATTCTGCTGCACTGATATGATGTTTTGTTGCAACATGTTAAAACATCTGATAGAACATCTGTCAAATAAGTACTTGTATACACTGATGTACCAGCTGGTCAAGATGTTATGACATCTTGTTTAACATTAGGCTACAATACCTATTTTTCACAATGAAACATGTTTTGATATGATTGTTGTCAACACCTTGTTTTATCAAAATTATTTCCAACCATAAAACCACATATCTAACAGTTACAGTCCTCCATATGCATACAACAAAATATGCACCAACTATCATTATTGTTTTGTATAATTCTTTTTGCTACTAGCTAATTCCTTGTTGGTAACCTTTTCTTTAGTAATCTCCACCCAAAAATATTAACTTTCAAAGGAACCCACACTTTCCAAAAAAATTTTAAAACCTCTAAAGTCCTTACATTCTCCATTTCCTCCTATGGATCACTCACAAGTTTGGCATAATATAACCACACTGAATAATCACCTTGCCTATCAAATTCTCATACCACTTTGTCCTGCACATTAATTCTAGGTTGAATGTCAGCCAAAATCACCATCAGTTCCTTTTTTTCACTAATTCCCTCTCATTTGTCCTCTCCAATATTACCTTCAATATGCCATAACCACCTATTATCAACCCACGACCCCATAGAACTTACACACCTCAACCCCTGCCCTGCCCCTGATACAAATTTGGGAAAGCATCTCTTAATGGTCTACAATCGACAACTGCATAGACCAGAAAGGAATTGTGGCGCCATCACCTAGTTTAAATGAAAGTAGTTGGGAAAACCCTTTATTTTCTAATGAATCTCCAATTAGCATCAAACCTTTCCACAAGAGTGACTCCAACCTTTTCTTACCTGGCCTTTTTTTCAACAAAATTCTATCAGCTAGTACATCATATTTTACCTTCAATACACCTTTCCAAATTGCATTTTCACCACTAAGAAATCTCCATAAGCACTTTGAGAGTAAAGCCTTATTGAACATTTCCATATCTTTAATTCCAAGGCCACCTTCATCTTTCCGTTTGCATATTTTTTTCCAACTAATCCACGCCACCCCTTTCTTATCATCTGAACGATTCCAGAAAATTTCTTTATGTTTTAATAATCTCCTCTCCCACCTTAGAAGTAAGTTTAAATAATGACAAATAATACACTGGCAGATTAGATAAAACTTAATTAATTAGCGTTACTCTACCACCCATTGACAACAGTCTTCTAATCCATGGAGATAGTTTTGATTTCATGTTTGACATAATCATATTCCATAAATTCACTCTTCTATGATTTCCTCCAACAATTAAACCAAGAAATTTAAAAGGAAAACCTCTAGTTTGCACCAAATAAACTGACAAGTTTCCTGTAGGAATGTATGTTCCAGACCAATACCATAAAATTTTCTCTTCCACATGCTTTCTCTCAAACCATAAACCATTTCAAATCCTCTTAATACCACTTTGATAGCCCACAAATTCCTCCACGAACCCTCACACATTAATATAGTATCATCAGCAAACTGGAGCAGATCGTATGACATTCCATCACTGATCTTAAAACCTGAAAAATCCACCACTACTAATAGACATTCTAACCATTGCAGCAAAACCTTCAACAACTATTATGAAGAGAGATGGAAACAAAGGCTATCCTTGTCTTAGCCCTCTGGATGCTTTAAATTCATAAGAAGGACTCCCATTCACCAAAATTGACATGTTGTTATTAAATACCCCTGCATCCATCCCCTTCAGCCATCTTTCCCCAAACCCCGTCTTAATTAACGCCCCTTTTAAAAAAGATCAATCCACACAATCATATGTTTGAGCAAAGTCCACTTTAAATAATAGACACTCCTTCTTATTTCTTCTTGCAAAGTCTATAATCTCGTTTGTAACAAGGATCCCATCTAGAATCTGTCTACCAGGAATGAAGGCAGTTTGAGACTTAGAAGTAAGCTTGTCAATGAGTTTTGACAATCTGGATGCAAGCAACTTAGAAATAATATTATAAATACCCCCTCACTAGGCATACGAGTCTATACCCCTCTAGCATATGAGGACTACCCACCTTGGGAATTAAGGCCATATATGACTGACAATGCTCTAGGCAGTGAATCTTTAAGGTGAAAGTCTTGTATACAAAGAACAACCTCATTTCCCACTATCTCCCAACATTTCTTGATAAAACCCAGATTAAATCCATCAGGTCTAGGACTTCTATCCCCCTTACAGCTAAATACTACCTCCTTGATCTCCTCCCTAGAGAATTCCTCTTCCAGCATTACCCTTTCCTTATCAGACAATCTATTGAACTCCAATCCTGTTAGCTTAGGTCTTGGAATCTCTTGCTTGTTGAACCTACCCTCAAAATGGTCTTTTACCACCCTTTTCACCTCAGCCACACCCTCTACCACCCCTTGATCCATTTGTATTGATACAATGGAATTATTCCTATATATGGATTCATCGAGTGAAAATATTTTGAATTTATGTCCCCCTCCTAAATCCACTTCTGCCTTGCTTTTTGTTTTAATATACTTTCCTTGTAATGTAAGCTCCTCTGAATTGTATATTGAACTTATTTCCTTCTCTCTAACATTTCCTGATTTAATTGGCTACTAATATATAAATCATCCTCTTCTAAGCTATTAATTTCATCCACCTTATCCTTAATCTTAAAATCCACCTAGGTAAAACTCTATGATTCAACCACCTTAACCTATCTCTTAGCATTCTAATTTCTCCTTCAAGAGAAAGCACTTCTTCCATACAAATTAAAGCCATTCCATTTTGATCTGACAAAATTTAAAAAAAAATCGTCATGTTCATACCAACAATTTAAAACCTTAAAAGGTTTACGTCCCTATTTACCCTGAAAATTGGTAAACAGCCGCTGATCTTCCAAAAAAGGTTATTTTGGTTACTTGCAGGATCAATCAGTTTGATCCTAGAACATATGATAAGTGTTTTTGGGATTTGATAAGAAGTCTTAACATTGTTAACGAACAAGTTCGACTGGACACTAAGAGTAAAGGCTTGGATAGGTTTAAATGCACATGATGAAGGTAAAGACTTGGTAAAAACGCAAGTAAAGTACAGGATAAAGTAGATTTGCAGTAATTTAAAAGGCTGTAATGGTAAAGTTTGCAGAAAAATGTTAAATGACAAGGATTGTAAATAAATATAAAGACTTTGATTTCAATAAAGTATGGTGATTCAAACGTACATTCTCAATATTCTTTCTCTCACAGCGGATACTTGAATAAAATTGAGTGACTTGTACAATGAGTTGAACACGCGAAATTCTACACAAAATTCCTATATTTATACTAGTAATAAGTAACTGTCGAACAATTGCTTTGTTCTAGGATGAGGACACATGTCCTCTGCATGCTCTTCGACCCATATCTTCACGCCATGTCACTTTTCCTAACTGCCAAATGAATTGCCTTTCCCTCCTTTCCTCAGATTCAAATCTACTTGCTGCTGATACAAGAGCTTTTCGGTCGAAACTATCTTTAACTTAAAAAATTCTCTAAGTGTTTTTTCCTTCTTAGCAAGGATGACTTCGACACAACTCCTCTCATAGGCTCTTCTGTCAAAGTGTCTTCAGCTTAGACTTCTTCAATCTATTTTTAGCCAATAAGGCCAATATATGTGAGTGTCGAATTTAGGAGCTAACAAATTGCCCCCCAAGAATGTCAATTTCGACACTAGAAGAAATAGTCATTTTTTGATGTCTCTATTCGACACTTGTCCATTTCTTGGTCACATAATGAATTCTCCATTTTGGCTATATACTTCGGCTGAGATCAATTGTTGATTATTTTAACTTCTTGAAGTGCAGGTCTATATTTTTTCAAATATTTACCATTTACTCTCAAGAGTCTTTTATCTTCACTTAATTCTTCGATCTCATAGGCACCACCAGAAAATACTTGGATAATCTTAAAAGGTCCTTCCCATTTAGGAGACCATTTTCCCATGCTCTTATCCTTTCGATCCATTGGGAGACTTACCTTCCACACCAAATCTTTAGGAAAGAATGTCTTGGGTTTTACTCTCTTATTATAATATTTTCCACTCTTTTCTTCTGTATCCTTAAGAGTTCGAAAGTTATCAGTCTTTTTTCGTCCAAATCAACCAGTTCATCTAACATCATATTCCAATAAGATTCAGAAGGAATATCTTGATGTCTCTGAATTCTTCTTGACTGCAGAAAAATTTCTACTGGCAACACTACGTCATGACCATAGGTTAATCGAAATGGTGTCGTATTAGTAGCTTCTTTAGGAGAAGTTCCACATGCCCATAAGATTTGGTCCAACGTCTTATGCCAATTCTTTGGCTTTTTTCCTACATGCTTTTTTATTAAGCTAATCACTACCTTATTTTCCGCTTCAACTTGGCCATTGCCTTGCGCATAATAAGGTGTAGATGTTAACAACTTGAATCCCATTTATGTAGGAAATTCTTGCATTTTTCGACCAGTAAATACTGATCCTTGATCAATTGTTATTGTCTCATGGATTCTAAACCTATATATAATGTTCTTTTGAATAAATTCAATGACATCTTCTTGGTCTACATTGACTAAAGGAATTGCTTCAATCCATTTAGTGAAGTAGTCAATGCCCACCAATATATATTTTTGGAGTTTAGATGATGCTGGTTGAATCTCTCCAATAAGATCCAAAGTCCATCCCCTAAAAGGCCAAGGTTTCATAATTGGGTGAAGTTCACTTGCAGGTACATGCTGGATGCCTGTATTTACTTGACATTCTTGGCAGCCTTTTTCAAACTCAACACAATCTTTCAACATAGTAGGCCAATATAATCCTTGTCGAAACAACAACCATTTAATTTTATGGCCTACTTGATGTGCTCCACATGCTCCAGCATGTGTAGTCAAAAGGGATATATATGCCTCTGTTTCACTTAGGCATTTTAGTAGTACTCATTTCCCATTAGAATATAAATTAACACCCTATACTTTGTCTTTCGTTCTGTCGAAGTTGTTGGACTTTGCAAATAATATACTATAGGCTTTCTCCAATCTTACTCTGCTAGACTGTCTATGAACGAAATCTTGAAGTTTTCTTGGTCAGCGTACCCCAGCTTTGTTGTTTCCAAATCTGTTGGAGACAGCTTGGTTGATACTACCCTTCCTCTAACTTCGATCGCTTGTTGAAATTTTTCTTTTGAAATTTTATACTCAGATGCGATTTGCGCTAAGTCATTAGCCACTTGATTTTCTAATCTTTTTATATGTCGGATATTGATCACTTCAAATTTTTTTAACAAGCGATTGGCTATTACAAAATACATGATCAAATTTTCTCTTATATATTTGTATTCTTTTGTAACTTGCCTTATGACTAACTATGAGTCTCCCATTATTTCAACTCGAGTTGCCCCCAATTCCAACAAGATTTCAAGGCCAACAATTAAAGCTTCATACTCAGCCTCATTGTTCGAACAAGAACCTTCAATCATGTACTTAAATTTTGTTGGAATTTTATTTGGAGAAATAATTAGAACTCCCACTCCAGTTCCATCTTTATGACTGGAACCGTCGAAGTATAACTTACAGGGTTCAATCTCCAAGTAATTTAAGGATTCTTCATTTATTGAGTGGTCGACTATAAAGTCTTCTACCACTTGTTGTTTTACAGCCTTGAGAGGTATAAAGGTTAGTGAATACTCAGTTAATGCAAGTGCCCATTTGCCAATTCGATTGTGCAAGATGGGTTTCGATAACATATATTTGAACATCGAAATGAGACGAAACATAAACATCATTTGGTTTAATATATTTATTGATTTTTGTACATGAGAAGTAAATACATAAACATAGTTTTTCAACTTCGCTATATCTAGTTTCTGCATCATTTAAAACTCTGCTGAGGTAATAGATGGGCCTTTCGACACCATTATCATCCTCTTGAGCCAACATGCTCCCTAAAGTTCTATCAGATGCAGCTGTGTACAATCTCATACTCCTATTTCTACAAGGAGGCACCAGAATAGGAAGCTTGGTGAGGTATCCTTTGATTTTGTCAAAGGCCTCTTGTTGTTCTTTCCCCCATTTGAATCATCCTTTGTTAAGTCGAAGTAAGGGTGAGAAGGCTTGCATTTTTCCACTTAAGTTGGATATAAATCTCCTCAAGAAATTTAAAGTAGATTGCAATTCCTTCTTGTTTGTTGGCGTTTTCGCCTCCAAAAAGGCCTCAATTCCTTTTTTGTAGACCATAAAGCCTAATAAGTCCCATGCCTTTACGCAGAAAGAGCACTTTAGAGGATTCATCTTCAGACCATAGCTTCTCATCCTTTTAAAGGATTGTCGAAGATGGTTTATGTGATTCTTCCCTGAAACAGATTTGACAACAATATCGTCAATATAAATCTGCATGAAAGTTTCAATAAAATCATGGAAGATAGAATTCATTTCTCTTTGATATGTTGCCCCTGCCTTTTTTAGGCAAAAAGGAATTACTACCCATTCGTAAGTGCCTAAAGCCCCAGGGCATCGAAATGTTAATTTTGACACATCTTCTTCAGCAATGAAAATATGATTGTACCCAGAGTATCTATCAAGCATACTCATGTACTCGAACCTAGCGGCATAATCAACAAGCATTTCCGCCACAGGCATTGGATATTCATCCTTGGGTGTTGCAGCATTTAGATCTCTAAAATCAATGCACCATTTGACATACCTGGTTGTTCGGATGAACTTGTATTTCAGCAGTCTTTCGACTTCCATCTGGATCTTCGACAAGATCTCTGGTGCAAAATGCCTTAGATTTTGCTTGACAAGCTTTTTCCTAAGCTTTATTGGTAGTTGAAGCTCCACCAATCCTCTGTCGAGACTAGGCATTTCGTCATAATCCCATGCAAAGCAATCTTTAAACTCCTTTAGCAATTGGATTACTTTGACTCTGAGCTCTGGATCTATCTTTACACTGATATATGTTGGTCTCTTCACCATTCCTTTGCCTAAGTCTATCTCTTCAAGAGGATATTGCACTAGAATTTTAATATTGCTTGCCAGCGGATCCTTCTCAAAACCCAAAGGCTCATCATCGTAGATGGCATCTAGCCTCTGGCCTTGCACTTCCTCCTCTCTTGAGTCAGGTGGTTCTAAGTCGAAATCTTTCTCATGGCCTTCTGGAAGTGGCACTTGCTCATTGGCTTTGACAGCCATATACTTCACTTTAGCCTCTAAGGCCGCTATCATTTTATTTCCGGCCACATATACCGAAATCCTCTGTAATGCTTGTGACTCAGTCATGGTCACTGAAATCACTTCCCCAGCCTGTTGGCTATATATCATCAATCCCTCTGAAATCAATGTTTGACAAATCCTCCCTATCTCATTGGAATCCATGATCTGAGTGTAGGTATAGGGAGCAGAAAGCATTGGGTGTTGGCACCAAGTCGAAGTCTGGAGGAGTACATGGCCATATGTGGGCCAAATTTCTGTTGAAGCTTGTTCTGTCAACATTTTTGACTTTGACCATATAGTAACTCTGGTCAGCTTCAATGTTTTCTACTATGTCGTCTGGGCGCCAGGTTGTAACACGTTGATGCATCAACGATGGAACTGCTCCTATGCCATGGATCCACTCTCTGCCTAGGAGAAAATTGTAGTTGGGTTTTGCTGAGATGACCATAAACATTGTTGGTCGAACTATGGTCCCCACTTTGAGGTCCAATTGGATTACTCCCATCGTGGTCCCAATTCCACCTTCATAGTTTGATAAAGCCATGTTATGGGGCTTGATGTCTTCATCTCTCTTACCCAACTTTCTCAGCATACATTGAGGGATTATGTTAATTGTGGCCCCACAATCAACCAATACTTTGTTGATGGTTGGATCCCCTATTTTTTACCTTATGAACAAGGTTTTGAGGTGATTCCTCATTGCCTCAGTGGGACGCTCGAAAAAGGAATCTTTCTCTTCTACACATCCATTGTTCATAACATAGTAGTATATTGGCCTATGCTTGGCCATTTCTTGTTCGACCACTCACTCGGTCTCTTCGTCTTCGACCAGTTGGTCGTATTCTCTGGGCAGCATAGACACCACGTTTACCATGATGTCTAATGTAGCATCAGACCCAGAATCAGATTCTCCTTTAGATTCATCTTGTTCAGGCCATACCAACCTTCTAGCAATTGGATTTTTCTCCAAAGGCATTCTTGGTTTAGCCTTTACTTTTCTTTGCGGCATGTTAGTGCTTGATTCTGGTTTGGGCTTTTCTGCAATCTCTCTTTCGGCCTTTCGCCGTCTCTGATACCTTTTCCATTGGGAACGGGTCATAGGGTTCTTTCCTTTGTAATTGTTCGACACTTGAGCAACCCTATTTGTTGTTATTGACTGAAATTCCTTTCTGTAGGCCAAAGAGGATCCTCTTGGCATATCAAACATCTTCCATTTTCCCTCGTTGGGCCTTTTTCTATTCGTTGTCTTCAACCAAGTTCCCACAAGGACATTTGTTGGAGGCTTGATGGTTGATGGCCTACTCACCTGGTTTACTGGCCCCTTTTGGTATCCCCTTCTAGGGTCGTACCTTACTTCAGGATCCATGTTAGGCTGGGCAATGTTGCCCCATTTTTTCTTTGCTACACACACACCTTATATGTGCTCAAGAGCTTTTTTTGTCGAAGATAGAACTGCATCTTGGACACAGCATGACTTCTGACTTCTTTTTTTGGCATCTGTGTAGAAAATCTGCCAGATTTCCATTTTCCTTAGGAAACACAATCTTGTTGATTCCCTCTTGTCTGATGTTGTCTTCTGAATCGGCAACTTTAGGTTCAGACACTTCAACCATATTTATTTCCATGTTGCTCTTACCAGCTACACTTAGCTTCTACATCTTGGCCTATAGGATTTTTGTCGAACCTATGACAGCAGCCAAGTGGGAACCTTTAGTAGTTCCTTTATTTGAGCCTTCAGTTCCTCCCTTGTTTAGGCTTTCAGCAGCCTTTCTTTGTACCTCTTCGACAGCTTTTTTGCTAATGTCCTCGGTGAAACTGCCAAAAACAGGTTTGTTGATGAAGTTTTCTGAGACTTTGACCATATTGATGTATGAAGGTTCAGCATAATGGGCATCTGCCTGCAACGGGTTTACATCAATCTTCATGGGAGGTTTTTCAGCAAACTTGAGTCTACCGTCTTTTATTTCGCCTTGAACGAGATCCCTGAAAAGAAAATATTGTGAGGTTTTATGGCCCAAAAAATTATGATATTTACGAAAACCTCTCTTTTTCCTTTGATCTAAAGGAGGCATTTTTTCCCCTGGGGGTACTATCATCTGACCATCTTTAACTAACAAGTCAAATATTTCGTCAGGTTTTGTGACATCTAAACTATATGTTTTCTTTGGGAACCTATCACTACTCTTTTCAGATTCAGTAGGATTCTTCGCATTTAAGGGTGCTAACAGTTTGGAAGAGTATGGTGGCCCTTGCTTTAATTCTGCTAGATCGACCTCGCTCTCTTCGACAGTTACAGGGTCACTAGATTTCTCTGGATCATCATCATCCATTTCGACATATGCTACCCTTTCTCTTCGATGATTTTTATTCGCTTTAGCTTTTTCAGCCTTAAGGCGTTCAACCTGTCAAACTTTATCGGCCAATTGGCCCATATCTCTCAGGTATTTGGTATCTAATTTCTTCCTAATGGAATAACGTAAACTCCCTGCATCCATTTCGACCAACTCATGTTCAGGCACTTGTGTAAAGCATTTTGCTTTGAGCAGTCAAAATCTGTTCAGATACTCATCAATTGGCTCAGTGAATCTCCTCTTCACACTAGCTAGTTCTTTTAGACTTATTTTGGTATGTCCCATATAGAATTGTTCATGGAACAATCTTTCTAACTGATTCCAATTGTAAATCGAATTGGTTGGGAGTATGGTAAACCAAGTGAAGGTATTTTTGGTTACGGAGCTTGGGAAATACTTAATCCTAAGGTTCTCATTATTTGAGATTTCCCCAGCCTCTATCAAATACTTTGCCACATGTTCGATAGTCTTGGACGCAGTACATTGGAATCCTAAAGCACCACCACGAACGCTATGTCGTATCCCCTGAAAACTTGGTGAACTTTAGAACTTTCCACCTAGGGGGTAAATCTGATTGCAAGATATAATATGATAATGGAGATGTAAAGTTTGGCCTATGAAAGCCAATGTTGACTTTATTATGTGCCATGATTCTTTCGACCATGACTGTCAAGTTATTATCTACTACATGGTTATGGTGTCGAACTTGTTTTATTACCTCATCAGCATTTTGATTTCTATTTACCATAACTACACCTTGTTCGACAACTCTTGGGATTTATAGGGAAACTCTAGGTACTTCGACCCTAGTTTGTTCGACCTCCACTTTATGGTTCATCCCATATGGCTGTGGATTCTGGTTAATGGTCATGTCATCCTCTAAGACTACACCCTGATTTCCTCTTATCATCTCTCTTTGGGGGGTGTCGAATAGGTTGAGAAACCTCAAAAAATTCGGCCATGCGCGTCATTTGTGCTGCCATTTGATAATTCGACTGGGTGGTATTTTGTATCAGAGGGTTAAGTACTGTACTCAAGGTTTGTTCCAACATCTGCACCATGTCATGGTTACTCTCATCCATTAGTTGCCTCAAAATTGTTGCAGAAGCATTTGTGAAGCTTGGCATTATATGGGATGTCCCTCCTAAAAGTTGGTTTTTACCTAGATTTGCCATACCAGTTCCAGATCCCTGCAATGGCAAAGATGCACTCACCAAAGTTTCTGAAAATATGGATGAGGCATTAATAACGCTTGCCATTTCAGCAGTTGGCACGCCATAGGGTTGGTCTCGACCCATC
Source organism: Vicia faba (assembly GCA_948472305.1). Taxonomy (NCBI): domain Eukaryota; kingdom Viridiplantae; phylum Streptophyta; class Magnoliopsida; order Fabales; family Fabaceae; genus Vicia; species Vicia faba. The sequence continues at coordinate 1,633,035,661 of OX451737.1, forward strand.
CAGGCTGGCGAAAATCCTGGAGGGACATAAGGTCGAACTCCCAGATTTCGCCTTGGTGGGGGTGTTCCTGGTGGACCCCTAGGACCTACCAATGCTGGTGTCGAACCAACCGTTGATGGCACAAGTTCACTAACTGTTGGTATAATCTCTATTCCCATGGGAATCGGTGGAGGCATTTCTCCACTACTTGGATGATTAGGATTAGCCATTCCCCTATTTCTTCTCCTAGGTATGTACTCTTTGGTGGTTGATTTACCACTTCTCAATAACATACAACACTTTTGAGAGAAAAGAAATTACGTAAGGCACTTATGATAAAAACTATTTTTTATCAAAGTTTGTAAAAAAACAAAAACTTAGCAACGCCCCATCAGGTGTGTGTCGTACCCAAAAATTTCCCTACCTCGATGATTTTATATTTTAAGATTAAAATAGAAAGAATTTTTAATTAAAGATGGTACAACAGTATCTGATGGCCCATCTTTATTCAAGACTAGGGGGTGTATTTCAACCCAGGAGAGTGGGGCTTTTTAAATCAGAAAGACTCATAAACCTATTCACAAAGTATGTTGACCTATGGCCCATGCGATTCGAAAATAGAAAATTATTTTAAAAAGATAATAATACTAAGTTATTAAACCATTAAGTTCTTAATAATTAAATAGTTGTTATTAGTAAAGGGAGGTTGAATTTATATATTAACTAAGTCCATTTAAGTGTTTGTTGTTGTTATTAAAGAAAGGGGTGGAATTGCAATATAAGGCCTGTTAATTTGGCCCATCTGATTTTCTTTTGAAAAAAAAGAAGTATTATTATTTAAAAAATTGTTTATTATTATTATTTTAAATAAATAAGTAATATATTTGTTTTTAAGAAAAAAAGAAAACGTAAAATCAACGCTAATAAATTAGTTAATTAACTTGTTATTGTTGCTTTTTTTATATTTTTCTTTTGTTGTTTTGCAAAAAGGCCAATTGGGCCTGGTTTAAAATTAAATTGTTTCCTTTCTATAAGTAAAAGAAAACAACATAAGCTGGGTTGTATAAAATAACTAAGTAGCGCATGCCCAATTCCATATAATCAGCACCGACCCAGAATAAATGAACAACAACTGTTTCTATTAGTGCACGGTTTCCTCCATAAACAATTGTTAGAATATAGTTTGATTCTACAACCCTTGGTTAGAGTTTTAATGGTAACAAATACAAAGAATAAATAAATACAAAGAACAAATATGCTCCTTAAAAATATGTTTTATGTATGCAGAAGTTCTGATCATATCAGCATCAGAAGATAAGCCATAAAGTATTACACGCTGAAGCAATCAGATTATACGCTGGAGATTGGTGATCAGAACTTGCGCTCAATTATAGTAAACTCTGATTCTGAACAAGAACATATCAAACCAAGTCATCAATATTCTGAAGTGTCATCAGCAGTAAGGAGAAAAGACTCTGAAGTGTTACTGAACATTCAAGACAGAATTAATGCCAACGGCTTTCTTCAGACAGAATCTTCTCCAAAAGGAAAGTGTGTTAATGACATTAAACTTGCTTTATGGACAATGTCATTACATTGCCTATATAAACAAGTCAGCTTGAAAAATGAGCACGAACGTACACACAACAATTTTCTAAGATTACTAACCACGCATACTCAAGCTCACGCAAATTCATTCTTTATTCTAAGCTATAAACCTGTGTAATTTATCACAGTTGTGATAAACTATTTTTGTTAGAAAAACAACAACACAATTTGTTTAATCATTTTGTAAAAGAGATCCTTGAGATTAACCGGATTGTGGTTGTACTCAAGAAGACTTTAACAGTTGTTAAAGTAGTTTTTGTAATCTTGTTGAGATTAGTGAATTAAGACCTCGTTGGAGAGAGGCGAAATCACCTTGACGGGTGGACTGGACTAGTTTGAGATCAAACGAACCAGGATAAAAATACTGTGTCATTAAGCTATTTTAGATCCCAATTTTTCAATTCAACCCCGCCCCCCTTCTTGTTTTTTTCACATCTTCAATTGGCATCAGAGCGCCTAGTTCTGAGCTTAAACACTTAACCGTGTCAGTACAAGATTCAAGCATCAGAAAAACACTATGGTGGGACGAAGCCAAAACATCAGCAATGACAACAATGAAGACAGGGGTAGATTCAGGGTAAACCTCCAGTCTTTGATGGAGAAAACTTTGACTACTGGAAAGACAGAATCGAGAGTTTCTTTCTGGCCCATGATGCTGATCTGTGGGACATGGTGACTGATGGATACACACATCCCGTGGATAGACGTGGTCAGAAGATAGACAGGAAAATGATGTCTGGTCAGCAAAAGCGTGAATTCAGAAACCACCACAAGGCCAGAACAATTCTCCTCAGCTCCATCTCATATTCAGAATATGAGAAAATATCAAACAGAGAAACTGCCAAGAATATGTTTGACTCTTTGAGAATGATGCATGAAGGAAACATTCAAGTCAAAGAAACCAAGGCCCTTGTGCTCATTCAGAAGTATGAGGCATTCAAAATGGAAGATAGTGAATCTATAGAAACTATATTTTCAAGATTTCAAATTCTTGTTGCTGGTCTAAAAGTCCTTGACAAAGGGTATTCTACTGCTGATCACGTTAAGAAGATCATCAGAAGCTTGCCAAAACAATGGAGGCCAATGGTCACAACACTTAAGCTAGCCAAAGATCTCAACAAAAACTCTCTGGAGGAACTTATTAACTCCCTCAGAAGTCACGAGATAGAGCTACAAGAAGACGAACCTCAAAAGCAAGGAAAGCCATTAGCTTTAAAATCTAACAGAAAATCTGACTCCAAAGTTTTGCAGGTTGTAGAAGAAACCTCTGATGGATCCTCATCAGAAGAAGATGAATTGTCTCTTCTCTCCAGAAGGGTGAACCAACTGTGGAAGCAGAGACAAAGGAAGTTCAGAAATCCCAGAAGATCAGAAAATCAGAATGAATCTTCATCCAGATACAGAAGGTCAGAATCCTCCTCTGGACACAGAAGATCTGAAGGTTCTTCAGGATACAGAAAGCCAAACAACAAAGACATCATCTGCTATGAATGTAACGAGCAAGGGCACTACAAAAGTGACCGCCCAAAGCTTCAGAAGGAAAAGCCCAAAAAGAAGTTTCTCAAGGAAAAGAAGAAAAGTCTCATGGCTACATGGGATGATTCTGACAGATCTGAAGCTGACTCAGAATCAGATGATGAAAGAGAAAGCATAGCTCTCATGGCAAACTTATCAGAAGACAGTGAAGCTTCTAGTTCAGACTCAGAATCAGACACTGAAGAGGTATTCCCTGACTTTACCATAAACTTTACTAAGGCTGAACTTGCTGAAAGCCTAAATGAAATTTTGGAAAGGTATCAGCAGATCAGAGTCATATTCAAAAACCTGAAAAGGAATCTTGCTTCTGACTCTGATAAGACTGAGAGTCTCAGATTGGAGAATTCTGATTTAAGAGAAAAAGTTTCAAAATTAGAAAACCAGTTGCAAAACTCTCAGAAGGAAACAATATCTGAAACTCCGAGCAATGCTGATGAGATCATCAAAGAGTATGATCACAGCTTTCAGAAGTTTCTATCTAAAAACATAGACAGAAGCAAGATGGCTTCAATGATCTATGGAGTTAGCAGAAATGGCAGAAAAGGGATAGGATATCAAGGTAAGGTACCTACACCAAAATATTCCATGGACTTAGTTATAAAACGCACACCACTTAATTCACATTTTATATATGGGCACACACATGACATAAAATACACAAGTAGTGATTATTCTATCAAACCAAAATTCAATCAAAATTTTGGTAAAACTAACAAATCAGGACCCAAGAAAATGTGGGTACCTAAGGATAAAATCATACATGTGGCAGATGTCTTTAGCAGTAAGGCTAAGACACCAATCATAGTACCTGGACTCTGGCTGCTCACGACACGTGACAGGAAGAAGGCATATGTTCCAAAGCCTGGAACTTAAGCCTGGAGGCCACGTGGGATTTAGAGGCAATCAGAGAGGAAAGATCATTGGCTCTGGAATAGTAGGTAATGGAAATCTTCCCTCTATAAGCAATGTTTTATTAGTTGATGGATTAATGCATAACCTGTTATCCATAAGTCAATTAAGTGATAATGGTTATAATATAATCTTCAATCAAAACTTATGCAAAGTTGTTAGTCAGAAAGATGGGACTATCCTATTTAATGGAAAGAGGAAAAACAACATTTATAAAATAAAACTTTCTGAACTAAAGAGTCAGAATGTAAAATGTCTACTTTCTGTTAACAACGAGCAATGGATCTGGAATAGAAGATTGGGACATGTTAGTATGAGAAGAATATCTCAGATTAACAAACTCAATCTGGTCAGAGGACTTCCTAACTTGAAGTTCAATTCAGATGCTCTGTGTGAAGCATGGCAGAAAGGCAAGTTTGTAAAACCTGCTTTCAAATCCAAAAATGTTGTTTCCACCTCTAAGCCATTAGAACTTCTACACATTGACTTATTTGGACCAGTCAAAACTGCTTCAGTCAGTGGCAAGAAGTACGGGTTAGTAATCGTAGATGACTATAGCATATGGACATGGGTAAAGTTCTTAAGACACAAGGACGAGTCACACTCTGTGTTTGTTACCTTCTGCAACCAAGTTCAGAATGAAAAAGATCTTAGAATTGTCAAAGTCAGAAGTGATCATGGTGGAGAATTTGAAAATAAAGATTTTGAATTATTCTTTAATGAAAAAGGAATTCTACATGATTTCTCTTGTCCTAGAACTCCCCAACAAAATGGAGTTGTAGAACGAAACAAAAGAACATTACAAGAAATGGCCAGAACCATGATCAACGAGACTAATGTTGCTAAGATCTTCTGGGAAGAGGCAATAAACACAGCGTGTTACATTCAGAATAGAATCTCCATAAGACCTATTCTGGAAAAGACTCCATATGAATTGTGAAAGAACAGAAAGCCCAACATTTCTTATTTTCACCCATTTAGATGCACATGTTTTATTCTGAATACAAAAAATTATTTGAACAAGTTTGACTCTAAAGCACAAAAGTGTATTATGTTAGGATACTCTGAACGCTCGAGAGGGTACAGAGTATACAATACAGAAACACAGATTGTTGAAGAGTCAATCAGTATTAGGTTTGATGATAAGCTTGACTCTCAAAATTCAAAGCAGAATGAATTCCTTGCAGGTATGGAAGTTGAACTCACAGGTACTGAAGACAACTCATCAGAGGCTCTCAACAGAGACACTCCCTCAACAGCAGAAAGAGTCACTACAAGCAATCTAGCATCGACTGTTGATCAACTCTAAAAAAGACTATCCAGAAGCAGCATTGATCACCCAGAAGATACAATATTGGGAAAGAAGGAAGATCCAATCAGAACAAGATCAACATTCAGAAACTCTGAAGAATCCCTCATGGGACTGGTTTCTCTGATTGAACCAACAACAATTGATGAAGCACTTCTGGACAATGACTGGATTCTGGCAATCCAAGAGGAACTAAATCAATTCACCAGAAATAACGTATGGGATCTGGTTCCCAAACCAAAAGGGTTCAACATCATTGGTACAAAATGGGTGTTCAGAAATAAACTGAGCGAGCAAGGTGAAGTCATCAGAAACAAAGCACGACTGGTAGCACAAGGTTATAGTCAGCAAGAGGGGATAAACTATACCAAAACTTTTGCTCCAGTCTCCAGGTTATAATCTATCAGACTTTTAATATCATTTATTGTTAATAAAGGTATCACTCTGTATCAGATGGATGTCAAAAGTGCATTCTTAAATGGCTATATAGATGAAGAGGTATACATGCACCAACCCCCTGGTTTTGAGAGTTCTAAAAATCCAGAATATGTTTTCAAACTAAAGTCACTCTATGGTCTGAAACAAGCTCCCAGAGCTTGGTATGAAAGACTAAGTAACTTCCTGTTAGAAAAGGAATTCACCAGAGGGAAAGTGGACACGACCTTAGTCTGTAAGACAGTTAAGAATAACATGTTAGTTTGTCAGATTTATGTTGATGACATCATATTTGGGTCTATTAAACCCTCTCTAGGAAGAGAGTTTGCTAAATGTATGCAGGCAGAGTTTGAGATGAGCCTAATGGGGGAACTCAAGTTCTTTCTGGGCATTCAGATAAATCAAACTCCAGAAGGAACGTACATTCATCAGAGCAAATATGTCAGAGAACTTCTAAGGAAATTTGATCTTTCAGAATGTAAGCCCTCAAGGATTCCAATGCATCCCACGTGCATTCTGGAAAAAGAAGAGGTAAGTAAAAAGGTAGAACAGAAGGTCTACAGAGGTATGATTGGTTCTCTTCTCTATCTGACGGCTTCAAGGCCTGACATTCTATTCAGTGTTTGCATTTGTGATAGATTCCAATCAGATCCTAGAGAATCTCACTTAACAGCAGTTAAGCGAATTTTCAAGTATCTGAAAGGTACTGCTAATCTGGGTTTGTTTTATAGAAAATCAAGTGATTACAGCTTAGTAGGATATTGTGATACTGACTTTGCTGGAGACAAAGTAGAACGTAAAAGCACTTCTGGAAGATTCTAGTTTCTGGGAGAAAATCTGATCTCATGGTCCAGCAAAAGACAATCCACAATAGCATTATCAACAGTAGAAGCTGAATACATAGCAGCAGCTGGATGTAGTACGCAAATGCTTTGGATGAAAAGTCAACTTGAGGACTTCAATATATTTTAGAGTAACATCCCTATCCTCTATGACAATACTTCTTCTATTTGTCTTAGTAAAAATCCTATTTTGCATTCTAGGGATAAGCATATAGAAATAAAACATCATTTTATTAGGGACTATATTCAGAAAGGGATTCTTAACTTAAAATTCATTGACACAGACCATCAATGGGCTGATGTCTTTACAAAACCTATTTCTGAAGATAGGTTTAACTTCATTCTGAAGCATCTCAGCATGAAGCTTTGCCCAGAATAAATTGTTTTATTTACATATCTTAACCTTCAAAATTTTAGTTATTTTCTATGAACTACTGATCAACCTGCCTTTAGAATTTTAGAAGTACATATTGTATCAGAATCTATCCATGAAGATCTGAGCATTTCATTTCAAGGATAGAAGTGTGTTGTTCACGTAAGCAAACAGTTGTCATCCATTCATCAGCTACCTTCTGAGGCTGAACACGCGTTCACTTTTCTGAAAGGTCAAAAGCGTTGATTGGGTGGATTGAGACACATGTCATGGATAACCGTTCCAATATCTTTCTGAATCCCCTAAAATCAGTTATCATTAATGCTTATAATCATGACTAATTGTTTCTCTCTCTTATAGTTTATGCTTTCAAAAATATATTTAAACTCAAGTTTCACTCTTTACACTCTTTCACTTTTACTCTTTCAATACCTTCTAATTGTTTTCAGTTCGTATTTTCAAAAACCCTTTCATCTTTCTCAAATTTCTTGTGTGAGCATGGCTTCTTCAAGCGTCCAAAACACCAGTACTCAGGGAACTGCTTCTATGGAACAGTATGAAGAACCATACAGAACTCTACTCACGCCCATTGACAACCTGGAAGTTCTTTCAGAACTGATTGTTAATTTTGAAAGTCTTCAAGAAAATGGCTTCAATCTCTCTGAAGAGGTCAATGCTCAAGGATGGAACATATATTTTGACCGTCTTCTAGGGCCAACGTTTCCAATTCTTGTCAAAGAATTCTGGATTCATGCCTCATCCTCAAATCATCAAGTTACCTAGTATGTCATGGGGAAGAAGATTGTCATGAAGACCTAATTTCAAGACTTATTGGTTACAACGGTGGAGGTGTCAGGTGTATAGACATGGCTGAAAGATGTTCTGATGTTGCTTCAATTGCAAGGGAAATATTCACTCTGGGTCTACCCTCCAGCAAGATTAGGGATCTGAAGGATCATCACAGAATCTGGGCTAAGATGATTCTGGGATGCATCAACCACAGGAAGCCTACCAGATCTCCTGATTACATAAACATTGATCAGCAGTTTCTGATCTACTTTATCTCCAAGAAGACTAAGGTAAATCTTCCTCACTTGCTATTTAATCATCTGAGGACCAGTGTAAAGGAGACAAGAGAAGATGAGTGTACCAAAAGGGACTGGATATCCCTAGGAAGACTCATATCATATATTCTGACAAAGAATAGGCTGATAGAGCATCTGATTGAAGCACAGGAAATTAGCTCACTAGAAGCAACTGTTGGGAAGCCTCTGAATGCAAAGAATCTGAAAAAGATGAAAATTATGGAGAACATCAAGAAGGAACCCAACATTACTTTTTTTGCAACCATCACTTCCAAAAGAATTCCTCTGGATGATTTTCCTCTTTTCTCGGAGATTGACTCCAAGCCTGAGATAATTGTCAGATATATGGATGCGTGTAAGGAAGATGGCACTGCACCAGGGTTAAACATCCAAGACTTGCATCAGGTGGCTCCAGAAGTTGTTTTGAAAGACCAAGAAAAGGAAGGCAGCAGCAGAAGGATCATCCCAAAGGACTCCAAAAGCTGCTAAAAAGAAAGGTAATCCTTCTTCTGTTACTGTTTTAGAATCAATAACTATATCAACATCTGAACCCATAACTACCCAATCAGAACTTCCAACCCCACAAACGTTTGATGACTTTGACATAGGGTTTGATCCATCAGAAACTCTAAGTCTAAGAGAAACTCACTCCCTTCCTATCAATCTAAATCCTGAACCAACTCAACTAGAACTTGCCAAAGTTCTGTCAGATATTGACTCTATTGACCAAGATATCTCAGCTCCCACACCATAAAATCCAAATCCTCTAATCCCTGATAATCCAAACTCCGAAACTACAACAGATGTTCCACAACCAGATATTCCATTACCTCTCTCTCCACAACAAGATATTCCTCATCCACCATCACCTCAACCTGAACAATCACAACCATAAGTTCAAACTTCTGAGAACCAACCATCTGAGACCCATGAATCAGCACCTCACAATGTTTCATTCAACCAATCTGAAGAACCTACTTCAGATTCAGATATAATCCCTATTCCAGGAATCACTGAACCACTTGCCATCCTCATGCCTCTCACCATCCTGGACATTCCACAAATTCCTTCTTCTTCAAATCCACACCACCAAATTCCCCAACTAGTCCAATCATAATACTCGACTCTCCCACTCCTTCACCCAAGAGCAATCCAGCTGACAACGCAAGACTGGTCATTGATCTAACTGCATTGGAACGATTAGCTGCTATATCTCACAAAACTGCCATTCCCAAACCAAAACCAACTGAACCCACACCAGATGTTGGTACAAGTTTGTTGATGTTTGAAACAGGAATGTAGGACTGGATAACCTCCTTGAAGCATGCTAGTCTAGAGATGACTAATCCTGCTGCTTCTGATTATCTATGGATAAGTTTCAGAAACTGGATAAATTCTGAAACATTGAAGCTAAAAGAACAGAGCTATGAATAGGTTCAATGGAATTTTAGTGATATGCTAAAGGTTTTTGAAGACCAAGTTCTGAGCCATCTGCTCAAAGAGATTCTCCCTCTGGATAATGCTCCCTGGTCAAAACTTCGTCTCTCAGATGAAGTTCAACCAGAATTAGAAGGCCTCACTCTAACTGCTGCTCCAGAAGAGATGATCTCAGCAGAAGAAATGGTTCAATGTGATCAAGTTGCAGAATGCTCTGAGAAGCGTCCAGATACTGAAGATTCTCCAGCTCCTTCCTATGACAGGCAAACTCTGGAAGAATTGAAAAGAGAAAATGATGTTATCCAACAAAGTTTGGATAAGCAGGAAGACACAAACAAAGAAATCAAAAGCATTCTGAGAAAACAAGAGGAAACTAACACTCAGATCAAGGGCTTGCTGGAAGCTTTGTTCACACGCCTTCCTCCTCCCTCTTAGATTCTATTTTGTTTTAAATCTGTTTATTTGTAACATTTGTTTTACATTGCTTCTTGTTTTTTTTATATAAATCAATTTTTTTTGCTCTGATTATATTGCCTTTTTGATAACTGACAAAAAGGGGGGAGAAAGTAAGATATTTTCAATAACGGTTTACTGAGACAGAAGTCTCAAACATTCTAGACTACTTAACCTCTATCTTCTGAAAAGCTTGAACAGGTACAAACTCTGATGAAAGACGCAGTTAAACTCTAGTGCTCAAAGACTCAAGGAACTTAAGGGAAGTAATCAACTCAGGGGGAGTTTTTCTTCTCTATTCTAAACTTTTTATTCTTTATTTTCTAAATTGAAAATTCTGGTTTTTGTCATCATCAAAAAGGGGGAGATTGTTAGAACATAGTTTGATTCTATAACCCTTGGTTACAGTTTTGATGATAACAAATACAAAGAATAAATAAATACAAAGAACAAATATGCTCCTTAAAAATATGTTTTATGTATGCAGAAGTTCTGATCAGATCAGCATCAGAAGATAAGCCAAAAATTATTACACACTGAAGCAATCAGATTATACGCTGAAGATTGGTGACCAGAACCTGCACTCAATTATAGTAAACTCTGATTCTAAACAAGAACATATCAAACCAAGTCATCAATATTTTGAAGCATCATCAGCAGTAAGGAGAAAAGACTCTGAAGCGTTACTGAACATTCAAGACAGAATTAATGCCAATGACTTTCTTCAGACAGAATCTTCTCCAAAAGGAAAGTGTGTCAATGACATTAAACTTTCTTTATGGACAACGTCATTACATTGCCTATATAAACAAGTCATCTTGCAAAATGAAGCACAAACGTACACACAACAATTTGCTAATATTGCCAACCACGTTGTTGTACCCCAAAATTTGCCCTCCCATATTCTTCAAGGTTTGTCAAGAATCATCTTCAAATGGTTCAAGACTACTCAAGGATTGCACAGTCCAAATGCCTCCTAAGCCAGTCAAAATTAGGGTTTTGTTTCTTCCAAGGAATTTGAGGTTTTCAATGGCTCAATCAAGTCCCATAGGCCTATATACATTGTCAAGCACCTACATGTCAAGTTTCAAGACTCACAGTGCCAAATTCCACAGTCAAAAGCCCTATTTGCTCTACAGTCAACTGCAGGGGTAAAATGGTCATTTTGCAGTCAAAAGTCAGAATTTTTGGTCAACATCTTATTTTGAGCTCACAATCATCATTTGATCAAGTCTTGATCATGATTCCACAAGCATGGCTCAAAACTCATCAAGATGCAAAAAGTTACTAATTTTGGACAGCAGAAAAGTCAACTGTATCTTGACCAAGGCATAACTTTTTCATGGTTCATCAGAAAAATCCCATCCAATGCTCATTTTGAAGGGGATGACATTTCCTATAACTCATCTTCACATTCCAAGTCCAAGAAATGCTCTCACAAAAAGTTATCAATTTCTACATTATAGGTCATTTTCAAAAGTCAACAAAAAGGCACTTTAAGTCAATGACCATAACTTAAGATTGGTAAATCCAAATGACATGGTACCAAAGACATTGGTTAGAGGACTTCAATACCTTTCCAAAATGTCAAAGAACATGTTCATATGATCAAAATTGAGCAAGATATGCATTGGAGAAATTGGGAAATTTTTGTGAATTTGCAAAAGTCAACTTTGCTCAAAACACCTTGTTTTTGCTAATGGGCCTCAAATTCCTTCTTGAAACTTTATCCAAGGCCTATGCACGACCCATCAAGCTTAAATTGATTTATTTTCTTATTTTTTATTAATTATTTGAATTTTTAATCAATTTTAATTCATTTAATTAATTTAAAATGTAGGAAATTCAAAGATTTGATTTTTCAATCTTTTGGTGAAGCAAACAAGCTCAATATATGCTGGCAAATTCGTGTGCACATCAAGGGGACAAAAATCTCCAAGTTTGGCAAGTTTTCTCAATAAAAAAGATTGAAAAATATTTGATTTTCAATCAAATATACAAACATCAATGCAATGGATTTCTTGGCCAAGATTTAACCTAATTCTATTCTACTATATATGCATAAGCTAAACCTAATGCCATGGAGGTGAAAGCTGCTGCAGAAAGGCCATAACAAATTCCAAAAAAATTCAAGAAAATTTGAAAACTGTTTTCCACATTCCAAGCCAATTCAAAGCATTATAGTGATTCAAATACATTGTTGGGAGTGTGAGGAACGATTTGCAATCAAAACCAAGCTTCATAGCTCAAGAGATCGTTGCAAACAGTTTCACGGTTTGAAGCATTTTTCCAAAATCGTATACTTTGATTCATGCATATTTAACATGCATTTATGATTGTTTTGTGTTAATAGGACTCATACGAAGCTAATGGTATGGTTTAATTGCATTGAAACGCCCTGAAACAGAAATTGCCATTGATGAATTCTAGGGTTTCCAAGCTTTCAAATTAGGGCTTTGCTATACAGGAAAAATTAGCACCTCTAAGACCTATGGTTGAAATCGTTGCAACCAGATGAATTGAATGCCATACTCGCTCCATATTTATGTAGCCTAGGGAGCTAATCACTATTTTTCCTCATCCTGTTTTGTGGGGGTTAAAAACCCCCCGCTATCTAACTTTGCTTTTGCAGGAAACGTGAGGAAGATGATGACGTGCTGCTTCATGGTTGGGCCATTCAAAAAATAGCGCGCGTTTTGTTTGTTTTCAGGATGTTACTTGTTTTCCATATATTATTTTCATTGCTCATTATAATAACAAAGCGTGCATGATGGCTTAGTGGTTGGTGTGTTGGATGTGCATCATTGGGACCTGGGTTCGATTCCCAGGTCCATCCAATATTTGTTTCATATTTTTCCTAACGTGATTGTATGCAGGCTTTAAGCAGCATTCCACCATGCTCTTCACTCATCCAAATGCCATGTGTCTACATGCACCAATCCAGTGGTCAGAGATGATGAACACCATGTTCCTGGTCAACCCTGCGCCTAGGCAACTACCAAAGTCAAAGAGGCTTGAGTTTAGTTGGCCAGAATTGCTTCTTCACCCCCCAATGCTGGCCCAGCACCCCTGGTTTCTCTATTCCTTTTTCTTTTACATTTTAATTTTTATTCTTATTATTTAATTATCATTATTATTATTTAACTCACAAATTAATTAATTTTCCTAATAAATTCAGACCATTAAAATGTAAATATTTTTTTATTATTATTAATTATTAATTTCACCTTAATTCATTATTTGGTAAATAAATTCTAACAAATTAATTAGTTAATTAGGTTAAATTTAACTTTTTTTTTCATAATAAATAAAATAAATTAGAATTAGGTTTTACTCACTTTTGACTTTATTTTATTTTTATTTTTATTTTTATTAAAAACATTCAAAAACTAAAAAATATTTTTTTCTTTTAATTAATTAATTAATTAGTTTTAGGTTTAATATTAATTAATTGCAAAAAGGACTAAAATTCCATTCTTTTCTCAAAAAGGGTCAAAACCCTAAGGACGTCCCCGATTCAATTTCTTTCGCGCATATTTATTTTGATCATATTTCTGTATCTGTTCCGAGAATGTAATAGATAATTAGGACTTTTATCGCTTTCTTTATTTTCTTGCATTTATTTTCCAAAGGGTTATGTTTTTGGCAATGTAAATACCCGACGCCTTGTAATAGCGTAGATTTATCTTTCCGCAATTTGTTTCCCGCAAATTATTAACTGTTAATTATGCATGCAAGACTTGTATGAAAAATAAAACCAACTCGTAGCTTACAATGATACATGTTCAAAGATAATTTAAATGAAACCTGACACACATGCACATGCCACTCCTAGGGTACGCCTCACTTGGTTGCCTCGACGTGGTCATTGAGTATAGGGTGTTTTAGAGGTCGCCCTCCTGTCTAAAGATCCAGTTGCCTCGAAACGGTTGCCTCGGATAAAAAGGATCTAGGACATTAGGGTTACCGCTAAGGCGTCCTACTATTTCTTTGGTGACCACACATGTCCCTATAATCGAATTGACCCAAAAAACTCTAACGACGGTGCTGCCTACTTCTCAATAGTGGGATAGTACTGTCTAAAGGACTCTTACACAACTTAATTCCTTAGAGTAGGTAGATTTCTCCTGGGTACTTGCTCTTTCAAAAAACAAAAACAACTTTTCGCACCTACACTTTCAAAAAGTTTTCAAACAAATACTTCATACACTCTTGAGGACTGATACAAGAGTTACCTAGAAGTTTTTCAAACGAACTTTTTCAAAACCCACAAACACAAGAAAAGCAAACAATTTTTGAAAACATAGTGAGCAAGTACCGAAGAGCCCGTGGATAACCACGGATAGAAAGGGTGCTAATACCTTCCCTTTCTATAATCTACCTCCCGAACCGAGAAACATCTCGAAAAGGAATTTTGATGTGCTTTTGTCCTTTCCCTGTTGGAGAACATAAAAGACGGTGGCGACTCTTGCTTACCGCGACATTTCGCGAACCAGCATTTCAAAACAGTCAGTTATATTCCCACCGATCACAGAACTGGCGACTCTGCTGGGGACACTTAATAAGTGAGGTGTACCTTAGGATTAGACCACTCTTGTTTTCAATTGCTTGCTTTGTTTGCTTTAATATTGTGGGTTCGCATCGGAGTTTCATAGATCCTAACCCGGATCTGGGGGATACCTTTTAGAAGTAGCAACAAACTGTGAGGGAACTGTGCAGGGTATACCGACATGGTTGAAGCAGTTGCTACATTGATGTGGCACTTTGGTGAGTACCGGTAACCCTTGAGTCAAGTCAAGGAGAGTACAGGGCCGCCGCGTGGTGTCGCGAAGCATCAACTGACCTTAGAACCTTACTTGACCATCCTGGCCTCTTTAGGGGTAGTGAGGTGACCAACTTTGGTGCAGTCCGAAGTTGGTAGATACTCGATACTACACTCATTAAGGGTTGTTTTCTTGGAATATTTTGATCGCCAGTCCAATGGCTAAATCAAAACAATGAACATAGAAAACAACCCAATGATATTGAGCTCCTTAGAACCCGGTTACTTTTGATAGGACAGGTTTTGAGCCAACTAACTTCAAGAGGGTAATACTTAAACTTCATTCTGGCCTGAACTCTAAGGGCTGTCTTGTGTGACTTGTGTGCCTTCAAACTTGAACTACTTGCATATTCTTGTTATCTGACAACATGAGTTCCTTGCAGGTTTTGTTTACAGTCCTTAATCTGGACTTATTACAGGGCTTACTTACACCTCACACCTTTGCATCCGCGTACATAACATCATACATATCATAACATCATACCATAGCATTTCCTTAACCATTTCAAGGATCTCAAGGGTTTGTGATGCAGGTCATGATGGACCAAATGTCTAGCAAGGGGCAAAGGGGATTTATTTTCCTCTAACCAAGGTGGTCCAGAAATCCAAGCATGATAACTTGAGTCAGGGGCTATGACCCACTCGATATGGTGAGCCTTGACTCTTGAAGAAGGACTCTAAACAATATGAAGTTCCTTCCATCAAGATACCAGATTCAAATTCTAACAATTTTATTGTTTGCCCCGCGAGATCCTTGAAAACATTGCATACATATATCATACATATCATTGCATTACAGGTACCCTCTTTACAGGTCACTTATCTCCTTCGCTGTTTATTTCAGCAATGGCTTGCCAACAAAACAACCAGGATCTTCATGCTCAAGAGACTCAGTTCAGGGAGATCTTCCTAAGCCTATCCAAGGGGCAGGAAGAGTTGAGAACACTCCTCATGGGGAATTTGGTCAGGAAAAGTCCTGAAGACGATAAGGACGAACGGCTGAAACGTCTGCAAGCTGAGGTAGATACAATGATAACCCAGATGTTGGGGCAAATGGCTCTTATCCAAGACTTATCTCAAAGACAAGGAGAGCTCAGGGTTCTCGTCAACCAACTGCTTCGGGATAACCAACTGGGGAAAACATCTAAGGTTGAAGAGCAAGTCATCATTAAACTCCCTTTGAGACAAGAAGACAAAGGAAAAGCTCCTTTACTTGCTTCAGGGTCACCAGCCCAGCAACAACCTCGCCAGCATCAACGGGGTAATCGGCGCCAGCGAAATGCGCCTGGAAGACATTTCTCTGAGACTGAGATACCATCATCTTTGATACTAAAACGCCTGTTGGAGGTCAACCTGCTTACATTAAAGGATCCTCCCCGAAATCCCAACACCTTTGCTCCCACCTATCATCCCTATGAAAGGTGTGCATACCACTCTGACAGTCCGGGACATGACACCAACGACTGTTGGACTCTGAAGAACAAGATCCAAGACTTGATCGACGGAAGGGTGCTGGAGTTTATGCCGGATGGTGAGATGAAAATCTTCTGCTGAGAATTCCCCATCTGAGATGACTAGTTCAAACTAAGAAACTTTTGTTCATTCGAATGTTCAAGTTGTATTTTTCTTTGATTGTTCAAACATTTATTCATGTCAAACATTGTTATTTCATTAATGCATCGCATATGTCTGTTTTGAATCAATCCATTCGTATTCACTATATTCAAATTGCTTTCAATTTTTGTGATGTTCAACTCCCGATTAAAAATTCTAAACCTTTTGAGGGAGGATGACGAAAACGATACCACGATCTTTACAGTATACTTTTGAACAGACCCCGCTGATGAGGTACATGCATTGTTTCAAATCCTAAACAGTGGAGTTATAAGGAAGATAATCCCTCGTCCACCCCTTCGAGCCAAAGAAGTAGGAGTTTTTCTTTTCACGCAAAATTAAAAACCCTTAATCAAAACCTGGGGCAGGGTAGTTTTCTCAGTTGATCCAGGTGCACAACGAACAGCACCAAAGGAGTCCTTCCAAAACAAAGGATGGGGATGGTTCTGTATAATCATAAGGACAAGCAGTCATTATTTCTCAAAATAAAAGCCCATTAAGTCAAAACCTATGAAGGAGACTTACAAAACTGGGACATCCCGCTGACTGTAATCACAAAAGAAATAGTTCAGGCGAAAGAAAAAAAAACAGGGATAACAAAATCAAAAAAGAAAGAGGTCCTACAAACCCTCAATCAAAAAAGAAATGACTGCCTATTCAAATAAATCGTCAGTATCCGAACCATCACCGGAATAACAGAGAAAAGACTCAAACAAGGTCTA
This sequence comes from Vicia faba, assembly GCA_948472305.1. NCBI lineage: Eukaryota > Viridiplantae > Streptophyta > Magnoliopsida > Fabales > Fabaceae > Vicia > Vicia faba. The sequence continues at coordinate 1,633,052,785 of OX451737.1, forward strand.
ACACACGATTAGCTGAGTTTAGGATTGAAGAACATCACGAATAGCGGGTGGGTACAAATATACTTTGAGCCTTTATCCTTTGTTTCTTAAACCGTGAACCAGGCCACGTTATAACCCTTAAAAGTCCTAGCTGAAGCATGGGTTAGTTCGAAAGCATACTGTTACAAAAGGTATCCTGACTCTTGTAAGGTTTGCTGTAAAATCCTGAGTTGACATCACATTTTACAAGAAAAAAATTCGCTTGTTTTATTGAAAACTGCATTTTCAAAAAAACTTCAAGACAGACATAAGCTTTGCATTCTTAAAATAACATTGTTTGCATATGACTATTTATTCGAACAGCAGAGAAATTCGCACGATGAATATCTTGTGAACAAAAACCTTCTCAACAAAAGGGTCATCTCAAGTGGAAGAAACACTTCCAACCAAGGGGCATACATGATCATTTTCCATCATCTGGGGCAGTCAAGTCAAGATTCAAGGAATCTCTCAAAATGCCAAACAGCCAGGGGCAAATCTCCGTCTGAGTCACTTGGGGCATTGGACGTGAATTCCAGCAACGAATCTTACATGATCAGACATCTTCTGGTAGTATGGCGACACAACACTACTGACAGTGACAACTCCCTGCGCTCTGAGAACGTGGACATAGTCAAAAAAATACTACGCATAATCAAAGACCCGCTAGGTCGAATGGCCTAGGCAAAAATAAGGGCTTTCCGGCGAACCAAAAGGGTTCGGGCAAAAATAAGGGATAAAAAAATGAAAAAATCTGTACACCCGGCAAGTCGAAAACCTGAAAAGGCGGCTTGGGCAAAAAAGGGTATCCCGATGGACTGAAAACCCGAAAGGGCGGTCCAGGAAAAAGTTAGGGATCAAAAGCGTACGACTATGTCCCGTCATCTCGTCACTGGCCTACCAGAAGAAGAGTTGTCAATCGGCAGTTATCGAGACCTCCACAGGTACCTTCTCCCATAGAAGCTGGGGCAATGAGAGTTGTCCAAACTGTACAGCTTCCTTGCTCACCGGGTACAAAGGTAGATTCAGCTGAAGAATTCGACCAAGATACCTTCACTCCCCGCAGAGTAAGACAAAATTCAACAATACTCTCCCCAAGCAGAGTTGGTCTCCCATCAGCCCCGAAAAGGCACAGTATCCCTAACAAGTCAGCAACACTCTCCCCAAGAAGAGTTAGCCTACTGTCAGCCTTAAGGAAGTTGGATATCCCCAGAAGATCCCAATATTCTCCAGCAGAGTATGCAGATGTTCCTAAGCAAGCATCCCCGGCAGTCTTAATATTCCTCAACAGAAATATAAGATTGTTCCCCGGCGGAATACCAGACACCCCAGTGGAGCCATTTCCCCAGCACGGTCTGAAAAGTTTCCCCAGGAGAGTTGAACCATCTCCCCAATAGATCCTGGAAGCTTGTCCCCTGCAGAGTACAAATATCTCTCCCCAGCCATGTTCAGAAGGTTATTCCCCACCAGAATCTAACTGGGTTATCCTCAGCAACTTACAACGGAAAGATCATCCTCAGCGAAGTTCTTTCTATCCCCAGCGGGGTTCATCATCGAAATCCCAACAGAGCTTATCAACGGAATCCCCAGCGGAGTTATCATCAAAATCTCAGCGAAGTATCTCTTCCCACAGAGTAATTCCCCGCAGAGTAATCTCTTCACCAAGTTTATTCCCCAACAGAGTCATCTTCTCCTACCGGTTTATGCTTGCAATCATCATCCCCAGTGGAAATGAAGAACTCTACTCTTCAACATCAGCCCAGGATTCAACGAACTTCTCGGCATTCGTCAAGGATTTATTTTCCCAGACGAAAACACATTCATAAACATTTCGCATTTCATATCTCCTATTCATATACATGATAAAGTGCATACGACACAATCTCATTTATTCTTGAGAACATCATGACATCATGCATTTCATACATCATGACATTGCATACAACTAATGTTTTGCCTTTTCAGGAAAAGGTCAATCCAAAGATGATTACCATCAACCTTTTTGAAGTTCCAGATTCGATACCTGCATCTAGCCAGGGCATATCTGTGAGCAATTGATTGTAGATTCGATACCTGTATCTAGCCAGGGCATATCTGCATGAAGAGATTGAAGATCAACACCTGTATCTAGCCAGGAAGTCATCTTTTATTCTCAGGTCAGAGGTCTACACCTGTATCCAACCAGGAAAGTTATCTCGATCAACCTTTTGAAATTCCAGATTCGATACCTGTATCTAGCCAGGGCATATCTGTAGACGACTAATTCCAGATTCGATACCTGTATCTAGCCAGGGCATATCTGTAGACGACTAATTCCAGATTCGATACCTGTATCTAGCCAGGGCATATCTGTAGACGACTAACTCTAGATTCGATACCTGTATCTAGCCAGGGCATATCTGTAGACGACTAATTCCAGATTCGATACCTGTATCTAGCCAGGGCATATCTATAGACAACTAATTCCAGATTCGATACCTGTATCTAGCCAGGGCATATCTGTGGACGACTAATTCCAGATTTGATACCTGTATCTAGCCAGGGCATATCTGTAGACGACTAATTTCAGATTCGATACCTGTATCTAGCCAAGGCATATCTGCGAGTGATTGATTGTAGATTTGATACCTGTATCTAGCCAGAGCATATCTGCATGAAGGGATTGAAGATCAACACCTGTAACAGGCCAAGAAATTATCTTTCATTCTCAGGTTAGAGGTCTACGCCTGTATCCATCCAGGAAAGCTATCTCGATCAACCTTTTGAAGTTCCATATTCGATACCTGTATCTAGCCAAGGCATATCTGTGAGCGACTGATTAGAGGTCTACGCCTGTATCCAGCCAGGAAAGCTATCTCTACCAACCTTTTGAAGTTCCAGATTCGATACCTGTATCTAACCAGGGCATATCTGTGAGCGATTGATTGTAGATCTATACCTGTAACTAGCCAGGAAAGTATCTGCATGAAGAGTTTGAAGATCAACACCTGTAACAGGCCAGGAAATTATCTTTCTTTCTCAGGTACGCAAGTTCTCGCTAAGGAATCTCTTACGCGATCGACACCCCTGGATGGCATCTTTAAGCCCATCTCCACAATTATCCATTACATATCCAGATGGCATCTATAAGCCCATCCTCCTCTACCAACAATTCCAAATGGCATCTATAAGCCCATTCCCGACAAGGTTCTGTCACATCTCCAGATGGCATCAATAAGCCCATCCTCCCATCCATCATCTCTCCAAATGGCATCCGTAAGCCCATTCCCGACATCACATTGCTGATACTCCACTATGCGAGTGCAAATTTCTGGGCACTCTAGTGTTCAATCATCTTCCACCTTCGGATCACAAAAGGCACGCAAGCCAATCTACATCCTCAGGTCTAAGAAGATTGAACAGGGGCAACTGTTGTACCCCAAAATTTGTCCTCCCATATTCTTCAAGGTTTGTCAAGAATCATCTTCAAATGGTTCAAGACTACACAAGGATTGCACAGTTCAAATGCCTCCTAAGCCAGTCAAAATTAGGGTTTTGTTTCTTCCAAGGAATTTGAGGTTTTCAATGGCTCAATCAAGTCCCATAGGCCTATATACATTGTCAAGCACCTACATGTCAAGTTTCAAGACTCACAGTGCCAAATTCCACAATCAAAAGCCCTATTTGCTCTACAGTCAACTGCAGGGGTAAAATGGTCATTTTGCAGTCAAAAGTCAGAATTTTTGGACAACATCTTATTTTAAGCTCACAATAATCATTTGATCAAGTCTTGATCATGATTCCACAAGCATGGCTCAAAACTCATCAAGATGCAAAAAGTTACTATTTTTGGACAGTAGAAAAGTCAACTGTATCTTGACCAAGGCATAACTTTTTCATGGTTCATCAGAAAAATCCCATCCAATGCTCATTTTGAAGGGGATGACATTTCCTACAACTCATCTTCACATTCCAAGTCCAAGAAATTCTCTCACAAAAAGTTATCAATTTCTACATTATAGGTCATTTTCAAAAGTCAACAAAAAGGTACTTTAAGTCAAAGACCATAACTTGAGATTGGTAAATCCAAATGACATGGGACCAAAGGCATTGGTTAGAGGACTTCAAGACCTTTCCAAAATGTCCCAGAACATGTTCATATGATCAAAATTGAGCAAGATATGCATTGGAGAAGTTGGGAAATTTTTGTGAATTTGCAAAAGTCAACTTTGCTCAAAACACCTTGTTTTTGCTAATGGGCCTCAAATTCCTTCTTGAAACTTTATCCAAGGCCTATGCACGACCCATCAAGCTTAAATTGATTTATTTTCTTATTTTTTATTAATTATTTGAATTTTTAATCAATTTTAATTCATTTAATTAATTTAAAATGTAGGAAATTCAAAGATTTGATTTTTCAATCTTTTGGTGAAGCAAACAAGCTCAATATATGCTGGCAAATTCGTGTGCACATCAAGGGGACAAAAATCTCCAAGTTTGGCAAGTTTTCTCAATCAGAAAGATTGAAAATTTTTTGATTTTCAATCAAATATACAAACATCAATGCAATGGATTTCTTGGCCAAGATTTAACCTAATTCTATTCTACTATATAAGCACAAGCTAAACCTAATGCCATGGAGGTGAAAGCTGCTGCAGAAAGGCCATAACCAATTCCAAAAAAATTCAAGAAAACTTGAAAACCGTTTTCCACATTCCAAGCCAATTCAAAGCATTATAGTGATTCAAATACATTGCTGGGAGTGTGAGGAACGATTTGCAATCAAAACCAAGCTTCATAGCTCAAGAGATCGTTGCAAACAGTTTCACGGTTTGAAGCATTTTTCCAAAATCGTATACTTTGATTCATGCATATTTAACATGCTATTGTGATTGTTTTGTGTTAATAGGACTCATACGAAGCTAATGGTATGGTTTAATTGCATTGAAACGCCCTGAAACAGAAATTGCCATTGATGAATTCTAGGGTTTCCAAGCTTTCAAATTAGGGCTTTGCTATACAGGAAAAATTAGCACCTCTAAGACCTATGGTTGAAATCGTTGCAACCAGACGAATTGAATGCCATACTCGCGCCATATTTATGTAGCCTAGGGAGCTAATCGCTATTTTTCCTCATCCTGTTTTGTGGGGGTTAAAAACCCCCGCTATCTAACTTTGCTTTTGCAGGAAACGTGAGGAAGATGATGACGTGCTGCTTCATGGTTGGGCCATTCAAAAAATAGTGCGCGTTTTGTTTGTTTTCAGGATGTTACTTATTTTCCATATATTATTTTCATTGCTCATTATAATAACAAAGAGTGCATGATGGCTTAGTGGTTGATGTGTTGGCTGTGCATCATTGGAACCTGGGTTCGATTCCCAGGTCCATCCAATATTTGTTTCATATTTTTCCCAACGTGATTGTATGCAGGCTTTAAGCAGCATTCCACCATGCTCTTCACTCATCCAAATGCCATGTGTCTACATGCACCAATCCAGTGGTCAGAGATGATGAACACCATGTTCCTGGTCAACCCTGCGCCTAGGCAACTACCAAAGTCAAAGAGGCTTGAGTTTAGTTGGCCAGAATTGCTTCTTCACCCCCAATGCTGGCCCAGCACCCCTGGTTTCTCTATTCCTTTTTCTTTTACATTTTAATTTTTATTCTTATTATTTAATTATCATTATTATTATTTAACTCACAAATTAATTAATTTTCCTAATAAATTCAGACCATTAAAATGTAAATATTTTTTTATTATTATTAATTATTAATTTCACCTTAATTCATTATTTGGTAAATAAATTCTAACAAATTAATTAGTTAATTAGGTTAAATTTAACTTTTTTTTTCATAATAAATAAAATAAATTAGAATTAGGTTTTACTCACTTTTGACTTTATTTTATTTTTATTTTTATTTTTATTAAAAACATTCAAAAACTAAAAAATATTTTTTCTTTTAATTAATTAATTAATTAGTTTTAGGTTTAATATTAATTAATTGCAAAAAGGACTAAAATTCCATTCTTTTCTCAAAAAGGGTCAAAACCCTAAGGACGTCCCCGATTCAATTTCTTTCGCGCATATTTATTTTGATCATATTTCTGTATCTGTTCCGAGAATGTAATAGATAATTAGGACTTTTATCGCTTTCTTTATTTTCTCGCATTTATTTTCCAAAGGGTTATGTTTTTGGCAATGTAAATACCCGACGCCTTGTAATAGCGTAGATTTATCTTTCCGCAATTTATTTCCCGCAAATTATTAACTGTTAATTATGCATGCAAGACTTGTATGAAAAATAAAACCAACTCGTAGCTCACAATGATACATGTTCAAAGATAATTTAAATGAAACCTGACACACATACACATGCCACTCCTAGGGTACGCCTCACTTGGTTGCCTCGACGTGGTCATTGAGTATAGGGTGTTTTAGAGGTCGCCCTCCTGTCTAAAGATCCAGTTGCCTCGAAACGGTTGCCTCAGATAAAAAGGATCTAGGACATTAGGGTTACCGCTAAGGCGTCCTACTATTGCTTTGGTGACCACACATGTCCCTATAATCGAATTGACCCGAAAAACTCCAACGACGGTGCTGCCTACTTCTCAATAGTGGGATAGTACTGTCTAAAGGACTCTTACACAGCTTAATTCCTTAGAGTAGGTAGATTTCTCCTGGGTACTTGCTCTTTCAAAAAACAAAAACAACTTTTCTCACCTACACTTTCAAAAAGTTTTCAAACAAATACTTCATACACTCTTGAGGACTGATACAAGAGTTACCTAGAAGTTTTTCAAACAAACTTTTTCAAAACCCACAAACACAAGAAAAGCAAACAATTTTTGAAAACATAGTGAGCAAGTACCTAAGAGCCCGTGGATAACCACGGATAGAAAGGGTGCTAATACCTTCCCTTTCTATAATCTACCTCACGAACCGAGAAACATCTCGAAAAGGAATTTTGATGTGCTTTTGTCCTTTCCCTGTTGGAGAACATAAAAGACGGTGGCGACTCTTGCTTACCGCGACATTTCGTGAACCAGCATTTCAAAACAGTCAGTTCTATTCCCACCCATCACACACGCATAATCAAGCTCAAGCAAATTCATTCTTTATTCTAAGCTATAAACCTGTGTAATTTATCACAGTTGTGATAAACTGTTTTTGTTAGAAAAACAACAACACATTTTGTTTAATCATTTTGTAAAAGAGATCCTTGAGATTAACCGGATTGTGGTTGTACTCAAGAAGACTTTAACAGTTGTTAAAGTAGATTTTGTAATCTTGTTGAGATTAGTGAATTAAGACCTCGTTGGAGAGAGGCGAAATCACCTTGACGGGTGGACTGGAATAGTTTGAGATCAAACGAACCAGGATAAAAATACTGTGTCATTAAGCTGTTTTAGATCCCAGTTTTTCAATTCAACCCCCCCTTCTTGTGTTTTTCACATCTTCAACAATCACTATAGCGATCAAATCTAAAAAAAACTAAATCATTAACAAATCAAAACCAAGCACAGAACATTGAAACTCAAATATTACAGAAAATCAAATATATCACAAATATCTATTAACACTAAATCAAATCTGAGTATTACAGTAAAACAGAATCAGAAATTACATTCAATACTAAATTAAATCAATTAACAATAACTCTAAATCCCTAATTCCTAAATCTATAATCCCTAATTTGCGTTAACAACCTATAACAGCAAATTCGTTCAAACCCTAAGTAATGAACCTATAAATACAAGACTGGAATTACAGAAAGGGAGGGCGATTACTACAAGAGTACAGAGGGGGAAATTAAGCAGTACAGAAGAAGGGGAAAATCATATACAAAGGCGAGGAGAGATTCAAATACAGTAAAAGGACCGCGAAGAACACAGTACAGAAGAACAGAGGAGATGCAATTGGGGTTCCAAAATATGGAACCCTAATTGTAGCGCTGACCACCAAGCACCATTGTATCGTCACCATCCTCAAACTCTACTACTACAACTGGAACCTATAAGCAAGAAGAAAAACACTGAATTAGTTCAAATCGGACCAAAAAGCTCAGATATCCGAACAGGAAATTGCAAAGGGGTAATCTCGCTTAGCTTTTTTTATTGTTGCTACTGGTTTCGATTTACAGTAGCCAGGGTAGGTTGGTAGAGCCGCCACAGGATTGAGGGTTAGAAGAAGAAGAAGGGTTTGTAACTCGTGAGAGAGAGGAAGTGAGTGCTCTACTATAAATAAACAAACAAAGGAATGAATATTAAAAACATGATATGTGTCCGTCCCAATCCCATATCCGCACACATACTATAACTAATGTGCTCCCCCCAATCTCGTCCGTGTGATGTCGATCAAACGGTCGTTAGGCCAAGTCTCATGGTACTCCCATACTCCCTCACAACACACGATCCACCAAGACCCTTCTCCATAACGTGTTGGGCCTAAGACCAGTATTTTCTTCAACCCCTCCTGCCTTGATTGCTAAACCACAAAACTGTTCACACCCCCTGTTCTGAATTCACATTTGGTCCTAGCCTAGTATACTAATTAACACCCCCTTTTTACCGTTTAGTTGAAAAACGACACCCCCTGGTTAATTAATTTATTTTTCTATATTTTTTTTACAATTCTTTTATTTTCTTCTATTTTCTCTTTATAATATTTATTTCTTTTTTAATAACCATTATTATTGATAATATTAATTTTTTTATAATAATTCAAATTATCATTAATATTAATTGTTATATCATTTTTATTGTTATTATTATTATTATTATTATTATTATTATTATTATTATTATTATTTATATATAAATATTATTATATTAGCATAAATAAGTTATTTTTATTCAAAACTCATGCATATATTTTCTTATATTATTTTCATTTTAAAATATTTTCTTTATCATGCATTAATCAAGAATTTTTGCAATTTATACGATTAAAAAATACTCAACAAATCTCAAACTATTTTTTCACCAACAAACTAATCTAAACAACTATTTATTCATTGGAATGCATGCATTCATAAACACCTGCATACCATATCAAAACTCATCCCGATTTTTCAAAAAAACTCTCTCTAGTTAAACCATGGGTAGAAGAAGATCACCACCTCCTTGGCCTCCATATCAAACAAGAGACTATCAACAAAGAACCCTAGAACAGATCGAGAAAAACTAGGCTGCATTCAAGAAAGATCTAGAACAAGTCAAAGGTGATGTGAGTTCGATGAAAGGAGATCTGAGTCAAGTTTTCATAGCCCTAAAGAACTTCATTGACAAACAAGACCAGATTCCCATGGTAGATTTCGAAGAAATAGCTCAAACGATTGGTGCATCAAGCGGTCACCAACTAAGAAAAGAGCCAGAAGCAGGACCCCACTATCCAAAAAGGCCTGCTTCAGACTCCCCAAAAATACGAGTGAGAAATTAATGTTGTAGCCTCACAACCAAGGGCACCACAACCGTTAATGATCCCACAAGGACAATAACAAGGCAGAAGGCCACAAAGAAATTTTTATCCACTTCCAATGCCATCCAGTCGGTTATTACAACACCTGGTCAAGGAATCCTTAGTGGAACTCACGCCTCTGGCTCCCCCAGTCGGGCCGCTCCTGCGAAAGTACAATGTCAACGCCAGATGTGAGTATCATGCTAACTCTCTGGGGTACACCATAGAATAATGTTGGCCATTCAAGCATAAGGTCCAAGATTTGTTAAAATCTCTAGACATCACATTCGAGAAACCTAACATAAAATCAAATCCTATTCCTTCGCATGATGGGCCGACAATAAATACAATTGAAGTAGTCACTAACTTTGGGGCAACCAGACAAGCAAAAACCTCAATCAACTTGTTGAAGGAGTATCTGTTTGAATGTGGATTCCTGTTGGAATATAATGAAGCCTTCGAGAGAACGCCATAAAATCTAGTGGACCAGGGGATAGTCCAAGTCGGACCATACCCTGAAGAAAAATATAAAGCTACTCTGAAGGGTGAAGCACGTTTTCCTCCGACCCAAGAGACCATTATAGAATATGGCAGACATGTGGCAAAGATATCCAGCAAAGTTAGCACCAAAAAGGCAACTGACTTCATTAGAGAATGCGCCCCAGGAGAAGAATTCAAAAGATGGACTGCCATGGAGATTCCTGAGATCTTTTTATTTCCTAATTAATTTTTCTTGTTTTAAAAAGAACTTATGTCAAGCCCGAGGCATAGGGGTTACTTGTAAGGGTTCCCCCGTTTTGTTTCAGACAATATTTGCAATTAATAAAAGTTATATTTTGTTTTCAATTAAGATCCTTGTCTTTCTTTTGCATTTATTCCTTAAATTTAAAAATGTCAATACTTTCTCTGCATACGCATCTTCAAAATTCATATACTAAAATCTGCACCAAAACATGATAAAGGTGCAAATCCATGCCCAAAACCACCGATAATGTTACTGCTGCGACTCGATATAATTTTGATACTCCTATCAACCAAGCTAAAGAGGAAGATGATAAAGATCTTGAACTCTCTGAGAAAATGGAGAGGGAAATAAAATAAAAGGTGACAATATACAACCGTATCAAGAGGCGATTAAGACCATTAATCTAGGCACAAAGGAAGATTTGAAAGAAATCAAGCTAGGGGCAATGTTAGAGCAAAACGTCAAAGAAAGGACAATCAAGCTATTATCTAGCTCACCAACCACTTCCAGAATATCAACCTATGAATTTCGGCTTTCCAGACAAAGGTGTCATGGTTATAGGTGACTATGAAATACCAAGACCTGACGAAGGACCCAAGCCGGGGGCATGTTGGACACTCATGTTCGCTGGGGCTTCAAATGCACTGGGGCACGGTATAGGGGAAGTTTTGACTTCTCAAAAGAATTATCACAAGCTCTATACTGCAAGGTTGTGTTTTGACTGTACTAACAATATCGCTGAGTACTAAACTTGCATACTAGGACTGGAAGCTGCCATTGATCTAAGAATTAAACACCTCGAAATATTTAGGAGGCTCCGCACCAGTAAATGACAAATGGGATACTAAACATCCAAAACTGAGTCCATATCAGGATCATGTTTTAAAAATGACTGTAGAATTCACAAAGATCACTTTCAGTCACATCCCACGAGAAGAAAATCAAATGGAAGACGCCCTGGCAACTCTCTCAGCTATGTTCATAGTAACCTGGTCAAACCACGAACCACACATCATGATCAGACACTTCTAAGAGCCCTCACATTGTCTTGCTATCAAAGAAGGGCCAGACAACAAGCCTAGGTTTTACGACATCAAGAAGTACCTGGAAAAGCAATAACATCTAGAAAATGCCCCTATCATTGACAAATGAACTCTACGGAAGTTAGCCTCAGAATTCTTTTAGAGTAACGGTTTACTGTACAAGATGAACTACAACATGGTCTAGTACTCAAGAAGATTCCACTACCTAGCCTCCATTCACGTGATAAAAGGACACATAACTACGAAGGTCCATACGTAGTTAAAACAACATTCTTCGGTGGTAGTCTCATCCTCACAACAATGGATGGCGCAGAACTACCGCATCCGGCAAACTCAGACGTAGTCCAAAAACACTATGTATAAGAAGCTCGCTAAGCTCGAACCCTAAACAGACGACTTAGGCAAAAAGGAGCGTCCCGGTGGATCGAAAACCCTAAAGGGCGATCCAGGCGAAAATTAGGGGCATATAAACAAAATAATTATCCCGATGGATTGAAAACCCGAAAGGGCGATCCAGGAAAAAGTTAGGGATCATTCAAAAGGAAATAAAGAAAAAAAAGACAACGATCTAAGAACTGTAACTACGAACCATGAAGGGAGAAATGAATCTGAATCATACAACTCAGAAGCAAAGGAGATAAGATCATTAAAAGGATATTGGGGAACAGCAGCAACAATTATCATTTTTCATTGCCATTTACAGTTATAAAACTTTTTGTAATTACCTCTTTCTAGGAATTGCATCTTGTACTCTCGCCTATTCAGAGGCATATAAATATAACATTTGCTTTCTTTGCATCTTTCAAATTATGTTTTTTCTTTTCTCAGACTTGTTTACAAAATACTACGTTATTACTTGTGGGTATTGTCTTGAAATCATTTCGGGGGAATTAACAAATAAAATCATTTGACAAAACCTTGAAAAAAACATTTTGGTCAGAAAAACACCAAAAGGAAAATCCACGTCTATGTCCATACACATGTTTACTCTTACGTCTATGCTTGCGACACAAGTCTACATTCGCACATTCATCTACGCCTATGCCTGCACTTACAACATAAAAGTTTATACATATGCCAATACATGCGTCTACGTCTACGCTCGCGCTTACAAAACAACAAAATCAATGTTCAAAATCTTACTAACACTTTTTTGCCGTGTTCAAATCAAATTCAACGATGCCACGACAATACAACATACAACGCCATGGGTTGGTAATTCAAAACCAATGGTTTAAAGAAGAGAATGCCAGAAATAGTCCTCATAACATTTCAAGGAATACACGTATTTTACACATATTTCACACACACATTTTGCATATATACAAACATTCAATATGCATACGCTTAGGGTTCCATACATTATACATCATACATACACAGGGTTCCATCTCAATATCAAACATCATACATACACAGACATTCAATACACATATGCTCAGGGTCCCATCTCAATATCAGACATCATACACATGTATTATACAACAAACAAGTAGACTCACCCTTGATTTAGCCATCCAAGGGTCAGTCATCAAAACACACTTCTTCTACCAATCTAACCCACTGCCTAAGACATTGTGCAACAATGCGCTTCCTTGTTCGGTAATATAGACCATTTCCTAAGACGTCGTGCAGAAATGTGCTTATTTATTCCGCAACCCAGACATCTCCTAAGACGACATGCAGCGATGTTCAGAAACAAAACCTAGTTCATTGCCTAAGACCACGGGAAACAATGCAACTTAACCCACTTCCTAAGACATCGTGCAGCAATGTGGTTCCTTGTTCGGAAATATAGGCCATTGCCTAAGACTTCGTGCAACAATGTGCTTCTTTATTCGACAAGGCTGACCATCGCCTAAGAAGACATGCAGCGGTGCTCGCAAGCAAAACTTAGCATATTTCCTAAGACGACATGCAGCGATCCACGAACCTAACTCATTGCCTAAGACATCGTGCAACAATACGGTTCCTTGTTTGGTGATATAGACCATTGCCTAAGACATCGTGCAGCAATGTGCTTCTTTATTCCGCAACCCATACCATCGTCTAAGATGACATACAGCGATGTTCTAAAACCAAAGTTTAGCCTATCGCCTAAGACGACATGCAGCGATTCGTGAACCTAACCCATTGCCTAAGACATCGTGCATCAATACGGTTCCTTGTTCGATGATATAGACCATTGCCTAAGACGTCGTGAAACAATGCGCTTCTTTATTTCGCAACCCAAATCATCGCCTAACACGACATGCAGCGATGCTCGAAACCAAAACCTGGTTCATTTCCTAAGACCTCGGGAAGCAGTGCAACCTAACCCACTCCTTAAGACATCGTATAACAGTGAGGTTCCTTGTTCCCTAATAAAGACCATTGCCTAAGACGTCGTGCATCATTGTGTTTCTTTATTCTGTAACATAGACCATCGCCTAAGACGACATGCAGTGATGTTCGAAAACCAAACCTAGCTTACCACCTAAGACGTCATGCAGCGATTCACGAACATAATCCATGGCCTCAATATCTAAGCAGCCATGCATCATCAATTGTTTCTTTTCATTCATCCCCCAAATGGATGAATAAGAAAAAGCAAACCAAGACACAAGATTTCTCTCAAGATCAAGACCATCTGCCTCGTTATCAAACCCTGGTGAGCGATATATCATCGACTTCACCTATTTCTTCAAGACTCGTAAGGGTATGCTATATCAGCGTAACCTTATGAATGGTCGGACAAATTTTGGGTATTCCAAGTATTCAATAAACTCTCAATCAGAATGCACAAGACTCGCGTTTTCTCGCGTTATTCGATCGGAAGATAATTGAATAGGGAAAGCTGTCGTATCTCAAATTTGCCCTACCTCGATGATTTTATTTTTTAAGATTAAAATAGAAAGAATGTTTAATTAAAAATGGTACAACAGTATATGATGGTCCATCTTTATCCAAGACTAGGGGGTGTATTTCAACCCACGAGAGTGAGACTTTTTAAATCAGAAAGACTCATAAGCCTATGGCCCATGCGATTCGAAAATAGAAAATTATTTTAAAAAGATAATAATACTATGTTATTAAACCATTAAGTTCTTAATTATTAAATAGTTGTTATTAGTAAAAGGGAGGTTGAATTTATATATTAATTAAGCCCATTTAAGTGTTTGTTGATGTTAGTAAAGAAATGGGTGAAATTGTAATATAAGGCCCATTAAGTTGGCCCATCTGATGTTTTTTTGAAAAAAAAAGAAGTATTTTTATTAAAAAAGTTGTTTATGATTATTATTTTAAATAAATAAATAAGTAATATATTTGTTTTTAAGAAAAAGATAAAACGTAAAATCAATGTTGATAAATTGCTTAATTAACTTATTATTGTTGCTTTTTTAATATTTTTCTTTTGTTGTTTTGGAAAAAGGCCAATTGAACCTGCCTTAAAATTAAACTGTTTCCTTGCTGTAAGTAAAAAAAACAACATAAGTTGGGCTGTATCAAATAATTAAGTAGCGCAGGCCCAATTCTATATAATCAGCGCCGACCCAGAATCAATGAACAACAACTGTTTCAATTAGCGCACGGTTTCCTCCATAAACAATCACTGTAGCTATCAAATCTAAAAAAAACTAAATCATTAACAAATCAAACCCAAGCCCAGAACATTGAAACTCAAATATTACAGAAAATCAAATATATCACAAATCTCTATTAAAATTAAATCAAATATGAGTATTACAGTAAAACACAATAAGAAATTACATTCAATACTAAATTAAATCAATTAACAATAACTCTAAATCCCTAATTCATAAAAGGGGAGGGCGATTACTGCAAGAATACAGAGGGAAAAAATATAGCAGTACAGAAGAAGGGGAAAATCGTATACAGAGGCGAGGAGAGATTCAGATACAATAGAAGGACCGCGAAGAACACAGTACAGAAGAACAAAGGAGACGCAATTGGGGTTCTAATATCTGGAACCCTAATTATAACGCTAACCACCGAGCACCGCCGTATCGTCACCGTCCTCAAACTCTACTACTACCATTGGAACCTACAAGCAAGAAGAAGAACACTGGATTAGTTCAAATTGGACCAAAAAGCTCAGAGATTCGAACAAGAAATTGCAAAGGGGTAATCTTGCTTAGCTTCTTTTTATTGTTTATATTGGTTTCGACTTACAGTAGCCAGGGTAGGTTGGTAGAGCCGCCGCAGGATTGAGGGTTAGAAGAAGAAGAAGGGTTTGTAACGCGTGAGAGAGAGGAAGTGAGTGTTATGCTGTAAACAAACAAACAAAGGAAATGAATATTAAAAACATGATATGTGTCCGTCTCAATCCCATATCCGCACGCATACTGTAACTAACATGCTCTCCCCAATCTCTTCCGCATGATATCGATCAAACGACCGTTAGGCCAAGTCTCATGGTACTCCCATACTCCCTCACAACACACGATCCACCAAGACCCTTCTCCATAACGTGTTAGGCCTAAGACCAGTATTTTCTGCAACCCCTCCTGCCTTGATTGCTAAACCACAAAACAGTTTACACCCCCTGTTCTGAATACACATTTGGGCCTAGCCCAGTATACTAATTAACACCCCCTTTTTACAGTTTAGTTTAAAAACGACACCCCCGGGGTTAATTAATTTATTTTTCTATATTTTTTTTTACAATTCTTATATTTTCTTCTATTTTCTCTTTATAATATTTATTTCTTTTTTAATAACCATTATTATTGATAATATTAATTTTTTTATAATAATTCAAATTATTATTAATATTAATTGTTATATCATTTTTATTATTATTATTATTATTATTATTATTATTATTATTATTATTATTATTTATATATAAATATTATTATATTAGCATAAATAAGTTATTTTTATTCAAAACTCATGCATATATTTTCTTATATTATTTTCATTTTAAAATATTTTCTTTATCATGCATTAATCAAGAATTTTTGCAATTTATACGATTAAAAAATACTCAACAAATCTCAAACTATTTTTTCACGAACAAACTAATCTAAACAACTATTTTTTGCAAAAGGGTTCAAACGAATTTTGACTAATCGCGCATTTAGCCAAAATAGTCGCAATCATTACAACCGATCAAAATGCGAGGTGATTCAAAATACATTTGCATTCCCTAAAAAACATCACCCCATACGAACTACGAATTGGGACTCTGATTCCTTATAAGAGGATACATATGTATAAGAATAAAATCGTGGCGAGTTCTCCTATTAAAAATTAAAATCTTTTTCCCCTATTAAAAAATTTTAAAACCCCTTCTTACCTAACTGTTAAACCTAAACCTAAACCTAAACCTAAACCTAAACCTAAACCTAAACCTAAACCTAGTACCCTTAAGAATAAGTTAGATGAAAGGTGTCTAACACATTCCTTTCGTCTAAAGAAGTCTGAAACCTAGAATCTCTGTCTGCGAATTAGGGTTTTCTATTAGATTCCCTTCCTTAGGATAAAAATTAGTAGTGGTGATTCTGATAAAAAAACCAGTCGCAATAGTGTGCCAATTTGTTTATCATGAAAATTGGTAAACAATCGCTGATCTTCCAAAAGAGGTTATTTTGGTTACTTGAAGGATCGATTAGATTGATATTAGGACATATGCTAAGTGTTTTTGGGGTTTTATAAGAAGTCTTAACGTTGTTAATGAACAAGTTCGAATGGACACTAAGAGTAAAGGTTTGGATAAGTTTAAATGCACAGGATGAAGGTAAAGGCTCAGTAAAAACGCAAGTAAAGTACATGATAAAGTAAATTTGCAGTAATTTAAATTAGGGGTGTTCAAATCCAAACCAATCCAAATAAAAAACCAAAAACCGATCCAAAAAACCGAAAACCATAAAAAACCAAAAGTTATTGGTTGTGTTTGGATGTTATTTTATGAAAACCGATCGGTTCGGATTGAATTTCGGATGAATTTTTCAAAACCGATCCAAACCAAATCGAACCGCATAAATATATTTTGATACTTATTTACTTTTTATTAGTATGACATGTTATGTGAATTTATTATTAGATGATAATAATATTTATTAGTTTGGTATAATCTATTTATTTTTATTATTTCAAGCATAATCAATCACTCTCATTTTGTAATATTAACTTTTAATATACTATATGTTATATATTATATCAAATCTATGATTTATTAGTAGTTTTATAATATTAATAAAAATATAATGTGTAATTTGGATATTCAAAAACCGATCCAAATTAAACCGCATAAAATTGGATCGGATCAGATTGGATTTTTTTAAATATATCATCCAAAACCGAACCTTAAGTGAATTAATCTTTGGATCGGATGAGTTTTTGCTTTAAAACTAATCCAAACCGAACCGCGAACACCCCTAATTTAAATGGCTGTAATGGTAAAGTTTGCAGAAAAATGTTAAATGGCAAGGATTGTAAAGAAATGTAAAGACTTTGATTGCAATAAAGTATGGTGATTCAAACGTATATTTTCAATATTCTTTCTCTCACAGCGGATACTTGAATAAAATTGAGTGACTTGTACAATGAGTTGAACACATGAAATTCTACACAAAATTCCTATATTTATACTAGTAATAAGTAACTGTCAAACAATTGCTTCGTTCTAGGATGAGGAATGTGTCATCTGCATGCTCTTCGACCCCTATCTTGATGTCACATCGCTTTTCCCAACTTCCAAATGAATTTCCTTTCCCTCCTTTCCTCATATTCAAATCCAATTACTGCTCGTACAAGAGCTTTTTGGTCGAAACTATCTTTAACTTAGAAAATTCTCTAAGTCTTTTTTCCTTCTTAGCAAAGATGACTTTGACACAACTCCTCTCATAAGCTCTTCAGTCAAAATGTCTCCAGCTTAAATTTCTTCAATTTATTTTTAGCCAATAAGACATATATATGTGAGTGTCGAATTTAGGAACTAACCGTCTCCAATTCAGATTACAAGACTTCACCCACACCAATCTATGATAAAAAATGTACCTTTTGCCGCCATAGCTTTCCACACATCAATAATACCCTTAGACAATAGAATTCTATCTAGTCTACTCCTAACTTTTCCATTTGAATTGATCCAAGTAAACTTATTTCTGGACATAGGTAAATCTACCACCTCCATTAAATCGATAAACTTAGAGAATTCCTCCATTTCTATTCTATTACTATGTGTTCTTCCCCTTCTTTCCTCCCTCTCTTTTTATTGCATTAAAATCTCCCCTACAACCCACTCCCCTACTGACAGTTTCTGCATCCAATCCATCATGCAAAGCCACCTGACTCTCTTATCAGCAAGACAACACGAAGAATAAACATTTATAAAATAAACATTAATACCTTTCCAGATATAATTTATTCCCAAGAAACCTTTGTCTTTGAAACTAAAAGTCGGAACTATGATACCTTTTCTCCAAATAGTTACCATTCCTCCTGACCTACCTTCAGAACCCATCGCAGACCATTCACAGTCATCTGAACCCCAAAAGCTTGAAGCCACTTTCTCCTAGATCTTTATAATCTTAGTTTCCTGGATAAAGCACGTGTCCGCCTTTGCATTTGATATTATATTCCTTCTCTACATTAAACTGTAAATGTGAAAATTTAGGTTTCTTTTCTTCCTGCCGCCATCCCAACACTTTCTTCTCCCATTGTACTGGTCTAACAGAAGAGTTAATCTTCATTGCCCGAGCATATGACTTATCAGTGACTTTCTCTTTTGCTA
Organism: Vicia faba; assembly: GCA_948472305.1. Classification (NCBI taxonomy): domain Eukaryota; kingdom Viridiplantae; phylum Streptophyta; class Magnoliopsida; order Fabales; family Fabaceae; genus Vicia; species Vicia faba. The sequence continues at coordinate 1,633,071,770 of OX451737.1, forward strand.
TACCTCCTCCACCGTGATAAGTCAGATTCATCCCCCCGCGATTCTCCACCACCTCTTTTCCCTTCCTCCCTCCTATTATTTCTTATATGTTAACCTTCACATCTCCTCTGAAATCTTGGTACATTGATATGTATTTTTCTCCCCTTGATAAAAATACTATCCAATTCCACCTCCAACATTCTTGAATCCTCCACCTTCCGGAACCTGACAAAACCATACCTTCTACCTGGTTTATCCCTCTTCGGAGGTATAACTACCTCGACCACAAGCCCAAAATCTTCAAAGATATTAAACATTTCCTTTGCTTCATACTTCTATGGGAATTCCGAGAAGAAAAATCATAAGATCAATTTCCCCTCCTCGCATTCTTTCCCTTTCTTCGAGTCCTAACGACCCTCAATCTTTTTTTTTTGGCATTTTTTTCCGGTTATTCACCACTCTCAAACCCATACTTTCTCTCTTTTTTTTATTCAAGTTCCTAATTACCCCAGTTTATAATATTAATCGAGGGAAAACATTATTATTTAAATTTTTTTATTTTCTATATTTTTGTTTGATATGTATTATAGAATCATATTTTTATCATTTCTGAAATAAAAATATTGTACCTTTTATCCATTTCTGAAATAGAAATATTATATAAAAAATAATCATTGTTTAAATCATTTGTAAAGCGAAAATGACACACATACACCTTATAATTTTACAATAAATTAAAGTTAAAAAAATAATTAACCAACAAAAATAATAACTAAAAGGCAAAGTTTTATAGACCGTCCAAAAGTTCTTTTCGGTAATTTGTCAGTGATTGTTAAACACATATAATTTGAACAACATTTGAAACCAATTAGGATTATCAACAACAACAACATTAAATCTTTACTAAAAAAAATATAAAAAGATAAATGAATATATATATATATATATATATATATATATATATATATATATATATATATATATATATATATATATATATATATATATATATATATATATATATATATATATATATATATATATATATATATATATATATATATGTATTACTAAGTGATATAAAATACTTATTTACTAGTTTTCTCATATTCCCTCTTGATGATCATGACAAATATCATGCACATCATTATCTGAATTATTTTCTTCAGATGAGAGATGTACATGTGTTGCGAAAGAAGGGGTCTAAAAATTTAAATCTTAATTTTCATCACTATCAGGAATAGATTTTGCTTGTAGAATAATTAAACATCTTGTGTTTCAAGGATCAGTGAAATAAAAATTTGTTTTACTTAGAGTTCCATGATGAGTGGTTCGTTCATATAAGTTTCTTTTTGAAGATCAACTCGTATGAATCCTAATTCATCAATTTCTACACAAGTGTTACTTTCAATCCACTTGCACATAAATAAAGGCACTTTAAAAGTAACACAATCAATCTTCAAAATCTTCTCAATGACTCTAAAGTACGCTATAGATGCTAGTACATGATTCTTATCTTTCGAACTAGAGAAGTACATGGATTCAACTTCAACCATAACCCTACTATTTTGCATGGTACTACGGTCGTCCTTTGATTTTCTATAGAATGACTATTTAGTAATGTCATACGCACTACATGTTATTACATTTAACTTAGGCATATATGAAATTCATTTAATTGTCTCTGATGTACTACTCTTTTTAGAAACCCTTTCATGAAACTAATAAGTTATGAAAGTTTTGTTATGCTCTGTCAACAACGTTTTTAACTCATCTGGAGGAATTTTTCCCCGATAATACTTTTGTGAACGAACAAGTAAAGTTGAACTTCACAAACATTATTAAATATATACAAATGTGCTTGAAGAACTATATCTCAGTCAAATGTCTTAAAATTTAAACCTTAAATACCTCTACCATCATATCTTCCATCATGACGAGACTCGGAAATTCCTATAGTGTTCGCTTTTGACAAATAGTTTATACAAAACTTAATAGTTTTTTCTGTAATGTACCATTCAATAATCAAAGCTTTCGAAATATGATGATTCTTTGTATACCCTTTAAAGATCTTCATGTATCGCTCTACCGGATACATCCACCATAAGCAAACTGAACCACTAATTCCAATCTCTCTTACTAGATGAACAACTAAAAGAGCTGTAATTTAAAAAAATGATGGAGGGAAAAACATCTCTAATTGACACAAGATAATTACAGTCTCATATTCTAACTCATCTAAATTTCCAGGATCAATGACATTACTACATATAACATTGAAGAATAAGAAAACTCTGGTTATAGTTACCCGTACATTTTTTGATAGAATGTCACGGACAACCACTGGTAGATATTGTTGTATCAAACATGAAAATCATGAGATTTTAAGCCAACTAATTTGATATCATTCATTGAAACAAGTTTCTTCACATTTGATGATTACCCTTGGGGAACTTTGTTACCCAACAAACAATCGCAAAAAGTTTTTTTCATATTTAGACAGAGTGTGACATGTTGGGGTAAATATGTTCTATTTCCAATATCTTTTGGGGATAACTCTTTTTCCCATACTCATCACCACCATATCTTCATGGGATTTCTTAGTATCTTTTGTCTTGCCTTTAATGTTTAGAAGTGTTTTAATCAAACTATCACATACATTTTTCTACACATGCATCACATCAAGACAATGTCTTACTTCGAGTATGACCAATATGGAAGATCAAAGAACACCGATCTATTTTTCCAAATATTTTGTAATTGGTGGAAGCATGTATCTTCTTCACATATAGGATAAACTTTATGTCCCTTGGCGATGTACTCAGACAAATTATTGTATGAAGGAAAGTCATTGATTGTGCAAACCAACATGGGATGCAGCTTAAAGTTATCACTTGTATACTCGTCATCAACATCAACGTTACTCCCACAAAATTCTTAAATATTCAATCAATGGCATTAAATAAACATCTATTACATTCCCTTGTTGTTTTGGACTCGAAATAATCATTGATAACATCATATATTCGTCCTTCATGCACAACAAATGGGATAGGTTGTAAATCATGAAAAGAACATGCCATGAAGTATGATTAGTACTTAAATTACCAAATGAGTTCATTCGGTCGGTGGCAAGTTCAAGACTAAGGTTCCCTGGCTCAAGGGAAAATCTAGAAATAAAGAATCAATTTTATTCCATTAGAATGAATCAACTACATGGCGAATTTTTCCAGCACATACTCTTTCATATGCATTCCATTTGGTATTATTTACGTCATTGACGTTAGCAAACAATCTTTTAAACCTTTGAATTATCGGTAGGTACCACATCACCTTGGAAAGAACATCATTTCTAGTTACACCGTCATCATTTTCAACACCATTGTCATTTTGCTTGTAGTGTGAATCCCCACACTTCGGGTTTTCCTTCAAGTTTTCATACTATGTGTCATATCTCAAATTTGCCCGCCTTATTTTCTACGGTCAAATAATTTTTAAAATTGCTTTTATAAATTTCTTTGGTTTACTTACACTAATATTTTATATAATTCTACAGTCAGATAAAGTCACGGGTTCGGGTCTTACTGGTTCTATATTTTTAATATTTTTCCTTTCATTTGTTACTAACTTTATTTTCATTTTCAAAATCACATTTTTTAATTATTTAATTACTATTTTCGTTTTCCTTTATTTATTATATTTTAAAAATATTATTTTTTATTAAAACCATTATTTTATATAAAAAATAGTCAAAAATCTAAAAATAAATAAAATCCTTTTTAGATCAAATCTTTTTTAAATTGTATCTTGTACAGAGTCATAAATAGGATCATATTCTTAGACTTGCTGACCAAGATAGAATCAGAAATTCTGAGTTTTTTTTATTTTGGATAATTTCCTTTTTTGGTGTTTTAACATAATTTTTCAGTCTATAAATAGCCCTCTATTTTAATAGAACATTTGTTAATAATTTGTTTTAGTTTTGATGTAAAATTATAAAGTGTGTGTCATTTTGGGTTTTCATTTTGTGTAATTAATGAATATTTGTTGTACAATATTTCAGATTGAGGAATTGACATGTCAAAATGTACAATGTCTCTATTTTAAGAATCTGCAAAATATGATTATGTATTATGTAATATGGTTCTGTAATACAGGTGCAAACGTAAGTAAAAAAACATAACCCCTAGGTTTTAACTTAAAATCAATGTAATAACACTGAGTTATTATCTCGGTTCTACAAAATACCGAGATTTAATATTACGTGCTATCCAGTTTTGAAAATAATAAAAATGTTGTTCGAACCCACGAGCAGATAAATAACCCCTTAACTTTTAAACAACCGAGGTGATAAAGGATATCTTTTCATGACACATTTTGTTACCTTGCTTTCGTAGGTGAAATTAAATGTATTTCTCGTCTGAAGTAAGAAGCGTTATTTGTAGTAGTGAAATTTTGTCATGAAATGAAATATTTATAATAGTGGTGTAATTCAAAAATCTTAAAGGAGATAGAGAAGCCATTAGACTTCACAAGTGGTATTGGTGAGGGCATAATATTCTGTGTCTGAAGAGGATCTAAAAATAATGTGTTTCTTTTTACTCTTCAAGCTGATGAGAGGACGCTCTAAGTAAAAGTAGAAGTATGTTGTGGAGAGTCTGATATCATGGAAAGCCCTTCAATCTGAATCACTAAAACCTGTGAGCATGTGCAAATAATCAATTTTGAAAAGTAATTATGTGAACCAGTATTTTTCATGTATTAGAGGATTTGAAAAACAACTTGAGGATGTATATTAGTAGGATAGGATAGGAACTGGTTCAAACTGCAAACAAAAAATTAATATCAAGTCTAGTATGTGTCAAATATAATAACAACTATAAGACATCTAAAGGTTGTGGAATTGGATAAGGGGTTTCTACTGTAGAATTGATTGTTGGATAATTTATTGCAAGTCAGAAAATGTTAAATATTGTAGTGTATGTTACCTGAATTGTTGGGGATGAGATGAATAGGAGTATCTTGGATGAGAGAATGATAATCTTCTAAATATGTGGGTGGTCTAGTAATCTTATTGGATTTGTCTATGGCTTAAGGAGGTTGGTTGGGGATATTAGAGGCATAAGTTGATATGTTCGGTATGTGGACATGCAAAGGCATTGTAGTGGTGGGAATGGTAGTTGTAGGAGTAGTATTATTGGTGTTGGGCGAAGTATTTGTGGGATAGTCTAGAGAGTAGTCAAGGGGATGATTATGGTTTATATGAGGAGATGATATAATTTGAATGTTTGGGGTAGTGGATGTGAATGGAAAAATGTGTTCAAAGAAAACACTATCTCTTGAAACAAAAAATTGTTTACTATTTATATCGAAAGACTTTTAGTAAGTGTAATAAATGTTATCGAAGTAATAAAAATATATTTGTATTTATAGGGATTATGAAAGTAAAATTAGGGGATTTTCAAGGTTTAATTTGATATAATAAATGTAGTAATAATGAGAAATTTCAAAGTATCTATTTCAAGAACTGCGTAATAGTATTGAGTTCAATTTGTGGTTCAATTAAACAAAACTTGAATTGGAGTTTTGGTTTGAAAATCGCCACTTAATAATAATTAAAAATAAAAGTTAAATATGTTTTTGATCCTTATAAATATCTCAAATTTCATTTTTAATCCCTATTAAAAAATGATAAATTTTGGTCCCTAAAAAATTTTTGTTCATCCAATTTTAGTCCCTGTTATTTTCTAAAATTTTAAGAACTATTTAATTGTCCTTAAACTTTTAAATTTTTAATAATATTTTTCTTACGTGTTTAGAATACTATAAAATGTTTCTTTATCAAATTTTAGAATTTTTTAAAATGAGAAGAATTAAATATGATTTTTTTTTTTAAATTTCAAAAGATATTGATAAAAATAATGAAAATCTCGATTTAGAAATTAAATTTTGAATTTTTTTTTCAATGAACTTTTTATAATGTTCTAAGCATGTCTACAAAATCATCATTCAAAAATTCACATTGGTTTAACAACAGAGACTAAAATTATGTGCATAATAATTTTGTAGGGACTAAAACTTGTCATTATTTTAATAAAGACTAAAAATAAAATTTGAGATATTTGTAGGGACCAAAAATATATTTAACCCTAAAAATAAATATAATGTAAATTAAGGCTTATTCTCATATATGAGGAGCATGCTAGGGTATGGTGTATAATTTGTCCTATAACAATCTTGAATTCTGATTTCTTCAACAAGTTCATCATACCAATTACTAGATGGATTCAAGCCTTTGTTTTATCAAGAGTTATCTGGTAACTATAGGGTATCCCTAGTCCTAGTCGATATCTATAGTTTAATTGTACAAAAACCTTAACAATTGCGGTCCAGCTAATTGTTAACCATAGAACAATCCTTATTTGTCCGATAACGAAAGCATGAAAAACCTTGTACAATTAAATCGAATATTAAAAACCATGTAATTGATGAAATCAGAAATTCAACGTTATTACAGAATCAAATCAAGGACACCTCTAGCATTGGGGGTTTAGCTACTCATATTGTTCAAAATAATCACAAAATATATACATTACAAAGATTGAGATAAACTTTGATCTTCAATTGCTTCCGTACATGAAAATCTATCGTTCCCCAAAATCCTTGACTTCTCTAATCTCCAATCGTGTAAACTATTCTTTATTCTGGAAAAAAAGCCGCCTTCCTCTTCTGACAAACAAGTTTTAATAGTATTAGGTCATATCTCAGTAATGCAAAAATGTCCAAAGTAACCTTAATGATCCAAGACACTTAAAACTCCAAAAATCAGAATTTCCAGCGCATTGGACAACATAGACCGTGTCACTGGACACAGGCACCCGTGTCAGCTTCTGTCCCTTGCTTCAAGCCACGCATCCATGCAGATGTTTTGACACAGGTTGTGTCATGTGACACAGACATCCCTGTCAACGTTTGTGACTATGCTTTCTCACGTCTCTGGTGCAATTGGTTTGACACGGGCCGTATCGTATGACACGGGCACCCGTGTCAGCATCTGTCTCGTGTTCCCATCTTCGACTTTTTCCTCTTCTCCTGACATGGCCCGTGTTAGCTGACACGGGTGGCCGTGTCAGGCCTCCTGTAGTATGAATATTTTACTTTCTCCGAAAATTCGAGTTTTGCACGCTTTTGCACTGATTTGTCCTGTTTTATTCTTTTGAACTTGGAAATATTAAATCACAAAACCAAAGCATAATATGCAATAAAACGAAATGAAACCTCGACGAGTAAAAGCAACGATAACTCAAATTAATGGTAAATAACTGTGTAAAAACCACTGATCACCTTGTTTCGAATCTCATGTATGTCACTATTGATGTTGGCATCTATTTTCCCTAAGTTGATTACAACGGTTTAAGCCATTACATCCAATTCTTTGGTGTATAACTTACTCTTCTAAACTACAACTCCCTAATACCTTAGTTCAGTTGGATAATTAAAATAGGAAAAATTTGGTGTGTTAAACCTTAAGTTAATACTTCTAATTTCTTATCCTTAATCAATTAATAAGTTGAACAATTAATTCAAATCAAAGTTTTATAAATATGGTTAGTAATCAACACAATTCTAGGTTTGATATATGAATTCGTCAACACATATAAAGCAATGAACATGAAAGTAACTAAATAACAATATTGAATTAATCAAAAGTGTCAATAGTATAACATATGACCCGATAGGTTCATACAGGTTCATCTAACCATCCATTATTAATAGAAATTTAGCTACTCATGATAATAGAAATCATAAGTGAAGAAATAAAGAAACAGTACATGAATCTCTGATTCGAATTTGGATTCTGATGATGAAAACCTTATTCTACGACTTCAAACTTTGCTTCGCCGAAAAAATTATGTTCCAAATTTGTCCAACACCTTTTTTCTATAATTTTCTCCTTTATAGAAGTCAAAAGTGTCAGCAAATAGGTCACATTGTGCCACATAATAGCAAATGCATACGCATATAAAAGTTACATGTTGAAAAAGTATCATCATAAATAAAAAGAGAATATCTCCTTTAACACTATGTTTATGACCTAAGAAAATGCATTTTCTACTTCTAGAGTTGAATATGTTTAGGAGAAGCAACAAAAACCAAAATGCCAAAAATTATTATAGAAGAATAATCGGGTTTTTTTTTTATACAAGATGAAGTAGAGGGATTTGTTTTGTAAAAGTTTCAGATGGAATCTATTTATTAAAAAAGAAAAACATGAGATACAGCATGAGCCCAATTTTTTGAATGAAAGTTTAGATTGAAAAAGAAGGGCTATGGAAAAACCTAATTGTAGGAATGGTGGCTCTAAACATAAGAGGGGTGAATTGTGGTATTTAAAATTCGTAATTAATTAAAAAGTTTTTTACTTAAAAGACAATTTGTGCTAGCATTGAAAAATAATAGATAAAAATAGTCATGTAAATGACAAAATTCAAACATATTTAGTTAGAGACATGACACTGAGATTTTTACAGGTTCGATGAATGTTGACTTAGTCTTGTCCATAAAAGATCTTCTTGAAAGTACCACTAGATACTTGAACTTTTACATGTTATGCCCACGAACCTTTGATACAAGTGATTCAAGAGATTTTACACGGGTTTATCCCCCAATCAAAATATAACTTTTTCCGTTGGATGAAATCACAAATGAAGTAGAGATTTTTACTGGCTAATCTCAATAACTAAACATAAATTTTTTGAGATGAATTCTATAACCAAACAAAAAATTTTCAATGGTTGTTCTCAAGAACCAAACTCATTCCTTCATGAGTATCGCACTCTTGAAATATAATAGTGGCACGAAACTAGTACAACACTTTCCTTACGAGTAGTTTTCACTTACAAGGAACTAAGAAAACTTTGGTAAAAGAAAACATTTAAGGAGATGGATTACAGTGATAAAATGTTAGGAGTTAGGAAAATTCCAAATTCTTATGTGTTCGAATATGGAGAGGCCTCATTAATATAGAAGAAAATGTGGATAAAAAGATTAAGAATCATTGGGCAAAGTTAATGCCATAAAATAGTAGGATAATCTATTATTCAAGTCATAAATAGAAGGTTTTGATATTTAGTCGTTACCTAACATTTAGAGCTTTGCGCCAATCGATTTAGAGTATTTTAAGGAAAAATGATTGATAAGGGGATTAGGTCTAATCAAATATTTAGAAAAATAATAGAATAAAGTCAAGGAAAATAGATTATTTAGTTTTATAACAAATCTTAATTGATCAGAAAATTCCCTAATCCATTGGCTAGGTCTTAAAAATATTTTTGGGTGATTTTAACAAGAGAGGATCCTAAAATTATTTTAAATGCGTGTGTGTTAGTTGCTTTAGTATTTTAGGGGTTACTCTCATACTTTCACAAGACTCTAGTCATTTAGATAGTCATGATCAAAAAAGCTTCCACAATTTCTCTCTTTCACAATTATGAAGCTTCAAGTTCCTTTTTCATATACAATGATCATATAAGCACTTCAAATGAACCTTGAAACTTCAACTTAATGAGGCTGGAGTTATTTGTTGGGCGTGTGACTCTATGCACAAGAGGTGGGTGAATTACAGAGGTTTGAAATTTTTTGGTTTAAACCAAAGTCATTTACTAAATTAAAGTTATTGTTTTTATTAAAAACATTTGAATAAGCTGCAGAAATTCGAAGTAAATAAATTCGATGGAAAATAAAGAGATCGGGGAAGAGATATCAACATTATGAATTGATAAAGGGTTGGTCTTAAAGAAGTGACATACTCCTCTCCCTAAGAATATTCTTGAGAGTATTTACTAATTTCTTTAAATTTTTTAAAAAGTTAAGTCCATGAACACCCTTATACAAAAAAATAAAATTTCAGGATAACTATCAACCAAACAAAAAACCAAGGAATGAAGTAATTAGTCTTCAAGCTAAACAATAAATAGATCTTCGAGCAATTAGTCTCTAAAAAAAACTGAGATTTTGTAGAGGTTGATCTCGAACCAAGGTTGTTCTCTAAGAAAAATTGAGTTTTATGAGTGTCTTATTATGACATTATTAATATTGTAACAATTGTTAAAAATTCATTAATTAAAATATCCGATTTTCAATCTTAATTAATTAATTATAATTATTACTTATTATTTTTATTGTACTTAACTCATTATGTACAATTTCTCTTACATTAATATTACTGAAAAAAGAGACTAAAAATCTGAAATAAAAATGAAATTTAAATTGAGAATACAAAAAAATACTTTTCTTCAATATCTTAACTAGTAATATATTCGCGTCTGCACACTAGTACTGATATATTATGCGTATTTGTTTTCAAAATTTAATAAAAATGAAAAGAAAAAAAAAGAAAAAAATTATTTAATAACAAATTTATTATTTTTAAAAGAGATAATATGATTGTGCCTATACTTTTTTCAGTATATAAAATATTTTAATCAACCGTATTTATTTTTTCCTATACAAAAATTATTTTTATTTTAATATTATTTATAAAAATATTTAAATCAAGAATAAACTTGTTCACGAATATAAATTTTAATAATATTTTTTGGTGACTTAGGCAAATCCATTTTTAAAAATAATAAAACATTTAAATCAATTATGCACCTTTAAAATTACTTTTGATTCTTTTAAAATAGAAATTAAATATAGACTTATCAAATTTTTAAAGTATATATATATCATAAAATTTTAAAAAATAATTATAAATAGAACAAAATTAAATATAATTAAAGTCAATTATACAACATAATTAAATATATGTTAATATCCTTGTATATAGATAGGATAGTTTCTTTATTTTTTTTTAGAGCTTAGCCTATCAGGGGATGCCACATATGTTGTTTTGCTCCTTATGGATATCCACTCATTTCTAATCTTTATCCCTTTGTATATATATCTCAGTGTACCCTGTATTTTTATCAATCAATGAAGAAGCTTTACTGCAATAGTATAACTGTTTTCTGTTATATTTTCCATCTGTTTTTAGTCTTCTTATTCTTCCTTTCTATGTATCACCAAGGTGAGGTTATCACCACTCACATGGTATCAGAGCAAGAACCGCTCTGGTAGCCATTGTTGCAACCCTTTCCTCGATTGTGAACTTTTCTTTCTTTCTTCTTGCTCGTTTGAGTTCTTCCTCTGTTTCACAATCTTTATCTTCGTTACTTTTCTCTTCACGTTTCTCTTCTGATGGTACCAGAGTTACATTGATTTTTCGACAAACTCTACGAATCTGTTTTATCTTCATCCGAGCGAAAATCCGTCTCTTGTTCTTGTTTCATCCTTGCTTGACGATAAGAACTACCATACCTGGGCAAGATTAGTGCATATCATATTGATTTCCAAGAACAAAGAACGCTTCATAGATGGCACCATCAAGAAACCTCTCGTTTCTGATCCTCTTTACGCTCCATGGATACACTGCAATACAATGGTCTTAGCATGGATTCATCTATCCATTTCATATTCCATTGCTAAATCTGTTCTATGGATTGATACTGCAGCTGGCATGTGGAAGAATCTGCAAATTTGCTTCTCTCATGGTGATATATTCAGAATCTCTGACATTCAAGAAGATTTGTATAAATTCTGCCAAGGTACTCTTGATGTCTCCAATTATTTTACACAGATGAAAGTGATGTGGGATGAACTTGAGACTTATCATCCCATTACTGCCTATTGTTGTGCAATTCCTTGTTCATGTGGTGCTCTTTCATCTATTCGTCAATATCGTGAACAAGATTATGTAATTCGTTTTTTTAAGGGTTTAAATGAGAAATTTTCTCATTCTAAGTCTTAAATCATGATGATGAACCCGTTGCCTGAAATTGATAAAGCCTTTTCGCTGGTTATTCAACAAGAAAGAGAATTGAATAACTCTAGCTCTATGATTGCCAACAATTCTGAAGAATCTGCAACTTTTCACTTCCATTCTTCCAATGGCAATGGTAACAACAAGTCTGGCATACCAGAGTTACATTGATTTTTCGATAAACTCTACGAATCCGTTTTATCTTCATCCGAGCGAAAATCCGTCTCTTGTTCTTGTTTCACCCTTGCTTGACGATAAGAACTACCATACCTGGGCAAGATCAGTGCATATCATATTGATTTCCAAGAACAAAGAACGCTTCATAGATGGCACCATTAAGAAACCTCCCGTTTCTGATCCTCTTTACGCTCCATGGATACACTGCAATACAATGGTCTTAGCATGGATTCATCTATCCATTTCATATTCCATTGCTAAATCTGTTCTATGGATTGATACTGCAGCTGGCGTGTGGAAGAATCTGCAAATTTGCTTCTCTCATGGTGATATATTCAGAATCTCTGACATTCAAGAAGATTTGTATAAATTCCACCAAGGTACTCTTGATGTCTCCAATTATTTTACACAGATGAAAGTGATGTGGGGTGAACTTGAGACTTATCGTCCCATTACTGCCTGTTGTTGTGCAATTCCTTGTTCATGTGGTGCTCTTTCATCTATTCGTCAATATCGTGAACAAGATTATGTAATCCGTTTTCTTAAGGGTTTAAATGAGAAATTTTCTCATTCTAAGTCTCAAATCATGATGATGAACCCGTTGCCTGAAATTGATAAAGCCTTTTCACCGGTTATTCAACAAGAAAGAGAATTTAATAACTCTAGCTCTATGATTGCCAACAATTCTGAAGAATCTGCAACTTTTCACTTCCATTCTTCCAATGGCAATGGTAACAACAAGTCTGGTAACAGCTATGGCAAAGGAAAATCACAGGGTTATGGTGGAGCTAAAGGCCACAGTTGAGTGTGTACACACGGTGGTAGGAATAATCATACAGTTGAGACATGTTTTATTAAGCATGGATACCCACCTGGATTCAAGAGCAAAGGAAAATCCACCAACTATGTTGCTCAAACTGACGCGTCTGCTGATACAGCTTCAAAATCTTCCCAGCAGAACTCATCCAAGTCCTCTTTTGGCTTCACTCAACAACAATATCACAACATTCTGGCATTACTTCAACAGTCTACACTCACCTCCCAAGCCAACTCTATTACCACATCACCTTTTGCCCTAAATTCACATTCTTACAATTAACAAGGTAATAATGTCTATCTCTGGATCCTTGATACTGGTGCTACCGGCCATATTACTTTTGATCTTACAGCCTTTACATCTTACAAGTCCATAATTCCCGATCATGTTAGTTTACCAGATGGATCACAGGTGACTGCTTCAATTTCTGGTAGTATTACCATTTCATCTGCCTTAGTTTTACACAATGTTCTGTAGATACCAAGCTTTCATGTTAACCTGATTTCAATTGCCAAACTTGTCAACAGTAATAATTATTCTGTTTATTTTACTGATAACTCTTGTAACATTGTGCAGAATCATTCGAGGGTAATGATTGGTATAGCTAAGCTTCAAAGAGGGCTTTATGTCCTTGAGTCCTCCACTCAACATCCTGCCTTTCATTCTTTTGCTCAAAATCCTTGTAATCTTTGGCACCTAAGATTAGGCCATGTGTCTGATATAGGCTCACAACACATTTCAAAAGTTTTTCCTTTTGTACCTTCACAATATAACAATGATATACCCTGTGATTCTTGCGATTTTGGAAAACAAAAGAGGCTGCCATATCCTCATAGTTATAGCAAAACTAATGCTTCATTTGAAATTCTGCATGGTGATGTTTGGGGCCCCTTTTCCACTATATCTGTATTAGGTCACAAGTATTTTCTGACTCTAGTTGATGATTATACTAGATACACCTGGACAATTTTTCTCAAAAGTAAAGACCAAACCAAAGAAAACATTATCAAGTTCATAGTCTATATAGAAAATCAATTTCATACTTCACTTAAATGCTTAAGGTCTAATAATGGCACTGAGTTTGTAGCATTATCTGATTTTCTTGCATCTAAGGGAATACTCCACCAGAAAACGTGTGTTGAAATACCTCAACAAAATGGGGTGGTTGAACGAAAACATCAACATATTTTAAATGTGGCAAGGACTTTGTTCTTTCACTCTAATATTCCCTTAAACCTATGGAATTTCTGCATAGAACATGCTATACCCATCATCAATAGGCTTCCTACTCCTATTTTTAAACTCAAATGCCCTTATGAACTCCTTTTTCAACAGTCACCTTCTATTGTTCATTTGAAAGTTTTTGGATGTTTAAGTTTTTCTACCACTCTACAATCTCATAGGACCAAGTTTGATTCTAGAGCTAGGAAATTTGTCTTCCTTAGATTCAAGGATGGAACCAAAGGTTACATCCTCTATGATCTAACTTACCATAATATCTTTATGTCTAGGAATGTGATTTTCTATGAGCATAATTTTCCCTTTAAACCACATCAGCCAACTCATACTACTAAATACACATCCCAATTTCCACCCCTGTATGATGATCAATCCATTGCTCAGCAGTCTCCTACATCCACTGATGTATCCCATCCTATGGATGACACCATTTCACCTTCTGATTCCAATCCTACTCCCAGCCATAGCCAAACTCCTAGTAAAGATAATTTTACTTCTAACAACAATCCTAACTCTGCAACTAGCCATGTCTCTCCTGCGTTGCCAGCTAGTCCTACTGCTACCTCTATCCCTTCCCTTAATAATGGTTCATATATACTCACTCATGTACCTGAACACTCTGCTATATCCATTGGACAACATTTGATGATTCATCCTTATCCGGTGAATTTCCATCCTCTCATTCTCCTTTATCTTCCCCTGAGATTGATTCCCTTGTCTTACATAATTCTCCCCCTCCCCTTAGACACTCCACAAGACCCACCAATCCACCTGTATATTTGGCAGATTGCCATTGCTACCACATCCTCAATAAAGCTCAACCTTTGCCTCTTGACTCTTCCAAACAATACTCTACTCTATACCCCCTCTCATCTGTATTATCATATGAAAGATGTTACCCCTCCTTTAAACACCATTGTTGTTTTATCTCTGCCATATCTGAACCTAGAACTTATAAACAAGATGTTAAACATGATTGCTGGATTAATGCCAAGAATGTTGAGTTAGAAGCTCTTGCAGAGAATCAAACTTGGACTATGGTTGATCTTCCACAAGGTAAGGTTCCTATTGGTTGTAGGTGGGTTTACAAAGTAAAACACAGGGCTGATGGATCTATTGAAAGGTATAAGGCCAGGCTGGTAGCAAAGGGCTTTACTCAGATGGAAGGAGTGGATTATTTTGATATTTTTTCTCCTGTTGCAAAACTTACTACTGTCAGTGTATTACTTTCACTTGCAGTTGTTAAAGGATGGTATTTGGAACAATTAGACGTTAACAATGCTTTCCTCCATGAAGATTTACATGAGGAGGTTTACATGAGCCTTCCACCTGGCTTTAATGGCGTTCCCCCATCCAAAGTTTGCAAGTTAGAGAAATCTCTATATGGTTTAAAATAGGCTAGCAGACAGTGGTACTCCAAATTATCTGCTTTCCTTATTTCTCTGGGTTATCATCAGTCTTTAGCTGATTACTCATTATATGTTAAATCTTCTGCTCAGAATTTCACTGCATTATTAGTTTATGTTAATGATATAGTGCTAGCAGGAAATTCCATTATAGAGATTAATCATGTCAAAGAGGCTTTGGAACAACAATTCAAGATTAAAGACTTGGGACAGCTGAGATTTTTTCTTGCCTTGAGATTGCTCGATCTATAGAAGGCATTTTTTGAATCAACGAAAGTATACTTTGGAACTACTTCAGGATGCTGGTGTCCTTGCTGCTAAACCGTCCTCTGTTCCATTTGATCCTAACCTCAAACTCTCCATTCATGAGGGATCTTTGTTAGAAGATCCTACTGTTTATAGGAGGGTGATTGTCCGTTTGATTTATCTAACCAACTAAAGACCTGATATCTCTTATGTTGTTAAACATTTAAGCCAGTACATGTCTAAACCCAGAATACCTCACTTACAGGCTGCCATTCGTGTCCTGAGATATCTTAAATCTTTCCCTGCTACAGGTCTATTATTTTCTGCATCCAGTGCCTTGAAGTTTGTAGGATTTTCCGATGTAGACTGGGCTAGATGTCCGAATACTCGAAAATCTATAACTGGCTATTGTGTCATGCTTGGCTCCTCTCTCCTATGCTTAAAATCCAAAAAGCAACACAGTATGTCTAGGTCCTCCACTGAAGCAGAATACTGGGCTCTAGCCTCCGTTACTTGTGAGATTCAGTGTTTACATTACCTCTTTCGTGAACTGCATGTTGCTTTCTCCCAACCTTCATCTATTTTCTGTGACAGTAGATCAACTATTTACTTAGCCCACAATCCAACCTTTCACGAGCGAAGTAAGCATTGAGCTTGACCGTCATGTAGTTCGCGAGAAAATTCAGTCCAAGCTCATCCATCTTCTACCTATATCCACCCATGATCAACTGGCTGACATGTGGACTAAACCCCTGCATTCACCAACATTAAAGAACACATTGGTCAAGTTAGGACTTTGCAATATCCAAAGTCCAACTTGAGGGGGGCTGTTAATATCCTTGTATATAGATAGGATCGGTTCTTTATTTTCTGTTAGAGCTTAGCCTATCAGGAGATGTCACATATGCTGTTTTGCCCCTTATGGATATCCACTCATTTCTAATCTTTATCCCTTTGTATATATATCTCAGTGTACCTTGTATTTTTATCAATCAATGAAGAAGCTTTACTACAATAGTATAACTGTTTTCTGTTACATTTTCCATCTGATTTTAGTCTTCTTCTTCTTCTTTTCTATGTATCACAAAGGTGAGGTTATCACCATTCACAATATAATTAAATATAATTAAATATTAAAATTAATTATATTGAATAATTAAGTATTGTTATAACATACTTAAATAACAAATTTAAATAAGAAAGAATTATAAAGATATCAATAAATTTTTATCTCATTTCAAATACTCCATAAATCAAATGCAAATAAATACTTTAAATAATTTTATTTGATATTTCTATAATTTATAAAACCAAAATGTAACTAAGGTCAAGCAATTGACCAAATTTTGTAATAGAAATAAAAAATATAAATTATAGCCATCGTGCCTAAACGCACATTAAAATTCTGTTATCAATAATTTCTCTTGTGCAAGCAAAAACTGAAATATTTTGGTCACATATACAAAACCATGCATATGTGAATACATCATCCTGCAATTAAACAACATTTTGGTTGTCATTGTAACCTTTTAAAAACATTAACACTCTTAAATAAAAAAAGGTTTTATAATAAAAAATAAGTACATAACAAATTCAAAAATATTAAAATATTAAATAAAAAATATTTACAACATTTTCTTTCTTTTACTTAATAATTAATAAATTTTTATATTATCATACAATTTTAATATTATTTGTTCGTACCTGACCATAAAGGATTGTCAAAATCCACGAATTTCGCGTTGAACATCAATTGAAGGTGAAGTGGAGATACTGCAAGATATTCCGATGTCAAACTAAGGTTCAGAGCAGCGGGAGTATGAAAGAATGAATATCTGACATTCTCAAGTGAGAGGGTATTTATAGCCCCCAACACTGGGCCAAGGTCCCCATCGTTGGGTTGAGCAAGCAGACCCAAAATTAAGACTGTCAGGTCCTACGTACGTAGTGGGGCTAACACATGGTCCCCAACTTGGATGGACTCCCCCAAATTGTCAAGAGGATATGTATGCGGTCTTTTCGAGATCAAGAGGACTCCGTGATATTCGGGGGTGTTGAGAGTCAATCTTACGAGGAGGATGTTCGCGATGTCCTTCTGCCCGTCGTGGACCCTCCCCATCAACTGTGAGGTCGTTCGGAAGGACTTGTTTTGGTCGACGAGAAGAGTGGAGGATGCTCGCGAGGTCCTCCTGACTGGCGACGAGCCTCCTTGTAATTCTTGGATTTATTCCCGTATAACGAAGACGTGTTTCCCGAAATGTGAGATTACTGTCCGACATAGTCGAGGACAAACTCAGTCAACAGACCTCCTTGAGCAGCATAGTTGGATTGAACATTGTATAAAGTTGGATCAAGTATAGATCTAATCCAAAATATTAATTTAAAAATTACTTATTTAATAATCATATGATCATAAACTTCATTTAATATAATTTATTTTAGATAATGATATCAAATATATATGGCATCTTTTGTTAATAGTTAAAAGATTTTAAATTAAGTATTAAACATATTTTTTATTCAAAAAAATTAATATTTTTAATTATTACAAAAAAATATTTAAACTTCAATTTAAAAAAATGAAATATTAAACTTATGAAAGATCTGATATTTCAATAGATTAATCAAAGTTTAAATGCACATAAGCATAAATATAAAATATACAAGCATAAATATAAAATATACAATTGAAAGCATGTATAAAATATAATTAAATCTCAATTTGCTTATCAAGGAAACTTAACAACTCTATTTTATTTGAATATATAAAACTAAACAAAAATGCTACAAAATATTAGTTTAATTCCAAGGAAATATAACTACCCTATTTTATTTTAATATAAAAGCTAAATGAAAATGCTTACAGGTGTTACTATGGTCAAATTCAGTGCAATACCACCAGCTCTTAAGGTAATGAACATTAAATCTATTAATAACAAGATCCTATGTTTCCCGTGAAATGCTTCTATTTGACATCATACTGATGCATTTTACATATATCAGTAGAACACAAGTTTAAAAGTAATTTACCTTATATATAAAGAGTAGTATATAAGATCTAAGAATGACGTAAATTTGGCTAGAAATTATTGGAAATGTAATTTATTTAATGTCCACAATTTTCAATACTTACTCTTTATTAGGGCCTTTTGGCATTTTCTATTTCTAGTATAAATATGCTACTAGGCTATCAATATTGTATTCCAAAAATTCATTCCTCTATTTGAATATTAAGAAGTAGTCCTTTTTGTTATCATTCATTGTTCATTCTTTATCTCTCATCCCATTACCTTGCACCAACAAATTGGTATCTAGAGCTTTTGGTTCTGTTTTTTCCTGGGAAACACGAGTGGTTGTGAGCTGTGTGTTTGAGTTTTGTTCTTTGATTTTCTGTTGAAATCTTGAACAAAATTCTGAACAGAATTTTGATTCTGTGGGTTGGGAAACAGTGTGTTTAAGATCTGAAAATCCGTGCAAGGTTTAAAATGAGTGGAGACGGTAGTTTGAACACTAAATTTCCAGTTTTTAATGGCAAAAACTGGAACAGATGGATGATACAAATGCGTGTACTGTTCGGTGCACAAGATGTTCTGGATCTGGTTACAGAGAACTGCTGAGAGGTTGATGAGAAAGAGGGACCATAAAGCTCTGTTCTATATCCATCAGTGTGTGAATGAAAATGTGTTCGAGAAGATTGTTGATTCAACAACGTCTAAAGGGGCGTGGGATTTACTGACGAGATGTTACGGTGGTGACACATCAGTAAAGAAGGTGAAGCTTCAATCCCTACGAAAGCAATATGAGAACCTGAACATGAAGAGCAGCGAGAAAGTTTCTGAATATATCTCCAGAGTGATTCTGATCACTAACGAGATGAAGGCGTGTGGAGAAACTCTGACTGAACAGGTAATCATAGAGAAGATTCTGAGGTCGCTCACTCCTCAGTTTGATTACATTGTTATTTCTATTGAACATTCTAAAAATCTGGAAACCATGAAAATAGAAGAATTACAAAGCAGCTTAGAAGCACATGAGTTACGTCTGTCTGAGAGAACTTCTGAGAGAGAAGTTGAGCAAGCTCTGAAGGCTTCTTTTGTCAAGAAAGACCAGAAGCAGAATAGACGTGGTGATAGATTCCAGAAGTCAGAAGCCTTAACTTCTGATGATAAGAAATATCATAAAGGAAAGGAGAAGTTTGACAAGAAGAATGTTTAGTGTTACTGTTGCAGGAACTTTGGTCACTATGCCAAAGATTGCTGGTCAAACAAAGAAAGAGAGTCAGAAGAAGCAAATATAGCCAGAGGATATTCAGATGATGAACCTGTGCTATTGTTGGCTTCTGAACCTGATGATCTGAATTCATCAGAATGATGGTATATGGACACAGGGTGTTCAAACCATCTTACTGGAAACAGGAAGTGGTTGATTGACTTTGACTCTGGGAAGAGTACAAAGATCAGATGTGCTGATGATAAATACCTCAATGTAGAAGGTATGGGAAATGTCAGAATCATTCTAAATAATGGGAAAGCAGCAGTAATCCAGAATGTTTGGTATGTACCTGGCATGAAAAGTAATCTGATGAGTGTGAGACAACTGGTTGAGAAAGATTTTTCAGTTACCATGAAGGACAATCTTCTAAAGTTGTATGACTGTAATCAGAAGCTGATTATGGAGTCAGAACAGTGAAGGAATAAAACATTCAAGGTAAATGTTAGAACTGCAGACTCTGATTGTCTTAGTGCAACTAGTGTTGTCAAGGAGAGTGAGTTGTGGTACAAAAGATCTGGTCATCTGAATTTCAAAAGTTTAGGGCATCTGAAATCAAAGAATCTGGTATATGGAATTCCTACAATCAAGAAACCTGAAAATTCACGCAAGGTGTGCATGGAAAGGAAACAACCAAGATTACCCTTTGCATCAGAATCTGATGAGGAACTAGTGAAATT
This sequence comes from Vicia faba, assembly GCA_948472305.1. Classification (NCBI taxonomy): domain Eukaryota; kingdom Viridiplantae; phylum Streptophyta; class Magnoliopsida; order Fabales; family Fabaceae; genus Vicia; species Vicia faba. The sequence continues at coordinate 1,633,092,446 of OX451737.1, forward strand.
GTCATTTTCTGATTCTGAAGGGGAAGAAGAATATGACTCTGAATATTCTGATTCTGAAGGAGTGATTTTGTATGAGTCAGAATCAGAATATGACTCTGAGTTAGAATCTGAGGTTTCTGAAGACGAGTTCAGATGATGACTCTGAAAAATCTGAAGGTGCGTCAGATGGTGAATTTGACTCTGATCCAGATTTTGATGATGATCCAGAATTTGGTGGTGATCATGCTTATGGAAGGGAAAACTCTAAAGACGTAGGTTCTGGAGGACAAGCTTCAAAGGATGATCAAGCTTCTGGTAGAAATCATGACTCTAAGGTTGGACCTTCTGAAGGAGGAGCTTCTGAAGGAAATTCAGTCTTTGACGATGATCATGATTCTGAAACTGGAACTTCTGAAGGCAGAGGTGATCCAACTTTCGAAGATGGTACTTTTGAAGGTAGTGGCTCTGACTCTGAAGACAGTCAAGATTCTGGGAAAAGTCAAAACTCTAAAGGAAGATCTTCTGGAGGGGAAAGTTCTGGTGTTCAAGGTTCTGAAGATCCAGTTCAGAGGCAGCAAAGAGTCAGAAGCATCTCAAGAAGATTTGCAGAGTTTGACATGTTACTAGACACTGAAGTAGACTCTGAAGGAGAAGTTACTCAGGGTGGAATATTAGTAGACTCTGAACCCGTGAGTGCGGAAGAGGCTCTTAAGCAGCAAGTTTGGTTACAGACCATGAAAGAAGAACCTGATGCTATAGAGAGAAACAAGACTTAGAAGTTGACAGAACTTCCAAAAGGCAAGAAAGCCATCAGCGTCAGATGGTTTATCAAGAAGAAGCTAAAACCTATGATGCATTTAGATGTAAAATATGCATTTCTGAATGGTCCATTACAAGAAGAGGTGTACGTTTCACAACCTCCTGGATTTGAGAAAAAGAATCAGGAAGGGATGGTGTTCAAATTACAGAGTATTGTATGGATTGAAACAAGCGGCCAGAGCTTGGAACTTGAAGATTGTTTCATTTTTCAAGGAACAAGGGTTTCAGAAGTGTGAGATGAAATATGGTGCTTATGCTCAGCACACCTCAGAAGATAATATGATTCTGGTTTATTTGTATGTTGATGATATATTACTCACAGGAAGTTCTGAACAAGAGATAATTGAGCTCAAGAATGTTCTGACAAAGGCTATCAAAACTGATCAACTTCTTGAATCAAGGGATGGAATTGGCGTTGATAGTTTCTGATAGATTATCTAAATTAATGGATGGTATTGGAAATGTAATTTATTTAATGTCCACAATTCCCAATACTTACTCTTTATTAGGGTCTTTTGACATTTTCTATTTCTAGTATAAATATTCTACTAGGCTATCAATATTGTATCCCAAAAATTCATTCCTCTATTTGAATATTAAGAAGTAGTCATCTTTGTTATCATTCATTGTTCATTCTTTATCTCTCCTTCCATTACCTTGCACCAACAGAAATAACCCATGTTGCAAAGCCACCTCTTTCAATCATGAATTTTATTTCTTCTCTCTACAACCATTCAATTCATTAAGGCATAAGGAAATGTCATACATAGTAAAATGTAACAGAAAGTTTGAAAAGATAACATATCAAAGCCTCTAATTTTGTGTTTGTCTGAAAGTTCTCAACTTCAATGTCTTGTTTTGAGCAACCTCATTCCTCTTCTACTTCTTTGTAATCCCTTTTAGTTAATATTCATCCTCACAATTCCTCTTGATTCCTAAAAAAGAGAGTTTTTTTAATTAAACAAAAACATTCCACATATTAAACCCTTATCAATAAAATCAAAAACTAAAACAAAATCGAGAAAAGTAATCAAATAAAAGACGAGAATTTTTTACCAATTTTCATGAATACTCATTTCTCAAACTTATTCTGGTTATTACAATATGTGAACTACAAAAACTAAAAATAAAATATACAATATAAATAAATTTCTAACTTCTTAACATCAAGCCATGAAAACTTCAAGTAATTTTCTATACACATACAAAATTTGGTGCACAACATTTTAACAGTTCTGAAAATTAAAGTAAAATATAAAATCAGAATAACTTGAAGATAAGATACAATTGATCTGTTATTGGCTCCAAAATGAAAGAGAAACAAAAATAGGAGCTTCAACTTTTTAAACATCAAGAGTAGAAATTAAATTATAATAAATAAAAAACAAAAAAAAAATGATTCCAAGTTTAAAGAAATACCATTTTTACAAAATTTTGTATGCACATACAAAAGATGGCGAACAACATATATAACCAAGACTGCAAAAATAGTCATAGGGTTTTAGAATAAAAGAAAAGGAGGCGAACAACTTTTAGCGAAGACAGTAGAAATAATGATAGGGTTTAGAATGAGATGAATGGAGAAAATAGATATTACCTGCTTGAACGGTAGAAATCAGAAATAAGATGAAGTTTGCAGTAAATGGTTACTGCTACGAACGAGATGAAGATTGGTAAGAAGGTTTGAAAAATAGGTTTGAGGTTGTTTGGCGAGAGAAGAAGTTTAAGGCGATGTGAGATATAGAGTTTATGAAAATATTGGAAAGAGAAGGAAGGAGTGAAAGATGGAACAAGTGAAAGGAAATTGCGTTCAAAAAGCTGGAGAGATTGGTTTGATTCTTAGTTGTATTTAAATTTAGGTAAGAAAGGTAAGTTGAGAAAGCCGGAAGAAAAAGCTGATTGGAAGGAAATAATTCATTGAAATTGTTGAAAGTGTAACTTCTTGTATTGAAGCAAGTTATTGCTTGACATAAGGTGTGTCAAGAAGCTCAGTATGTCGAGTAGTTAGTCGTCGAAGTGTCGAAGCAGGTTGTTTCCACAATATTTTGATTTAAGTCTAAAATAGGTATTTTGGACTTTTAGAGTTTTGGGCTTTTGGCTTAGGCAGAAAGGAAACTCATTATAAATAGAGGGAGTAACCCCTATTTTTTTTATTCAACTCATAACAACTTGTATTCACAGAATTTTATAGTTGCAAAGTGAATAAATTTTTTTTACGGTTTGTGGGCATGGAGAAACTCTACAGAAACCCTAATCTCTTTTCTTCTTTAATTTTTTTCCTTTCATCATTAATGTGTAGTGATAACAATCTTGTTCATCAAGATTAGTAGAAATTCTCCATAGGTTTTGGTGGATTTCCAGCATCTGGTATCAAGAGCTCCGATTGAGCGATCAAGGGAAGAAGAAGAAAATCACAATGGCGATAAATTATGCGAATGAGAATTTTCCAACAAGTCTTCCAATTTTAAAAGGTGATAACTATGAGAATTGATGTAAACAGATAAGGTCATATTTTGTTATCAAGGTTTTTGAGATCTTGTGTAACATGGATTAGAATTACTTGAAGAAGACGCTTCAGAAGAAGAAGAGGCATAATATAAAGAATCGAAGAAGAAGAATTATCAAATTCTCTTTATAATTCATCAATGTCTGAGTCCAGATAATTTCAAAAAGGTTAGTGATGTAGAATCTGCAAATTAAAGAAGCCTGGGAGATACTTAAGAAATCTTTTGAAGGTGCAGAAAAGGTGAAAGAGGTGAAGTTACAAACTCACAAAAGAACATATGAATTTCTTCAGATGGAAGATAGCGAGAGCATATCTTATTTCTTCACTAGGATTACAAAACTAGTGAATCAAATCAAGACTTATGGAGAAACGTTACTAATAAGAGTTGTTGTTTCAAAGATCTTGAGATCTTTGGCTCCAAAGTTCGACCATGTGGTAGTTGCCAAAGAAAAGTCGAAGGACATGTCAACTTTTTTGAAGAAAGAGCTTAAAGGGACGCTTGAATCTCATGATCAAAGAATGGTTGAAAGAGCTTCAGGCAAGTCAAAGAGTGATGTGGCTTTGCAGGCTTAGTTAACAAGAGACAAGAAAGGCAAAGGAAAGTGTTTCAACAATAAAGGTAGAGGAGGTTACAACAATTTGGTTGGTAGAGGAAACCAACAGGAAGGAATTATGTCTAATTAGAGAAGACCCCCATACCAAGGCAACCAATGAGGTGGTGCTAGAGGTAGAGGAAGAGGTGATGGTAGAAACCTGAAAAGAGTCACATTTAATGTTACAATTGTCAGAAGTATGATCACTATTCTAGTATGAAGAAGAAGAAGAGATGATATTGATGGTCACAACTCGAGATGAAGAAAGATTCAAGGACCAATGGTACTTAGATTCAGGATGCTCGTCACACGTGTCTGGAAGGAAAGATTGGTTTTTCAACCTAAAACCCTCAATTAAAAACATGGTAATATTTGTAAACGACAATACTCTAGCAGTTGAAGGTATTGGTGATGTTCTGATTATGAGGAAAGATGACAAGAGGTCCGTAATTTCCAATGTTTTGTACATACTAGGCATGAAGAATAATTTGCTCAACATATGGAAATTGGTAAAAAATAATTACAAAGTGTTGGTCAAAGACAAGATGATGAGAGTCGTTGACGCAATTGGAAGGTTAATCTTGAAGGCTCCGATGTCCTAGAATATAACCTTCAAGATTGAACTAAAGGTGACGGAACACGAATGTATAGGATTTGCAGCTAGCAGAGATGTGTGGATGTGGAATTATTGACTTGGCCATCTCAACTTCAAAGACATCAGAGATTTAAAGAGAAGAAATATGGTTTTAGGATTATCATAAGTCGACATTCCAAACAAGGTGTGTGAGGAATGTGTGCAGGAAAAGCAACACAAGAACAACTTCAGCAAGGATGCGGGAAGCAAGTCGAAGGCAATCCTCGAAGTCATATACTCTGATGTATGTGGACCATTCCAGGTGGATTCGATGAGAGGTAACAAATACTTTGTCACATTCAAAGATGATTTCATTCGAAAACTATGGACTTACCTAATCAAGAAGAAAAATGAAGTGATTGAGGTATTTGCCAAATTTAAGTCTATGGTCGAAAGTAAAAGTGGTTGAAAGCTCAAAGTTTTGAGAACTGATGATGGTGGAGAATATGTGTCGAAAGACTTTCGACATGTTATGTGAGAAAGAAGGGATTGTGCATCAGGTGGTGCAACCCTACACTCCACAGCATAATTAAACTACAAAAAGGAAGAATCGAACCATCATGAATATGGTGAGAAGTATGTTGAAAGAAAAGCATTTACCTAAAGAGTTTTGGGATGAAGTTGTGTCAACTGTAACATACATATTAAACAGATGTTTGACGAAGAAGCTGGAAGGAATTATGCCAAAAGAATGTTGGTCTGGTATTAAACCTAACTTAAGTCATCTGGAAATGTTTAGATCTATATCACATAGACACGTGTCATATCAGTTGAGAAGAAAGTTTGATGACAAGTCTAGTCAAATGATTCTAGTAGGACATCATTTAACAGGAGGTTACAGTTTGTTCGACCGGTAATCAAGCAGATTGTGATCTGCAGGGACATGATCATAGATAAGCTTAAAGAATGGGATTAGACTGAAAATGTCAAGAGAGATTCAGTGAGAATCATACTTGAAGAACCGGAAACTCAAGTCGAAAGAGAAGTTCGACAAGAGGAAGTTAGAGATCAACTGAGTATAAGTAGACCTCAGAGAACAAGACACATGCCTGCAAGGTTGTAATATTGTGTGATTACATTAGATGATGTTGTCGATGATGAAGGTGAGCTGGTACATTATGCTTTCTATATAGATGTCGAACCAGTCAATGCAGCTGAAGCATTAAAGGATTCAAAGTGGGTGAAAGCAATGAATGAACATGTGAAGTCCGTCGAATACAACAACACCTGGTAACTTGTCGAATTGCCTCAAGGCAAGAAGGCAATTAATGTGAAGTGTATATACAAGGTGAAGTTGAATCCCATAGGTGAAGTAACTCGACACAAGGCAAGACTTGTGGCAAAAGGATTTTTTTAGAAGGAAGGAATCGACTTCAATGAGGTTTTTGCACCTGTTTCTAGAATCGAAACAATCAAGTTGGTTGTTCGTCTAGCAGAAATGAACAGTTAGCACATATGTCAGATGGACGTGAAATATGTATTCCTGAATTGACCCTTAGACAAGGAAGTTTATGTTGCACAATCAGTTGGATTTTTGAAACATGGCAAAGACACAAAGATGTACAAGTTGCATAAAGCCCTGTATGGGTTGAAACAAGCTCTAATAGCTTGGAGTAAGAAAATAAATAGTTTTCTAAGGAGAAGGAATTTATGAAGTGCACAACTAAACATGGAGTATATGTAAGAAGAAGTAATAGTGAATTGCTTATAATTTGCCTTTATGTCGATGACTTGTTAATAACAGGTAGCTGCAAGAAGGAGATCGAAGACTTCAAAGGTGATCTCAACAAGGAATTTGAAATGTCAAATCTGGGTGACATTTCATATTTCCTTGACATCGAAATCTACAAGTGCAGTTGAGGTTTGATGATGCATCAAAGAAGATATGCAGGAGAAATTCTCAAGAGATTTGAGATGGAAGATTGAAGCTCGACTTCGACACCTGCAGAACCAAGGTTGCAACTATCGAAAGATCCAGAAGAAGATGATGTCAACACAACCCAATAAAGAAGACTTATTGGGTCATTAAGATACCTTTGTCACACAAGACCCGACTTAGCATACAATGTAGGTATGGTGAGTAGATTCATGCAGAAGCCAAATGTATCACATCTAACAACAACGAAGAGAATACTAAGGTATCTCAAAGGAAATCTCGACTATGTCATTTTTTCCTGCAACTGATAAAGGAAAAGAATGTAATTTAGTGGGATACACTGATTCAAATTGGTGTAGTGATGTTAAGGATCGAAAATTCATAGATGGTTATGTGTTTATGCTAGGTGGTGCACCAATTGCTTGGAGTTCGAGAAAGGAACTAGTAGTGACATTATCATCGTGTGAAGCAGAATATATAATTGCTTCTCTTTGTGCATGTCAAACAACATTGATGGTGAACTTGGTCGAAAAAATCACAGGAAAAAATGATGGAGCAATTACCATGAAGATCGGTAGCATGCCAACTATCTATCAGGTGAAGAATCCGATAACACATGGTCGAAGAAAGCACATCGAGATGAGGTTCCATTATCTTCGAGAATAGATAGCAGATGAAAAAACTACAAAAAAAAACCTAGTAAATAATAGCGGTTAATTTGATAAATAATGACGGTTGAATTCGCCATTATCCACGTAAATGGCGATTTCCTCTAACACCGTAAATTTTGATACCGCTAGGTAAAAAACGGCGGTTCCTACAAAACGCCATGTAAACCGCCGTACTTTTTATTGTTTAAAACGGCCCTTTTATATTGTTTTTAATTACATAATTGTGACGGTTTTGGCGCCACAACTTTCACATTTAAAAAAAATAATAACAATAATGATCAAATATATACTATTTTAATTACAAAATCCATTATTGAACAAACAAAAAAAGTTACATAGATCCAAACTTCAGTAACAACTCCATAAAATCTTCCAAATCCTCAAGAACCCCACATTAGCCTAAATAGTTTACAAGACAAACAATCCACTCCAAAGCTATCACAAAATGTTAAATCCTTAATTATGAAGAGATTGATAAACTTAGCTAAAACATTTTTACTAATAAGTCATATGATGGTCTTAAAATATCTAAGTAGAATACCACTTACCAACGCAATTTATTACAAGTTCAAAGCCTCCACCCATATAACCAGAATTGTCCATCGAAGTGGCAATGGCATTAACCACGTCAGTGTGAGCACACATGCATGGTGTCATGAAGAATAAGATCCTCAGTCATGGTTGTGGTAGCTGCTAGGGTTTGGATGTGATTTTGAGACTAACACTCAGCGAGGAGAGAGACAAAGCAATTAACAAAAAAGAATAATAAAAATATTATTATTTTAACTTGGTTTTATAAATCATTTTATTTTTATATTTATTTTAATGTTTTTGTTTTTTATTTTTTTATTCAAAATTTCTTTTTATAATAAATAAAACAACTGAGCAAATCTCTAATTTGTTTTTACCTTTTTATTTAGGCTTAAGTCATAATGATTTCCAAATATAATATATTGTTAAGTTTAGTCACGAAAATTTTATTTGAGTCAACAATACTAATAAATATTTGATAGTTAATTTTTTTTTCCTTGCAGTGAAAAGTTACTAGACAAAAAGAAAATAGGTAAAAAAAAAATGGAAACACATGAAAAGTGAAAACAACAGTAACGTATCAATATGACTAATTTGCATAAATATCGGCGGTTGAAAACGTTATAATATGAATCATATTATGTCTATTCATAAAAACATCGTAATTTATGGTAAATTACGGTAGTTTAAGTAAACGTCGTAAAAAATCTGTCATAATTTATCTGTTTTTTTTGTAGTGGAAGATGAACTTGAAACACTGTAGAATTAAGAATCAGATTACAGACATCATAACGAAGGGTGTGCAGGTTGAAGTGTTCAGAAGACTACGATCTATGATAAATATAAATAGCTTAGACACAATGAATTAGGTGGCGTGTGTTTACAGTGATTTCTGGTAAACAACCGCTAGTCCTCCAAACTATCGAATAATCTTACTGACTGTTATTCAATCTCTCTGGTAACTCGCAGGATCGACTAGATTGATCCTAAGATGTGTTGGTCATTAGAGTAACTCTCATGATCGAACTGGTATTCATGGTTGGTATTTAGAATGTTGTGTAGGTGTTTAACTTGCTTCGATTGCTCTATTAAAGATCTAAAAGCGTGCTCAAGTAAATGTGCGCGAAACTAAATTGCATGAATAAAGTTAAATTGTAGAGACATGTAAAAACTGCATAAAAGACAAGTAAACGACTTCGAAGCATAAAAACATGTAATGTAAAAGATTCTCTGGAATGTAAAAGATTCGAAATATGAAGAAAGCGTTTAAATGCAAGAAAAACAGTAAAATGACTTTAAGTGAAAAAGGTGTTCGAATGATAAAAACTTGAAGATAAAGGCATGAAATGTATAACAGTTTCTGAAATGTAAAGTATTTAAAATGGAAAGAAAGCATTTAAATGTAAGGCATCAGTAAAAAGACTTCGAATGAAAACATTTTAAATGCAAAAGCTTGTGAATGGTATTGACATGAAGATAAAGGAAAGTACTGGAAATGATAAAGAGTTTTCATTAAATCATAAACATGTGGTGTTATCATACGTACATTGCTCGTGCATTCGTTTCCCTAGCCATGTGGTATTTTGAATGTTTACTGAGTTTTTTGTACAATAGATATGACACACGAAATCCTAATGCCAAGACTTCTATTTATACTACTTCGACCATAACGGTCTTGCTATAAGATTCTGCCACGTTCAGAACATGCAGAGCAATGCCTCTCTCCTGCTTCCACGCGTCTTCGAATGCTCCAGCGCATATATTTCAAATTTCGAACATCCCGCTTGCATTTGAATTTCAAATGTTTTGGCACTTCTTCGCTTCGAACGCATTTCTTAGACACAACTTAGTTATCATTTCGAGACTTCTTTGAATATATTCTCCTAACTGTCACTCGAAGCTCCAAGCTTTGATATGCCCATTCGAAGCACTGCTTCTACCATTTCGAAACATGACGTCTTGCTTTATTCCAATCGAAACGTCCAATTCGCTTTGCTTCTAATAATATCATCAAAATCTTCAGCCAACAAAATGCCCCTTTAAAATATGTATTTCGATTCCTTTGAGAAATACTTATTTTAAACATATACACAAGATTTTGATGCGACCTTCGAATCATCGTAACATTTATTGCATATGACTCCAGTCACGTCAATCACAATGCTTTTCAGATTCCTTAACCGCCTTGAACCATTTCACAGCATGGTGCAGTTACAAAACAATGATTATCTTTAATCACGCCTATTACCAATATTAACTTTACGCCACCTCTTCATCAAACCAACCCACGACTACCACGTATCACAATCTTACTCAGTGGACGCTTAAACTTCCACATTATAAAAACCCATCAACTTAGTCTCTTCTTTTCTTCCCACATTCTGAATCTTTTCTTCCTCTTTTCTCACCGAAACCCTAAACTTCCAACATTCTTCCAACAATGTCTTCTTCAACTTCATCTCAACTAAAAAAGGTTTCCAAAAAGAAAGGAAAGACCACAAGAACCACAATGGAAAGCAAGGTTGGCACCTACCAAGGTCAATCTGTTCTTGTTCCCCAGATGATCTCAAAAGAGAAAGAAATGCTTTATGCATCCCAGGTACTAATTCCTACTTACGCTGCTGGCAAGAGGTTAGCTTTAATGGGTCCTCTTACAGTCTTTGAAATTTTAAAAGACACCAGAAGTTTTTTTCCAGTTTGCTATAATTTCAAACCTCTGTTTAATAAAATGGATAGCCCCAAGACTATAGAGTCTTCTGATTCAACCACCGTAGAAAATCCAATCGTTCCCCCTAAGGACCCTTTCGTGCTAGATTATGTAAAGAGTAACTTTAAACCGTTTCGATCTTGCCCCACCTCCAACACAGCTTATCATAACTGGTTTAATAAGGTAGAAGCTAAGAAATCCCAGCAATGGGAAGAATTAGGTATCTACAACTTGATTAAACTATCGAAACCAGGTTTTACTTATAGCCACCCATTGTTATTCGCGTCCCTATATTTCTGGGACAGTACTTACAATACTTTCCATCTCCCTGGTGGAATGATTACACCTGCCTTTTTTGACATAACAGCCATTACTGGGCTATCACCAATAGGAGAAACATATATCCCTGACAATGAAGAGCATTCGAGTATTATTGACTTCGAAGTCAAGCTAGCAAGCTTTTCAAAGTTTATCAGCCACTATCACACTGAAGGAGACAGTGTGTCGGATGTAGAACACATTGCTTTCCTTACTTTATGGTTGTCCAGGTATGTCTTTTGTAGCAGATCCCTACAGGTAGCCAGTAGGTTTATTCCTCTAGCTAGAGATTTGCATGAGAATCGGAGGGTGTGTTTAAGCGAATTGCTATTAGTTGATCTTTACGAAAGTCTAAGGTCAGCTGTTTCGAGTCTGAAATCTCACACCTCTAAGAACATCCTGCTAGCTGGCCCTTTCTGGTTACTCCAGTTATGGCTAAATGCCATGTTCGAACCTTCACTATCAACTGCCAATACTATTGCTGAACAAGACCCTGAAATAGCGGATAGAATCATCGAAGGCACTAGGCTGCGAAGACTAACCCCAAACGATGATAAGGATGACTTCAAAGTTCTATTCTCAAAATATATCATGATATTCTCCAAGAGGCATAAGTTCGAAGAGACCATGATGCCTTTTGCTTCAAGGGCTCATGGACCTTCATGGTTCACCATGGCTCTCTCAGAAGCTGTCAAAAGCAAAGAAATCCAAGATGTATGGAGAGCCTTTTTGCTACCCAGACTAATTTCTTCAAGAATTACTCCTGCCAAGAATCAAATTTTCCTTTTTGCTTATCAGCCCAACTTCGTTTCAAGACAATATGGCTTATGCCAGCTAATTTCTGAACCCCTATTCCAAACGAAAAATGCCATTACCTCTGGGAGAACCTTCAAGGCACGAGAAGCCAAACTACAACAGGAACAATACCAAGGCTTCGCCCATTTTGAACTAATAACTTTTGAACCTACACACCTTACAGCAAAGGGGTTTCTGGAATGGTGGACAAAGTTCTATCAGACTTATATGTTCGATACTCTTACTATTCAGCAGAAACTAACTGATGCATTTGATGTGCAGGTACCATCCAAGAAAGGTATGTTCACTCATGCCAAAGAGATTAAGGCTTTTCAAAATTATTTCGAAACTACTTATGACCCCACACACTTGGAATCCACTGTGCATCAAGCGGCTGAGACCTTGAAGGAAAAATTCAAAGAAAAAGTTTCTAAGTTAAAACTTCCTTCAGGGTTGTCACCTGAGGATAGGTATAGGTTGGCATTCGAAATGCATCCACCTAAATTTCCTAGATTACCTACCTCAGAACTGGCTCTGGCTTGGTTTCCTCCATACCCTTGGTGGTTCACTTGCAAAGAAATGTTCAAATATCTTCAAAAGAAACCAAAGCCATATGAGACTGTGACATGGGCTCGACACTGGCTCCACGATTTCCCAGGACATCTTCGCTATGACCTTTCTGCCATGTCGATTAAATCTGATCAAGGCACAGGTGCGAATGCTTGGGAAAATCCCAAACGTTTCTCATTTTCTATATCTTTAACTTTTGCCTTAATTGTTTCGATTTTCAGACATCAGGATAAAGACTGCTGCTTCAAAGTCAAAAGAAGGGAGCGCCTCTCAAGCCTCTGTCAAAACCATTAACAATGTGACTCTATCCGAACCAACAACAATTGCTGCAACAACAACAACAACAACAACAACACCAGTAATAGCCAGTGCTCCAACTCCACAGGTAATCACTTAGCCTTGATGTTTCGAATTCACTAATGTTTCATGATTTGCATCTAACTTATTGTTTAAATCTTTTCAGACCAACAAACTTCCGCCAACCACTCCAAAGAAGCAAAAATCAAACACTACTGGGGAAGACCCCAAGGCTGGAGGGAATTTACCAGCTGCTTCGAAGAAGAAGCAGAAGAAGGAAATTTCCAAAAGTGCTGTACCAACTAGTGTCTCTGGACTCGATTCCAGGGATGCTGCTCCCTCACCTAAATCCAAAATTCCATCTTCGACCTCCAACGTAATGTTGGAACGCATAGCTAGCAACCTCTCTTCCGAGAGTCCAAAGGTAAATTGAACTTTAAATCTTTGACAAAATAATTTCTCATTACCTTGGTGCATGCTTTTAATATTCTTTTGCTTCTTGCAGGATATTTTAAATCCATCTTTTACCACTTCGACTTCACCATCAAAAGATGCTGCTCTGATCAACTCTTCTCCTCAAGGAGATTCCAGCAACCTTGTACAGAACAAAGGTTCCTCCAATATGGCGGTTCTGGCTGGGGCTTCTGAGCAGCAAGATGATCAGAGTACTTCTCCTCCTCTAAAAGAAACAAATGAAGCAACGCTTCATGAATCTGCAGAGGATTTACAAAGAACTTCTCTTCAAAAGTCCCCTCTTGAAACCCTTCAAGAGGATCCAAAGGACACCCACGCTGAAGGAGAGAAAGCTGATTCTGATCAAAGAAACGAAGAATCTGCAGAAGAAGGGTCTGAGGAAGGAGATGCCAATGATGGTTCGAATGCTGGGATAGAGTCCAATGTAAATAGCAGCGAGAACGAAGATATCGAAGTGGTGGATTTGGATGACGATGAAGAAGATAATGAGCACGAAACGAATGAAGGGGATGGTGACGCAACCGATAAACCCATGGAGGTCGAAATGGACGTGACTCCCCTGCGTGTGGAACTCCCTCAACCGTCTTTGTCCCGAATGACTGAAGAAGAGCTTGCTCTCCTGAGACGAAATGACCCTATTGGGTACATGAAGGCGAAGCTGGCTCAAAGGGATATTCCACCTGCTAGGGCTGGCACAGGTTCGACTAGCCATCTGTTGCCCACAGATGAAAGAATTGTACTTCTTAACAGGATCAGGAGAACAATTCTAGATGTGGATTTATTCGAAGTGCTTAAACAGGATAGCACAACTTGCTACACTATGAAGGAGTTGCTTACAAAAGTCAACCTTGCTACCTGCTCCTTGCCAGTTAGCACTATCTTGTTTGATCTTCAATCTTTGCTGGACAACGTGACTGGGTACCTTCTCCAAGATGAATTTTCTTCCAGAAAGGTTCAAGAAAAACGAATTGTAATGGATGCTGCTTATGAGCATGCTTCGAAACTCTCTCAAGAAGCTGAGGATCAAGCTATGCATCTAAAGCAAGCAAAAACTGATTATGAGGCTCGAGCTGAGTCCATCCTTCTCTGGGAAAGGCAAATTCAAGAACTTCAACAGAAGGTTAAAGAGGATAAAGAACAACAATTAGCCTACGAAACCAATACTGCTGGTAACCAATTCGAAGAGCTCCTCAACAAGGGGCTTGCAGAAATGGAGACTGCAGAACAACTCAAAGGAGAAGTGGCTACCTTAGAGGGAGCAAGACGTTTTGCTCAACAAAGGCTTGAGTCTTTTCGAAGTACCTTCAACAGATTGAAGAATAATTCCTATTTCTAAATCTCAGTGTTCATTTGATTAAAATTTGGTTTTTTATATGTAATATTTGAACAACGCCATTTTGGCATCCCATATTGCCATTTTGGCATTTCTATGATATTTTGATTACGTTGTTACTATTCGAATCTCCTACAGGCGTGGCTTATATTTCTTTAAATACTTCCCATTAACCTTTAGGATACGTTTATCATCCATCAACTCTTCGATTTCATATGCATTGTTTGAGAATACCTTTATTATTCGAAAAGGCCCTTCCCAATGAGGTGACCATTTACCTAATGTTTTATTTTTCTTGTCCATGGGTAATATGACTTTCCAGACTAAGTCATTAATAATGAATGCTTTCCTTTTCACCCTTTTGTTATATGTCCTGGCCACTCTTTCTTTTTGTCTCATCAAGATTTCCAATGCATGTAATCTAACTTCGTCCAATTCCACTAACTCATTCATCATCATCTCCCAATATAATGCAGCTGGAATTTCGTTTTGTCTTTGAATTCGAACTGATTGTAGATGAATTTCTACTGGCAGAACTGCATCATGACCAAATGTAAGTTGGAAAGGCGTGGTGTTAGTAGCTTATTTAGGAGATGTTCTATAGGCCCATAGTATTTGGTCCAAAGTTTTGTGTCAGTTCCTTGGTTTTTTACCAATATGTTTCTTAATTAATCCTATTATCACTTTATTAGCTGCTTCAACCTGACCATTTGCTTGAGCATAATATGGCGTTGATGTTAGTAATCTAAACCCCATTTCTTGAGCAAATTCTTGCATCTTTCTACCAGTAAACACAGAGCCTTGGTCTGTGGTTATGCTCTCTAGCAATCCGAACCTATAGATAATTTGTTTCTGTATAAACTCAATAATTGCCTCTTGATCAGCAACTATTAATGGTATAGCTTCGATCCACTTGGTAAAATAATCTATTCCTACCAAGATATATTTCTGTCCTTTAGACGAAGCGGGATTTATTTCTCCTATTAAATCCAATGCCCATCCTCTAAATGGCCATGGTTTAATGATTGAATGTAACTCACTTGCAGGGGCATGTTGAATCCCTGCATTTTTCTGACACTCTTCGCAACCTTTAGCAAAGTCTATACAATCTTTGAGCATGCTGGCCAATACATGCCATATCGAAATAACAACCATTTCATTTTATGACCCGTTTGATGTGCCCCACATGCCCCATTGTGGACTTCTGACAATGCTAAGTATGCCTCACTTTCTCCTAGGCACTTCAGTAATACGCCTTCTTGGGTCTTTTTTAACAATTCGTTTCCCATGAGGACATATGACAATGCTCTATATTTTATCTTCCTATCAACATTCAGAGTTGGGTTTGTTAAATAACTCACCAGTGGACTTCGCCAATCTGCATCTGATAAAGTGTTTATGGCTAATATTTCGAATCCCTGTTTCTCAGCATAACCCAATTTCATACTCTCTAGATCTGATGGTGTGAATCTAGTAGCCATAACTCTACCCCTTAATTCAACTAAATCCTCAAAGTTTATGGTAGAAACTTTATAACCTGAAGCCAACTGTGCTAAGTCATTTGCTTCTTGGTTTTCTATTCTTGGTATATGTTGAATATCCATGTATTCGAATTTCCTAAGTAGCCTGTTAACTATGACGAAGTATATCATCAGGTTTTCCTTTATGCATTTATACTACTTTGTTATTTGCTTGACCACTAATTCTGAGTCTCCTTTAATTTCGACTCTAGTTGCCCCCAATTCCAACAAAGCTTCAAGTCCAACAATGAGCGCTTCATACTCAGCTTCGTTGTTCGAGCAACGAGGACCATCTAATTTATACTTGAATTTTGTTGGATTTCCTTCAGGAGAAATTAGAAGGACTCCAACACCACTTCCATTCCTGTGGGTCGAACCATCAAAGTATAATTTCCATGGTTGCATTTCGACGTAACTCATGACAGTCTGCTCAACCAACGAATGGTCCACAATGAAATCAGAAATCACTTGGCCTTTCACAACTTTTAAAGGCATGAAAGTCAAAGAATATTCTATTAAGGCTAAAGCCCATTTACCAACTCTGCTATGCATTATTGGTTTCGAAAGCATGTGTTTAATGACATCGAAATGAGATGAAACATAAACATCAACAGGCTTTATATAATACTTGAGTTTTATACAAGAGAAATAAAAACAGAGACATAGCTTTTCTAAATTGCTATATCTGGTCTCTGCATCATTCAATACTCTACTTAAATAGTATATGGCTCTTTCGATACCATTGCTATCTTCTTGTGCTAACATACTACCTATACTAACTTCAGAGGCAGATATGTACAATCTCATGGGCTTTCCCCATGAAGGTGGAGACAAGATGGGAGGCTGAGAGAGGTATCTTTTTATCTTGTCAAATGCCTCCTTATGGGCTTCATTCCATTCGAAGGCTTGGCCTTGCTTTAAACGAAGCAACAGAGAGAAAGCTTGGGTTCTTCCACTCAGATTCGAAATGAACCTTCTGAGAAAGTTAATCTTCCCTAGCAAAGATTGCAGCTCCCTTTTTGACGTAGGTGCTTTCGTCTCCATTATGGCTTTGGTTTTGTTCTGGTTGATCTCAATCCCTTTCTTGTGAACCACAAAGCCAAGGAAATCTCCAGCCTGCACAAAAAATGCACATTTAAGGGGGTTCATCATTAAGCCATGTTTTCTCATTTGTTCGAATGATTAGCTCAAGTGATGCAAATGTGTTTTTGCAGATATAGATTTGATGACTATATCATCAATATACACCTGCATAAAGGTTTCAATGAAATCATGGAAAATCGAATTCATTGCCCTTTGATAAGTTGCCCTAGTGTTCTTTAAACCAAAAGGCATCACCACCCATTCGTAAGTGCCTAAGGCTCCTGGGCAACGAAATGTTGTCTTGGCAACATCTTCTTCAGCAATAAAAATCTGATTATACCCAGAGTATCCATCTAACATACTCAAGTATTCGAACCCTGCAGCAGAGTCTACTAGCATTTCTGCCACAGGCATGGAGTACTCATCCTTAGGGGTTGCAGTGTTTAAATCCCTAAAATCTATGCAGATTCTCAAAGAACCATTTTTCTTAATAACAGGTACTATATTTGCTAACCATTCGACATACCTTGTGGTTCTGATGAATCTGCAACGCAGCAACCTTTCGATCTCAGCTTTAATCTTTGTGAGAACCGCTGGTGCGAATATTCTAGGAGTTTGCTTGATGGGCTTCTTGCCATCTTTGATTGGAAGTCTGTGTTCGACTAACTCCCTCTTTAAACCAGGCATTTCGTCATAATCCCATGCGAAGCAATCTTTGTTTTTCTTGAGGACTTCGATCACTTCCTGCTTGAGGCCTGGGCTAAGTTTTTCACTTATGTAGGTTATTCTTTTCGTGTTTTCATCCCCTAAGTTCACCTCTTCGAGTGGGTCCTGTGCCAACATTTTGGCACCTGAGTCTATGGGGTCCCTTTCGAAGCCTAAGGGTTCTTTATCATAGATGGCGTCCAGCCTTTGATCTATCTCAATTTCTTTAAAGGGTGAGCCTTTCGAGCCATCCCCACTTATTTCGTTCATCTTCACAGCCAGTTTATTCATTTCAGCCTCTCAGGCCGCCTTTGATTCGTTCTCAGCCATATAGGCCGAAATCCTTTCGAGAAAGGAGGACTCAGTCATGAGTAAGGTTGTCGAAGTCCCAGCCTGCTAGCCGTCTTTGTATAGTACTTTCGACTCCCTCGTCTTCACTGATTATTCTTCTATCCCAGTATAGGCCATCATGGCGAAGGGTCATATAGTAGTGGGCGTTTCTGGTTTCGTTGATTTCATCATTTGGGACACAAGGAGAAATCTTTGCCAGATGTTTGTCATAATTCCTCTTGTCAACTAAATTGACTGTTGACATGAAGTAACTCTGGTCTGCTTCAATGTTTTCCACGATCCCATCTTCTCTCCATAGAACTAACCGCTGGTGCATTGACGAAGGAACTGCCCCTACGCCATGGATCCACTCCCTTCCCAGCAACAAGTTGTAGTTGGCCTTGGCTTCGATCACCATGAACATGGTGGGCCTACAGCTTGAGCCTATTGTCAAGTCCAATTGAACCACCCCCAGTGTTTTGCCTACTTTCCCTTCATAATTGGACAGAACCATATTGTGGGGCTTGATGTCTCCTTCGCGTATTTATAACCTTTTTCAGCATGAAGTGGGGTATCAAATTGACTTCAGCAGCCCCATCCACTAGAACCTTATTCACGCCATGGGCACCAACTTTTGCCCGAATAAATAATGGCTTAAGATGGTTATTCATAGCTGGTTCTGGACGTTCGAAGAACGCATTCTGCTCCTCGACAGCCCCATTGTCCATCACATAGTAGCACACAGGCCTATGCTTCATCAAGTTTATGGTATCTTCTTCCTCATATTCATCAATTTCAGTTTCCTGTCCAAATTCACAGGGAAGCACATATACCACGTTGCAATTGAGGTTGAACGAAGACTCCCCCTCTGATTCGAAGTTATCCGTTATCATATCTTCGTCTTCTTCTAGACCTGGAGTGTATTCCTTTGGTTCATCTAGTTGTACTTCAGAGAAAAGCCTCCTATTAATTGGGGGTTTGTCTTCAGTTTGATTTTTTGGTGTGGGTTTGTTGGTGCTAGATTCACCTTGGTTCTTTGTTGAAGTTGCGCCTTTAATTGCCACAGCTTCCCTCTCAGCCTTTCGAATCCTCTGTTGCCTTCGCCACTGGGATCTCGACATGGGGTTTCTTCCTTTGTAGTTCTCTAATCTTACCTCTTCCATCTTCGCTATGTTGAATTGCCTTTTGTATGTCATAGCATGGCGTGTGTTTCGTTCAGTGTTTCTCCATTTGTCTTTGCTTTTGTCATTTCTGACTTGTAGCCATCTGTCTGTTGGCACTTCAGCAGGGAGTTTGAACGTCACTCTTCGAGCACCCTTGGGATGAGGACTATCAGGCCTTCGTTGTTTGTATTTTCTATCGAAACGTGGGCCCGTCTGAACAGTTTCTTGATGGTTCCAGCAAGGGGCGAAGGGAATTGTTTCGAAGGCTCTGGCCATGCTTTGATCATACACAGCGGAACACCTTGGGCATATCAAGCACTTGGTTGCCCCTTTGTAGCAGTGAAACACAAATTCCAGCAAACTTTCTCCAGCCTTAGGATAACACCTGAATAGCTGGTTATCCTGGCGCCAGTTGTTGCCAGTTCGCGCCCTCTGTACCCTTTCGAAGTTCGCAGCGATTCTCTGATTGTAGAGGATGCTGCACCTAGGGCATAATATCATTCCTGTATCTCCCTTGTGGCACATCATGGGGTAATCCTTGAGACTAGCATCTCCAGCATGATTATCCTCCATTTTATACTTCTCTTTTTCTAAGTATCTCTATACCTCCTCCATCTCAGAGCGAGGTCTCTCCATATCCACCATGTTTACCTCAACATCCCCCCCTTAGCTTCATCATCTCCCCATCCTGTGGGTTTTATATCTTCAATGTGGACCTTTGAACTCTCTGGGGCAGAATATTTAACCAAATAGTCAAATTTTCCACTGGGTTCCCCTAAAGTGTCCCATATTTCTTTCTGAGGGGAGGTTGGCTTCGTGATTTGGACTTTCTCCAATTCCAGCCTCAGGCCTTCAGTGACCTGTGTCAATTCTTGGTTTTGGTTTTCCTAGCCTTCAGTAGCCTGGATTTCTTTTGCAACAGCTAAAGGTGCTTCTTCAATCGAAGTCTCTGGTTGCTTGTGGACGTCTTCAGTGACCTCCTTATTGACTTCGATTATCACCCAGCTTTCGTTTTCAGTACCTTTCTCTCCTATTGGGGCATCACTTTGGTCAGCTTCCACCATGTTAATCTCTCCAATGCATGCAGGCTCGGAGTAATTGGTGTCTGCGATATCCAAAGGATCTTCGTCCACTTTCATTTTTGCTTTATCAGCAAACTTCAGTCTGCCATCTTTAATTGCATTCTGAATCAGATCCCTGAAAAGAAAACATTGTGAGGTTTTGTGGCCTAGGAAACTATGATATTTGCAAAATACTCTTTTCTTTCTTTGATCTAAAGGAGGTATTTTGACATTTGATGGCACAATGAGTTGGCCATCTTTGACAAGTAAATCAAAAATCTCGTCACATTTAGTGACATCGAAGGTATAAACCTTCTTTGGGAATTTGTCACTTTTCTCATTTTCAACAATTTCTTTCCCTTTTGTGGGAACTAATAATTTGCAGGGGTAAGGTGGTGCCTATTTTAATTCAGCGAGGTCGATTTCGACCTCTTCGAATTCAAATTCAAGATAACCTTCTGCTTCCTCAGTTCCAACATAGGAGATCCTTTCCTTCTTGTTATTTTTAAAGACTCTGGCCTTTTCGGCCTTTAGCCTTTCGACCTGTCGAACCCTATCGGCCAACTGAGCCATATCCCTCAAATATTGAGTGTCTAGTTTCTTTCGAATAGAGTAATCCAAGCCGCCAGCGGCCATTTCGACTAACTCATGTTCAGGCACTACTGTGAAACATCTGGATTTCAAAAGCCTGAACCTATTCAAATAATCATCTATGGGTTCAGTGAACTTTCTCTTGACACTGGCTAGTTCCTTCAGACTTATTTTTGATTGTCCCATGTAGAACTGTTTATGGAATAACCTCTCCAAAAGAGCCCAAGTGTCAATGGACCCAGGAGGCAAAGTGGTGAACCATGTGAAAGCGTTCTTAGTCAGGGAACTTGGGAAATATTTGATCCTGAGGTCTTCATTATTGGCTATATCTCCCGCTTCGGTTAGATATCTGGCTATATGTTCGACTGTTGACTCATTGGTATCCCCAGCAAACTTTGTAAACTTAGGGACTTTGTATCCTCTTGGTAAATCAGTGTGCATTATGTAATCTAATATAGGGGAAGCATAATTTGGCCTTCTAATTCCTGTGTTGAGGCCATTCTGGGCCATGATTCTCTCTATCATGGTGGTTAAATTATTTTCTGCCAAGATGTTATCGTTTCGGATTCTATGAACGGCTGCATCAGCATCTTGATTTCGACCCACCATAACAACCCCTCTAGGTTGTTCTTCTCGAAACTCTGGGACTTCCAGCCTTTCGATCCTTGCCCCTGGTTCCATAATTTCCCTTTGTGGGCCTTGGATCATTGGGGCTTCTAACCTTTGTGCCCTTGCCCCCACATTAACTTCCTCTCTGGCTGGTCTATAGGTTGGTTCGTTAGCAACTTGTTCTATAATAGGTACGTTCGCTCGAACCCCCGCCTGATTCTGCCTACGCCTCTCTGGGGGAGCAAAGAAATCTGCTATTCGACTCATGTTATCTGCGTTTTCTCTGTTTGTCACAGTCACATTTTGTACTATTGGGGCAAATATTTCCTGCATAGTTTGTGCTAACACCCCTATCATATTATGGTTACTGTCATCCATCAATTGCCTAAAAGCCAACTGGTTTTCTGTGGTTAAAATAGGCATTACGCTGTAACCCACTGACCCTTGGTTATTTGTCATAAACTGATTTGCCCCAGACCCAGACCCTAATTGTGGTGATGAATTCGATGTGGAATTGTGTAAGCCTGCCATAAAAGATGTTGGCATTCCATAAGAGGAATTTCTGATTCTATTACCATTGAAACCGGGTGGTCTAGTTAGTGGGGTGGTGAAATGGGTTTGTGTCCCTGATGGTGGGACAAAACCCCCGGGATAACCAATGGTTCCAGTATTTCCTAGGATCGAACTATTAGTTGATATGCCACTTATTCCATTAGTGGCTATATTACTGGTAGATGATGCAACAGACTGTGCATTCGAAGGGATCACATTAGATGTCCTCATCGAAGCGGACATGTTAGTGCCTGTTGTATGTGGGGCATTTTGTTCCCCTTGTTGATTGTCAGAATTAGACATCTTGTTCAAACGTTTTCTTCTGGATAAGGGTTGGTTGCTATTGGTTATTCTACCACTTCTAAGGTTCATAAAACAACAAACTTATCACTCAGAGGGTATTTTTACAATGGTTACGTCTCAACAAATTTTTTTTTTGTTCTAAATTCTGTAATGGCCAACGACTCGTCCCACCAGGTGTGCCAATTTATTTGCAGTGATTTCTGGTAAACAACCGCTAGTCCTCCAAACTATCGAATAATCTTACTGATTGTTATTCAATCTCTCTGGTAACTCGCAGGATCGACTAGATTGATCCTAGGATGTGTTGGTCATTAGAGTAACTCTCATGATCGAACTGGTATTCATGGTTGGTATTTAGAATGTTGTGTAGGTGTTTAACTTGCTTCGATTGCTCTATTAAAGATCTAAAAGCGTGCTCAAGTAAATATGCGCGAAACTAAATTGCATGAATAAAGTTAAATTGTAGAGACATGTAAAAACTGCATAAAAGACAAGTAAACGACTTCGAAGCATAAAAACATGTAATGTAAAAGATTCTCTGGAATGTAAAAGATTCGTAATATGAAGAAAGCGTTTAAATGCAAGAAAAACAGTAAAATGACTTTAAGTGAAAAAGGTGTTCGAATGATAAAAACTTGAAGATAAAGGCATGAAATGTATAACAGTTTCTGAAATGTAAAGTATTTAAAATGGAAAGAAAGCATTTAAATGTAAGGCATCAGTAAAAAGACTTCGAATGAAAACATTTTAAATGCAAAAGCTTGTGAATGGTATTGACATGAAGATAAAGGAAAGTACTGGAAATGATAAAGAATTTTCATTAAATCATAAACATGTGGTGTTATCATACGTACATTGCTCGTGCATTCGTTTCCCTAGCCATGTGGTATTTTGAATGTTTACTGAGTTTTTTGTACAATAGATATGACACACGAAATCTTAATGCTAAGACTTCTATTTATACTACTTCGACCATAACGGTCTTGCTATAAGATTCTGCCACGTTCAGAACATGCAGAGCAATGCCTCTCTCTTGCTTCCACGCGTCTTCGAATGCTCCAGCGCATATATTTCAAATTTCGAACATCCCGCTTGCATTTGAATTTCAAATGTTTTGGCACTTCTTCGCTTCGAACGCATTTCTTAGACACAGCTTTGTTATCATTTCGAGACTTCTTTGAATATATTCTCCTAACTGTCACTCGAAGCTCCAAGTTTTGATATGCCCATTCGGAGCACTGCTTCTACCATTTCGAAACATGACGTCTTGCTTTATTCCAATCGAAACGTCCAATTCGCTTTGCTTCTAATAATATCATCAAAATCTTCAGCCAACAGCGTGTTGAAAGTGTAATTTCTTGTATCGAAGCAAGTTGTTGTTCGACACAAGGTGTGTCGAGAAACTTAGTATGTCGAGTTGTTAGCCGTCGAAGTATCGAAGCAGGTTGTTTCCCATAGTATTTCGATTTAGGTCTAAAATAGATATTTTGGATTTTTAAAATTTTGGGCTTTTGGTTTAGGGGGAAAGCAAACTGATTATAAATAGAAGGGGTAATCTCTATTTTTTATATTCAACTCAGAATAACTCGTATTCACAGAATATTACAGTTGCATAGTGAATAAAGATTTTCTATAGTTTATAGATAGAAAAAAACTCTGCAGAAATACTAATCTATTTTTTTCCTATAGTTTATAGATAGAAAAAATACTCTGCAGAAATACTAATCTATTTTTTTTTTAAATTAGTTTTCTTCTTTTCATCGTTATAACATAGTGATAACAATTTTATTTATCAAGATTGATAAAAAATTTCCATAAATTTTATTGAATTTCTAATAGAAATTTAACCTGATTAGAGATATGGTTGAGAAAAACAATATTTAGACGAAAAAATCTTAAAATTGACACTTGACAGAAGCAGACAAGACGGCAGGATGGTCACCCGAACATATAATTTTGTTATATGGTAGATTATTTTGATATTTGAGTTTAAAAAAAAAAAGTAAACTAATTGAATAGATGCAAAAAGAAAAATGTTAACTTTAATATTTTAAAAGGACTTCCACTTATTATGTCAAAAGAGACATCCACTTGTTACTTTAAGTTTTTTTGTTGACTCAGCCACTTGTTTACTTTTAGTTTTGAATTATTTAGACAACATTTTTCATAAAAGGTAACAAAATTACTGTCATATTATTCTTTTTCTTTTTCCTTTTATTGTCTCAATTTAATGCCTACTAAACCTTTGAGTGATTATGAGACTACCTTTTCTTTTTTCCGTGAAAGAAAGAATCATTTCACTTTTAATTAGTATATTTTCTTTTTCCCATTGTTCCAAATAAAACTATAAATGGAAAACGAGTATTGAATGATAATGATCGTATTTGATCAGGAGAGATCGTCAAAGTTCATGAGGACAGGTGGTAGGGACAATGGATCTATTATTCTTGGAGGGTAGGTGGTGGTTGATGATGACCAGGGACACGTTCTATAATGGGCACGTGGGGGAAATCCCTAACGGCTATCAGTCTTGGGCCCAAAGCTATTAGGCCACAACAAAGACGTTGGACTGGGCATTCCCCAACGGTGGGGCAAGTGCCAGCCTAATCCAGAACAGGAGCCCCACAAATGATTTCCCTTAGGCGAAAGGGTGAGGACTTGAGATCAGTTCGAGTGTCGGGGAAGTGTTTCCCAATAGGGGAAACTGTCAACTCCCGTCGGGGACAACTACGTTATTCATGTCGAGGATGACCCAGAGATTTGCACGTGGTGTGGTCGACCAGATCTGGGAGAAACTCATTGGTCGACCTCTTCCTCCGCTCGTATTAATGCGGTGCACGTTAGGAATCTACATTCGCAAGGAGGTCAAGAGTTTCCTCGGGCGCGCGTCTTCGAGTTACCCGTATGTAAGGCGTTGTAATGATGTTGAGCGTTTGTCCGCCAACGAGAATGGAATGGCGCAGGAACATGGTTTTGCGTGAGACTATTGTGGGCGGCATGTCTTCTCGTGGGCCCCACATGGCACCTGTTTAGGGGTGTCATCATTACATAGGACATTCTAAGAGCCCAAGTAATGATGACTTTTCGCATGCTATCTTGTGAGGTGGGGGCTATATATAAAAGGCGAATCAAAGATTTTCTTTGATATTTTCAAGCTCTCTATCCTCCCATTTCCCTTGCATTTGTGTCCTCCAACACTGCTGTAGACACCTTCACGTTCATCTCATCCAAGTAAGTGATTTCATCCTGATCGTGTTTTTTCTTAAAATTTTTTAGAATAAACACTTGGGTTTTTCCATGAACGGATGAACCTCTGGATGAAGATTCATGTGTTCAAGAATGAACCTCCATAGATTTTCATCTGGGTTCATGGATGTGGATGAAGATTCATAGGTCTTGGGATGAACCTACTAATGTTCATCTAGATTCATGAATATGGATGAAGATTCATGGCTCCAGAATTTCGTTATGACTTGCGTCGGGGTCGTCCAACCATATAGTGGGGAGGATTTGGGCAACTTTCCTGTTTGACGAAATGTCCCCGCGTAGGGTGTCAAACTCTTTGGCATTCACTGTCGAGGGCTTGGGTCGAGGACCATTACTCGACACAATCATCGTCCTTTCACTTGATTTATGGTGGAAGGGTGAATTTGATGTTGTCGAATTCATTATTTTCCCCTACTTTTTAGGTACGATAACACAACCAGTCAAGAAAGACATTGTACCCGATAACAACGAGGGTGATGTTATGGTCGCAGACGATCCTTTGGCTTGGGTCGCACCCGAGCCCAAGAGTAAAAGGTCATATTTTTCGATAAACACTTCTATTGCATTCAATGTCCCCGAGGACCGAGCAGAGGGTGCCCCCGCGAACTGGGTGCTATAAATCCCTCATCGAAGTTGGAGGATATGCTCGTCATTCTTGGGCAAACACTTCCTTATGTACGAGTTCTCCTTTAAAGAAGTGGGGATGCATTTTTCCTTCAATGATTTCCAAGTGGGGGTCTTCCAGTGGTTGTAACGGGAACCCTCTCATCTTCATCCGAATGCACTCGCGTTTATGTGGGCGTTCGAGCTAGTATGCCAATATCTTAAGATTGGTGTCACTTTGACCCTCTTCTTTCGTGTCTTTCACCTATAACGACAAACCATTGGATGGCGACAAGCCTGAGTGTCATTCAAACAATTCAGAAAACTCTTCTGGCCTTACCTTGAATCTGTGTGCAACTTCAAAGAGAGTTATTTCATCGTGAAGCCCCTTACTCATGCAGTCGTGGATTATTTGTACAACTGCTCGGAAGAGGTTGAGGATGGTCAGACAGTGGCTTGACTGACGGTAAAGTTTCCTCTTGAGTGGCAATGGAAACATTTTGAGCAGAATCCCGAGTATTATGCAATAAAGCCTGATAACTTAGATGCACAGGATAAGCTCTCTTATGACAAGCTAGCGGATTATGTCAAGAGCTTCTCCCCGGAAAAGTGTTTGGACATAGATAATAACTTCCTCTTTGACGATAATGGGGAGCATTTATTTGTTCCCCGACTGATTAACACGAAATCACTCCTTGAGTTCTCCTCTGCTGAGGAGGCTTTGAGACTTCTAGATAGGGGACGTGACTGTAATTTCATGTTCATACTTTTGTCTCGTGGAATAACTGTTTACTTTGATTGCAGGCCGGATGGCGACTCTCTATGAATGTTGACTCAAGTTAAGGTCAAAGAATCCCTCACACTTGGCGCCCAAAAATCTGGTTTCCCAACTTTAGGAACAAGCCAAAACATATGCCCATACAAGCATTTCATCTTCCCCTCCAGGGTCCTAGATCCCCCTCCCAAACAACCGGAAAAAAGGAAGCACGTGGAAGACCCCGAGCACGTGGCGACTGTCGACGGGGACAAGGGTGTCGGGATGGTTTTCGTGTTGCTCCCCTGCTATCTCAACCGAGGTATCTTCAGTGGGGAGAGTTCCTTAGGTCTCCATGAAGTGGAGAGGGAGGCCATTCTGTTTAAGGACTGAGAAACCTAACAGAAGAATCTGTCAGAAGATGTGGCTGTCGTGATGAGGGTTCTCAAAACCGCTTTGACACTGAATGATGAAGCTGCAGGCTCCCAAGTATCGCTGGATAAAGCTTATGCCCACATCCAAAAGTTAAACAAGATTAATGATAAGTTGAAGGTTGTATTCTCAATCATGAGACGAAGTATGAAGTACAGGTCCAGCTCCTCAAGGATTTGAACGAGATCAAGCCTCAACTGGAGGCTGCGACCAAGGAAAACGAGTGACTAGCTGCTCGGGTGACGGAGCTGGAGGAAATTGTGGCACCTGTTGAGGAAGAAAATGACATGGAGAAGTCCCTTGTGACCAAGAGAGACCTGATTTCTCATAATTGTGTACTGAAGGAGAATGTCATGGACACCCTTAGTTATGACTTTAACACTGTTGTGGAGAAGCTCAAGATCATCAACAAAGGGGTCGAGCTTGTGGTTGAAGGTGTTGGGCCCTTTAACCAGGTGGTCGACGAGAATATATTTTATCCTCCCAAGGATAATCTCGATGAAGAAAGTGATGGCGAGGATGATAGGGCTCAAGATTAAGTTTTCGGGCCTGCATGCCTGTTTTTTTATTTAGCCTGCGTGCCAGCTTTTGTTTAACTGTTTTGGACAAGGGGCTTTGCCCGTTTTTTGTGTCCATTTAGTTTGGATCCGCGTGAGCCCTTTTGATATTGTATGGACAACACCGGCCTTCGTGGTCATCTTTCTAATGCTTTTGTTTCGCTCTTATGTTTTACATTATGATATTATATCATTGTGTTTGGCGTGCTTAATTCAGTGTGGAAATATGAGAAGCTGAAATTTATGCTCGATCTTAGTTGTGGTTGACAAATGTTGGGATATGTCGAGGAAGTGGAGTAGGAGCCCATATAGACGAGATTAAGATCATGTTCAGGGTCTTGACTTCGTGGCGTGAACTGTCCATCACAAGATGGGTGTTCTGCATATTGCATACTTCGACAATGGAACTCGGTCGAGGTGTCCCCGTCGGGCTAAGGTTCTTCTCGACCAATAAGAAAAAACCCACATTTCGTTATTGGTTGGAGGTTATGTTCGTACCTCAACATGCTTCTGTGGTCGAGCGAAGCCCTGTCGTTTTTCGGAGAGGGTACGTCGACTGCTGGGCCCTGAGGTTTATCAAGGACTTAGGTGTAATATTGTTTCAGCTTTGTAGCATTCCATGGTCGAGGTAGTGGTTCTCCACATAGGCGTTCGATGTGGTAGGCTCAAGTTCCTATTGCCCCGTGTACTCGGTAAGATCCTTCCCAGTTGGCGGCCAACTTTCCTTCACGGGAATCATTATGATTTCTCTGTAAGACTAGGTTGTCGACTTAGAATTTATGTTTTACGACTTTGGTGTTATGACGCATGGCTCTTTGTTGTTTCAGTGTGGCTTTGCGAAGAGCTGCTTCTGATCATATTTCTTCGACCAGGTCCAGCTCTTCACTTAGGGCCTCGTCATTTAGTTCTTCGTCTAAAGGAACTTCAGTTCGTCTGGATGGCTCCAGGGTTTCCACGGGGATGACTGCTTCGGTGCCATAGGTTAGTCGAAATGGGGTTTTGTCGATCGTCGAGTATGGAATTATTCGGTAAGCCCATAGGACACTGTGCAGATTTTCGACCTACCCATTTTTGGCTTCGCCAACCTGCACTTGAGTCCTCATAAGATGACTTTATCCACAGCCTTGGCTTGCCCATTTATTTGAGGGTGTTTGACGGATGTGAAGTGTTGTTTGGTGCCGAGCTTGGTGACGAACTCTTGGAAGCTTTAGTCAGTGAACTGCGTCCCATTGTCAAGGACGAGTGCTTGTGGTATGATGAATCGGGAAAGCACATTTCGTTTGTAGAAACGAAAGATGTTGTGTGATGTGATTCTGGCCAGGGCTTCAACCTCTATCTACTTTATGAAATAATTGACGACCATGATCAAGAATTTATTTTGATATGACCCTTGTACAAACGGTATAAGGATGTCCATCCACCACCAGGCGAACGACCGTGGGGACGGCAATGTTTTGAGTCCGTGTGGTGGTGCGAGGTGCATGTTTGCGTGTTTTTGACATTTGTCACAGTTTTTGACGTGCTCCTTCGTATCTTATTGTATGGTGAGCCAGTAATACCTTGCTCGCAGTGTCTTTCGTGCCAGAGATCTTCCTCCTAAGTGTTGGGCTTTAATTCCCTCGTGGATTTCCCGTAAGATCTCGGGGATTTTGGACTTCTCGACGCATTTTAAGAGTGGGATGGAGAATCCCCTTCGATAGAGCTTCTGCTCGACTATCACGTAAGAGAACACTCGTTGTTTAGTCATATTGGCCTCTTTTTAGTCAGCGGGTAACTCTCCCTTTGTGAGATAATTAAATAACGGGGTCATCCAACACGAACTATCCCCTATGGCGTTCACTTCGGGTGACACAGTGGGTTTTTCAATACTTAAACGAGACGTGGAATCTTGGATAATGAATTTGTTCCCACATTTCTTCTTTGTGCTCACGAGTTTTGAGAGTATGTCGGCCCGCGTGTTCTATTTGTGGGGTACATGTTTGATTTCTGCTCGGTCGAACTTATTCATCCTCTCTTTGACTAGGTTCAGGTATTCAATGAGGCTATCATTCTTGGCCTGATACTCTCCTTGAATTTGAGATGCAACGAGTTGGAAGTCCATGAATATTTTTACTTCACAGGCACCCAGGTCTTCGGCGAACCTTAATCCTATGAGCAAGGCCTCGTACTCGGCCTGGTTGTTCGATGTGAGAAATGACAGGGAGAGTGAATGTTTGACCACAACGCCCTCCTTGTTTTCGAGTGCTTCCCGTTGAGCTAAAAGCTCTGTCTAAGAAGATGTCCACTTGTGTTTCCCATCCACAAGGGGGTTCGTGGGCGGTCATCTTTTCAACTAAATCGGCCAGCGCTTGGGCTTTAAGGTCTTTTCTGCTATCATATTGAACGTCTAACTCTGAAAGCTCCAAGGACCATTTCAACATTCGACCGGCCATATCTGGTCGACCTAGTAGCTATCTCATGGGTTGATCTATTTTCACGACGGTCGTATGGGCCAGGAAATAATATCTGAATCTCCTTGCCGCATTGATGAGGGCTAAGGCTACCTTTTCAATTTCTTGATATCTGACCTCGAGGCCTTGTAATTCTTTGATAGTAAAGTACTGTGGTTTCTTCCTGTCTTGTGTCAGGCGAACGAGGGACACATTTATGGCCTCGGTGGAGACGACCAGATAAAGGAACAAAGTTTCCGTGATCTTTGGCCTTGATAACAAGGGTGGTTGTGAAATGGATCGTTTGAGGTGGAGGAGGTCTTTCTCGCACTCTTAGGTCCACTCGAATGCTTCCTCTTTATGTAAGAGTTTGAAAAATGAAAGTGTGTGTTGCCCGGATTTCTCCACGAAGCGACATAGCGAAGTGAGCATTTCGTTCACGACTTGTATGGATTTTTTTGAGTTAGGAGTGGGGAGCTCGGAGAACTCCCTGCATTTGTCGGGGTTGGCTTCAATTCCTCGTTCTATTCGATAGAAACCGAGGAATTTTCCCGCCTTGACCCCAAAGGTTCACTTCTTCGGGTTAAACCTCATCTTGCATCGCCTTGCATGGTCGAAAACTATTCTGAGGTGGACAACTTGATCGGTTTCCGCTCAGGACTTGATGATCATGTCATCCATGTATACCTAGAGCATGTCCCTGATCTCACTGCAGAAGACTTTTCTCATCATCTGCTGGTATGTTGCCCCTACGTTTTTTAAGCCGAAGGGCATTACGTTGTAGTAGAAATTGCTTGACCCGATCATGAAATCGGTGTAATGTTTATCACTCATCGCCATGGGGATTTGATTATAGCCCGAGTAAGTGTCCATATATGATAAAATTTTGTAGCCCACAGAGTTTTCGAACAACATGTCGATATTAGGTAAAGGAAAAGCATCTTTAGGACATGTCCGGTTGAGATCAGTATAGTCAACACATATACGCCATTTTCCATTATTTTTCTTAACAAGTATAACGTTTGAGAGCCAGGTTGAACATCGGGCCTCAGAAATAAAATTTGCCTCTAGGAGGTCTTTTACATCTTTTTCAGCAGCCTCCGCTTTTTCGGGAGACTGCATATGCCTAAGTTATACTATTGCCCTAGCGGCTGGATCCATAGCAAGTTGGTGACAAGCGACCTCAGGGTCGAGCCCGAGCATCTCCGCAGCATTCCACGCGAATAGGTCAAAGTTCTCCCTTAAGAAGGATTTGAGTTGCTTCCTTGCCAAGTCAGGGAGTCCAACACCGATCTTCACGCCTTTGTTTGGGTCTTCACTGAAGGGGGTGAACTCGAAGTCTCCATCTAGGATGGGTCGGAGAGGATCTTGTACGCCATTAGGGGCCTCGACTACATCTTTGTTAAAGCGGGTGTTGTACTCCAAAATTTGCCCTCACATTTTTCTCAAAGCATTTTTTCAAGGTTCTTCAAGTAGTCAAGACACTCAAGGGTTGACTAGTCAACATACACCTCATAAACCAAAGGCTTACAATTAGGGTTTGGAGTTTCTCAAGGAAATTTGATTTTCAAATGTCTCAACTGGCTTCCATTGTTCTTCATAGGTCCCCAACAAGGTTCATGTCAAGTTTCAAGCCCTACATCACAAATTTGCTCAGTCAATAGCTCAGATGATTGAAAGTCAATTATATTGATCAAAAAGTCAACTATGGTCAACATACATTCAAACTTCAAGATTTTTGGTCAAAATAAACATTTTGAGGTGATATTCATCATTTTATCAAGGGTTGATTATGATTTCCAAAGGAAGGCTCTCAAATCATCAAAAGTCAAGATTTGTCAAATTAGGGTTACCTTAGAAGAAGTCATTTGAACTTTGACCAAACATAACTTTCACATGCTTCATCAAATTTTCCCCAACCAAAGCCCATTTCGAAGAAAATTTAATTTCCTACAACTTTGTTTTATACTTAAGTCCAAAAAATGCTTCATTTGAAAGATATGAGCTAAAACATTATAGGTCATTTTAAAAAGTCAACAAAAGACACTTTTTGTCAAGGAAACTTACATCAATATAATATCTTCAAAAGGAAAAAATGGTCAACATAGATATTGTAGAGGACATCTTAGTCTTTCCAAAAAGTCCCAGATCATCTTTAAAAGGTGAAAATTGAGAAAGTTATGAGTTGTACAAGTTAGGCAATTTTGTGAAAATGCATGAAGTCAACTTTGGGCAAAATTGCATTTTTAATTCAACTTTGGGCTTCAAACATGTCCATGACTTTGCAAAAGACTCCTAAACTCACTATTTACTTACCTTGTATTTTCTCATTATTTTATTTATATTTCTTTTGTTTTTATTTAAATAAATACAAAATAAATTACATAAAATAACAATAATGGATTAAGACATGTTAGGCTAGCTTGTTGGATCAACTTTGGGCCCATAAATTCGTGCAAACATGTCAAGGTTCATTGCAAAACAAATTTGGAAAGAATCACACCATTAAGGAAATTTTTCAAATATTATTTTATCATGAAACCATGGTTTAATGCTTTGATCTTTTGCCTTGTTTCCACCCTCACTCACTCCTATATATATACATAATCTTGCAAGCTCAAGGACACGAAAAAGATGCTCAAAGAGTGCACTACAAAACTTTCAAAAAAATTCCAAAGTTTTCAAAATTTGTAGTTGTACCTCCAGTCATCATACGTCCAAATCAAGCCCTATATCTATTCCCTGAAGGTCCCAGGAGCTCAGCCTGACCCTCCTTGAAGCCCAACACACGCAGAAACCACCACCTTCAATCATCACCGTTTGGTAAAATTCTAAAAAATCAAAACTATTTTTCCGCGTTTTTGAATATTTTGACATGTATGTATGAGTTTCTAGACATCATTAGAATATGTTAAGAGCATCAAATGAAGTTCATGACGCATGAATCTTGATGTGCCATTTTCAAACCGTGCTAGGGTTTTTGGTTCGTATTCAAAATGCAGGGACTTTCAGGCCAAATTTGGACTCAGGAGGAAAATTTGTGTGGAGTAGACCCTTTGGTTTGCCACCAATCGCACTTTTTTGGTAGGTTTCATTTTTGTACCAACCGGAGAAGACGACCAGAGAGTTGACTCCAGTGTGTTGACTCCGGTGGCATTAGTGTTTTCATCCCATTGGTCCATTCAAATCCAACTTGGCGCGCGTTTGAAAAATGAGAATACTATTGTTTTTACATTATATTCTTTTGTTTATAATGTATTAACGAATGAGTTAATTGGCCCAACGGTAACATGCAAGCGTTTAAGGCACTCCCTCTCTAAGACCTGGGTTCGATCCCCAGGTTTTTCTTATTTTGTTTTCAGTATTTTCTATTTTCAGATCCAGTGTTAGGAAGGTCTACGCATGCATCATATGTTCCTATATCTAGACCATCAAATTCCAACGGATGCAGATCCAGCGTCTCAGGATGCGTTCCTACCGTGGATCCTCAAGAGTTGTTCACGCTGAATTATGCACAGCTGTTGGGCTCATTCTTTATTGGGCCTAACATTTTTTTAAGAATCTCATCCCCCCTAATTGCTATTACTGCATGCCCATTTCCTATTTTCTTTTTGTTTTCACTTTTTTTATTTAACTTTTTTTTATAATTATTTTATAATAAAAATCACCAAAAATATCAGGATTAGATTTTGTCAATTAAATTTTTTTAAAATTAATAATTTTTTAATCACCTTTTCTATTAATTAATCAATTAGACTTAGGTTTCATTACTTTAATTTAGCTATTTTTCTAAACAAAAATGCAAAAACAACAAAACATATTTCTTTCTTTTGTCACTTATAAATTTTTTGGGCTTTCTCTTCTCTGTGTAGTAACTTATTTTATTCGTATTTTTATTTTCAAATATTATGTAATTGCATATGGATTAGAATAGCTTAATTTAAGACCTTTTACTTTTTTCTTTCCCCCGTTTTTATTGGTTTGTAATTCCCCCCGTCCCGAAGCATTGTAATATCGTACATTCAAATTTTTGCATCTTTATTTTCTGTACTTTACATATTAACTACTAGATGATTGTTAATAGGCTTGCATGATAAGACCTGAAAACAAACGGTAGAAAACCTAACATTCAATACAAATAATATAAACACAACACACTCACACACGTACACCTCTAAGGTACCCTCGCTTGTTGCCTTCGGAAAAACAGTCGCGTCTCTTAAACGTAGGAGATTTTAGTAGTGACCATTTGGTTATAAAATCATAAGTCCCTCGATGACCCTTTCAATGTTGCCTCGGTAAATGATCTTAAAACCATAGGGTAATTGCTAAAGTATCTTACGAGTTGCCTTCATGACTGTATGATTACCCTCGCCTATCCCTCAAAACATCTAACAGTAGGGCTACCTATTAACTAATAGTAGTATATCACTTTCTAAAGGAAAAGAGGAGAAGAACAAAGACCGTTCGAGTGGGTAAACCTCTTATAGTTGCTTACTTACAAAAATAAATAAAATAGTTTTTCACACATACACAAACTCTTTTTCTAAATAATTTTTAAAGTCAAAAAATACTTTGTATACGTTCTCAATGAAAGGAGAAACATTACATAGTTTGCCGCACTAAGGCGTCTTTTCAAAAATATTTTCAAACACACTTACACCAAAAAGCATTTTCAAAGTGAGCTAGCAACTAAGAGCCCGTAAATAACTACGGATGGAAAGGGTACTAACACCTTCCCTTTCCATAACCTACCCCCCGAACTAAAAATGTTTAAAAAGGTATTTCCTGTTCTTTTCACCATTTCCTTTGTTGGATAAAGAAAAGTCGGTGGCAACTCTTGCTAACCGCAACATTTGCGATAAAACGCAAAACTAGTAAAGTCAGTTCTCCCAATGTATTACAGAACTGGTGAATCTATTGGGTAAATGACACTTAAAGTGGGGTTACCTTAGATCTAGATCATATTTAAAATTCTTAACTTGTTTGACTTGCTTTCTTTACATTTCGGGTTTATGTTTGGGCATTCTTGTATAGATCCTATACCCGGAACTGGGCCACATTAGGTAAGTAGAAATAAATCGTGGGGATTGTACGGTGTAATACCTACATGGTTGAAGTGATAGCTACATTAGTGTGACAAATTTGTTGGTACTGATATCCTTTGTGTTGAATCAAGGAGAATACAGGGCCGCTGTGTGGTGTCATGAAGCACTAACTGGCCTTAAAACCTTAGATGAACAAACTTGGCCATTAGAAAGTAGTGAGATAGTCGGCTTCGGTGCAAAACTGGAGATTGGTAGATACTCGATACTACACTCATTGTGATCAGAATTTAGGGATATTTTGGCCCCGAGAAAATATCGTTTAAGCTGAAACAATGCCCGATGAAGAAAGACCAGTGATATTGAGATTCCTTAGAACCCGGTTACTTTTTTAGGACAGGTTAAACCAACTAAAATTCAAGAGGGTACTTACCTATAAACTCCATGAAATCCCGAACCTAAGGCTACTTGTGTGACTTTTTTGCATTATCTAACTCATTACATGTTTTATTTGTATTCATTATCTAACGACGTGAATTTCTTGCAGGATTTGTTTGTAGTCATTATCCAATAAACTGGGCTTCATGCAAAACTTACTTGTCTTCACCACCTTACACTTTTGTTTGGTGCATAACATACACCTCATAACATCATACTATATCATTCTCACTGACCAGCTCAAGCATCTCAAGGGGGAGTGGTGCAGGTTATCATGAACCAGGCATCTAGAAAGGGGTAGGAGGATTTATTTTCCTCTAACAAAATGTTGTTAAGGTATCATGAACCAGACGCCTAGCCAGGGGCAAGGGGATTTATTTTCCTCTAACCAATGATGTCAAAAACCAAAGCACGTTATCTTGAGTCAAAGGCTATGACCCACTCAACATGGTGGGCTTGATTCTCGTAGAAGGCATTCAACGATACAAAGTTCTTCAACCAAAACTGCAGTCAGATTTGACTTCTACCATTTTTCTTACCCCGAGAGATCCTTGAAATATTGCATATACATATCATGCATCATGTCATAACATGTATTCTCAAGACAAGTTTCTCATTTTCTCGCTGTTTATTTCAGCAAGGAAGATGGATCCCGAATAGAATGATAGAGATATCCAATCTCAAGATGCTCAAATCAAGGAAATGTTCCTGAATCTATCCAAGGGGCAAGAAGAATTAAAAGCACTCCTCGTTGGGAACTTGACCATGAAAAATCCTGACGACAACAAGGATGACCAGTTGGAACAACTGCAAGATGAGATGGAAAGGTTGAGAATCCATATGAATAGTCAGATGGCTCTTATCCAAAATTAGCTCGGGGACAAGAAGAGTTGAGGATTCTCATCAGCAAGCCTCATCAGGACAGATACGACCGTCTGGGGAAAACTGCTAGAATCTGGGGCCTAGTTAATGATTAACTTCTCTTGGCAGACAGGGAATTGGTTGACATGTTCATATGGGAACATGTTGAAAATAAACTCAGGAGTGGTGAAATTCAGGGGGTTGCATCTTCAAGTACTCGTAAGAGATCATACAACAGAAAGAATGAGTCAAGTATTGTGTACGACCAAAAGGTTTGTAATAAGAGTGATCTCAACCAATCTATAACGGTAGTGCAGACCTCTAATCCAGTACCAGTGCAATAGCAACAACAAGGCAATCAGCATAAACAGGACTTTCCCAAAAGGCAATTCACCAAAATCAACATGTCCTCGGCTCGAGTATTGCAACACATGTTGAGAATGGAGTTGATTATGATTGTTATACGGTGGCAGAACCGACTGTTAATATTGGTTTGCGTTTTTTGTTCGCAAATTTCGCGGTAAGCAAGAGTCGCCACCGACTTTTATTTTATCCAATCAAGGAAAAGGAAAAAGAACATAAAAAATCTTTTTTCGAGATATTCTGAGTACGGGGGGTAGATTATAGAAAGGGAAGGTGTTAGCACCCTTTCTATACATGGTTTTCCATGGGATCTTAGGTATTTGCTCTTTTTTTTTTCAAATTTGCTTGTGTGTGCTTGTCTTGAAAATGTTTTATCTTGTGATAACCCTTGTATCAGTCCTCAAGAGTGTGGCGAAGTTTGTTTTGAAAATTGTTTTGAAAGATATTTGTGTGAAAAGTTTTTATTGTTTGAGCAAGTACCTAGGAACTAATCTACCTACACGAAAAAAGATTGTTCGTTCTCGTTTCCTTTAGACAACTCTATCCCACTATTAAGGAGTAGGTAGCACCTTCGTTGGAGTTGTAAGGGACATTCGAAAGGAACAAGTACAATCACTAAAGCAACAATTAGAAAACTTTATTAGTAACCCTAGAGTCTTAAGATCTTTCCGAGGCAACATCTCTTAGGCAACATTCGAGTGGGACACTTTGATCTTTTAGACTGGAGGGAAACCACTAAAATCTCCTATGCTTAATGATTGTTTACCGAAGGCAACCAAAGTGAGGTAAACCCTAGGAGTGAATATGTGCATATGAATTGTTTCAGTTATTTAATCTTTGCACATTAGGTGATCTACCGTTTAAATTTCCAGATATTCTTGCCATACAATCCTATTAGCATACACCTAGACAGTTAAATATTTGCAGGGATTTAAAGTGCGAAAAATAAACCTAGCTATTACAAGGCTTTGACAGTTACATAATTGTCTTGACGGAAAATAATAGTGCAGAATTTAAACCCTAATTAAAACTATTACAAACTCGACACAGTACAATAATAATAAAACAAATTAAAACGCGCGCGACAAGTTTAATGCGAGAAAAAATTGAAAACCCTAAAAATATGACTAGAAAATATTTAAGTTATTTTTTGAGAAAAGAATTAATTAAGTTATGTACGACTAAATTAGTTGACCCGTTTGGTTTCGGGAACTGAGTTTTCGTTAGTCGTCTGCAGATGTGACTTGCATAACTGCTAAATTTGTTAAAGCTAATCGTATTTTCCTGAAAAGATATCAGGGTTAGTTATATGCGATGTATGAAATACAGGGTGAGATGATGTTCTCAAAATAAATGAGATTATGTTGTATATGATATGTATGCGTATGTCATAATGTATGTTCATGAAATGCTATCGGGGTATGCTCGCGTCTGGGAAAATAAATCCCTGATGGTTGCTGGAGATTTGTAAATATTTTGTCGGGAAGAGATGCTGGAGAATAACTCTGTGGGGACCAACTTAGGGGAAGAGATACTCTGTTGGTAGACCTGCTGATCTGGAGGAATAAAATCGGCCGGGGATGAAATTCCGTTGCTGGATATGATGAGCTTTGTTGGAGAAATAAACTCCGCTTGGGGGATGAAATTTACTGACTCGCCTGCGATTATGAACCTTGGTTGGGTATAATTATGTTCTATTTCAGGGAAGAAGACATCAATGCCTTTGGATACTTTTACTATGTGGGGGAGTGTATGTACCAATAGTTATGTTCTCAAGCTGACTCTATCCCAGTACCTGTTGGGAAAAGTAACTGTAGGGTTTGGCACTTCCTGTTTTTCCCTGTTTCTGGAATTACGAGTAATTGCCTTTGTTTCTTATGTAAATATCTATGAGCAGCAATCATTTTCAAATGCATATATCAAAAATAAATTGTTGGACGTTCATGCAAAACAAAACAGAAAAAGAAAAAACAAATTGAAGTTTTGTGAAAATGACTTGTATTGATTTTGAAGTCGGTCTGTAATAGGCGTTTTGTACAAAGAGGCTGACGCGCTAGTAAGAGAACTCCGCCGAAAGAAATTACAATTTGTATAAAAGAAAGAAAAACAGCTCTGTGAAACAACCCCATTGGGTTCCAACTCTGCTATTGCCTTTATATCTTCAAGCGTCTCATCACTTTGCTACTTGGCCGAAGGTTGATCAGATTGGTTGGCGCCGTCCGAGCTTGATAGTCAATACCGAAGTCTGGTCGCAAGATAATCCAATGAGACATAGTGATACGCTTCAATCCCTAAATTTTTCCTGGATTGCCATTTCGGGTTTTCAATCCACCGGGATACCTTTTTTGTCCAAGCCTCCCTTTCGGGTTTTCGACTTGCCGGGTGTACAGATTTTTTCGTTTTCAACCCTTACTTTTAGCCGAACCCTTTTGGTTCACCGGGAAGCCCTTATTTTTTCCTAGGCCAGTCGACCTAGCGGGTCTTTGATTATGCTTAGTATCTTTTCACTATGTCTGCATTGACAGGGTGAGGAAGGTCGTCACCATCCATGGTGGTTAGAATCATGGCTCCTACCAAGAAAATGTTCTTAACCACAAATGGACCTTCATACATGGGGGTCCATTTGCCCCTGGCATCACCTTGCGACAATATGATGCATTTGATGACCAGATCCCCGACTTGATATTCTTGACGGCTGACTTTTTTTTTAAAAGCCTTGATCATTCGCTTTTGATATGTCTGACAATGGCAGATAGCAGTAAGTCTCTTTTCATCGATTAGATTCAGCTGATCAAGTCGGGTTTGGATCCAGTCGTCTTCGTTCAAACCTGCATCCTTCATAATCCTGAGAGAAGGTATCTGGACTTGGATGGGCTGGACTGCCTCCATGCCATATACCAGAGAGTAGGGGGTTGCCCCTGTCGATGTCCGTGCTGAGGTACGGTACCCATGAAGAGCAAATGGTAGCATCTCATGCCAGTCTTTGTATGTCACCGTCATCTTCTGTACAATCTTCTTGATGTTCTTGTTAGCTGCTTCAACAACGCCATTCATCTTCGGCTAGTAGGGAGAAGAATTATGATGTTGTATCTTGAACTGTTTACAGTGATCGGTGATCATCGTGTTGTTGAGATTCGTACCATTGTCAGTAATAATTCTCTCTGGAACACCATATCGGCAGATCAGATTATGTCGGATAAACCTCGCCACGACATTCTTGGTTACTGTAGCGAAGGAAGCTGTCTCAACCCACTTAGTGAAGTAATCAATGGCTTCTAAGATGAAGCGATGTCCATTAGAAGCGGTGGGCCTTATTTCTCCAATCATATCGATGCCCCACATCGCAAAGGGCCAAGGAGCCGTCAAGACATTCAGAGGAACTGGAGGTACATGCACCTTATCAGCATAGATTTGGCATTTATGAAAAGTTCGAGAGTGCTGATAACAATCGGCTTCCATTGTGGACCAGTAATACCCTGCCCGTAGGATCTTCTTAGCCATGGTATCTCCACTAGAATGGGTTCCGAAGGTGCCTTCATGTAAATCTGTCATGATCTTCTCTGCTTCGCTCTTGTCTACACACCGTAGTAGTGTGAAGTCATGGTTGCATTTATAGAGGATTCCATTACTGAGGAAGAACTTTGCAGCGAACCTTCTCAGAAACTTCTTATCATTGACAGATGCCCCTTCGGGATATTCTTGAGCCTCGAGATACCTTTTGACTTTGTTAAACTAGGGTTTGTCTGCCACTTCTTTGGTATCGATTTCACAGTAGTGTGCTGGTTCATCCAGCCTCTCAATGGTGATTTGGGGAGCTTCATTGTCCCACCTAACCTTGAATATAGAAGACATGGTAGCTAGCGCGTCCGCTAACTGGTTCTCCTCTCGTGGAAAATGTTCAAAGGTTACCTCCTCAAAGTGTGGGAGCAATGTCAGTACATACTCTTTGTATAGAATGAGATTCGGGTGCTTCCTATCCCATCCCCCTTTAATCTGACTTATCACCAAATCGGAATCCCCGAATACACTCAAAAACTTGATCCTTAGATTGATAGCAGCTCGAAGACCCATAATACATGCTTCATACTCCGCCATGTTATTGGTGCAATTGAAACATAATCAGGCGGTGAACGGAGTATGACAACCCTCGGGAGATATGATTACAGCTCCAATTCCATTTCCCAGTGCGCTTGAGGCTCCATAAAAGTACATAGACCATTGGGATCCCTCCTCAGGTCCTTCATCCGATCCAGGTTCTTCGTAGTCAGCCACTAACATGATATTCTCATCCGGAAACTCAAAATTCATAGACTGGTAGTCGTCCATGGCCTGATGAGCCAAATGATCAGCTAATACACTCCCCTTTATTTCTTTTTGGGTTGTGTATTGTATGTCGTACTCAGTTAAGATCATCTTCCACCTTGCTCTCCTTCCGGAGAGAGCGGGCTTCTCGAAAATATACTTGATCGGATCCATCTTCGATATCAACAAGGTAGTGTGAGTCAGCATATACTGTCTCAGTCGGCGAGCAGCCCATGCCAAAGTGCAACAAGTTTTCTCAAGCAATGAGTATCGTGTCTCACTGTCGGTAAACTTTTTGCTAAGGTAGTATATTGCGTGCTCTTTTCGACCAGACTCGTCATGCTGCCCCAGCACACACCCTATTGAATTGTCTAGCACAATTAAGTATAATATCAAAGGTCTTCCTTCAACTTGAGGCATCATAATAGGCGGTTCTTGAAGGTATTCTTTGATTTTTTCGAAGGCGGTCTGGCATTCGTCATTCCACTTTACCACTTGATCTTTCTTCAGAAGCTTGAATATTGGCTCACAAGTAGCAGTCAGATGTGAAATGAACCTGGCGATGTAATTTAGGCGTCCCAAGAAACCTCTAACTTCCTTCTCTGTGTGGGGAACCGGCATCTCTTGTATGGCCTTTACTTTCGCAAGGTCTACCTGAATACCCTTGTCACTGACGATAAAACCCAAAAGCTTACCAGATCTTACCCCGAAGGTACACTTGTTCGGATTCCACCTCAGCTTGTATGTATTCAACCTGTCAAACAATTTCTGGAGATGATCAAGGTACTCTTCCTCAGTCTGAGACCTAGCTATCATATCATCAACATAAACTTCGATCTCATGATGAATCATATCGTGGAACAAAGCGACCATGGCGCGCTGATAGGTTGCCCTAACATTCTTCAACCCAAAAGGCATCACCTTATAGCAGAAGGTGCCCCACTGCGTGACGAAGGTTGTCTTCTCCATGTATTCAGGAGCCATCTTGATCTGGTTGTAGCCAGAGAAGCCATCCATGAATGAGAAAACTTTGTGTTGCACGATGTTGTCGACCAAAACATCAATGTGAGGAAGTGGGAAGTCATCCTTGGGGCTTGCCCTGTTCAGATCTCTGTAATCCATGCACATCCGTACATTACCTTCCTTTTTAGGTACCGGAACGACGTTAACATCCCACTGTTGATAGGAAGTGACAGCTAAGAATCCTGTGTCGAACTGTTTCATGACCTCTGCCTTGATCTTCTCGGGGCGCATACGACGGAACTTCTGTTTAACTGGCGGACAATCTTCTTTAGTCAGCAGGCGATGTACCGATATATCAGTGTCCAAACCAGGAATGTCTTCATAGGACCAGGCGAAGATTTCAGCATAGTC
This sequence comes from Vicia faba, assembly GCA_948472305.1. Taxonomy (NCBI): domain Eukaryota; kingdom Viridiplantae; phylum Streptophyta; class Magnoliopsida; order Fabales; family Fabaceae; genus Vicia; species Vicia faba. The sequence continues at coordinate 1,633,134,891 of OX451737.1, forward strand.
GTGCAGCATCTGTATCAACCTCTGTTTGACGCTAAACTCCAGATTTGCACCTATTTTAACCTCCTTTCTGTCTTCCTCAGTACCCAAATTCACTGTCTCAACCGGCTCTTCATGAGGCTTTATGGCCCTTTCTTCCTGCTACAATAGTCTAGCAAGTTCTCCAGGCACCTCACAATCATCCTCACCTTCGTCCTCGGCTTGGTTGATCGTATTTTTGAAGTCATAACTGGCAATAGCAGAGCTGTTATCAATGGGATCCATAGTGGATATGGATCTGCGTTATGATACGTGAGTGTGTGTAAGAGAATATCTGTTTTGATAAAGTGAAAAACAGAAAATAAAAACAAAGAGCGCAAAATTTGTATGCAAGAAACTTCCAATGCTTTATTAATGATATATGAAATGACAAATAATAGACCTCACAAGCAAAGCCAATATGCCTCAGGCAAGGTACAGGGTCGTAAAGTTTTAAATTATTTATTACAAATCTAAAAACAAGTAAGTCAATTACTGTGGAATAAAAGTGTTGTACCCCAAAATTTGCCCTCCCATATTCTTTAAGAAATTGCCAAGTCAAGCTGCAAAATTCCCCAAGGGTTGCACAGTGCAAAGATCTCCTATACAGTCAAAATTAGGGTTTTGATTCTGATCAAGAAAAGGAAGTTTTCAAGGGCCCAATCAAGTCTCATATGCCTACAAATATGGTCAAGCATTCTCATATCAAGTTTCAAGACATTCAGCACAAAATTGCACAGTCAAAAACCCTAATTGCACTACAGTCAACTGTAGGGGCAAAATGGTCATTTGACAGTCAAAAGTTCAAATTTTTGGTAAACATATCATTTTGAAGCCACAAACATCATTTGATCAATGCTTGATCATGATTCTCAAAGCTTGGCTCAAAAATCATCAAGATGCAAAAGTTTCCTTATTTGGACAGCTGAAAAAGTCAACTGTAAATTGACCAGGGCATAACTTTCACATGGATTATCAGAAAAATTCCATCCAAAGCTCATTTTGAAGAGAAAGACATTTACTACAACTCATCTTCATACTTCAAGTCCAAGAAATGCTCTCACAAAAAGTTATCAATTTCAACATTATAGGTCATTTTCAAAAGTTAACAAAAAGGGACTTTAAGTCAAAGGCCATAATTTGAGATTGGTAAATCAAAATGACATGGGACAAAAGGCATTGGTTAGAGGACTCAAAGACCTTTCCAAAATGTCCAAGAACATGAGGAAAGCTTAAAAATTGAGCAAGTTATGCCTTGTGGAAGTTGGGAAATTTTTGGATATTTTGAAAAGTCAACGTTGATTCAAATGACCTAAAATTGCTAATGGGCCCATTTTTCTTCCATAATTCATCATCCATGACATGTGCACGACCACTTGGCCCAAAGGGAAGTATTTCTTCATTTTTTATTTATTTATTTGAATTTTTATTTATAATAATTCATTTAAATCAAATTAAATATATGGAAAATATGTAATCTAGGTTTTATAATCTCTTTGTGCACAAAATCCACTCAATAATTCGTGTGAAATCAAATAGGGAAAGATTTGGAGTGAATTGATCATAATTGATACAAGAACACATGGAAAAGATTGAAAAAAGATCCTTAAAAATCAAATTTTCAAAACCATCATTGCAAGGGATTTGATTTGTTTTTCTTAACCTAATTGATTCATACATAAGCCAGGAACACAAACCTAATGAGCTAACACACTAAGCTGCGCAGAGGAGCATAAACAAAACTTGAAAATTTGGCTAAAAAACTCAAAACTGCAAACTCACTTCCAGGGCGATTCAAGGCATAATTTTTATCTCATTAGCTTCCTCAAGCATCATTGAACGATTCCCAATCAAAAACAGTCATCCAAACCTCAAGAATCGCTGTACAGAATCCAAATTTTTCTCATAAAGTTGCATACTCGTATCTTAATTTTGAGGCATTTCCATGACATTTAGTTTATGTATTCTTATTCAATGATGCATTCTGATGCTTACCATGTAAATTAATTGCATTTTTATGCGTTGTATGTAAATATGCCATTGTTGATATTTAGGGTTCTTCAACCTTGGAATTAGGGCTTTTGAAATAAGGCAAAATTGGAGGCTGAGACCAAAGCCATTAGATTCAACGCGTTTGGACGAACAGAAACCAGTACTCGCGATCAATTTATGAGGCCTTATGGCCTATTCGCTATTTTTTCATATGGTACTTTCAGCAACATTTGAAAACCGTTGCTCTTTGCTTGTATATTTCAGGAAAATAAAAAACCAATGAAGGAGACGATGAAGTGGCGTGAGGTGATAGGGCTATTTGAATCTCGCGCGCAAAGTTCACTAACCTTTTGTTTTCTTTTTATAATATTTGTTATTTGTTTATTAATCAAAACGCGCATATAGAACAACTGGCAAGGCATAGTGGTAGCAACATCCATGACCTGGGTTCGAGCCCCAGGTCTTCAATAATTTCAATGTTATTTTTCAATTAACTATCACATGCAGTTTCGTTTACTGAAGACCATGATACACCTCCTCATCAGGCCAGCCACGCGTACGTTTAAAGCAATCCAAGGGTGCAGATTGGAGGAATAACATAAGGTCCATTCAACGCTGCAGCACACTACCTGGAAAGTCAAACGGACCAATGTCTTAATGGGCCTGGATTTCTAAAGAATACCTCCTAATTTGGGATCTGAACCCCCTTTGGTTTGCAATTCTTCCTATTCTCTTTATTTCTTCTATTTTCTATTTTTCTTTTTAATTGTTGTTTTAGTAATTAATTATTATTTTCACAAAATATAAAATACCAGGTTCCCGGATCGTGAGGACTTACTAAGACATCCTCTACTCGACGATCACCTTTCGAGGCAAGGCAACAGTGAGGCGTACCCTAGGGGTGGTGTGTGCGATTCGTGTGTCATTTTCATTTGCATTTTTTGTCTTGTCATGTATTGGTGTTCTACGCTTGTTTTTATTTTTGTCCATACATTCTTTCATGCCTTTGGTTAACAGTTAAAAAGTTGCGAGAAAAGTAAAAAAATCTAAGCTATTACAAAAGGCGCGGGTCCACATCGCCAAAAGTTTCTCGAACCCGATTTGACAGAAAATAAATAAACAAAGTAAATAAAGAATTAAAAGTGCGAATAATTAAATACATGGCTTCGGGAGAGACACATAAGTATTATAATGAAATAAAATAAATACGCGAATTAATAAGAATTAAACGAAACGAGGGCGTTGGACCCTTTTGCAAAAATTAAATTAATAACGGAGTTAATCAATTAAAAAAGAAAGAACTTGTTTTTTTGGTATTTTTTAGTATTTATGATTTAATAGAAAAAAGTTAATTGAAATTAAACGCTAACCCTAATTCTATTTTATTTTTAATTTTTATTAACAAAATGTTGAAGTTTTTTAACCTAAAATTAACACTAATTTTTACATGCAAATTTAATTATGAAAAAAAATAAAAATAAAAATAAATATTTAATTATTTAATATATTTATGAAAGAAAAATAAAAATTATTAATTAAACCTATTTCTACATTTTTTAGACTTTATTATGAAAAGAATTAAAATTGCAAACCTAATTTAAAACTAAATAATTATATACAATTTATTTATGGAAAATATTAAGACAAAAATATTTATTGTATTTTCCCTTTTTTCTGATTTTTATTGGTATTTTATATTTTGTAAAAATAATAATTAATTACTAAAACAACAATTAAAAATAAAAATAGAAAATAGAAGAAATATTTTTGTCTTAATATTTTCCATAAATAAATTGTATATAATTATTTAGTTTTAAATTAGGTTTGCAATTTTAATTCTTTTCATAATAAAGTCTAAAAAATGTAGAAATAGGTTTAATTAATAATTTTTATTTTTCTTTCATAAATATATTAAATAATTAAATATTTATATTTATTTTTATTTTTTTTATAATTAAATTTGCATGTAAAAATTAGTGTTAATTTTAGGTTAAAAAACTTCAACATTTTGTTAATAAAAATTAAAAATAAAATAGAATTAGGGTTAGCGTTTAATTTCAATTAACTTTTTTCTATTAAATCATAAATACTAAAAAATACCAAAAAAACAAGTTCTTTCTTTTTTAATTGATTAACTCCGTTATTAATTTAATTTTTGCAAAAGGGTCCAACGCCCTCGTTTCGTTTAATTCTTATTAATTCGCGTATTTATTTTATTTCATTATAATACTTATGTATCTCTCCCGAAGCCATGTATTTAATTATTCGCACTTTTAATTCTTTATTTACTTTGTTTATTTATTTTCTGTCAAATCGGGTTCAAGAAACTTTTGGCGATGTGGACCCGCGCCTTTTGTAATAGCTTAGATTATTTTACTTTTCTCGCAACTTTTTAACTGTTAACCAAAGGCATGAAAGAATGTATAGACAAAAATAAAAACAAGCGTAGAACACCAATACATGACAAGACAAAAAATGCAAATTAAAATGACACACGAATCGCACACACCACCCCTAGGGTACGCCTCACTGTTGCCTTGCCTCGAAAGGTGATCGTCGAGTAGAGGATGTCTTAGTAAGTCCTCATGATCCGGGAACCTGGCATGAGGGTAGCTTCTAAGGTGTCTTCTCATTTCTCTGGTGATCACCATGTCCCGAACCTCGAATTGACCCGAACACCTCCAACGGTGGTGCTACCTACCTCTCAATGGTGGGATGGCACTACTTGAAAGGACATCTACACAGACGAAATCCTTAGGGTAGGTAGACGACTCTAGATACTTGCTCTAAATTTCAAAACAAAACAAAATACTTTTCACACCAACACATTTTCAAAAAGCTTTCGAAAGCAATTTTTCAAACACTCTTGAGGACTGATACAAGAGTCGAACTGGAATTTTCAAAGAAACTTTTTAAAACCCACAGTTGAAAAGCAAACAAACCATTTTTGAAAACACAAATGAGCAAGTATCTAAGAGCCCATGGATAACCATGGATAGAAAGGGTGCTAATACCTTCCCTTTCTATAACCTACCTCCCGAACCGAGAGCAATCTCTATAAGGAATTTTTCTGTGCTTTTGTCCTTTCCATTTGGAGAAAATAAAAGACGGTGGCGACTCTTGCTTCCGCGACATTTCGCGAACCAGCGTTAAACAGTCAGTTCCAGATCCACCGATCACAGAACTGGCGACTCTGCTGGGGAGTGATACTCTGTGGGGAGAGAGATGCTTTTGCTGAATTGTGGAGAATGACTTGCTGAGGATATCTTTGCTGTATTGGAAGTGCTAATAGACTTCGCTGGGGATATGAAGACTGTATTGACGACGACCTTTCCGTGGCTTTTGGCTGAGGGTAACCCAGTTATATCCTGTTAAGGAAATAACTCTTTGAATAAAGCCGGGAGACGCGTTCGTGCTCTGCGAGGGATAAGCTTCCAGAATCTACTGGGGATAAGCTTACTGCTTGGGGAGATGAATTCCAATTTTCCTGGGGAACTAGATTGGACTCTTCTGGGAAGTTTTGAACTGCGGGGGAAGTGATTCCTTTGAATGTTGATATACCGCCGGGGAACAATCTTTAGACCAAGACTGCCGGGGATGCTTATTATGAGTGCGTATGCTGCTGGGGAATGTTGGGATCTGCTGGAGGATACCCAATTTCCTTGAGACTTGATAACTCTGCCTGGAGAAGAATGCACTGTTTTGCTGAATCACTCTCTGGGGAATTAATATGTACTGGTCATATTCTTTAGCTGAACCTACCTTGGTACCTTGGAGGATAGAACAATTGGATTGTTTAGACAACTCTTTTATTGCCCCTGTTTCTAGCGTGGGAGAGGAAGACCTCTGAGGTGCTGATAGCGGTTGATGGACAAAACCTCTTCTGGTAGGCAGGTGATAAGATGACAGGACCTAGTCATACGCTTTGATCCCTAACTTTTTCCTGGACCGCCCTTTCGGGTTTTCGGTCCACCGGGATACCCATTTTTGCCCAAGCCGCCCTTTCAGGTTTTCGACTTGCCTGGTGTACAGTTTTTTTCATTTCATCCCTTCATTTTGCCCGAACCCTTTTGGTTCGCCGGGAAGCCCTTATTTTTGCCTAGGTATGTCAACCTAGCGGGTCTTTGATTACGCGTAATATTTTTTCGACTATGTCCGTGCTTTCGGAATGTAGGGAGTTGCCCCTGTTAGCAGTGTTTTGTCATGCCACCAGAAGGTATTTGATCAGGCAAGATTCGTTGTTGGAATGCCCCAAGTGACTCAGGTGGAGATTTGCCCCAGGCTATATGGCCTCTGAGAGATTCTCCGAATCTTGACTTAACTGCCCCAGATGATGGACAATAGTCATGCCATGCCCCTTGATTGGAGGTACTTCTGTTCATTAGGCATTCGTCGTGCGAACTTCTATATTGTTCAAACAAAAAGTCATATGCAAACAAAGTTATGTTAAAAATGCAAAGCCTATGTCTGTCTTGAAGATTTTGAAAATGCATTCTTTTTTTTTCATAAAACAAATGAATGTTTGTAAAATGTGATGTCAACTCCGTATTTACCGTAAGCCTTAAGGAGTCAGGATACCTTTCGTAACAGTATGATTTCGAACTAACCCATGCTTCAGCTAGGACTTTTGAGGGTTATAACGTGGCCTGGTTCATGGTTTAAGAAACAAAGGATAAAGGCTCAAATTTTATTTGTACCCACCCGCTCTTCGTGATGTTCTCCAAACCTAAACTCAGTTGATCATACGTTAGACCTTGTTGGAGTCTTTGCTCTGATTTTCTGGTGATGATTCAGATATTGATGATTGATTCTGAATAGGCAGTCATTTCTTTTTTTGTTGAGGGTTTGTAGGACCTCTTTCTTTTTGATTTCGTTATCCCTATTTTTTTTGCCTGAACTGTTTCTTTTTGGAATTACAGTCAGCGGGATGCCCCAGTTTCATAAGTCCCTTTTTATAGGTTTTGACTTCTTGGGCTTTTCGTTTATGATTTTTTTGATAATGACTGCTTGTCCTTTTGATTGTTCTGAACCATCACTGTCTTTCTTTTTTCGTAAGGATCTCTTTGGTGCCATTCGTTATGCACTTGGATCAACTGAGAGACTACCCTGCCCCAGGTTATGATTAAGGGTTTTAAATTGCGAAAAGAAAAACTCCTACTTCTTTGGCTCAGATGGGTTGACGAGGGATTATCTTCCTTATAACTCCAGTGTTTATGAATTGAAACAATGCCTTTACCTCATCAGCGGGGTCTGTTCAAAAGCATACTGTAAAGATCGTGGTATCGTTTTCGTCATCCTCCCTCAAGAGGCTTAGAATTATTATTTAAGAGTTGACATCAGAAAAAATATGGAAACAGTTTGCATATACTGAATGCGAATATATTGATTCAAAATAGACATAAGCGATGCATTAATGGAATAACAATGTTTAACATGAATAAATGTTTAAACAAAAGAAAATTGCAACTTGAACATTCGAATGAACAAAAATTTCTCAAGCCTAGCCATGTTTTGGCAAGGGAGCAGTGATCACGTTAGGGGTCTCAGCAGGTTCAAATTCAATCTCTTTAGCATCGATCATATTCTGGATCTTGTATTTCAGCGCCCAACAATCCTCAGTATCGTGCCCCGGGCTATCAGAATGATAAGCACACCTTGCTTCTGGGTTGTAGCTTGGAGAAGAGGTCTTGGGGTTTGCAGGAGGGTTGATTACTGCAATCAGGTTCATCTTCAACATGTGCTGCAATGCTTGTGACCATGGCATGTTAATGTTGGTGAATTGTCTTTTAGGCTCGTCCGGCTGAAGCTGGTGAGGTCGATACTGAATTGGTGATACTGAAGCCATATGAGGAGCTTTCTCCTTGCCTCTTTGTCTCAAGGATGGTCGAACGACGACTGGCTTTTTACCCTTAGACGTTTGTCCCAGTTGGTTACCCTGAAGCAGTTGGTTGACGAGAAACCAGAGCTCATCTTGTCTTTGAGCTAAACCTTGAATGGCATTCCTCTGCCCCAGCATTTGGGCTTTCATTGCATCCATCTCAGCTTGTAGGTGTTTCAGCCTTTCATCCTCATCACTGTTCCTGGCAAAAGTCTCCATGAGGAGTGTCCTTAGCTCCTCCTGCCCCTTGGATAGATTCAGGAGGATTTCCCTGAACCGGGTCTCTTGAGCGAGAAGGTCCTGGTTGTCTGGTTGGAAGGCCATTGCTGAAATAAACAGCGGGAAAGGTAAGTGACCTGCAACAAGGATACCTGCTATGTAATGATATGTATGATATGGATGTAATGTTTTCAAGGACCTCGCGGGGTAAACAAGAAAATTTGTTAGCATTGGAATTTATGGCTTGATTGAAGGAGACTTCATATTTGTTGAGAGTCCTTCTTCCAAGGGTCAAAGGCTCACCACATCCAGTGGGTCATAGCCCCTGACTTTAATCATCATATCTGGTTTTGACTTCCAAACAACCTTGGTTAGGGGAACTTTCTTCAGGATTCAGAGCTCACCATATCAAGTGGGTCATAGCCCCTGACATCCTTGGCTAGGGCAATCTTCTTCCAGTGTCAAAGCTCGCCATATCAAGTGGGTCATAGCCCCTGACAACCTTGGCTAGAGGAAAATAAATCCTCTTTGCCCCTTGCTAGATGTTTGATTCATCCTGACCTGCATCACAAACCCTTGAGATCCTTGAAATAGGTTAGGATGTATGCAATGGTATGATGTCATGATGCATGGGGTAATGTGAGTAAACCCTGTTATGAGTCCCAATTAAGGACATAAACAAAACCTGCAAAAAACTAGTCTGCAAGAAACTCAGTACATTCTGTTATAAGCCCTAATTAAGGACTATAAACAAAACCTGCAAGAAACTCAATACACTCCGTTATGAGTCCTAATTAAGGACTATAAACAAAACCTGCAAGAAACTCAGTAAGCCCTGTCATGTGTCCCAATTAAGGACTAAAACAAAACCTGCAAGCAGTTCATGTGTCAGATAAAGCATGCAAGTAGTCAAGTACGAAGGCACACAAGTCACACAAGAGAAGCCCTTAGAGTTTAGGCCAGCATGAGGTCTAGGTATTACCCTCTTTCAGTTTGTTGGTTCATACCTGTCCTATCAAAGTAACTGGGTTCTTAGAGGATCCCAATATCATTGACTACCCTCAATCGGTCATAACTCCAGCATCGCAATCTTTTCTTGCGGCCAGAACCATCACGAGAGTTTAGCCTCAATGGGCGTAGCATACTGCTACTGTTCTAATGGCCAAGTTGGGTCATTTAAGGTTCTAAGGTCTGTTGGTGCTTAATGACTCCTTGGAAGACCCATATTCTCCCCGTTTCAACACGAGGGATATCGGTACAGACCAAGGCGCCACACCAACGTAGCCACTGCTTCACCCATGTCGGTATACGCCGGACAGGTCCCTCACAGCTTATGCTACCTAAACAGGGTATCCCCAGATCCGGGTTAGGATCTATGTAACTCCCATGCAACCCACAATAATAAAGCACACAAATCAATACAATTGAAAACATAGTTATGAACTAGCCCTAAGGTACACCTCACTTTATAAAGGATCCCCAGCAGAGTCGCCAGTTCTGTGATCGGTGGATCTGGAACTGACTGTTTAACGCTGGTTCGCGAAATGTCGCGGAAGCAAGAGTCGCCACCGTCTTTTATTTTCTCCAAATGGAAAGGACAAAAGCACAGAAAAATTCCTTATAGAGATTGCTCTCGGTTCGGGAGGTAGGTTATAGAAAGGGAAGGTATTAGCACCCTTTCTATCCATGGCTATCCATGGGCTCTTAGATACTTGCTCATTTGTGTTTTCAAAAATGGTTTGTTTGCTTTTCAACTGTGGGTTTTAAAAAGTTTCTTTGAAAATTTCAGTTCGACTCTTGTATCAGTCCTCAAGAGTGTTTGAAAAATTGCTTTCGAAAGCTTTTTGAAAATGTGTTGGTGTGAAAAGTATTTTGTTTTGTTTTGAAATTTAGAGCAAGTATCTAGAATCGTCTACCTACCCTAAGGATTTCGTCTGTGTAGATGTCCTTTCAAGTAGTGCCATCCCACCATTGAGAGGTAGGTAGCACCACCGTTGGAGGTGTTCGGGTCAATTCGAGGTTCGGGACATGGTGATCACCAGAGCAATGAGAAGACACCTTAGAAGCTATCCTCATGCCAGGTTCCCGGATCATGAGGACTTACTAAGACATCCTCTACTCGACGATCACCTTTCGAGGCAAGGCAACAGTGAGGCGTACCCTAGGGGTGGTGTGTGCGATTCGTGTGTCATTTTCATTTGCATTTTTTGTCTTGTCATGTATTGGTGTTCTACGCTTGTTTTTATTTTTGTCCATACATTCTTTCATGCCTTTGGTTAACAGTTAAAAAGTTGCGAGAAAAGTAAAAAAATCTAAGCTATTACAAAAGGCGCGGGTCCACATCGCCAAAAGTTTCTCGAACCCGATTTGACAGAAAATAAATAAACAAAGTAAATAAAGAATTAAAAGTGCGAATAATTAAATACATGGCTTCGGGAGAGATACATAAGTATTATAATGAAATAAAATAAATACGCGAATTAATAAGAATTAAACGAAACGAGGGCGTTGGGTCCTTTTGCAAAAATTAAATTAATAACGGAGTTAATCAATTAAAAAAGAAAGAACTTGTTTTTTTGGTATTTTTTAGTATTTATGATTTAATAGAAAAAAGTTAATTGAAATTAAACGCTAACCCTAATTCTATTTTATTTTTAATTTTTATTAACAAAATGTTGAAGTTTTTTAACCTAAAATTAACACTAATTTTTACATGCAAATTTAATTATAAAAAAAAATAAAAATAAAAATAAATATTTAATTATTTAATATATTTATGAAAGAAAAATAAAAATTATTAATTAAACCTATTTCTACATTTTTTAGATTTTATTATGAAAAGAATTAAAATTGCAAACCTAATTTAAAACTAAATAATTATATACAATTTATTTATGGAAAATATTAAGACAAAAATATTTATTGTATTTTCCCTTTTTTCTGATTTTTATTGGTATTTTATATTTTGTGAAAATAATAATTAATTACTAAAACAACAATTAAAAAGAAAAATAGAAAATAGAAGAATTAAAGAGAATAGGAAGAATTGCAAACCAAAGGGGGTTCAGATCCCAAATTAGGAGGTATTCTTTAGAAATCCAGGCCCATTAAGACATTGGTCCGTTTGACTTTCCAGGTAGTGTGCTGCAGCGTTGAATGGACCTTATGTTATTCCTCCAATCTGCACCCTTGGATTGCTTTAAACGTACGCGTGGCTGGCCTGATGAGGAGGTGTATCATGGTCTTCAGTAAACGAAACTGCATGTGATAGTTAATTGAAAAATAACATTGAAATTATTGAAGATCTGGGGCTCGAACCCAGGTCATGGATGTTGCTACCACTATGCCTTGCCAGTTGTTCTATATGCGCGTTTTGATTAATAAACAAATAACAAATATTATAAAAATAAAACAAAAGGTTAGTGAACTTTGCGCGCGAGATTCAAATAGCCCTATCACCTCACGCCACTTCATCGTCTCCTTCATTGGTTTTTTATTTTCCTGAAATATACAAGCAAAGAGCAACGGTTTTCAAACGTTGCTGAAAGTACCATATGAAAAAATAGCGAATAGGCCATAAGGCCTCATAAATTGATCGCGAGTACTGGTTTCTGTTCGTCCAAACGTGTTGAATCTAATGGCTTTGGTCTCAGCCTCCAATTTTGCCTTATTTCAAAAGCCCTAATTCCAAGGTTGAAGAACCCTAAATATCAACAATGGCATATTTACATACAACGCATAAAAATGCAATTAATTTACATGGTAAGCATCAGAATGCATCATTGAATAAGAATACATAAACTAAATGTCATGGAAATGCCTCAAAATTAAGATACGAGTATGCAACTTTATGAGAAAAATTTGGATTCTGTACAGCGATTCTTGAGGTTTGGATGACTGTTTTTGATTGGGAATCGTTCAATGATGCTTGAGGAAGCTAATGAGATAAAAATTATGCCTTGAATCGCCCTGGAAGTGAGTTTGCAGTTTTGAGTTTTTTAGCCAAATTTTCAAGTTTTGTTTATGCTCCTCTGCGCAGCTTAGTGTGTTAGCTCATTAGGTTTGTGTTCCTGGCTTATGTATGAATCAATTAGGTTAAGAAAAACAAATCAAATCCCTTGCAATGATGGTTTTGAAAATTTGATTTTTAAGGATCTTTTTTCAATCTTTTCCATGTGTTCTTGTATCAATTATGATCAATTCACTCCAAATCTTTCCCTATTTGATTTCACACGAATTATTGAGTGGATTTTGTGCACAAAGAGATTATAAAACCTAGATTACATATTTTCCATATATTTAATTTGATTTAAATGAATTATTATAAATAAAAATTCAAATAAATAAATAAAAAATGAAGAAATACTTCCCTTTGGGCCAAGTGGTCGTGCACATGTCATGGATGATGAATTATGGAAGAAAAATGGGCCCATTAGCAATTTTAGGTCATTTGAATCAACGTTGACTTTTCAAAATATCCAAAAATTTCCCAACTTCCACAAGGCATAACTTGCTCCATTTTTAAGCTTTCCTCATGTTCTTGGACATTTTGGAAAGGCCTTTGAGTCCTCTAACCAATGCCTTTGGTCCCATGTCATTTTGATTTACCAATCTGAAATTATGGCCTTTGACTTAAAGTCCCTTTTTGTTGTCTTTTGAAAATGACCTATAATATTGAAATTGATAACTTTTTGTGAGAGCATTTCTTGGACTTGAAGTATGAAGATGAGTTGTAGGAAATGTCTTTCTCTTCAAAATGAGCTTTGGATGGAATTTTTCTGATAATCCATGTGAAAGTTATGCCCTGGTCAATTTACAGTTGACTTTTTCAACTGTCCAAATAAGGAAACTTTTGCATCTTGATGATTTTTGAGCCAAGCTTTGAGAATCATGATCAAGCATTGATCAAATGATGTTTGTGGCTTCAAAATGATATGTTGACCAAAAATTTGAACTTTTGACTGTCAAATGACCATTTTGCCCCTACAGTTGACTGTAGTGCAATTAGGGTTTTTGACTGTGCAATTTTGTGCTGAATGTCTTGAAACTTGATATGAGAATGCTTGACCATATTTGTAGGTGTGATCGGTGGATCTGGAACTGACTGTTTTAACGCTGGTTCGCGAAATGTCGCGGTAAGCAAGAGTCGCCACCGTCTTTTATTTTCTCCAAGTGGAAAGGACAAAAGCACATAAAAATTCCTTAAAAGAGATTGCTCTCGGTTCGGGAGGTAGGTTATAGAAAGGGAAGGTATTAGCACCCTTTCTATCCATGGTTATCCATGGGCTCTTAGGTACTTGCTCAATGTGTTTTCAAAATGTTTGCTTGCTTTTCAATGTGGGTTTCAAAAATATTCTTTGAAAAGTTTCAGTTCAACTCGTACGTCAGAGTGTTTGAAAAGTTTGTTTTGAAAGTTTTTGAAAGTGTGTCGGTGTGAAAAGTATTTTGATTTGTTTGAAATTGGAGCAAGTATCCTTGAGAACCTACCTACCCTAAGGAATTCGTCTGTGTAAATGTCCTTTAAAGTAGTGCCATCCCACCATTGAGAGGTAGGTAGCACCACCGTTGGAGGTGTTCGGGTCAATTCGAGTTTGTAGGGACATGGTGATCACCAGAGCAATAGGAAGACACCTTAGAAGCTACCCTTATGCCATTGATCTTTTATTCCGAGGCAACTTATTCGAGGCAACTTTGTTTTAGGCAACTTGATCAATGGACACAAGGACTTACTAAAATATCCTCTACTCGATGATTACCTTTCGAAAGGCAACAGTGAGGCGTACCCTAGGGGTGGTGTGTGCGAATTGTGTGTCATTTTCAGTTTATTGTTTGTCTTGTCATGCATTGGTGATCTAACGATTCGATTTTATTTTTGGGCATTCATTCTTTCATGTTATTGTTTAACAGTTAAAAGTGCGGGAATTTAAAGTGCGGAAAAGATAAAAGTCCTACGCTATTACAAAGGGCGAGGGTCTACAACGCCAAATTAATCCAGACCCGTTTTAAAATAAATTGCAGAAAAGAAATGTCTAATAGCTATTACATGGCTTTGGTACGAGTACATTATATTCACAAAAGAAATAAATGAAACGCGCGAAAAAGAAAATAATCAAATGCGAGGGCGTTGAACCCTTTAAAGGAATTAAAATAATTAAGTTATCTAAAATTAAAATTAAATGAAAAAGGGTATTTTTGGGTTTTTTAAATTTAAAAGAAAAAAGAAAAATTAATTAAAATTAAAATCCTAGTTCTAATGTTTTTTAAGTTTATTATGAAAATATTGACTTTTAACCTAATTTAACTCTAAATTAATTTATGTACAATTTTTAATTTATGAAAATAAATAAATAATACTATTATTCTGAAAAAAAAGAAAATTAAAAAAAGAAAATAAAAGTCATTAAACCTAAATTCTAGTTTTTTTGGATTTTTATTAAAAAAGATTAAAATTGTACCTTAATTAATTTAAATAATTTACATGCAATTTATTTAGAAAATAATTAAAATAAAAATGATATATTTTGGCATTTTTTGATTTTATGATGTTTTTACATTTTGATTAAAAATTAAATAAAACAAATAATTAAAATAATATAACAATTAAAATAAATGAAGATATAAGAAAAATAAATAAATTTGGCAAACCAGGGTGGGGTGTAGCCCCAGAATTGGAGGTTCAGATTTGAAAAGCCTGGCCCATTTGCTTGAATCTTATTGACTTTCTGGATCCTGTACCAACGCGTTGACCTGATGTATGCTGCGCCTTGAATATTGGCCATTGATCTAATCATTGTGGACGCGTGGACATTAAAGGAGGAGGACGTATGGTGGTCCTCAAGAACGTGCCTGCATAAGATTTTACATTGAAAAATAACATTGAACTTTTGCCAGACCTGGGACTTGAACCCAGGTCTTTGATGTTACATGTATCACGCGTTGCCACTGAGCCATTGAATGTTAATTGACATATTATAGTGCATAAAAAACAAAAGGAAAAACTAAGCGCATTAATAATTGGGCGCGCAAAATTTAAAACATCCAACCATTGCATGCCAGCACATCATCGTCCTCGTTCCCCTTTTTTTTTCTGAAACACACAAGCAATAAGCAACGGTTTTAACCCGTTGCTATAGAAGGCATTTTAGAAAATAGCGAATAGGATCCTGCTGGACATAAATTCATCGCGAGCAATGTTTCTTGTTCGTTGGAGCACGCTGATTGTAATGGTAGTGATCTTGAGGCTTGATTTTACTCCGTTCTAAAAGCCCTAATTCAAAAAGCTGGAAACCCTAAAAAACGCGCATGGTGGATTCTTATATGCAGTGCAAAAATCAAATTGAATATAAGGGTTAGCTTGGAAACTTTGTAAGGAACATGAATATGTAATTAAAATGCAATGATCATGCTTAGAATTGAGAATACGATTTCAAAAAATTTGGGACACAGTCTGAGTTGTAGCTACCGTTTCTTGGCGTTTTGATTGAGGTTAGGGGTTGGGATACGTTCAGAATTGTCCCAGGAATCTAATGGTATATGAATCAAGGCTTGAAAAACTCTCCAACTTTGAAATCAGTTTTGCATTATATGGCCAATTTTTCAAAATTTCAATCAGCTTTTGAGCGAGCCTTTTGCTGTCTTATGGTTAGGGTTGGACTCAGTGATCATAATGGAATGGAATTGGCTTACTCTTTGACCTAGATTCAAGCTTATGAAGGAATTAGTCTTAGGGTTTTCACTCTTAACCATTTTTCCTCCTTTTTAGCCAAAACCTAGACCTAGTGTGCAAATGAACCCTAGCCTGATTTCTTGAGTTGGTTCATGATACATAGAAATTGTCCAAGTTCACATGACACTATTCCATTGGTTTTTAAATTTTATTTGAATTTTCAAAGAATTAAAATGAATTAAATCATCAAAAATTAAATAAAATAAAAAAATCAATATTTGGTCTTGAAATTAACCATGGGACACGTGTGTGGCATGACAAGGATGAACCAAGTGGAAAAAATGGGGCCCTTTTGTCAAAAATTGGATTTTCAAAGATAGTTGACTTTTGCCATTTCACAAAAATTTCCCAACTTCTACAAGGCATAACTTGCTCAATTTTTAAGATTTTCACATGTTCTTGGACATTTTGGAAAGGTCTTTGAGTCCTTTAACCAATGCCTTTGGTCCCATGTCATTTTGATTTACCAATCTCAAGTTATGGCCTTTGACTTAAAGTCCCTTTTTGTTGACTTTTGAAAATGACCTATAATGTTGAAATTGATAACTTTTTGTGAGAGCATTTCTTGGACTTGAAGTATGAAGATGAGTTGTAAGAAATGTCTTTCTCTTCAAAATGAGCTTTGGATGGAATTTTTCTGATAATCCATGTGAAAGTTATGCCTTGGTCAATTTCAGTTGACTTTTTCAGCTGTCCAAATATAGCAACTTTTGCATCTTTGATGATTTCTGAGCCAAATTTTGAGAATCATGATCAAGCATTGATCAAATGATGTTTGTGGCTTCAAAATGATAGATTGACCAAAAATTTGAACTTTTGACTGCCAAATGACCATTTTGCCCCTACAGTTGACTGTAGTGCAATTTAGGGTTTTGACTGTGCAATCTTGAGCTGAATGCCTTGAAACTTGATATGAGGATGCTTGACCATGTTTGTAAGCATATGAGACTTGATTGGACCTTTGAACACTTCATTTTCTTGATCAGCACACAAACCCTAGTTTTAACTGTATAGGAGACAGTTGACCTACACAACCCTTGGGGAATTTTGTAGCTTGGCTTGGCAATTTCTTGAGGAATATGGGAGGGCAAATTTTGGGGTATAACAGTTGCCCCTGTTCAATCCTCTTAGACCTGAGGATGCAGATTGGCTGACGTGCCTTTCGTAATCCGAGGGTAGAAGATGATTGGACACTAGAGTGCCCGGAAATTTGCGCTCACATGTTAGCAATGATGGGGGAATGGGCTTATAGATGCCATCTGGATGTCTGATTGCGTAAGAGATTCCTTAGCGAGAACCTGCATACCTGCAAAACAGAAAAATGAGTACCTGACACGTTGCAGGAGCTGATTTTTAGATGCTTGGTATTGATGTGTCCTGACTGGTTACAGGAGCTGAGTCTGGAGCTTCAAACGGCGATGAAAGAACCAGGGATGATTACCACCTTAGCATGAATGGTAAGAGAACCTTAGGTGACTTTAACTTCAACAACGCTCGTTGAGAAAAATCTGGGGTGTCTTCTACTGGGATAAGAATCAGGGAGATCTTAGGGTCGATCTGACTGAACCAGAGAGGCCTTTGACTGGGTAAGAATCAGGAAAATCTTAGGGCGATTTAACTGAACCGGTCTAGGTCTTGAAATGTCTTCAACTGGATAAGCATCAGGGAGATCTTAGGGTCGATCTGACTGAACCAGAGAGGCCTTTGACTGGATAAGCATCAGGAAAATCTTGGGACGATTTAACTGAACCGGTCTAGGTCTTGAAATGTCTTCAACTGGATAAGCATCAGGAAAATCTTGGGACGATTTAACTGAACCAGAGAAGGCCTTTGACTGGATAAGCATCAGGAAAATCTTGAGGTCGATTTAACTGAACCGGTCTAGGTCTTGAAATGTAGCTTAAGAACTTAACTGGACCTTTCCTGAAAGATAAAAGTCAGTCATATGCAATGCATGATATGGATCAAGCAATGATGTTCTCAACATAAATGAGATTCGTATGATGCAGTGCGTTATGCATGCTATAATGATGTATGTGATGTTTTATGTATGTTTTTGTCTAGGAAAATGAATCCTTGACGGGTGCCGGGAAGTCGTATCCTGGGCTGATGTCGAAGAATAGATTTTGCTTCCGCTGGGGGATGATAACTGCAAGGATACCGGTAGGAGAAGATGACTCCGTTGCGGAATAAACTTGGCGAATGAAAGATTCTGCGGGGGGAAAAGATACTCTAGCGATCATGCTGGAAAGCAATACTCTGTGGGAAGAGTGATGCCTTGCTGAATGTTGATAGTAATTCTGTTGGGGATACCGTTGTTGTGTTGGAAGTATTGATGGACTTCGCTGGGGATAGGAAGGAACTACGTTGACGACGACCTTTCCTTGGCTTTTGGCTGAGGATAACCCAGTTATATCCTGTTAAGGAAATAACTCTTTAAACCAAGCCGAACGACGCGTTCGTGTTCTGCGAGAATGAGCTTCCAGAATATACTGGGGATAAGCTTACTGCTTGGGAAGATGAATTCCACCTTTCCTGGGGAACTGGATTGGGACTCTCCTGGGGAATTTAAGATGTCTGGTTAGGTTCATTGGCTGAACCTGCCTTGGTACCTTAGAGGATAGAACAATTAGACTGCTCAGACAACTCTTTATTGCCCCTGTTTCTAGTGTCACCTGCAATTAATTCTTTGTTTCGTATGCAAATATTTATGAGCTAGCAAATTATTGTCAATGCATATATCACAAATTGAACCTTGGACGTTCTTCGCAAAACAAAACAGAAAAAGAAAACAGTTGGCACGTTTAACTGAAAAGTATATTTGTATTGATTTTGAATAGCCTGTGAATAGGCGTTTTGAGTACAAGAGGCTGACGTCCTAGTAAGCGGAACGTCGCCGAATAAGAGAGTTCATACAAGTTTTGTACAAAAGAAAATAAAACAGCTGTGTGAAATATGAATGATCCACTGGGTTTCAACTCTGCTATCGCCTTTATAACTCTGAGCGTCTCATCACTCGATGACCTTGGTTGAAGGTGAAGCTGACTGATCGGTGCCGTCTGAACTTGATGTAGGTACCGGATTCTGGATGCATGGTGATCCAATGAGACATAGTATTACGTGTTTATCCCTAATTTTTGCCTGGACTGCCCTTTCGGGTTTTCAGTCCACCGGGATACCCATTTTTGCCCAAGCCGCCTTTTCAGGTTTTCGACTTGCCGGGTGTACAGATTTTTTCATTTTCATCCCTTCATTTTGCTCGAACCCTTTTGGTTCAACGGGAAGCCCTAATTTTTGCCTAGGCATGTCAGCCTAGCGGGTCATTTTTCATGCGTAGTATTTTTTAACTATGTCTGCATTGGCGGGGTGAGGAAGGTCGTCACCATCCATGTTGGTTAATATCATTGCTCCTCCTGAGAACACATGCTTAACCACAAATGGCCCTTCGTACGTAGGAATCCATTTGCCCCTTGGATCACTCTGAGGAAGGATGATTCGCTTGATCACCAGATCCCCGACTTGATATTCCCGTGGTCTGACCTTTTTGTTAAATGCCCTGATCATTCGTTTCTGATACGTCTGACCATGACAGATAGCAGCAAGTCTCTTTTCGTCAATAAGGTTGAGCTGATCAAGTCGTGTCTGGATCCAATCATCTTCGTTCAAATTTGCATCCTTCATTATCCGGAGAGAAGGAATTTGTACCTCGATCGGCAAGACTGCCTCCATGCCATAAACCAGAGAGAAAGGAGTTGCCCCGGTTGACGTCCTAGTCGAGGTACGATACCCATGTAGAGCGAACGGTAACATCTCGTGCCAATCTTTATACGTTACTGTCATCTTCTGCACGATCTTCTTGATGTTTTTATTAGCTGCTTCTACAGCCCCATTCATCTTCGGTCTGTAAGGAGAGGAATTGTGGTGCTGTATCTTGAACTGTTCGCAGAGCTCAGCGATCATCTTATTGTTCAGATTGGTACCGTTGTCTGTAATAATCCGCTCAGGGACACCGTACCGACAGATCAAGTTGTGCCGAATGAACCGTGCCACAACAGTCTTGGTTACCGTAGCATAGGATGCTGCCTCAACCCACTTCGTGAAATAATCAATCGCCACTAGGATGAAGCGATGTCCATTGGACGCCGTAGGTTTAATCTCGCCGATCATGTCTATGCCCCACATTGCAAATGGCCAAGGCGCAGTCAGAACATTCAGGGGAACCGGAGGAACATGCACCTTGTCTGCGTAGATCTGGCATTTATGGCATGTCCTAGAATGTTGGTAGCAATCAGCTTCCATGGTGGACCAGTAATACCCTGCCCGTAGGATCTTCTTTGCCATGGTATGTCCACTGGAGTGTGTACCAAAGGTCCCTTCATGTAGCTCTTCCATGATTCTTTCTGCTTCAGTCTTATCTACACAACGCAGTAGGGTCGAATCCTGGTTTCGCTTGTACAAGATGCCGTTGCTTAGGAAGAACTTGGCTGCAAATCTCCTCAGGAATTTCTTATCATTGACAGATGCCCCTTCTGGGTATTCCTGTGCTTCCAGATATCTCTTCACTTCGTGGTACCAAGGCTTCTCAGTTACCAATTCAGTTTCGAGATCACAACAGTATGTCGGTTCGTCCAGTTTCCAGATGATGATCCGGGGAGCTTCATTATCCCATTTAACCTTGAACATTGAAGACATTGTAGCTAACGCGTCCGCTAACTGATTCTCTTCTCTTGGAAAGTGCTCAAATGTTATTTCTGTGAAGTGGGGGATCAGGGCCAACACACATTCTCTGTAAGGAATCAAGTTTGGGTGTTTCGTATCCCACTCTCCTTTGATCTGATTGATCACAAGAGCGGAATCTCCGAAGACACTCAGAAATTTGATCCTCAGGTCGATCGCAGCTTGAAGACCCATGATACACGCTTCATACTCCGCCATGTTGTTGGTACAGTTGAAACACAGCCGGGCGGTGAGTGGAGTATGAGTGCCTTGTGGAGATACGATTATGGCGCCGATACCATTTCCCAAAGCATTGGAGGCTCCGTCAAAGTGCATAGACCATCGGGATCCTGGTTCAGGTCCTTCATCCGGTCCAGGTATTTCACAGTCAGTTACTATCATAATGCTTTCATCTGGAAACTCGAAGTTCATTGATTGGTAGTCATCCACAGCTTGATGTGCTAGGTGGTCTGCCAATACACTTCCCTTGATGGCTTTTTGGGTCGTGTACTGAATGTCGTATTCCGTCAAGATCATCTGCCATCTTGCAATTCTCCCAGACAGAGCAGGCTTTTCAAATATGTACTTTATCGGATCCATCTTTGAGATCAACAAGGTAGTGTGAGTCAGCATATACTGTCTCAGCCGGCGAGCAGCCCATACCAAAGCGCAGCAAGTTTTCTCGAGCAGTGAGTATCGGGTCTCACAGTCGGTAAACTTTTTGCTAAGGTAATAAATGGCATGCTCTTTTCGGCCAGACTCGTCATGCTGCCCCAACACACACCCCATTGAGTTGTCAAGTACTGTGAGGTATAGTATTAGAGGTCTCCCTTCAACCGGTGGCATAAGGATGGGTGGTTCTTGGAGATATTCTTTGATTCTGTCAAAAGCAGCCTGACATTCATCATTCCAACGTACTACCTGATCTTTCTTCAGCAGCTTGAAGATTGGTTCACAGGTAGCAGTTAAGTGTGATATGAACCGAGCAATGTAATTCAGACGTCCTAGAAAGCCTCTGACTTCCTTCTCTGTCTTAGGAACTGGCATCTCTTGAATGGCTTTGACCTTAGCAGGGTCCACTTGAATTCCTTTATCACTAACCACGAAGCCTAGCAACTTTCCAGATCTTACCCCGAAGGTGCACTTGTTCGGGTTCAATCTTAGTTTGTACAGTTTCAACCGGTCAAACAGTTTCTGTAGATGATCAAGGTGTTCTTCTTCAGTCTGGGACCTAGCGATCATGTCGTCAACATACACTTCTATCTCATGATGGATCATGTCATGAAATAAAGCAACCATGGCACGTTGATAGGTTGCCCCAACATTCTTTAGTCCGAAAGGCATGACTTTGTAACAGAAGGTGCCCCACTGAGTAACAAAGGTAGTCTTTTCCATGTCTTCAGGTGCCATCTTGATCTGATTGTAGCCTGAAAAGCCATCCATGAAAGAGAACACTTTATGCTGAGCTGTATTATCAACAAGGACATCAATGTGGGGTAGAGGGAAGTCATCCTTGGGGCTGGCCCTGTTCAGATCCCTGTAATCAACACACATTCTGACCTTGCCGTCCTTCTTAGGTACCGGCACCACATTAGCAACCCACTGAGGGTAAGAAGTTACTGCAAGAAACCCGGCATCAAACTGCTTCATAACCTCGGCTTTAATCTTTTCGGACATCTCTGGACGCATACGGCGGACCTTTTGCTTAACCGGAGGGAAATCTTCTTTAGTTGGTAAGTGATGGACCACAATGTCGGTATCTAATCCGGGCATATCTTCGTAGGACCAGGCAAAGATTTCCTTATAGTCATGCAGCATCTGAGTCAACCGTTGCTTCACGCTGAGCTCTAGGTTGGCACCAATCTTCACCTCTTTCTTGTCTTCCTCAGTACCCAAGTTTATTATTTCCACTGGCTCTTCATGGGGTTGAATTGCCCTCTCTTCCTGTTGTAACAGTCTTGCAAGTTCACCAGGCACTTCGCAATCATCTTCACCTTCGTCTTCGGCTAAGTTGATCGGATTTTCGAAGTCATAACTGGCAGTAGCAGAGTCGTTACCAGTGAGATCCAGAGTGGATTGAAACCTGTATGAGTGAGTGTGTGTGTAAATACAGCTGTTTTGCAATATGTAAAGAAAGGAAAGAAAAGGAGCGCAAAATTTGAATTGTGAAAAACGTCCAATGCTTTTATTCATGATATATGATAGTGACAAACAAAAGCCCTCATAAATAAAACCACGGTGCCCCGGGTAAGACACCGGGCCATATAGTCTCAAATTATTGTTTATTACAAATCAAAAACAAAGAAATTCATTACTGGGAAACAAAAGTTATGGGTGTAAAATCTTTAGCAGTCCAATTGGTCAATCCACCGTCGGCCGTCGGGTAGATCCAGCTATCGAACTCTGACTCTTCTATTTCATCTTCCTTTCCAATAGCATTCACTTCTGAGTGAGTGATGAGCACCGGAGGTCTTCCAATCCTTGCCTTGCGCACCGCTTTCTGAGCTTCTGTGGTGAAACCCAGCCCAAACTTGTTGGTCTTAGGAGTAAGATCAGGGAGCTTGCCCCAGTTTGCACATTCGCCTTTTTCGATCACAGCCCGGGCGTCCTTTAAGGAGGCCATCTTCATAGGAGAAACCTCTTCATCTGCTTCTGCTGCTGCCAAGGTTTGTGGTACCTCCTCAAAATGTTGAAAGGGGGTTTCAATGAACTCCCCATCCATTTCTACATATCTGAAGGAGTTGAGGTGACTGACCATGTACTCCTCTTCCCCTTGCACTGTTACGATCTTCCCCCTGACCGGGTACTTGAGCTTCTGATGCAATGTGGAAGTCACAGCTCCAGCCTTGTGGATCCACGGGCGATCCAACAAACAAGAAATGGACGGATGGATGTCCATCACATAGAATTTTGAATCGAATACCTGTGACCCAACCCTGATTGGGATGTCCACCTCACCATGCACCATTCTTTTGGACCCGTCAAAGGCCCGGACAACAATGCTACTTGGTTTGAGCTCTAGACCCTCACAATCCAGCCTATCCAGAGCCTTCTTGGGCAGCACGTTTAATGAGGAACCTGTGTCAACCAGCACATGAGCAAGAGTAGTGCCCCTGCATTCAATGGAGACATGCAGGGCATCATTATGGTTCTTCCCCTTTGCTGTCAGATCGGCATCAGAGAAACCCAGGCCATTATCAGCGGTTAGGTTGGCCACACAATCGGTGAACTGGTCAGCAGTCGTCTCTTGGGGTACGTGGGCAGTCTTTAAGAAAGCAATCAGAGCCTTGGCATGGGCCTCTGAACACAGCAGCAGTGACAACATGGAGATTTTAGAGGGGGTGTGCCCCAGCTGTTCCACAACGTTGAAATCACTTTTCTTTATTATCTTGAGGATTTCTTCCATTTCCTGTTTGGAAGCCTCAACAATGGTCTTTGGTGCCTCCGTCCTGGCAGGCACATCAGCAGCAATTCCCTTGCCCCGAGTATCAGATGACTCAGTAGCAGGGGTGGATACTTGGTCAGGGGGAGAAACAGGCACACTGGCAGGTGTGAAGATCAAAGGCCTATGAATTGCCGGAGGAGCAATGTCTGGCGAGAACAGTCTTCCGCTACGAGTGACCTTAGCAGGCCCGGTGATGTTGGAGACACCAGTATCAATGTTGCACTCTTGTTTCACACCCAGAACATAAACATCCGCCCCATAATGCCATGGGACAGCCTTATCAGATTTGTAGGGCATAGGCCCCGGAACAGTAATGGTGATGGGAGCACTCTTGTGAACTGACAAAATTTGTATAGGCTTCTTTGAAGGAGCCTCGGAATAGTTGTTGAAGATGGTAATGATCGACACTTCTTCAACAGGAGCAGCAGGAACAATAGTCTTTTCGAACAAAATCTCTCTACTATCTATCAGGTTTTGGATGCCTGACTTCAACAGAGAACAACCAGCAGGGGAAGCAACACATAGAGGGCAACTTTCGCTACATCCCGGAAATAAACCGGCTAGCAATAGATTCCTCTTGACCATCAGCAACGGAGTAGCAACATCATCCACCGAAGCTACATACAAATTCTCCTCCACAGCATTCACTCCATGCTGGGGCATGGGAGCAGTTACAACATTCGGCCTCTCGGGCGCCTCAAACTGTATCTCCTTTGCATCAATGAGGTCTTGAACTTTGTTCCTTAGGGCCCAACAGTCATCTGTGTTATGCCCCGGGCTATCAGAGTGATAAGCACAACGAGCATTTGGATTGAACTTGGGGGATGCAGTATTGGGAAACTTCGGAGCCTCCTTGACAGTCACTAAATTGGTGGATAGCAACTGTGGCAGGATCTGTGATAAGGTCATGCTTAACCGGGTAAACTCTCTCCGGGGTCTTTCAAACTTTTGAGGATTAGTTGGCCGAGGAGCGGCAGCAGGTTTGGCAATCATTACCGCACTGACAGATTGGCGGTGCTCCGGTCGCTCTGTTCTCCGGGAGCCATATACAGCACTAGCCTCCTTTTTGAAGGGTTTCTTCTCAGTACTGGAGGAGGCAGCTTTCTGTATCTTCCCCGATTTTATACCAGCCTCGATCCTTTCACCAGTCAGGATCAGATCAGTAAACCCAGCAGAGGAATTACCAATGAGATGATTGAAAAATGGACCAGATAGGGTCCCCAAGAACATATCTACCAGCTCCCGATCTGTCAATGGTGGCTGCACCCTGCCAGCCAGGTCTCTCCATTTCTGAGCGTACTCCTTAAAACCTTCACCCGACCCTAGCGACATACCTTGGAGTTGGGTACGCGTAGGAGCGAGGTCGGCATTATACTGATACTGCTTGTAAAAAGCAGTGGCCAGATCCTCCCAGTTACGAATGCTGATTCCATCTAGCTGATAGAACCAATCGAGGTGAGTCCCTGAAAGACTCTCCTGGAAGAAGTGGATCCAAAGATTCTTGTCTGCTGTGTAAGGCTGGATCTTCCTTACATAAGAACGGAGGTGCATCTTGGGACAGGAAGCCCCATCATACTTCACGAAGGCAGGTGTTTTGAACTTGTGGGGGATCACCACTCCAGTAGATAACCCCAAGTCTCCGAAATCCAATCCAGGCACCCGCTGAACTTCCACAGCCTTTAATCTGTCTTCCAGCTGTTTGTACCGGTCTTCAGCAGGAGGGTACTGTTCGTCGTTGAAGTCCGTTTCAGTATCAGAGCCCACAGGAGTAGTGACCTCTCTTTCTTGGTGACTGCCTTCCGTCACAGATGGAGGAGTCCTTTCAGCTTCAACCAAAGTGTTCCCGAGTCTGCGCCCAGTGTTAAATAGCACGGTCCTCCTCTTCTTCTTAGTCTTCTTCAGAAGCATGGTCTTCAACTCTTGTTGACCCTGAGCCAAGCCCTTGATCAGCTCCTGAAATTGGGCGTTTTGCGCCTGAAACTGGACGTTCTGCGCCTGAAGAGCCTTGATAGACGCCTCGGTTGATGATTCAGGATTCATGATGCTGAAATAAACAGCGAAGAACGGTAAACAACCTGAAAAGAAGAGTATTTATGATGCACATGATGAATGATATGTGTTTATGCGATGCATTCAAGGGTTCGAAAATTCAAATTTGTTGTAGACCAAAAGGAACACGCGTTATTATTAAGAAAATCATTGTTTAATACATCAAAGCCTCATGGGCAAAAGTACAAAAAGATCAAATCACATCCAAAATATGTTGCGCATCTTCTTTGGAGCTATGTAAGTGTTGAGATTCCTTTCCTCGTGCAACAGACGGGTGAGCTCCAAGACCTTCTTTTCACTGGCATGCAAACTGGTCTCAAGAGAATTCCGCTCTTCCTTAAGCTGGATCCAGCTCTTCTGCATCTCTTCCCAGGATGTGGGCATATCAGGGTGCTGAATAACATGAGACACCTCTCCTTCCAAGGCAGGCTCTTTGATTACTGGAAGCATGTGAGGATAAGGCATTACTAACTTCTGAGAGCGGGCTCGTACCCACTTGAGGTAAGGCTCCAAAGGGATGGAGTTCCTGTGCCCCAGTGTCTTGCTGTCTATCCTACTAGGCATCCTCCAAGATCTGATAAATCTCTGGCGAAGTCCTTGAGTATCGTTGTCGAAGTCAAAAACTATGTCAGGAATCAACATGTCATGAGGACCATCCCTCCGAGCATAACCAAATTGTCTCCACGCCAGGCATGGACTATAAGTAATACCCCCTCTGATTCCAAGTAAAGGAACATTAGGATACTCCCCGCAACGATCAATGATAGTGACATCTTCTCTGGACCTAGGGCACCAATGTATATCTGCATGTGTAAGAGTCATCAACCGTTGTGACCATCTCAAACCCCGCTCGTTCTTCAGGACTGATTGTGGAAGGTGCGAAATAAACCACTTTCCCAGGAGAGGAGTGCAACACATAAGGACACCTCTTTTTCTCATGGTTCGAGTGTAACATGAGTGAAGGAGGTCCCCCAGCAACGTAGGTATAGGATTCCTGGACATAAAGATCTGGACAGCACTGATATCAATGAGCTGATCTGGGTTAGGGAACAACACCAAACCATAAACAAGGAGGGCCACAACCTCTTCAAAAGCTTGCAAGTCAAGGGAGTTCCAACATTCATAGGCCTTTTCAAACAGAAACCTGGCTAAGAACCCTTTAATACCACTTCTAACTTCCCAATGTCCCTTGAGGTCAGATGACCGTAGGTGCAAGGCTTTAGCAATCTCTTCAAGCTTAGGTTCTTTTTCTGTACCGTTGAAGGGTAGCTGATCAAGAATAGGGATCTTCAGGAGTCGGGAGAACTCCTCCAATGTAGGTACCAACTGATAGTCCAAGAAGGTGAAACAGTGATGCAGAGGGTCAAAGAATTGGAACAGGACTTTTATCATATCTTCCTCAATGTTGGTGTTGACCAAGCTGATGAGGCTTCCATGCCTTTCACTGAATGAAGAGTTCTCGGGAATCCTGGATATAAGCTCCTTAAGCTGAGGAGGGATCCTCACAAGACTGATTGGAATTGTCTTTCTGCGAACAATTTCCATGTCCTACAAAACAAGAACAAAGATGAAAATTCGAACCCCTGAAATGGTTAGTTAATGCATATGATGCTGGATGATGTCATGATGCTATGATTAAACACACCACGGATATTTACAAAGACAAACATGTAAGGCACACAAGGCACACAAGACAGGCCCTTAAGGTTTAAGGCCAGCATGGGGTCTGGGTAGTACCCTCTTGAAGTTGGTGGGTTCAACCTGTCCTAATCAAAGTAACCGGGTTCTAAGGTTCCCAATATCACGGGATTGCTTTCATTGTTCATCGTTTCGATTTAGCCACTGAACTGGCGACCGAAATATTCCAGGAAAGCAACCCTCAATTGAGTGTAGTATCGAGTATCAACCAACCTCGGACTGCACCAAAGTCAGTTATCTCACTACCCTAAAGAGGCCAAGATGGTTCAATTAAGGTTCCTAAGGTCTGTTGATGCTTCATGACACCACATGGAGGCCCCGTACTCTCCTTGACTGACTCAAGGGTTACCGGTACACACCAAAGTGCCACATCAACGTAGCAGACTGTTTCAACCATGTCGGTATACCCCGCACAGTTCCCTCACAGCCTTGTTGCTACTTTCTAAGAAGGTATCCCACAGATCCGGGTTAGGATCTATAGAACTCCCAAGCAACCCACAATAATAAAGCAAGCAAAGAAAATAATTGAAAACACCATGATCTTAGTCCTAAGGTACACCTCACTTTAAGTTTTTTCCCCAGCAGAGTCGCCAGTTCTGTGATCGGTGGATCTGGAACTGACTGTTTTAACGCTGGTTCGCGAAATGTCGCGGTAAGCAAGAGTCGCCACCGTCTTTTATTTTCTCCAAGTGGAAAGGACAAAAGCACAGAAAAATTCCTTAAAAGAGATTGCTCTCGGTTCGGGAGGTAGGTTATAGAAAGGGAAGGTATTAGCACCCTTTCTATCCATGGTTATCCATGGGCTCTTAGGTACTTGCTCAATGTGTTTTCAAAATGTTTGCTTGCTTTTCAATGTGGGTTTCAAAAATATTCTTTGAAAAGTTTCAGTTCAACTCGTACGTCAGAGTGTTTGAAAAGTTTGTTTTGAAAGTTTTTGAAAGTGTGTCGGTGTGAAAAGTATTTTGATTTGTTTGAAATTGGAGCAAGTATCCTTGAGAACCTACCTACCCTAAGGAATTCGTCTGTGTAAATGTCCTTTAAAGTAGTGCCATCCCACCATTGAGAGGTAGGTAGCACCACCGTTGGAGGTGTTCAGGTCAATTCGAGTTTGTAGGGACATGGTGATCACCAGAGCAATAGGAAGACACCTTAGAAGCTACCCTTATGCCATTGATCTTTTATTCCGAGGCAACTTATTCGAGGCAACTTTGTTTTAGGCAACTTGATCAATGGACACAAGGACTTACTAAAATATCCTCTACTCGATGATTACCTTTCGAAAGGCAACAGTGAGGCGTACCCTAGGGGTGGTGTGTGCGAATTGTGTGTCATTTTCAGTTTATTGTTTGTCTTGTCATGCATTGGTGATCTAACGATTCGATTTTATTTTTGGGCATTCATTCTTTCATGTTATTGTTTAACAGTTAAAAGTGCGGGAATTTAAAGTGCGGAAAAGATAAAAGTCCTACGCTATTACAAAGGGCGAGGGTCTACAACGCCAAATTAATCCAGACCCGTTTTAAAATAAATTGCAGAAAAGAAATGTCTAATAGCTATTACATGGCTTTGGTACGAGTACATTATATTCACAAAAGAAATAAATGAAACGCGCGAAAAAGAAAATAATCAAATGCGAGGGCGTTGAACCCTTTAAAGGAATTAAAATAATTAAGTTATCTAAAATTAAAATTAAATGAAAAAGGGTATTTTTGGGTTTTTTAAATTTAAAAGAAAAAAGAAAAATTAATTAAAATTAAAATCCTAGTTCTAATGTTTTTTAAGTTTATTATGAAAATATTGACTTTTAACCTAATTTAACTCTAAATTAATTTATGTACAATTTTTAATTTATGAAAATAAATAAATAATACTATTATTCTGAAAAAAAAGAAAATTAAAAAAAGAAAATAAAAGTCATTAAACCTAAATTCTAGTTTTTTTGGATTTTTATTAAAAAAGATTAAAATTGTACCTTAATTAATTTAAATAATTTACATGCAATTTATTTAGAAAATAATTAAAATAAAAATGATATATTTTGGCATTTTTTGATTTTATGATGTTTTTACATTTTGATTAAAAATTAAATAAAACAAATAATTAAAATAATATAACAATTAAAATAAATGAAGATATAAGAAAAATAAATAAATTTGGCAAACCAGGGTGGGGTGTAGCCCCAGAATTGGAGGTTCAGATTTGAAAAGCCTGGCCCATTTGCTTGAATCTTATTGACTTTCTAGATCCTGTACCAACGCGTTGACCTGATGTATGCTGCGCCTTGAATATTGGCCATTGATCTGATCATTGTGGACGCGTGGACATTAAAGGAGGAGGACGTATGGTGGTCCTCAAGAACGTGCCTGCATAAGATTTTACATTGAAAAATAACATTGAACTTTTGCCAGACCTGGGACTTGAACCCAGGTCTTTGATGTTACATGTATCACGCGTTGCCACTGAGCCATTGAATGTTAATTGACATATTATAGTGCATAAAAAACAAAAGGAAAAACTAAGCGCATTAATAATTGGGCGCGCAAAATTTAAAACATCCAACCATTGCATGCCAGCACATCATCGTCCTCGTTCCCCTTTTTTTTTCTGAAACACACAAGCAATAAGCAACGGTTTTAACCCGTTGCTATAGAAGGCATTTTAGAAAATAGCGAATAGGATCCTGCTGGACATAAATTCATCGCGAGCAATGTTTCTTGTTCGTTGGAGCACGCTGATTGTAATGGTAGTGATCTTGAGGCTTGATTTTACTCCGTTCTAAAAGCCCTAATTCAAAAAGCTGGAAACCCTAAAAAACGCGCATGGTGGATTCTTATATGCAGTGCAAAAATCAAATTGAATATAAGGGTTAGCTTGGAAACTTTGTAAGGAACATGAATATGTAATTAAAATGCAATGATCATGCTTAGAATTGAGAATACGATTTCAAAAAATTTGGGACACAGTCTGAGTTGTAGCTACCGTTTCTTGGCGTTTTGATTGAGGTTAGGGGTTGGGATACGTTCAGAATTGTCCCAGGAATCTAATGGTATATGAATCAAGGCTTGAAAAACTCTCCAACTTTGAAATCAGTTTTGCATTATATGGCCAATTTTTCAAAATTTCAATCAGCTTTTGAGCGAGCCTTTTGCTGTCTTATGGTTAGGGTTGGACTCAGTGATCATAATGGAATGGAATTGGCTTACTCTTTGACCTAGATTCAAGCTTATGAAGGAATTAGTCTTAGGGTTTTCACTCTTAACCATTTTTCCTCCTTTTTAGCCAAAACCTAGACCTAGTGTGCAAATGAACCCTAGCCTGATTTCTTGAGTTGGTTCATGATACATAGAAATTGTCCAAGTTCACATGACACTATTCCATTGGTTTTTAAATTTTATTTGAATTTTCAAAGAATTAAAATGAATTAAATCATCAAAAATTAAATAAAATAAAAAAATCAATATTTGGTCTTGAAATTAACCATGGGACACGTGTGTGGCATGACAAGGATGAACCAAGTGGAAAAAATGGGGCCCTTTTGTCAAAAATTGGATTTTCAAAGATAGTTGACTTTTGCCATTTCACAAAAATTTCCCAACTTCTACAAGGCATAACTTGCTCAATTTTTAAGCTTTTCACATGTTCTTGGACATTTTGGAAAGGTCTTTGAGTCCTTTAACCAATGCCTTTGGTCCCATGTCATTTTGATTTACCAATCTCAAGTTATGGCCTTTGACTTAAAGTCCCTTTTTGTTGACTTTTGAAAATGACCTATAATGTTGAAATTGATAACTTTTTGTGAGAGCATTTCTTGGACTTGAAGTATGAAGATGAGTTGTAAGAAATGTCTTTCTCTTCAAAATGAGCTTTGGATGGAATTTTTCTGATAATCCATGTGAAAGTTATGCCTTGGTCAATTTCAGTTGACTTTTTCAGCTGTCCAAATATAGCAACTTTTGCATCTTTGATGATTTCTGAGCCAAATTTTGAGAATCATGATCAAGCATTGATCAAATGATGTTTGTGGCTTCAAAATGATAGATTGACCAAAAATTTGAACTTTTGACTGCCAAATGACCATTTTGCCCCTACAGTTGACTGTAGTGCAATTTAGGGTTTTGACTGTGCAATCTTGAGCTGAATGCCTTGAAACTTGATATGAGGATGCTTGACCATGTTTGTAAGCATATGAGACTTGATTGGACCTTTTAACACTTCATTTTCTTGATCAGCACACAAACCCTAGTTTTGACTGTATAGGAGACAGTTGACCTACACAACCCTTGGGGAATTTTGTAGCTTGGCTTGGCAATTTCTTGAGGAATATGGGAGGACAAATTTTGGGGTATAACAGTAGGCATATGAGACTTGATTGGGCCCTTGAAAACTTCCTTTTCTTGATCAGAATCAAAACCCTAATTTTGACTGTATAGGAGATCTTTGCACTGTGCAACCCTTGGGGAATTTTGCAGCTTGACTTGGCAATTTCTTAAAGAATATGGGAGGGAAAATTTTGGGGTACAACAAAAAGAAATAGGTATAAAGTCCCTAGCCGTCCAGTTACTCGGTCCACTGTTGGTAGTTGGGTAGATCTAGTTGTCGATATATGAGTCCTCCTCGCTGTCTTCAATGGCGTTAATTCTCCGATTACTGATGTGTAGGGGAGGTCTTCCAGCCCGAGCGCGTCAAATAGCCCTTTGAGCCCTTGTAGTAAAGCCCAAACCAAATTTGTCAGTTTTCTGAGTGAAATCTGGGAGCTGACCCCAATTGGCACACCCACCTTCTTCAACCACAGCCCTGGCGTCCTTGAGAGAAGCCATCTTCAAAGGAGGTTTGTTGGTAGTAGTTTCAGTTGATGCCAAGATCTGAGGGACCTCTTCGAAGTTCTGACAAGGATTTTCTATGAATTCCCCGTCCATCTCTACGTAGCAGAAGGAATTGAGGTGACTCACCATATATTCTTCTTCACCCCGCACGATGACAATCTTCCCTTTTACCGGATATTTCAGCATTTGGTGGAGTGTGGAAGTAACTGCCCCAGCCTCGTGGATCCAAGGACAACCCAGCAAATAAGAATATGACGGCATGATGTCTATCACATAGAAGGTCGACCCAAAAGTATGAGAACCCACTTTGAAAGGGATGTCCACCTCTCCGTGCACCATTCTCTTTGATCCGTCAAAAGCCCTTACCATAATGTTACTAGGCTTTAACGTCAAACCCTCACAATCCAATCGGTCTAACGCCTTCTTCGGTAGAACATTCAGTGAAGACCCAATATCTACCAACACATGAGCCATAGTGGTGCCCCTGCATTCAATCGAGACATACAGAGCATCATTATGCTTCCTTCCCTTTGGTGTCAAATCTGCATCTGAAAAACCCAGCCTATTATCAGCAGTTAGGCTGGCCACACAATCTTTGAACTGATCAGCTGAAGTTCCTGCGGCACATGCGCAGTCTTGAGGAATGAAATCAAAGCCTTCGCATGGACCTCAGAGCATAATAGCAGGGATAACATGGATATCTTTGATGGGGTCTTCCCCAACTGCTCGGCCACATTGTAGTCGCTCTTCTTAATGATTTTCAATATTTCCTATATTTCTTGCTTAAAGGCTTCCACAACAATTTTCTTAGGTGCCTCCGTCCGGGCAGGCTCACCTATAATCTCCTTGCCACGGGTATCAGACGACTCGCCGATAGGGGTAATAACTAAAGTAAGAACAAGAATAGTAGTTGATGTGCTAGCAGGAACAACAAATGGAATGACAATAGGCTTGTTGACATTCTTCGGGAAAATCTCGGAAGAGAAAACCCTTCCACTTCGGGTGATTTTGCTGGTTCCAACAATGTTATCAATATCAGGATCAGCCTATTCATCTTTCAGATCTTGTTTGATGCCATGATAGTACACATCGACACCATAATGCAATGGGACAACTTTGTCCGAGACATACGGGATAGGACCAGGAATAATGATTATCAGCAGAGCAATTCTTGAAGCAGATGTAATCCTAACAGGTCTTCTCGAGGAGACCTAGGAAGAATTGAGGGAAATGGTTATAATAGAAACGTCTTCAGATGGAATAGTGGGAACCAAAGTTTTCTCAAACAAAATTTATTTTCTATCTATCAGGCGTTGAACACCTAATTTCAGCAAACGACAACCAGAAGGTAGAAACGAACACATGTGGCAACCTTCACCACAACCCAGAAATAAACCGGCCAACATCAAATTCTTCTTGACAGTCATGAGAGGAGTAGAAACTTCATTAACAAAGGTAACAAACAAATCAGTGTCAACAACATTAACTCCACGACTGTGCTTGAGCATGGGAGCCGTTATGATATTTGGCCTCTCCGGAGCATCAAAATCTATTTCCTTGGCTTCAATCAAGTCTTGTACTTTGTTCCTCAGAGCCCAACAGTCATTTATATCGTGGCCAGAACTCTCATAATGATAAGCACACCAGGCATTCAGATTATATCTGGGAGATGTTGTATTTGGATTCTTGGGAGCCTCTTTCAAGGTTGCCAAGTTGGATCTCAGCAGATGAGGTAGAACTTCAACCAATGTCATGTTGATTCGGGTAAACTTCCATTGTGGGCTTTCCACCCTTTGTTGATTGTTGCATTGTAGAGCAACTGCAGGTCTAGGTATCATCACGACACTTACTGTCTGACGATGTTCAGCCCTATTTTGGCCCCTCGGGCTATAGATGGCACCGACTTCCTTCTTACCAGCAAAAGGCTTCTTTACTGAACTCGAAGAGGCATCCTTTTGTATTTTGCCGCTTCAAATCCCATCTTCTACTCTTTCTCCAGTTAGGATCAGCTCGGTGAAACCAGCTGATGAGCTGCCGATCAAATGATTGAAAAATGGACCAGATAGCGTCCCCAGAAACATATCAACCAACTCCCTATCACACAACGGGGGTTGAACTCTCCCAACCAAGCTCTCCATTTTTATGCATAATCTTTAAAGCCTTCACTCGCACCCATGGACATACTCTGGAGTTGAGTACGAGTAAGAGCAAGGACGACATTATATTGATACTTCTTGTAGAAAGCAGCAGCTAGATCTTCCCAGTTTCGGATATTTGCTCCCTCCAGCTGGTAGAACCATTCAAGCTAAGTCCTTAACAGACTATCTTGAAATAAGTGAACCCACAGATTTCTATCAGTGGTGTGGGGATGGACCTTTCGTACATAAGAACGAAGGTGGAGTTTTGGGCAGGACACCCCATCATACTTAGCAAAAACTGGAGCTTCAAACTTCTACGGGATGACCACTCCCGAAACTAATCCCAATTCTTCGAAATCCAGTCCAGGTATCCTCTGAACTTCCATGGCACTCAGACGATCTTCCAACTGTTTGTATATATCCTCAGCAGGAGGATATTTCTCATCATTGTAATCGGTATCGTTGTCAGAAACTATAGGGCTGGGGTCCTTCTCTTCTTCCTGATTCTCCCCTTCCTTAGATGAAGAGGTCAGATCGACTTGTCGCTTCAACCGCTCTCCAAACCTTCTGCCCATATTCAGAATACCGACAACCTTCTTCTTTTTCTTCTTTTCTTTCAGGATGAGGGCTTTCAGATCCTCCTGCCCTTTTGATAGACTTATGAACATTTGTTGGAACTGGGCGTTCTGTGCCTGAAGGTCCTTGATGGTTTGCTCGGAAGACATTTCGTTCTGAAATAAACAGCAAAGAAGATGAGAAACCTGCAGTGGTACCTGTAATGATGTGTATGATAATGGGATGCATATGCGATGATTTCAAAGACTTCAGGAAATTTAAATTTGCAAACCAAAATAAACAAAGATTTTATTTGCTGAATTTGAAGTTCAAATGCCTTTTAGGCGTTACAATTAAAAATAAATCTGAAACTATAAAAGACATCAAAATTCCCATGGATGCTTCCTCTTTGTGCCGAGATACTCATTGAGTCCTCTTTCTTCATGCAGTTGCTTTGTGAGCTCTAGAACCTTCCTCTCTAGAGCATGGAACAGATCCCTGTAACTATCCCGCTCCTTCATCATCTGAATCCAAGACCTCTGTAATTCCCCAGGATTAGTGGGCATATAAGGATAGAGAACCGTGTAAGGAATACCTTCTTCAGTAGTGGGTTCCACATTCACTGGTAAAACAGCCACATAGGGCATCATAAGCTTCTGGGCACGAGCTCATACCCATTGGAGGTAAGGTTCCATAGGAATGGAAGTTTTTAGCCCCAAAGCCTTGGCGCCAGATCTGTTTACCATGCCCCAAGCTCGTATGAACCTCCGGCGATACTCTTTAACATCATCCTCATAGTTGAATACAATACCCTCGATAAGTAACTCATGGGGACCATCCCTTCGAGCGTAACCAAATTGTCATATAGCTAAACAAGGATTTTAGGTTATACCCCCTCTAATACCAAGCATTGGACATTAGGGTACTCCCCGTAGCGGTCAATAATAGCAGTGTTTTCTATAGCTCGAGAACACCAAAGAATACCCGTATGAGCGAGTGACATTATCCTTTGCGACCAACCCAAACCTTCTTCATTCTTCAGTATGGAGTTAGGGAGGTGAGAAATAAACCACCTTGACAACAATGGAATGCAACACATAAGAACCCCTCTTCTCTTCATGGTGCGAGTATGGAGATTATGTAGGATATCTATGAGTAATATAGGCACAGGATTACGGGAGAGGAAGATCTTGATAGCACTCACATCTATGAATGAATCCGGATTAGGGAATAGGACTAACCCATAGATTAGAAAAGTCAAAACCTCCTCAAAAGCCTGAAAATCCATATCATCCCAAAACAGATGGGCCTCGTCTATTAGAAACTTAGCTAGAAAACCCTTGACTCTGCTTCTAGTTTCCCAATTGGATACCACGTCAGCCCATTTTAGATGCAAAGCTGAGGCAATGACCTCTGGCTTAGGAACTTCTTCTAGACCTGTGACGGGCAACTGTTCAAGAATGGGTATATCCAACAGCTGAGAGAATTCTTCCAAGGTAGGTACCAACTGATAGTCTGGAAAGGTGAAGTAGTGGTATTTAGGATCAAAGAACTGAAAGAGTACACTCATCATCTTTTCATCAAAGTTTGAAGTAACCATGTTGCGAAGTCGACCATGTCTCTTAGTGAACACAAAAGTTTCAGAAACCCTTGATGCTAGCTCTTTGAGTTGGGAAGGTATCTTCACAAAGCTTATTCAGATAGTGTTTCTACAAACGGAAGCCATGATCTGCAAAACAGAACAAAGATAAATCCCCTTGGTCTTTGAAATGGTTAGTGCAATAAGAATGGATGCCATGTTATGATGCATGATGTCATGAGAAACCACAAGTATAGCAAACACAGGTATAGCAAACACAGTCAAATCATAAAGTCCTTAGTTTTAAGGCCTGCATGAGGTCAAAGGTAATACCCTCTTGAAGTTTAGTTGGTTTCAAACCTGTCTTAAAAAGTAACTGGGTTCTAGAGGATCTCAATATCCTTGACCATCCTTTATCGGGCATTGTCTCAGCTCAAGCAATCTTTTCTTGCGACTAAAATATCCCGAAAGTCTGATCTCAATGAGTGTGGCATCGAGTATCAACCAATACTCAGCTCTACATCGAGGCCGACTATCTCACTACTTTCTAATGGCCAAGTTTGTTCAACTAAGGTTCTAAGGTACGTTAGTGCTTCACGACACCACGCGGTGGCCTCGTATTCTCCTCGTTTCCCCATGAAGGATACCGATACCAACCAAAGTGTCACACCAACACAACCATCGCTTATACCATATCGGTCTACGCCGTACAGTCTCCATGATCTATTACTGTTTACCTACGGAGGGCCCCCAGATTCGGGTGTAGGATCTATAGTAACCCCAAACAAACCCTTTAAAGAATAACGCAAATAAACAAGAAAGCAATTTTAAAATGACCTAGATCCTAAGGTAAACCCCACTTTACCTCTCTCCCCAACAGATTCGCCAGTTATGTGCTACAGTGGCAGAACCGACTATTAATACTGGTCTGTGTTTTATGTTTGTAAATGTCGTGGTAAGCAAGAGTCGCCACCGACTTTTATTTTATCCAGTCATGGAAAAGGAAAAAGAACAGAAAAAACCTTTTTTCAAGATATTCTGAGTACGGGGGGTAGATTATAGAAATGGAAGGTGTTAGCATCCTTTCTATCTATGGTTTTCCATGGGCTCTTAGGTACTTGCTCATTTTTTTCAAATTTGCTTATGTGTGCTTGTTTTGAAAATGTTTTACCTCGTGATAACCCTTGTATCAGTCCTTAAGAGTGTGACGAAGTTTGTTTTGAAAATTGTTTTGAAAGATGTTTGTGTGAAAAGTTTTTATTGTTTGAGCAAGTACCTAGGAACTAATATACCTACTCGAAAAAAGATTGTTCGTTCTCGTTTCCTTTAGACAGCGCTATCCCACTATTAAGGAGTAGGTAGCACCTTCGTTGGAGTGATAAGGGACATTCGAAAGGGACAAGTACAATCACTAAAGCAACAGTTAGAAAACTTTAGTAGTAACCCTAGAGTCTTAAGATCTTTCTGAGGCAACATCTCCGAGGCTACATTCGAGTGGGACACTTTGATCTTTTAGACTGGAGGGCAACCACTAAAATCTCTTATGCTTAATGATTGTTTACCGAAGGCATCCGAAGTGAGGTAAACCCTAGGAGTGAATATGTGCATATGAATTGTTTCAGTTATTTAATCTTTGCACATTAGGTGATCTCCGTTTAAATTTCCAGATATGCTTGCCATACAATCCTATTAGCATACATCTAGACAGTTAAATATTTGCAGGGATTTAAAGTGCGAAAAATAAACCTAGCTATTACAAGGCTTTGACAGTTACATAATTGTCTTGACAGAAAATAAAAGTGCGGAATTTAAACCCTAATTAAAACTATTACAAACTCGACACAATTACAATAATAATAAAACAAATTAAAACGCGCGCGACAAGTTTAATGCGAGAAAAAATTAAAAACCCTAAAAATCTGACTAGAAAATATTTAAGTTATTTTTTGAGAAAAGAATTAATTAAGTTATGTACGACTAAAACCCTAATTATAATTATTTTAATTATAAAAAAGAAATTGAAATTAACCTAATCTAAACTAAATTAAATAATTTAAAGAAAAATAAAATATTTTACAAAAAAATGTTTTTATGTATTTTTGTGGTTTTTATTTGAGGAAAGAAAACAATTTAATTACAAAATTTAAAACCTAATTTCCATTTAATTTTAATTGAAACAAAATAATCAAATAAACTAATTAATCTAATTTATTTTCAAATGAATATTAATTTGAATAAATAATATTTCTGTATTTTTTGGTGATTTTTTAGTTTTATAGAAAAATAATAATTTTGTGTTAATTAATTAAAACAAAATGAAATTAATTCAAGAAATTAAAAAAAGAAATAGAAAGAAAATGCAAACTGGGCATGTATGCTAGCAAATGGGGGTGCAATTCTGAATTTCCCAAGCCCAATAACCCTTCAAGCCCGGTCAGCATTGGATTCCTTGTAGCGTTGACCTGAGGGTGCATCATAGTCCCTCACTGCCTGTGCGTTGGATCTGGTACTATGTTGGATCAAGTGGATGGATGTTGATGGAGTATGGTGGACATTAGGATGAGAGATGCGCTGGATCTATTGAAAGAAAATAAAATAAAGGGAATGCTGGGACTGGGACCAAACCCAGGTCCTCACACTTAAAACCAAACGCGCCATGCCATCTGAGCCATGTGACTTGTTTGTTAGTATAATAACTACAATTACTATTATATAAAAAATAAGTGGATTAATGAATGAAAGAAAAAAACGTGCGCCAACTTTCAAATAGTCCAATGATGATTTAACACGTTATCTTCTTCTTCCTCATTCGTTGTTTTAGATCCCTACCTTTTACCTACGGATAAGCTTCGTAGCCATAACCCTACAAACTTCAAAAATCCACAAAACGCAAGATAAATGAAATCTAACTATATAGATCAACTCGTTTTGATCTTGTGAACATCATGGTACCCTTATTTTTGCCCAATTTAACCTGTAGAACAAACCCCTAAACTGCACACACAAACCCTAACAATGGCAAAGGCACATATAAGCGTAAAAAGTTCAATTGAATCATGCAGTTAGCTTGCAAACATCTCAAACATCACAAATATACCAATTAATCATGCTAATAATGCAAGAAATACAGTAATAGATTTTGAAAAAAAAGAAAACTGAGTGAACTTGTAACGCGCGATTCTGGGTGTTTCAGGCCTTGCAAACGATCCAATTGGCTTCAATGCACACCCAGGAAGAGGTTGCTGGCTTTAAAAGGCTTTGAGATGGCCTGTTGAATGAAAACCGAGTCAACACATTTGTCCAATTTTGAGCTTCTTGTTCTCTCACTTTTACGATTGCAAAACCCTGTTTTTTTGCTTTGTTCTTGTCCATTATACATCTAGGAATGAATTAGGGTTGCAAAATTGGATTGAATCTTTGCCATTATAAGAGATTTGATTTCATTTTCATGCTATATGTAAACTTGCTATTTTGAGCCAAATCATCCCTTTCTTGTACCAATTATGCTTGATTCGTTTTGGCCTTGATAACTCAGTATATTTTGATTGCCAACCTGTCCAAAAACCAAATCAAATCATATCTTTGCTATTATTCATCAATTATTTGATTTAATTCAATTTTTAATTAATAAAAAATAAAAATAAATTGAAAAATGAAGTAAATAATGTGTGGGTGAATATTTGAGTAGTGGACCACATTATAAGTGAGGTGCAAGCATAAAAAGTTAGGCCCATTTAGCAAAAAAATGCATTTTTGAGCACATTTGACTTTTGGCAATTTTGCAAAAAGGGTCAACTTTGACAAGGCATATCTCCTCCAATTTTAACCCTATAGAGGTGTTCTTAGATTTTTGGAAAGCTTAGGATATCCCCTAAGCAACCTCTTTGGTTTCATCTCAATTGAGTCTTCCATGTTCATGTAAGAAGTTTTGACCCAAAAGGTGTTTTTGTTAACTTTTCAAAAGGACCCATAATGTAGAAATTTATATATTTTTATGAGTGCATATTTTGAACTTGTGATATGAAGATGAATTGTAAGAGATTTCATCCTCTTCAAAATGAGCCCTGGATGGAAAATTTCTGATGAAGCATGTGGAAGTTATGCTTGATCAAAGTTTGGTTGACTTTTATTGAGAAACCCTAATTTAGCAACTTTTTAGGTTTTGACGAATTTAGAGCATTTCTTGAAGAATAATGATCAACCCTTGACCAAATGATGAAAGTCACTTCAAAATGTTAATGTTGACCAAAAATCTTGAAGTTTGACTGTATGTGGGTCACAGTTGACTTTTGACCTAATACAGTCGATTCTCTAGCATCTGAGCAGTTGACTGAGCAAACTTCTTGTGCAAGGCATGAAACTTGACATATAGGGTCTTGAAAACATATCAAGACTATGGATAGTATGTGAGACCTTTGGAGTCCAACTATATTGAGGAAAATGGAAACCCTGATTTGAGGTACACTGCCTTAGGAGAAAGTTTGTCTGGTCCACTCTTGGGCAACCTTGAGCAAATTCAGGATCTCTAGGAGCATGTATTGAGTAAAATGAGAGGGAAAATTTTGGGGTACAACAATGATGAAGGATCCTCTTCAGAATCCCAACACCTTCTCTCTTCGGTACAATCATAATGTGAGATGCGCTTATCATTCCAATAGTCCTGGGCATGACACTAACAACTGTTGGGCATTGAAAAATAAGATTCAAGACTTGATCGATGAAGTATTTCTAGAGTTCACACAAGATGGTTCGATTGAATTCTTTTGCCATCCCTCAAAGGCACACCATTTGAAGTTACAAGTTCATACAAAGAGACCTTTTGTTCATTATAATTTTCAAATTGTAATTTCTTTTGATTATTTCGAACACTTATTTTATATCAAACTTTTTTATTCCATTAATGTATTGCATATGTTTGTCTTGAATTAATCCATTCGTTTTCACTATACTGAAACCATGCTTTTACTTTCTTTTGGTGATATTCAACTGTCGATAAAAAGCTATAAGCTTTTAGAGGGAGAATGACAAAAACAATACCATAATCTCATACACTATGCTTTTGAACAGACCTTGTTGACGATGTACATGTGTTGTTTCAAATCCTAAACATTGGAGTTATAAGGAAGATAATCCCTAGTCAACCCCTTTGAGCCTAAGAAGTAGGAGTTTTCTTTTTCACTCAAATTGAATCCTTTTATCATAACCTGGGGTAGGGTAGTTTCTCAGTTAATTCAAATGTGCATTCAGTCACAAGCTCTACCTTCATACATGACGAACTGTGTTGAAGATGCTCTTCTAAATCAAAAGACAATGATGGTTCCCCGTAATCACTAAAACATGCAGTCATTATTTTTCAAGAGAAAAGCCCGTTAAGTCAAAACCTATGAAGGAGACTTAAGAAAAAACTGGGGAATCCCGTTGACTGTAATCACAAAAGAAACAGCTCAGGAAAAAGGTAGGGATAATAAAATAAAAAAAAGAGGTCGCTACAAATCCTAAACAAAAGAAACAATGTTACAAAAAAAATGACTACCTTCTCAAATAAACTTTCGTTATCCGAACCATCACCGAAATATCAGGACAAAGATTCCAGATTCAATTGGGATCTAAACGCACAATTAACTGAGTCTAGTACTGAAGAATATCATGAAGAACAGGTTGGGTACAAATAAAGTTTGAGCCTTTATCTTTTGTTTCTTAAACCATGAACCAGGCCACGTTACAACCTGTAAAATTCCTAGCTAAAGCATGAGTTAGTTTGAAAGAATTTTGTTACAAAAGGTATCCTGAATCCTGTAAGGTTTACTATAAATCCTGAGTTGAATTCATATTCTTACAAAATTCTGTTTGTTTACTAAAAATTCATTTTCAAAACTTCAAGACAGACATAAGCTTTGCATTTTTAAAAATGCCACTATTTGCATATGACTAATTGTTCGACAGTAGAGAAATTCGCACAACAGATATTCTATGATTGAAAATCCTCTCAATGAATAGAACCACCTCAGATGAAAATACATTTCCAATAACAGGCCTTTCATAATCCAGGGGCGTGACATGGTGTCTAACTGATCTAGGACAGTCAAGTCAAGATTCAAAGAATCTCTCAATTGTGCCGAATAGCCAGGGGCAGATTTCAATCCGAATCAATGGGGTCATTGAACATGAGTTTCAGAAAAGGGCCATGTACGATCAAGCACACATTTTTTGGCAGTGCTACAAAACTTACTACTATGGACAATCTCAATTCTCCGCACCCTGTGAATGCGGACATAGTCGAAAAATACTACGCATGAAAAAAGACCCACTAGGTTGACTAACCTAGGAAAAAATAAGGGCATCCCGGAGAACCAAAAGAGTTCGAGAAATAATTAGGGATATATAAATAGAACTGTACACTCGGCAAGTCGAAAACCTCAAAAGGCGGCATTGGCAAAAAAGGGTATCCTGGTGGACTGAAAATCTGAAAGGATAGTCCAGGCAAAAGTTAGGGATTAAAGTGTACGACTATGTCGCGTCAT
This sequence comes from Vicia faba, assembly GCA_948472305.1. Classification (NCBI taxonomy): domain Eukaryota; kingdom Viridiplantae; phylum Streptophyta; class Magnoliopsida; order Fabales; family Fabaceae; genus Vicia; species Vicia faba. Next base: position 1,633,178,245 of record OX451737.1, read on the forward strand.
CTCGTCACTTGTCTATTAGTAGAAGACTTATCTCCATGATTAGAATTCACCACAGGCTCTAGAAGTAGAGTTATGTTCATATCTCCACGGATCCCCACAGAGCAACTTCCATGAGATTATCCCTACATATTAATCTTTTCAAGTTCATACATTTCCCACAATCTTCCAGCAGATCCCTCTAGCAGATAAAGGAGTGTAGGCTTCCTCCCAGTAATATTGCTTATCTACAGGATCCCAATCATTATAGTTTATGGGAATTCTTCTCCCCAGATGAGTTTTCAAAATTGTAAAATCCCCTGCATATTACTTTTCTCCAGTATAGCTCATTCTCCTCAGAAAATAGTTTCCCTCAGCAAGAGATCCCTCCATCAACAAGGTTTACTTCCCAGCAGAGCTCAGACTTCCGTCAACGGGGTTTTTTTTCCCCAATAGGGTTTATTTCCCCAGTGATGTCTAATTTCCCCATCTTGAGTCTGTTACTCAAATGGCCATAAATCGTCGGTAAAAATTTCCTTCCCCAGTGAAGTTACCATTATCCCTAGAGAGTTGCTACTGAATCTAAAACCAGATTGTCAACTTTATCCTCCCAAATGGGCCGGAAGGTTATCCATCTCTTTTATCCCCAGTCAGGGTATACAAAGAATCATAACTCCTCAGTAGAGAAAATAACAACCAAAGTTTTAAACTCTTCTTCCCCAAGTAGGAGTTAACACTCTCCAGCAGAGTTCCCTAAAAAATTAGAGATCAATGTTCCCCAGCGGAGTTTCCTCAAATAGCAAGTAGGAATCCCCAGCGGAAATAATTCCTATAAGATTGAAGATTACACATACTCTTCATCCCCAGCGATAATCAAGGATTTATTTTCCCAGACGAAGACGCTGATCAAGTTTACCAATGCACTTCAATAACATTTTACATTCGTACATCATTTACAAAATATCATAGCATCTGCATACGAAACACATATAGAACAATCTCATTTATTTTGAGAACATCATTACACAATGAACTTCGTGCATTACAACATTGCATACGGTTGATTCTTTATATTTTCAGGTAAAGTCTACAGACAAATGAATATCATCAACTATATACATGACAAGACGACATTTCCTTAAAGACTGAATTCCGACAAAGAATTTCCTCAAAGACTGAATTTCGACAAAGCATTTCCTCGGAGACTGAATTCTGACAAAGCATTTCCTCGAAGACTGACTTCCTATAAAGGATTTCCTTGGATACTGAATTCCGACAAAGCATTTCCTCAGAGACTGAATTCTGACTAAGCATTTCTTCGGAGACTGAATTCCGACAAAGAATTTCCTCGAAGACTGAATTCCGACAAAGCATTTCCTCGAAGACTGAGTTTTGACAAAGCATTTCTTCGAAGACTGAATCTTCATAAATCATTTCCTCGGAGACTGAATTCCGACAAAGCATTTCCTCGAAGACTGGTTTTCAACAAAGCATTTCCTTGAAGACTGAATTTCGACAAAGCATTTCTTCGGAGACTGAATTCCGACAAAGCATTTCCTCGAAGACTGAATTCCGAAAAAGTATTTCCTCAAAGAATGAGTTTCGAAAAATAATTTCCTTAAAGATTGAATTTTGACAAAGCATTTCCTTGGAGACTAAATTCTGACAAAGCATTTCCTCGGAGACTGAATTCTGACAAAGCATTTCCTCGAAGACTGAGTTTCAACAAAGCATTTCCTTGAAGAATGAATTTCGACAAAGCATTTCCTCGGAGACTGAATTCCGACAAAGCATTTCCTTGACTGAATTTCGATAAAGCATTTCCTCGGAGACTGAATCTGACAAAGCATTTCTTCGGAAACTGAATTCCAACAAAGCAACTCCTCGGAGTATGAATTCCGACAAAGCATTTCTTCAAAGACTAAATTCCGACAAAGCATTTCCTCAGAGACTAAATTCCAAAAAAGCATTTCCTCAGAGACTGAATTTCGGAAAAACATCTCCTTAGAGACTGAATTCAGACAAATCATTTCTTTGGAGACTGAATTCTGACAAAGCATTTCCTTGGAGGCTGAATTCCTACAAAGCATTTCCTCGATAGATTGAATTTTGACAAAGCATTTCCTCGGAGACTAAATTTTGACAAACATCTTTTCGGAGACTGAATCCTGACAAGTATTTCTTCGGAGACCAAATTTCGACAAACATTTTATCTCAGAAGCTTACTCTAAAAAGCTTTTCCCTCAGAGATCTAACAAATAACCCCTTTAGAGAATAAACTCTAAAAGGACAGTTCCTTTAAAGACTCATTCCAATACCCTTTCTCATTAAAAACAGGTAAAAGACCTCTGCTAGTTCAGTTTAAATCAAACAAAATTTATCCTAGTACTTCTTCCAGTTGAAGTCAAGAGTTATTTTAGTGGTATCTATAAGCCCATCTCCGACAATTCTCCATCACTTCTCCAAATGGCATCTATAAGCCCATTCTCGATTCAATCAGCCAACAACGTCACCATCTTGCACCGGTGAGTGCAAATTTCTGGGCACTTAAGTGTTCAATCATCTTCTACCTTCAAGTCACAAATGGAGAACACGCCAATCTAACTCTTTAGGTTTAAGAAGATTGAATAGGGGAAGCTATTGTAAGCCAAAATTTGCCCTCACATTTTTCTCAAAGCATTATTTCAAGGCTCTTTAAGTAGTCAAGACACCCAAGGGTTGACTAGTCAAGATGCACCTCCTAAACCAAAGGCTTACAATTAGGGTTTGGAGTTTCTTAAGGAAATTTGATTTGCAAATGTCTCAATTGGCTTCCATTGTTATTGATAGGTCCTCAACAAGGTTCATGTCAAGTTTCAAGCCCTACATCACAAATTTTCCAGTCATTAGCTCAAATGATTGAAAGTTAACTATATTGATCAAAAAGTCAACTATGGTCAACATATAGTCAAACTTCAAGATTTTTGGTCAACATCAACATTTTGAGGTTATATTTATCATTTGATCAAGGATTGATTATGATTCCCCAAGGAAATCTCTCAAATCATCAAAAGTCAAGATTTGTCAAATTAGGGTTTCCTTAGGAGAAGTCAACTGAACTTTAACCAGGCATAACTTTCACATGCTTCATCAACTTTTCCCAACCAAAGCCTATTTTAAAGAAAATTCAATTCCCTAAAACTTTTTTTATGCTCAAGTCCAAAAAATGCTTCATTTGAAAGATATGAGCTAAAACATTATAGGTCATTTTCAAAAGTCAACAAAAGGCACTTTTTGTCAAGGCAACTTACATCAAGATAATGTCTTCAAAAGAAAAAATGTTCAACATAGAGATTGTATAGGACATCTTGGGATTTCTAAAAAGTACATGATTATCTTCAAAAGGTGAAAATTGAACAAGTTATGAGTTGCACAAGTTGGGAAAATTTGTGAAAATGCATGAAGTCAACTTTGGGCAAAATTGCATTTTTAGGTTAATGGACCTAATTTTTGGGGTTCAAACATGTCCATGAATTTACAAAAGACTCCCAAACTCACTCTTTCTTTAACTTATATTTTCTCATTATTTTATATATATATATATATATATATATATATATATATATATATATATATATATATATATATATATATATATATATATATATATATATATATATATATATATATATATATATATATATATATATATATATATATATATATATATATATATATATATATATATATATATATATATATATATATATATATATATATATATATATATATTGTTTTTATTTAAATAAATACAAAATAAATTACAAAATAAAGATAATGGATTAAGACATGTTGGGCTAGCTTGTTGGATCAACTTTGGGCCCATAAATTCGTGCAAACATGTTCAGGTTCATTGCAATACAAAAGTGGCAAGAATCACACCATTTAGGTAATTTTTCAAATTTTTGTTTTGTCATGAAACCATGGTTTAATGCCTTGATCTCTTGCCTTGTTTCCACCCTCACTCACTCCTCTATAGATATACATAATCTTGTAAGCTCAAGGACACGAAAAAGATTGCTCAAAGAGTGCACTACAAAACTTTCTAAAAAATTCCAAAGTTGTCAAAATTCGTAGTTGTACCTCCAGTTATCATACGTCCAATCCAAGCCCTCTATCTATTCCCTGAAGGTCCCAGGAGCTCACCCTGACCCTCCTTGAAGCCCAACACACGCATGAACTATCTCCTTCAATCATCACCATTTGGTAAAATTTTAAAAAATTATAACTTTATTTTTCCGCATTTTTGAATGTTTTGACATGTATGTATGAGTTTTTAGACATCATTAGAACATGTTAAGAGCATCACATGGAGTTCATGACCCATGAATTATGATGTGACATTTTCAAATCGTGCTATGGTTTTTGGTTCGTAATTCAAAATGCAAGGACTTTCAGGCCAAACTAAGGCCAGATTTGGACTTAGGAGGCAATTTTGTATGGAGTAGACCCTTTGGTTTGCCATGAATCACACTTTTTTGTAGGTTTCGTTTTTGTACCAACCAGAGAAGACGGCCGGAGAGTTGACCCAGACGTGTTGACTCTGGTGGTATAAGTGTTTTCATCCCATTGGTCCATTCAAATCCAACCTGGTGCGCGTGTGAAAAATGAGAATACAATGGTTTTTACATTATATTATTTTTTATATTGATTTAGCGAATGAGTTAATTGGGCCAGCGGTCACATGCTTGTTTTGTTTTCAGTATTTTCTATTTTCAAATCCAATGTTAGGCAGGTCTCTCATGCATCATATGTTCCTATATCTAGGCCATCAAATTCCAACAGATGCAGATTCAGCGCCTCAGGATGCATTCCTACCGTGGATCCTCAAGAGTTCTTCACGCTGAATCATGCACAGCTGTTGGGCTCATTTTTTTTTGGTCCTAACATTTTTTATAGAATCTCACCCCCCCTAATTTCTATTACTGCAGGCCCATTTCCTATTTTCTTTTTGTTTTCACTTTTTTATTTATTTAACTTTTCTTTAATTATTTTATAACAAAAATCATAAAATCAAAATTACCAAAAATATCAGGATTAGGTTTTGTTAATAATTTTTTTTTTAAATTAATTATTTTTTTTAATAACCTTTTTTATTAATTAATCAATTAGACTTAGGTTTCATTACTTTAATTTATCTATTTTTCTAAACAAAAATGCAAAAACAACAAAAAATATTTCTTTCTTTTGTCACTTAGAAATTTGTAGGGCTTTCTCTTCTCCGCGTAGTAACTTATTTTATTCGTATTTATATTTTCAAATATTATGTAATTGCATATGGATTGTAATAGATTAATTTAGGACCTTTTACTTTTTTCTTTCCCCCATTTTTCTTGGTTTGTAATTCCCCCCATCCCGAAGTATTGTAATAGCGTAGATTCAAATTTTCTCATCTTTATTTTCTGTACTTATACATATTAACTACTAGATGATTGTTAATAGGCTTGCATGATAAGATCTGAAAACAAACAGTAGAAAACCTAACATTCTAGAAAAATAACTGAAACACAACACACTCGCACACGCGCACCTCTAAGGTACCTTCACTTATTGCCTTCGAAAAAACAGTCGTGTCTCTCGAACGTAGGAGATTTTAGCAGTGACCCTTTGGTTAAAAAATCATAAGTCCCTCGATGGTCCTTTCGACATTGCCTCGGTAAATGATCTTAAAACCTTAGGGTAATTGCTAAATTATCTTACGAGTTGCCTTCGTGACTGTACGATGACCCTCACATGTCCCTCAAAACATCCAACGATAGGGCTACCTACTAACTAATAGTAGGATATCATTGTCTAAAGGAAAAGAGGAGGAGAACAAAGATCATTCGAGTGGGTAGACCGCTTATAGTTGCTTGCTCACAAAAACAAATAAATTTTTTTTTCACACATACACAAACTCTTTTTCTAAATAATTTTTAAAGACAAAAAACACTTTGTATACGTTCTCAATGAAAGGAGAAATATTACAAAGTTCGCCACACTAAGGCATTTTTTCAAAAATATTTTCAATCACACTTACAACAAAAAGCATTTTCAAAGTGAGCTAGCAACAAAGAGCCCATAGATAACTACGAATGAAAGGGTGTTAACACCTTCCCTTTCCATAACCTACCCCCCGAACTCAAAATCTTTAAAAAGGCCTTTCTTATTCTTTTCACCCTTTCATTTGTTGGATAAAAGAAATGTCGATGGTGACTCTTGCTAACCGCAACATTTGCGATAAAATGAAAATCCAGTAAAGTCAGTTCTGCCACCGTATTACAACGGGTGTCGAGGTCAATGGGTTCAACCTTTGGTAGAGCCTGTTGCTCTTCAACTCGAACAGGTTTGTCCGCCTAGGTAGCCGCTATTGTCGAGGTGGTTTCTCTTTTAGTAGGCCGTGCCCCAGTGTCAACCATGTTTTCCCCTTTGAATGTTGCATTGAAACATCTCTTGGAAGCTGAGATGTCTCCATGGATGGTGGCGAAGTGATCCCCCTTGGTGTAGAACTTCATCTTTAAATGCACCGTGGAGGGTACGACAGTCAACCAAAACACCTTTTTTGTCAAAGCTTCATACATGAACATGGAATACCAAATTGAGATGAGACCAAAAGGGTTGCTTAGAGGACATCTCAAGATTTCTAAAAAGTCCAAGAACACCATCAAAGAGTCAAAATTGAGAAAGTTATGCATTGGTGAAGTTGACCTTTTTTGCAAAATTGCCAAAAGTCAACTTTGCCTCAAATTGTAATTTTTGCTAAATGGGCCCAATCTTTTGCACTTGTTTTGAGTTGGTAGCATGGTCCACGAGCCCTAGCTCTTCCCATTTGTCTTTATCTTATTTTTTCTATTTTTTTTATTTTTATTCCAATTAAATCAATTTAAATCAAAATAAATCATGAAAAATCCAAATCATTGAAACCTCAAGATCTTGTGCTTGATTCAGGTCCTATATCCAGCTAGCAAGTGAATCAAATCGTGCAAGGCCTTTGTGTGCATGAAAAGATTGGTTTTGGCCTATTTTTGGAAAGATTTTCAAGTGAATCAAATCAAGATCAAAAGCCATAATGGATAAAGATTGGGAGCATAATTTCAACCCTAATCCAATCCTTGGTATATAGTGAGCATTTGCAGACCTAAAACAAAAGGCTTTAGAGGCGTGTAGAAAGGGAACAAAACTTGGAAAAAACAAAGAAAAGTGACAAACTGATTTTGCACTTCCAGGCGTTTACAGGACTCCCTAACCCTCTCATTCGTTTCTTGGGATCACAAGCAAGCTATACCAATCAAGAACAAGGATTTTCCTGCGCTAAAACCCGATGTAAGTGGTTCACGACTTTGGCTTATTCTTGAAATCGAATTGCATGATTTTGGCATCCATAGTATGAAATACTTATATATTCTTGCTCCTTGAAACATTTTAAAGCTATCTATAACATTCAATTGCATTTTTGTGGACTATATCAGGATTTGCCATTATTAGGGTTTTATGCTTCGTTTTAGGATCTTTGTGTATAGGTGAAATTGGCCCACAAAAAGGGCATCATAATGCTTAGCAGGTCCAGACGAGTTGATTCAATGTATTAGGTTTAATTTTTTATGCCTATGTATGATTTTGAGATATGCAGGGTGTATAGCGACAAACAATTGTCCGTAGGTAAAAGTCTCTGACTTTTACCAACGGAGAGAGGAAGAAGATGACACGCGTGGCATCATCCCATTCGCCTGTTTGAAATTTGGCGCGTGTTGGGTAGTCAATTTCGCTTTATGCATTTTATTATTTTTGTTTTATATATTAACCAACTGAACCAAGTGGCCCAGTGGTGGCCAAGGAAGCGTTAAGGCATTGAAGGGTATGAGGTCAGGGGTTCGACCCCTGCCTCCAACATTTGCCATTTTTCTTGAGTTTCCTTTACAGATTCAATGTCCCACAAGGCAGGGAGACCACCATGGACCATCATCATCCAACCCACCAGATGTCCAGGAAGCCAGATCTAATGGCCATCATGTGATGATCCATCATACGCCTTGGTCAACAGGTAGCATGGAATCCAGGAAGTCAAACGTGGACCCTTGGTTTTGGGCCAGAATTGCTAGCAACATACCCCTCCAAATTACTTTCACAGGCCCATTTTCTATTTTCTTTTCTTTTTATATTTCCCTTATTTAATTTATTTATTTATTTTACTAACATAAAAATTAATTATTTTTTAATAAAATCACAAAAAATAATATTTTCATCCAATTAGATTTAGGATTTATTTTTATACAAATATTAATTTAATTAGTTTATTTAATTTTAGGATAACTTTAATTATTTTGTAAACAAATTAAAAAACAATTAGAAAATTAGGGTTTTGGTTTTCATTTAATTTCTATTTTTCTTTTTTCTTAAAAATAACCAAAAATATAAAAACAGGTCATGTAAATTATTTTCTTTAATTTAATTTAATTAGCAACTAGGTTTATATTTAATTTTAAAACCTTATTCTTTTTCTTAAAAATAATTAAAAACAACAAAAATATTTTTTCTTTCAAATTAGGTTAGGCGGGGTCAAAACCCTATTTCTCTCTCGTTCTTAACTCATCGCACGCAGTTTTATTTTTTTACCATATTGATGTAATTGCTCATGGGATGTAATAGCTTAATTAGGATTCTTTTTTCGTTCATTTATCGTTTTTTTTACGGGTTGTTTTTGGCTATGTAATTAATACCCGAAGCTTTGTAATAGCGTAGCTTTACTTTCCACACTTTAATTTCCGCAAAATATTAAACTGTTAGATGTATGATATTAGGGTTGCATGACAAAAATGTATGATTAACTTTAAAACGGTTAGCAAACCCTAAATGTGCAAAAATAATAAACTTGAAATTGAATCACTCGCACATGCGCACTCTTAGGGTGCACTCCCACTTCAGTTGCCTTCGGTAAACGATCATTAAGTATAGGATCCTTAGTGGTCGCTCTCTTGTCTAAACAAAGATCAAAGTCTCGTTCGAAAAATTTGCCTCGGAAAGGTTGCCTCAGATATGTTTCCTCGAGTACTGATCTTAAGATATTAGGGTTATTACTAAGACATCCTAGCATTGCTTTAGTGATCGTACGTCCCTTTCGAATTGACCCTTAAAACTCCAACGATGGTGCTACCTACTCACTAATAGTGGGATAGCACTGTCTAAAGGAAACAAGAACAAAAACATTCTCTTTTTTGAGTAGGTAGATTAGTTCTAAAGTACTTGCTCAAACAAACACTTTTTTCACAATTACACTCTTTTCAAACAAAGTTTTCAAAACGACTTTGTAACACTCTTGAAGACAGAAGTAAGGGTTAAATCAAAGTAAAACAAAAACTTTTTCAAATCAAACATGCACAAGCAATTTTGAAATTGATGAGCAAGTACCTAAGAGCCCGTGGAAAACCACGGATAGAAAGGGTGCTAATACCTTCCCTTTGTATAATCTACCCCCCCCCCCCCCCCCCCCCCGCGTACCCAAAATCTCGAAAAAAGGAATTTTTCTGTGCTTTTGTCCTTTCCAGTTGGATAAAATAAAAGTCAGTGGCGACTCTTGCTTACCGCGAAATTTTGAAAATACAAACGCAAAACGCAAGTCAGCATTTCAAAATAGTCTGGTTCTGGCCACTGTATCACATGGAGGCTTCTCCATCCCTTTAGGAATAGGTGTAACGCCCCGATATTTGATTATTTATTTAATTAAATATTGTTTTGAATATTTTATAATAATTTAAATTTTTGTTGTTGAAGTCGGAATTATTTTATTTAGTGACATGATAAATAATCAGATTTAATTTGGTGGAATTAAGTTGAGACATTATTTTTTATTATTTAGCTTAATTATGATATTGGGCTTAAATTGTAGTGTTGTAAAGTAATAAGGGGGTATGTCACTTAGGCCCATTTAGATTTATTATGAGATAAGTAAAATAATACTATTATATTAGAAATAGAATTAGAGGAGAAAGAGAAGAGAGTGTTATCAAGAAAAGAGAAAAAGAAGAGAAAGAGGAATAGGGTTTTGAGTGGAGAAAAAGAACAAGAGGAAGTTGCTACTAGTGTCAAATTCCCAGAAATTCCATTGAAGTTTCATAGAGATGCGTTCAATCCAAGGTAAGGGTGGGATTCTTGCTCTATAATTGGGTATATGATAAATGATATGTGGGGTTGGTTATATGAAATTGACTATAATCGATGAGTTGATGCTTTGAATTGTGTGGTAATTGATGTATGTTGATAGAAATGATAAATGGAAGTTTGGTTGTGTATTATTTCATTAAGTTTGTGTCTTTAGAATTGAAACATAATGGGTTTTCGTACTGCTTTACATAATTCGTAAAACTGTTTTTCACAGGGTGCAATCGATTGCAGCAGAAGAGCAATCGATTTGCACTACTTAAAAATTGGGATTTTTACTTCTGTTTCAGTAAGAAATCGATTTGCAGCACAGAGCAATCGATTTGCACTGCTTAAAAATTTTATTTTTGGCCTCTGGAGCAGGGCGCAATCGATTTACATGTTAGTGCAATCGATTGCTCACTGTTTGACAGTATTTTTGAAAACTTGAAAACTCCATAATTTTTGAACTGTAACTCTGTTTGATGTGTCGTTCAAAGCGTTGGAAAGGTAATGTGATCAACTATATTTATCAGGAATAAAATGAAGGATAAGAAGAATAATTATAGTACCCAAGTTAGGATAGAGTTATCTTTCCCGTGTTGAATCACCATGATGTTTTGTGGTGATGAAGTATGATGATGACATGAAGATCTTATGATAATGCTTGGTTCATAATAATAATAATATCAATAATAATGATGATTTATTATTATAGTATAACAATTTTTAGAAGTTTTGTAATTAGAAATAAGCATTTAGATAAGTAATTAACCGGTATAGTCGAGAATTGCCCGAATAATTATGTGCAATGTTATGCTGTAGGCCCATGGCTAATGTCAAATATGTTGTTGTTTATATGTTGTGATTGATAAGTTGATTAAGTTGTAGGCTTATGCCAACATTGTCGAATACATTGTTGTTGTTGAATATGTTGTGATTGATAAGTTGATTAAGTTGTAGGCCTATGGCCAGTGTTGGAGCGATGATGAGTACCTCTAATTATTGGTATAGTAACAATATAGACTTATGCCTTTGTGATGGTGATTGTTGTTGTTGTATGTGATTGTTGCATTCATTGAGTCACATACATTTGCATTATTAAGTTGGCCTGGATTGACACCACATTGGCCTGGATTGGCAAAATATTATGCCTCGAGATTATTGGTAAATGTTTTTAAGTTGGAATTCTGCTTTCGTGGTACCACATGAACGTGCATTGTAATTGAGTCGCATTTGATGTTACATCTTGAGTCGTGGTGAAGATAAATTTGTTGTTTCTTTATGTTGTTGACTTGTTGTGACAGGTATCACCTAAAGGTTATGAGTTAGTCGTTATGTCGTGTTAATGTTTTGTTGAGATTAAAGATGTTTGAAAGTTGTGAAATGGTGATTTTATATGAACTGATTCTAATATATTAATTATCATACATTAAATTATATAGTTAGATATGTTTGAATGTTACCCTCTGTTGGTAACGTGCAGGTAATCAAGAAGGATAGTTGTTACCTCGTTAGTCTGAGTCGGTGTCATCACTCTGATACGTAGCACTCGGGGGCATGAACGCTTGATGTTTAGTTATTGATTGTTATTTATGTTGCCGAATCTTTAAGTTGTTTACATGAATTAACTGTTGTCTTGAAGTTATTTTAGTTGAATAATGATGTTAAGTGAATTGAAGTTGAATATGTATATTCCGCTGCTTATTAATAAAAAGTTGTTTGATTTTAAAGAATAAATCAAGTTGTTATCGGTTCATTCGAGCTAAGTGTTATGTATCTATTTTATATGCGATTAAATGAAGTTTGTTTTTTAGTTGAAAATGTAGTATCCTATTTATGTTGAAATCTGATTTTATTATTATCCGCCGGGTAGAAATGGAGTGTTACATTAGTGGTATCAGAGCAGGTCGGTCCGTCCGACCAAGTTGTCTAATGTTGTTTGTTCCTTAGTGCACGACAAGTGTGTGAAACACTGTCGGTGCTTGTTGTTTTTCTAATCTCTTGTATGCAGGAGTTGGGTTGAAGATAAGTGGGGGAGAAGCTTTGCTTCTCGGATATGTTTCGATTATAAAATGTTAGTTTTGTATGTTGTTGATGGCGACAGTGCAAGTGTTGTTGATGTTTTGTTGTCTCCCGAATCTGAAGATGACGTGGATTAAATTTTTTGTGTATTAATCAAGTTGGAACGTCTTTAGGGAGGATGATCAGGCACTGTTTGTGTTTACTTCTCGAAGGATGAGGATCAATGTAACGTTTGGTTATATACGAGTAGAGTGTGAATCCCTGATGTTTCTAAAGGTGATTGTTAAGTAAAAAGGAAAATTTTTAGAGGGTGGAATTTAGAAAGTCGCGATGTTTTAACACTCCTGATGGACGATAAAGTTGTCGGTTTGAGTAGCCTTGCATAAGATGTCGATGTTTGAACGGTGATAGAGTGACAGATTGATGTAGACATTGTTGTAGGATCCTTGTGAGTGATTGTAAAAGTTGTTGAAGTTGGTAGAATGTTTTGAATCGTGAGTCGGAGTCGGAAATGCAAGGAGACGAATACGATTTCAAGAATGGTAAATGTTAGTACTGGTACAAAGAAATTTTTCTATGATGTTAACGTAAGATGTGTAATAGTATGTCGCTGCATGATGTTGGTGTTTGCATTTTCGGATAACTTTGGAAATTCATACCTAGTGTTCCAAATATCAGATTGGTGTTCCGTTTGAACTTGTGAAGAGATAGAAATGTATTTTATCCTATGAACTGTTTTCGAATATGGTAGATGCATTCCTATATGGATGTTGCATGTGAAGGAAATTTTGTAGAACTAAAGAAAAGATTGACGACTGCTCCGGTATTGGTTTTGCCTAATCCGAGTGAATCATTTGTAGTGTATTATGAATGCGTCTAAAGAGGGGACTTAGTGGTGTGCCAATGCTGAATGGACAAGTTCTGGCTTGTGTTTCTAGACGAATCATAGTTCACGACAGGGAAATTGTGGGAGTATTTGTAAACCTCATTGGAAATTATTGGATTATAGTGCGTTAGGTGACCTGAGTACAACTTCTAAAGGAACACTATTATAGTTCGGTAATGATGGTTTATACTTAATTATGGTTATTGTCTATCTATTGACAAATTGAGGAACTGATCAACCTTTATCTCTTGTTGATAGTAGATGAGACCATGTTGGATGGTGTAGACTTGTCTTGCTACCTTAATGGTGTGTAAAGTGATTGATGTTATATCGTGAGGATAGTTGCTCACTGGGTTGTGTGAGTTAATAGAGGAGTGTCTAAGAAAGAGTTGAGACGTGTTGAACAAGTCAGAGTGGCAAGTTATATGGGAGCTAACGTCACAAAGTGAAAGATTAAGATTATAAAGTGAACAATGGTTTTATGGTGGATGTTGAGGAAAGTCTTAAACTGGAATGAGACTTGTAAACTGTATAGTTGGCAGAAACTTTAATGAGGACTGTGACTTAAGATGGATTATCAGAGTTGTGCAGCTGAAGCATATATGGCGCAGTTGCTATGAGTATACAACTCTATGTGCTTTATTTGGTAGATTGTTGATGTAGGGATGATGTGCCAAGGTGTCGTGATATCTCGAAGATATTTGCTGATCCTATAAGGAAATTACCGTGGTTGTTAGTTGATGGGGAGTTGTGTTTATATTTGTGGAGTTATATTGTTAAGTTGAAGTTATAATTATTTCATTGTCGCTATTGAGATGTTATTGTTGATTTCTGTAAGTAAGGAATGATACTCCATAACGTGACGGAGTTGATTATGTTGGTTATGTGGATGTCACTATAAGAGTGATACAATGATGTGAGTAGAGTTGTTGATATTTTATTGATAATTTACATACAGAGATGAATTCGTGTATGTGTTTTGGTGTTAAAAAGAGTGTTAAGAGGATATTGCGATGATATATATCCAAGTATAAGTGTGTTATAGTTGTTGCTACTTTAAGCGTTGATATGTCAGATTATGGTTGTTGTACCCCAAACTTTTTCCTCTCGTTTCTCAAAGGATCATCCTAGACCCGCAGAGTTGCTCCTATCAAATTTCAAGTCTTGGATTACAATTTTTCAAGAAAGTCATTCACAAGGGCAAAATGGTTAAAAGCACATTGAAAAGTCAAACTCTGACTTCTTGATCAAAATCAAGTTCCATCAATCATATTCCATCAAGACAAGAAGGTAGTTCATTAAGAAATCTAAAATAAGAAATTGCCTTGAAAAATCAAATTTCTAAACATTTAGAAAATTTTCTAAGTGTTAAGAGAATATGATACTTCAGAACTTTTGGGCCAGCCTTCACGCGAGTGCAATCAGAATTTGTAAACACGGTTCAGAACATGATGCTTCAGTCAGAACAATAGAAGCAATGTTCTTCAGTAAGAACATGACTCCTCAACATATGGAGGTTATGTTTCTGATCTTCTGCGATCAGAACATCACCATACCCCAAAACCTCATTTAAGCAGCCTGCTGCCTGCTGTAGCATAGTCCTGCAACCAGCTGTTGATCCAGTCCACGCCTGCACTTTCTTAAACCCCATAATTTCACCAAACTAGCACACAAAATCTATGATTAAAAAGCAATGGAACAGTATTCCAAAAGGGTTTAAATCCCATTTGTTTTTCCCGCCTAAAAGTACAACAAACTCACCTATAAATAAGTCGCTCAATCACACTTTCAAGGGGCTGACTTTTGAAAAGAGAGAATCATCAAGGAGAGAAAAGAAAACAGTAAAACCTTCGCAAATCCATAATTCCCAAACAAAACCAAAACCTTTGTTCTTCCCTTTGAATTAAAGAACATAGCATTTTCATTTTCCATCTAAAAACATCTGAAGGCAGCAACCCAAGTTCCAAACACACATTCCAGGTTCAAGGTAAGTCATTCTGACTTTGAATCTTTTCATTCAGAACATCATTAAATATGTAAATATCGTAGTATTGATATTGTCCATATCATTGCATAAGTAGAAAAATAAATTGTGGATCAAAACTTCTTGAATAAAGCTAGGCTCAGAATTAGGATTAGAACTTCTATGAACTGTTCTGCTTTTATCTTTCTAATTTTGATGTTGTTAAGAACTAGATAAGTTGCTGATGAGCTGATTAATGTAAGGAAGGAGTTGAAGCGTAACACATAATTTCTGGGTTTTTCTTTCTCACTGTTTTAGCATAACACAAAACTTCTGAGTTCTCCTCATTGTTTTAACATACACGGAACTTCTAGATTTTTTATCACTGTTTTAACGCACACAGAACTTCTGATTTGCACTCACTGTCTAACATAACACAGAACTTTTGACTTTTTGCTCACTGTTTAACACAGAACTTATGATTCTTTCCCACTGCCTAAACACAAACCAGAACTTCTGTTTTTTCCCTCAAACGCTTCTTCCAGGATTCCAATGACATCAACCAAGAACTTCTGATTACCTCTGACGTTTCTTGCTGAACCACAACGCGTCTGGCATCAGAACTTCTGGTCCTCTTTATATTACTTTCAGCAACATGCTGATCCTATTTTTTTTTTTTTCCTTTTTTTATTTTATTTTATTATTAGTACTATTTTTATTAATATAAAAAAGGACACAAAAATATTTTCTTTTTATTAACTAATTATTTACCTTTTTTCTTCTAATTAATTAGGGAAAAAATCATTTTCAAAACAAGTCCTTTTTTCATATTGTACAATTCAATATGGTTGTAATAGATAAATAGGATTTAAATTCTTGTAAATCCCCATTTTTAATTTTGTACCCCCATCCCATAATGATGTGATAGCATAGGACTTTACATTTCCGCAAATTTACCGCTTTCAAATATAAGTACTAGTAAATAGGGTTTGTATGGTAAGACATAAAACCAACAAATAGACAAATCTAATCAAGACTAAATGCATGTAAACCAAACACACCGTTCACACTTGTACCCTTAGGGTAATCCCGCTTTGTTGCCTTTCGGAAAAAAGTCATATCCCTCGAATATGGGCGTTTTAGCAAAGACCCTCGATAAAAGATCGTAGTCCCTCGATGACCCTCAATGTTGCCTTTGTTAAACGATCTAGTCCCTAAAAGATATTGCTAAAATGTCCCATAGGTTGGCTTCGATGACTATACAAAACGTCCCGTGCCCGTCCCTTCACATCCAACGATGGGGCTTCTTACCAAATCAATGGTAAGATAGCAACATCTAAAGGAGGAGGAAAAGAACATTTAAGACCTTTTGGGTAGGTAGGTTACTCCTAGTTGCTCGCTTGCATACAAAAAATATTTTATACACCAACACTTCACTTTGAAACATTTTCCAAAAGATAAAACACTTTGTACGCGTTCTTATAGAGACGAGAACCATTACAAAGACATTCCTTTACAAAATACTTTCAAAACCCACATCACAAGCACATTTTCAAACAAAAGCAAGTGATCTAGCAAGCAACTAAGAGCCCGTAGATAACTACGGATGAAAAGGGTGCCAATACCTTCCCTTTTCATAACCTACTCCCCGAACTCAAGAAAATATCTCGAAAGGTCTTTCATGTTCTTTTCAACCTTTCCTTATTGGATAAAAGAAAATTCGGTGGCGACTCTTGCTAACTGCAATATTTGTGATCAAACACAAAACACCCAAGTCAGTTCTCCCACCGTATTACAGAACTGGCGACTCTATTGGGGAATCTACTTAAAAGTGGGGTTGCCTTAGGGCTAGATCACCTTTACTTGCTTTCCTTTGTTTTGTTTTCTTTACATTATGGTTCCTTGTTTGGGCTTGTTTTGATCCTTTACCCAGATCCGGGGCACCTTTTTTAGGTAAGTAGCAATAAGTTGTGGAAACTCTGCGGGGTATACCGACATAGTCTAAGCAATAGCTACGTTAGTGTGACATATTTGTTGGTATCAGTAGCCCTTGAGTAGTCAAGGAGAATACGGGGCCGTTGTATGGTGTCATGATGCACTAACTGACTTTAGAACCTTTACTTGAACAACTTGGCCATTAGTACGTAGTGAGGTAGCCGATTTTGGGGCAGTCCGAAGTTGGTTGATACTCGATACTACGCTCATTGAGATCGGACTTTTGGGATATTTTGGTCACCAATAAAGAGGCTTGCGCTGAAACAACACCCAATGAAGAAAGATCAGTGATATTGAGATTCCCTAAAACCCGTTTAATTTCTAGGACAGGTTGAACCAACTAAACTTCAAGAGGGTACTTACCTATAAACCTCATGCAAGCCTAAACCTAAGGATTTGTTTGATTTAACTTATGCATATGCTTGTACATAACAGCATGACATCATACCATAGCATTTTAGACTAACCATTTCAAGGATTTTGAGATTCATCTTTGTTCTGTTTTGTAGGATATGACTCCCACTCGCAGGAACACAATCCAAATCAACCTTGTACGAGTACCTTTTCAGCTCAAAGAGTTAGCATCAAGGGTCCCTGAGAATTCTCCATTCACTAAAATACATGGACGACTTCTCAACTTGGTTACATCGAGCTTTGATGAATATATGATGAAGGTGCTTTTCCAGTTCTTTGACCCTTTGCACCATTGTTTTACCTTCCTCGATTACCAGCTTGTACCAACTATGGAAGAATTCTCTCAACTCTTGGTAATTCCTATTATCGGTCAACTACCTTTCAACGAAACTGAAAGGGATCCAAGCCCTGAAGAGGTTTCCCAAGCTTTACACTTGCAACAATCTGACGTCACGGCTAATTAGGAAACAAGAAGTGGTGTCAAAGGGTTCTTAGCCAAGTTCTTATTGGAAAAAGCTCAAGACTGTTGGAACAATATGGATTTGCGAGCCTTCGAAGAAATTTTGGCTCTTCTCATCTATGGGTTGATACTATTTCCAAATCCTGACCAACTTATAGATGTGAATGCTGTCAAAATCTTTTTATCTCACAATCCAGTACCTACTTTGTTGGGAGATATCTTGCATTCTCTCCACACTCGCACCATGAAGAGAAGAGGAACCCTCATGTGTTGTACTCCTCTATTGGCTAGATGGTTTATTTCATATCTTCCCCGATCCGTTTTGAAGAACGAGCAAGGTTTGAGGTGGTCCAATAGGCTGATGTCACTCAGACATTCAGATATCCACTGGTGTTCTCGATCATTGAAGGACATTATTATCATCGGCCGCTGTGAGGAATTCCCTAATGTCTCTCTGCTTAGAATTATGGGAGGTATCACTTATAACCCTTTCTTAGCTATGCGACAGTTGGATATGCACGAAGAGATGGTTCACATGAAATTCTCATTGAAGGAGTGGTGTTCGACTACGAGAGTGACGATCAAGGCTACCGTCAGAGGTTTATACGAGCTTGGAGGATGGTAAACAAAGTGGACAGTAGAACATTGGGGCACAAAAATTCCATCCCCCTTGAGCCTTACCTTAGGTGGGTACGAGCTCGTGCTCAGAGTCTTGCAATGCCTTACCCTTATACCCTTCCTGTTATCATGGAGCCTGTTGTTGAAGGAGATATCCCGTCCACTGTCCTTCATCCCAACATGCCTACTTCTCTCGAAGACTTGCAAAAGGATTGGATTTAGTTAAAGGAAGAACAAGACACTTTTGGAGCCTGATTCTACGCCAGTGAGAAGAAAGTTCTGGAACTCACCAAGCAGCTTCATGAAGAGCGGAGTCTGAACGCCTACATCGTGCCAAAGAGGATGTGTTCAACCTTTTTGTCTTAGGAGTTATTGTATTTTATTTCTTTCATTGTAAGCCCAAAGAGGCATGGTGTACTCGAACTTGGATTTATTAATATAACGTGTGTTTCCTTTTTGTCTAAAGCAAATTTAAATCTCTAATCTCCTTGAAATCATTTTCATATGCATCTTCATTCATCATAACACAAACATGTTTCTTACAACAGGTATCCTTATCTTTCTATTGTTTATTTCAGTGAGATGGATATTGAACAAACAGTAAAAGATCTTCAGGCGCATAACCCTCAGTTTCAACAAATGTTCTTGACTCTGGAAAAAGGACAAGAGAAGTTAAAAATTCTGCTAATCAAAGCAAAGAAGAAGAAATCGAAGAAATTAGCCGGTGTTTTGAATCTGGGAAGAAGTTTCAAAGGACCAGCCAGACAGACTCTAGACTTCGCAACATCATCGGGTGAAGGGGATAATCAAGAAGGGAAAAACAAGGAAGTGAATGACCATCCAGAGTCTGAAGAAGAAGAAGAGGTTGATTACTCTGAAGAGCAGTATCCTCCAGCTGACGATAAATACAAGCAGTTGGAAGATCGCCTCAATTCTATAGAGATCCAGAGGGTACCCGAATTGGATTTTGAAGAGCTAGGACTTGTCTCAGGGGTTGTTATCCCACAGAAATTCAAGGTCCCCACTTTCATTAAATATGACAGTGTCTCTTGTCGAAAGCTTCATTTAAGATCATACGTTAGGAAAATTCAACCCCATACTGCGGATAGGAACCTATGGGTGCATTTCTTCTAAGAAATCTTGTCGGGGACGTAGTTGGATTGGTTCTATCAGTTGGAAGGGACCAATATACATAATTGGGAAGATTTTGATGCCGCATTTTACAAGCAATACCAGTATAATGCTGACTTAGCTCCAACTCGGACACAATTGTAAGGCATGTCTATGAGTACAGGTGAAGGTTTCAAAACCTATGCTCAAAAATTACGGGATCTCGCGGGGAGAGTCCAACCCCCATGGGTAACGATTCTGCTATGGCTTATCATGACTTTGAAAATCCGATCTACCAAGCCGAAGATGAAGGTGAGGAAGATTCTGAGGTACCATGAGAGTTATCCAGGTTATTGCAACAAGAAGAAAGGACCATACATCCCCACGAAGAGACAGTGGAAATAGTTAACTTAGGTACTGAAGAGGACAAGAAAGAAGTCAAAGTTTTGGTTAAAGTTTTGATGATGACAAAATACATAGAATAAAATTATTTCTAATGTATATTCAAATAACAATTATGCTCCTTCAAATTATGCTTTGTATATGTAGAAGTTCTGATGGAATCAGCATCAGAAGAGAATCAGCATCAGAAGATCAGTAACCTATGTTACACGCTGAAACACTGAAGTTTGATGACCAGAATCTGCGCCTTAACAAATACACTCTGACTCTGATCAAAGACAACTTTACCAGGTCATCAACACTCTGAAGCATTATCAGCAGATACAACAAAGAAGGTTCTGAAGCGTTACTGGTTATTCAAGACTGGATTAAATGATAACGACTTTCTTAAGACAAAGATATTCTACAAAAGGAAAGTGCATTATTATTATTAAACCTGCTTTATGGACAACGTGTCTTTGGTTGCCTATATAAACAGGACTGCTTGTGAAAAGAAGCACGCATGTACGCACTCAATTTGCCAAGCTATCCAAACCACGCATATTCAAAGCTTTAGCAAATTCCTTTTTACTCCAAGCTTAAATTGTGTAATTATCATAGTTGTGATATATTGTTTTGTTAGAAATCACTTAAAAAGTTTCAAGGAGTTTTCATGTGGAAGAAACTTGATGATGAAGAAAGAGTACAAGTCCTCCAGATGAACCCCCATTTTCCCATGTGTGACTTCAAATGATCATAACTTAGTCAATTTTTATAACCTTGAGCCAACTCTTTTTCCATAATGATCTTGAGGATGTGAACTTTGTGCCTTCTTTTATGTGTAAAGTGAGAAAATGGATGGAGATTCCCTAAGGATACAAAAGATTATAGGTCATTTCATGATTTTTTGCCAAATTCAACAATTCTTAACTCTCTCATTTTTTGGATATTTTGAATGGTTCAAGTTTAAAAATGTCATTCAAGAGGTCTATTTCATTCCATATTTTTTGGTCAAGAGAAAATTCCAAGTGGAAGGACATGTTTGGATGCAAAACATTATAGGTCACTTTTGAAGAAAAATTTGAAATATTTCTATGTATGGAAAGTCAACCTTTATTACTCAACTTTGAGTCAATGAAACTTTTAGCTCAAGCATCCATTTGATTTCATTATTTTTCCATTGCAAAGCTTGTAATCTCATCTTTCTAAAGCATCAAGAATCATGCCTTAAGACCCCTTGAGTTGAGAATTCCATTGGATTGAACTTGGTAACTTGGAAATGAAGTTTCTTCATAAGTCAGAATTTGATATTCATGTTTTGGCCTCTAAACATCAAATTAGCATGCGTTTGTGATCTAGACATGTTTAACCAAGTTGCCAAAATGGATTAGAGTCTTAAAACGCAAGGATTGGATGAGTTTTGATGCAAATCAGATCACACTTTGCTTGTGCATCAGGTTCACACGATTTCCCTCAAACTTCATCATTTCATACGTTTGAACATTCCATTTGATTCCATATAAATAAATGGTCATCCCCCATTTATTTCCTCAAGCTTTGAGAGCCAAATACACTTTGTCAAAACCTCACACGAACTTCAAATTTTTGAAACTAGTTTCTGAGAATCAAGCCTTTTCTTCCAAAATTCTTTGCACATTCATCTTCCTTAAGCATCATACAAACTCTCTAGCACTTAAACCAAGCAAAACGAGCTATAATTCAAGCTACAGAAGTCAAGTTTCAGAGCTTCTTTCTTGAACTTCGAAAAGGTAGAACTCTCCATCATTTGGATCCAAATAAAGCACTAACTTGTTCTACTCCTTCTCTTGATTCTTGTGCTTCTTACAATTTTTAAATCCATTGAGAATTGAGAGAGAAATCTCAAATTGAAGGTGCTCGTATTTTCTGGGTTTTTGATTCATATCTCTTTGCATACCTTATATAAATTTGGCGTGATGGTGGTGTTAGGATCGTCTTGAAGAGACGAATCCAATGATACTAGTTTGGGATCCTAATTTTTTCATTTGAAAGATCTCACAAAATCTCCATTGCAGGGTGGCTGGAGGTTGAAGGTGATGACATGTCTCGTCTCACCCAATGATAGCGTGCCAAACGTTTTAATTTTATTGGTTTCCCTTTTTCTGATCCCATGTGCATCTTACTAAGGTCCATAGCAAGCACATCGCATCTGGTCCATTGGATTAGCTTACTGACGCGTTTTGACTATGATCTGACGACCCGTATCTTTTTGGTTTTATTTTATTTTCTGATTTTTGTATTTTAATTGATTTAATTTTCAAAAACTCATAACTCTTTTATTTTTTATCCAAAAATTATGAAAAAATTCATAAAAATACTTTGAATTATTTCTGATCTCATGACAATTATTTCACATTTTTATTTTGACATTTGATATTTTTTATATTTTTTTCATTATTTACTTCCTTTTAATTACTTTAAAAATATTTTCTGACATTTTTTAATTCTAAAAAAAATTCATAATTATCATTTTACATATTTCTGACTTTTTGAAAATTTTATGGAATTTTATATTGATGTTTACTATTTTTTATCTATTTACTATTTGTTTGAGCAATTTTATTTAGCTTAAAAATAGTTTCTGACTTTTAAAAATTACCAAAAATTTTATAAAAATTCTTTGGTTCCATTTCTGATTTTTCTATGGTCCTACTTATTTTTTCTTGATTAGTTTGAACATAGTTGATATTTTTTTTTCTTATTTCCATTTTAAAATATTTTAAAACCTTTTTTTTAATGTATATATTAAATGCAATATTATTTTTTGATTATTTTCTGGCTGATCTTGGGTTGAATTTTCGATCATGAACTTTGTTAATATCATTGGATCCATGATATTGAGTTTAACTCCATAAAAATTGATGAATGATTTTAATAATAGTTTGATTAAAATTTAATTCAAATGTGGTTTGCATTCTTTCTCACCCGTCTTAATCTCATCGTTTCTTATTGCACTAAACATTATTGGAGCATGATCTTTATATCATGTCTCAAAACAAATGGTGCATAGATTGCTATTGACTGGCCTCAAAATAGGTGCGACATCTATATAAGTCCACTTATGACTATTTAGCATAGCGCTAAATTTTGTCCCGATTCAAATAAATGATCATTCGTGACCCAAACCTATGTTTGCAAGCCCAAGTATGTTATTTTGATCTCTTTGATCCAATAACTTTGAGATTCATTGTGTCGAAGCTTTGGTTCTACCAATCCTCTAATGGATATACAATACTTTTGGTCAACGCGGATCCCTTAAACATTGTTGATCATTAAAAGGTATTTGTGAGAATTCCAAATGGATGATATACTTGACAAAAAGCAAATGCAACTTGTTGTGTGGAGGATTTGGTTCTACCAATCCTCTAATGAGTTCCAAATGCAAGTTTCAAGATGGTCATCCAACTAACCACTAATTATTAATTTTTTCTACTTTATGCTTTTATTTTTATGCTTATGTACCATTTACTTTAAGCATTACATTTCATGCCATTTTTATTTTTCTCACTTGAGTATTTATATTCTTGTTATTTTTATTTTCCTAACTTGAGCTTTTCTCTTCTTTTTCAAGACACCTAGTAATCAACATGAACCATAAAAAGCTTTAATGATACTTGGACTATTTGATTACTATCCTTGGCATTATGGAGTATGGGATTTCATGGACTTAGGTTTATAAACCTTGGCCTATGTTGGAGACCTTATGACCTTATTTGATATTTTGTCTGGAGCTCTCGAGGTTTACCTCAAGATATTAGGTTATTTGTTTGTTTTGTGTGCAAGTCATTATGATTACATAGTTTGTTTGTAATATGGAATTCACCCGTATACAGCCGTTACTCTACCCAATTTTTGTGAAGACTTAATACATTTGAAGCTTGGTTCTCTCAAGGGGTCTAGTATCTTTGCTTGTTTGGTTTTAATCCGAGGAATGGGAATTCTATCTTGACTCATAATGTCAAGTATTGTCTTCTTGTTGGATATATGGTTCTTATCCCAAGATTTTACCTTATGCTTTATGATAGTCTCTTATTCTACTCCCATCTTCTTTAATTTTAAAAATCTTCTTCCTCCTTTTGAAAACTCTTCTTGTTTCTAAACTTGAACCACTTTCATAATAAACTTGGACTTATGTCCATGCATTTTCAAAGTATTTTCATAAATAAACTTCAATCAACTTAATAACACCTTGACATTTTTTGTGAGAAGACTAAAAGTCAATCAATCTCATTTCAAACCATTTTGCCACTTTGGCTTTTTACTTTAAGACTTTTCTTAAAAGATTGGACTCTTGTCAATCCTTGTAGTGATGAAACTAACTATACTTCTACAATATATAGTGAAGAGAGATATTTTCCACTTGGGTGTTGAGTGAGGCATTGTTGATTTTAAAATCCAAGCCATATCCTCCACTTTGAGATGATGCAAATTCTCCTTCCTCATGATTATGGGTGGTAAGTATGTTTTCTACACGGACAATGACGATGATGTCTCATCTCATAAAATTGACCAACATATATGTGTTTTAAATTTTTCAAAGATGAACTACATGTACCCTGATCCCCTATTGCACCGAAGGTGGTACGTAGGCACTAAAGGTTCACAACTGTGGCGGGTGCAAAAATGATAAAAAAACACTTATTTTCTCACCTCCACCATCTATTTTACATACAATATTTTATAGCCAAAATATACAGATTTTACAAAGAGGTTCCTGCGGAGTACCATAGATGTTTAGGGTGTTAATACCTTCCCTTTGTATAACCAACACCCTTACCTAGAATCGTTCCCCCTCTTTTGGGTTATTCGCTCTTTTCCCATTCCTTTAGAAATAATAAAGCGCGGTGGCGATTTTTATTTTGATTTGTATAAGTCTAGTCAATTTAATGACTTAGTCTTTAACATTTCTACCGCAACAGAAAAAATGGCTACTTCGTTGGGGAAAGATTGACCTCTTTCTGGTCCATCCCTAAGTGGGTTGAGCCTATCTTTGTTTATATCTGTATATGTGTTATTGTTATTTATGTGTTATATGTTGTATATATGTTTGTGTGGATTTTCCTGGTTTTCAGGGTGCTTAGTGATTACTTATAAGTCCTATACCCGGACTTAGGAAAACTTTAAGATAGGATGGGAGGTATAGTCATGTTTACTTTGAGGGAGTAATCCCAAAAAAGGAGGCATGAGATCCCCCACTCAGTGGAGGCCCCTTTGACTGTAGTGTCGTTTATCGAGTAATCGGGAAGACGTACTACTTTTGACCTGGGAGCTTGCTGAAGCTGAGGACACTAGAATGCCTAACCCATGTTGGCCTTTTAGGTGTAGTGCGGAAGCTATGATCGAGTAATCCGGAAATAGTTATCACGCGATACTACGCTCGGACGAGTTTTTCTTGAGAATATTACTAATTAGCGAGTTAATCGGGAAGTTGGTAATATCCGAAGGAAGAATGTAGACTCTGGGAACCTCTAGAACCTTGTTTGGCGGGTGATAAATTTTAGACAATACCTTATGTTTAGTACCTTCGACCTCATGCTCGTAACGTTGAACCTATGAACCCTATATTTTTGATCTTGTGTCTGATTGTTGCATCATGCATCCATGCACTCATAAGCATCTTTTAAAGAAATTTAATTTCAAGGGACTTGAAAGTTGACCATTTGTGAATATCTCAGGTACCTTTTGATCATGGATTCTGGAAAAAGAAATACCGGAAAATAGAGTTTCAAAGATCCCAAGATAGATGATTTGATCAGTCTAACTCTCGAGATTGAGTGCTCTGCAGATTTTTGGAAGAAGTATGGATCCATCATTCCTCTCATGAAGCTTAGGAGGAAGGAGGGTATTCTCTCGACCTTGGTCCAGTTCTATGATCTAATGCATCATTGTGTTACTTTCCCTGAATATCATTTGTTGCCTACACTGGAGGAGTATTCTTATCTGTTGGATTTGCCTATTACCGACCGTGTTCCTTTTATTGGTTTGGAGGGTGATCCAAAATCACATGAGATTACTGGTTTGATTCATCTGGGGAAGTCTGAGGATGAAGCCCACATGACTACTAAAGGAGGGATTAGAGGATTAACATCTTAGTTCTTATTGGAGAAAGCTTGTTACTTTTCCAGGATGAAGAGTACAGTCGCTTTTGAGGCCATCTTTGCTCTACTTGCTTACGGGTTGTTCTTATTTCCTATTGTGGACAAGTTTGTTGATGTTAATGCTATCAGGATCTTCATGATTGGAAACCCAGTTCCTACATTGTTGGGTGATGATTATTACTTTATTCATCTTTGGAATTCTTATCATGCGGGGAAGATTGTCTATCGCACGCCTCTGTTATACAGGTGGTTTATCTCTCTTATGCCTCAGTCTGATGCTTTCTGGGATGTTAGGAAGGAACCCCGTTGGGCTCCTAAGATCATGGCACTTAGTCACTCCGATATTGATTGGTATCATCGAGCTTACCAGGATACAGAGATTCTTGATAGTTATGGTAGTTTCCCCAATGTAACTCTTCTCGGTACAAAGGGAGGAATTAACTACAACCATGTTCTTGCACGACAACAACTTAGTTATCCGATGAGTGATAAACCAAATAGTATTCATTTGATTAGTTTCTTTTTGAAGGAGGGAGAAGACCATAAGGAAGCTAGGGAGCAGATTGCAAAGGCCTGGCGTCACATTCATAGGAAAACTAGGAAATACTTGGGACCTAGATGAGTTGTTTCTTTGGAGCCTTATCTTTAGTAGGTCTAAACAAGAGCTATTCAATTGAAGATGTCGTATTCCCGAGAAGCAACTATGCCTGATTTGTTTGTGAATACCACTCCTCCCTTATTGGATGATATGGAAGAGCTACAACTTGCTTTAGTCAGGATGCAACAGGAAAATGGAGCTTGGTAGAATAAGTGCCAAACTTTAGAGATTTCCTATAGACCAAACTTCAAGGAGAAAGATGACTTGATTGAGATACTTGAGAGTCGGGCTGTAGAGATGATGGAAAGGAAAGGGGATTTATTTTCTCCTAAGCCTCATTCAGTTGCTAGATGCTCACATCTCGATTCAGGTGATTGGAAGGAGGTTTCCATGAGATATGCGGAAGAAAACCAGAGGTTGAAGGCTCAGATTGCCAGGCTTACAGGGAAGCGCCAGCGTATTGAGTGATCTCCATCAGCTTTGCTTCTTATGGTTTTAGACTTTATTTTCATCTTGTACTTGGGATTATTGAAACTTGTAATCCATTTTGAAGTTATCATAATAACTTTTTTTCCAGTATTTCAAATATGTTATTACTTTGATATTCGAAATGTGTTTATAAATCTTTAAGTCCCTTGAAATATTAAAATAAATCATGTGCATTGCACATCATGTATCATATTTCACATATTTATTTCATTTCTTGGCATATCCAGGTATCTTACCAAGCTTTTTTACTTTGTTCAGCAAGTTGTCTCACCACTACAACACTCGAGCTAATATCAGAAGGAAGATGGACAACTTAGAACAATAGAATTGCAAGCTGCGCGAGGAGATTTCTGCTTTGAAGGCCGGCATGGCCAATCTTACTACTCTGATGGAATCTCTGGTGGCTGCTTAGAATCAGCCACTGAGTGTTCAACTTCAACCAACCAGGGTTACTACTGAAGCTCCAATTGTTCCTGTGTCTGCTACTCAACCTGTTGTTCAGAATCGCATGCCTCAAGGTTATCCATGGGGAATGTCATAGAACTTTGTGCCTGAAGGTTTCAATATTGGTCCTCAAGAAGCTCCAGTTGTTCAGACTAATGTTACTCCAGCACCTCCTGTGGTGCATGTTGCTCCTGCTGCACCTCCTTCGGTGAATATGGTTCCAATTTTTAATGATGATATGTGTCGTCCTTTTCCTCCACCAAGTGAAGACTTGGGTCTTTATGATAGAATGGATGATTTTTAAGAGCAATTTGACAAGATGTGGAGGGAGATGAAGGCCCTCAGGGGAAAGGAATTGTTCGGGAAAAATGTGAATGATTTGTGCACGGTCCTGAATGTTAAGATACCTGCGAAGTTTAAGGTCCTGGAATTCGAGAAGTACAATGGAAACACTTATCCTCGTGCTCATCTTTTGATGTATGTAAGGGGAATGTCTACCCATACAGATGATCAGCGTCTGCTGATTCACTTTTTTCATGATAGTTTGACTGGTGTTGCGCTGAAGTGGTATATGAGTTTGGATAGCGTCAATATGCACTTTCAATGACTCGGGAGAAGCATTTATCAGAAAATACAAATATAACATGGACATGGCAACTGACCGTGATCAACTCAGGGCCATGAATCAGAAAGATAGGGAATCATTCTAAGAATATGCACAAAGATGGCGTGAGGTAGCCGCCCAAGTGATTCCTCCCATGGAAGAGAAGGAGATGACTAAGATTTCTTGAAAACTCTGGGTGCTTTCTACTATGAAAGGATGGTAGCGAGTGCGCATAATGACTTTACTGAAATGGTAGGCATGGGTATCCGCTTAAAAGAGGCTATAAGAGAGGGTCGTCTAACGAAGGGTGAAAGTTCTGGAAATACGAAGAAGCCGTCCTATGGGTTTGCCAAAAAGAAAGAATGAGATACAAACGTTGTCATGCAATAAAGTAGAGTTAATCCTCCTAGAAGAAATTATCAGTGTCACCAGCAAGTCGCCTCAGTTACTCCAGTTGTTGGTGTAACTCCAACCACCGTTGCTTATCAGAGACCACCCCAGCATGGGAATCAAGGGTATAATCATAGAAGGGAGAGTTATGACCCTATCCCTATGAGTTATATAGATTTACTCCCAGCGTTAATTCAGAAGAAGTTGGTTCAGACCTGACCACCTCCCGATGTACCATCATCATTGCTTTGGTATTAAAAGGCAGACCAAACATGTGCTTTTCATCAGGGAGCACCAGGGAATAATGTTGAGAATTATTATCCTTTAAAGACTGAGGTACATAAATTGGTGAAGTCCGGTATTCTATCTTTCAATGATGTGGGCACTAATGTGAAAGATAATCCTCTACCAAAGCATGGAGGAGCAAATGTTGTGAACATGGTGGTCGGTTGTCCAGGTGACTTCTGGATTTTTGATGTTAATTTGGTTAGAGGAGATTTGGTGAAAATGCATACAGACCTCTATGAATATAGATACTATACACATGACCATGCCGTATGTTCTATTTGCAGTATAAATGTACATGGTTATGACAAGATAAAGGCTTATTGGCAAGAGATGATGGATGAGGGCCTCATCCACATAATCAGGCCTAGGGCAGAGTATGAAGAGGAAGTAAACATGGTTTCTGGATATCCTGAAGAGTTCAGAATCTTTTATGTGGAACAAATGTATGAGGATCTTGTACAATTGCATGCTACTTTCTGCCACATGGTTGGTTAGGTGGAACATCAGTATGGATCTTGCCAAATTTGCTGTCGGGATTCCCGAGGATGTTCAATTGTAAGGAAAGGGGTTCAGTTGTTGTTGGATAATGGAACTATCAAGGTTACATTACAGGTGAAAGGGATGATTACCATGAAGTCGATGTGATTGAGGTTTGTTTGGATGAAGAAGAGTCAGATGATGAATATGCCTCTGCAGATGAGTTCTTCTCCTTGGATGAAGATATGTTTTCCAGAGATGACTCTATAATGACTGATTATGTTGAAGAGGGAGTAAATGTTATTGTGCCTTGTTTCGGTGCACCTACCCATTTTGAATTTAAATATAATAGCAAACCAACTATTACTCCATTGGTAATTAGTTTGTCGGGTCATGTCCCCTACAAGTCAGATAAGGTTGTACCATACAAATATAATGCTACAATTTTAGAGGATGTGTGGAAATTCCCATCCAGCCAATGCCTAATGTTAGAAATATTGCTGAGACTAGCAGAGTGACCCGCAGCGGTCGTGTATTTGCACCAGTTGTTCGTGGAGATGTTAGCGCTGGAAAGAAAACTGTTGAAGATGTTGAACCCAAGAAAGCTACGGGTGAATCTAGTGGGGCTACACTAGAAAAGGAAGTGGATGATATTTTGAAGATAATCAAGATGAGTGACTACATAATTATAGATCAGCTACTGCAGACTCCTTCAAAAATATCTATCTTGGATTTACTAATGAACTCATCTGCCCACAGAGAATCTTTGATTAGGGTATTCGACCAAGCTTTTGTAGAAAGTTATATGCCTGTAGACCAATTCAGCAGCATAGTGGGGAATATTACGTCATGTAATAACCTGAGTTTCTGCGACGATGAATTTCCCAATGAAGGAAGGAATCACAACCTGTCCCTCCACATCTTTATGAATTGCAAGAATGATTCACTATCTAATGTGTTGATTGATAATTGATCCACATTGAATGTTACACCGAGGAACACACTTATGAAGTTGAAATATCAAGGAACACCCATACGCCCAAGTAGAATTATTGTGAAAGCGTTTGATGGATCAAGGAAATCTGTTATTGGTGAAGTAGACTTGCTTATTAATATAGTCCCACATTTGTTTCAGATTACTTTCCAAGTCATGGATATTGTACCCGCTTATAGTTGCCTGCTGGATGCTCGTGGATACATGAGGCAGGGGCTGTCACTTCGACTTTACACCAGAAGCTGAAGTTTGTACGTGAAGGAAAAGTGGTAATTATAAATGGAGAACAAGCATTATTGATATCTTATTTGTCCTCTTTCAGCATTGTAGAGGCGGATGAAGCTGTTGTTGGAACCCAGTTCCAAGATTTATCCATTGATAACATAAGAGGAAATGAGAACTCTATAGCTTCGTTTAAGTATGCGCAGCAGGTTATGCGTAATGGCCATAGCGACATTTGGGGGCAGATTGTTGACCCACCTTGAACAAGAATAGAGATGGCTTAGGGTTCTCTGTGAAGAATGATGATGGTAAGAGCATGAAGTCGAAGTCTGCTGCAAGCAAGTATCAAGACATCTTTCGTAGCAGGGGTTATCTTCTTCCAACTGTTTCAGGGATTAATGCCATTGTGGAAGATGAAGCTGAGCCAAGAATGCCAAATTATGTGACACATAGAGTTAGGGTTCAGAACTAGATCACCATTGATGTTCCCTCTTGCATACATGTTTCAAAGTAATTTGTTTTTTTGTTAATTTTTTTAAAAGCTTTCACTCTGCCCAAGGTGAAAGTATTGATATTGTATGGGCCCATCGTTCGCTTTGATTTTTAAAATCAATAATAAAAGTTGTCTTTGTTTCCAAAATTGTGTTTTTATTTTTGGCTTTTTCTCTTAGAAAATGGTAATCAGAAAAAAAAACCTTTCAAAATAAATAATAACTGAAATTAAGTCTGCACGATCACTTGTTATATGTGTCAGTTTCTAAAAGCAATCATAAATCATATGTGAAGATTGATTAAAAAACCCGTTGAATACAATGACCCTGCATCCTCTCCCAACTTTGAATGTCCTGTGTATGGGGCTGAAGAAGAAGACTATAATGAGATTCCAGAAGAGGTCTCACGGTTGCTTGAGCACGAGGAGAATTCCATTCAGCCATATAAAGAGCCTTTGGAAGTAATCAATTTGGGTTCAGAAGAAGATCTGAAGAAAGTCAAGATCGGAGCATTGTTGCATCCTAATGTGAAGAGAAGGTTGATTGAGATGTTGAAAGAGTATGTGGATATTTTTGCTTGGTCTTACCAAGATATTCCTTGTCTAGATACATATATTATAGAGCACCATTTTCTGTTGAAGCTAGAGTTCCTGCCAATCAAACAGAAGTTGCGAAGAACTGACTCAGATATGGTAGTGAAGATCAATGAAGAAGTTCTAAAGCAGATTAATTCTGGTTTTCTTGTGACATCAGTGTACCCTCAGTGGATTGCCAATATTGTCCCAGTACCGAAGAAAGATGGAAAACTTCGCACGTGCGTAGATTACAGAGATCTAAATAAAGCTAGTCCAAAAGATGACTTTCCATTGCCACACATTGATATGTTAGTGGATAGCACAACAAAATTCAAAGTTTTCTCGTTCATGGACGAATTTTCTGGGTATAATCAAATAAGGATGGCTCCCGAGGACATGGAAAAAACAATGTTTATCACACCCTAGGGAACATTCTGTTATAGAGTGATGCCCTTCAGGTTGAAGAACGTTGGTGCAACGTACTAGAGGGCTATGACAACCCTATTCCATTATCTGATGCACAATGAAATTGAGGTATATATTGATGATATGATTGATAAATCCCAGACTGAAGAGGGGCATGTAGAAGATTTATTGAATTTGTTTCAGTGTTTGAGGAAGTATCGTCTCCGCTTGAATCTAAATAAATGTACCTTCGGTGTTCGATCAGGGAAATTGTTGGATTTCATTGTTATCCAGAAAGGGGTTGAAGTTGACCCTAATAAATTCAAAGCAATTCAAGATATGCCAGCATCGAGAACTGAAAAGCAAGTCAGAGGGTTCCTCGGGCGTTTGAATTACATTTCCAAATTCATTTCCCACATGACTGCAACGTATGAACTGATGTTTAAGTTGTTAAAGAAAGATCAAGGTTCTGTGTGGACAGATGACTGCCAATGGACATTCGATGGATAAAAAGATGCTAAGGGCATGTTACTATTGGCTGACACTGGAATCTAACTGTTACAAATGTGCAAAGAAGTGCCATAAATTCCAGATTTATGTGGACAAGATTCATGTGCCTCCGACATTGCTCAATGTTATTTCTTCCCCGTGGCCTTTCTCTATGTGGGGTATTGACATGATTGGAATGATAGAACCCACAACTTCGAATGAACACCGTTTTATTTTGGTAGCAATTGATTACTTCACCAAATAGGTGGAAGCTGCTTCATATGCTAATGTTCCTAAGCAGGTGGATGTGCGCTTCATTAAGAATAATCTTATATGTCGGTATGATGTGCCGAGCAGAATCATCACCAACAATGGCTCGAATCTGAACAACAAGGTGATGATAGAAATTTGTGAAGAATTCAAGATTGTCCATCACAATTCATCTCCGTACAAGCCGAAGATGAATGGGGCTGTTAAAGCTACTAATAAGAATATCAAGAAGATCATCCAGCAGAGGGTTGTTACTTATAAAGATTGGCATGAAATGCTCTCTTTTGCTTTACATGGATATCAGACATCTATCCGCACTTCAATAGGAGCAACCCCGTTCTCCCTTGTGTATGGAATGGAAGCGGTAATCCCAACCTTGGTTGAGATTCCCTCTTTGCGTGTGATAATGGAAGCCAAGTTATCGGAGGCTGAATGGGTCCAAAATAGGTTTTACCAAGTGAATTTTATCGAAGAGAAGAGAATGACAGCTTTGTGTCATGGGCAATTATATCAGAAGAGGATGAAGAAAGCTTTTGATAAGAAGGTCAAACCTCGTGAGTTCAGAGAAGGAAACCTCATGCTCAAGAAGATCATGTCTTTTAACATTGATTCTGGGGGCAAGTGGACTCCCAATTTTGAAGGCCCATATGTTGTCAAGAAAGCCTTCTCTGGAGGTGCATTAATTCTTGAAACTATGGATGGTGAGGAGTTCCCACGTCCCATGAATGCTGATGCAGTTAAGAAATACTTCGCCTAAAGAAATAAAAGAAAAACTCGCTAAGTTGAAAACCCGAAAGGGCGACTTAGGAAAAAAAGAGCGTCTCGGTAGGCCGAAAACCCGAAAGGGCGGTCTAGGCAAAAGTTAGAGACATAAACAGAATAAAATTT
The DNA here is from genome assembly GCA_948472305.1 of Vicia faba. Taxonomy (NCBI): domain Eukaryota; kingdom Viridiplantae; phylum Streptophyta; class Magnoliopsida; order Fabales; family Fabaceae; genus Vicia; species Vicia faba. Next base: position 1,633,211,986 of record OX451737.1, read on the forward strand.
CCCGCTAAGTTGAAGACCCTCAAGGGCTTCTTAGGAAAAAGTTAGGGACTTTCTTGGCAAGTAACTACACCATACAAGACTTGATCATGGAAGCAACAATCTTCTTGGATCCTCACCATACTTCAACAGAAGTTGCTGCTCATAATTTCAAAGTTGTTAGAGGGAATAGTTATCATTGTATCTCAATGTATCTTTTTCATTGTATATTACCATTTTCCAAACTTTCTAATTATCCATGGAGTCTGGCCATTCGCAGACTACCATTCTATTAATAATAATTTTCAAATAAAAAAGGTTTAAATAACAAAATTGTTTTTTTAAAAAAGAATTTACAACATACTTTTACTTTAAGATTTTGTGATTGAAGAGGAAAACAAAAGTAGTGATCCCAGGAATGGAGGAACCCCACTAATTTTGAGAAGTTTTGTTTTCCCTGGGAAGGTGTTCTCAGCCTCTATCCCATATCCCCAGCAAAGTTTTCTCTCATATGACGAAAGGTCTTGTTCCCTTGGTATGCTAAGATGAAACCATTTGCAGAATGTTATTCTGTTTGGCAGTAATTGGCATTTTTGTTGATAGTTATTTCCTCAGAAGGCTATCCCAGGGCATCTTTTATGGAATAAGTTTGCATGATATGAAGACTCAATCCAAGATTCTCTAGTGAAGGCCTCACTTATTTGATTTAAGTCCTTTCTCCCCAGAGAAGTTGGTGCAATAATTACTCTCAAAGAAGAACGTATCTCCGATTTCCCCAATAAAGAACGTATCTCTGGTTTCCCCAATGAAGAACGTACCTTGGTTTCCCCCGATGATGTAGTGTTTACCTCCCCAATAAAGTCAGCACAAAGTCCCTAGTTGATATCTCAATGGTGAAGCATTATCTCCCTTAGTGAAGTCTGTATGATTTTTCTCCATTAAAGTTGGCCTGAATTCCCGAATTTTTTTTATTAATAACCAAGTATTAAAATAATATTTCGCAAATAACCGGGTTTCGGAAAAAAAATACGCAAATAACCATGTTTCAGATGACTCCCCAAAGGAGGAGCCATCTGAAATGGCGCATGCACCTCTTTTTTTAAGAGAGGCGCCATCTCACTTGGCGCCTATGTGCTTAGGGCATGCCCTAAGCCAAGTGAGATGGCGCCTAAGTGTATTTTTAGGGCAAAAAAATTTTTTTTATATTTTTTTTCCTGTGCATTGCCTGTTGGACAGAGATCAACAAAATAGACTTTTTATTAAAAAAAAATAATTACATCCAACTGTATTACATTAAAATAACAGTAAAAAATACTGGGAAAAAAAAAGATACATCAGTGATCCCCCGGAACCCGGTAATGACCCCCGGTTCCGCATCCCCGTCCTCGCCTTTCTCTTGCTGGGTGCCGTCGCGTTTCCTGCTGCGGCAAGGTCGATGGCCCAACAAAGTCAATGCGGTCCGAATCCATAAAATCAGTCAGATCTCCATATCTAGAAGATCTGCTCTGGTACAGTCGGTTACCCATACCCTCAAAGTTTGTTCGTGTTTGCGGTGGGTGGGGTTCCATGGTTGGTCTATAGCATTGGTCGTCTGAGTACGGGGGGGTAGAAAGGAAATGGATCTTGGGGTGTTTGGTATTGAGGATGTTGGGTGGTTTGGTGATATGGTGGGTGATGGTAGGTTTGGTCGGCTTGGTCATAATCTTCCGACATTCCCATATCAGGGCTAAGGCTGGATGTTGAGGGCACCATATTGGGATATGTGGAAGATTGAAATTGTGTGTGGGGTATGTGGGTGTGCTGGTATTGGGGTTGGTATTGTGGTTGGGTTTGAGGCATATCGGGGTATTGGTAGTTTGGTGGTGATTGTGGTTGGTTGTACGATATTTGATTGTAGTTGTGTTGTGGTGGGGAATGTGGTTTGGTGTTTGTGGGTCTGTTTCTTCTTGGGGGTTGGTGGAAGGTTGATGGGTTTTGGGTTTGTTGATGGGGAATCAAGGGTTATGCCCATTGTGTGCGTGGGTCAACCAAGTACCTCGGATGAGACACGTGCATTTCTGGGTTACTAACCGACCTGTACCACGACAAATATTGATCCGTGTGTCGCATGTTACCTTGAGTAAGGAAAACTTGGAATTGCAAGACGTAGCGGTGACGCCTCTGCCACATCTTACACCATTCCGGAGCGAAGTCTTTCCAGTTGGTAAGACCCCACTAGGCGTCGACCCTTTTAAGATGCCATGGGGACAAATCTGTTGGATCACTTGGTATCTCTTGATGCATTCCGAACTGCATCTTCACACGGTCGCTGTGGTGCATCTCCACAATGTTGAACCGAATGATAGCAGTCTTTGCAGTCCAAGTTGCTGCATCCTCTGGGTTTGGATCATGGCCCAAACCCAAATATGGTCTCCAGATGAACTGCGATAAAATTTAAATCAGGTTAGTGCAAAAGTAATGTATAAATAATTTAAATGAACAAAAGTTAAAAGCTACGACGTACGTCATCTGGGCCTAAGTGATCCAACAGATTGCGGTAGAGTGCGACATTTAATCTTGGATTCTTGCCGTAATCCATACCCCTCACGCAGTACCTAAAGGAAATGAGAAACATGTTATTCTTAGCATATATTTTGGGAAGAGAAGAATAGTTATAAATGCTATAACTTGATGACTTACTTTGTTGCGTACGGGAAACCGAAAGTGTTGTTGTTGACGGGGTTTAAGGACTCCATCCTCCACCAACCCCAGGCTTGTAGTAAAAATGCGCACCCATAAAATGTACATTTTTCCTTGACTGCTTTTTTGCACAAGGAACTGTATAGGTGGGCTAATACTGCAGAACCCCAACTATATATATTTTTTTCAAAATTTGTTAGTAAATGTAAGTACATAAAACTTACACTATTTCCCGTACTTTCGGGAAATAAAAATGTACCAAAAAGTATCATAAGATACGTTCTGGCTTTTACTACTCTATCATTCTCTGAGGAATTTTCATTTAATTCCAAACTTGCATAATGACGTTTCAGGTCAGTGAGTAGTATTCTCTGCCCTCTTGCTCCACCACCTTCTACCATATCCCTACCCAACAGTTCTTCACACTGTGAGTTGGTTTGTTGAACCGACCCGTTCACGGCCTTACCGTCGATATGGAGACCCAATAGCATGTACACATCCTCTAGCGTGATGATACATTCACCTATTGGTAGGTGAAATGTATGGGTCTCCGGTCTCCACCTTTCCAACATTGCAAGAATGAACTTCGAGTCAATGGTGCAGTTGGAGATCTTTATCACATGTCCAAAACCTGCGTATTCCAGATAAAGGACGATAAATGGGTCGGGAGCCAGGTAGTTGTGTGAACGGATTCTGAATCTTTTTGTGTCCTGAGTTCATAATTTAACAGGTGTAAGATTAATTAAGATGAACAACGCGTTATTTGAAGTATGAAAAATGTATAACCAAAGAGGAGACTTACAAATGCAGCAATGTTTTCCCTTGTGCCTCTGTGAGTATCGCCCATTGTTAGAAGAGCCATTGTTTAGAATGCTTGAGAGTATGAAAGACTTAGGAAGAGATAGAGAGTATGATAGACTTATGAAATATTTCATAGCAGAGAGTGAGACTTGTGTGGGTGTGAGAGATGTATGATATGGTATGTATTTATAGGCAAATAAGTTTGATGTAGTGGTTGCTTGTGCTTGCATTCCTGCGAAGTGTCACATTTGCATGCTTAGGGGGTTACACATATGCATGCATGCATGTACAAAAAATGAAAGGTGTCACTCTTGCAGGCTAGGTGGCAGCCCATGCATGTATCACGATTGGACAGTAAGGGAGGCGCCATTGGACTTGGCGAAAGAGTACAAAAATGAATGGTGTCGCCACCCCATTTGGCGAATAAGAGGTGTCATTTGTTACAGCATAGGCTCAGGCTACGTGACAGCCTTTGGGATTCCTTTCATTATTGCATGCAAGTCCATTGGAGTTGATGGGTGGAGTCTTACAAAAAACATGTATATGTGCAGAATAGGGCCAGGCTAGGTGGAAGCCTATGGGGTTTCATAAGCCCATGCATGTATCACGATTGGACAGTAAGGGAGGCGCCATTGGACTTGGCGAAAGAGTAAAAAAATGAATGGTGTCGCCACCCCATTTGGCGAATAAGAGGTGTCATTTGTTACAGCATAGGCTCAGGCTACGTGACAGCCTTTGGGATTCCTTTCATTATTGCATGCAAGTCCATTGGAGTTGATGGGTGGAGTCTTACAAAAAACATGTATATGTGCAGAATAGGGACAGGCTAGGTGGCAGCCTATGGGGTTTCATAAGCCCATGCATGTATCACGATTGGACAGTAAGGGAGGCACCATTGGACTTGGCTAAAGAGTACAAAAATGAATGGTGTCGCCACCCCATTTGGCAAATAAGAGGTGTCATTTGTTACAGCATAGGCTCAGGCTACGTGACAGCCTTTGGGATTCCTTTCATTATTGCATGCAAGTCCATTGGAGTTGATGGGTGGAGTCTTACAAAAAACATGTATATGTGCAGAATAGGGCCAGGCTAGGTGGCAGCCTATGGGGTTTCATAAGCCCATGCATGTATCACGATTGGACAGTAAGGGAGGCACCATTGGACTTGGCGAAAGAGTACAAAAATGAATGGTGTCGCCACCCCATTTGGAGAATAAGAGGTGTCATTTGTTACAGCATAGGCTCAGGCTACGTGACAGCCTTTGGGATTCCTTTCATTATTGCATGCAAGTCCATTGGAGTTGATGGGTGGAGTCTTACAAAAAACATGTATATGTGCAGAATAGGGCCAGGCTAGGTGGCAGCCTATGGGGTTTCATAAGCCCATGCATGTATCACGATTGGACAGTAAGGGAGGCGCCATTGGACTTGGCGAAAGAGTACAAAAATGAATGGTGTCGCCACCCCATTTGGCGAATAAGAGGTGTCATTTGTTACATCATAGGTTAAGGCTACGTGACAGCCTTTGGGATTCCTTTCATTATTGCATGCAAGCCCATTGGAGTTGATGGGTGGAGTCTTACAAAAAACATGTATATGTGCAGAATAGGTCCAGGCTAGGTAGCAGCCTATGGGGTTTCATTATTGCATGTAATATTATTGGCAGCCTTGGGGGGTTGCATCCTTACTTAATTGAAATTTTTAGCCTTACGTTTAACATAACATTGATTCACATAATTTGTCAAATCTTCCAACCTTCGAATCAGTCATCAAATTCATACATTCCAACCTTCAAACATTACAGCATTCATACCTTCATACAATCAATAAACCTCAAACATTCCAACCTTCAAACCTTAAAACAATTCTACGCAATGGCCTCTTCACCATAATTTGTCGTCAAAGCACATTTCAACGGTGAGACATACATTTGTCCCACAGTTGGGTTTTTGTTTAGAAACACCGACAACGTTCGATTTCTCTTAAACGGGAAAGCCAATTTCTCGTACTTCAAGAAAAGATTGGAGGCCAAACTTGAACGAGGCCCGGTGTCCCAGATATTTTATCAGAATCCAGTTTTTTTTGGAAACAACCAAGTAATTTTTTATAAGGTTGAAGTTCAAGATGACGAGGATCTCCAGAATATGATTTCCAGCCATGTCTATTCTGGATACGACTCTATTGAGTTGTACGTTTTGCTTCAAGAGCCTCCGGTGACACAGGAGGTAGAGCCTCCGGTGACACAGGAGGTTGATCCTTTGGAGAATGAATGAGATGAGGTAGATGCAGTTGATGATGAAGAAGAAGATAATGAGTTAGAGTTTGATGAAATGGTGAACGATGATTCTGACGATGATGGCATCCCTAGTATTCCTACAGACAAAATCTACACACCACCTCCGCACATGACAAACTTCAACATGGGCGGAGATGAACCTTCTACTGACTTATTTTTCAAACCGTATATGCAGTCGGATGAAAATTTAAAAGAGAAGGACAAGTTTCGTAACAGAGAGGAATGCATCAGGGCCATTAAAAAATTTCACATGCTCAACTCGGTTGATTTTAAGGTGGATCGTGTCAACCCGGAAAGGTACAAGATCAAGTGTGTCCACCCTGACTGTATGTTCAAGTTGACCGCATCATACAGATTAAGGGGTGACTGCTGGGTCATAGGTTCCATGACTACCCACACTTGTGTAAGTTCCACTCAATCACAGGACCACCGAAAACTCAACTATGATCTAATCTGTCAAGAAATCCTACCCCTGGTCAGCAACGACCCATCTTTGAAGGTGAAAACAATCATCTCCCACATCACCACAGTTTTTAACTACACTCCGTCTTACCATAAGGCGTGGTTAGCAAAGACTAAGGCGATTGAAAGGGTGTACGGAAACTGGGAGGAGTCATACCGAGAACTTCCCCGCTACCTGAATGCACTCAAGACGTATTCTCCAGGTAGTGTTTATGTTCTGGAAACATTGCCAGCGTACGCCCAAGATGGTAGTCTACTGCATGGCAACGGAATATTCAGTCGCGTGTTTTGGGCATTTCAACCATGCATCACAGGGTTTGCATCATGCAAACCAATTCCACAAATTGACGGGACTTGGTTGTATGGGAAGTACAAAGGCACGCTATTGATGGCAGTTGCACAAGATGGCAACAACAACATTTTCCCCGTTGCGTTTGCCCTTGTCGAGGGGGAGACCGGTGGTGCTTGGAGCTTTTTCCTGAAAAATCTTCGGACACACGTGGCTCCTCAACCAGATCTCTGTTTGATCTCGGACAGACATGCCTCCATTGAAAGTGCCTACAATAATCCAGCAAATGGTTGGCATGACCCTCCTTCTACGCATGTCTATTGCGTCAGGCATATCGTCTAGAATTTCTCGAGGGAGGTCAAGGACAAAACATTGAGGAAAGCGGTTATGAATGCGGGATATGCATTGACACAACCCACATTCAAATATTACCGCAACGAGATCCGTTTGTCTAATCCAGAAGCCGGTAGGTGGATCGACAATATTCCGGTGGAAAAGTGGACTAGGTCATACGATAATGGCCAAAGATGGGGGCATATGACAACGAATCTTATTGAATCAATGAATGGGGTATTCAAGGGCATACGAAACCTCCCAATCACTGCCTTGGTAAAATCTACGTATTTTAGGATGGCTGCATTATTTGCCAAAAGAGGTGAAATGTGGAATGCGGTGTTGCAATATGGACAACTATGGAGTGAAAGCTGCATGAAATACATTAAGGCTGAAAGTGCTAAAGCCAACACTCACATGGTTATACGGTTTGACCGACACAGCCACAACTTCATTGTGAAAGAGACAATCGACCATAATGAAGGCCTGCCAAGACAAGAATACATGGTCATTTTACCTTCTCAATGGTGCGATTGTGGCAGGTTTCAAGCATTTCGTATGCCTTGATCTCATGTCATTGCCGCTTGTGCTCATACCCATCAAGACGCGCTTCAACTGCTGTCAAACGTTTACAAATATGAAACGTTGCTCACTGTTTACAACAACAACTTTCCTTTGGTGGCAAAACCGAATTATTGGCCTGAATACAACAGCGATATAGTTTAGCACAATGACCAAATGCGAAGGAACAAGAAGGGTCGTCCCAAAAGTAGGCGCATCACAATAGAAATGGACGATCTTGACAGGTTGGAAAGAAAGTGTGGTTTATGCCGTCAGGTCGGACACAATTGCAAAAACTGTCTGAATCGGGCGTCTGGCTCGACCACATAAATATTGTAATATAATAAATCTTTTCAATATTTGTGTTGTAAACATTTGGGTTTTCCGTTAACAGATTTTGCTACAGTTAATAAAATGCGTACAACAATAATTACCGATATTCAATCTAGGAAATTACAACTGTTAACACAATTTCATCTGACCCATGCATCATCAGCATTACATCACTGTCTGTTTTGACTTCCTCCAACCACACATTAGGTCTTCCTGTCGCATGTGAGGTTGTTGTTCGTTTTCGCTGGATCCTTCGAATTTCCCCCCCCTCCGTGATGTCTTCATCTAGCCACCGCATCAACTCTCGCTTCAGACGCTCCATGGAGTGAATGTGCCATAATTTCATTTTCATCGCAGGTTTCGTGGCGGAGAATATAACGTAACCATCTCTGCTAAAAATCATAGGCGACATCATTACGCAAATAACGGAGTACAAAATAAAAATACAGTGCGAGAAAGTGTGAGAAATTTCGGAGAAACGGACGAATTATTTATAAAACAGCATTTTGCCCTAGTTTTGCCCTAGGAGCCAAGTGAGATGGCGCCTCCTCTCATTTTTAAGGAGCATGCGCCATCTCACTTGGCTAAAAGCCAAGGGAGGCGCCAAGTGAGATGGAGCCTAGGGCAAAACCCTAGGTGGAGGCGCCAAGTGAGATGGCTCCTCCTTTGTGGGGTCATCTGAAACATGGTTATTTGCGTAATTTTTTCCGAAACCCGGTTATTTGCGAAATATTATTTTAATACATGGTTATTAATAAAAAAAATTCTGAATTCCCCAGTGGATGTTTTGACAATTTGGTTTCCATCTGCCTTATTTGAATTCAGCTTTGAAATCCCCAGTAGAAGTTCTACACATGAAAACATTTATTTCCTCGTAGAAGTCTGAGTGCTATTCCCTGGTGATGCCTAGAGAAGGATGTTATATCCCTATATCTGTACTGTTATGTCTCTATGTTATGTTTCGCCCCAGTAAAGTTAAACCATGCAGTAGGACTTTGTTTCCTCAGTTGGTGCTTATTTTCTTTTGGAATGATCGTCTTGGATGTGATTTAGCTGAGTGTTGTGTGCACCCGAGTTGGTTTTGTTTGTTTATCCCCAATATTATATGTTTGTTTTGTCAGCATATACATGATATCACTCATACATTCATATATACATCATGCATAGCTAAACTTAGTAAATCATTGCTCATTTGTATCTATCAATATCTTGTTGACATATTACCCTATTTTGCAGAGTTGTGTTATCCTCTCCCCAATAGAGTGTCAGCTATAAGCAGAAAGTATATATTCTTTCAATTTCCCCACTGAGTTATCCCTCGTGGAAGATTTTTGCTTTAGCCTTCTTACACATCTCTTTGTATGGATGATTTGGGTTTCCCTCTTGAGTTTATTTCTCAAAGAATGTATTTTGGAAGAGCGTTTTATTCCAGTTTATTTCTGGTTTGAATCCTTGATCCTCAGCAATATTATTACTTCGTATTTCTGCAAGCTTCGAGTTTTGGTTTGAGAATATGCATTTATTTTGCACGAAAAGACTTTATCTCCTCAACAGGAGTATATTGGCATTTCCCTAGGAAGTCATGATTCATTCCTCAGGAAGTCATATTGCTTTCCCCAAAAGTCAATTTTTACAATCCTTCCTATAACAGCAAGTAGCAGGTCTCTTTATTTGAGAAACTTATATTTCCCTGTAAAAGTCGACGTTACCTTTTTTTGTTATCTTCTCTATGAGTGGATACTTTGCAGTTCATTGTTAAATTACTCCTGTGGATGGCAAGTCTTTCAATATCGCAGAAACAATTCATTATGAAATCTTTACAAGTGGTGGTCTTTTTATTTGAGACAACTTATATATTACCCTTTCCAGGAAGAATTCCTTAGTTAAAGAAGAAGTTCAGACCCGTTCTAGGTGAAATGCCAAAATTTTGAAAAAAAAACTTGTTATCTTTTTGCTACCTTCAGTGAACGTTGCTAGTTCATCGTCAGTGAACGGTGGTGCTATGATATATTTTCTCTCTACCTTCAGCGAAAGTTGGTAGGTCACCGTCAGTGAAATTTGGTGATTATTATCTTTTTGATACCTTCAGTGAACGTTGTTAGTTCATCATCAGTGAACGGCGGTGCTATGATATATTTTCTCTCTACCTTCAGTTAAAGTTGGTAGGTCACCATCAGTGAAAGTTGGTGATAGTTATCTTTTTGCTACCTTCAGTGAACATTGGTAGTTCATCATCAGTGAACGCGGTGCTATGATATATTTTCTCTCTACATTCAGTGAAAGTTGGTAGGTCACCATCAGTGAAAGTTGGTGATTGTTATCTTTTTGCTACCTTCAATGAACGTTGGTAGTTCATCGTCAGTGAACGGAGGTGCTATGATATATTTTCTCTATACCTTCAGTGAAAGTTGGTAGGTCACCATCAGTGAAAGTTGGTGATTGTTATCTTTTTTCTACCTTCAATGAATGTTAGTAGTTCAGCATCAGTGAACGGTGGTGCTATGATATATTTTCTCTCTACTTTCAGTGAAAGTTGGTAGGTCACCATCAGTGAAAGTTGGTAATTGTTATCTTTTTGCTACCTTCAGTGAACGTTGGTAGTCCATCGTTAGTGAACGGTAGTGCTATGATATATTTTATCTCTACCTTCAGTGAATGTTGGTAGGTCATCATCAGTGAAAGTTGGTAATTGTTATCTTTTTGCTACCTTTCAGTGAATGTTGGTAGTTCATCGTCAGTGAACGGTGGTGCTATGATATATTTTCTCTCTATCTTCAGTGAAAGTTGGTAGGTCACCATCAGTGAAAGTTGGTGATTGTTATCTTTTTTCTACATTTAGTGAATGTTGGTAGTTTATCGTTAGTGAACGGAGATGCTATGATATATTTTCTCTCTACCTTCAGTGAAAGTTGGTAGGTCACCATCAATGAAAGTTGGTGATTGTTATCTTTTTGCTACCTTCAATGAACATTGGTAGTTCATTGTCAGTGAACGGCGATGCTATGATATTTATTTTCCTTCTACCTTCAGTGAAAGCTAGTAGTTCATCATCAGTGAACATCAATGATCATTTCTCTCTACCTTCAGTAAACGTTGATAGCTCAGCGTCAGTAAATGTCGGTGTTGTTATTTCTTTCCTCTTTCTACCTTCAGTGAACGTTGGTAGTTTCGCCTTCAGTAGAAGTTGCTGTATACTTTGACTTTTTATCAACCTCTATGAGTCAGATCTTTTAATCCACCAGTGATTTATTTTCCTGGTCGGGTTTCTCTCTTGTTTCTATACTTCATTTGTTACATCCCCAACGGTGTTTTGCGTCTCTTTGATTTTGTTCGTATGCATTAATAAGCATTGCATGGCATCTTAGGGCCGAAAATAGGGTTTGTTTTATATTTAAGTATCTTCGATCGCGTCGACACGAAGATTTTTAACCTTCGTATCTCCGGATAGAAGAAACTTAAATAAGGGTTGCTGTTGTACCCCAATTTTCCCCCTAAGATCCCTTCATCATACCATGTTGATTCAATTACAACAATATCACATTAGGGCTTTTGGTTCTCCTCCCTATCTTTAACTTTGCTCTTTGAGGAATCACCAAGCACCTTGACTTTTTTTCTTTTGTGATCATGAATACTTTGTTAAAAAAAATGAAATGTTGGTTCGTCTTACTTGTTAATAATGTAGGTAAAGGAAATGAGGCTTAGCAAGTTGCTCTATGAGTTCATGAGTTTATTTCCATGCCCTAGTCAATAAAGCTTGAGAAGTCCAAACCCCACAATTGAAGTTGTTTTGGAAGAAATGGCATGTAAAGGTTTATCTTGGTTCACCACATTTAAAAGTTATCAAGATTGATTCAAAAGTACAAGGGGTTAATTGAAGAAGTAGTCATGTTTGGACAAGACTTTGTTCCCCTTGGTCACAAGTGCATATTTTTCTCAATTCTCAAGATATGGAAGTGGTTTTGGTGGCTATGAGTTTTCATTATCATCCTCAACAACTTCTATTTACAAAAGCAAAAGTGTTGGTACAAGAAGGTTGTTCAAAATTTTTAAAGTTCCTCAAAGCATTATCTTGATCTAGGAGCTAGGGTTTTGAACTTCAAAGAAGTATATCTTGCTCATATTTTGGTATTTTTGAGTGATTTCAAATACATCCTTCTCTTCAAATGGTTATTAACAAATAACTTCAAAATTTTCAAGGAGTTTTAATGTGGAAGAAACTTGATTATGAAGAAAGAGTAGAAGTCCTCCAGATGAACCCCCATTTTCCCATGTGTGAGTTCAAATGATCATAACTTGGTCAATTTTTATCACATTGAGCCCAATATTTTTCATAATGATCTTGAGGATGTTAACTTTATGCCTTCTTTTATGTGCAAAGTGAGAAAATGGATGGAAGATGCCATAAGGATACAAAAAATTATAGGTCATTTCATGATTTTTTGCCAGCTTCAACAATTCATAACTCTCTCAATTTTTTGACATTTTTAATGGTCCAAGTTTCAAAGTGTCATTCAAGAGGTCTATTTCATGCCATATGTTATGGTCAAGAGAAAATTCCAAGTGGAAGGCCATGTTTGGATGCAAAACGTTATAGGTCACTTTTGAAGAAAAATTTGAAATATTTCTAAGTATGGAAAGTCAACCTTTTTCCCCCAACTTTGACTCAATGCAACTTTCATCTCAAGCATCAATTTGATTCCATTCTTTTTCCATTACAAAGCTTGTAATCTCATCTTTCTAAAGCATCAAGAATCATGCCTTAAGACCCCTTGAGCTGAGAATGCCATTGGATTGAACTTGGTAACTTAGAACTGAAGTTTCTTCATAAATCAGAATTTGAAATTCATGTTTTGGCCTCTAAACATCAAATTAGCATGCGTTTGCGATCTAAACATGTTTAACCAAGTTGCCAAAGTGGATTAGAGCTTTAAAACGCAAGGATTGGATGAGTTTTGATGCATATCAGATCACACTTTGCTCGTGCATCAGGTTCACACGATTTCCCTCCAAACTTCATCTTTTCTAACGTTTGAACATTCCATTTGATTCCCTATAAATAGGGGGTTATCCCCCATTTATTTCCTCAAGCTTTGAGAGCCAAATACACTATGTCAAAACCTCACACGAACTTCAAAGTTTTGAAACCAGTTTCTGAGAATCAAGCCTTTTCTTCCAAATTTTTTTGCACATTCATCTTCCTTAAGCATCATACTAACTCTCAAGCACTTAAACCAAGCAAAACGAGCTATAATTCAAGCTACAGAAGTCCAGTTTCAGAGCTTCTTTCTTCAACTTCGAAAAGGTAGAATTCTCCACCATTTGGATCCAAATAAAGCACTAACCTGTTCTACTTCTTATCCTGATTCTTGTGCTTCTTACAATTTTTAAATCCATTGAGAATTGAGATAGAAATCTTAAATTGAAGGTGCTCGCTATTTTCAGGGTTTTTGATCCATATCTCTTTGCATACCTTATATAAATTTGGCGCGATGGTGGTGTTAGGATCGTCTTGAAGAGACGAATCCAATGATACTAGTCTGGGATCCTAATGTTTCCATTTGAAAGATCTCACAAAATATCCATTGCAGGGTTGCTGGAGGTTGAAGATGATGACTTGTCTCGTCTCAGCCAATGATAGCGTGCCAAACATTTTAATTTTATTGGTTTCCCTTTTCTAATCCCATGCACATCTTACTAAGGTCTATATCAAGCATAACACGTCTGGTCTACTGGATTAGCTTACTAACGCTTTTTGACTATAATCGGATGGCCCATATCTTTTTGGTTTTATTTTATTTTCTGATTTTCATATTTTAATTGATTTAATTTTCAAAAATTCATAACTCTTTTATTTTTTATCCAAAAATTATGAAAAAATTCACAAAAATACTTTGAATTATTTCTGATCTCATGACTATTTTTTCACATTTTTATTTTGACATTTGATATTTTTTATATTTTTTGCATTATTTTCTTCCTTTTAATTACTTTAAAAGTATTTTCTTACATTTTTTAATTCTAAAAAAGTTCATAAATATCACTTTACATATTTATGACTTTTTGAAAATTTTATGGAATTTTATATTGATGTTTACTATTTTTGATCTATTTTCTATTTGTTTGAGCAATTTTAATTAGCTTAAAAATAGTTTCTGACTTTTAAAAATTACCAAAAATTTTATAAAAAAATTTGAGTCCATTTCTGATTTTTCTATGGTCCTACTTATTTTTTCTTGATTAGTTTGAATATAGTTGATATTTTTATTTCTTATTTCCATTTTAAAACATTTTAAAACCTTTTTTTAATGTATATGGAATATTATTTTTTGATTATTTTCTGGATGATCTCCAGTTGAATTTTTTATCACGAACTTTGTTAATATCATTGGATCCATGGTGTTGAGTTTAACTCCTTAAAAATGGATGAATGATTTTAATAATAGTTTGATTAAAATTTAATTCAAATATGGTTTGTATTCTTTCCCACCCCTCTTCATCTCATCCCTTTCTTATTGCACTAAATGTTATTGGAGCATGATCTTTATATCATGTATCAAAATAAATGGTGCATAGATTACTATTGACCGGCCTCAAAATAGGTCCGACTTCTATATAAGTCCATTTACGATTGCTTAACATAGCGCTAAATTTTGTCCCGATTCGAATAAATGATCATATGTGGCCCAAACTTATGTTTGAAAGCCCAAGAATGTTAATTTGATCTCTTTGATCCAATAACTTTGAGATTCATTGTGTGAAGGCTTTTGTTCTACCAATCCTCTAATGGATCTACAACACTTTTGGTCAACGTGGATCACTTAAACACTGTTGATCATTAAAAGGTATTTGTGAGAATTCCAAATGGATGATATACTTAATAATTAGCAAACGTAACTTGTTATGTGGAGGCTTTGGTTCTACCAATCCTCTAATGAGTTCCAAATACAAGTTTCAAGATGGTCATCCAACTAATCACTTTTTATTAAATTGTTCAACTTTATGCTTTTATTTTTATGCTTTATGTACCATTTACTTTAAGCATTACATTTCATGCCATTTTTATTTTACTCACTTAAGCATTTATATTCTTGTTATTTTTATTTTGCTCACTTGAGCTTTTTTCTTCCTTTTCAAGACACCTAATAATTAACATGAACCGTAAAAAGCTTTAATGATACTTGGACTATTTGGTTACTATCCATGGCATTATGGAGTATTGGACTTCTTGGAGTTAGGGTTAGAAACCATGGCCTATGTTGGAGACCTTATGACCTTATTTGATATTTTGTCTAGAGTTCTTAAGGTTTACCTCAAGATATTGGGTTGTTTGTTTATTTTGTGTGCAGGCCATTGTGATTACATACAATGTTTGTAATATGGAATTCACCCGTATACAACCGTTACTCTGCCCAATTTTTGTGAAGACTTAATACATTTGAAGCTTGGTTCTCTCAAGGGATCTAGTATCTTTTCTTGTTTGGTTTTAATCCAAGGAATGTCAATTCTATCTTGACTCATAATGTCAAGTATTGGCTTCTTGTTGTTTAGATGGTTCTTATCCCTAGATTTTACCTTATGCTCTAGGATAGTATCTTCTTCTCCTCCCATATTCTTTAATTTCAAAAATCTTCTTTCTACTTTTGAAAACTCTTCTTGTTTCTAAACTTGAACCACTTTCATAATAAACTTGGACTTAGGTCCATGCATTTTCAAAGCATTTTCATAAATAAACTTCAATTAACTTAATAAAACCATGACATTTTTGTGAGAAGACTAAAAGTAAATCAATCTCATTTCAAACCATTTTGCCACTTTGGCTTTTTACTTTAAGACTTTTCTCAAAAGATTGGAATCCTGTCAATCCTTGAGGTGATGCAAATAACTATATGTGATCGGTGGAAATAGAACTGACTGTTTTGAAATGCTGGTTTGCGAAATGTCGCGGTAAGCAAGAGTCGCCACCGTCTTTTATTTTCTCCAACAAGGAAAGAACAAAAGCACAACAAAATTCCTTTTCGATATGTTTCTCAGTTCGGGAGGTAGATTTATAGAAAGGGAAGGTGTTAGCACCCTTTCTATCCGTGGTTATCCACGGGCTCTTAGGTACTTGTTCACTATGTTTTCAAAAATTGTTTGCTTTTCTTGTGTTTGGGGGTTTTGAAAAAGTTTCGTTTTGAAAAAACTTCCAGGTAACTCTTGTATCAGTCCTCAAGAGTGTATGAAGTGTTTGTTTGAAAACTTTTGTTTGAAAGTGTGAGTGCGAAAAGTTTGTTTTGTTTTTTGAAAGAGCAAGTACCCAGGAGAAATCTACCTACTCTAAGGAATTAAGCTGTGTAAATGTCCTTTAGACAGTACTATCCCACTATTGAGAAGTAGGTAGCACCGTCATTGGAGTTATTCGGGTCAATTCGATTATAGGGACATGTGTGGTTACCAATGCAATAGTAGGACGCTTTAGCGGTAACCCTAATGTCCTAGATCCTTTTCATCCGAGGCAACCGTTTCGAGGCAACTGGATCTTTAGACAGGAGGGCGACCTCTAAAACACCCTATACTCAATGACCACCTCGAGGAAACCAAGTGAGGCGTACCCTAGGAGTGGCATGTGCATGTGTGTCAGGTTCAGTTTAAATTGTCTTTGCACAAGTTATGGTGAGCTACGAGTTGATTTTATTTTTCAGGCAAGTCTTGTCATGCATAATTAACAGTTAATAATTGTGCGGAAAATAAAGTGCGGAAAGTAAATCTACGCATTTACAAGGCGCGGGTATATACATCGCCAAAAACATAACCTTTTGGAAAATAAATGTGAGAAATTAAAGAAAGCGATAAAAGTCCTAATTATCTATTACATTCTCGGAGCAGATACATAAATATGATCAAATAAATAATAGTGCGCGAAAAGAAATTGAATCGGGAACGTCCTTAGGGTTTTGACCCTTTTTGAGAAAAGAAAGAAATTTGATCCTTTTTGCAATTAATTAATGTTAAACCTAATTTACTAATTGATTAATTAATTAAAAGAGAAATTTTTGTGCTTTTTATGTTTTTAATGAAAATAAAATATAAAATAAAATAAAGTCAACAGTTAGTAAAACCTAATTCTAATTTATTTATTTATTATGAAAAAAAGTCAAAGTTAACCTAATTAAAGGACTAAATCAATTTTGTTAGCATTTATTTACAAAATAATAATTAATAATGAAATTAATACATAATAAAAATAATAAAAATATTTACATTTTCTAATTCTGAATTTATTATAAAAAATATTAGTTTATGAGGTAATTAAATAATAATAATAGTTAATAATAATAATTAGTAAAAGCAAATAAAAAGAAAAAGAAAACAAAAAGAAAATTATGAAAGAACCAGGGGGGTGTTGGGCCCTGATGGAGGTGTGTTCTGGAAATTGGTGGCCCATTAAGCCAATCAGCCACGTTGACCTTTGGAATCAGCTATGCAAGCGTTGACTGAGGATCATGATGGTTATCATCTCCTGGCCGTTGGATTTAAGCATGTGGCCACTTGGCGCCTGATTGCTTGAGGTGCATGATGGACTCTTTCTGGAACGCTGCATGTAATCATGTTAGAAAAAATAGAAACAAAGGTTTGGGGGACCCGGGAATCGAACCCAGGTCCCAATGGTTACCAGACGGCTCATCTTCCACTACGCCAGCTGAACGCCTTTGTTAATATGATAATGATCAATTATAATATATAAAATCAACCATTATGCTGGAAACAAACACGCGCGCGCTATTATATTTGAATGAACCAATAACACATCACCAGCTCATCGTCTTCTTCGTTTACCTGTAAAAAAGACAAAGAGATAGCGGGGGTTTTTAACCCCCACAATATAGAACAACGAATAATAGCGATTAGCTCCCTAGGCTATATAAATATGCCGCGATATGTCCTTTGAATTCGTATGATTCTCACGAGTTCAATCATGTGCATTAGGGGTTCTGATTTTTCCTGGATAATAAAGCCCCAATTTGGAAGCTTGGAAACCCTAAGATTCGTTCATGGTGATTTGTGATTCAAGGCGTTTCAGTCCAATTAACCTATGCCAAAAGCTTTTCCTGAATTCTAGCAATGCAAAGCACACAAAAAATCACGTTAATGATGCATGAATAATGAGTTGCGATTATAGAAAAAAATCACCAAACCGTGAGTCTGTTCTGGGTGATTCTTGTAGCTTTAATGCTTGTTTTTTATTGCTACACGCTTCTGGGAATCCCTGCAATAGATTAGAATCAATAGAATGCTTGTTTTTGATTGCTACACGCTTCTGGGAATCCCTGCAATAGATTATGGCTTTCTGCAGCAATTCTCACGTCCATGGCATTAGGTTTAGGTTGTGCATATATAGTAGAATAGAATTAGGTTAAATCTTGGCCAAGAAATGCATTGCATTGATGTTTGTATATTTGATTGAAAATCAAATATTTTTCAATCTTTTTGATTGAAGAAAGTTGCTAAATTTGGAGTTTTTGATATCCTTGATTGGCACACGAAATCTCCAGCATATATTGGTCATCTTTGCTTCACCAAAAGATTGAGAAATTATATCTTTGAATTTCCTACATTTTAAATTAATTAAATGAATTTAAATCAATTAAAAATCCAATTAATTAATAAAAAATAAGAAAATAAATTCAAATAATCTCAATGGGTCGTTCATAGGCCTTGGATAGAGTTTCAAGAAGAAATTTGAGGCCCATTAGCAAAAATGATGTGTTTTGAGCAAAGTTGACTTTTGCAAATTCACAAAAATTTCCCAACTTCTCCAATACATATTTTGCTCAATTTTGATCATATGAACATGTTCTTGGACATTTTGGAAAGGTCTTGAAGTCCTCTAACCAATGCCTTTGGTCCCATGTCATTTGGATTTACCAATCTCAAGTTATGGTCTTTGACTTAAAGTGCATTTTTGTTAACTTTTGAAATTGACCTATAATGTAGAAATTGATAACTTTTTATGTGAGCATTTCTTGGACTTGGAATGTGAAGATGAGTTGTAGGAAATGTCATCCCCTTCAAAATGAGCATTGGATGGGATTTTTATGATGAACCATGAAAAAGTTATGCCCTGGTCAAGATACAATTGACTTTTCTACTGTCCAAAAATAGTAACTTTTTGCATCTTGATGATTTTTTAGCCATTCTTGTGGAATCATGATCAAGACTTGATCAAGTGATGATTGTGGCCTCAAAATAAGATGTTGACCAAAAATTATGACTTTTAATTGCAAAATGACCATTTTTCCCCTGCAGTTGACTGTGAAGCAAATAGAGCTTTTGACTGTGCAATTTGGCACCGTGAGTCTTGAAACTTGACATGTAGGTGCTTGGCAATGTTTATAGGCATATGAGACTTGATTGAACCATTGAAAACCTCAAATTCTTTGAAAGAAACAAAACCCTAATTTTGACTGGCTTAGGAGGCAGTTGGACTGTGCAATCCTTGAGTAGTCTTGAACCATTTGAATTCTTGACAAACCTTGAAGAATATGGGAGGGCAAATTTTGGGGTACAACACTATACTTCTACAATATGTAGTGAAGAGATATATTTTCCACTTGGGTGTTGAGTGAGGCATTTCTGATTTTAAAATCTAAGCCATATCCTCCACTTTGAGATGATGCAAATTCTCATTTCTCGTGATTGTGGGTGGTAAGTATGTTTTCCACACGACAATGAAGATGATGTCTCATCTCATAAAATTAACCAACACATTTGTGCTTTAAAACTTTCAAAGATAAACTATGTGTACCCTGATCCCCTATTGCACGGAAGGTGGTATGTAGGCACTAAAGGTTCACAACCGCGACGGATGCAAAAATCATAAAAAAACACTTCTTTTCTCACCTTCACCATCTATTTTACATACAACATTTTATAGCCAAAATATACAAATTTTACAAAGAGGTTCCTGTGGAGTACCATAGATGTTTAGGGTGTTAATAACTTCCCTTTGCATAACCAACCCCATTATCTAGAATCTTTCCCCCCTCTTTTGGGTTATTCACTCTTTTCCCATTCCTTTGGAAACAATAAAGCATGGTGGCGATTTTTATTTTGATCTGTATAAGCCTAGTCAATCCAATGACTTAGTCTTTAACGTTTCTACCGCTACAGGTACGTATATGTGTGGACTACAAAGACTTGAATAGGGCAAGCCCCAGGGATGACTTCCCGCTTCCCCATATCGATATTCTGGTTGACAACACCGCACAAAATAAAGTATTTTCCTTCATGGACGGTTTTTCCGGATATAACCAGATCAAAATGGTACCTGAGGACATGGAAAAAATGACCTTCGTCACACAGTGGGGCACATTCTGTTAGAAGGTTATACCATTCGGGTTGAAGAATGTTGGGGTAACCTATTAGCGTGCCATGGTAGCTCTGTTTTATGACATGATCCATCGTGAAATATAGGTCTATATGAATGACATGATAGCCAGATCTCAAATTAAAGAGGAACACCTTGAACATCTATAAAAACTGTTCGAAAGACTGAAGAAATACAAACTAAGGTTGAACCCGAATAAATGCACTTTTGTAGTAAGGTCCGACAAGCTCTTAGGCTTCATTGTCAGTGGAAAAGGTATCAAAGTGGACCCCGCAAAGGTAAAAGAAATACAAGAAATGCCTGCTCCTCGCACTGAGAAGGAGGTTAGGGGATTCTTGGGACGACTAAACTACATCGCCCAGTTCATTTCCCATCTAACCGCTACTTGTGAACCAATCTTCAAATTACTGAAGCAAGATCAAGTGTTGGAATGGAACACCGACTTTCAGGATGGTTTTGACAGGATCAAAGAGTACCTTCAAGAGCCTCCCATTTTGATGCCGCCAGTTGAGGGAAGACCTTTGGTCATGTATCTAACTGTCTTGGAAAATTCAATGGGGTGTGTGCTGGGGCAGCATGATGAGTCTGGCCGAAAAGAGCATGCAATATACTACCTGAGAAAAAAGTTTACCGAATGTGAAACCAGATATTCACTGCTCGAGAAAACTTGATGTGCTCTGGAATTGGTTACTCGACGGCTAAGACAGTATATGTTGACCTATACTACCTTATTGATATCTGGACGAAGACATCATGTTGGTAAATAGTTGTGAAGAACTTAGAACGTATAGCAGACATGAACAAGGATCCCGATGGATCTTGGTTTTTAATGGAGCTTCCAACGCACTCGACAATGTCATAGGCGATGTGATCATATCCCCTGAAGGATGCCATACTCCTTTCACTACTAGATTGTGTTTCAACTGTAACAATAATATGGCGGAATATGAAGCGTGTATTATGGGTCTCAAGGATGCCATAGATTTGGGGATCAAGTCCTTAAGTGTATTTGGAGATTCAGCCTTAGTCATCAGTCAGATCAAAGGAGAATGGGACACGAAGCATCCTAATATCATCCCTTACAAAGAACATATGTTGACATTAATCCTGCATTTTAAAGAAATTGCCTTTGAGCATTTTCCACGAGAGGAAAATCAACTAGAAGACGCGCTAGAAACTATGTCATCCATGTTCAAAATCAAGTGGGATAATGAGGCTCCTCAGATCACCATTGAGAGGATGGACAAACCAACTTACTATCACGAACCTGTCACAAGTTCCAGATCTATGCTGACAAAGTACATGTGCCTCTGGTTCCTCTAAACGTCTTGACTACTCCTTGGCTCTTCGCAATGTGGGGCATTGACATGATTAGAGAAATCAAACCTATAACTTCTAATGGACACTGCTTCATCTTGGTTGCCATTGATTACTTCACGAACTGGGCCGAGTCAGCTTCGTTCTCTTATGTTACAAAGAACGTTGTGGCCCGTTTCATCAAATAGAACCTTATTTTTCGGTATGGTATCCCAGAGAGAATCATTACAGATAATGGTACCAATCTCAACAATACTATGATCACTACTCTATGTGCATAATTCAAGATCCAGCATCATAACTCTTCTCCTTACCGTCCAAACATGAATGTCGTTGTAGAAGTCGCTAATAAAAACATCAAGAAGATCATACAAGAAATGACAGTGACCTACAAGAACTGGCATGAGATGTTACCATTTTCTCCACGGTTACCGTACCACGGCGCGCACATCAACAAGGGAAACTCCTTTCTCCTTAGTATACGGCATGGAAGTTATGCTACCAATTGAAGTCCAAATACCCTCTATGAGAATCATAAAGGATGTGGGGCTGAGGGAAGATGAATGGATTTAAACTCGAATTGACTAGTTGAACTTGATTGATGAGAAGAGGCTTACAACTGTCTGCCATGGTCAGATGTACCAAAAACGTATGATCAAAGGTTTTAACAAGAAGGTCAAACGTCAGGTATATCAGGTTGGTGACTTGGTAATCAAATGTATCATACTGCCACAAGGTGATCCCAGGGGAAAATGGACTCCTACATTCTAAGGACCATTCGTGATTAAAAACATATTTTCCAGTGGGGAAATGATCTTAACCATTATGGACGCCGACGACCTTCTGCATCCTGTAAATGCGGACATAGTTAAAAGATACTACGCATGAACAAAAACTCTCTAGGTTGACTAGACTAGGCAAAAATTAGGGCATCTTGGCAAACCAAAAGGGTTCGGGCAAAAATTAGGGATAAATACAAAAAATATGTACACCCGGCAAGCTGAAAACCTGAAAAGGCGGCTTGAGCAAAAAAGGGTATCCCTGTGGACTGAAAACCCGGAAGGGCAGTCTAGGCAAAAGTTAGGGATTTAAAGCGTATGAATATGTCCCTTTGGATCACCTTACAACCACTCTCCAGCATCAATCGTCAAACTCGAATGGTTCTAATCAATTCAATCAGCTTCGGACAAAGCAGAAAATGGATGAGACAATTAGAGACATGAAGGCTATAGCAGAATAGGAACCCCATGGGATTATTTCATATAGCTATCTTTTCTTTGTATCAGTTTTACGACGACATTATCTTACTAGGATGCTCGTCTCTTTGTACAAAAACACTTATTCAAGTTAATACAAAAAACATTCCTTTAAAAGTGCAAAACTATTTGTTTTTCTTTTAGTTTCCTGTTTTGTTTACAAAAACGTCCAGTATTTGTTTTTGAACATATGCATTTGAACGTAATTACTATTTATAAATGAACGCCTAAAAGGGAAAACTGAACAGAAATATAATTACTAATGGCTTTAAGAAACAGAGCAACATCTATGAGCTATTCCACAAAACCCCCGCAGGTACTATCTCCAACAAAGCAGAAGCAAGAACATCCTGTTACAGGATCATTGTCATATCCCCAGCAGGTACCCTAATGTTGCCTTTTTCCTGCATATCCCCGACGGAGCAAAACTCTCAATTTCCACCTCAAAGATTCCCCAACAGAATTTCACGAAGTCCACAGGAAATGCACGACATTTCTCTTCCCCGTCAGAGTTTATTTCTCTAATTATGGAAACCCATCCTTCAACACTTTAACTTCAACAAAATTTGAAGACTTACATCCCTCATTCCCAGCGGTAGTCAGGGAATTATTTTACCCAATCCGACAACACTGCAGCAGAACAACTTACCCAATCAATGAAACAAATGCGTATATTGCAATCTCATTGCACTATGCATTTCATACATCATGGCATCACATACAACTAACTTTTTACCTTTTTCAGGAAAGATCAATCAACAGAAAATTAGTATCAGAATTTTTAACAAGACAGGGAAAATATCTATGAACATATCTTTTGTAGATCAATTCCCGAAACAAGACGGGGTGACTATCTACATGACAATCACTTCCTCCATACCACTGCCGGTTTAGTTTAAACCTCTCAACGATTTATCTTGATTCTTTCCCGCAGACATCTTCTCTGGTTCCGATTACGTCGCTCTAAGATTTATTCTGATTCTTTCCAGAACATGCGGTTCAGCTTAAACCTCTCAACATTTTATCCCGATTCTTTCGCGCAGACATCTTCTCTGGTTTAGATTAAGTTTCTCTAAGATTTATTATGATTCTTTTCCAGACCCCTGTTGGTTCAGCTTAAACCTCTTAACGGTTTATCCCGATTCTTTCCCGCAGACATATTCTTTGGTTCAGATTAAGTTGCTCCAAGATTTATTGTGATTCTTTTCTAGACCCCTGCTGGTTCAGCTTAAACTTCTCAACCGTTTATCCCGATTCTTTCCCGCAAACATCTTCTCTGGTTCAGATTAAGTCACTCCAAGATTTATTCTGATCCTTTTCCAGACCCCTGCTGGTTCAGTTTAAATCTCTCAACGGTTTATCCGGATTCTTTCCTGCAAACATCTTCTCTGGTGCAGATAAGTCGCTCTAAGGCTTGTTCTGATTTTTCTCCAGACCATTGTCGGTTCAGTTTAAATCTCTCAACGGTTTATCCTGATTTTTTCCTGCCGACATCTTCTCTAGTTTAGATAAATCGTTCCAAGATTTATTCTGATTCTTTTCATGACCCCTGCTAGTTCAGTTTAAATCTCTCAACAGTTTATCCTGATTCTTCTCTAGTAGACACTTTCTCTGGTTCAGATAAATCACTCCAAGATTTGTCCTAATTCTTCCCAGTTAAAGATTATTCAAGATTTCTGTCGGGTTCAGTTCTAAATCGACCTAAGGTTTATTTTAATTCTTGCCCCAGTTGAATTCAAGCTTAGACTTAGTCTAATTTGTGTCAACAATCACCTGTGGATGGCATCTATAAGCCCATCTCCGATAACTCTCCATCATTGGTCCAAATGACATCCTTTAAGCCCATTCCTTACACCTCAACCACAGTATCATCAAGTGTAAATTTTTGGGCACTCTAGTGTTCAATCATCTTCTACCTTCAAGTCATGAATGGCAGATTCGCCAATCTCACTCTTCAAGTTTAAGAAGATTGAACAGGGGCAGCTGTTGTACCCCAAAATTTTCCCTCTCATTTTTCAAAGGATCATCCTAGACCCTCAGGGTTACTCCTATCAAATTTCAAGTCTTGGATTACAATTTTTCAACAAAGTCATTCACAAGGGCAAAATGGTCAAAAGCATATTGAAAAGTCAAACTCTGACTTCTTGATCAAAATCAAGTTCCAATAATCATATTCCATCAAGAAAAGAAGGTAGTTCATTAAGAAATCTAAAATCAGAAATTGTCTTGAAAAATCAAATTTCTAAACATTTAGAAAATTTTCTAAGTGTTAAGAGAATATGATACTTCATAACTTCTGGGCTAACCTTCACGCGAGTGCAATCATAATTCGCAAACACGGTTCAGAACATGATGCTTCAATCAGAACATATAGAAGAAATATTCTTCGATCAGAACATGACTCCTCAGCATATGGAGGTTACATTTCGGATCTCCTGCGATCAGAACATCACCAAACCCCAAAACCTCATTTAAGCAGCCTGCTGCCTTGCTGTAGCACAGTCCTGCAACCAGCTGCTGATCCAGGCCACACCTTCACCTTATCAAACCCCATAATTGCACCAAACTAGCATATAAAAGCTATGATTAAAAAGCAATGGAACAGTATGCCAAAAGGGTTTAAATCCCATTTGTCCCCCCCCCCAAAACCACAATAAACTCACCTATAAATAAGTTGCTCAATCACACTTTCAAGGGGTTGAATTTTGTAAAGAGAGAATCATCAAGGAGAGAAAAGAAAACAGTAAAACCTTCGCAAATCCAAAATTCCCAAACAAAACCAAAACCTTTGTTCTTCCCTTTGAATTAAAGAACATAGCATTTTCTTGTTCCGTCTCAGAACATCTGAAGGTAGCAGCCCAAGTTCCAAACACACGTTCCAGATTCAAGGTAAGTCATTCTGACTTTGAATCTTTTCATTCAGAATAACATTAAATATGTAAATATCATAGTATTGATGCTGTCCATATCATTGCATAAGTAGAAAATGAAAAAACTGTGGATCAAAACTTCTTGAATAAAGATAGGCTCAAAATTAGGATTAGAACTTCTATTAATTATTCTGCTTTTATCTTTCTGATTTTGATGTTGTTAAGAACTGGATAAGTTGCTGTTGAGGTGATTAATGTAAGGAAGGAGTTGAAGCGCAACTCAGAAGTTCTGGGTTTTCTTTCTCACTGTTTTAGCATAACACAGAACTTCTGAGTTCTCCTCACTGTTTTAACATACACGAAACTTCTAGATTTTTTCTCACTGTTTTAACGCACACAAAACTTCTAATTTTCACTCACAATCTAACACAAACAGAACTTCTAATTTTCACTCTGTCTAACCCAACACAGAACTTCTGACTTTTTGCTCACTGTTTAACACAACACATAAATTCTGATTCTTTCCCACTGCCTAAACACAACCCAAAACTTCTATTTTTGCCCTCTAACGCTTCTTTCAGGATTCCAATGACATCAATACAGAACTTCTGATCACCTCTGACGTTTCTTGCTGAACCACAACGCACCTGACATCAAAACTTCTGGTCCTCTTTATATTGCTTTCCTCAACATGTTGATCCTATTTCTCTTTATTTTTTATTTTATTTTATTTTATTTTATTATTAGTACTATTTTTATTAATATAAAAAAGGACACAAAAATATTTTATTTTTATTAACTAATTATTTCCCTTTTTTCTTCTAATTCATTAGGACAAAAATCATTTTCAAAACAAGTCTTTTTTTTCATATTGTACAATTCAATATGGTTGTAATAGATAAATAGGATTTAAATTCTTGCAAATCCCCATTTGTAATTTTGTACCCCCATCCCATAACGATGTAATAGCGTAGGACTTTACATTTCCGCAAATTTACCGCTTTCAAATATAAGTAATAGTAATTAGGGTTTGTATGGTAAGACATAAAATCAACAAATAGACAACCCTAATCAAGACTAAATGCATGTAAACCAAACACACCGTTCAACTTGCACCCTTAGGTTAATCCCGCTTTATTGCTATTCGGAAAATAGTCATGTCCCTCGAATATGGGTGTTTTAGCAAAGACCCTCGATAAAAGATCGTAGTCCCTCGATGACCCTCAATGTTGCCTTCGATAAATGATCTAGTCCCTAAACGATATTGCTAAAACATCTCATAGGTTACCTTCAATGACTATTCAAAAAGTCCCGTGCCCGTCCCTTCACATCCAACAATGGGGCTTCTTACCAAATAAATGGTAAGATAGCAACAGCTAAAGGAGGAGGAAAATAACATTTAAGACCTTTTTAGTAGGTAGGTTACTCCTAGTTGCTTGCTTGCTCACAACAAAATATTTTATACACCAACACTTCACTTTGAAACATTTTCCAAAAGATAAAATACTTTGTACGCGTTCTTATAGAGACCAGAACCATTATAAAGACATTCTTTTAAAAAATACTTTCAAAACCCACAACACAAGCACATTTTCAAACAAAAGCAAGTGATCTAGCAAGCAACTAAGAGCCCGTATATAACTACGGATGAAAAGGGTGCTAATACCTTCCCTTTTCATAACCTACCCCCCGAATTCAAGAAAATATCTCGAAAGGTCTTTCCTGTTCTTTTCAACCTTTCCTTATTGGATAAAAGAAAAGTCGATGGAGACTCTTGCTAACCACAATAATTGTGATCAAACGCAAAACACCCAAGTCAGTCCTCCCACTGCATTACAATGGTAGAGTAGTTGAGATGCTAGTACCGATCATGTTGAATGATTGGCATGTGTGTAATAGATTTGAATCATGTTGATTTATTGAGTTATCAGGAAAGTAGTGGTCGAAGTGTTGCCAAATACGACTTGGGAATCAGAAGGTTGGATGCTAAATTTGCGTTAAGAGTGGTGGTTTCGAGGACGAAAATATTCTAAGTGGGGGAGAGTTGTAACGCCTCGATATTTAATATTTATTTAATTAAATATTGTTTTAAATATTTTATAATAATTCGAATTTTTATCGTCGAAGTCGGAATTATTTTATTTAGTGGCATGATAAATAATCGGATTTAATTTGGTGGAATCAAGTTGAGGCATTATTTTTTATATTATTTAGCTTAATTATGATATTCGGCTTAAATTGTAGTATTGTGAAGTAATAAGGGGTATGTCACTTAGGCCCATTTAAATTTATTATGAGATAAGTAAAATAATACTATTATATTAGAAATAGAATTAGAGGAGAAAGAGAAGAGAGTGTTATCAAGAAAAGAGAAGAAAAAAAAGAGAAAGAGGAATAGGGTTTTGAGAGGAGAAGAAGAAAAAGAGGAAATTGCTACTAGTGCCAAATTCCAAAAAATTCCATTGAAGTTTCTTAGAGTTGTATTCAATCCAAAGTAAGGGTGGGATTATTTCTCTATAATTGAGTATATGATAAATGATATGTGGGGCTGGTTATATGAAATTGACTATAATCGATGAATTGATGCTTTGAATTGTGTGGTAATTGATGTATGTTGATAGCAAGGATAAATGGAAGTTTGGTTGTGTATTATTTCATGAAGTTTGTGTCTTTGAAATTGAAACATAATGGGTTTTCGTACTTCACTTTACATAATTCGTAAAACTGTTTTTTGCAGGGTGCAATCAATTGCAGCAGAAGAGCAATCAATTTGCACTACTTAAAAACTGAGATTTTTGTTTCTGTTTTAGTAAGCAATCGATTTGCAGCACAGAGCAATCGATTTTCACTGATTAAAAACGTGATTTTTGGCCTTTGGAATAGGGTGCAATCGATTTGCATGATAGTGCAATCGATTACACACTGTTTGACAGTATTTTTGAAAACTTGAAAACTCCAAAACTTTTGAACTGTAACTCAATTTGATGCACCGTTCGAAGCGTTGGAAAGCTAATGCGATGAAATATATTTATAAGGAGTAAAATGAAGGATAAGAAGGATAATTCTCATACCCAAGTTAGGATAGAGTTAGCTTTCCCGCGTTGAATCACCATGATGTTTTGTGGTGATGAAGTATGATGATGACATGACGATCTTATGATAATGCTTGGTTCATGATAATAATATTAATGATAATGATGATTTAGTATTATAGTATAACAATTTGTAGAAGTTTTATAATTAGAAGTAAGCATTTAGATAAGTAATTAACCGGTATAGTCGAGAATTGTCCGAATAATTATGGGCAATATTATGTTGTAGGCATATGGCCAATGTCGAATATGTTGTTGTTTATATGTTGTGATTGATAAGTTGATTAAGTTGTAGGATTATGCCATGGTTGTCAAATACATTTTTGTCGTTGAATATGTTGTGATTGATAAGTTGATTAAGTTGTAGGCCTATGGCCAGTGTTAAAACGAAGATGAGTACCTCTAATTATTGGTATAATGAGGATATAGGCTTATTCCTTTGTGACGGTGATTGTTGTTGTTGTATGTGATTGTTGCATTCATTGAGTCACATACATTTGCATTTTTAAGTTGGCCTCGATTGGCACCACGTTGGCCTAGATTGGCAAAATATAAAGTGGAAGACTTATTCCTTATGCCTCGAGATTACTGGCAAATGTTTTTAAGTTGGGAGTTCTGCTCCAATGGTACCACATGCATGTGCATTGTAATTGAGTCGCATTTGATGTTGCATCTTGAGTCGTGGTGAAGATAGATTTGTTGTTGCTTTATGTTGTTGACTTGTTGTGACAGGTATCACCTAAAGGTTGTGAGTTAGTCATTATGTCGTCTTGATGTTTTGTTGAGATTAAAGATGTTTGAAAGTTGTCAAGTGGTGATTTTATATGAACTGATTCTGATATATTAATTATCTTACATTCAATTATATAGTTCGATATCTCACTCCTTCTGTTTGAATGTTGCTCTCTGTTGGTAACATGCAGGTAATCAAGAAGGATAGTTGTTACCTCGTTAGTCCGAGTCGGTGTCGTCGCTCTGATACGTAGCACTCGGGGGGATGAACTCTTGATGTTTAGTTGTTGATTATTATTTCGGTTGCTGAATCTTTAAGTTGTTTACATGAAGTAATTGTTGTCTTGAATTTATTTTAGTTGAATACAGATGTTAAGTGAATTGAAGTTGAATATGTATATTCCACTGCTTATCAATAAAAAGTTGTTTAATTTTAAAGAATAAATCAAGTTATTATCGGTTCATCCGAGCTAAGTGTTATGTATCTATTTTATATGCGATTAAATGAAGTTTGTTTTTGAGTTCAAAATGTAGCATCCTATTTATGTTGAACTCTGATTTTATTATTATCCGCCGGGTAGAAATGGGGTGTTACAATAGGGGCATCCATGATGGCCTGGGACAGTAGACCGCGGGAGTCGTCTTTGTCGCTTCTTTCTGGGGAGTGAGAAGGGGACCGATAGTAGCGACAGTCTTTGTGTCGGTCTTGGTTACAAAGAGGATTCCTCGGTTGTGACTTCTCCTCTTCCTCGCCCTTGTTTCTTTTACGTTCAGGGGATCGTTGCTCTTTGCGCGGGGGTGTGTGACCGCACTTCTTGACAGCTCCGGGATGAGTCCTCTCTGATGTAGGACCTCACCCATTTTGGCAGCGAGAAGGGCTTCAAGAATTGTATCGTTAGTGTCTTCACGAGGGAGATCGGGAGTGGTCCTCATTCCGTCGAGGAGAAGGAGTTCAAGAATCGGGTCTTTAGTGCTTTTTGGGGGATCGGTGAGTCTGTTCCAACATCATCAGGCTCTCACCCTGTGTGAAGATCATGTAGTTCGTCTGGTTGATCGCCGCAAACAAGGCTCTAGTCATGGCGTCAGTGTTTTCAGAAATAGGGATCTCCTAATACGCGGATGGCTCGTAATTTTGCTGAGGATGGTGGGCATCGTCGCGTGGTTGCGAGCGGGTGGAGGAAAATGTGGTCATCTTGTCCCGGGGGTCTTGCTCGCGGGCGACAACATTGTTGTTGTTGCCAGCATTGGCGAAGTGAACGTTCTGGTCATTGTTGATAGCTTGGTTGGCCATGAAAACCAAAAGGTTGAAGATGTTGCTTTGGCCTTACGTGAATGAAAGACGGGGAAGACTTGTTCCCACAGACGGCGCCACTGATCGTACCTGATCATAAGTGATCGTCAAGGCCCACGTTCTTCAAGTTGAGCAGCGGTTGAATGTGAAATAGGGGTACCTGCAAGACACTATGAAGCCAAAGTGAGGTTCAGAGCGAGAGCAAGTAATGTAGGTGAGGTAGAATGAATGAATGAGTGGATATCTGACCCTCTCAAGTGAGAGGGTATTATAGCCCCCAGCGCTGCGTCAATATCCATGTAATGGACCAAGCGATTTGGGCCAAATAACGTGGATTGTCATGGTTTATGCGAGTAAAGGGATCCAACACGTGGCCCTCTCCCTGGTAAAGCGCACCGAAAATATAGGGACAATGAACCTGTTATTCTCGGAGGGCAGGTAGGAGTTGATGATGACTAGAGACACGTTCTTTAATGAGCACGTAGGAGAAATCTCCAACGACTATCAGTCTTGGACCCAAAACTATTGGATTACAACAAAGACGGTGGACTCGACCTTCCCCAACAATAGAGAAAGTGTCAGCCCAGCCAAAAACCTGTATTTTTAAAGCTTCTTTGACCCCATTTTTAAAATCTTTTTTTTTTTGAAAGTAGGACAAATTTTAAATAAAATCTTGAATTAAGCAACTTTATGTAAAAAAGAAAATTCAGAAAAAATAAATTTTATATAAATATTTAAAATTCAGAAAAAATCTTGCCTTAATAACTGATTTTAATGTGTGTATTTTTTAATAAGTGGTTTTAATGTGTGTATTTTTTATATAAATATTTTAATCTTTTATTATGTATTAATTTTTATATAAATATTTTAATCTTTTATGATGTATTAATTATTGTAATAAAATTGTATCATTTATATTATATTTTAACAAATAGTTTTTAGCTTTCAATCTTTTTTTTTAAAAATTAATAATTATCAAACAACTTTAATTTTAATTTTTAAAGCTTTCATTTTTAGCTTCAGCGTTAAGATAGCTTTTAAACTCAAAAAGAGCTAAGCTAAACACACCTTTAAACTACAATCCTAATAAAGATGCATTATTTAAGTATCCTTAATTATAAATAAAAGTATAATTTATTTAAATAAATGATTAGTTCAATTCATCTTTTAATATGGTTAATTCATAAAATTATATTAACTGTTAAGTTTGAATTTAAGTAATCATTTGCTCAATTGGTTTAACAATATTTTTGTATATAATTAATTCGATTCATGTCAAAATATAGTTAATTTACAAAATTGAATTTACCACAATTTTAAGAGTGAATTGAAGTAATCATCCCCTAAATTGATTTAACAATATTTAGTTGTTACAAATTCTAATATTTGGAATAGATTTACAAAAATAAGTGAATTACTAAAAACCTTTGTACAAATATATATCATATAGCAATTTACAAGAAAATAAAATAGAAAGAAATTTGAGTCCACATTATTAAGGAACTCAATTACACCTTTCATATATGTTACTATAGCTAGCTTTCATCATTCATCACTTGAATATTCTTCACACAATTTTTGGAGCTCGGTGCTGCAAATCGAGCGGAGAATGAACATGAAAAATGATCGAGGTCATTGATATAACCATCATCAAAATTCTGTAAATAAGAGTTAGGATCATATAGAAAGATAGGTGAAGATGATCTAAATATTCTTCTCTTCTTTTCTCTCTTGATCTTCCTCCATAGTGTTTTCAATCTTGCTATCTTGATTTTTCCCATAAATTCATTGACACATACAATAGGGTCATGGTCAATTCTCTCATAACTTGACAAAGTGTTTCTGTTTCTTGAACCTAGACAGTTGCAATTTTCAACATCCATAGTAGTAGTGTAAGGAACCAATGTGTTTGAAGTGAATTTACTAAAACTAAGATTAATGGCTTATTTATATAGTGATGGCATGAATCACCTTTTTTTTCTCTCTTTTTTTCAATATCATCATCACCACCTCATGAATGCACATACTTTAGGCTACATTGGACCAACAAAAAGAAAAGTAAAAAAGTTTGGATAATCCTGCTGTATTAAAAACTCCTTTTGATGTCAACATTTAAAGTTGTTACTATATTACTTATTTAAAGATTCACTGTGACTGTAATACTACTAGTCTACATGGGGACATTGTTTAATTGTAAAGTGGAGACACACAATACGAGCCTACGCCATATGAACTATTTATTTGGGAAAAATATAACAACGTAAAAATTACCATGGTTCTTCTAAATTTCGTGGTAATATTTCTAAGTTCAGACGCGAATATTTTTTTTTTTAATTAATAATTGTTAGAACATAATAACAGTTATTTAATTGACCGTGGTGATATATTGAAGCTTTCATGGGTTTAAATCTCAGTCATCTCAAATATTTTAACATTAATGCGCGTTTTTTATTTTATTTATTTTTTTAAAATAAAGAATAAAAGAAATATCACAATGGTTAGTTAGTTTAAGTGATGTGTTATATTTTTTTATTTAAAATTTTAAATGGCTAAGCGCTTGCGCTTCTTTATAAAATTTCATTATGCTACTGAATCTAAAATCGGATCAGATGACAGTCAATTTTATCTTTCTCAGACGAGTCAGAAAGTTATCCATCGATGTTATCCCCAATCATGGTAGGTAAGAAACTATAACTCCCCAATAGAGCAAAAACAACCAAAGTTTGGACCTTTTCTTTCCCAAACAGAAGTGAACACTCTCCAACAAAGTTTCCTCAGGGAACAAAAATCAATGTTCCCCAACGGAGTTTCCTCAAACAACAAATAGGAATCTTCAGCGGAAATAATTCTCAAAAGATTACGCATACTCTTCATCCTTAGCGACAATTAACGATTTATTTTCCCCAGACTAAGATGATGCTCAAATTTATGAATGCACTTCATTAACGTTGCACATCCATACATCATTTACCAAATGTCATAGCATATGCATACAAGACGCATATAGCACACTCTCATTTATTTTGAGAACATCATTATGCAATACATTTCATCCATCATGACATTGCATACAACTAACTCTTTACCTTTTCAAGAAAGATCAGTCAACAAATTTCATCAACTACATATATGACCTGACAGTCTTCTCGGAAGTTGCATCTGACGAAGGGCTATTTCATTATTTTCCTTAGAAGGTCATTCTCAAAATATATTTGCTGGTTCAATTTAAATCGATCAACGATTTATCCTATTTTTTTTCCCGGTAGACTTCTTTCTCTGGTTTAGCTAGATCGACCCCAAGATTTTGCTGGTTTGTTTCTCGTTAAAGATAATTCAAGACCTCTACTGGTTCAGTTTAAATCAATCAATGATTTATCCTGATTTGTTTTCTGGTAGACTTCTTTCTATGGTTCAACTAAATCAACTAGAAGATTTTACTGATTTGTTTTCCAGATAAAGATAATTCAGAACCTCTACTGGTTCAGCTTAAATCGATTAACGATTTATCTTGATTTATTTTCCGGTAGACTTCTTTCTCTGGTTCAGCTAAATCGACCCTAAGATTTCTCTGATTTGTCTCCAGTTAAAGATAGTTCAAGACCTCTGCTGGTTCAGTTTAAATCGATCAACAATTTATCCTGATTTGTTTTCCGGTAGACTTCTTTCTCTGATTCAGCTAAACTGACTCGAAGATTTTACTGATTTGTTTTCTAGATAAAGATAATTCGAGACCTCTGCTGGTTCAGTTTAAATCGATCAACGATTTATCCTGATTTATTTTTTGGTTGACTTCTTTCTCTGGTTCAGCTAAATCAACTCAAAGATTTTACTGATTTGTTTTCCAGATAAAGATAATTCAAGGCCTCTACTGGTTCAATTTAAATCGATCAATGATTTATCCTGATTTGTTTTCCGGTAGACTTCTTTCTCTGGTTCAGCTAAATCGACTCGAATATTTTACTGATTTGTTTTCCAAATAAATATAATTCAAGACCTCTGCTGGTTCAGTTTAAATCGATCAATGATTTATCCTGATTTGATTTTTGGTAGACTTCTTTCTCTAGTTCAGCTAAATCAACTCGAAGATTTTACTGATTTGTTTTCCAGTTAAAGATAATTCAAGACCTCTACTGGTTCAGTTTAAATCAATCTACGATTTATCGTGATTTGTTTTCCACTAAAGATAATTCAAGAACTCTACTGGTTCAAATTAAATCGATCAATGAGTTACCCTGATTCGTTTCCAGTAGACGCTTCCTCTGATTTAGTTAAAGTCGCCCGAAGATTTTATTCTGATATTTCTTCCGACGATTCTCTTTCATGTCTCTAAATGGAATCTAAGCCCATTCCCGTTACCAAAAGTGTTACCTTTTGCACAGGCGAGTGCAAATTTCTGGGCACTTAAGTGTTCAATCATCTTCTACCTTCAAGTCACGAATGACGAACATGCCAATCTAACTCTTCAGATTTAAGAAGATTGAAAAAGGGCAGATGTTATACCCCAAAATTTTCCCTCTCATTTTTCTCAAAATATTCTTTCAAGGCTCTTCAAATAATCAAAACACTCAAGGGTAGACTAGTCAAGATGCATCTCCTAAGCCAAAATCTTACAACTAGGGTTTGGAGTTTATTACAGAAATTTGGTTTACAAAGGTCTCAAATGGCTTCCATGGTTCTTCATAGGTCCTCAACAAGGTTCATGTCTAGTTTCAAGACCTACATCATAATTTTGCTCAATCAATGGTTCAAATGCTTGAAAGTCAATTGTATTGGTCAAAAAGTCAACTATGGTCAATATGTTGTCAAACTTCAAGATTTTGGGTCAACATCAACATTTCGAAGTGATATTCATCATTTGATCAAGGGTTGATCATGATTTCTCAAGGAAAGTCCTCAGATCATCAAAAGTCAAGAATTGCCAAATTAGTTTTTTCTTAGGAGAAATCAACTGAACTTTGACCAGGCATAACTTTCACATGCTTCATCAACTTTTCCCCAATCAAAGCTAATTTTGAAGAAAATTCAATTCTCTACAACTTGTTTTTTGTCTTCAAGTCCAAAAAATGCTTCATTTGGAAGATATGAGCTCATACATTACAGATCATTTTCAAAAAGTCAACAAAAGACATTTTTCGTCAAGACAACTTACATCAATATGATGTATTCAAAAGAAAAAATGATCAACATAGAAATTGTATAGGACATCTTTCTCTTTCCAAAAAGTCCCAGAACATCTCCAAAAGATGAAAATTGAGTAAGATATGAGGTTCACAAATTGGGAAATTTTCAAAGAAATACATGGAATCTTAATTGAGCAATTTGTGATTTTTGCTTATTGGGCTTAATATTTTGGACTTCAAACATGTCCATTACCATGCCAAGGACTCCTAAATTCACTCTTACCTTGCTTTTCATTTTTTCTTTATTTTATTCATATTTATTTTGTTTTTATTCAAATAAATACAAAATAAATTACATAAAATAATAGATGATGGGTTATGACATATGGGCTAATGGGTTGGGTCAATTTTACGCCTAATATTTCATGCAAAGGTCAGCAAAGAAGTCCAGGTTCAATGCATGTCAAGAATGGCAAGGATTTCACAAATTTGGAAACATTTTAATATGTTTGATTTTGTTTTGAAAAGGGCCTTAATGCCTTGATTCTTACCATATTTTCTTACTCTCCTCACTAAAAAATATATATAACACCATGCAAGCCAATAAGGACACAAAATCATTACCTTGAAAGAGCTCTCAAAATTCTCAAAATTTGTCCAAAGTTGTGAAATTCGAAAACAAGTTTTCAGCTTCTCTCACTCAAAACCAGTGACTCTCTCATCCTTCTAAGACCTCCAGGAAGTGATCCATACTATTACTCAACCTCCCACACGTCTCAAAACCTCCCCATATAATCCCTCCGATTTGGTAAAAATATGGTTTCAAATCTTTTTTGTTATGCAATTTAAATCATTTTTATGCATGCATTCTTATTATTGTTAATATTCTGAGCAAGTCTAACGTGTTACATGGATGTTTGGATGAAGAAATAGAGATTTTCCATGTCTAGAGAACAATTCAGATTTTGGTTCGAACCGGATGATGCAACCACGATCTGCTGAATCTAAGCCCGGATTCGAACTCAGGGGATAATTTTGTGTGGAATAGACCTTTTATCTGGATTTAAAACCCATAAAAATGCAAGTTTCGTTCTTGGTGTGGTCGGAGAAGACGACTGGAGTTTGACTCCGGTGTCTTTGAATTTCTTTGACTCCGGTTTGAGTGTGTGTGGCATAGTGAAACGACCCCATTGGCCCATTCAAATCTCAATGCGTGCGTTTTTTGTTGGAATGATTTCCTGAGCGATTTTCAAATATATTGTTATTTTGTTAATTAAACCAATGAATGAGCAGGTGATCTGGTGGTGAAGGATACGCGTGCAAGACAAAAATTCCTGGGTTCGATCCCAGGTTTTTGCATTTTGTATCTTTTCTTTTCCAACTTTTTCTTTTTTGCAGATTTTTGGGCTTTGTGGGTTTGGGCTTGGATCCAGCCACTTCCTTACCCCCCCCCCCCCCCCCCCCCCCCCGCCCCCCCCATTTATTTTTTTACGGCGCCTGAATTCTTGACTTGGGCCTAATGTTTAATTTGTCTCTCACCCCCCCCCCCCCCCCATTTTCTTTTTGCAACGGCTTATTAACATCTTTTTTATTCTTTTCTTTTCTTTAATAACTATTTTATTTTTTTTTAATAAAATCATAAAATCAAACAAAAAATTAGATCTAGGATTTAATTGTTTAACTTTATTTTTTATAAATAAAAATTAATTAATTAAAATTATTTTTTGAGTTTATTTTGCAATTAAATTTGGTTAGAATTAGATTTCCTTTTTAATTTAAGTAATTTTTCCTAAAATCATAAAAAAAGAATACATTATCTTTTATCACTTAGAAATTTTTTAGGTTTTTTACCTCTCCATCGTTCCATTTTTTTCTTTCTTCCCCCGCGCTCTTATTTAATTTCACTTTTTTCTTACTCTTTCATAATTATGTAACTGCAAAAGGATGTAATAGCTTTAAATTAGGACTTCCCGTTTATGTTTGTAATCCCCCCCCCCCCCCCCCCCCCGAAGCCATGTAATAGCATAGCTTTTAAATTCTGCACTTTCTTTTTCGTACTGATATTAACTGTTACATGAATGCTAATAGGATTGTATGATAAGAATAAAAGCAAACGCTAGCAAAACCTAACATCCGAAGATAAATAACTGAAACAAAACACACTCTCTCACACACACAACTCTAGGATACCTCCACTTGTTCCCTTTAGAATAAACAATCACAACTCTTGAATGTGAGATATTTTAGTGGAAACCCTTTGGTTTAAAGATCATAAGTCCCTCGATGACCCTTTTGATGTTTCCTTGGTATATGATCTTAAAGCCTTAGGGTGATCAATAAAGTATCTTGTAAGTTACTTTCGTGACTGTACGATGATCCTCACTTGTCCCTTAAACATCCAACGATAGGACTACCTACTGGCTAATAGTAGGAGAGCATTGTTTAAAGAAAAGAGGAAACGAACAAACCTTTCGAGTAGGTAGATAACTCCTAGTTGCTTTCTCAAACAAAACAATTTTCCACACATACACAAACTTTTTTTCAAAGACATGAAAACCCTTTGTATACGTTATCGCCAAAACGGGAAACATTACAAATTTCTCCGAACTTAGGCGTCTTTTCAAAATATCTTTAAAACACACTTACACAAAAATCATTTTCAAAAATGAACTAGAAATTATGAGTCCGTAGATAACTATGAATGAAAAGGGTGCTAACACCTTCCGTTTCGATAACCTACCCCCCTTACTCAGAAAATGATCTCCAAAGGTCTTTCCTGTTCTTCTCACCATTTCCTTTGTTGGATAAAAGAAAAGTCAGTGGCAACTCTTGCTAACCATAACAATTGCGATAAAACGAAAACCAGTAAAGTCAGTTCTCCCACCGTATTACAACCGTCCTTTCAAGTTTTCAGCCTACTGAGACGCTCTTTTTTGCCTAAGCCGCCCATTCAGGTTTTTAATTTAGCGAGCTATTTTTCTATTTCTTTAGGCGAAGTATTTCTTGACTGCGTCAGCAATAATGGGACATGGGAACTCCTCATAATCCATAGTTTTAAGAATCAATGCACCGGAAGAGAAAGCTTTCTTGATAACTTATGGGCCTTCATAATTGGGAGTCCACTTGCCCCTAGAATCAGTGTTAAAAGACATGATTTTTCTGAGCACGAGGTCGCCTTCTCTAAATTCACGAGGCTTAACCTTCTTATCAAAAGATTTTTTCATTCTTTTCTGATATAATTGACCATGACACAAGGTCGTCATTCTTTTTTCTTAAATAAAATTCAACTGGCCAAACCTGTTCTAGACCCATTCAACCTCTGACAACTTTGTTTCCATTATTACACGCAAAGAGGGAATCTCAACCTCGATTGGGAGTATTGCTTCCATACCATATACAAGAGAAAACGGGGTTTCCCCTGTTGAAGTGCGGACGGATGTACGATACCCATGCAAAGGAAAAGGGAGCATCCCATTCCAATCCTTATAGGTAACAACCATCTTCTGGATGATCTTTTTAATATTTTTATTAGCAGCTTCAACAACCCCATTCATCTTAGGTCTGTAAGGATATGAGTTGTGATGAACAATTTTGAATTCTTCACAAAGTTCTATCATTATCTTATTATTCAGATTTGAGCCGTTTTCAGTGATAATCCTGCTTGGCACACCATACTGACATATAAGATTCTTCTTGATAAAGCGCACTACCACCTGCTTGGTGATGTTAGCATAAGAAGATTCTTCTACCCATTTGGTAAAGTAGTCAATTGCCACCAAGATAAAACGATGACCATTTAATTCCTTGGGTTCAATCATTCCAATCATATCAATACCCCACATAGAAAAGGGCCACGGTGAAGAAATAACACCGAGAAACATTGGAGGCACATGAATCTTGTCAGCATAAATCTGACACTTATGGCACTTCTTCGCAAATTTGTAACAATCATATTCCATTGTCAGCCAATATTAACATTCCCTAAGTATCTTTTTTCCATTGAATGTACATTGGCATGGGTACCAAAGGAACCTTCATGGATCTCATGCATCAATATATCTTCTTCGTGTCTATCCACGCATCTGAGAAAGACCATGTCGTAATTTATTTTGTATAACACATCTTCGTTGAGGAAAAAGCTACCTGCCAATCTTCTTAATGTCTTTCTATCTTTATTCGACGCACCTAGCGGGTATTCTTGAGTCCATAGGAAGTTCTTGATATCATAATACCAAGGTTTATCAGCCGACGTACCCTTTGTAGAAAACACATGAGCGGGTCTATCAAGATGTCGAACAATGATCCGAGGTAAATTATTCCAAGTATTCACTAGATACATGGAAGCCAAGTTGGATAAGGCATCTGCCATCTAATTCTCATCTCTGGGAATATGGTGGAATTAAACTTTATTAAAGAAAGTTAATAATGGTCTATCATAATCTTTGTAGGGAATCAAGTCAACATGACGAGTATCCCATTATCCTTTAATCTTATTTATTACCAAAGTTGAATCGCCATATACATCTAGAATTTTGATTTTGAGATCTATAGCTTCTTCAAGACCCATAATACAAGCTTCATATTATGTCATGTTATTGGTGCAATCAAAGGTCAGCCTTGCAGTAAAAGGGATATGTAATCCATGGGGAGTGATAATCACAACACCAATTCCCTTCCCATAAGCATTTACATCTCCATCAAACATCATACCCCATCAGGATTCAGGATCAGGACATTCCTCAGGAAAAGGTTCATCATAATCATTTACTTTCAAATACATTACATCCTTATCTTGGAAATAATATTTAACAGACTTATAATCATCAACTGGTTGGTGAGAAAGATAATCCTCCAACACACTATTTTTTATATCCTTCTGAGTATGATATTTAATATCATATTCAGACAATAGCAACTGCTGTTGTATCCTAATTTTTCCCCCTAACATTCCCCTATCATATCATATCAACTCAATGCAACAAGATCACATTAGTGTTGATTCTTCTTCTTTTTCTATCTTCTATCTTTAAGTTTGCTCTTGAGGAATTTCCAAGCACCTTTGTTGTGTATTTTGTATATGTGTTGTTGACTAACTTCTAATTTAAATACAAAAAATATTTGTCTTTGAATATTTGTGTTTTGTAGGTACCGAGTCAAAGAATCTTACAAATAAGGTTTTCTAGTATTATTTTCTAAAATCTCTATTTTCAAATAAAAATAATTAAAAATTTTCATTTTTTTCACTAAACAATCGATTGCACAAAGTGCATTTTACGCAATTTTTGAAAAAAAACACTAATGCAATCGATTGCTCCCAGAGTGCAATCGATTGCACAGAGTGAAATTTTGTTTTTCTTATTTTAACATGGTGCAATCAATTGATGTAATAGTGTAATTGAATGTCACAGCAAAATTTCACATTTTTTTGGAAAAAAGCACTGATGCAATCGATTGCATCAACAATGCATTTGATTGTAACAGAACAAAAATGCATTTTCTTCCTTGTTTTGAGGTTGTTTTGATCCATCTCTCTTTTTTTACTCACTCCTTTTGATTGTTGATTTGGATTACAATTTTAAATGTCCAATTTCTCTTTAAATTCAATGGAATTTGGGTGTAGATGAAGTTGGATAAATTTTCATTAATTCAAATCTATCAAA
The DNA here is from genome assembly GCA_948472305.1 of Vicia faba. Classification (NCBI taxonomy): domain Eukaryota; kingdom Viridiplantae; phylum Streptophyta; class Magnoliopsida; order Fabales; family Fabaceae; genus Vicia; species Vicia faba. The sequence continues at coordinate 1,633,253,420 of OX451737.1, forward strand.
GACTGAATTATTCAATTCATTTTTGGTGCTTTGGATTAATGATATGTTTAGTACTTTAATCCATCTAGATGAGTGATTGAATTTAAAGATGAAAATAAATTTGAGGTAGTGATCCAAATTAGCTTATCATTCCCCTCCCTCTTCATCATATCCCTTTATTTTTATTTGTGCTACATGTTATGGGATGATGATATCTATATCATTTATCCAAACATGAAGCACATAGATTTCTATTGACCGGTCTCAAAATAGGTGCGACTTCTACATAAGTCCACTTACGATTTCTTAACATAGCGCTAAATTTTGTCCCGATTCGAGAAAATGATCATTTGTGGCCCAAACCTATGTTTGCAAGCCCAAGTATGTTAATTTTAACCCTTTGATCCAATAACCTTGAGATTCGTTGTTAGGAGGCTTTGGTTCTACCAATCCTCCAATTGATCTTCATAAATTTTGGTCAATACAGATCACTTAAACATCGTTGATCATTAAATGTTACCTTGAGGTTTCTTAAATGCATGATATACTTGACAAAAAGCAAATGCAACTTGTTGTTGAGAGGATTTGGTTCTACCAATCCTCCAATGAGTTCCAAATGCAAGTTTCAAGATGGTCATCCAACTAACCATTAACTTCTATCAATTGACTTTATTTTATGCTTTTATCTTATGCCCTTTACTTTATGTACCATTTACTTTAGCATTTACATTTCATGCTATTTTCATCTTTTCTCACTTGAGCATTTACTTTTATGTCATTTTTATTTTTCTCACTTGAGCTTTCTCTTTTCTTTTGAAGATACTTAATAATCATCATGAACCATAAAAAACTTTAATTATACTTGGACTATTTGGTTACTATCCTTGGCATTATGGAGTATTGGACTTCTTGGACTTAGGATTAGAGACATTGGCCTATGTGGGAGACCTTGTGACCTTAATTGATATTTTGTCTGGAGCTCTTGAGGTTTACCTTAAGATATTGGGTTGTTTGTTTGTTTTGTGTGCAGGTTATTGTGATTACACACTTTGTCTGTAATATGGAATTCATCTGTATACAGCCGTTACTCTGTCCAATTTTTTTCAAAGACTTAATACACTTGAAGTTTGGTCTTCTAAAGAGGTTTAGTATCCTTGTTCGGTTTCAATCCAAAGAATGGGAATTCTATCTTGACTCATAATGTTAAGTGTTGGCTTCTTGTTGGTTAGATGGTTCTCCTCCTTAGCTTTTACCTTATGCTTTAGAATAGTCCCTTCACCTCCTCCCATCTTCTTTAATTTCAAAAATCGTCTCCCTCCTTTTGAAAACTCTTCTTGTTTTTAAAATTGAACCACATTCATAATAAAATTGGACTTAGGTCCATGCATTTTCAAAACATTTTCATAGATAAACTTCAATCAACATAATAATACCTTGACATTTTTGTGAGAAGACTAAAAGTCAATCAATCTCATTCAAACCATTTTGCCTTTTTGGCTCTTATCTTTAAAAAAATTCTCAAAAGATTAGATTCTTGTCAATCCTTGTAGTGATACAAACAACTATACTTGTACAATATATAGTGAAGTGAGATATTTTCCACTTGGGTGTTGAGTGAGGCATTGTTGATTTTAAAATCCAAGCCATATCCTCCACTTTGAGATGATTCAAATTCTCCTTTCTCATGATTGTGGGTAGTAAGTATGTTTTCCACACGGACAATGACGATGGTGTCTTATCTCATAAAATTAACCAACACACTTTTGTTTTAAATTTTTTAAAGGTGAACTACGAGTACCTTGATCCCTTATTGCACGAAAGGTTGTACATAGGCACTAAAGGTTTGCAACCTCGGCTGGTGCAAAAATCATAAAAAATATTTCTTTTCTCATCTCCGCCATCTATTTTACATACAACATTTTATAGCCAAAATATACAGATTTTACAAAAAGGTTCTTGCGGATTACCGTAGATGTTTAGGGTGCTAATACCTTCTATTTGCATAACCAACCCCCTTACCTTGAATCTTTCCCCCCTTTTTTGGGTTATTCGCTGTTTTCCCTTTCTTTTGGAAACAATAAAGCATGGTGGAAATTTTATTTTGATATGTACGAATCTAGTCAATCCAATGGCTTAGTCTTTAACATTTCTACTGCTATAACTGCCAACGGGTAATTCTTCCAATAAGAGCAGGCTTTTCAAAAATATGCTTAATTGGATCCATTTTGAAAATCAACCAATTAGTATGATTCAACATATATTTCTGCAATCATTTTGCCGCCTAGGCCAAAGCACAACACATTTTTTCCAGTATCAAATACCATGACTCACAGTCACTAAACTTCTTGTTGAGATAATAAATGGCATATTATTTTCTTCCCGTTTCTTCTTGTTGTCCAAAAAAACAACCCATAGAAGTATCTAACACAGTTAGATACATAACCAATGGTCTTCCTTCAAAAGGAGGGAGAAAGATAGGCGGTTTAAGCATATACTCTTCAATGCTTTCAAATTCCCTTTGAAAATCGTCCGTCCACATACAACCTTGATCTTTTTTTAACAGCTTGAAGATCAGTTCACATGTCGCAGTCATATGGGAAATAAATCTTGAAATGTAATTCAAACGTCCAAGGAAGCCTCAAACTTGCTTTTCAGTTCTTGGTCCAGACATTTCTTGAATTTCCTTAACTTTATCAGGATGAACTTCAATTCCTTTTTGGCTGACAATGAAACCTAACAATTTTCCTGAACGAACACCAAAAGTACACTTATTTGGGTTCAAGCGGAGACGATACTTTCTCAAACTCTAAAACAATTTCAACAAATCTTCTATATGCCCTTTCTCGGTCTGAGATTTGGTGATCATATCATCATCATATACTTCAATTTCCTTATGTATCAGATCATGGAATACGGTAGTCATAGCCCACTAGTACGTTGCACCAATGTTCTTCAACCTGAAGGGCATCACTCTGTAACAGAATGTTCCCCTGGGTGTGATAAACGTCATTTTTTCCATGTCCTCAGGAGCCATTCTAATTTGATTGTATCCGGAAAATCCGTCCATGAACGAAAAATACTTTGAATTTTGTTGTACTGTCAACCAACATATCAATATGTGATAATGAAAAGTCATCTTTCAGAATTTATTTATTTAAATCTCTATAATCAATGCACATGCGGACTTTTCCGTCTTTTTTCGATACTAGAATAATATTGGCACTCCACTGAGGGTACACATATGTAACAAGAAAACCAACATCAATCCGCTTTAAAACCACTTCTTTAATCTTCACTTCCATGTCAGAATGAGTTCTTCGTAACTTTTGTTTAATTTGCGGACATTCTGGCTTTAGCGGCAAATAATGTTCCATAATATCGGTATCCAAACCAGGCATGTCTTGATAACACTAAGCAAAGAAATCCATATAATCTTACAACAATTCAATCAACATGATATTGACATCAGGATGAAGTAGTGCTCCAATCTTGACTTCCTTTGGATCTTCCTCTGAACCCAAGTTAATTGTCTCCAACGACTCTTTATATGGCTGAATGACATTTTCCTCGTGCTCAAGCAACCGCGAAACCTCTTCTTGGATTTCGTCATATTCTTCTTCCTCAGCCACATACACAGGATATTTAAAGTTCGGAGATGATGTAGGTTCATTACATTCAACGGGTTTTTTTGGTTAATCTGCACATGTGATTTATGATTGATTTTAGAAACTGAAACATGTAACAAGCGATTATGCAGATTTACTTATAGTTATCATTTATTTTGAAAGGGTATTTTTTTGTTACCATTTTCCAAGAAAAATAAGAAAATAAAGACATAATTTTGGAATAAAAAAAACTTTTATTAATGATTTTAAAAATCAAAACAACAGATATGCCCATACCACATCATTACTTCCACCTTGGGCAGACTGAAAGATTTTCGAAAAGACTAAGAAAAAAATTACTTTGAAATATGAATGCAAGAAGGAACATCAACAGTGATCCAATTTTGGACTCTAATCTGTGTGTTACAAAGTTTGGCATTTCTTGCTCTGATTCATCTTCAAGAATAACATTGATCTTTGGAGTAGTCGGATGAAGATACCCAACACTGTGAAAGATGTCTTGATACTTACTTAAAGAAGACTTTGGCTTCACAACTTCCTTTTTCAAGGAGAAACCCAAGCCGGTCCATTCTTGTTCACAGGAGGATTAATAACTTACCCCCACACCTTGCTAGGGCCTTTCTGAACTACATATTGTGCATCCTTAAATGAGGCGATATAATATTCATTCTTCCTTATATTGTCTATAAGTAAAGCTTGGAACTGAGTTCCAACAGCAGCTTCATCAGCTTCCACAATGCTGAAGGAGGACAAATGAGATATCAACAGAGCTTGCTCACCGTTCACAATGACCACCTTTCCTTCAAGAACAAATTTCAGCTTCTGGTGCAAGCTTGAAGTAACAACCCCAGCTTCATGGATCCATGGTTTTCCCAATAAACAGCTATAGGCGGGGACAATATCCATAACCTGGAAAGTAATTTGGAATAACCGTGGTCCTATGTGAAATAGAAAACTACCTCTCCAACGACATACTTCCTCGAACCATCCAATGCTTTCACTATGATTCCATTTAGGCACATGGGAGCCCCCTGGTACTTAAGCTTCATAAGTGTACTTCTTGGTATGAAATTCAAAGTAGACCCATTATCAATAAGCACATTAGATAACAAGTCATTCTTACAATTCATGGAAATATGGAGAGCCAGGTTATGGTTTCTTCCTTAATCAGGCAACTCGTCATCATAAAAGCTCAGATTATTACAAGATGTAATATTCCCCATAACACTACTGAACTAATCCAGAGACATGTCACTCTCATCAGAGATTCCTGATGAGAAGAAGAGTTCATTAGCAAGGCTAAAATGGAAATTTTGGACAGAGTTTACAACAATTTATCCACAATCTTGTAATCATTTATCTTGATGATTTTCAACAGATCATCAACATCCCTTTCCAAAGTGGCGCCACTAGATTCTCCCACTACTTTCTTAGGTCCAACATTCTCAAACATCTTCTTTCCAGAATCAACATCTCCTTGAAAAGCAGGGGCAAAGACTCGACCACTGCGAGTTACCCGACTAGTTTCAACAATATTCTCAACATAGGACAAAGGCTGAATAGGAAATTTTACACCATCTTCCAGGATAGTTTCATTGTATTTATAAGGCACAACTTTATCTGATTTATATGGAACATGACCAGATAGAAAAATAACTTCAGAAGCGACAACAAGTTTATTGTGGTATTCAATATCTACAGGAGTGGGAACACCAAAACACGACACAATGAAATTCATCCTACTTCAGGATATTTAGGAATCACAGAATCGTTATCTGAGAACATGTCTTCTTAAGAAGGAAAGAATTCATCAGTCGAGACATATTCATCGTCGGACATGGCCTCAATAGAGTAATCTTCAATCATATTAACTTTATTGTAATCATCTCTATTTCCCGTGACTTTGATAGTACCATCATCTAACAATAACTGAACACCTCTTCTTACCACTGAACAACCTCGGGAATCCCTACAGCACACTCGACAAGATCCATAATAAAAACATCAAGAAGATCATATAAAAAATGACAGTGACCTACAAGGACTGGCATGCGATGTTACCATTTTCTATCCATGGTTACCGTACCACGGCGCGCACATCAACAAGGGAAACTCCTTTCTCCTTAGTATACGGCATGGAAGTTGTCCTACCAATTAAAGTCCAAATACCCTCCATGAGAATCATAAAGGATGTGGGGCTGAGGGAAGATGAATGGATTCAAACTCGACTTGACCAGTTGAACTTGATTGATGAGAAGAGGCTTACAGTTGTCTGCCATGGTTATATTTACCAAAAACGTATGATCAAAGCTTTTAACAAGAAGGTCAGACGTCAGGTATATCAGGTTGGTGACTTGGTAATCAAATGTATCATACTACCACAAGGTGATCCCAGGGGCAAATGGACTCCTACATTCGAAGGACCATTCGTGATTCAAAACATATTTACCAGTGGGGCAATGATCTTAACCATTATGGATGGCGACGACCTTCTGCATCCTGTAAACGCGAACATAGTTAAAAGATACTACGCATGAACAAAAACCCGCTAGGTCGACTAGCCTAGGCAAAAATTAGGGCATCCTGGCAAACCAAAAGGTTTCGGGCAAAAATTAGGGATAAATACAAAAAAATATGTACACCCAGCAAGCTGAAAACCTGAAAAGGTGGCTTGGGCAAAAAAAGGTATCCCTATGGACTGAAAACCCGGAAGGGCAGTCCAGGCAAAAGTTAGGGATTTAAAGCGTATGACTATGTCCCGTTGAATCACCTTACAACCACTCTCCAGCATCAATCGTCAAACTCGAATGGTTCTAATCAATCCAATCAGCTTCAGACAAAGCAGAAAGTGGATGAGACAATGATTGACATGAAGGCTATAGCAGAATGGGAACCCCATGGGATTATTTCACATAGCTATCTTTTCTTTGTATCAGTTTTACGAAGAGATTCTCTTACTAGGATTATCGTCTCTTTATACAAAAACACTTATTCAAGTTAATACAAAAAACATTCCTTTAAAAGTGCAAAACTATCTGTTCTTCTTTTACTTTCCTATTTTGTATACAAAAACGTCCATTTTTTTTGAACATATGCATTTGAACGTAATTACTATTTATAATTTAACGCATAAAAGGGGAAACTGAACAGAAAGACAATTACTAATGGATTTAAGAAACAGAGTAACATCTATGAGCTATTCCACAAAACCCCCGCAGGTACTATCTCCAACAGAGCAGAAGCAAGAACATACTATTACAGGATCATTGTCATATCCACAGCAGGTAGCCTAATGGTGCCTTTTGCCTGCATATCCCCGACGGAGCAAAACTCCCAGTTTCCATCTCAAAGATTCCCCAGCAGAATTTCATGAAGTCCACAGGCAATGCACGACATTTATCTTCCCCATCAAAGTTTATTTCTCTAATTATGGAAACCCATCCTTCAACACTTCAACTTCAACAAAATTTGAAGACTTACACCCCTCATTCCCAGCGGTAGTCAGGGAATTATTTTACACAATCCGACAACACTACAGCAGAACAGCTTACCCAATCAATGACACAAATGCGTATATCGCAATCTCATTGCACTATGCATTTCATCCATCATGGCATCACATACAACTAACTTTTTACCTTTTTCAGGAAATATCAATCAACAGAAAATTATTATCATAATTTTCAACAAGACATGGAAAATATCTATTAACAAATCAATTGTAGATAAATTCCCGAAACAAGATGGGGTAACTATCTACATGACAATCACTTCCTCTAGACCACTGTCGATTCAGTTTAAACCTCTCAACGGTTTATCCTGATTCTTTCCCGCAGATATCTTCTCTAGTTCAGATTAAGTCGCTCCAAGATTTACTCTGATTCTTTCCAGACCCTGCTGGTTCAGCTTAAACCTCTCAACAATTTATCCTGATTCTTTCCCGCAGACATCTTCTCTGGTTCAGATTAAGTTGCTCTAAGATTTATTCTGATTCTTTTCCAGACCCCTGTTGGTTCAGCTTAAACCTCTTAACCATTTATTCCGATTCTTTCCCATAGACATATTCTTTGGTTCAAATTAAGTTGCTCCAAGATTTATTGTGATTCTTTTCTAGACCTCTGCTGGTTCAGCTTAAACTTCTCAACGGTTTATCCCGATTCTTTCTCGCAGACATCTTCTCTGGTTCAGATTAAGTCACTCCAACATTTAATCTGATCCTTTTCCAGACCCCTGCTAGTTCAGTTTAAATCTCTCAACGGTTTATCCGGATTCTTTCCTGCAAACATCTTCTCTGGTTCAGATAAGTCGCTCTAAGGCTTGTTCTGATTCTTCTCTATACCACTATCGGTTCAGTTTAAATCTCTCAATGGTTTATCCTGATTCTTTCCTGCTGACATCTTTTCTAATTCAGATAAATCGTTCCAAGATTTATTCTGATTCTTTTCATGACCGATGCTGGTTCAGTTTAAATCTCTCAACGGTTTATCCTGAGTCTTCCCCAGTAGACACTTTCTCTGGTTAAGATAAATCACTCCAAGATTTGTCCTAATTCTTCCTAGTTTAAGATTATTCAAGATTTCTGCCGGGTTTAGTTCTAAATCGACTTAAGGTTTTTTCTGATTCTTGCCTCAGATGAAGTCAAGCTTAGACTTAGTCTAATTTGTGTCAACAATCACCTGTGGATGGCATCTATAAGCCCATCTCCGACAACTCTCCATCATTTGTCCAAATGACATCCTTTAAGCCCATTCCTTACACCTCAACCACAGTATCATCAAGTGCAAATTTATGGGCACTCAAGTGTTCAATCATCTTCTACCATCAAGTCACAATGGCAGATTCACCAATCTAACTCTTCAGGTTTAAGAATATTGAACAGCGGCAGCTGTTGTACCCCAAAATTTTCCCTCTCATTTTTCAAAGGATCATCCTAGACCCTCAGGGTTGCTCCTATCAAATTTCAAGTCTTGGATTACAATTTTTCAAGAAAGTCTTTCACAAGGGCAAAATGGTCAAAAGCACATTAAAAAGTCAAACTCTGACTTCTTGATCAAAATCAAGTTCCAACAATCATATTCCATCAAGAAAAGAAGGTAGTTCATTAAGAAATCTAAAATCATAAATTGCCTTGAAAAATCAAATTTCTAAACATTTAGAAAATTTTCTAAGTGTTAAGAGAATATGATACTTCAGAACTTCTGGGCCAACCTTCACGCGAGTGCAATTAGAATTTGCAAACACGGTTCAAAACATGATGCTTCAATTAGAACACATAGAAGTAATGTTTTTCGGTTAGAACATGACTCCTCAGTATATGGAGGTTACATTTTGGATCTCCTGCGATCAGAACATCACCAAACCCCAAAACCTCGTTTAAGCAGCCTGCTGCCTTGCTGTAGCACAATCCTGCAAGCAGCTGCTGATCCAGGCCACGCCTACACTTTCTCAAACCCCATAATTGCACCAAACTAGCATACAAAAGTTGTTATTAAAAAGCAATGGAATAGTATGCCAAAAGGGTTTAAATCCCATTTGTCCCCCCCCCCTAAAACCACAACAAACTCACATATAAATAAGTTGCTCAATCACACTTTCAAGGGTCTGGCTTTTGAAAAGAGAGAATCATCAAGGAGAGAAAAGAAAACAGTAAAACCTTCGCAAATCCAGAATTCCCAAACAAAACCAAAACCTTTGTTCTTCCCTTTGGATTAAAGAACATAGCATTTTCTTGTTCCGTCTCAGAACATCTGAAGGTAGCAACCCAAGTTTCAAACACACGTTCTAGATTCAAGGTAAGTCATTCTGACATTGAATCTTTTCATTCATAATATCATTAAATATGTAAATATCATAGTATTGATGCTGTCCATATCATTGCATAAGTAGAAAAAGAAAAAATTATGGATCAAAACTTCTTGAAAAAAGATAGGCTCAAAATTAGGATTAGAACTTCTATTAACTTATATGCTTTTATCTTTCTGATTTTGATGTTGTTAAGAACTGGATAAGTTGCTGATTAGCTGATTAATGTAAGGAAGGAGTTGAAGCGTAACATAAGTTTTGGGTTTTTCTTTCTCATTGTTTTAGCATAACACAGAACTTCTGAGTTCTCCTCACTATTTTAACATACACGGAACTTCTAGATTTTTTCTCACTATTTTAATGCACACAGAACTTCTGATTTTCACTCACAATCTAACACACACAGAACTTCTAATTTTCACTCTGTCTAACCCAACACAGAACTTCTGACTTTTTGCTCACTGTTTAACACAACACAGAAATTTTGATTCTTTCCCACTACCTAAACACAACCCAGAACTTCTAATTTTGCCCTCTAACGCTTCTTTCAGGATTCCAATGACATCAACATAAAACTTCTAATCACCTCTAACGTTTCTTGCTGAACCACAACGCACCTGACATCGGAAATTTTGGTCCTCTTTATATTGCTTTCCTAAACATGCTGATCCTATTTCTCTTTATTTTTCCTTTTTTATTTTATTTTATTATTAGTACTATTTTTATTAATATAAAAAAAGGACACAAAAATATTTTATTTTTATTAACTAATTATTTCCCTTTTTTCTTCTAATTCATTAGGACAAAAATCATTTTCAAAACAAGTATTTTTTTTCATATTGTACAATTCAATATGGTTGTAATAGATAAATAGGATTTAAATTCTTGCAAATCCCCATTTGTAATTTTGTATCCCCATCCCATAATGATGTAATAGCGTAGGACTTTACATTTCCGCAAATTTACCGCTTTCAAATATAGGTACTAGTAATTAGGATTTGTATGGTAAGACATAAAATCAACAAATAGACAACCCTAATCAAGACTAAATGCATGTAAACCAAACACATCGTTCACACTTGCACCCTTAGGGTAATCCTGCTTTGTTGCCTTTCTGAAAATAGTCATGTCCCTCGAATATGGGTGTTTTAGCAAAGACCCTCGATAAAATATCGTAGTCCCTCGATGACCCTCAATGTTGCCTTCGGTAAATGATCTAGTCCCTAAACGATATTGCTAAAACATCTCATAGGTTACCTACGATGACTATACAAAACGTATCATGCCCGTCCCTTCACATCCAACGATGGGGCTTCTTACCAAATAAATGGTAAGATAGCAACAGCTAAAGGAGGAGGAAAATAACATTTAAGACCTTTTTAGTAGGTAGGTTACTCCTAGTTGCTCGCTTGCTCACAACAAAATATTTTATACACCAACACTTCACTTTGAAACATTTTCCAAAAGATAAAACACTTTGTACGCGTTCTTATAGAGATCAGAACCATTACAAAGACATTCTTTTAAAAAACACTTTCAAAACCCACAACACAAGCACATTTTCAAACAAAAGTAAGTGATCTAGCAAGCAACTAAAAGCCCGTAGATAACTACGGATAAAAAGGGTGCTAATACCTTCCCTTTTCATAACCTACCCCCCGAATTCAAGGAAATGTCTCGAAAGGTATTTCCTGTTCTTTTCAACCTTTCCTTATTGGATAAAAGAAAAGTCGATGGAGACTCTTGCTAACCGCAATAATTGCGACCAAACGCAAAACACCCAAGTCAGTCCTCCCACCGCATTACAATGGTAGAGTAGTTGAGATTCTAGTACCGATCATGTTGTAAAGTATTTAATGATTGGCATGTGTGTAATAGATTTGAATCGTGTTGAGTTATTGAGTTATCAGGAAAGTAGTGGTCAAAGTGTTGCCAAATGCGACTTGGGAATCAGAAGGTTGGATGCTAAATTTGCATTAAGAGTGGTGGTTTCGAGTAGATTTTCGAGGAGGAAAATATTCTAAGTGGGGGAGAGTTGTAACGCCCCGATATTTAATTATTTATTTAATTAAATATTGTTTTAAATATTTTATAATAATTCAAATTTTTATCGTCGAAGTCGGAATTATTTTATTTAGTGGCATGATAAATAATCGGATTTAATTTGGTAGAATTAGGTTGAGGCATTATTTTTTTATTATTTATCTTAATTATGATATTCGGCTTAAATTGTAGTATTGTGAAGTAATAAGGGGGTATGTCACTTAGGCCCATTTAGATTTATTATGAGATAAGTAAAATAATACCAATATATTAGAAATAAAATTAGAGGAGAAAGAGAAGAGATTGTTATCAAGAAAAGAGAAGAAAAAAAAAAGAGAAAGAGGAATAGGGTTTTCAGAGGAGAACAAGAACAAGAGGAAATTGCTACTAGTGCCAAATTCCCAGAAATTCCATTGAAGTTTCTTAGAGCTGTATTCAATCCAAGGTAAGGGTGGGATTCTTGCTCTATAATTGGGTATATGATAAATGATATGTGGGGTTGGTTATATGAAATTGACTATAATCGATGAATTGATGCTTTGAATTGTGTGGTAATTGATGTATGTTGATAGCAATGATAAATGGATGTTTGGTTGTGTATTATTTCATGAAGTTTGTGACTTTGAAATTGAAACATAATGGGTTTTCGTACTTCACTTTACATAATTCGTAAAACTATTTTTCACAGGGTGCAATCAATTAAAGCAGAAGAGCAATTGATTTGTACTGCTTAAAAACTGGGATTTTTGCTTCTGTTTCAGGAAGCAATCGATTTGCAGCACAGAGCAATTGATTTTCACTACTTAAAAACTTGATTTTTGGCCTCTGGAATAGGGTGTAATCGATTTGCATGATAGTGCAACCGATTACACACTGTTCGACAGCGCCGTTCATAGCATTGGAAAGCTAATCTGATGAACTATATTTATAAGGAGTAAAATGAAGGATAATAAGGATAATTCTAGTACCCAAGTTAGGATAGAGTTAGCTTTCCAGCGTTGAATCACCATGATGTTTTGTGGTGATGAAGTATGATGATGACATGACGATCTTATGATAATGCTTGGTTCATAATAATAATATTAATGATAATGATGATGTAGTATTATAGTTTAACAATTTTTAGAATTTTTGTAATTTGAAATAAGCATTTAGATAAGTAATTAACCGGTATAGTCGAGAATTGTCCGAATAATTATGGGCAATATTATGTTGTAGGCCTATGGCCAATGTCGAATATGTTGTTGTTTATATGTTGTGATTGATAAGTTGATTAAGTTGTAGGCTTATGCCAACATTGTCAAATACATTTTTGTTGTTGAATATGTTGTGATTGATAAGTTGATTAATTTGTAGGCCTATGGCCAGTGTTAAAACGACGATGAGTACCTCTAATTATTGGTATAGTGACGATATGCTTATGCCTCTGTGATAGTGATTGTTGTATTCATTGAGTCACATACATTTGCATTATTAAGATGGCCTGGATTGGCACCACGTTGGCCTAGATTGGCAAAATATTAAGTTGAAGGCTTATTCCTTATGCCTCGAGATTACTGGCAAATGTTTTTAAGTTGGGAGTTCTGCGCCAATGGTACCACATGCATGTGCATTGTAATTGAGTCGCATTTGATGTTGCATCTTGATTCGTGGTGAAGATATATTTTTTGTTGCTTTATGTTGTTGACTTGTTGTGACAGGTATCACCTAAAGGTTGTGAATTAGTCGTTATGTCGTCTTGAAGTTTTGTTGAGATTAAAAATGTTTGAAAGTTGTGAAGTGGTGATTTTATATGAACTGATTCTGATATATTAATTATCTTACATTCAATTATATAGTTCGATATCTCACTCCATCTGTTTGAATGTTTCCCTCTGTTGGTAACGTGCAGGTAATCAAGAAGGATAGTTGTTACCTCGTTAGTTCGAGTCGGTGTCGTCGCTCTGATACGTAGCACTCCGGGGGATGAACGCTTGATGTTTAGTTGTTGATTATTATTTCTATTGCTGAATCTTTAAGTTGTTTACATGAAGTAATTGTTGTCTTGAAGTTATTTTAGTTGAATACAGATGTTAAGTGAATTGAAGTTGAATATGTATATTCCACTGCTTATCAATAAAAAGTTGTTTGATTTTAAAGAATAAATCGAGATTTTATCAGTTCATCCGAGCTAAGTGTTATGTATCTATTTTATATGAGATTAAATGAAGTTTGTTTTTAAGTTCAAAATGTAGCATCCTATTTATGTTGAACTCTGATTTTATTATTATCCGCCGGGTAGAAATGGGGTGTTACAATAGGGGCATCCATGATGGCCTGGGACAGCAGACCGCGGGAGTCGTCTTCGTCGCTTCTTTCTGGGGAGCGAGATGGGGACCAATAGTAGCAACGATCTTTGTGTCGCTCTTGGTCACAAAGAGGATTCCTCGGTTGTGACTTTTTCTCTTCCTCGCCCCTGTTTCTTTTAAGTTCAGGGGATCGTTTCTCTTTACACGAGGGTGTGTGACCGCACTTCTTGACAGCTTCGGGTTGGGTCCTCCCAATGTAGGATCTCACTAAGTTCGGCAGCGAGAAGGGCTTCGAGAATCGTATCGTTAGTGTCTTCACGGGGGAGATCTGGAGTGGTCCTCATTCCGTCATTGAGAAGGAGTTCAAGAATCAGGTCTTTAGTGCTTTTTAGGGGATGGACGAGTCTGTTCCAGCATCATCAGGCTCTCACCTTGTGTGAAGATCATGTAGTTCGTCTGGTTGATCGCTGCAAACAAGGCTCTGGTCCTGGCGTCCGTGTTTTCTGCTGAGGATGGTGGGCGTCGTCGCGTGATTGCGAGCGGGTGGAGGAAGATGTGGTCATCCTGTCCCGGGGGTCTTGCTCGGGAGAGACAACGTTGTTGTTGTTGCCAGCGTCAGAGAAGTGAACGTTCTGGTCATTGTTGATAGCTTGGTCGGCCATGACAACCAGAAGGTTGAAGATGTTGCTTTGGCCTTACGTGAATGAAAGACGGGGAAGCCTTGTTCCCACAGACGACACCATTGATCGTACCTGATCATAAGTGATCGTCAAGGCCCACGATCTTCAAGTTGAGCAGCGGTTGAATGTGAAATGGGGGTACCTGCAAGACACTATGAAGCCAAAGTGAGTTTCAGAGCGAGAGCAAGTAATGTAGGTGAGGTAGAATGAATGAATGAATAGATATCTGACCCTCTCAAGTGAGAGGGTATTATAGCCCCCAGCGCTGGGCCAATATCCATGTAATGGGCCAAGCGATTTGGGCCAAATAACATGGATTATCATGGTTTATGCGAGTAAAGGGATCCAGCACGTGCCCCCCTCCCTGGTGAAGCGCACCGAGAATGTAGGAACAATGGACCCGTTATTCTCGGAGGACAGGTAAGGGTTGATGATGACTAGAGACACGTTCTTTAATGAGCACATAGGAGAAATCTCTAACAACTATCAGTCTTGAATCTAAAACTATTGGATTACAACAAAGACGATGGACTGAACCTTCCCCAACAATAGAGAAAGTGTCGGCCCAGCCAAAAACCTGTATGTTTAAAGCTTCTTTGACACCATTTTTAAAAACTTTTTATTTTTTTTGAAAGTAGGACAAATTTTAAAAAACCTCTTGAATTAAGCAACTTTATGTAAAAAAGAAAATTCAGAAAAAATAACTTTTATAAAAATATTTAAAATTCAGAAAAAATCTTTCCTTAATAAGTGATTTTAATGTGTGTGTTTTTTAATAAGTGATTTTAATGTTTATTTTTTATATAAATATTTTAATCTTTTATTATGTATTAATTTTATATAAATATTTTAATCTTTTATGATGTATTAATTATTGTTATAAAATTGTTTCATTTATAATATATTTTAACAAATAGTTTTAGCTTTCAATCTTTTTTTTTTTAAATTAATAATTATCAAACAACTTTAATTTTAATTTTTAAAGCTTTCATTTTTAGCTTCACCGCTAAGATAGCTTTTAAACTCAAAAAGAGCTAAGCTAAACACACCTTTAAACTACAATCCTAATAAAGATGCATTATTTAAGTATCCATAATTATAAATAAAAGTATAATTTATTTAAATAAATGATTAGTTCAATTCATCTTTTAATATGGTTAATTCATAAAATTATATTAACTGTTAAGTTTGAATTTAAGTAAACATTTGCTCAATTGTTTTAACAATATTTTTGTATATAATTAATTCGATTCATGTCAAAATATAGTTAATTCACAAAATTGAATTTACCACAATTTTAAGAGTGAATTGAAGTAATCATCCCCTAAATTGATTTAACAATATTTAGTTGTTACAAATTCTAATATTTGGAATAGATTTACAAAAATAAGTGAATTACTAAAAACCTTTGTACAAATATATATCATATAGCAATTCACAAGAAAATAAAATAGAAAGAAATTTGAGTCCACATTATTAAGGAACTCAATTACACCTTTCATATATGTTACTATAGCTAGCTTTCATCATTCATCACTTGAATATTCTTCACACAATTTTTGGAGCTCGGTGCTGCAAATCGAGCGGAGAATGAACATGAAAAATGATCGAGGTCATTGATATAACCATCATCAAAATTCTGTAAATAAGAGTTAGGATCATATAGAAAGATAGGTGAAGATGATCTAGATACTCTCCTCTTCTTTTCTCTCTTGATCTTCCTCCATAGTGTTTTCAATCTTGCTATCTTGATTTTGCTCATAAATTCATTGACACATACAATAGGGTCATGGTCAATTCTCTTATAACTTGACAAAGTGTTTCTGTTTCTTGAACCTAGACAGTTGCAATTTTCAACATCCATAGTAGTAGTGTAAGGAACCAATGTGTTTGAAGTGAATTTACTAAAACTAAGATTAATGGCTTATTTATATAGTGATGGCATGAATCACCTTTTTTCTCTCTCTTTTTTTCAATATCATCATCACCACCTCATGAATGCACATACTTTAGGCTACATTGGACCAACAAAAAGAAAAGTAAAAAAGTTTGGATAATCCTGCTGTATTAAAAACTCCTTTTGATGTCAACATTTAAAGTTGTTACTATATTGCTTATTTAAAGATTCATTGTGACTGTAATACTACTAGTCTACATGGGGACATTGTTTAATTGTAAAGTGGAGACACACAATACGAGCCTACGCCATATGAACTATTTATTTGGGAAAAATATAACGACGTCAAAATTGTCATGGTTCTTCTAAACTTCGTGGTAACATCTCTAAGTTCAGACGCGGATATATTTTTTTTTTTTTAAATTAATAATTATTAGGACATAATAACAGTTATTTAACTGGTTGTGGTGATATATTGAAGCTTTCATGGGTTCAAATCTCAATCATCTCAAATATTTTAACGTTAATGCGGGTTTTTTATTTTATTTATTTATTTTTAAATAAAGAATAAAAGAAATATCACAATGGTTAGTTAGTTTAAGTGATGTGTTATATTTTTTTATTTAAAATTTTAAATGGCTAAGCGCTTGCGCTTCTTTATGAAATTTCATTATGCTACTGAATCTAAAATCGGATCAGATGACAGTGAACTTTATCTTTCTCAGACGAGCCATACAGTTACCCATCGATGTTATCCCTAATCATGGTAGGTGAGAAACTATAACTCCCCAGTAGAGAAAAAACAATCAAAGTTTAGACCTTTTCTTCCCCAAACATGAGTGAACAGTCTCCAGCAAAGTTCCCTCAGAAAACAGAAATCAATGTTCCCCAACGGAGTTTCCTCAAACAACAAATAGGAATCTTCAACGGAAATAATTCCCAAGAGATTACGCATACTCTTCATCCCTAGCGACAGTCAACGATTTATTTTCCCCAGACTAAGATGCTGCTCAAATTTGTGAATGCACTTCATTAATATTGCACATTCATACATCATTTACCAAATGTCATAGCATATGCATACAAGACGCATATAGCACACTCTCATTTATTTTGAGAACATCATTATGCAACGCATTTCATCCATCATGACATTGCATACAACTAACTCTTTACCTTTTCAAGAAAGATCAGTCAACAAATATCATCAACTACGTATATGACCTGACAGTCTTCTCGGAAGTTGCATCTGACGAAGGGCTATTTCATTATTTTCCTCAGAAGGTCATTCTCAAAATATATTTTCTGGTTCAATTTAAATCGATCAACGATTTATCCTAATTTGTTTTCCGGTAGACTTCTTTCTCTGGTTTAGCTAGATCGACCCCAAGATTTTACTGATTTATTTCTCGTTAAAGATAATTCAAGACCTCTACTGGTTCAGTTTAAATCAATCAATGATTTATCCTGATTTGTTTTCTGGTAGACTTCTTTATCTGGTTCAGCTAAATCAGATAGAAGATTTTACTGATTTGTTTTCCAAATAAAGATAATTCAGAACCTCTGCTGGTTCAGCTTAAATCGATTAATGATTTATCCTGATTTATTTTCCGATAGACCTCTTTCTCTGGTTCAGCTAAATCGACCCTAAGATTTCTCTGATTTGTCTCCAGTTAAAGATAGTTCAAGACCTCTGTTGGTTCAGTTTAAATCGATCAACGATTTATCCTAATTTGTTTTCCGGTAGACTTCTTTCTCTGATTCAGCTAAACTGACTCGAAGATTTTACTGATTTGTTTTCTAGATAAAGATAATTCGAGACCTCTGCTGGTTAAGTTTAAATCGATCAATGATTTATCCTGATTTGTTTTCCAGTAGACTTCTTTCTCTGGTTCAGCTAAATCAACTCAAAGATTTTACTGATTTGTTTTCCAGATAAAGATAATTCAAGACCTCTACTGGTTCAATTTAAATCGATCAATGATTTATCTTGGTTTGTTTTCCGGTAGACTTCTTTCTCTGGTTCAGCTAAATCGACTCGAAGATTTTACTGATTTGTTTTCCAAATAAAGATAATTCAAGACCTCTGATGGTTCAGTTTAAATCGATCAACGATTTATCTTGATTTGTTTTCTGGTAGACTTCTTTCTCTGGTTCAGCTAAATCAACTCGAAGATTTTACTGATTTATTTTCCAGTTAAAGATAATTCAAGACCTCTACTGGTTCAGTTTAAATCGATCAATCATTTATCCTAATTTGTTTTTCGTTAAAGATAATTCAAGACCTCTTCTGGTTCAGTTTAAATTGATCAACGATTTACCCTGATTCGTTTCCGGTAGACGCTTCCTCTGATTCAGTTAAAGTCGCCCGAAGATTTTATTCTGATATTTCTTCCAGTTGAAGTCAACAGTTATTTAGGATGGCATCTATAAGGCCATCTCCGACGATTCTCCGTCATCCCTCTAAATGGCATCTAAGCCCATTCTCGTTACCAAAAGTTTTACGTTTTGCACAAGCGAGTGCAAATTTCTAGGCACTTAATTGTTCAATCATCTTCTACCTTCAAGTCACGAATGACCGACATGCCAATCTAACTCTTTAGGTTTAAGAAGATTGAACAAGGGCAGATGTTATACCCCAAAATTTGCCCTCTCATTTTTCTCAAAATTTTCTTTCAAGGCTCTTCAAACAATCAAAACACTCAAGGGTAGACTAGTCAAGATGCACCTCCTAAGCCAAAAGCCTATAACTAGGGTTTGGATTTTCTTAGAGAAATTTGGTTTGAAAAGGTCTCAAATGGCTTCCATGGTTCTTCATAGATCCTCAAAAAGGTTCATGTCAAGTTTCAAGACCTACATCATAATTTTGCTCAGTCAATGGTTCAAATGCTTGAAAGTCAATTGTATTGGTCAAAAAGTCAACTATGGTCAATACGCTGTCAAACTTCAAGATTTTCGGTGAAAATCAACATTTTGAAGTGATATTCATCATTTGATCAAGGTTTGATAATGATTTCTCAAGGAAAGTCCTCAGATCATCAAAAGTCAAGAATTGCCAAATTAGGGTTTCCTTAGGAGAAATCAACTGAACTTTAACCAAGCATATCTTTCACATGCTTCATCAACTTTTCCCAAATCAAAGCTCATTTTGAAGAAAATTCAATTCTCTACATCTTGTTTTTTGTTCTCAAGTCCAAAAAATGCTTCATTTGGAAGATATGAGCTCATACATTACAGGTCATTTTCAAAAAGTCTACAAAAGACATTTTTTGTCAAGACAACTTACATCAAGATGATGTCTTCAAAAACAAAAATGATCAACATATATATTATATAGGACATCTTTCTCTTTCTAAAAAGTCCAAGATCATCTCCAAAAGATGAAAATTGAGTAAGTTATGAGGTTCATAAATTGGGCAATTTTCAAAGAAATACATGGAATCTTAATTGAGCAATTTGTGATTTTTGCTTATTGGGCTAAATCTTTTGGACTTAAAACATGTCCATGACCATGCCAAGGACTCATATATTCACTCTTACCTTGCTTTTCATTTTTTCTTTATTTTATTCATATTTATTTTGTTTTTATTCAGATAAATACAAAATAAATTACATAAAATAATAGATGATGGGTTATGACATATGGGCTGATGGGTTGGGTCAATTTTGGGCCTAATATTTCGTGCAAAGGTAAGCAAAGAAGTCCAGGTTCAATGCATGTCAAGAATGACAAGGATTTCACAAATTTGAAAACATTTTAATATGTTTGATTTTGTTTTGAAAAGGGCCTTAATTCCTTGATTCTTACCATATTTGCTTACTCTCCTCACTACAATATATATATATATATATATATATATATATATATATATATATATATATATATATATATATATATATATATATATATATATATATATATATATATATATATATATATATATATATATATATATATATATATATATATATATATATATACAACACCATTCAAGCCAAGAAGGACACAAAATCATTACCTTGAAAGAGCTCTCAAAATTCTCAAAATTTGTCCAAAGTTGTGAAATTCGAAAACAAGTTTTCAGCCTCTCTCACTCAAAACTAGTGACTCTCTCATCCTTATGAGACCTCCTGGAAGTGATCCATACTATTACTCAACCTCCCACGCGTCTCAGAACCTCCCCATATCATCCCTCCAATTTGGTAAAAATATGGTTTCAAATCTTTTTTGTTATGTAATTTAAATCATTTATATGCATGCATTCTTATTATTGTTAATATTCTGAGCAAGTCTAACGTGTTACATGGAAGTTTGGATGCAGAAATAGAGATTTTTCATGTCTAGAGCATAATCTGGATTTTGGTTCGAACTGGATGATACAACCATGATATGTTGAATCTAAGCCCAGATTCGAACTCAGGGGATAATTTTGTGTGGAATAGACCTTTTATTTGGATTTAAAACTCATAAAAATGCAGGTTTCATTCTTGGCGTGGTCGGAGAAGACGACCGGAGTTTGACTCTGGCGTCTTTGACTTTCTTTGACTCCGGTGGGAGTCTGCATGGCATAGTGAAGCGATCCCATTGGCCCATTCAAATCTCAATGCGCGTGTTTTTTGTTGGAATGATTTCCTTAGCGATTTTCAAATATATTGTTATTGTGTTAATTAAAACAATGAATGAGCAGGTGATCTGATGGTGAAGGACACGCGTGCAAAGACCTGGGTTCGATCCCAGGTTTTTGCATTATGTATCTTTTCTTTTCCAACTTTTTCTTTTTTGCAGATTTTTGGGCTTTGTGGGTTTGGGCCTGGATCCAGACACTTCCTTAACCCCCTCCCCCCCCCCCCCCCCCCCCCCCCCATTTATTTTTTTACGGCGCCTGAATTCATGACTTGGGCCTAATGTTTAATTTGTCTCTCACCCCCCCCCCCCCCCCCCTAATTTTCTTTTTGCAGCGGCTTATTAACATCTTTTTTTTATTCTTTTCTTTTCTTTAATAACTATTTTTTTAATAAAATCATAAAATAAAACAAAAAATTAGATCTAGGATTTAATTGGTTAACTTTATTTTTTATAAATAAAAATTAATTAATTAAAATCATTTTTTGAGTTTATTTTGCAATTAAATTTGGTTAGAATTAGATTTCCTTTTTAATTTAAGTTTTTTTTCTAAAATCATAAAAAACAACAAAAATACATTTTCTTTTATCACTTAGACATTTTTTAGGTTTTTTACCTCTCCATTGTTCCATTTTTTTTCTTTCTTTCTTCCCCCGCGCTCTTATTTAATTTCACTTTTTTTTACTCTTTCATAATTATGTAACTGCAAAAGGATGTAATAGCTTTAAATTAGGACTTCCCGTTTTGATTTGTAATCCCCCCCCCCCCCCCCCCCGAAGCCATGTAATAGCGTAGCTTTTAAATTTTGCACTTTCTTTTTCGTACTGATATTAACTGTTACATGAATGCTAATAGGATTGTATGATAAGACTAAAAGCAAACGCTAGCAAAACCTAACATTCGAAGATAAATAACTGAAACACAACACACTCTCACACGCACACTTCTACAGTACCTCCACTTGTTGCCTTCGGAATAAACAATCACGACTCTCGAACGTGAGAGATTTTAGTGGCAACCCTTTGGTTTAAAGGTCATAAGTCCCTCGATGACCCTTTCGATGTTGCCTCGATATATGATCTTAAAGCCTTAGGGTGATTACTAAAGTATCTTGCGAGTTGCTTTCATGATTGTACGATGATCCTCGCTTGTCCCTTAAACATCCAACGATAGGGCTAGCTACTGGCTAATAGTAGGAGAGCATTGTCTAAAGGAAAGAGGAATCGAACAAACCTTTCGAGTAGGTAGATAACTCCTAGTTGCTTTCTCAAACAAAACAATTTTCCACACATACACAAACTTTTTTTTCAAAGACATGAAAACACTTTGTATACGTTATCGCCGAAACAGGAAACATTACAAAGTTCTCCGAACTTAGGCGTCTTTTCAAAATATCTTCAAAACACACATACATAAAAAGCATTTTCAAAAATGAGCTAGCAACTATGAGTCCATATATAACTACGAATGAAATGGGTGCTAACACCTTCCCTTTCCATAACCTACCCCCCTTACTCAGAAAATGATCTCCAAAGGTCTTTCCTGTTCTTCTCACCATTTCCTTTGATGGATAAATGAAAAGTCGGTGGCGACTCTTGCTAACCGCAACAATTACAATAAAATGCAAAACCAGTAAAGTCAGTTCTCCTACCGTGTTACAACCTTCCTTTCGAGTTTTCAGCCTACCGAGACGCTCTTTTTTGCCTAAGCCGCCCATTCGGGTTTTTAACTTAGCAAGCTATTTTTCTATTTCTTTAGGCGAAGTTTTTCTTGACCGCGTCAGCAATAATGGGACGTGGGAACTCCTCGCCATCCATAGTTTCAAGAATCAATGCACCTCCAGAGAAGGCTTTCTTGACATCTTATGGGCATTCATAATTGGGAGTCCACTTGCCCCTAGAATCAGTGTTAAAAGACATGATTT
The DNA here is from genome assembly GCA_948472305.1 of Vicia faba. Lineage (NCBI taxonomy): Eukaryota > Viridiplantae > Streptophyta > Magnoliopsida > Fabales > Fabaceae > Vicia > Vicia faba. The sequence goes on from OX451737.1 coordinate 1,633,276,283, forward strand.
TTCTGAGCATGAGGTCGCCTCCTCTAAATTCACGAGGCTTGACCTTCTTATCAAAAGATTTTTTCATTCTTTCTGATATAATTGACCATGACACAAGGCCGTCATTCTTTTTTCTTCAATCAAATTCAACTGGTTAAACCTGTTCTGGACCCATTCAACCTCTGGCAACTTTGTTTCCATTATTACACGCAAAGAGGGAATCTCAACCTCGATGAGGAGTACTGCTTCCATACCATATACAAGAGAAAACTGGGTTGCCCCTGTTAAAGTGCGGACGGATGTACGATACCCATGCAAAGCAAAAGGGAGCATCTCATTCCAATCCTTATAGGTAACAACCATCTTCTGGATGATCTTTTTAATATTTTTATTAGCAGCTTCAACAACCTCATTCATCTTAGGTCTGTAAGGAGATGAGATGTGATGAACAATTTTAAATTCTTCACAAAGTTCTATCATTATCTTGTTATTCAGATTTGAGCCATTTTCAGTGATAATCCTGCTTGGCACACCATACTGACATATATGATTGTTCTTGATAAAGCGCACTACCACCTGCTTGGTGACATTAGCATAAGAAGATGCTTCTACCCATTTGGTAAAGTAGTCAATTACCACAAAGATAAAAAGATGTCCATTTAATGCCTTGGGTTCAATCATTCCAATCATATCAATACCCCACATGGAAAAGGGCCACGGTGAAGAAATAACATTGAGAAACATTGGAGGCACATGAATCTTATCAGCATAAATCTGACACTTATGGCACTTCTTCGCAAATTTATAACAGTCAGATTCCATTGTCAGCCAATAGTAACCTTCCCTAAGTATTTTTTTTCCATTGAATGTCCATTGGAATGGGTACCAAAGAAACCTTCATGGATCTCATGCATCAATATGTCTTCTTCCTGTCTATCCACACATCCGAGCAAGACCATGTCGTATTTTATTTTGTATAACACATCTTCGTTGAGGAAAAAGCTACATTCCAATCTTCTCAATGTCTTTCTATCTTTATTCGACGCACCTAGCGGGTATTCTTGAGTCCGGAGGAAGTGCTTGATATCATAATACCAAGGTTTGTCAATCGACGTACCCTCTATAGAAAACACATGAGCGGGTCTATGAAGACATCGAACAATGATCTGAGGCACATCATTCCAAGTATTCACTGGATATATGGAAGCCAAGGTGGCTAAGGCATCTGCCATCTGATTCTCATCTCTGGGAATATGATGGAATTCAACTTTATTAAAGAAATTTAATAATGGTCTAGCATAATCTTTATAGGGGATCAAGCCAACGTGACGAGTATCCCATTATCCTTTAATCTTATTTATTACCAAAGCTGAATCGCCATATACATCTAGAATTTTGATTCTGAGATATATAGCTTCTTCAAGACCCATAATACAAGCTTTATATTCTGTCATGTTATTGGTGCAATCAAAGGTCAACCTTGCAGTAAAAGGGATATGTGATCCATGGGGAGTGATAATCACGGCACCAATTCCCTTCCCATAAGCATTTACATCTCCATTAAACATCATACGCCATCAAGATTCAAGATCAGAACCTTCCTCAGGAAAAGATTCATCACAATCATTTACTTTCAAATACATTACATCTTTATCTTGGAAATCATATTTAACAGACTTATAATCATCAACTGGTTGGTGAGCAAGATAATCCGCCAACACACTGATTTTTATATACTTCTGAGTATGATATTCAATATCATATTCAGACAATAGCAACCACTGTTGTACCTCAATTTTCCCCCTAAGATTCCCCTATCATATCATATCAACTCAATGCAACAAGATCACATTAGGATTGGTTCTTCCTCTTTTTCTATCTCCTATATTTAAGTTTGCTCTTGAGAAATCTCCAAGAACCTTAGTTGTGTATTTTGTATATGAGTTGTTGACTAACTTCTAATCAAAATACAAAAAATATTTGTGTTGTGTAGGTACCGAGTCAAAGCATCTGACAAATAAGGTTTTCCGGTATTATTTCCCTAAAATCTCTATTTTCAAATAAAAATAATTTAAAAAATTCATTTTTTTTCACTGAACAATCGATTGCACAAAGTGCATTTTATGCAATTTTTGAAAAAAAACACTGATGCAATCGATTGCTCCTAGAGTGCAATCGATTGCATAGAGTGAAATTTTGAAAAAAATCAGTAATTTCAAGCTTGTCAATTTTGGCTCCAATTTTTCTTCATTTTTGAAATATATATCATTAATTCAAATTTTGGTGCCAATTTTTAATTTTTGAATATATATCATTAATTCAAATTTTGGTGCCGATTTTTCATTTTTTGAAATATATATCATTAATTCAAATTTTGGCTCCAATTTTTCATTTTTTGAAAGATATATCATTAATTCAAATTTTGGCTCCAAGAATTAATTACGAAACCACCACTAATCCCAAGCCTAAACTCTACAAATAGAGCCCTCATTTCATTCAAATCACAAGCTTTTGATAGTCAAACTCACTTTGCTAAAAATCTCTCAATTCTCTCCATCTACCAAATTCACTCAAAGCTCCATTTTTAAAAAAAAATTAGTAATTGGGTCTAATGCTGCAAAGTTGACAAGCTACGTATAACTATTATGAGGGGAATCATCCGTGATAGAGATAAAGGAGTAACATATAATATAGATTGGAATGATAATGAACAACTAATTGGGTCTAATGCTGCAAAGTTGACAAGCTACGTTGGTACGCTTGTTCGTATACACATTCCGATCACCACTCCTAGATGGAAAAGAGGAGAGTTGGATGAGGCTAAAGAGAAAGTTTGGACTGAGATAAAGGTACATATATGGTTTTTTTTTTATTTGCTTTATCTTGACGATAATACGTGTTTAAATTTATTTTACTTACACACTTTATGCGTATGTTTTTTTGTAGAGGTCTTTTAACATTGAAGATACTCGTAAAAAGTATATAATGGGTTTGGCTGGAAAAAGACACAGAGGATGGAGAACATTTTTAACAAACAAGTATCTTAAAGATGATGAAGGAAATTTTCTTGAAGAGGATCCGGAACGTCCAAAGAAATATGAGAACTTCATTACACCTGAAGAATGGGTTGGTTTTGTAGGCCAAAGAAGAGACGAGAATTTCAAGAAAGTGAGTGCTATCAATCGCGAGAGAGCGTAAAAACCCGCATATCCATACAAAAAAGGGCGTTTGGGATATGCTCGCTTAGAGGAAAAAATTGTAAGTAAATATAAACTCTACGATCTTATTAATTCTCTCAATGTGTTATAATTGATGATCTTAAGACTTGTGTCAATGCGTAGTTAGAAGAGACGAAAAGTGACGCAACATCACTACCGGCACATTTGTTGTGGAAGGAAGCCCGTTTGGGCAAGGATCAAGCTGTTAATCCCGATATTCAACATGTGTAAGTATAAGATTGTGTAAGTATAAGATTGTGTCTTTAGTTAAATCAAATGTTTATTAATATTTAAATATTTATTTATCTCAACTAATAATTTTCGATATGTAAATGAATTACAGGAGACCTTGTCGCAATCGGTATCCCCAGGTGAGGATCATCAGGATACCAGGAGCGTACTTAGTCGAGCACTAAATATTGCTGAGTATCCGGGTCGGGTGAGGGGTAAAGGTCATGGTGTGACTCCAACCTCTTTGTATAAGCATCCAAGGAGAAGAAATCCTAGCAATGCATAAGTGATGCAAACATTGCAGGATTTACAAGCTCAAGTCTGTGAATTGCAGATGGATAAAGAGAGATATATGGCGGAAAAGAGCAGTTCACAATTGAAAGAAACTAGTGACAAAGCTAGTATCAACTGTCAACATAAATTTCCCGAGGTAATTTTCAATATATATCCGTTATTATTATAGAATATTTTTAGTCACTTCTAACGGTTATTATTGGTTTAGGGCATTTCATCTTGTCAGCTATACCTATCGTCGCCGACTTATTGACTAGTTGGCAAGGGAAAAGTCCATAACACTTCGGGAGATTTACTTCACCATAGACCGCTTTCGGATGGACACATGAAAGTATCGATTGACATTGCTTTAGATATGGATGCGTTGCTGCCGGTACCTGACATTGTTGCTGAGACCACATTGCTGCGAGATGCAATAGGATCTTTTGTTGCATGACCATCGGACCTTATTTTCATAGATGATCAGGTATGTTGAAAACAATTATGAATCTTTAAGTCTTCAACTGTCAGTTCTGACCTCAGTTATTTCCACGGTAAGACTCCTACAACACCCGCATCTAAGGGTAAAGGGATTTTGCGGCACGACGAGTCTGATGTATCACAAAAAGAGGTATGTTTAAAGTGTTAATTATATGATCCGAATAAAAAAATGCATAATTTTATAATTTAACTGAGTCTATATGATTTTTAGGTACCTTTTCAAGGGTCACAACAAATGAGCCAGAAAATCGATGGCGTACCACCCAAGAAAAGGGTGCCTACTAGATTTTTCCCTCGATACCCGGCAGTGTCTTGAAACAATAGTGGGAACAACATATTTGATGGATGGTGGTATTCGTCAAATGGATATGGATCAAGGTATCTTTGGTTTTCCTTGCACCGAAATGATTGGACATGAGGACGTGGAACAAATTTTCCGTCATAAAGAATTAGGCGTCAGTATTATGCACGCATACATCTGGTAACCCCATCTTTATATTATGTAATTAGCTTAAATCTTTTTTAAACATTTCAATGAATATAGTCTAATATTAATTATGTTTTTATTTAAGGCTGTTATATGACAAATTGATGCGCGAGAATCAATTGTCAAACAGATTTTATTTCGTGTCTTCCTCCCGTGTCAGCGGAGCGACAATTGGTAGGGAACCGGATTCAGTAAGAGAGCACTTAGTCGAAAGATTCATGGCAACTGGCAATACAAAAAGCTTATATCTTTGGGCGTATAATACTATTCTTACAGGGTTAGATTTTCATTCTAAGTTCATTTTAATATTTGTAATTTTTGGGTAGAAATTTTTTTTCTAAACTTTTGTTTTAATTTATAGACGTCACTGGTTGTTGGTTGCTATCGATCTTATAAAAGAAGTGGTCTATTATCTGAATTCGGTTGACGGTGATTGGACAAATTATCCGGATATGAAGTTAATGATTGATACGTAAGTGAGATTATTCTAAATATTTTTGTGTATTTATATATTTAATTATTTCTGTGACATTGTTCTAAATATATATTTTTATTTTGTTAGAGCGATACAAGTATTCTGGTGTCAAAGAGCAGCTCGGGTACGACGGTCTAAATCAAACAACATTAATTGGATCAAAGTGCAGGTATATTAATTTTCACTATTTTGCTTATAATATTTATGCTATTTGATAAAACAATACAACTATATATTCTTATTTGTTTTTCTATGTAGTGTCCTCAACAGCAAAACGGTATAGATTGTGGATACTTCGTTATGCGGTTTATCAAAGAAATCATTCAACTGAATCAAATAGAGATTCCAGTCACGATATGGATTTATAACTTAGGATTTGTTTTATTATTTCTCGGATATTTCATATAATTTTTTACTTTTAACTAAATCATGCATATTATGTTTTGTTATGTAGTACTTCGATGAATACAAATGTGCATATTACACGAAACTTCAGTTGGAAGAAATCAAAGAGTAATTGTGTCAATATTTTATTGAGCAGAGAATCATATAAGATATGAGTACATTATTATGTGAAACTTACGTGTTATGAATACGTTACATGTGAACATGGAATACCATATTGACCGTGTTATTATGTTCAAACCTCGCAGGACCAGGACCTTAATACATAATTGACCGTGTTTCTTTCATACATTAGGACTGGTTTAGTTGTTGTTAGGGTTGATTTTGTAAGACTGATTTTGAGTTACAATGCTGATAACAATGGTTTTTATATATTTTGAGGTACAAAAATGGTGTGTATATATTTTGGATTACAATGGTATACAATGCATTACCGCGGTTTATGAATTACAGGTTGTGGCAACTGGTTTATATAAATAATATGCTGCAAACAATGCAGGTATATGAATTATATAAATTATACCTCTAAAAAAAACACCCTATGAAAGCGCTTTTTCAAGAAAAACGCTGCCTTAGGTAACCTATGAAAGCGCTTTTTCACAAAAAGCACTATCTAAGGTAAACATATGACAGCGCTTTTCCAGGCAAAAGCGCTGCTAAAAGACCACCTATGAAAGCGCTTTTGCAGAAAAAAGCGCCACCTTAGGTAGACTTATGAAAGCGCTTCTTCATAAAAAAGCGCTGCCAAAAGCCTACTTAAGAGAGCTCTTTTTAGAAAAAGCGTTGTCTTAGGTAAACCTACGAAAGCGCTTTTCATTAAACAAAAAACGCTGATAAAATCTATAGCAGCGCCACCTTAGAAAGCGCTTTTAAACGCTTTTAAAGGCCAAAAAAAGCGCTTTCATAGGTCTTTTTTGACGTAGTGATTACAACAAAGACGGTGGACTGGACCTTCCCCAACAATAGAGAAAGTGTCAGCCCAGCCAAAAACATGTATGTTTAAAGCTTCTTTGACCCCATTTTTAAAAGCTTTTTATTTTTTTTTTGAAAGTAGGAAAAATTTTATAAAAAAAAACTCTTGAATTAAGCAACTTTATGTAAAAAAGAAAATTCAAAAAAATTAACTTTTATATAAATATTTAAAATTCAGAAAAAATCTTGCCTTAGTAAGTGATTTTAATGTGTATTTTTTAATAAGTGATTTTAATGTGTGTATTTTTTATATAAATATTTTAATCTTTTATGATGTATTAATTTTTATATAAATATTTTAATCTTTTATGATGTATTAATTATTGTAATAAAATTGTATCATTTATAATATGTTTTAACAAATAGTTTTTAGCTTTCAATCTTTTTTTAAAAAATTAATAATTATCAAACAACTTTAATTTTAATTTTTAAAGCTTTCATTTTTAGCTTCAGCGTTAAGATAGCTTTTAAACTCAAAAAGAGCTAAGCTAAACACACCTTTAAACTACAATCCTAATAAAGATGCATTATTTAAGTATATCCATAATTATAAATAAAAGTATAATTTATTTAAATAAATGATTAGTTCAATTCATCTTTTAATATGGTTAATTCATAAAATTATATTAACTGTTAAGTTTGAATTTAAGTAATCATTTGCTCAATTGGTTTAACAATATTTTTGTATATAATTAATTCGATTCATGTCAAAATATAGTTAATTCACAAAATTGAATTTACCACAATTTTAAGAGTGAATTGAAGTAATCATCCCCTAAATTGATTTAACAATATTTAGTTGTTACAAATTCTAATATTTGGAATAGATTTACAAAAATAAGTAAATTACTAAAAACCTTTGTACAAATATATATCATATAGCAATTCACAAGAAAATAAAATAGAAAGAAATTTGAGTCCACATTATTAAGGAACTCAATTACACCTTTCATATATGTTACTATAGCTAGCTTTCATCATTCATCACTTGAATATTCTTCACACAATTTTTGGAGCTCGGTGCTGCAAATCGAGCGGAGAATGAACATGAAAAATGATCGAGGTCATTGATATAACCATCATCAAAATTCTGTAAATAAGAGTTAGGATCATATAGAAAGATAGGTGAAGATGATCTAAATATTCTCCTCTTCTTTTCTCTCTTGATCTTCCTCCATAGTGTTTTCAATCTTGCTATCTTGATTTTTCCCATAAATTCATTGACACATACAATAGGGTCATGGTCAATTCTCTCATAACTTGACAAAGTGTTTCTGTTTCTTGAACCTAGACAGTTGCAATTTTCAACATCCATACTAGTAGTGTAAGGAACCAATGTGTTTGAAATGAATTTACTAAAACTAAGATTAATGGCTTATTTATATAGTGATGGCATGAATCACCTTTTTTTTCTCTCTTTTTTTCAATATCATCATCACCACCTCATGAATGCACATACTTTAGGCTACATTGGACCAACAAAAAGAAAAGTAAAAAAGTTTGGATAATCCTGCTGTATTAAAAACTCCTTTTGATGTCAACATTTAAAGTTGTTACTATATTGCTTATTTAAAGATTCATTGTGACTGTAATACTACTAGTCTACATGGGGACATTGTTTAATTGTAAAGTGGAGACACACAATACGAGCCTACGCCATATGAACTATTTATTTGGGAAAAATATAACGACATCAAAATTGTCATGGTTCTTCTAAACTTCGTGGTAACATCTCTAAGTTCAGACGCGGATATATTTTTTTTTTTTTAAATTAATAATTATTAGGACATAATAACAGTTATTTAACTGGTTGTGGTGATATATTGAAGCTTTTATGGATTCAAATCTCAATCATCTCAAATATTTTAACGTTAATGCGTGTTTTTTATTTTATTTATTTATTTTTAAATAAAGAATAAAAGAAATATCACAATGGTTAGTTAGTTTAAGTGACGTGTTATATTTTTTTATTTAAAATTTTAAATGGCAAAGTGCTTGCGCTTCTTCATGAAATTTCATTATGCTACTAAATCTAAAATTGGATCAGATGACAGTCAACTTTATCTTTCTCAGACGAGCCATAAAGTTACCCATCGATGTTATCCCCAATCATGGTAGGTAAGAAACTATAACTCCCCAGTAGAGCAAAAACAATCAAAGTTTGGACCTTTTCTTCCCCAAACAGGAGTGAACACTCTTCAGCAAAGTTCCCTCAGAGAACAAAAATCAATGTTCCCCAACGGAGTTTCCTCAAACAACAAATAGGAATCTTCAGCGGAAATAATTTCCCAAGAGATTACGCATACTCTTCATCCCTAGCGACAGTCAACGATTTATTTTCCCCAGACTAAGATGCTGCTCAAATTTATGAATGCACTTCATTAATATTGCACATTCATACATCATTTACCAAATGTCATAGCATATGCATACAAGACGCATATAGCACACTCTCATTTATTTTAAGAACATCATTATGCAATGCATTTCATCCATCATAACATTGCATACAACTAACTCTTTACCTTTTCAAGAAAGATCAGTCAACAAATATCATCAACCACGTATATGACCTGACAGTCTTCTCGGAAGCTGCATCTGACGAAGGGCTATTTCATTATTTTCCTCAGAAGGTCATTCTCAAAATATATTTTCTGGTTCAATTTAAATCGATCAACGATTTATCTTAATTTGTTTTCCGGTAGACTTCTTTCTCTGGTTTAGCTAGATCGACCCCAAGATTTTGCTGATTTATTTCTCGTTAAAGATAATTCAAGACCTCTACCGGTTCAGTTTAAATTAATCAATGATTTATCCTGATTTTTTTTCTGGTGGACTTCTTTCTCTGGTGGACTTCTTTCTCTGGTTCAGTTAATCAGATAGAAGATTTTACTGATTTGTTTTCCAGATAAAGATAATTCAGAACCTCTGCTGGTTCAGCTTAAATCAATTAACGATTTATCCTGATTTATTTTCTGGTAGACTTCTTTCTCTGGTTTAGCTAAATCGATCCTAAGCTTTCTCTGATTTGTATCCAGTTAAAGATAGTTCAAGACCTCTGCTGGTTCAGTTTAAATCAATGAACGATTTATCCTGATTTGTTTTCCGGTAGACTTCTTTCTCTGATTCAGCTAAACCGACTCGAAGATTTTACTGATTTGTTTTCTAGATAAAGATAATTCGAGACCTCTGCTGGTTCAATTTAAATCGATCAATGATTTATCCTGATTTGTTTTCCAGTAGACTTCTTTCTCTGGTTCAGATAAATCAACTCAAAGATTTTACTGATTTGTTTTCCAGATAAAGATAATTAAAGACCTCTACTGGTTCAATTTAAATCGATCAACGATTTATCCTGGTTTGTTTTCCGGTAGACTTCTTTCTCTGCTTCAGCTAAATCGACTCGAAGATTTTACTGATTTGTTTTCCAAATAAAGATAATTCAAGACCTCTGCTGGTTCAGTTTAAATCGATCAACAATTTATCCTGATTTATTTTCTGGTAGACTTCTTTCTCTGGTTCAGCTAAATCAACTCGAAGATTTTACTGATTTGTTTTCCAGTTAAAGATAATTCAAGACCTCTACTGGTTCACTTTAAATCGATCAACGATTTATCCTTATTTGTTTTCCGTTAAAGATAATTCAAGACCTCTTCTGGTTTAGTTTAAATTGATCAACGATTTACCCTGATTTGTTTCCGGTAGACGCTTCCTCTGATTCAATTAAAGTCGCCCGAAGATTTTATTCTGATATTTCTTCCAGTTGAAGTCAACAGTTATTTAGGATGGCATCTATAAGGCCATCTCCGACGATTCTCCGTCATCCCTCTAAATGGCATCTAAGCCCATTCCCGTTACCAAAATTGTTACCTTTTGCACAGGCGAGTGCAAATTTCTGGGCACTTAAGTGTTCAATCATCTTCTACCTTCAAGTCACGAATGATGGACATGTCAATCTAACTCTTCAGGTTTAAGAATATTGAACAAGGGCAGATGTTATACCCCAAAATTTTCCCTCTCATTTTTCTCAAAAATTTCTTTCAAGACTCTTCAAATAATCAAAACACTCAAGGGTAGACTAGTCAAGATGCACCTCCTAAGCCAAAAGCATATAACTAGGGTTTGGAGTTTCTTAGAGAAATTTGGTTTGCAAAGGTCTCAAATGGCTTCCATGGTTCTTCATAGGTCCTTAAAAAGGTTCATGTCAAGTTTCAAGACCTACATCATAATTTTGCTCAGTCAATGGTTCAAATTCTTGAAAGTCAATTGTATTGGTCAAAAAGTCAACTATGGTCAATACGCTGTCAAACTTCAAGATTTTTGGTCAAAATCAACATTTTGAAGTGATATTCAAGGTTTGATCATGATTTCTCAAGGAAAGTCCTCAGATCATCAAAAGTCAAGAATTTCCAAATTAGGGTTTCCTTAGGAGAATTCAACTGAACTTTGACCAGGCATATCTTTCACATGCTTCATCAACCTTTCCCCAATCAAAGCTCATTTTGAAGAAAATTCAATTCTCTACAACATGTTTTTTGTCCTCAAGTCCAAAAAATGCTTCATTTGGAAGATATGAGCTCATACATTACAGGTCATTTTCAAAAAGTCAACAAAAGACATTTTTTGTCAAGATAACTTACATCAAGATGATATCTTCAAAAACAAAAATTATCAACATATATATTATATAGGACATCTTTTGCTTTCTAAAAAGTCCAAGATCATCTCCAAAAGATGAAAATTGAGTAAGTTATGAGGTTCATAAATTGGGCAATTTTCAAAGAAATACATGGAGTCTTAATTGAGCAATTTGTGATTTTTGCTTATTGGGCTTAATCTTTTGGACTTCAAACATGTCCATGACCATGCCAAGGACTCCTAAATTCACTCTTACCTTGCTTTTCATTTTTTCTTTATTTTATTCATATTTATTTTGTTTTTATTCAAATAAATACAAAATAAATTACATAAAATAATAGATGATGGGTTATGACATATGGGCGGATGGGTTGGGTCAATTTTGGGCCTAAGATTTCGTGCAAAGGTCAGCAAAGAAGTCCAAGTTCAATGCATGTCAAGAATGACAAGGATTTCACAAATTTGAAAATATTTTAATATGTTTGATTTTGTTTTGAAAAGGGCCTTAATACCTTGATTCTTACCATATTTGATTACTCTCCTCACTACAATATATATACAACACCATTCAAGCCAAGAAGGACACAAAATCATTACCTTGAAAGAGCTCTCAAAATTCTCAAAATTCTCAAAATTTGTCCAACGTTGTGAAATTCGAAAACAAGTTTTCAACCTCTCTCACTCAAAACTAGTGACTCTCTCATCCTTATGAGACCTCCTGGAAGTGATCCATATTATTACTCAACCTTCCACGCGTCTCATAACCTCCCCATATCATCCCTCCAATTTGGTAAAAATATGGTTTCGAATCTTTTTTGTTATGTAATTTAAATCATTTCTATGCATGCATTCTTATTATTGTTAAATATTCTGAGCACGTCTAACGTGTTACATGGAAGTTTGGATGCAGAAATAGAGATTTTTCATGTCTAGAGCATAATCCGGATTTTGGTTCGAACTAGATGATACAACCATGATCTGTTGAATCTAAGCCCAGATTCGAACTCAGGGGATAATTTTGTGTGGAATATACCTTTTATTTGGATTTAAAACTCATAAAAATGCAGGTTTCGTTCTTGGTGTGGTCGGAGAAGACGACCGGAGTTTGACTTCGGTGTCTTTGACTTTCTTTGACTCTGGTGGGAGTCTGCATGGCATAGTGAAGCGATCCCATTGGCCCATTCAAATCTCAATGCGCGTGTTTTTTGTTGGAATGATTTCCTTAGCGATTTTCAAATATATTGTTATTTTTTTAATTAAAACAATGAATGAGTAGGTGATCTGATGGTGAAGGGCACGCGTGCAAGACAAAAAGACCTGGGTTCGACCCCAGGTTTTTGCATTTCGTATCTTTTCTTTTCCAACTTTTTATTTTTTGCAGATTTTTGGACTTTGTGAGTTTGGGCCTGGATCCAGCCACTTCCTTAACCCCCTCCCCCCCCCCCCCCCCCCCACATTTATTTTTTTACGGCGCCTAAATTCTTGACTTGGGCCTAATGTTTAATTTGTCTCTCACCCCCCCCCCCCCCATTTTCTTTTTGCAGCGACTTATTAACATCTTTTTTTTATTCTTTTCTTTTCTTTAATATCTATTTTTTTTAATAAAATCATAAAATCAAACAAAAAATTAGATCTAGGATTTAATTGGTTAACTTTATTTTTTATAAATAAAAATTAATTAATTAAAATCATTTTTGAGTTTATTTTGCAATTAAATTTGGTTAGAATTAGATTCCTTTTTAAGTTAAGTTTTTTTTTCTAAAATCATCAAAAACAACAAAAATACATTTTCTTTTATCACTTAGACATTTTTTAGGTTTTTTACCTCTCCATCGTTCCATTTTTTTCTTTCTTTCTTCCCCCGCGCTCTTATTTAATTTGACTTTTTTTTACTCTTTCATAATTATGTAACTGCAAAAGGATGTAATAGCTTTAAATTAGGACTTCCCGTTTTGATTTGTAATCCCCCCCCCCCCAAGTCATGTAATAGCGTAGCTTTTAAATTCCGCACTTTCTTTTTCGTATTGATATTAACTGTTACATGAATGCTAATAGGATTGTATGATAAGACTAAAAGCAAATGCTAGCAAAACCTAACATCCGAAGATAAATAATTGAAACACAACACACTCTCACACGCACACCTCTACGGTACCTCCACTTGTTGCCTTCAGAATAAATAATCACGACTCTCGAACGTGAGAGATTTTAGTGGCAACCCTTTGGTTTAAAGGTCATAAGTCCCTCGATGACCCTTTCGATGTTGCATCGGTATATGATCTTAAAGCCTTAGGGTGATTACTAAAGTATCTTGCGAGTTGCTTTCGTGATTGTACAATGATCCTCGCTTTTCCCTTAAACATCCAACGACAGGGCTAGCTACTGGCTAATAGTAGGAGAGCATTGTCTAAAGGAAAGAGGAATCGAACAAACCTTTCGAGTAGGTAGATAACTCCTAGTTGCTTTCTCAAACAAAACAATTTTCCACACATACACAAACTTTTTTTTCAAAGACATGAAAACACTTTGTATACGTTATCGCCGAAACAGGAAACATTACAAAGTTCTCCGAACTTAGGCGTCTTTTCAAAATATCTTCAAAACACACTTACATAAAAAGAATTTTAAAAAATGAGCTAGAAACTATGAGTCCGTATATAACTATGAATGAAAAGGGTGCTAACACCTTCCCTTTCCATAACCTACCCCCCTTACTCAGAAAATGATCTTCAAAGGTCTTTCCTATTCTTATCACCATTTCCCTTGATGGATAAATGAAAATTCGGTGGCGACTCTTGCTAACCTCAACAATTACAATAAAATGCAAAACCAGTAAAGTCAATTCTTCTACCGTATTACAACCTTCCTTTCGAGTTTTCAGCCTACCGAGACGCTCTTTTTTGCCTAAGCCGCCCATTCGGGTTTTCAACTTAGCAATATATTTTTCTATTTCTTTAGGCGAAGTATTTCTTGACTGCGTCAGCAATAATGGGATGTGGGAACTCCTCGCCGTCCATAGTTTCAAGAATCAATGCACCGCCAGAGAATGCTTTCTTAACAATTTATGGGCCTTCATAATTAGGAGTTCACTTGCCCCTAGAATCAGTGTTAAAAGACATGATTTTTCTGAGGACGAGGTCGCCTTCTCTAAATTCACGAGGCTTGACCTTCTTATCAAAAGATTTTTTCATTCTTTCTGATATAATTGACCATGACACAAGGCCGTCATTCTTTTTTCTTCAATCAAATTCAACTGGTCAAACCTGTTCTAGACCAATTCAACATCTGACAACTTTGTTTCCATTATTACACGCAAAGAGGGAATCTCAACCTCGATGGCGAGTACTGCTTCCATACCATATACAATAGAAAACGGGGTTGCCCCTGTTAAAGTGCGGACGGATGTACGATACCCATGCAAAGAAAAAGGGAGAATCTCATTCCAATCCTTATAGGTAACAACCATCTTCTAGATGATCTTTTTAATATTTTTATTAGCATCTTCAACAACCCCATTCATCTTAGGTCTGTAAGGAGATGAGATGTGATGAAAAATTTTGAATTCTTCACAAAGTTCTATCATTATCTTGTTATTCAGATTTGAGCCGTTTTCAGTGATAATCCTGCTTGGCACACCATACTGACATATATGATTGTTCTTGATAAAGCGCACTACCACCTTCTTGGTGACATTAGCATAAGAAGATGCTTCTACCCATTTGGTAAAGTAGTCAATTACCACCAAGATAAAACGATGTCCATTTAATGCCTTGGGTTCAATAATTCCAATCATATCAATACCCCACATAGAAAAGGGCCATAGTGAAGAAATAACATTGAGAAACATTGGAGGCACATGAATCTTATCAGCATAAATGTGACACTTATGGCACTTCTTCGCAAATTTGTAATAGTCCGATTCCATTGTCAGCCAATAGTAACCTTCCATAAGTATTTTTTTCCATTGAATGTCCATTGGCATGGGTACCAAAGGAACCTTCATGGATCTCATCCATCAATATGTCTTCTTCGTGTCTATCCACGCATCTGAGCAAGACCATGTCGTATTTTATTTTGTATAACACATCTTCGTTGAGGAAAAAGCTACATTCCAATCTTCTCAATGTCTTTCTATCTTTATTCGACGCACCTAGCGGGTATTCTTGAGTCCGGAGGAAGTGCTTGATATCATAATACCAAGGTTTGTCAACCGAAGTACCCTCTATAGCAAACACATGAGCGGGTCTATCAAGACGTTGAACAATGATCTGAGGTACATCATTCCAAGTATTAACTAGATACATGGAAGCCAAGGTGGCTAAGGCATCTGCCATCTGATTCTCATCTATGGGAATATGATGGAATTCAACTTTATTAAAAAAAGTTAATAATGGTCTAGCATAATCTTTATAGGGAATCAAGCCAACGTGACGAGTATCCCATTATCCTTTAATCTTATTTATTACCAAAGCTGAATCGCCATATACATCTAGAATTTTGATTCTGAGATATATAGCTTCTTCAAGACCCATAATACAAGCTTCATATTCTATCATGTTGGTGCAATCAAAGGTTAGCCTGCAGTAAAAGGGATATGTGATCGATGGGGAGTGATAATCATGGCACCAATTCCCTTCCCATAAGCATTTACATCTCCATCAAACATCATACCGCATCAGGATTCAGGATCAGGACCTTCCTCAGGAAAAGGTTCATCACAATCATTTACTTTCAAATACATTACATCTTTATCTTGGAAATCATATTTAACAGACTTATAATCATCAACTGGTTGGTGAGCAAGATAATCCGCCAACACACTGTTTTTTATATACTTCTGAGTATGATATTCAATATCACATTCATACAATAGCAACTACTGTTGTACCTCAATTTTCCCCCTAAGATTCTCCTATCATATCATATCAACTCAATGCAACAAGATCACATTAGGATTGGTTCTTCCTCTTTTTCTATCTCCTATCTTTAAGTTTGCTCTTGAGGAATCTACAAGCACCTTAGTTTTGTATTTTGTATATGTTTTTTTGACTAACTTCTAATCAAAATACAAAAAATATTTGTCTTTGAATATTTGTGTTTTGTAGGTACCGAGTCAAAGCATCTGACAAATAAGGTTTTCCGATATTATTTCCCTAAAATCTCTATTTTCAAATAAAAATAATTAAAAATTTTCATTTTTTCACTGAACAATCGATTGCACAAAGTGCATTTTGCGCAATTTTTGAAAAAAAAACACGGATGCAATTGATTGCTCCTAGAGTGCAATCGATTGCACAAAGTGAAATTTTGAAAAAAATCAGTAATTTCAAGCTTGTCAATTTTGGCTCCAATTTTTCTTCATTTTTGAAATATATATCATTAATTCAAATTTTTGTACCAATTTTTAATTTTTGAATATATATCCTTAATTCAAACTTTGGCGCCAATTTTTCATTTTTTAAAATATATATCATTAATTCAAATTTTGGCTCCAATTTTTCATTTTTTGAAAGATATATCATTAATTCAAATTTTGGCTCCAAGAATTAATTACGAAACCACCACTAATCCCAAGCCTAAACTCTATAAATAGAGCCCTTTCATTCAAATCACAAGCTTTTGATAGCCAAACTCACTTTGCTAAAAATCTCTCAATTCTCTCCATCTACCAAATTCACTCAAAGCTCCATTTTCAAAAAAAAGTTAGTAAGCTTTGAATTGAAGCTTACTAATCTTTGAGCTAAACCTTCATTCAAACACTTTTTCTTTATTAGTTCTCTACATCCAAGCTTGGGCAATTGATTCTTGGGGTTGAATTGAAGAAAATCCATGAAGTTGTTTTGATAATTCTCTAGATCTACCTTTGGTAAGTTAGATTTTTCATCTTTCACAATGTGATCTGTTGTTGATCTTTGGGCTTGATTCATTGAGTATTGTTTTGTGATTCCATTGGTGTTATTTTATCATATTTTGATGGAATACTCTTGCTCAATTAAATCCATGATCATAAGATGTTTGATGAAAAGTTTGAACAAGAATTTGGCCTTTTGAAATGCTATTTTTCTGATTTTAACAGGGTGCAATCGATTGATGTAATAGTGTAATTGATTGTCACAGCAAAATTTCACGTTTTTTTGGAAAAAACACTGATGCAATCGATTACATCAGCAGTGCAATCAATTGTAACAGAACAAAAATGCATTTTCTTCCTTGTTTTGGGGTTGTTTTGATCCATCTCTCTTTTTCTACTCACTCCTTTTGATTGTTGATTTGGATTGCAATTTTAAATGTCCAATTTCTCTTTAAATTCAATGGACTATGGGTGTAGATGAAGTTGGATAAATTTTCATTAATTCAAATCTATCAAAGAGAGAATTATTCAATTCATTTTTTGTGCTTTGGATTAATGATACGTTTAGTACTTTAATCCATCTAGATGAGCGATTGAATTTAAAGATGAAAATAAATTTGAGGTAGTGATCCAAATTAGCTTATCATTCCCCTCCCTCTTCATCATATCCCATTCTTTTTATTTGTGCTACATGTTATGGGATGATGATCTCTATATCATTTATCCAAACATGAAGCACATAGATTGCTATTGACCGGCCTCAAAATAGGTGCGACTTCTACATAAGTCCACTTATGATTGCTTAACATAATGCTAAATTTTGTCCCGATTTGAGAAAATGATCATTTGTGGCCCAAACCTATGTTTGAAAGCTCAAGTATGTTAATTTGAACCCTTTGATCCAATAACCTTGAGATTCGATGTTAGGAGGCTTTGGTTCTACCAATCCTCCAATGGATCTTCATCAATTTTGGTCAATACGGATCACTTAAACATTGTTGATCATTAAATGTTACCTTGAGGATTCTTAAATGGATGATATACTTGACAAAAAGCAAATGCAACTTGTTATTGAGAGGATTTGGTTCTACCAATCCTCTAATGAGTTCCAAATGAAAGTTTCAAGATGGTCATCCAACTAACCATTAACTTCTAACAATTGACTTTATTTTATGCTTTTATCTTATGCCCTTTACTTTATGTACCATTTACTTTAGCATTTACATTTCATGCTATTTTCATCTTTTCTCACTTGAGCATTTACTTTTAAGCCATTTTTATATTTCTCACTTGAGCTTTTCTTTTCTTATGAAGATACTTAATAATCAACATGAACCATAAAAAACTTTAATGATACTTGGACTATTTGGTTACTATCCTTGGCATTATGGAGTATTGGACTTCTTAGAATTAGGATTAGAGACCTTGGACTATGTTGGAAACCTTGTGACCTTAATTGATATTTTGTCTAGAGCTCTTGAGGTTTACCTCAAGACATTGGGTTGTTTGTTTGTTTTGTGTGCAGGTTATTGTGATTACAGACTTTGTCTGTAATCTGGAATTCATTTGTATACAGCCATTACTCTGTCCAATTTTTTTCAAAGACTTAATACACTTGAAGTTTGGTCTTCTCAAGAGGTTTAGTATCCTTGTTCGATTTCAATCCAAAGAATGAGAATTCTATCTTGACTCATAATGTCAAGTGTTGGCTTCTTGTTGGTTAGATGGTTCTTCTCCTTAGATTTTACCTTATGCTTTAGAATAGTCCCTTCACCTCCTCCCATCTTCTTTAATTTCAAAAATTGTCTCCCTCCTTTTGAAAACTCTTCTTGTTTCTAAACTTGAACCACTTTCATAATAAACTTAGACTTAGGTCCATGCATTTTCAAAACATTTTCATAGATAAACTTCAATCAACTTAATAATACCTTGACATTTTTGTGAGAAGACTAAAAGTCAATCAATCTCATTCAAACCATTTTTCCATTTTGGCTCTTATCTTTAAAAAAATTCTCAAAAGATTAGACTCTTGTCAATCCTTGTAGTGATACAAACAACTATACTTCTACAATATGTAGTGAAGTGAGATATTTTCCACTTGGGTGTTGAGTGAGGCATTGTTGATTTTAAAATCCAAGCCATATCCTCCACTTTGAGATGATTCAAATTCTCCTTTCTCATGATTGTGGGTAGTAAGTATATTTTCCACATGGATAATGGCGATGATGTCTTATCTCATAAAATTAACCAACACACTTGTGTTTTTAAATTTTTTAAAGGTGAACTACGAGTACCCTGATCCCGTATTGCACGAAAGGTGGTACGTAGGCACTAAAGGTTCGCAACTCCAGATGGTGCAAAAATCATAAAAAATATTTCTTTTCTCATCTCCAGCATCTAATTTACATACAACATTTTATAGCTAAAATATACAGATTTTACAAAAAGGTTCTTGCGGAGTACTGTAGATGTTTATGGTGCTAATACCTTCCCTTTATATAACCAACCCCCTTACCTTGAATCTTTCCCCCCTCTTTTGGGTTATACGCTCTTTTCCCTTTCCTTTGGATACAATAAAGCACGGTTGAAATTTTATTTTGATCTGTACGAGTCTAGTTAATCTAATGGCTTAGTCTTAAACATTTCTACCGCTACAACTGCCAACGGGTAATTCTTCCAATAAGGGTAGGCTTTTCAAAAATATACTTAATAGGATCCATTTTGGAAATCAACCAAGTAGTATGATTCAACATATATTTCCGCAATCATTTTGCAGCCCAGGACAAAGCGCAACACATATTTTCCAGCATCGAATACCATGACTCACAGTCAGTAAACTTCTTGCTGAGATAATAAATGGCATATTCTTTTCTTCCTGTTTCTTCTTGTTGTCCTAAAATACAACCCATAGAAGTATCTAACACAGTTAGATACATAACCAATGGTCTTCCTTCAACAGGAGGGAGCAAGATAGGCGGTTCAAGCATATACTCTTTAATACTTTCAAATTCCCTTTGACAATCGTCCGTCGACATACAACCTTGATCTTTTTTTAACAGCTTGAAGATCGGTTACATGTCGAAGTCATATGGGAAATAAATCTGGAAATGTAATTCAAACATCCAAGGAAGCCTCAAACTTGCTTTTCAGTTCTTGGTGTAGACATTTCTTGAATTTCCTTAACTTTATCAGGATGAACTTCAATTCCTTTTTGGCTGACAATGAAACCTAACAATTTTCCTGAACGAACACCAAAAGTACACATATTTGGATTCAAGCGGAGACAATACTTTCTCAAACGCTAAAACAATTTCAACAAATCTTCTATATGCCCTTTTTCGGTCTGAGATTTGGCGATCATATCATCATCATATACTTCAATTTCCTTATGCATCAGATCATGGAATACGGTTGTCATAGCCCTATGGTACGTTGCACCAACGTTCTTCAACCCGAAGGGCATCACTCTGTAACAGAATGTTCCCCAGGGTGTGATAAACGTTGTTTTTTCCATGTCCTCATGAGCCATTCTAATTTGATTTTATCCAGAAAATCCATCCATGAACAAAAAATACTTTGAATTTTGTTGTACTGTCAACCAACATATCAATATGTGGTAATGAAAAGTCATCTTTCAGGCTTTATTTATTTAAATCTCTATAATCAATGCACATGCGGACTTTTCCATCTTTTTTCGATACTGGAATAATATTGGCAATTCACTGAGGGTACACACATGTAACAAGAAAACCAACATCAATCCACTTTAAAACCACTTCTTTAATCTTCACTTCCATGTCAGAATGAGTTCTTCGTAACTTTTGTTTAATTGGCAGACATTCTGGCTTTAGCGGAAAATAATGTTCCACAATATTGGTATCCAAACCAGGCATGTCTTGATAAGACTAAGCAAAGAAAACCATATAGTCTTACAACAATTCAATCAACATGCTCTTCACATTAGGATGAAGTAGTGCTCCAATCTTGACTTCCTTTGGATCTTCCTCTGAACCCAAGTTAATTGTCTCCAACGACTCTTTATATGACTGAATGACATTTTTCTCGTGCTCAAGCAACCGTTAAACCTCTTCTAGGATTTCTTCATATTCTTCTTCCTCAGCCACATACACAGGATATTCAAAGTTCGGAGAGGATGTAGGTTCATTGCATTCAACGGGTTTTTTAATTAATCTGCACATGTGATTTATGATTGATTTTAGAAACTGACACATGTAACAAGCGATTATGCAGATTTACTTATAGTTATCATTTATTTTGAAAGGGTATTTTTTTTGTTACCATTTTCCAAGAAAAATAAGAAAATAAAGACATAATTTTGGAATCAAAAATAACTTTTATTAATGATTTTAAAAATCAAAACAACAAATATTCCCATACAACATCATTACTTCCACCTTGGGCAGAGTGAAATTTTTTTGAAAAGACTAAAAAAAAATTACTTTGAAATGTGAATGCAAGAAGGAACATCAACAGTGATCCAATTTTGGACTCTAACTATGTTTGTCACAAAGTTCGGCATTTCTTGCTCTGATTCATCTTCAAGAATAACATTGATCTTTGGAGTAGTCAGATGAAGATACCAAACACTGTGAAAGATGTCCTGATACTTACTTAAAGCAGACTTCGGCTTCACAACTTCCTTTTTCAAGGAGAAACTCAAGTCGGTCTATTCCTGTTCACATGAGGATTAATAACTTGCCCCCACAGCTTGCTAGGGCCTTTCTGAACTACATGTTGTGCATCCTTAAATGAGGCGATATAATCTTCATTCTTTCTTATGTTGTCTATAGATAAAGCTTGGAACTGAGTTCCAACAACAGCTTCATCAGCTTCCACAATGCTGAAGGAGGATAAATGAGATGTTAATAGATCTTGCTCACCGTTCACAATGACCACCATTCCTTCACGAACAAATTTCAGCTTCTGGTGCAAGCTTGAAGTAATAACCTGTGATACGGTGGGAGAACTGACTTGAGGTTTTGCGTTTATGTTCGCAAATGTTCGTTTAGCAAGAGTCGCCACCGACTTTTTATTTTATCCAAAGGAAAGGTCAAAAAGCACAGGAAACACCTTTGAGATGTTTTCTTGGGTTCGGGGGGTAGATTATGAAAAGGGAAGGTGCTAGCACCCTTTTCATCCATGGTTTTCCATGGGCTCTTAGTTACTTGTTTAGATCACTTGCTTTGCTTTTTCAATTGTTTGAAATGGTGCTTGGTGTGGTTTTGAAAGTATTTTGAAAAGAGGCCATCATTTTGGTAACCTTTGTAATGCCCATACTCTGTAATTGAGTACGGGTTGGTGCTAAGTCCGCATTATATTGATACTGCTTGTAGAAGGCAGCAGCCAAATCCTCCCAATTATGCACATCAGACCTCTCTAGCTGGTAGAACCAATCCAATTGCATCCCCGACAAACTGTCCTGGAAGAAGTGAACCCACAGGTCTTTGTCAGAAGAATGTGGTTGAATTTTCCTAACATAAGACCGTAGGTGCATCTTTAGGAAAGACACCCCATCGTACTTAGCAAACAGAGGTACTTTGAATTTGGGAGGAATGACAATTCCAAAAACCAACCCTAACTCTTCGAAGTCCAGCCCAAGCACTCTCTAAATCTCCATGGCTGCCAGACGTTCTTCCAAGTTCTTGTATTTTTCATCTGCAGGAGGATACGGTTATGTTGAAAAGTCTTCATCTTCCTCCTCTTCATCCTCATAATCAGAAGGCACTGCAGCACCTTTACCCTTTCCTTCACCCTCTTCAGATGTTGACGGAAAATCTAGGACCCTTCTGGCGTGACCTTCAAATCTTCTGCCCAAGGTAGCCACACCAACTCTGTTCTTCTTCTTTTTCTCTTTTTCCTTTTCCAGTAAAGCTTTGAGCTCCTCTTGACCCTTAGCCAAGGTCATGAGTAGCTGTTGGAATTGTGAATTTTGCGCTTGTAAGTCTTTGACCATTTGCTCAATATCCATCTTGCTGAAATAAACATCAGAGAGATGAGGAAACTTGGTGTGAAGACCTGCTTATGCATATGATGAATTATATGTATTCATGTAATGCATTCAAGGATTCAGAAATTCAAATTTGTTTTAAACAAAAAAGAAACACACGTCATATTAATAAGATAAAATTTGTTAGTACATCAATGCCCCATGGGCAAAATAATACAAAATTTTAAGGTAAAAAGACGTTGCGCATCCTTTTTGGTGCAATATAGGTGTTGAGAGTCTGCTCCTCGTGAAGTTGACGAGTAAGTTCTAAAACCTTCTTCTCACTGGCGTAGAATTGGGCTTCAAAAGTATCGCGTTCTCCCTTGAGCTGTATCCAACTCCTTTGTAAATCTTCTAGTGATGTTGGCATGTCAGGATGTAGGAGGGTGTATGGAACCTCTCCTTCTATAACAGGCTCTTTAATCACAGGGAGAATGTAGGGGTAAGGCATCATAAGACTTTGGGCACGGGTTCATACCCACTTGAGGTAAGGCTCAAGGGGGATGGAATTCTTGTGTCCCAAGGTCTTACTGTCCACTTTGTTGGGCATCCTCCAAGCTCGGATGAACCTTTTTCGAAGTCCTTGCTCGTCGTTGTCGAAGTCAAAAACCAAGTCTGGAATTAACATGTCATGTGGGCCATCCCTTCGGGCATACCCAAACTGTCTCAGAGCCAAGTAGGGGTTGTAGGTAATGCCTCCCCTAATGCCAAGTAGAGGGACATTAGGGAATTCCCCATAACGATCAATGATGATAACATTTTCTCTGGACCGAGAACACCAATGAACATCTGAATGTGTAAGAGTCATCAATCATTGTGACAACCTCAAACCTTGCTCATTCTTCAAGAATGATCGGGGAAGGTGAGAAATAAACCACCTTTCTAGAAGAGGAGTACAACACATGAGAACACCTCTTTTCCTCATTGTTCGAGTGTGAAATGAGTGTAGGATGTCCCCAAGAAATGTAGGCACAGGATTCCGAGATATGAAAATCTTGATAGCATTCACATCTATAAGTTGATCAGGGTTTGGGAACAAGACCAACCCATAGATGAGAAGAGCTACAATCTTCTCAAAAGCTTGCAGGTCTAGAGAGTTCCAGCATTCTTGAGCTTTCTCAAACAGGAACTTTGCCAAGAAACCCTTGACATCACTTATGGTTTCCCAATGACCTATGACATTAGATGGTTGCAAGTGTATGGCTTGAGAAACATCTTCAGGCTTTGGATCTCTTTCCGTACCATTGAAAGGTAGTTGATGGAGAATAGGAATCCTCAGGAGTTGAGAAAATTCCTCCAAAGTAGGCACTAGCTGGTAGTCAGGAAATGTGAAGCAGTGGTGTAGGGGGTCAAAGAACTGGAAGAGAACTTTCACCATGTCTTCCTCTGTGTTGGAGTTGACCAAGTTGAGAAGTCAACCATGTCTTTAAATGAATGGAGAATACTCTAGAATCTTGGAAGCAAGCTCCTTGAGTTGAGGAGGAATTCTCACAAGGTTGACTTAGATTGTTTTCCTGCGAAGTGATTCCATAACCTACAAAACAGGAACAAAGATGAAGATCCAAAATCCTTGAAATGGTTAGTGGATGCATATGATGCTTCATGATGTTCATGATGTTATGCACAAGTATATACAATCAAATCACACAAGTTCCTAGTTTTAGGCTTGCATGGGGTTTCATAGGTAAGTACCCTCTTGATGTTTAGTTGGCTCAACCTGTCCTATAAATAGTAACCAGGTTCTAAGGAGCTCAATATCACTGGATTATTTTCTGTGTTCATTGTTTCAGTTTAGCCACTTTACTGGCGACCGAAATATTCCAAGAAAACAACCCTCAATGAGTGTAGTATCGAGTATCTACCAACTTCTGACTGCACCAAAGTCGGTCATCTCACTACATCCTTAAAGGCCAAGATGGTCAAGTAAAGGTTCTAAAAGTCCATTAGTGCTTCATGACATCACTCAGCGGCCCCGTATTCTCTTTGATTAACTCAAAGGCTGCTGGTACCCACAAATATGTCGCACTAATATAGCTATTGCTTAGACCGTGTCAGTATACCCCGCACAATTTCCATAACGTATTGCTATTTACCTATGAATGTTTCCCAAATCCGGGTAGAGGATTCAAACCCAAACAATAGAACCAAATGTAAAGCAAACAAGTCAAGCAAGATAAGCATGTAAAGGTGATCTAAACCCTAAGGTAACCCCACTTTTCTTGTGTAATCCCCAGCAGAGTCGCCAGTTCTGTGATACGTTGGGGGAACTAACTTGAGGTTTTGCGTTTGTGTTTGCAAATGTTCGGTTTAGAAAGAGTCGCCACCGAATTTTTATTTTATTCAAAGGAAAGGTCAAAAAGCACAGGAAAGACCTTTGAGATGTTTTCTTGGGTTCGGGGGGTAGATTATGAAAAGGGAAGGTGCTAGCACCCTTTTTATCCATGGTTTTCCTTCGGATCTTAGTTACTTGTTTAGATCACTTGCTTTGCTTTTTCAATTGTTTGAAATGGTGCTTGGTGTGGTTTTGAAAGTATTTTGAAAAGAGGCCATCGTTTTGGCAACCTTTGTAATGATTCTTGTTTGAAGAATGTATACAAAGATGTATGTCTTTTGAAAAATGTTTCAATGTTTGAAAGTTTGTTTTAGGAAATATTTTGAAATTGTGTGTGTGTTTTTGAAAATAGCAAGGATGTTTGCAAATTGATCAAGTAACTAGGAGTTGTCTACCCTACTCAAAGATCTTTCCTACACATTTTTAACCCTTTGACATTGTTGTTTTACCATTGTATTTGGTACACAAACTTGTGTTTGGATGTTAAACGGGACGGGCGTGGGTCATCGTATGACCATGATAACAATATTGCCAAGTATCTTTAGCAAGTTTTTGAGGGACTAGATCATTTTTGTTTAGGCAACCAAGATAGCGTCATCGAGGGACTATGATCTTTTTGTTTTGTTTTGTTTTTCCAAGATACCTAGCATGCATACCATGGCCATTTTAAGGAAACAAAGTGGATGAAACCCTAGGGGTGCTTGTGTGCATTGTGTTGTCATTTTTCATGCATTTTTGTCTTGTGTTTAGTCATGCTATTTGTTTGATTTTTCGGATCTTTGCATACAAAACCTAATTTACTAAGCATGCATATAAAAGCAATAAAATGCGAAGAGTAAATCTAATACTATTACAACATTGATATGGGGAGGGGGATACAAGTTTGAATAGGGGGGTATTGCTCAAAATAAAGCCCTAAAACTATTACAACCAAATTGAATTTATTTGTATAAATAAATAAATAAGCAAATATTAAATATGCAAATAAATGTAAATATGCAAAAAAATGTTTTTGTATTATTTTTATGTATGTAAAAATAAGTTTATTTATGTCCTAAAAATAAAAATGATTATTTTTGGAAAGGGTGAAGAAACCCTAATTTTTGTTTTAAGAAAATATATTCTATATTATTTATTTATTTCATTTATGTACAAGAAAATAAATAAAAATATATATAGAAATGTTAAAAAATAAAATATGTGAGAAAATATTATTTTAAGTGTACAAATGATAAAAATAAAAATATATAATATTTTTGTATTATTTACGAATTTTATTTAGAAAAATAAACGTATTTAACCTAATAAACTATTTTTTGTCATAAAAAATAATAAAAATAATAAAATAAAAATGTAAAAATTAAGAAAATATTTTTGGTAATTTTTAATATTTTAGAAAAAAAATAATAAAGTCAGAAATCACAAAAGAAATGAAAAATAATATAAAATATAATAAATGGGCCAAGGGGGTGCAAAAAGTAAGCAGGGGGTGTCAAAAGTCAAGCAAGCCAGGCCCAGCCCATGTCCCACTTCTTCCCTAACCTTCAGACAGAAAAAACGCGCGCGCCATTTACAAACTTGTAACTCCTGCATACGTGCTTAAAAACAAAATCTTGCAACATGAAAGTTATAGCTCATCATCACACGATTCTAATGATATAAAAAACTTGATATAACTCTCAAAGACCAGAGAGAATTTCATTGGCCCTAAATTCTGACCTAGTTTTTTCAGCATGTTCATCATCCAAATTCTCCTAGCTCAGTTAATATAAATACAAGCTATGCATATGTACAGTTCAAGGAGCTTAAGGACTACATTTTTCCTTCACAAACCTAAGCCTAATGATGCCTAAATAAGGAGTTGGAATCTTGAGAAATACCTGTTTCAGTCAAGTTCGAATATGGCAATGTAGGAACTTGGAATGAGGCCTGGAGGTCTTTTGAGCTTGCTTGATGTTCCCTTGACCTTTCCCAATGCTTAGCTTGCTTTGAAATGGCCTGAATCTCTCTATAGAACTCAACCTGCAAACTCAGAAATTGAAAATGGTGAAGCTTGAAAGTAAAGTTACAGTTGATTGAGAAAGGTTTGGATAGTTCAGGTGTGATGTTTAGAATGTGTTTGAAATGATTCCAAGCAAAACGCACGAGGGAATATGGATTTGGCTAAGGTTTTGTAGTGGTTGCCCTGTTTAGGCAGAAAATGGAGCTTGTGGTGTATTTGGGTGTTTACAATGCTATGAGCTCGTGTTTATGGCTTGGTATATTATGCTGAACTTGTTTCAAATGGTCTCTAGTCTTGGTTTTAACAGATGCACAAGTTATGGAACTTTTGCAAGGTTTCTTGTTTTTGAAGCAAAAGGTGAGTTGACAAAAGCCAAGGTTGTACAAGCTAGATTGAGTCCTGTTGAGAGTTGGTGAGATTTTCCTTATGTTTGTGGATGTTGTTTGTACAAAGAGATCAGGTCCATGGCTCAAGATAAACCAAATTGCAAAAAGTGTGCTTTATGGAAATGGTATTGCAACCTTTATGCCATTTTTGGAATAAATCAATGTGTAAATGCTCCATAACTCAGAACAATGCCTTTGTCCAATGTATTTGCATTTAATTAAGGATTGTGGAAAGGTTTAAGTCCTGTAAAACAAGTACAAGCATGCTTAGGACAGATTTGCAACTTGCAGCAATGTGCAAAATGCCATGGACAAAAGTGATGATTTGCCATTTTCAAACTTTTGATTCTCCCTAACCACAAATGATCTTGGACATTTCTTTGAAATTTTGGAAAGCTTGTAACATGCTCTACAATCCATATTTAAAATGAATTTTGATATTCCACTTGGAACTATGTGAAAAGTTGCCATGAAGATAGGTCAAAATCCTGCCTAAACTAGGGCAAAATTTCACTAAGTTAAAAGTTTCATGGACCCCTATTAATAAAATCATAACTTGAGATCCAAGCATCTTTTGGGAAAACTTTGTGAATAAAAGTTGTATATTTTGTGGAGAACTACAACTTTCATGTTGGAGGTTTTCTTTGAATCCAATTTCATCATGGTGAAAAAGTTGGGAAAAGTTGGGAAAAATAAGAAATTTTCATAACTTAGAAAATTTCTAAGTTATGAAAATTTTCCATTTTAAACCCTAATTTTTAAAATTAGGTTTCTTGGTGAACAGGTTCCATGCTTTAACACATCTTGATGAAAAATGACCCTTGGCACTTGATTTTGACCAAAAAGTCAAAGTTTGACTTTTCAGTGTACAGTTGAGTTTTGATTAGTTGATTGAAAAATTCATCTGTCAATCCAATGCATTTGAGATATTTTGAACCTTATGATTAGGTCAAGATGATGCTATTGAGTCCTTGAAACCATGCTTTAACCCAATTTTCCATTGGCTAGGTGAAAAATCAGAAATTGCCCTTCTGTAGTCAAAACCCTAAAAATGACCATTTTACCCTTTTGATGATCTGATCAAATTTCTTGAGGAGTTGTGGTCCAAACTTGATAAAATGGTTCATATGAGTCTATAATGTTGATGTGGATCAAAAATTATGAGGTTTGACTGTAAATTGGCCACAATTGACTTTTTCCCCAATACAACTGATTTTTAGGTCAACTGTCCAATTGACTGGGCAAAAATTTGATTAAAGGCTTGAAAGTTGGTATGAGCAATCTTAGAGGTCCAACATGAAGTATGAAAGTCACATTAGGCATTTGAATTTCAAAAATACTTGAGCAATCTCAAACCCTAATTTCAGGTCATCAGTGCAAAGAGGTGTCTTGAGCTGAGCAAACCCTAATCCTGTCTGGAGTCCAAAGAGTCTTGTGAGGGGAAATCTTGATAAATTGAGAGGGAAAATTTTGGGGTACAACACAACCCCTGCTTCATGGATCCATGGGTGTCCCAATAAACAGCTATAGGTGGGGACAATGTCCATAACCTGGAAAGTAATCTGGAATAAGTATGGTCCTATGTGAATAAGAAAATCTACCTCTCTGACGACAGACTTCCTTGAACCATCAAATGCATTCACTATGATTCCACTTGGGTGCATGGGATCACCCTGGTACTTAAGCTTTATGAGTGTACTTCTTGGTATGACATTCAAAGCAGACCCATTATTAATCAGCATATTGGATAAAGAGTCATTCTTACAATTCATGGAAATATGGAGAGCCAGGTTATGGTTTTTTCCTTAACCAGGCAACTCATCATCACAAAATCTCAGATTATTTCAAGATGTAATATTCCCCACAACACTGTTGAACTAATCCAGAGACATGTCACTCTCATTAGAGATTCCCGATTAGAAGAAGAGTTCATTAGCAAGGCTAAAATGGAAATTTTGGACAGAGTTTGCAACAATTGATCCACAATCTTGTAATCATTTATCTTGATGATTTTCAACAGATCATCAACATACCTTTCCAAAGTGGCGCCACTAGATTCTCCCACCACTTTCTTAGGTCCAACATTCTCAAATGTCTTCTTTCCAGAATCAACATCTTCTTGAAAAGTAGGGGCAAAGACCCGACCACTGTGAGTTACCCGACTGGTTTCAACAATATTCTCAACATAGGACAAAGGTTGAATATGAAATTTTACACCATTTCCAGGATAGTTTCATTGTATTTATAAGGCACAACTTTATCTGATTTATATGGAACAGGACCAGACAGACAAATAACTTCAGAAGCGACAATAGGTTTACGGTGGTATTCAATCTCTACAGGAGTGGGAACACCAAAACACGACACAATGACATTCACCCTACTTCAAGATATTTAGGAATCACATAATCGTTATTCGAGAACATGGCTTCTTCAGAAGGAAAGAATTCATCAGCCGAGACATATTCATCATCGGACATGGCCTCAACAGAGTAATCTTCAATCATATTAACTTCATTGTAATCATCTCTATTTCTCGTGACTTTGATATTACCATTATCTAACAATAACTGAACACCTCTTCTTACCACTGAACAACCTCGGGGATCCCTACATCAGACTCGAAAAGATCCATAATGATGTATCTCCTGACCCTCCATGTGACAAAATGTGGCATGCCACTGCACCAGATCATCATTCATATAATTCACATCAAAAATCTAGAATTCTCTGGGGTAACTATAAACCATATCCACTTCTTCTTCATATTCATCCCTTGGTCTGATTATATGGATAAGACCTCCATCCATCATTTCTGGAAGATCAACTATCACCTTATCACATCCATGGATATCTGTACTGAAAACACCACAACCAGCATGGTCATATGTATAATAGTTGAATTCATAGAGATCAGCACGCATCTTCACTAAATCTCCTCTCACCAAGTTAATGTCCAAAAATCCGGAAATCCCCAGGACAAACATCAACCATATTTACAACACTGCCACCTCCATGCTTGGGTAGTGGATTATTTTTTACAATGACCAACATCCTTAAAAGATAAAAGAGCAGATCTCAGCATTTTCTATACTTCAGACTTCAAATGATACCAGTTTTCAATGCCCTGGAGCTCCTTGATGAAAAGCACAAGTCTGATCCACCTTATAATACAATGGCAATGGAGGAGGTACAATAGGAGGAGGTCTAGTCTGAACCAATTTCTTTTTAATTAGAGCCGGAAAAAACTCTGCATAACTCATCAGAATAGAGTTAAAAGCTTCTCTTCTCTAACCTTGCCCTTGATTTCCCTGGGGAAGTGGTCTCTGATAGGAAACATTAGTCGAGATGCATTTACAACTGGAGTCACATAAGCAACTTGTTGCTGGTACTGATGACGTCTTCTCGCAGGTCGAGCCTTTCTTTCCTTAATGACAACATTTTTTTAACTTTCCTTCTTTGTCCCTTTAAATTTTATCAAGTGTCCTTCCCTAACATCTTCTTCTAGACGAACACTTATGCTTACCATCTCAGTGAAATCACTCGGTGCACTAGCAACCATCCTTTCATATTAAAATGATACGATGGTTTTCAGAAAGACCTTGGTCATTTATTTCTCTCCCTTTGGGGGTACCACTTGGGAAATAATCTTGCACCAACGCTGCACATATTCTTTGAATGATTCCTTATCTTTCTGAGCCATTTCTCTCAGTTGGTCACGGTCAGGTTCCATAAACATATTGTACTTGTACGGCTTGATAAAAGCTTCGCCCAAATCATTAAAGGTGTAGATATTGTTACTGTCCAAATCCATATACCATTTTAATGAAGCATCGGTTAAGCTATCCTAGAAGAAATGAATAAACAAATGCTGATCATCAGTATGAGTGGAAATCTTTCTGATATATATCACTAAGTGGTCACGAGGACAAGATTTGCCCTTGTACTTCTCAAATTCTAGCACCTTAAACTTCCTTGGAACTTTTACGTTAGGAACTAAACAAAGTTCACTGATGTTCTGCCCGAATAGTTCTTTCCCTAGAAGAGCATTCAATTCCTTCTACATCTTATTGAATTGGTCCTGAAAGTCATTCAATCGTTCATAGAAGCCCCCAATTTCACTTGGTGGAGGAACATGATGATAAACTTCATCATTAATAAATGACACAACATTCACCAAAGGAGGCGCAATATAATGAATCTCATTTCTAGCAGCAGGAGCATCATGCACCGCAGGAGGCACAGTAACAGTAGCTTCTTGAGCAAATGGAGTAACTTGAGCATCTGGATTAAAACCTTCTGGCATAAAGTTCTCAGGAATTCCCCACGGGTAGCCTTGAGGCATACAATACTGAGAAGCAATAATTGGAGTAACAGAAATGGGAGTTGATGGAACTTCTGAAATAATAGTCGTCTATTGTGGCTGAGCAACATGAGGAGAAAGAGGAGGAATAGGTGGCTGATTCTGACCAACCACCATAGATTCGACCAAAGTAGTTAGATTGGTTATACCAGCCCTTAAACTAGTAACTTCTTCGCGTAGCACACGATTCTCTTGTTCAAGATTCTCCATTTTCTTCCTAGAATTAGCCTGAGTATTGTATCGATGAGACAAATTGCTGACTGAACGAAGTAGAGAAACAAAATAAGACACCTGGGTATGAACATAAATGCAAGAATATGTTCAAAATGATGCATGATATGTAATGCGTATGATTTATTTATTTTATTATTTCAAGGAACTCAAAGAATCATAGGAAATTTGCAAATATTAAAGTACTAACACATTTTGAAATACTAAAAATTTTAATATAATAACTTTTGGAATGGATTACAAGTTTTAGTAAAAAAATTAATAATCCTAAGCACAAGAGAATAAAGATGGAGTCTCGCAATTTGAGTCTTTAACTACTTGTTCTCTTCTGCATACTTGTCAATGACTTCTTTCCAACTACCAAAGTTAGAAAGTGAGCAACTACGTCTTGGCCGAGCTATAGAGGAAAATAAATCCTATTGCTTCTCCATCATCTCCAGAACAGGACTCTCAAGAATCACAATCAAGTCATCCTTCTCTTTCAATCCTGCTGAGTAGGATACCTCCAAAGTCGGGTACTTGTTCTTCCATGCTTCCTTCTCTTGTTGCATCCTAACCAGGGCAAGCTGAAGTTCTTCTACATTATCTAAAAGAGGAGGAGTAATCCTCGCAAACATATCAGATATAGGTTCTTCACGAGAATAAAGCATCTTTAACTGAATTACCCTTTTGTTGTACCCAATGGAGATAAGGTTCTAAAGAAACAGCTCCTCTTGGTCTCAAATCTTTTCTACTCTTCTTATGAATATGGCGCCAAGCCTTCTCAATCTCTTTCATAGCCTATTTGTGATCTTCTCCTTCGTTGAGAAAGAAACCACTCAAATGAATGTTGTTTGTCTTATCTCTCATCGGATATCTAAGCTGATGACATGCAAGAACGAGATTATATTTAACTCCTCCCTTTGTACCAAGAAGAGGCACATTGGGGAAACTACCACAACTGTCAATAATCTCCACATCATAATAAGCTAGGTGACACCAATCGATGTCAGAATGAGTGAGGGACATGACCTTCAGGGCCCAACGAGGTTCCTTCTTGGTATCCCAAAAGGCAACCGACCTAGGTAAGTTAGAAATAAACCACTAATATATTAACGATGTGCAACAGATGATCATCCCTCCCTAATAGAACTTCCGAAGATGGATAGAATAATAAGTATCCCCTAGCAACGTAGGGACCGGATTCCCAATCATAAAGATCCTAATGGCATTAACATCCACAAACTTATCGACATTAGGAAATAAGAACATACCATAGGCGAACAAAGCAAAGATAGCCTCAAAATAAACCGTACTCTTCATCTTGGAAAAGTAACGAGCTTTCTCCAATAGAAATCGAGCAGGTAAACCCCTAATTCCTCATTTAGTAGTCATAGTAGCCTTAATCCCATACTTCTTCAAATTGGTCATAACATCAATCTCGTGAGATTTAGGCTCTTCCTCTAATCCGGTGAAATGAACATGATCAGTAATAGGTAAGCCAAATAGGTAAGAATACTCCTCCAATATGGGCATCAACTGATAAACATGAAAAGTAAAACACCGACACAACGAATAATAAAACTGGACTAATGTAGAAAGAATTACCTCCTTCATATTAAGCTTCATAAGAGGCACGAGAACTCCATATTTCTTTCGGAAATTTGTAGAGTTTCCAATCTCAAGAATCAAACTCATCAGCTCCTCTATCTTAGGAACATTGAAACTGTAATTCCGAGTCTTTCTTCTTCCAAAATCCATGGTCAAAAGTACCTGAGATATTTCCAAAAGTCATCTTTAAGTTCCTTGAATCAACTGTTTTAAAGAATGCTCATGGGTGCATGAATGCATGAAGCAACAATCACACACAAGGTCACAAATATGGGGTGTTCATAGGTTTAACGTCACGAGCATGAAGTCAAAGGTACTACCCACAAGGTATGGACTAATAGTTTCTCACCTGCCGAACAAGGTTCTAAAAGGTTCCCAGAGTCTACATTATTCCTTCGGATATTACCAACGTCCCTTTTAACTCGGTAATCAGTAATATTCTCAGGAAAAACACATCTGAGTGTAGTATCATGTGACAACCACTTCCGGATTGCTCCGTCATAGTTTCCACACTACACCTAAAAGGTCGAGATGGGTTAAGGGTTCTACAGTCCTTAGCTTCAGCAGGCTCCCAGGTTGAAAGCAGCACGTCTTCCCGATTTCTCAGTAAATGAATACTACAGTCAAAGGCCTTCATTGAGTGGGGGATCTCATGTCTCCTTTTTTGGGATTCCTCCCTCAAAGTTAACATGACTATACTGCCCGTCTTATCTTAAGTTTGCCCAAGTCTAGGTAGATGACTTATGAGAAATCACCAAGCACTCTTGAAAACCAAGACGGTCTAGTCAAACATATATACAACACATGATATATAACAAATAATAGCACATACACAAATAAACAAAGATAGGCTTAACCCCTGAAGTCGCCATTTTTTCTGCAGCGGTAGAAATATTGAGACTAAGCTATTGGATTGACTCGACTTGCACAAATCAAATAAAAATTGCCACTGTTCTTTATTATTTCCAGAGGAATGGGAAAAGAGCGAATAACCTAAAAAAGAGGGGAGAGAATCTAGGTACGAGGGTTGGTTATGCAAAGGAAAGGTATTAGCAGCCTAAACATATACAGTACTCCACAAGAACCTCTTTGAAAATTTGTGTATTTTGGCTATAAATGTTATATACAAAAATAGATGGTGGAGATGAGAAAAGAAGTATATTTTTACAAATTTTTGCATCCCCCGCGGTTGTGAACCTTTAGTGCCTACGTACCACCTTCCGTGCAATAGGGGATCAGGGTACCCGTAGTTCTCCTTTAAAATTTTTAAAACACTAGTGTGTTGGTTAATATTAAGAGAAGACACATCACCGTCATATCTTAGTGGAAGAAATTACTAACTACACACGATTATGAGAAAGGAGAATTTGCGTCATCTCAAAGTGGAGGATATGGCTTAGATTTTAAAATCAACAAAGTCTCACTCGACACCCAAATAGAAAATATCTCACTTCACTACATATCATAGAAGTATAGTAGCTCGCATCATTACAAGTATCGACAAGAGTCCAATCTTTTGAGAAAATTTTAAAGTAAAAAGCCAAAGTGGCAAAAATGGTTTGAATGAGATTGATTGACTTTTAGTCTTCTCACAAAAATGTTAAACTATGATTAAGTTAATTAAAGCTTCATTAAGAATATATTTTTTTTTGAAAATACATGAACCTA
Organism: Vicia faba; assembly: GCA_948472305.1. Taxonomy (NCBI): domain Eukaryota; kingdom Viridiplantae; phylum Streptophyta; class Magnoliopsida; order Fabales; family Fabaceae; genus Vicia; species Vicia faba. Next base: position 1,633,311,892 of record OX451737.1, read on the forward strand.
AGTCCAAGTTTATTGTGAAAGCGGTTCATCTTAGAAAACAAGAAAAGATTTGAAAAAGGAGGGAGGAGATTTTGAAATTAAATAAGATGGGAGGCGATGAAGGGACTATCCTAAAGCATAAGGTAAAACCTAGGGAAAAGAACCATCTAACTAACAAGAATCCAACACTTGACATATGAAGTCAATATAGAATTCCCATCCTTTGGATTGAAACCAATCAAGCAAACATACTAAACCGCTCAAGAATACCAAGCTTCAGATGTATTAAGTCTTCAAAAATTGGGCAGAGTAACGGATGTATACAGATGAATTCCCAATCACAGACAAAGTTTATAATCCGAATAACCTGCATAGAAAGAAAATCAACCCAATGTCTCGAGGTAAACCCCAAGGGTATCAAAGCTTCTAATCCTAAGTCCATGAAGTCCATAATTCCATAATGCCAATGATAGTAACCAAATAGTTCAAGTAACATTAAAGTTTTTTATTGTTTAATTTTGTTATTAAGTATCTTCAAAAAGAAAATGAAAAATATCAAGTGAGAAAAAATCAAAATGACATAAAGATAAATGCTCAAGTGAGCAAATATAAAAATGGCGTGAAATGTAAATACTAAAGTAAATGGTACATAAAAGTAAAGGCATAAAATAAATGACATAAAGTAAAAACTCAAAGTAAAAGTGAATTGTTAATGATTTAGGAATTAGAGGTTAGCTAAATGACCATCTTGAAACTTGTATTTGAAAACTCATTAGAAGATTTATAAAATCAAAGCTTCTTAACAACAAGTTTCATTTGCTTTTTCTCAAGTATATCATTCATTCTAAGTTCTCGAGGCGACAACATATGATCAACGATGTTTAAATGATTCACATAGATAAAAGTTTATGAAGGTTCATTAGAGGATTGATAAGACCAAAGCCTGCTAACAATGGACCTCAAGATTATTGGATCAAAGGTTTCAAATTAAACATACTTGGGCTTGCAAACATAGATTTAGGCTATGAATGATCATTTCTCGAATCGGGACATAATTTAGCACTATGTTAAGCAATCATAAATGGACTTATATAGAAGTCACACCTATTTTGAGGTTGGTCAATAGCAATCTATGTACCATATGTTTGGAGAAATGATATGTAGATCATTCTCTAATAACATGTAGCACAAGTGAGAAGGGGATTAGATGAAGAGGGAGAATAAATATTTGAACCAAGGAATTTAATCAAACTATCATTAAAATCATTCATCCATTTTGGTGGAGTTAAACTCAATACCCAAGATTCAATGATGTTAATGAATCTCATGATTTAAAATTACATAGTTCATGATCATCCAGAATATATAAAAAAATAAAATTGCATTTAATAAGTAAAATAGAATAAGAAAATGATTTTTAAATTGTTTTTTAACTGAAAGTAAAAGGGAAAATAACAAACTATATTCAAAGTATTAAATAAAAATTAAAAGAAACTATAGAAAAGTTAGAGATGATCTCAGTATTTTTACAAAAAATTTGGTAATTTTTTAAAAACAGAAAAGTATTTTTAAATTATTTAAAATCACTCAAATAAGTGAAAAATGATTTAAAATAGTAAAAATTAGAATAAAATTCTAGAAAAAATTTCTAGGAAGTCAGGAATAAAGAAAATGATTTTTATGAATTTTTTCAGAATTTAAAAATATTAAAAAGTAATCCTTTAATTAAACAAAATAAAAATCATAAAAAATATCAAATTGGATCCTTTAATATAACACATCATGAGATCAGATACTCTTAGTCAATAAAAGGAACTCAAGTAAGATATTGTCAAAACCTTGGATGCAACTATGACCCAATACATCACGTTCACCTCAAAGCCTTGTGTGAGAACCAAAGAGATAACTTGTATGGCATAAACAATGTAATATCTTGATCCTCAAGCATCATAACTAATTGAAAGAATTTATTTGAATCAATGATATACAAAGATCCAACGGTAAAGTGGGCACCAATATATCCACATTTGTCTTCTGTATGAAGTTTCCGATCACATAGCTTGTGACTTAATTAATAAGTTCCCCCTTTCGATTTACAAAGAAAGGTCGAAAGAAAACCCTAGCTAGTCATTGATGAAGAACCTTTGACTATTAGCCCTACTAAATTCATCCGACAAACCCAAGCATAGGGAAATAAACCCTACTCCATGACCAAGGAGGCCTTGTCGAAGATAACCCTTGCATGAAGTTGAAGAAGAAGTTCATAGTGACCATATGATCAAACCCCAATTCGAGACCAAGAAGTCTTCGATAGAACCAAGCTTATATGAAGTAAGCACCTAAACCCATATGAACCCTGCTTGTATGATTACTGAGCCTTGAACCTCAAATTCCTATTTTTTGAATGAAAATGTATGTTAATGACCTAATGAAAAGATATGAATGCAATGCTAAGCTTAAGCCAAATATAAGAGACTACGAGGGAAAATTTTGGGGTGCAACAAGTGTCCTAGTGGTTTCAACTAGGTGTCTATTTTTACGTTGAGCGACTCCATTTTGTTGTGGTGTGTGAGCACAAGACGTTTGATGAAGCATACCGTTGGTAGCCATGAAATTTTGAAATTGAGTAGATAAATATTTTCGAGAATTGTCACTGCGCAAAGTACTAATGGATATATCAAACTGATTTTTGATTTCATTATAAAATGTTTGAAAAATAGAAAATAACTTCGGTCGATTTTCCATTAAAAATAACCAGGTAAATCAAGAATAATCATCAATGAAGGTAACAAAATACTTAGACCCTAAAGTGGAAATAATGCGATTAGGACCCCAAACATCCGAATGAACTAGAGCAAACAGAGACTTAGAACGACGATTGACACGACTCGAAAAATAACTACGAACATGTTTTCCTAATTGATAAGACTCATAAGACAACGTAGATAACATGGAAAGGTTGGGCACCAACTTTTGTAATTTTACAAGACTTGGATGTCCTAACTGAGCATGAACCAGGAGGGGAGAATCCACCATGGAACCAACATGTGCAGATGGTTGAAGAAGATAAATACCATTAGACTCACATCCGGTTCTAATCATACATCTTGAACTCCAGTCCTGCAAGAAAAAAGAATCTTTGGTGAATGAGATAGTACAATCAAGAAATCGAGTGAAACGACTTAGAGACAATAAGTTAAACGGAGATCCGGGTACATAAAGAACATTAGTAATGGAGAGCGAGGGAAAAAGGTGGATAGTACCACTACCCTGAGATTGAGTTTGGGAGCCATTTGCTAATGTGACAAAGGGTAATAAACCAGAAGTGGAGAATGAAGAAAAAAGAGATTTATTACCAATAATGTGATCAGTGGCGCCTGAATCAAGGATCCATGAGCCAAGAGATATGGAGTGAGGAAGACCAGCAAAAGAATTACCCGTGTGTGCAACAAAGGCAGTGGAACTAGCGGCCTGACGCTCCTCATACCACTTGATAAAGTCGTTGAAGATAGCAGATGAGGTGGCAGAATCAGTCGGAGTAGAAGCCTGTGGAGGTGGATCGGTCTGGGCAACATGGGCAGTCTAAGGAGAGGGACGTCCATGTTAAGCGTAACATCGATCAATAGTGTGACCAAGCTTATGACAATGATCACACTTAAGACGAGGCTTTCCTGTCTTCTGAAGGTGGACACGATCACCACCCGGAGCATGAATACCTCCTTGAGAAACCAAAGCAGATGAATCAACTAGTGTGGGTGGGACTCCACTGTCAGATGATAGTTTTGCTGGGACACGCAGCAAAGTAGACCATGCAATATCCAGAGTGGGGATTGTAGGAGACCCCAATATCTGATCGCAAACAGACGAATACTTTGGAGGTAGGCCATACAGAGCTAGAAGCATGAAGAAGGATCGATGTTGTTCAAGTTCCTTAACAGTGGTAGCAGCTGGGGGCAATAATTTATTGATATCATGAAGAAGACCTTGAACACGGCCCAAGTATTCAGCCATAGAACCATCCAGGTGACGAGGGGAAATAATATTCTGCAAATTTTGGCACACTCCATATAAGCGTTATGTATCATTGGTATAAAGGATCTTAGCCTGTGCCCAAACAGATTCGCAAGTCTCATGAGAACGAAAGATCTATTTCAAGGATGGACTAATGGTCGGCTTAATGAGACTGCAGAGTTGAGCATCAATTGTCTTCCAACGAGCACTATCAGTGGCAGCCACCGAGTCAGCCTTCGTAGTGAGGTGATCTTCATAGGCCTGTCCCCGGTGCTATAACTTGACGTCGGAAGCCCAAGAATCATAGTTAGTACTGTATAATTTATCACCGGCAAGCGGAGTAGTGATATAACTTGTGAAAATAGGGGCCTCATCCCTTGGAGGGGTAACGACGACCATGGATTCCAAAACGGTGAGAGAAGTGACCAAAAAAAATGGAAGATCTGAGAAGGAATATCGAAAACCGGAGATGAAGCACGGTTACCGAAATAAAATTGGCGCCGATAGATAGTGGATCTACCGGGAAAGCACGAATTAGGGTTGCCTCTTGTTAGGCTCTAGATACTATATTGAATAATGAGAGAACAAGAGGAAGGTTGGATTAAATCCGTGTGTTTGAATTACACATCGGAGCTCATTATATATAATAGGAGGCATAAATTCCATAGAAATTACATAATATTCTATAATAATTATATAATATTCTAATTACTTACATAATATTCTATTTACATAATATGGAATATTCCGATATCTAACAGTAATAATAATACTAATGTTGTTAATATTCTTCATTCACCCCCATGTCTTTACATTTTTAGCCACACACCCCTAAATTCTTCAATTATTACTACTTCTAACCTTCCAATATAATCATCAAAACGCATCATAAAATCATCAACATATATAAGTACACCTCATCATCTATTTCATTCCAATAAAATAATTCTAATTAAATCGGGGTGTTACAACTCTCCCCCACTTAGAATATTTTCGTCCTCGAAAATTACTTGAGGAAAATAGCTCTGGATAAGCCTCTCGCATCTTACCCTCTAATTTCCACGTTGCATTCTCTCCTGAAGCTCTGCCGCAAACCACTTTCACAAGAGAGATCCATTTGGCTCTCAGCTTCTTTACCTCTCGATTCTTGATCCTCACAGGTACGGTTTCAACAGTAAGATCATCCCGCACTTGTATATCATTCATTAGAATTACATGAGACAAATCAGAAATATACTTTGAGAGTTGCGACACATGGAATACATCATGAAAATTCGACAGATTAGGTGCCAATGCCACTCTATACACAACAGTCCCAATCTTTTTTGAAATTTGATATGGACCAATAAATCAAGGAGTCAACTTCCTTAACTTCAAGGCACGTCCTACACCGGTCACCAGCGATACGCTCAAGAATACATGATCTCCTTATTGAAACTCAAGGTCTTTTCTTTTCTTATCATGGTAACTTTTCTGCCTACTTTGCAAGGGTCTCATCTTCTCTTGGATCATCTTCACTTTCTCCATAGTTTCTCGTACGATTTCCAGTCCTAGTACTACATTTTCACCAGATTCATACCAATATAATGGCGTTTTGCACCTCCGACCATACAACGCATCGAAAGGTGCCATACCAATACTAGAATAGAAAATATTGTTGTGGGTGAAATCAATTAATAGAAGGCAACTATCCCATGTACCTCCTTGCTCAAGAACACAAGCTCTTAACAAATATTATAGTGACTGAATAGTCCTCTCCGGCTGACCATATGTTAGTGGATGATATGTATAACTCAATCTCAATTTTGAATCCAACGTATCCTTCAAACTCTTCTGAAAATCAGAAGTAAATCTAGGATCCCTGTCTGACACCACACTGGACGGAACACAGTGCAACTTCACAATTACCTGAATATAAATCTCTGCCAACTTCAGTACAGGAAAATTAATAACGATCGGAATGAAGTGAGCTGATTTTGTTAATCTATCAACAATCACCCAAATCACATCATGCCCTCTTGGACTACTTGGCATCCCCGTCACAAAGTCCATAGATATACTATCCTGTTTCCACTTCGGAACATCTAAAGGTTCCAACAGTCCTGCAGTTTTCTGATGTTCAACTTTTGACTTCTGACAAGTCAAACATGCATACAGAAACTGTGCCATGTCTCGCTTTAACCCGAACCACCAAAATAACTTTTATAAGTTATGAGACATATTGGTAGCTCCCAGATGAATACTCAAACTGCTTCTATGGCTCTCTTCCAGAATCATCTTTCTCATTTCAGCATCATCAGGAATACAAATTCTGTTTCGAAATCTCAACACACCTTGGGCATCAACTTTAAAGTCACTATCCCCAGATTTGTTACTCTCGACCATCAAACCTACCAACTTCACATCTAAATTTTGAGCTCCTTTAATATTATCTAAGAACTCATTGTTAATCTTCAACATCCCCACCATCACACTTCACTGTGTCACTTCACAGACCAAATTCATGTCTCTGAATTGTTCGATCAACTCTAGTTCTGTAACCATCATAGCATACATATTCAAAGTCTTTCGACTCAAAGCGTCAGCTACAATGTTAGCTTTACCTAGACGATAATTCAAGCCAAAGTTATAGTCCTTCAATAATTCCAACCATCTCCTCTGCCTCATGTTAAATTCCTTCTGATCAAATAGATACCGCAAACTTTTATGATCACAAAACACTTCAAACCTAGAACCATAGAGATAATGTCTCCAAAACTTCAGCATAAATACAACTGCAGCTAATTCCAGATCATGAATAAGATACTTTATTTCATGAATCCTTAATTGTCTCGACGCATAAGCGACCACTTTATCATTCTGCATGAGCACACCATCTAAACCTAATTTAGAAGCATCTCAATATACCACAAATGATTCCTCAGAATTAGATAATATCAAGATTGGAGCCATTGTCAATCTGTTCTTTAACTCAACAAAACTCTCTTCACATTAGATGTCCCACACAAATGCTCTGCCTTTACAAGTTAGCTGAGTTAATGGAAGCACCAACTTAGGAAAACCTTCAATAAATCTCCTATAATAGCCAACCAAACCCAAATAGCATATAATCTCCGTAACTGGTTTTGGAGCTTCCCATTGCAAGACTGCATCTACTTTAGACGGGTCTACAACAATACCATCACCTGAAATAACATGACCAAGAAAACTGACTTCTGTCAACTAGAACTCAAATTTTGACAACTTTCCATATAACTTATTCTCTTTCAACACTTGCAATACAATATGCAAATGTTCAACATGTTCCTCCTTAGATTTAGAATAAATCAGAATATCATCGATGAACACTACAACAAACCAATGCAAATAAGTGTTAAAGACGCGGTTCATATATTCTATAAACACCCCCAACACATTGGTAACACCGAAAGGCATCACTAAATATTTGTAATGTCCATACCGAGTTCTAAAAGTTATCTTCTAAATGTATTCATCCTTTACTCGATTATCAAGATAACCCCACCTCAGGTCAATCTTACTAAACACCTGTGCACCCACCAATTGATTCATCAAGTCGTCTATCCTCGGAAGTGGATACTTGATTTTCATTATCACTTTATTCAACTATCAGTAATCGACACACAGTCTCATAGTTCCATCTTTCTTCTTTATAAGTAATACCTGAGCTTCCCAAGGCGACACACTTGGTCTCACAAACTTCTTTTCCAGTAACTCTTCTAATTGCTTCTTCAATTTTGACAATTCCGATGATGACATCTTGTATGGTGCCATAGAAATAGGCTTGGTACCAGGTACAAGATTAATCGAAAACTCCACTTCTCTTTTGGGCGGCACGTCTGGAATATCATCAGGAAAAACATTGGGGAATTCACACACAACCTACAACTCATTAATTACAGTCGGATTCTCAGTAGATAAAGACGCCATCAAAGAAAACAACTGAGCTTCATCCCACAATAACTCCTTCAAGTGCCTAGCAGATAATAAACCATTTTCCTCTTCCTCTTCAAGAGTAGAAAACCACACCAACTTGTTATAACAGTTAATATGAACATAGTTATATTCTAACAAGTTCATGCCCGAAATTACATCCAAACCACTCAACGGTAAACAAACTAGATCAACACGGAAGTCTCTGGCATAGATGGACAAAAGACACTTCAAGCATACTAGAGAAGTAGTCACCGACCCCTTGGCTAGAGTATCGATAACCATTTCTCTATTTATAGAAGACAAGGTAAGATCCAACTTTTTAGCACAATCAGTAGGAATAAAACAATGAGTAGCACTAGTATCAATAATAGTAATTAAAGAAATACTATTAATGAGACATATACATCTAATCAAGCGGTCTCTACTAGATGTTTGAGTCCCAGCTAAAGCAAACACCCTTCCATCGGGTTGAGCTCGCTTCGGTTTCTGACATTGAGTGTTAATATGTCCGTCCTCACCATAATTGAAATATATTGCCGCTTTGTGTTGACATTTCGCCACCTCATGTCTAGTCTTACCACAGCGAAATCGCCTCTTCACCTCCCTGATACATGCATTACTTCGATGACCAAGTCTTCCACATTTGTGACATACGATACCTGCAAGGGCGCCTTCCCCACTAGTCCTCTTACCATCACCCATACTCTGCTTACCCCTATCTACCGGGGCATTGTAAGGCTTCCCACGATACTGTTGTTGCTTGCCCCTCTTTTCATTGACAATTTTGTAGTGAGCCTTATTGTCCTCTTCATAAATTCTGAAGCTATTTACCAATTCAGGGAACTTATGGATCCTCTGATATCCAATGGCCTTCTTGATCTCATAATGCAAGTCATTCTCAAACTTGACGCACTTAGAGAATTCGGTTGTCTCCTCAACATAATGAGGATAAAAGTTTACCAACTCCATGAATTTGGTAGCATACTCAGTTACCAACAAATCTCCTTACTTCAGTTCCAGATATTAGATTTCCTTCTTCCCACAGACATCCTCTGGGTAATACCTCACCATAAATTCTCTATGAAACATAGCCCAAGTAATAGCCTCACATGTTCCTTCAAGCCTCTGGTAAGTGGCAACCCACCAATCATCAGCCTCTCTTTCCAGCATATGTGTACCAAAACGCACCTTTTGTGCAAACGAACAGTCCATGACTCGGAAGATCCTTTCAATATATTTGAGACACTCTTGCACTCCTTCAGGATCATGCTTTCCATTGAACGTAGGTGGACAGTTCCTCTGGAAAGTTTCTAAGGCACGATCCCCATTGTTCCCTACAGCATTAGGCTGATTTTGCATTTCCCGAGACAGAGTCTGCAACGCATTAGCAAGTACATCATTTCCTCTTCCAGCCATTACTCTGCTTCACGTCATAATATCAAAAAACAGTTAGATAGAAAAACATCAACAATATTACACTGTCACACTACACCATCGACTCAATAACCTGGACGGACAGACCGACCTGCTCTGATACCAATTGTAACAGCCTATTTCCCCAACAGTAACTTTAATAAAAATCAGAGTAAAATAAAGCTCCAAAATAGGATGTCACACCATTCAACATATTCAAATTTTCTCAATTAAGATAAAAAAGATACGTAACACACATTTTGGATGAACCTACAACATTTCCACAATCTTCAAACTTCAATTTTATTAACGCAGCAAAAAGAATTTCATAATTTTTCTAAAATCTTCAACCATCATAAAATCAACAATTTAATCAATTAAAAGAGAGTCTACAACACTCCCAAAATTCGAAAAGAAAACATCAAATAAGATAAAATAATCGAGCGTTAATACCCCTCAGTGTTACGTATCAGAATAATGACACCTACTCAAAATAAAAGAAGCAACCTCTTCTAGACTCCGTAACTTCGCACTACTCCTGCTTATATGCACGTTACCTACATAATGCAACATTCAAACAGTAAGGGGTGAGATATCATGACAATATAATAAGTAATATAATTATGAGTAAACAACATATATATCATGCAGGAATTCAAGTTTTACCTTTATTAATCACTTCAACAAGTCCACAATTTAATAATTCAATGATTTGATAACTCAACAATTGCAATGTAACCCACTCTAATGCAAAATACATGTGGTATCATCAGGGAATAATCCCTTAACGAATTTCCATACAGGCCAGTGCATAAGCCCTCAACAATTTCCAGTACAGGCCAGGGCATAAGCCCTCAACATTTTCCATAAAGGCCAGGGCATAAGCCCTCTATATTTGCCATAAAGGCCATGGCATCAGACCTCAATGATGCATGAAATATGACATGCTACAACAATAGTATGCAAACACAAGCATAATAATCAACATCACGTCAGTTTCAGTCCAACCTCATCTTCGTAATACTTCAATATCATCTGTAAATCCTTTTCACATCATCGACACAACACCGATACAATTAATCGCAACATTTTACATTACAACACATACGATGTACGCACACATCAGAATTATTCCAATAAAACATTATTATACTTTAATCAATATTATTACCAAATTTTGGAAAATATTTTTGGCTTTCCAGCGATCCAAACGGCGCGTCAAACTGACACCCGAGTCAAAAGTTAAGGGGTTTTCAAGTTTTCAGAAATTCTTGCCAGTTACAGTGGTAACCGATTACGGCAAGACAGTAACCTTGTTTTTCCAAAATTCCTCGCTGTTGTACCCTAAAATTTTCCCTCCCTTTTATTAAATACATTTCTTACAATAATTCTTAAATGCTCAAGGATGCTCAAGAGTTAATCAAACAAGCTCACCTCCTAAGCACTAGGTCCACAACTAGGGTTTTGGCTTTCTCAAGAACAATTGAATTTTTGATGCCTCAAATGACTTTCATGGTTCATTATAGGTATCCAATATTGCTCATACCAAGTTTTAAGTCTTGCACCACAAATTTGCTCAGTCAATTGCTCAGATGATTAAAAATCAGTTGTATTGGGTAAAAAGTCAATTGTGGCCAAAGTACAGTCAAACTTCAAGATTTTTGGTCCCCATAAAATTTTTTAAGTCATATTTATAAATTGATCAAAGTTTTATCATGATTCTTCAAGAAAAGCATTCAAATTATCAAAGGGGCAAAATTGTCAAAATTAGGGTTTTGACTGAGAATGACTGATCAATGACTTTTGACCTAGTACATGACCTAATGGCTTGAAGAATGATCTCAAGGAATCAAACACAATATCTTGACCTAATTTCATGGCTCAAATCATTCTCAAGATCAATGGATTAATAGTTGAAATTTGGATCAACTGGTGAAAAGTCAAGTGATACACAAATAGTCAAACTTTGACTTTTTGGTCAACATTGAATTTCAAAGATAAAGATTCATCAAGACCTTCAAAAAATCAAAATTGGTCATCAACAATCAAGAAATTCAATAAAAGTCAACAAAATTCAAGATTTCTAATACTTAGAAAAATTCCAAGTGTTTTTAACCTTGATAATTTCACTACTTTATGACAATTTTTCACCAAGATGTAAGATGATTCAAGGAAAAATTTCAACACGAAAGTTGTAGATCTTGATGAATTCTAAAACTTTTTCATTGAGGGTTGATGTCCAAAGAATGCTTAGATTTGAAGATATAGGCCCATGAAGTCATTACATTTTTGTATAAACACTCAGTGAAATTTTCAACAAGTTTAAGCAGATTTTTGTCATAACTTCTTGGCCAATTTTGATCAAGTTGTGGTTAACATGAAGTTTGTATAAAATGTTTCAAGCTTTCCAAAATTTCCCAGAACTTGAAGAGATCATGCTTGAGCTAGAAGTTTCAAAGAGAAGAAGATGGCATTACAAACTTGAAATTTAGGTCATTTTATGATGAACCTTATGATCCAATCTTCAAGCATGCTGCATAATCTTGCTTTGCAGGCCTTCAAACTTGAAAATCACTCAATAATTAAATGTTTACACAAATAATTGAGCCATTGTCCAAGCATTTGAGTCATTGTCCAAATGAGTTGCCATTAATGTAACAAAGTTCACACTTCCATTTTGGAAAAGTGACTTTAATCACAATGTCAACGCTCCTTGAGCCCATACAATGTTGCTTCTGATTCCAAAACATTTCAAAGCAAGAAGCAGCCATCTACAAGCTTGTCAACCACCCTACAAGCCCTTGAACTATGCATTGAAACCATTATTTTCAAGATTGCTTCAAAATCAAGTCATGTAACCATAACATGTGATCTTTGATTTCTGATCACTATAGCCTCTACAATGTTTTCTCTATAAATGCCTTAACACTAGTTCAAGAGCCCTCTAACCCCCTCCTACTCCCTCAAACCAGGACTTGCATTAAAACACCCATAACTTGTCATTTCTGACCTTGAACTTTAAACTCACAATCCACTCGTGTGTTTTCACTCTAAATCAATCACAAAGCTTCCCTACCTCACTTAGAAACTATCCAAGACCTTGCTACATAACTATAACACCATTTGCACCATCCTCCATTTCCAAAAACTCAAACCTACAACTTGACTTCTCAAGAAATATTCAAGCACTTCAAGCTCAAAGTAAGCATTTTGCAATAGCTTCCTAAGAGTTTAGTGAAGCAATTCAGATCATCACAATACCTCCAGAAGTGCTTAAACTCCAAACACAATTTCCAGTTTTGAGGTAAGTTTTCTCAACTTTGAACTCCTTATACAAGCATCATTAATGGTTAATTTGTGAATAAAAATGTAGACATCATTTCCTTGAAGCTAACCATGCCTTTAGTTTGCATTTATATTGTCTGAGTGATGTGAATTTTGAAGTTGAACTTTCTGAAAAAATTAGGTTTATATTTGGTATCAGAAAAATTCTCATTCATCTTTGATTTATAGTTTATGAAATTTATATGGTTGGATTTGTGTTGAAATTTCAAGCAAGTTTCATGTTTACATTTTCTGATTTGGTTGAGAAATGAGGAAGTTCCAAAAATAAAAAATGGTGATGTTGTTACTGCGCGCGCGAAGGAGGAAGAAAATAAATTTCAAAATTCAGAAATGAGTTTATTTTATATTTAGTTGAAGTTGTATTATTAACGGATGAAACAACCACCCCAGTGACAGAGAAGCACGCGCTAAGGCATTTGTTACTATGGACCTGGGTTCGAGCCCCAGTGGTAACCCTTTTGTTTTTTTCCACATTACTTCCTTGCATATCCAATATGAACCACCCAACGTGCATTCTATACACCTTCATTCCTTTACCACATGATTGTCATAGAGTCAGATCAAGCGCTCTAGATGGGCAAGCACATGGTACACTGCAAAAAACCAACAATACTAAATCAATACAGGCACTGGGCTCCTCCGTTTTGGGCCTTTTTCTTTTTTATTTTTTCTATTTTCTCACCCCCTAAATTACTTTTCAATGCAGGCCCAACATGATTTTTTGTACAAACATTTTCATTTCTTCTTCTGATTTCAAAAAGGGCTCATTTGGGCCCAACATTTTATTTTTTATTTTTGACCCCCATTTTACTTTTTAACACCCTGACCCAACTATTTTTTATACTATTTATATTTTCTTCATTTATTTATTTTTATTTAACCAAAAATAAAGTTTATATACTATCATAAATAATTAAATTAGAAATATTTTAATTTAAGCACTTTACTTTATTTTTGTTAATTAAAATAAATTTGTATTATTTCTTTTACATTGTAAAACATTTTTCTTTATTAACATTGACATCTAAATCATTTTCTAAACAAATAAATTAGACTTAGGTTTTATTTTAATTAACTTTGATTTTTTAGGTTTTTATTTAAAATATTAATTAACTTCTCTTGCAATTAAAACTAATTAATTTAATTGGGTTAATATTAAACCTTTTTCTCCATCAAAAAACCCTAAAAACAATTCCCTTCCTCTTTACATTTTGTAAATTCTATCATTATTCATGTCCAATGGGTTGTAATAGATAATTAGGGCTTTATTGCTTTGTTCCCCTCATTTCACAAACTTGTACCCCATATTCCCAAAGCGTTGTAATAGCGTAGGACATTAAAATTCCGCAATTTATCGCTTTCCTTATTATTGTTAGTAATTAGGATTTGCATGACAAGATTAAAATCAACCATATAAAAAACCCTAATTCAAGATAAAATAATTGAATTAAACACACTTTGAGCACATGCACCTCTAGGGTAACCCACACTTGTTGCCTCGGATAAAAATAGCCATGTCCCTCGAACGTGGGATGTTTTAGCAAAGACCCTCGATTAAAATATCATAGTCCCTCGTTGACTCTTCAATGTTGCCTTCGGTAAATGATCTTAGTCCCTTACGGCAATTGCTAAAATATTTTACAAGTTGCCTTTTATGACTGTACGATGACCCACGCGCGTCCCTCACATCCAAGGATATGGCTTTCTACCAATTCATGGTACGATAACACTATCTAAAGGAGGAGGAAAAGGACAAAAACTTTTTGAGTGGGTAGATATCTCGTAATTGCTTGCTCACAAACTAAAACCATTGTGACGCCCCACACTTTCAAAAACAAACATCTTTTCAAACTCTCACTTTTCAAATAAATGTTTTCAAAACAAACACTTTGTATGCGTTCTCAACGATACGAGAATCATTGTAAAGATTGTCGTACTAAGGCGTTTTCAAAATATTTACAAAAAAAAAACATTTTATATACATTCACAACGATACGAGAATCATTACAAAATCACCACTTTCAAAACATTTTCAACATATTTTCAAACTTACACAAAACACAAAGCATTTCAAAGTGACCTAGAAATTAAGAGCCCGTAGATAACTATGGATGGAAAGGGTGCTAACCCCTTCCCTTTTCATAACCTATCCCCCGAACTCAAGAAAAATTCTCAAAAGGTCTTTCCTGTGCTTTTCACCCTTTCCTTTATTAAATAAAAGAAAAGTCGATGGCGACTCTTGCTATCCACAACATTTGCGATAAAACACAAAACACCCAAGTCAGTTATCCCACTGTATCACAGAACTGGCGACTCTGCTGGAGAGATTACTTAAAAGTGGGGTTACCTTAAGAGCTAAATTAACTTTATTTCTTTATTTGTTTTCCTTGTTTGCTTTACATTTTGGGTATATGCTTGGGTTTATTACTTGAAAAGATCATATACCCGGATCTGAGGCATATTAGGTAAGTAGCAATAGATCGTGGAAACTGTACGGAATAAACCGATATGGTTGAAGCGATGGCTATGTTAGTGTGACACATTTTTTGGTACTGGTGTCCCTTGAGTTAAATCAAGGAGAATACGGGGCCGCTATGTGGTGTGATGAAGCACTAACTGGCCATAGAATCTTAGTTGAACAACTTGGCCATTAGAAAGTAGTGAGATAGCTGGCTTTAGTGCAGACTAAAGTTGGTTAATACTCGATACTACCCTCATTTAGATCGGACTTTCGGGATATTTTGGTCACTGAAACAAAAGTTGTGCTTAAATAATGCTCGGTGAAGAAAGATTGATGATATTGAGATTTCTTAGAACCCGATTACTTCTTTTAGGACAGGATGAACGAACTAAAACATCAAGAGGGTACTTACCTATAAACCCCATGCAAGCTTAAACCTAAGGCTTTGTGTGTTTGTTTATCTATTATTATTTGTTCATGACATCATAACATCATGCCATATCATTTTCACTAACCATTTCAAGGACCTAGGGATTTATCTTTGTTTTGTTTTGTAGGTTATGGCTTCCGCTCGCAGAAATACCATCTGAGTCAGCTTTGTAAGGGTGCCTCCTTAACTCAAAGAGTTAGCATCAAGGGTTCCTGAGAATTCTCCATTCACCAAAAGATATGGTCGACTTCTCAATCTGGTTACCTCAAGATTTAAAGAAAACATGATGTGTGTGCTCTTTCAGTTCTTTGTTCTTGTAAATCATTGTTTCACATTTCCCGATTATCAATTGGTTCCCACATTGGAAGAGTTCTCTCAACTATTTGGAGTACCTGTTCTTGATCAAATACCATTCACCGGTCTAGAGAAAGATCCAAAACCTGAAGAAATTGCACCAGCCTTACATTTGAAGCGGTTTGACAATGTAGCTAATTGGGAAACAAGGAGCGGAGTCAAGGGTTTCCTGGCTAAATTTATGTTATAGAAGGCTCGAATGTTTTGGGATGACATGGATTTTCAAGCTTTTAAATAAGTCTTGGCTCTTCTAATCTATGGTTTGGTATTGTTCCTAATCTATACCAACTCATAGATGTGAATGTTGTCAAGATTTTCCTTTCTCGTAACCCTGTGCCTACTTTACTCGGTGACATTTTGCATACTCTTCACACTCTTACCATGAGGAGGAGAGGGGATCTTATGTTTGGTGTACCTTTACTAGCTAGGTGGTTTATTTCACACCTTCCCTGGTTGGTATTAAAGAACAAACAAGGCTTGAGGTGGTCTCAAAGAATGATGTCTCTCTCCCATACATATATCTATTGGTGCTCTCGATCTCAAGAGGAAATTATTATCATTGACCATTGTGGGGAGTTCCCTAATGTTCCACTCCTTTGCATTAGGAGAGGTATTAATTATAAACCTTCTCTGGCTCTACGAAAATTTGGTTATGCTCGAAGAGATGGTTCTCATGATGCGCTTATCTAGGGTATTATGTTCAACTATAAGAAAAATGTTTAAGGTTATTGTCAAAGATTTGTTCGAGCTTGGGGCATGGTAAGCAAGGTTGATAACAAGACTTTAGGGCATAAGAATTCCACCCCTCTTGAGCCTTATCTCAAATGGGTATGAGCTCGTGCTCAAAGTCTCATGATGCCATATCCAGCTATCCTACCAATAGTTGTGGAGCCTGTTGTTGAGGGGGATATTCCTTATACCATTCTCCATCCTGACATGCCTACTGGCCTCGAGGAATTGCAGAAGTCCTGGATTCAACTCAAAGGAGAACGAGACACCTTTGAAGCTCGATTCTATGCAAGCGAGAAGAAAGTGTTGGTGCTCACCAAGAAACTTCATGAGGAGCAAATCCTGAATTCCTACATCTACACAAAGAGGAAGCGTCCTTGGGAGACCTAAGTCTTAGGTTTTAGGAGTTTTATTTTGTTTTCTCTTTATTGTAAGCCCAAAGGGCAATTGTAGCTCTTGAACTCATTAATGCAATTGTTGTTTTTGTTTCCTTTTTTGGCTAGCAAACTTAAATCTCCTGAGGTTCTTGAAAACATTGCATTCACATAGCATGCATCAAATCATAAGCAGGTTTTCCGTTACAGTTTTCCTCATCCATTTATTGTTTATTTCAGTATAAGATGGCTTTAGAGAAAACCGTCAAAGATCTACAAACTCAACACACACAGTTCCAAGAGACTCTTCTCAACTTAGCTAAAGGCCAACAAGAGATGATGGCACTCCTTGCCACCAAAAAGAAGACTAAGAAGCGGGCTGCTATTCTCAACATGGGAAGAAGGTTCAAGGGGCCCGCCTGACTAGCTCAAATAGAAGAGGCTTCTTCTGAGGAAGAAGACAATCAAGAAGAGGAAGTTAGAAGCACCAGGGCTAGGGGTGGAAATAACCAGATTTATGAGGATGAAGACTACTCCAATGAACAGTATCCACAGGCGGATAACAAATACAAACAGTTGGAAGACCGGCTTAAGGTTGTGGAGACCCAAACAGTGCCTGGTTTGGACTTTGGAGACTCAGGTTTGGTCCCTGGGGTGGTCATTCCCCACAAGGTCCCTATCTTCGCCAAGTATGATGGGTCTCCTGTCCCAAGATGCATTTAAGGTCATATGTCTGCAAGATTCAACCACAAACCGCCGATAGGGAGTTATTGGTTCATTTCTACCAAGAAAGCTTATCTGGAACACATTTGGAATGGTTCTATCAGCTAGAGGGAACTAATATCCACACATGGGAGGATCTGACTGCTGCCTTCTACAGACAATACCAATACAATGCTGATCTTGCACCAACTCGCGTGCAATTACAAAGTATGACTATGGGCTCAAGCGAAGGCTTTAAGGAGTATGCTCAAAAATGGAGGGACCTGGCTGGAAGGGTGCAACCCCCTTTGACTAACCGAGAATTAGTGGACATGTTCATAGGCACTCTGTCGGGCCTATTCTTTAATTTGATGATTGGTAGTTCTTCGTCATGGTTTATTGAGTTGATTTTGACTGGTGAACGAGTTGAAAGCGGAATCAAAAATGGAAACATCCCAATGGCCTCAACCTCTAATGCTGTAAAGAAACCATTTTTTGGTAAGAACGAAACTAATGCTGTTTGTGGACAAAGGAGCCGTATCAAGAATGATCATCATCAGTCGCTAAGTGCAGTATTGATTTCTAACCCGACCCCAATTCAACGACCACAACAACAAAATAATCAGCGTAGGAAAGACACACCGAGGAGGCAGTTCACTAGGATGAACATTCCATTGTCTCAAGCTTTGCAACATTTGTTGAAAGCATACTTGATAACACTGTGGGATCCTCCTCAAAATCCCAACACATAATCTCTGAAGTATAACCCAAATGCAAGGTGTGCATACCATTCCAATAGTTCTGGGCATGACACCAATGATTGTTGGGCCCTAAAAAGAAAAATCCAAGATTTGATTGACAACAAAGTGATCGATTTTAACCCTCCAGAAACCCCTAATGTGATTACCGAACCCATGACCAGTCATGGTAATGGTGTTAATGCTATTGACGATGCTTCATATGTCTCTTCCATCAGTGATTTGACTACTCCCTTAATGACTGTTAAGGAAAATCTTTTAAGAGTCAGTTTATTTCCGGGCTGCCTTGAAAATTGATGCCATTGTGCTTCCTAAAATAATGGATGTATGTGGCTGAAGAAAGGTATCCAGCGATATAATGGTAAGAGCCTTTGATGGGTCAAAGAGGATAGTCCATGGATAAGTTGATCTTTTGATCAAGGTGGGTTCTCAAGTTTTCAATTCAACATTTTATGTAATGGATTTCCTCCTGGCCTATTCTTTATTGCTAGGACGCCCATGGATTTATAGGACAGGTGCAATTACCTCTACATTGCATCAAAAGCTGAAATACTCAGTGAAAGGGACGATTGACACAGTATGTGGAGAGGAAGAATATAGGTCAGTCATTTGAATTCTTTCAAATATGTTGAAATGGATGCCAAATTCATTGAAACCCCTGCCAAATATTTGAAGTAATCCCTCTAATGATTTCTGTTGCTAAAGCTATTATTCCTAATATCTATAACGATACACCATGGATGGCCTCTCTAAAGGATGTTGGGGTTGTTGTAGAAGACAGAGGTTACACTATCTGGGGACAACTTCTTGATATCCCCTATAAAATCCAACAAATTTGGATTGGGTTTCACTTCAAAGGGTCAGAAAGACATCCGTCGTGTTCGTGCTGGAGGACCACCTCTCCGTATTAGTAATAATGAAGTCAATACTTTGAGAGACACTGATAGGGATGGTGACTTGGATGACTTAATATTCCCAACTACTGGCGGAGGACTTAACAATTGGAAGGCCAAACACTTCATCTCAATCTCCTTCAGCCAGGAGTAATTGTTATTTCCTATTTTTATTGCTTTAAGAAGTTTGTCTGTATAATTTCCTTTAAAATAATGACTTTAAGCCTTGTGCCTTGCCCGGGGCACAATGATCTATTTGTTAAGGGTTGTCATTTCATATATCATATGATAATTTAATGAAAACATTGGACGATTTTGCATTCATATTTTGCGCTCCTTGTCTGTCTTTTATTTTACTGCATTTTCAAATAGCCATGTGACCTTACATGCACACGCACACATTTGAAGATCCTTATCCATTCCGGATCTCATTCATAAAAATTCTGCTATTGCTGTTTATGACTTGAAAATCCAATCTATTAAGCCGAAGATGAAAGTGAAGAAGATTTTGAGATACCTGGGGAACTCGCCAGACTCCTGAAACCAGAGGAAAAGGATATCAAACTGCACGAAGAACCGGTCGAAGTGATAAATTTGGGTACTGAAGCAGATAAGAAAGAAGTAAAGATTGGCGCCAACCTGAAAGACAATGTCAAGAGAAGATTGGTTCAGATGTTACACTACTATGTTAAGGTATTCGCTTGGTCATACGAAGATATGCTAGGGCTCGATACTGATATCGTGGTTCATCATCTGCCAATGAAAGAGGGTTATTCTCCGATCAAACAAAAGGTTCATCGTATGCATCCTGATGTGTCAGAGAAAATCAAGGCTGAGGTAATGAAACAGTTAAATGCAGGTTTCTTGGCAGTAACAGTGTATACCCAATGGATTGCAAATGTTGTTTCAGTACCGAAGAAAGACGATAAGGTCTATATGTTTGTAGACTACAAGGATTTAAATAGGGAAAGCCCCAAAGACGACTCCCCACTACCTCATAGTGATGTCTTGGTTGACAACACTGCTCAACACAAGGTATTATCCTTCAAGGATGGCTTCTCATGGTACAATCAAATCAAAATGGCACCTGAAGACATAGAGAAAACTACTTTTGTCACATAGTGGGGCATTGTTTGTTATAAGGTCATGCCTTTTGGGCTGAAGAACACAGACGCAACTTATTAACGAGATATGGTAGCTTTATTTCATGACATGATTCATCATGAGATAGAAGTCCACGTTGATGACATGATACCCATATCCCAAACTGAGGAAGAACATCTTGACCATCTACACAAGTTGTTTGAAAGGCTGAAGAAATACAAGTTAAGGTTGAATCCCAACAAATTCATCTTCGGGGTATGGTCTGGTAAGCTTCTAGGCTTTACCATCGGTGGAAAAGGTATTGAGGTTGATCCAACAAAAGTAAAATCTATCCAAGAAATGCCAGCTCCCCGTACTGAGAAGGAAGTCAGAGGTTTCTTAGGACGATAAAACTACATTCCCCGATTCATCTCATTTGACAGCTACCTGTGAGCCAATCTTCAAACTGCTAAAGAAAGATCAAGTGGTAAGATGGAATGACGACTGTCAAAAGGCTTTTGATAAAATCAAGGAGTGCTTAAAAGAACCTCTAATTCTGATGCCACCAGTTGAAGGAAGACCTCTGATCATGTACTTAACTGTGTTAGAGAATTCAATAGGGTGTGTGATGGGGCAACATGCCGAGTCTGGTCGAAAAGAGCATGCAATATACTACCTTAGAAAAATTTTACCGACTGTGAAACAAGATATTCCCTACTCGAGAAAACTTGTTGCGCTTTGGCATGGGTTGCTCGCCGACTAAGACAGTATATGCTGACCCATACTACTCTATTAATTTCTAAAATGGATCACATCAAGTACATATTTGAAAAGCCTGCTCTCTCTGGAAGAATAGCCGGATGGAAAATAATCTTAACTGAATATGACATTCAGTACACTACATAAAAGGAAATCAAAGGAAGTGTACTGGCAGATCATTTAGTGCACCAAGATGTAGATGACTATCAGTCTATGTACTTTGAATTCCCGGATGAGAATATCATACTGATTATAGATTTTGAAAAGCTTGGACCGTATGAAGGACCTGAGCAAGGATCCCGATGGAATATGGTTTTTGATGGAGCTTCCAACGCACTGGGTAACAGAATTGGTGTTGTAATCATTTCCCCCGAAGGTTGCCATACACCCTTTACTGCCAGGCTTTGCTTTGACTACACTAACAATATGCCCGAATAAGAAGCGTGCATCTTGGGTCTTAAGGCTGCTATTGACCTAAGAATCAAATTCTTAAGTGTATATGGAGACTCAACTTTGGTAATCAGTAAAGTAAAAGGAGAGTGGGATACAAAACATCCAAATCTTATCCCTTACAAAGAACTTGTGCTAAACTTGATCCCGTACTTTGAAGAGGTTACTTTTGAACATATCCCAAGGGAATAAAATCAATTTGAGTATGCCTTAGCTACCATGTCATCCATGTTCAAGGTCAAGTGGGACAACGAAGCTCCTAGAATTACTGTCGGAAGATTTGATGAACCAGCGCACTACTATGAGATTGACACTAAGGGAGTAGAAGAGAAGCCTTGGTTTCATGAAGTGAAAAGATCTCTTTAAGCTTAAGAATATCCTGAAGGGGCGTCAATCAACAACAAGAAATTCCTACGGAGGTTTTCAGCTAAATTCTCCATGAGCAACAAAGTTCTATACATGCGCAACCATGATTCAACTTTGCTCTGTTGTATGGATAAGAAGGAAGCAGAGAAGATTATGGAGGATATGCATGAAGGCATATTTGGTACCCACTCAAGTTGACATACTATGAACAAGAAGATTCTGAGAGTTGGTTACTATTGGTCAACTATGGAAACCGATTGTCACCACCACTCGAGGACTTACCATAAATGTCAAATTTATGCTGATAAGGTTCATGTGCCTCTGTTGTGCCCCAAAATTTTCCCTCCCATATTTGCCAATACATTTCAAGTGAGGTCTTCAAATTGCTCAAGGAAGTCCAAGAATTGACCAGACAAACCCTCTCCTAAGGTAGTCTATCCCAAATTAGGGTTTCATTTTGCATCAAGATGTTTGAGTCCAAAGGATCCCAAATGCTCACCATTGTCCTAATATGTTCTCAAGATCATCCATGTCAATTTTCAAGCCTTGCAGAGGAAGTTTGCTCAGTCAATTGTTCAAAGGCCTGAAAATCGACTATACTAGGGTAAAAGTCAACTGTGGCCCACATACAGTCAAACTTCAAGATTTTTTGTCAAAATTATCATTTTGAAGTATTATTCATCATTTTATCAAGGATTTATCATGAATCCTCAAGGATTGCTCATAATTCATCAAAATCCAAAAGTTACTAAATTAGGGTTTTGTAGGAAAAGTCAACTCAACTTTGACCAAGCATAACTTTCTCATAATTTATAAAAAATGACCCATCCAAAGCTCATTTTGAATAGGATGTAATTCCCTATAATCCATCTTCATCTCCCAAGTTCAAAATATGCACTCACAAGAAGATATGTATTTGGACATTATAGGTCATTTTGGAAAGTCAACAAAAACACCTTTTGAGTCAAAGCTTCATACATGAACATGGAAGACTCAATTGAGATGAGAACAAAAGGGTTGCTTAGAGGACATATTAAGATTTCTAAAAAGTCCAATAACACATCTCTAGGGTTAAAATTTAAGGAAGTTGTGCATTGACCAAGTTAACCCTTTTTGCAAAATTGCCAAAAGTCAAATGTGTCAAAAATTGCAATTTTTGCTAAATGGGCCCAACTTTTTATGCTTTCACTGAGTTTGTAATGTGACCCACGACCCATGAGCCCTTCCACTTTTCATTATTTTATTTTTGTTATTCATTTTGATTTAATTTCAATTAAATCTAATAAAATCAATATAAAATAAATAAAATATCAAAAGCTAATTAAATCTTGAGATTTTATGCATGATTAGGTCTATTACACAGCTGGAAACAAAAAGATTAGATTTTCTTGATTTGGAAAGATTTGGTGCAAGGATTGAATCATGAATCAATATTCATAATTGGGAGAGATTTGATACAAAGTTGCAACCCTAATACATTCTAGTATACATAAGGAACAAGAGTAGGTCAAAAGAGGGAGGCTAGAGGCGTGCAAAGGGAGAAAACAAATTTCAAAAATTGAAGAAAAAGTTGCAGACAAATTTCCATGTTACAGATCACCTTAAGGCATTCTAGTCATACTAATCAGTTGCTGGACTCCCCAGGATCGTGATTTAATCGCTAGCAAGCTTCCTCACACTCAGAATCATGTTGTAAGGTTCATACGGTTTGGCTCTTTTCTTGAATTCGATTACACCGATTTTGACACATTTAGCATGATTAATTGATATATTCATAATTCTTGAGTTGTTTGCAAGCTATTGATTATATCCAATTACGTTTTTACTGACTGAACATGAAAATTCCATGGAAAGGGTTCTTGCTTTGTTTTTAGGGGTTTCTTGTACAGGAAGAATTAGGCATGGATAATGGTACCATGATGCTCGTGAGGTTGAAACGAGTTGATTGGTACCATTGGTTTTAATTTATCGTGCGCGTATGAGATTTTGGAAATGCACATGGGCTATACTTATGCTTGGTGTCCGTAGGTAAAAGTCTGTTATCTAAAACGACAGAGGCGATGGAGAAGACAGTGGCGTGGAAGGTTGTGAATGGGCAGTTTGAATTTCGCACGTTTTGGGAAGCGTGGCACATTGTTTATGTTATATTCTATTTATTGCATTATTGTTACAACTAAACAAGCCAGCGCAGATGGTAAAGCTGTTGGTCTTTGATGCACACGTCATGGGTTCGATCCCAGGCTTGTTCGTTTTATTATTTTCTCAATAGTTTCAGGTTAATCCAGTGCTTCCCAGCCTCAAGCGTGTTCCATGTACTCTCAACATCAGCCATATGATGAATTCCTGGCCAGATCCAAGGTTCATCCCTTGAAGGTCCACCATACGCCTGAGTCAAGCATGCCCATGGGATTGTGAAAGGTCAAACAGGCGAGGAGCTTATTGGGCTCAGATTTGCAAACCACACCCCCTTCTTGCTAACAGCAACCAGGCCCATTCTTTCTCTTTTCTATTTTTTTTCTTTTATTTAATTTAATTTGCTTAAATATTTTCTAACAAAATTAATTTCTTTTTCATAAAATCATAAAATCAAGTTTCACAAAATTTAGAATTAGGTTTTTTTATTTTATCAAATTTAATTTAATATTAGTTTAAATTTAATTTAGGGTAATTCTAACTTTTTATATATAATTAAAATCAATTAGAAAAATTAGGGTTAGCTTGTGATTTAATTTTTATTTCTTTCTCAAATAAAATAAAAATACAAAATAGGTTAATTTAATTATTTTTTCTTAATTAAAATTTAATTAGTAATTAGGTTTTTTTTATTTACTCAATTAAACTTTATTTTCTCAAATAACACAAAAAACGACAAAAAAAATGATTTTTCTTGTGAATTATAATTAGGTAGTTGGGGTCAAAACCCTAAATCTCTCATTTCCGATTCATCGCGCGCGTTTGTTATTATTTTTGCAATATTAATGTAACTGCTCACGGTATGTAATAGTTTAAATTAGGATTTTCTTTATTTATCGTTTTAACGGGTTTTTTGGCTATGTAATTAATCCCTACCCCGAAGCCTTGTAATAGCGTAGGTTTGATTTCTCGCATTTTAATTCTCGCAAATATTAACTGTTTAGATGTATGTTAATAGGATTGTATGACAAGACTGTATGATGATTTAAAACGTCTAGAAAACCCTAATGTGCAAAGATAATAACTGAAATCAAATCACTCGCACATGCGCACTCTTAGGGTATATCCTCACTTCGGTTTCCTTCGGTAAATGATCATTAAGTATAGGGTGTCTTAGTGGTTGCCCTCTTGTCTAAACAAAGATCAAATATCTCGTTCAGAAATGTTGCCTCGGAAATGTTGCCTCAGAAATGTTGCCTCCGAAATGTTGCCTCGAATATGATCTTAAGACTCTAGGGTTATTACTAAAACGTCCTAACATTGCTTTAGTGATCGTACGTCCCTTTCGAATTGACCCTTACAATTACAACGAAGGTGCTACCTATTTCTCAATAGTAGGATAGCGTTGTCTAAAGGAAACGAGAATAGAAACAATCTTTTTTCGAGTAGGTAGATGCTAGTAGGTACTTGCTCAAATCAAAATTTTCACACTTACACTTTTTTTCAAACAATGTTTTCAAAAACAATTTCGTAACACTCTTGAGGACAGAAACAAGGGTTAAAACGAAGTAAAACAAAACTTTTCAAAGCAACCACACACAAGCAATATTCAAAAATGAGCAAGTACCTAAGAACCCATGGAAAAACATTGATAGAAAGGGTGCTAACACCTTCCATTTCTATAATCTACCCCCCGTACTCAGAATATCTCGAAAAATGATTTTTTCTGTACTTTTTTCCTTTCTGGTTGGATAAAATAAAAGTCGGTGGCGACTCTTGCTTACCGCGACATTTTGCGAATATAAAACACAAAACGCAAACTAGCATTTTCAAAACAGTCGGTTCTGCCACCGTATCACAGAACTGGCGACTCTGCTGGGGAGTAAAATAAAATGGGGTATACCGTAGGATCTAGTTCATCATAATTGCTTCTCTTGTTTGTTTTGGTTGCTTTACTTTTAAAGGGTTTATTTGGGAGTTACTATAGATCCTAACCCGAATCTGGGGACACCTTTTAGGTAAGTAGCAATAAACTGTGAGGGAACTGTACGGCGTAGACCGATACGGTTGAAGCAGTAGCTACATTGATGTGGCACATTGGTTGGTACCGGTATCCCTTGTGGAAAAACGAGGAGAATACGGGGCCGCTGCATGTGTCGTTAAGCATCAACTGACCTTAGAACCTTTAATCGACCAACTTGGCCATTAGAAAGTAGTGAGATAGCCGGCCTCGGTATAAAGCTGAGAACTGGTTGATACTCGATGCTATACTCATTGAGACCATACTCTCGAGATAGTTCCGCCCGCAAGAAAAGATTGCGTGAGCTGAAACCATGACCGATGGAGGATGCTCAGTGATATTGAGAACCTCTAGAACCCGGTTACTTTTGCTAGGACAGGTTGAAACCAACTGAACTTCAAGAGGGTAATACCTTTGACCCCATGCAAGCCTTAAACTTAAGGGCTTTTGTGTGACTTGTTTGCCTTTGCCATGCTTGTTATCTGCTATACCTATTGTTTTTTATCATGACATCATGCATCATAACATAGCATTCATACTTCATTATACTAACCATTTCAAAGACCAAGGGGATTTATCTTTGTTTTGTTTTGCAGATTATGGCTTCCGTGTGCAAAAATACCATCTGAGTTAACTTTGTGCAAATACCTGCTCAACTTAAAGAGTTAGCTTCAAGAGTTTCTGAGACTTCTACGTTCATTAAGAGACATGGTCAGCTTCTTAGCCTGGTCACCTCAAAGCTTGATGAGCAGATGATTAGTGTACTTCTCCAGTTCTTTGATCATGTGCATCATTGCTTCACCTTTCCAGATTATCAGCTGGTTCCCACTTTGGAAGAGTTATCTCACTTATTGGGCATATCCATCCTTGAGCAGGTACCCTTCACAGGTATGGAAGAGACTCATAGACCAGAAGACATTGCCTCAGCTTTGCATCTGAAACGGGCTGATGTAGTATCTAATTGGGAAACACGAAGCGGGGTCGAAGGTTTTCTAGCCAAATTTCTGATAGACCAGGCTCAGCTATTCTGGGATAATTTGGATTTTCAGGCTTTTGAAGATGTCTTAACTCTCCTTATTTATGGTTTGGTTCTCTTCCTGAATCCAGATTCCTTTATAGATGTAAATGTTGTCAAGATTTTCCTTTCTTGCAATCTTGTGCCTACTTTATTGGGTGATATCTTGCATGCCCTCTACACTAGTACGGTGCGAAGAAGAGGGACTCTTATGTGTTGCATGTCGTTGCTGTCGAGGTGGTTTATTTCGCACCTCCCTAAGTTTATGTTGAAGAACGAAGAAGGTTTGGGTTGGTCCTACAGGATAATGTCACTTTCCCATACAGACATTCTTTGGTCTTCCCGGGCCATGGAAGACACTGATGTTATTGACTGTTGTGGGGGATATTCTAATGTCCCATTGCTTGGAATCAGATGAGGGATAACTTATAATTCTTGTCTAGCTTTGCGACAATTTGGTCGTGCTCGGAGAGATGGTCCCCATGAGCTACTTCTTGAGGATATTGCATTTGACTACAAGGAAGACACTAAGGAGCACCGCCAGAGGTTTATACGAGCTTAGGGCATGGTGAACAGATCTGACCCCTAAGAGTTGGGACCAAAGACTTCCCTTCCTATGCAGCCTTACCTCCAATGGGTCCAAGCTCGTGCCCAGAAGCTTGGGATTCCTTATGAAGCCGTATTGCCAGTGATTGTGGAACCCACTAATGAGGAAGGAATTCCTTACACAGATCTTTATCCTTACATGCCCATTGATCCTGGGGAATTGCAGAGGTCTTGGATTTAACTGAAAGAGGAGAGGGATACTTACCGGGAAAAGTACCATGAGCAAGAAAGGAAGATCTTGAAGCTCACCAGGCAGCTCGAGGAAGAAAGAGTGATTAATGAATACATCAGCACCAAGAGGAAGCGTCCATGGGATTTTTTATTTTGCTTTTCTAGTTTTAGATTTGTTTTCCATTTACTTCTTTGTAATGCCTTAAAGGCATTGTTGAACCTTTTACAAGTTAATCTAATAAAGTTTGTTTATTTTTGGTTTGTAAATTTAAATTTCCCAAAGTCTTTGAAATCATTACATACACATCCCATTATCATGCACACCATTACAAGTACCCTTACAGGTTTCTCATCTTCTTCGCTGTTTATTCAGCAGAAATGTCTTCTGATCAAGCCATCAAAGATCTTCAGGCACAGAACGCCCAATTCCAGTAGATGTTCCTAAGTCTGGCTAAAGGGCAAGAGGACCTGAAGACCCTTATTCTGAAAGAGAAGAAGAAGAAGAAGGTTGGTATTCTGAACATGGGTAGAAGATTCGAAGAAAGGATGAGACAATCAGCTGATCTGACCTCCTCATCCAACGACAGGGAGAACCAAGAAAGGGTAAAGGACCCTAGTCCTGCAGTTTCTGATAATGATATGGATTATGATGATGAGAAATATCCTCCTGCTGAGGATAGGTACAAGCATCTAGAAGACCGTCTGAGTGCTATGGAGATTCAGAAGATCCGTGGTTTGGATTTAGGAGAACTAAGATTGAGATCGGGAGTGGTGATCCCTCATAAGTTCAAAGCTCCGGTTTTTGCCAAGTATGATGGAGTATCCTGTCCAAAACTCTATCTCCGCTCGTACGTTCGAAAAATCCAACCCCACACTACTGATAGAAATTTGTGGGTGCATTTCTTTCAAGATAGTCTATCAGGGACTCAGCTTAAATGGTTTTATCAATTGGAAGGAGCCAATTTCTGAAACTGGGAAGACCTGGCTGCTGCTTTTTACAGGAAGTATCAATATAACACCGACCTTGCTCCCACTCGTACTCAGCTTTAGGGTATGTCTATGGGTGAAAGTGAAGGTTTTAAGGACTATGCTCAAAAGTGGAGAGACTTGGCTGGAAGAGTCCAACCCTCTTTGTCTGATAGGGAGTTGGTTGACATGTTTCTAGGGACGCTATCTGGTCCATTTTTCAATCATCTGATCGGAAGTTCGTCATTTGGGTTTACTGAGCTGATCTTGACTGGAGAGAGAGTAGAAGCTGGTATCCAAAGTGGTAAAATACAGAAGGATACTTCATCAAGTGTAGTAAAGAAGCCTTTCACCGGTAAGAAAGAAGCTAGTGCAATCTATGGTTCGAGGGGCCAAAACAGACCTGAGCACCGTCAAGCAGTAAATGCAGTAGTGATATCAAGACCCACAGTTGCTCAACAATGCAACAATCAACAAAGGGTGGAAAGACCGCAAAGATAGTTCACTCGGCTCAATATGACCCTGGCTCAAATTCTACCATAATTATTGAAGACCAATCTGGTAACTCTGAGGGAGGCCCCGGAGAACCCCAACACCACTTCTCCTCACTATAACCCGAATGCCCGCTGCGCCTACCACTCTGAAAGTCCAGGTCATGATACAAACAACTGTTGGGCCTTGAAAAACAAAGTGCAAGACTTGATCGAAGCCAAAGAGATTGAGTTTGACGCTCCGGAGAAGCCCAATGTCATAACTGCTCCCATGCCCAAACATGGCCATGTAGTAAATGCTATAGGCGATGATTTATTTGTTACCTCCGTGGAATAAATTTCTACTCCTTTGATGACAGTAAAGAAGAATTTTTTGTTGGCCGATTTATTTCCGGGCTGTGGTGAAGGTTGCCATATGTGTTCAATTTTGCCTGCTGGTTGCCACTTATTGAAATCAGGTGTTCAACGCCTGATGGATAATAAAGAGATCCTGTTCGAAAATACTATGATTCCATTGGTTCCAATTGAAGATATTGCTATCATAACCATTTCCTCCAATTCTTCCAAGGTTTCCTCGAGAAAACCTGTTAGGATTACATTCGTCCTAAGAATTGCTCCGTTAATAATTACTATCCCTGGTCTTATCCCATACACTTCGGATAAGGTTGTTCCTTGGCACTATGGTGTTGATGTATATTAACATGGAGTTAAACAAGTTGTAAAGAGTGAGGAAGCGGATGTTGATGTCAGCAATATTGTCGGGGCCAGCAAGGACACCAGAAGCGGAAGACTCTTTTCTCCCGAAATTTCCCCTCCGACTGTTCACAAACCTGTTGTCATTCCATCTGCTAGTACATCAGCTACTATCCCAGTTCCTATTCTAGTTATCACCCCTGTCGCTGAGCCATTTGGGACTCAGGGCAAAGAAATCACAGGTGAGCCTGCCCGGACGGAGGCACCTAAGAATATCATGACAGAAACCTCGAAACAAGAGATAGAAGAAATTTTTAAGATTATCAAGAAGAGCGACTACAAGGTAGTCGAGCAGCTGGGGCAGACCCCGTCAAAAATCTCCATGTTGTCCTTGTTATTATGTTCTGAAGCCCATGCAAAGGCTTTAATCGCATTTCTCAAAACTTTGCATGTGCCGCAGGAAACTTTAGCCGATCAATTCAAAGATTGCGTAGCTAGCCTGACTACCGATAATGGGCTGGGTTTCTCAGAAGCAGATTTGACTGCTAAAGGAAGAAATCATAATGACGCTATGCACGTCTCGATCGAGTGCAGGGGCACTACCATGGCCCATGTACTGGTGGATACCGGGTCCTCAATGAATGTTTTGCCAAAGAAAGCATTAGACCGTCTGGACTATGAAGGTTTGATTCTAAAGCCGAGCAATATTGTGGTCAGGGCTTTCGACGGGTCAAAAAGGATGGTGCACGGGGAGGTGGACATCCCTGTTAAAGTTGGCTCTCATACTTTTGAATCCACCTTTTATGTGATGGATACCAGGCCATCATATTCCTGCTTGTTGGGTCGCCCTTGGATTCATAAGGCTGGGGAAGTGACTTCCATGCTCCATCAAATGTTGAAATATCCGGTAAAAGGAAAGATTGTCACGGTACAAGGTGAAGAGGAGTACATGGTGAGTCATCTCAATTCCTTCCGCTATGTGGAGATGGATGGGGAGTTCATCGAAACCCCTTGTCCGAACTTTGAAGAGGTCCCTCAGACTTGGGCGTCAACTGAAGTTGCTACCGACGAACCTCCAATGAAGATGACTTCTCTCAAGGATGCCAGAGTTGTAGTTGAAGAAGGTGGGTGTACGAATTAGGGTAAGCTCCCTGTTTTCACACACAAAACTGATAAATTTGGTTTGGGCTTTACTACAGGGGCTCAAAAGGCTGTTAGGCGCGCACGGATTGGAAGACCTCCTCTGCGTATCAGCAATCAAGGAGTTAATGCTATCGGAGATGGTGAAGAAGATTCAGATATCGACAGCTGGATCTACCCTACAACAAATGGAGGACTAAGAAACTGGATGGCGAAAGACTTCATATCTGTTTCTTTTATTCCATAGTAATTGACTTTTGTTTTAAGAGATGTAATAAACAGTTTGAGACTTTATGGCTCGGTGCCTTGCCCGAGGCACTTTGGCTTTGCTTGTGAGGGTTTATTATTTGTCATTTCATATATCATTAATAAAACATTGGACGTTTCTTGCATTATAAATTTTGCGCTCCTTGTTTTTGTTTTTCTGTCTCTCACTTTATCAAAACAGCTATTCTCTTACACACACTCACGTATCATAATGCAGATCCATATCCACTCTGGATCCCATTGATAACAACTCTGCTACTGCCATTTATGACTTTGAAAATCTGATCAACCAAGATGAGGACGAAGGTGAGGATCATTGTGAGGTGCCTGGAGAACTTGCTAGACTGTTACTACATGAAGAAAGGGCCATACAGCCTCATGAGGAGCCAGTTGAATCAGTGAATTTGGGTACAGAGGAAGACAGGAAAGAGGTCAAGATAGGTGCGAATCTGGAGCCTAGTGTCAAGCAGAGGTTGATACAAATGTTACACGACTATGTTGAGATCTTCGCCTGGTCCTACGAAGATATGCCTGGTTTGGACACCAATATTACGGTACACCGCCTACCAACCAAAGAAGACTGCCCTCTAGTAAAGAAGAAGGTTCGCCGTATGCGGCCTGAGATGTCTGAGAAAATCAAAGTTGAGGTCATGAAACAGTTTGACGCGGGATTTTTAGCTGTAACTTCTTATCCACAGTGGGTTACCAACGTTGTTATGGTGCCTAAGAAAGATGGTAAGGTACAGATGTGTGTGGACTATAGAGATCTGAACAAGGCAAGCCCCAAGGATGATTTCCCACTTCCTCACATCGATGTTTTGGTCGACAACACCGCGCAGCATAAGATCTTCTCCTTCATGGATGGTTTTTCTGGTTACAATCAGATCAAGATGGCTCCTGAGGACATGGAGAAGATAACCTTCGTTACACAGTGGGGTACCTTCTGTTACAAGGTAATGCCTTTTGGGTTGAAGAATGCTGGGGAAACTTATCAATGCGCCATGGTCGCTTTGTTCCACGACATGATTCACCATGAGATCGAAGTTTATGTCGATGACATGATAGCTAGGTCCCATACTGAGGAAGAGCACCTTGACCATCTCCAGAAACTATTCTACAGGTTGAAGACGTACAAGCTGAGGTTGAACCCAAACAAGTGCACCTTCGGGGTAAGGTCTGGTAAGCTGCTGGGTTTCGTCGTCAGTGATAAGGGTATTCAGGTGGACCCTGCCAAGGTAAAAGCCATACATGAGATGTCGGCTCCCCGCACAGAAAGGGAAGTTAGAGGCTTTTTGGGACGTCTGAATTACATCGCCAGGTTCATTTCACATCTGACTGCTACCTGTGAGCCAATCTTCAAGCTGCTGAAGAAAGATCAAGTGGTAGAATGGAATGATGAATGTCAGACCACTTTCGAAAGAATCAAGGGATACCTCCAAGAGCCACCAATTTTGATGCCTCCAGTTGAAGGAAGACCCTTGATTTTATACTTGACAGTACTGGATAGTTCAATGGGGTGTATGCTGGGGCAGCATGACGAGTCTGGCCGAAAAGAGCACGTTATTTACTACCTTAGCAAAAGGTTTACCGACTGTGAGACCCGATACTCATTGCTCGAGAAAACTTGTTGCGCTTTGGCATGGGCTGCTCGCCGGCTGAGACAGTATATGCTGACTCACACCACTTTGTTGATAAGATGGATCCGATCAAGTATATCTTTGAAAAGCCTGCCTTATCCGGAAGAATAGCGAGATGGAAGATGATCTTAACTGAGTATGACATCCGATACACAACCCAAAAAGCAATAAAGGGGAGTGTATTGGCGGATCATTTGGCGCATCAGGTAGTGGATGACTACCAATCCATGAATTTCGAGTTCCCGGATGAGAACATCATGTTGGTAACCGACTCTGAAGAACCCGGACCGGATGAAGGACCTGAGGAAGGATACCGATGGTCTTTGTATTTTGATGGAGCCTCAAACGCATTAGGTAATGGCATTGGCGATGTAATTATATCTCCTAAGGGCTGTCACACTCCGTTCACCGCCCGATTATGCTTTAACTGCACCAACAATATGGCGGAGTATGAAGCATGTATCCTGGGTATTCAAGCTACTATCGACCTGAGGATTAAGTTCTTGAGGATATTCGGAGATTCTTCTCTAGTGATCAGTAAGATCAAAGGTGAGTGGGATACAAAGCACCCAAATCTTATTCCTTACAAAGAATATGTGCTGACATTGCTCCCGCACTTTAAGGAGATAACCTTTAAACACTTCCCGAGAGAGGATAACTAGTTAGCGGATGCGCTAGCTACCATGTCTTCTATGTTCAAAGTCAGGTGGGACAATGAAGCTCCTCAGATTACCATTGAGAGGTTGGACGAACCCGCACATTACTGTGACATTAAGATTGAAGAGGTAGCAGATAAACCCTGGTTCCACGAGGTGAAGAGGTATCTTGATGCTCAAGAGTACCCCGAGGGTGCATCTCTTGATAATAAGAAGTTTCTGAGAAGGTTCGCTGCGAAGTTCTTCATCAATAATGGGATCCTCTATAAGCGTAACCATGATTCGACCTTACTGCGATGTGTGGACAAGAGCGAGGCAGAAAGGATTATGGCAGAGTTACATGAAGGTACCTTCGGAACTCATTCCAGTGGATATACCATGGCAAAAATGATCCTACAGGCAGGATATTATTGGTCCACTATGGAAGCCGATTGTTATCAACACTCTCAGACCTGTCATAAGTGCCAAGTCTATGCTGATAAGGTGCATGTACCTCCAGTTCCTCTGAATGTTTTGACAGCTCCTTGGCCTTTTGCAATGTGGGGCATCGACATGATCGGAGAGATCAGACCTACTGCATCAAATGGGCATCATTTCATTCTGGTAGCTATTGATTATTTCATGAAGTGGGTTGAGGCAGCTTCCTTTGCTACAGTAACCAAGAACGTTGTGGCACGGTTTATCGGACATAATCTGATATTTCGATACGGTGTACCAGAGAGGATCATCACGGACAATGGTACAAATCTCAACAATACAATAATCACCGAGCTCTGCAAACAGTTTAAGATTCAGCATCATAACTCTTCTCCCAACCGGCCGAAGATGAATGGGGCCGTTGAAGCAGCTAACAAGAACATCAAGAAGATTGTGCTGAAGATGACGGTGACATACAAAGACTGGCATGAGATGTTACCATTCGCTCTTCATGGGTACCGTACCTCGGCACGGACATTGACAGGGGCAACACCCTACTCTCTAGTGTATGGCATGGAGGCAATCCTACCCATCGAAGTCCAGATACCCTCTCTCTGGATTATGAAGGATGCAGGTTTGAGCGAAGACGATTGGATCCAGACCCGACTTGATCAGCTCAATTTAATCTATGAAAAGAGACTTACTGCTATTTGTCATGGTCAGACGTATCAAAAGCGAATGATCAAGGCTTTTAACAAAAAAGTCAGACGACAAGAATATCAGGTCGGGGATCTAGTGATCAAACGCATCATACTGCCGCAAGATGATCCCATGGGCAAATGGACTCCCACATACGAAGGGCCATTTATGGTTAAGAACATTTTCTCGGGAGGAGCCATGATTCTAACCACCGTGGATGGTGACGACCTTCCTCACCCCGTCAATGCAGACATAGTGAAAAAATACTACGCATAATCAAAGACCCGCTAGGTCGACTGGCCTAGGCAAAAATAAGGGCTTCCCGACGAATCAAAAGGGTTCGGGAAAAAGTAAGGGATGAAAATTATTAAAAAAAACTGTACACCCGGCAAGTCGAAAACCTTAAAAGGCGGCTTGGGAAAAAAAGGGTATCTCGGTGGACTGAAAACCCGAAAGGGCGGTCCAGGCAAAAATTAGGGATCGAAGCGTAACACTATGTCTCATTGGATCATCTTACAAACAGACTTCGGTATCAACTGTCAAGCTCAGAAGGTGCCAATCAGTCTGATCCACCTTCGACCAAGTAGCAAAGTGATGAGACGCTCGAAGATATAAAGGCAATAGCAGAGTTGGAACTCGATGGGATTGTTTCACATAACTGTTTTTCTTTCTTTTACACAAATTGTATAATTTCTATTCCCTCGGTGGAGTTCTCTTACTAGGACGTCAGCCTCTTGTACAAAACGCCTATTACAGGCCAATTTCAAAGAAAAATCAATATAATTCAGTTTCACAAGAAATTCCAAATTGTCTTTCTTTTTCCGTTTTATTTTGCAAGAACGTCCAATGATTCATTTTTGATATATGCATTTGAAAATAATTGCTACTCATAAATATTTACATACAAAACAAAAGACAATTACTCGTAATTCCAGGAACAGGAGCAAACAAGAAATGTCCAAACCTTACAGTTGCTCTACCCACCAGGTACAGGAATAGAGCCAGCTTGAGAATATAACTAAAGGTACATATACTCCCAATAGAGTAGGAAGTATCCAAAGACAGTGGTGTTAGCTCTCCCCAGTCGAGGTTCATAATTGCAAATGAGTCGGCAAAATCCTCCCCAAGTAGAGTTTATCTATCACCAGCAATAGAAGTTTACCACTAGCTGAGTTTATTTCTCCAAATCAGCAAATCGTCCAACAAAGTATCTCTCTTCCCCACATAGTCATTCTCCCATAGGATTATTCTCAAACAGAGTCTTTCCCGGCAGAATATTCTCAAGCAAAACAGACACAAGTCTCCGGCTAATCATCTTCGGTCACTATCCCCATCAAGAAAGTAGAACTCACCTCCTTATACTCTCCAACAATCAGTCCAGGATTTATTCTCCCCTGCCGGAGAATATCACAAGAACAATGCATATCCATACATCGTGGCATGCGCATATGCATCACACAACACAATCTCATTTATTTTGAGAACATCATTACTCAATAAATTTTATACATCATGACATTACATACAACTAACTCTTTACCTTTCAGGGAAAGATACAATCAAATTCTCGCAAGTTTTCTCTGGTTCAGTCAAGTCGATACTAAGATTTCTATTCCAATTCAAGCTATGAAGCCCGGAAATCGACCGGATAATATCTTGATTTCTCCAAAATACTACGAAGCCTAGAATCGGCCAGATAGTGTTATATCTTAAATACAAGCTATGAAGCCTGGAAATCAACCAGAAAACAGCTTAACCCTCAGCAAGTTATTGTGAAGCCTGGGAATCGACCAGATAGCAATACAAGATACCATGAAACCTGGAATTGACCAGATAATAGGTATAAGACACCGTGAATCCTGGTGCACGACCAGATAATGGTATAAGACACCGTGAAGACTGGAGCACGAACAAACAACGGTAAAGGATACTGAAGCCTGGGACACGACCAGATAACAGTATAAGGTACTACAAAGCTTGGAATTCGACCAAATAGAAGTTTACTCAACCAATTACTATGAAACCCAGAGATCGACCAGATATTATATGCCTTAAATTCAAGTTGAAACCTGGACACGACCAGATAACCACCTAATTCCTTCTGAAGCCTGGAGCACGACCAGATAAGAATTGAGAAATTTCAAAGCCTGGAAGACGACCAAATATCAAGCCTAATCTCATCTCCTCAGTAAGTCGCTATAAAACCTTGAGCACAACCAGATAGCAGTCGGTCTTATTTTCCTTAGCAAATCACTGTAAAGCCTGGAGCCCGACCAGAGAGCAGTTCATTTTCACCTCCTCGACTAAGAGATGATTCCCTAGTAGAGTAACAGACAACTGAAGTTCGTAAAAATCTATTTCCCTCAAGATAGATAAAATCATTCCCCAGTGTAGTCCTCCTCAACAACAGGTGTACAGGCTCTCGCAAAGGAATCTCTTATGCGATCTACACTTCTTCGGATGGCATCTTTAAGCCCATCTTCCGTCATTGACTTCCAAATTGCATCTATAAGCCCATTTACGATGTCGTAAGACACGTACCACTTCATGCGAGTGCAAATTTCTGAGCACTCTAGTGTTCAATCATCTTCAACCTTCAGATCACGAAAGGCAGACAAGCCAATCTATATCCTCAGGTTTAAGAAAATTGAACAGGGGCAGATGTTGTACCCCAAAACTTGTCCTCCCATATTTGTCAATACCTTTCAAGTGAGGTCTTCAAATTGCTCAAGGAAGTCCAAGAGTTGACCAGACAAACCCTCTCCTAAGGCAGTCTACCCCAAATTAGGGTTTCATTTTTCATCAAGATGTTTGAGTCCAAAGGATCCAAAATTCTCACCATTGTCCTAATATGTTCTCAATATCATCCATGTCAATTTTCAAGCCTTACAGAGGAAGTTTGCTCAGTCAATTGCTCAAAGGCCTGAAAATCGATTGTGCTAGGGTAAAAGTCAACTGTGGCCCACATACAGTCAAACTTCAAGATTTTTTGTCAACATTCTCATTTTGAAGTATTATTCATCATTTTATCAAGGATTGATCATGATTCCTCAAGGATTGCTCACAATTCATCAAAATCCAAAAGTTACTAAATTAGGGTTTTGTTGGAAAAGTCAACTCAACTTTGACCAAGCATAACTTTCTCATACTTTATCAAAAATGACCCATCAAAAGCTCATTTCGAAGAGGATGAAATTACCTACAATCCATATTCATCTCCAAAGTTCAAAATATTCACTCACAAGAAGATATGAATTTGGACATTATAGGTCATTTTAGAAAGTCAACAAAAACACCTTTTGGATCAAAGCTTCATACATGAACATGGAAGACTCAATTGAGATGATACCAAAAGGATTGCTTATAGGACATCTTAAGCTTTCTAAAAAGTCCAAGAACACATCTCTAGGGTTAAAATTGATGGAGTTGTGCATTGACCAAGTTGACCCTTTTTGCAAAATTGTCAAAAGTCAAATGTGTCCAAAATTGCAATTTTTGCTAAATGGGCCCAACCTTTTATGCTTGCACTGAATTTGAAATGTAACCCACGACCCATGAGCCCTTCCACTTGTCATTATTTTATTTTTGTTATTTATTTTGATTTTATTTCAATTAAAACTAATAAAATCAATATAAAATAGTGAAAATATTAAAAGCTAATTAAATCTTGAGATTTTGTGCATGATTAGGTCCATTACACAGCTGGAAACAAGATCAAATTATGCAAGACTCATATGGACACAAAAAGATTGGATTTTCTTGATTTGGAAAGATTTGGTGCAAGGATTGAATCATGAATCAATATTCATAATTGGGAGAGATTTGATACAAAGTTGCAATCCTAATACATTCTAGTATACATAAGGAACAAGGGCAGATCAAAAGAGGGAGGCTAGAAGCGTGCAAAGGGAGAAAACAAATTTCAAAAATTGAAGAAAAAGTTGCAGACCAATTTCCATGTAACATATCACCTCAAGGCATTCTAGTCATACCAATCAATTACTGGACTCCCCAGGATCGTGATTTAATCGCTAGCAAGCTTCCTCACACTCAGAATCACGTTGTAAGGTTCATACAGTTTGGCTCTTTTGTTGAATTCGATTACATCGATTCTGGCACATTTAGCATGATTAATTGATATATTCATAATCCTTGAGTTGTTTGCAAGCTATTGATTATATCCAACTGCATTTTTACTGACTGAACATGAAAATTCCATGGCTAGGGTTCTTGCTTTGTTTTTAGGGGTTTCTTGTACATGAACAATTAGGCATGGATAATGGTGCCATGATGCTCGTGAGGTTGAAACGAGTTGATTGGTACCATTGGTTTTGATTTATCATGCGCGTATGAGATTTTGGAAATGCACAGGGGCTATACCTACGCTTGGTGTCAGTTGGTAAAAGTCTGTTATCTAAAACGACAGAGGCGACGAAGAAGACAGTGGCGTGGCATGTTGTGAATGGGCAGTTTGAATTTCACGCATTTTGGGAAGCGTGGCACATTGTTTATGTTATATTCTATTTATTGCATTATTGTTACAACTAAACAAGCCAGCGCAGATGGTAAAGTTGTTGGTCATTGATGCACACGTCCTGGGTTCAATCCCAGACGTGTGAATTTTATTATTTTCTCAATAGTTTCAAGTTAATCCAGTGCTTCCCAGTCTCAAGCGTGTTTCGTGTACTCTCAACATCAGCCATATGATGAATTCCTGGCCAGATCTAAGGTTCATCCCTTGAAGGTCCACCATACGCCTGAGTCAAGCATGCCCATGGGATTGTGAAAGGTCAAACAGGCCAGGAGCTTGTTGGGCTCAGATTTGCAAACACACCCCCTTCTTGCTAACAACAACCAGGCCCATTCTTTCTATTTTCTATTTTTTTTTCTTTTATTTAATTTAATTTGCTTAAATATTTTCTAACAAAATTAATTTCTTTTTCATAAAATCATAAAATCAAGTTTCACAATATTTAGAATTAGGTTTTTTTTATTTTATCAAATTTAATTTAATATTAGTTTAAATTTAATTTAGGGTAATTCTAACTTTTTATATATAATTAAAATCAATTAGAAAAATTAGGGTTAGCTTGTGATTTAATTTTTATTTTTTTCTCAAATAAAATAAAAATACAAAATAGGTTAATTTAATTATTTTTTCTTAATTAAAATTTAATTAGTAATTAGGTTTTTTTATTTACTCAATTAAAGTTTATTTTCTCAAATAACACAAAAAACGACAAAAAAATGATTTTTCTTGTGAATTATAATTAGGTAGTTGGGGTCAAAACCTTAAATCTCTCATTTTCAATTCATCGCGCGCGTTTGTTATTATTTTTGCAGTATTAATGTAACTACTCACGGTATGTAATAGTTTAAATTAGGATTTTCTTTATTTATCATTTTTACGGGGTTTTTGGCTATGTAATTAATCCCTACCCAGAAGCCTTGTAATAGCATAGGTTTTATTTCTTACATTTTAATTCTGGAAAATATTAACTGTTTAGATGTATGTTAATAGGATTGTATGACAAGACTGTATGATGATTTAAAACGGCTAGAAAACCCTATTGTGCAAAGATAATAACTGAAATCAAATCACTCGCACATGCGCACTCCTAGGGTATATCCTCAATTCGGTTGCCTTCAGTAAACGATCATTAAGTATAGGGTGTCTTAGTGGTTGCCCTTCTGTCTAAACAAAGATCAAATATCCCGTTCAGAAATGTTGCCTCGAATATGATCTTAAGACTCTAGGGTTATTACTAAGACGTCCTAACATTGCTTTAGTGATCGTACGTCCCTTTCGAATTGACCCTTACAATTCCAACGACAGTGCTACCTATTTCTCAATAGTAGGATAACGCTGTCTAAAGGAAACGAGAATAGAAACAATCTTTTTCCGAGTAGGTAGATGCTAGTAGGTACTTGCTCAAATCAAATTTTTCACACTTACACTTTTTTTCAAACAAAGTTTTCAAAAACAACTTCGTAACACTCTTGAGACAGAAACAAGGGTTAAAACGAAGTAAAACAAAACTTTTCAAAGCAAGCACACACAAGCAATTTTCAAAAATGAGCAAGTACCTAAGAGCCCATGGAAAACCATGGATAGAAAGGGTGCTAACACGTTCCCTTTCTATAATCTGCCTCCCGTACTCAAAATATCTCGAAAAAGGATTTTTTTTCTGTGCTTTTTTCCTTTCCGGTTGGATAAAGTAAAAGTCGGTGGCGTCTCTTGCTTACCGCGACATTTTGCGAATATAAAACGCAAAACGTAAACCAGCATTTTCAAAACAGTCGGTTCTGCCACCGTATCACAGCCTCCAATTCCTTTGAATGTCATGACTGCCCCTTGGCTATTTTCAATGTGGGGCATTGATATGATCGGAGAAATTAAGCCTACTGCATCTAATGGACATCACTACATTCTCGTCGCCATCAACTACTTTACAAAATGGGTTAAAGCAGCTTCATTTGCCTCAGTTACCAAGAATGTTGTAGCCCGTTTATCAAACATAACCTCATCTATCGATACGATAT
Source organism: Vicia faba (assembly GCA_948472305.1). Taxonomy (NCBI): domain Eukaryota; kingdom Viridiplantae; phylum Streptophyta; class Magnoliopsida; order Fabales; family Fabaceae; genus Vicia; species Vicia faba. The sequence goes on from OX451737.1 coordinate 1,633,353,407, forward strand.
CCCTAAGAGAATCATCACTGACAATGGTATCAATCTCAACAATGCCATGATCACTGAACTCTCTATGCAGTTCAAGATCAAGCACCACAACTCTTCTCCATACATGCCTAAGATGAATGGCACAGTGGAAGCCGCCAACAAGAATATAAAGAAGATTATGAAAAAGATGGTTGTGACCTACAAAGATTGGCATGAGATGTTACTATTTTCTCTTCATGGCAATCGTACCTCGTCGCAAACATCAACTGAGGCAACCCCACTCTCTCTAATCAATGGTATGGAAGTTGTCGTGCTTGTCAAAGTTCAAATACCTTCTCTAAGGATTATGAAAGAAGCAGACTTAGACGAAGACAAGTGGATTCAGACTAGGTTAGATCAGTTGAATTTGATTGAAGAAAAGAGGCTGGCGGCTTCCTGTCATGGTCAAATGTATCAAAAACATATAATCAAGGCATTCAACAAGAAGATTAAGCACCAGGTATACCAAGATGATGAATTGGTAATAAAGCGCATCATTCTACCACAAGGAGATCATATGGGCAAATGGACTTCCACCTATGAAGGGCCATTGTCGTACCCCAAATTTGCCCTATCTCTTTTATTTTTGTATGGCTTTGGACTTTGCATTCCATTTGCATCATTTTATTACTCAGTCATTTGCATATCCCGCATCTCATGGAATCAGGCGCTTTGGTTCGAGGTATTAGGGTTGCGCCCTCTTTATGTCTAATCTTGTTTTGAGGTTTTCTTATCAGGTAAAAGGGAAACGCATCTGGTTCTCGATTAATGGATCATGGAATGAATTGTGTCATCATGTTACAAGGTTGGTTCTCGCTCAAATTTATCAGAGCCTGGATTAGGGTTTATTTCCCTATGTGTGTTGGTCAAGATGTTAGGGTGTCGAGTCTTTGGTTTATGGGAAGATGTTTCTCTCGCCTGCCTCGAAGATGGCTCAAAGCTCGGTGCATTAGGTCAAGAATTTGATCTCCTCACATTTCAAGTTTCTTCTTAAAGCCTCTAAGCCATGGAGTCGAGAATTTGAAGTTTAAATTGACAAATGTGGAGTTTGAGCACTTCAGGAAATAAGGTTGGAGATTCATGATGATCAAGGCATGTTTTGTTGCTTAAGCTACGAGTTATTGTGGTTTGAATATCAAAAATTAGGATTCTGGTCGAGAAGTGCAAGTTTGGTTCAAGCGTGATATGAAGATCAAGGTTTAAGCGACCGGTGTTTTGGGTTCGAATTAACCAGAGGGAATTAAATTCTTAAGCATTTATTTTTTTTGATAGTTTGATTGGATTTTGAAAGATAAGGCACGTGATTGTTTGGAATACAAGTTATAAAAGTTGTTTGTAATTTATTGGAATTTGAGTCACAAAGGCGAGGTGGATATTCAAATCATTCAAGTAAGAATTTCAAAGTTCCAACAAAATTCAAGGTTTGTTTAATTTTCGTACAACAAATTCTTCGTTCACGTGATTTAAAGACAAATTATTCAAAGTATATTTTTTTAGAACAATTCAAAGAGATTACAGTGTGAAATACAAGCTACATTTGTTTTGTTTACAAAGAAAGAAATAGTGTGTGTTTCTTCAAGTCTTCATCTTCAAGTCATTCGTCCTCACTCCTCACCATGGTATTTTTATCGTACAATATCGCTTGCCATCCAATTCTCGTGTCATGAAACAAGACAAAGAAAAAGAATAAAAATTAGCAAGCAATTAATGTATGAAAAATTCCAAACAATTATTTGTTAAGAGAAAATTTCATCATAAGGGTTTGCATTTGGAATCAGTTAGGGAGTTATTTTTATCATGGTTTATTTTCTCTCCCAAATTGCAAATCACAAAAATTGGTTTTCTTTGGTTCACAAAAAAAGGAAGAAGAGAATAAATTGCAAATACTTTCTTGTTGCCAAGGCAAAATAACCAAGTTGCCTAAACTAAAAGCACGCGGCTAACAGGCAGCGCAAAGAGAACCAAACAGTGATGTAACAAGGCAGCACAAAAAGCTCCATCACAATAGCAGCTACTGCAGCACAAAACAACAACAGCAGGCCAGCAAGCAAAACAAGCAAAGTTATCCTAGGCAGCAAAGCAATATACACCATAGATAGCAGCAATTCAAAAACAATGCAAGCTAGCACTAGCTCAAGACCCTGTCATCATGTTCCAAAAGAAGCAAACCCTTCAGAATTAATTTTCAAAAAGCAACAACTTTTTATCATAGAAAGATGAGAGAGAGGAGATATCACTTGCAAGAACCAAAACAGCCAAAACCCTGCATCCCACAGTCAAGTTTGCACCAAAATTAATAGAAACAAAACCTGTACCCTTAAGCACAAAGACATCATACCAATTATGTTCGAAATTATCTCATTTTCCCCCCAAAACACCAATCAATCTGCCTATATAACATGCTTCATTCATAGTAAAAGGGGAATTTTTTTTGAAACAAATTGTCAAAGCATAAACCAGCAAAAACGAAATTGTCAAAGCGTAAACCAGCAAAAACAAACTGTCAAAGCATAAACCAGCCAAAATGAATTGTCAAAGCATAAACCAGCCAAAACAAACAGCAAAAGAGATAATCGAGCCAGCAAAACCAAAAGCCAAGAGTAACTTATAATAGAAATATTGAGAAAAGAGAGAAAGAGGAGTAGAAGCAAAAGTAGTATGAACTTGCCGTCTTTCGAAGCTCCATCGGAGAGTCTCCGATAGATAATGTTTCTTCCATTCTTTGGCATGAAAACTCACATGCATGTACGTATTCGTTGACATAACTTGATGGTTGCTACATGTTGTTTGTTATTACCCTCTGCATTTGTTCACTGTCATAGCCATGTCTTACCCTGCGAGAGAAGCAGAAAAGTTAAACTAAGTTAAAACATCAAGCTGTTTTTATTACTCATGTTTATAAACCACAAAATATGATGAACAATTTACCACTGCCTCAACCTCTCTCCCTTGTTCTCCTTCCATCTTCGCTCATATGCCCTCTATTCAGACTTAAGAAACCCCTTTGTAGCAGATACTCCGCACAAACCCTTCATCATTCTCCACCTATCAGTCCTCAATAAACCACACAAACCTCAAAACCACTCCCATTTCATGCTTACCACAGAATCGGGAAACGGGTATAATGGAACCGAATTAGAGAAACTCGGGATAGCCAACTCAGCGAGTTCTTGCAGCTGAGTCAAGGCGACTTTGTCTCCTTCACGAAGAGTGTGAAGATGAAGATTCAAACCAAGGGAAGAAATGCTGGAAGGGTAGAAGACGAGCATTTGAATGGAAAGTTCTTTGGCAATATCAATCATTTTGGTGCCGAGCATGTCAACAACGAAGGCGCTTCTACGAAAGCAATCTTTACGGAGGATGGATGAGTGTTAGAGGGAAGAAAATATTCTGGGAGGAATAGAGATCGTGAGAGAAAATAGAGCGTGAGGGAAATTATTTACTTTGAGTTAATTAATTTTGTTGATAGTTAATGGGGAATAATTAATTTGTAATCCCACTTCCCAATACAAGCAGCAGCGACGTCATTTGCTTCTAGGGTTTTCGAAACAATTCCTTCCCCCTTCTCCTAAAACGGGTCGGCCCATTGGGCCTGTTGGTCCAACATCTTTACCAGTATTCCCTTATTTACTAATAGAAGCATGGATATAATAGATAAACAACATAGCTCATTTGGCGGTTCATGTCCAGGCTGGGACATTTTTTTAATTTATTTCTTTTAGCTTTATCTCCTCCATTTTTCTAACTTGTAATATATTTATAATTATTATAAAAAACATAAAAAACATGCTTGTAATTTAATCTTTATTAATTATTCAAGAATATATATGTTTTATAATTTAGTTTTTATTTAATTTTTGTTATTTGTTTAAAATTGTTTAAAAAATGCATGCTATTATAAATTTTCATTATTTAAATTGTTCAACCGTTATGTTAATTAATTTTGTCATCGATCGTTAATATCTTTCGTTCGTCTCAAACCCAAGGGAAATATTTTTGACTTTGTTAACTTCACGTCATCCAACACGTCTTGTCTAATCGTGCGAATACCCTCATTCATCTTTCATTTGTTTATTATTTTGTTAAAACTTAAGGTAATTTCCCCAAAGATTCAATTTTCAAACTCACACCTTTTAAGTCAAAACTTCGACATTAGTTTGTTGTATCTTCAAAATCTCACCCGCACCCGTTTTTAGCTAAACAAACCTTTTTTTAATCAAATCAAAAATCCAAAAACACCTTTACTTGAATTTATTTTAAAACTCACAAAAAACACTCAACAAATCAAAACCTTCCCCAAGGGGCATGTTACCTTCGTTCTACCGCGATACCGGTCGCGCCTATTGCTAGAATGCGTGCATTAACATCGCCCACTAAAAAACACAAACAAACCAATCATTTTCTAGAGGAACTAAGGTGTTCTGATTCCTTCATTGGATACGTAGGCAAAGGGTCGCGAAACCCTCACGAACGCAATAATAAAAAACCCATTCATTTCCCCTTAAGCAAGCCTAGTTGTAGATAAATACACCCTTTAAGACAAACAAAAAAATGGATCCCGTTGAGTACAACGGATGTGAGGGGTGCTAATACCTTCCCCTCGCATAACCGACTCCCTTACCCTTTCTCTTGGTCGCAAGACCATCTTATCCATTCCCTTGTGGTATTATCGATATTTCCCCTTCCTTCGGGATAAATAAAGTTCGATGGCGGCTTTGTGTTTTCTGCCGGTAGCTTCAGCTGGCAACTCTGCTGAGGAATTTTAGAGAGTCTCTCCTAGTTTTGTTTATTTGTCTTTTTGGGTGTTTATTTATTTTCTTTATCTTGCTTTACTGTTTCATTTATTTATTTATTTTATTCTTTTGTATATATTGCATATATTGTTGCTAGTCACATATTCTGGATACATTGTGATGTTGGGTTTGGTGATTACTTTTGACAAGTCCTATACCCGGACTTGGGTTACACATAGGATTAGGACGGGAGGTATAGTCATGTTAACTTTGAGGTACTAATCCCGAAGAAGGAGGCATGAAAATCCCCCACTCGGTGGAGGTCCCCTTGAAAGTAGTGATGTTTACCGAGTAATTGGGAAGACGTCGTTGCTTTCGACCTGGGAACTCGAGAAGCTGAGGGTCGTAGAACCATTAACCCATCCTGGCCTTTTAGGTGCAGTGCGGAGGATATAACGGAGTAATCCTGAAGTAGTTGTCACGCGATATTGCACTCAGACGACTTTTTCCTGCGAATATTAGTGATTACCAAGAAATTGGGACGTCGGTAATATCCAAAGGAAGAGCGTAGACTTCGACACCTCTTTAGAACCTTGTTCGGCAGGTGATAAACCCCTAGTACATACCTCGTGGGTGGTTACTTTGACTCCATGCATGTGACGTCAGACTTTTGATCCTGTTACTTTCAGCCTGTGCAACGGACTACGTAATGGTTATCCAGAATATGCGGAGCTGAGACTTCATGCCATAGCATACCATGACATCATATCATCATATACATCTCATATCTAGGGAAATCCAAAGACAAGTCTCGTTGATATAGCTTTTCAAAAAAGGAAATTTTAAAAGATAAATGAGTCTTTGGGTCTCCCCAGAAATGAAGATAAAGCATTCATCCATACTACCATGCATTCATTTTTTCACAACAAAAACTCATTGGGGTCTCCTTTTAAGAGACTACAGTAAATAGCAAAGACGACTCCTCCACATCCTTACCGTACCAGAGGCAACCAGCGAAGGCTAATGGATCTTTTTGAAGAGAATCAGAATGCACTCCGTCGGGATATGGACACCATGGGTACTCGTATGGATCAACTTATGGAAACCCTTCATGCTGTGATCAAGGGTCAAGAAGAACTACACCAAAGTGTTGCCAAGCTTACTACTGTTGCACCCTCCACTTCTGCTAATGGGAGAAATGATAATGCAAATATTGAGACTCATATCGGTGCTCCTAGGAATGACGTCAATGATCATCATGATGTTATTGATCTTGATGAACCCCAAGTGAACCTTGCTACCAGGGTTACCGAAACTGCGAAAATGTATCATGCTCTCGAAGAGCAACTTAGAGCCATGGAGGGTATCAAGGCTTCCGGATTCAATATTGCTGCAATGTGCCTCGTACCTGGGGTAGTTATTCATCCAAGGTTTAAAGTCCTAGAGTTTTACAAATACAAAGGCACTTCTTGCCCAAAGACTCATCTCTGTTCCTATTGTCGCAAAATGGCAGCCTATGCTGAAAATGAACCATTACTCATGCATTTCTTTCAAGACAGCTTGACCGGGGCACCATTGGATTGGTATATGCAATTGGAAAGATCTCATGTCAGTACTTGGGGAGAGCTTGCTGACGTTTTTTTGAAACATTACCATTACAATACTACCATGGCTCCTAGCCGTACTCAGCTCCAAGGGATTGTACAAAAATCTGAAGAGTCTTTCAAAGAGTACGCTCAGAGGTGGCGTGAACTAGTTGCAAGGGTCCAGCCTCCTCTCTTGGATCGTGAATTGACTTATTTGTTCGTGGGCACCCTGCAAGACCCATATCTCCAACATATACTCGATAGTATTTCGACCTCCTTTTCGAACTTGGTTACCATCGGGGAATGTATTGAAAATGGCCTCAAGTCAGGAAAAATTCAAGGTACATCCAGCGCTATCAATAGAAGTAACAAGAAACCTTGCTTTGGCCTCCTCAAGAAGAAAGAAGGATAGACTAGTGCTACTATCAACAAAGGAAAGGCCCCGGTCCATCATCAAGATCAAGCTCTACACCATCAAACGTCATTTATTCATCCTAATGTTCCTCGAGCATGTGCTACAATCTCAACTCAACAACTGCGGGTGACTCAGCATCAGTCAATCCATCATCAACATCAGTACACACAAACACAACTGTATGTTCAACGAGCATGATCTGGGTCTTTTCAGCTGAGTCATCAACCCCAGGGGCAACAAGGACGAAAGAGGAAGAAAGTTATTGAAAGGAGGGTGGATCCTGTTCCCATGTATTATTCTCAACTTCTCCCTCAGTTGTTTTCCAATCAGTTGGTTCAACTGCGTGAACTTGGTCCAACACCAAATCCTCTCCCACGAGGGTATGATGTCAGTGCTCGTTGCGAATTCCATTCAGGGGCTCCAGGCCACACAATTGAGAATTATAGGGCATTAAAAAACACCGTTCAAGACCTTCTTGATGACAAAGTTATCACGTTCACCCCAAAGGGTCTGATAATGGATTGAATCCCCTTGCCGAGATAGGTGTCAAGACCTCAAGAGCATCTCCTCAATTGAGCCAGGGCTGAAGAATTCTCCTGAGCATGACAATTTCTAATTTCATTTGCATTATCATTTGTAACCTTTCTTGTTTTGTTCAGTACGCATTGTACGCAGAATTGTTTGTCTTTTTATATTGAATCACCATGCATTGACTATGTTTGTCTTGAACTAATCCATTCGTATTCACTCATTCATGTTTTGTTATTGTACTTGCTTTTGATGCTTAACTCTTTTTAATTTAAAGAAAAAAATAACTCTTGAGGGGGGATGGTGAAGATCTGATACTTAGATTCTCAAACGGTATGCTTTTGAATAAAACCTTGCTGACGATGTACAGGCATTGTTTTAAATCCCCAAACACCGGAATTATAAGGAAGATAGACCCTCTTCAACCCTTTCGAGCTTTGGAGTAGGAGTTTCTTTTACACAGAAAAACCCTCAATTTTAACCCCGGGGCGGGTAGATTTCAGTTAATCAGATCGAGCATCCAAAACTCGTCAAGAGGGAGTTCCTAGGGATACAACAATGGTTATCCATCAGAGGGCTAGGAGAAGTCAACACCACAATGATAAACTGTCACCTACCAGCATCGTGCATCGAAGAGAACGATATCCCGATGGGTATCTCTTGCACAATCAGGAGGTCAGCAGATGACGATACCATAACAGTTATTCTTCATCTATCCAGGACTCTGACAACCACAACCATTTCCAACAAATCGAAGATGGCGCAAAGATCAATAACTTGTTCAAAAAGAAAGAGACAAAAATCCCCGTTAAGTCAAAACTTGAAAAATAGGAGACTTAGGCAAAAGTCAGGGCATCCCGCTGGTTTGCAACTTCAAAATCAAGAAATTGTTCATAAAAAAAAATTAGGGAAAGCGAAATAAAAAATAATAATAATCCTCCGCAAAGAACAAGATCGAGTGATCAGACGCCAAGAAGCCAGTGATTGTCGGGTCTTAGAAACCCCTGTGGTTCCTCAATCATCACAAACTCTCTTCTCAGGAGATGAGTGCTCGTATCGAGTTAACTGAACATAGGAATGGAGAACATCATGGAGAATGGGTGGGCACCAAATAGTTTTGAGCCTTAAATCTTTTTTCTAAAACCGTGAACCAGGCCACGTTACAACCCTTAAAAGTCCTAACTGAAGCATGGGTTAATTCGAAAGCAATACTGTAGCGAGAATACGGAAACCTGACTCCTCGGGGATGTACTAAAATTTGATTTGGTAACACGTCACCTATTTATAAAAATTAAAAAAAAACTGATGCTTCGACATCATTTCAATAAAAGTTTTTCGAACTTCAAGACAAGCATAGAATTTGCATTAGAATCATCATTCTTAGACAAACATTCGTTGCATATAAATAAGTTCTTGAACATCAAGTAAGCTTGTGTGATGAGCATCAATTGAAAACATGGTCATCTCGAAGGACGAATTACTACAGAAACTTGTCAACAAGAAAAAAGAATGATCTTATTCTGGGGCATTCCCTCAAGCTCTCAATCAGAGGCTATCACATCGATAAATCTCTTCCATATTTTGCCAGTCAATCAGAAGCAATCATGTCGATAAATATCTTTAAACTTCAAACTGGGGGAATCAGGCTGAGTAACCTATTCAAAATTTGTGCAACATAGGGAAGTTACGTCGAGATTTGACAAATCTTTACGAGAATCCATGATCAGAAGCAGATATTGGGGCATGCCACTTTCCTCCATATTATGACACAAATCTTCTAGCATTCCACTCGAAGAGATCCTTGCAGACAGGGGAATTCCTCCTCCCCTCTTATGGAGCTACTCAAGCAAATTCCTGTCATTTGTACAAATTCAATCAAGCTAAAAGCGTCATGACGTTCACTTTAGTTCAGTTAACGTCCTCGGAATCATCATCATTCCCTACAGATGTTTAAACACGCAACTCCCCAGCAATGAAGTGAACTCGGGGCATCTGAAGACACTAATGTCCATTTCCTAATCTCCAAGTGGTTCGTGAAGTAAGGAAAGTCAGACGGGGCCCTTTCCTCCCTGGCAATAGAGAAAACTTGGGGCATTTGATGAGATCCATGTCTCTATTAAGTTATTCACAAGCAGTCCAGCAGGTGAAGAAAGTCAGATCAAGCTACTCCTCCTCAACAAGATTTAATCCCCAGTGAACTCGACAAGTATATAACTTAATTCTCTCAGTTTTCAAGCACCAATCCATATTGGTATCTCAAGACGACGAGCAACGAATCCCAACGAGCTTAACATTTGGCACTTTGCATACAATAATCATCACCACATATCGCAATGTATCCTCAAACGCATAGCATATCCATGGATCATCATGCCGCATTTCAAAATGCATATGAAGCATGAGCCAGATTTGGTACCTCGCTCGAAATCCCCAAATCAATCCCCGAATAAAAAAAAACATCCCCACAAAGAATATCATTCTCATAATTCCCAGCTAGCATCTGTTATTACACTACCAACTAAAGTAAACCATGGTGCCAGTATGTCATACTCCCCCAACTCTCAATATTTATGTTATCTTTTTATAGGGTCGTAGTTCTCCCGTAGGTCTTACCCTCACGTTACCTTTTACAGGGTCGTAGGTTGCTCGTAGGGCTTACCCTTACGTTATCTTTTATAGGGTCGTAGGTCGCTCGTAGGTCTTACCCTCATGTTATCTTTTTTAGGGTCGTAGGTCGCTCGTAGGTTTTACCCTCATGTTATCTTTTATAGGGTTGTGGTCTCCCGTAGGTCTTACCCTCACGTTACCTTTTTTAGGGTTGTAGGTCGCTCGTAGGTCTTACCCTCACGTTATCTTTTATAGGGTCGTAGGTCGCTCGTAGGTCTTACCCTCACATTATTTTTGCCAGGGTCGTGGGTCACTCGTAGGTCTTACTGTTGTACCCCATAATTTGCCCTCGCATTTTTTCCACAAGAAATCACATCTTCGGGCTTTTCCTGATTTTTCAGATTGGTCCAAGAATCGGTCAAACAGACTTTTCTCATCAGTCAAACAAAATTAGGGGTTTCCTTGATTTTCATGGCTCTGGAACAATTCAAACAGTTGGTTTAGGGTTTGGTTGATTTTGGCTCAACTTTGATCAGGCGAACGCTTCTTTGGCATTTGATCAGGAATTAGGGTTTGTGCGCAGATCTCTCAGAAAGATTTAAATTCTACAGTGCTTTTCAAGTTATTCTGAGATATGGACTGAGGCATTTGGACTGAGTTTGCAATGTTTGACTAAATCAGTGAGATGAAAAGACATTTGGGCATGTATGATTTGACGGTGCATTGCTTTGATTATTCAAGATGCCGGACGTTTATGGATTATTTATTATTCTGAGTTAAATGGTTGGAATATATTTTCAATTATTATAATTTAAAGAATTATAAATAATAAATAAACAATTGGAAAGAATAAAAAGAATTAATTGGTTAAAAGGAATTTTTATTCATCTTTAAATATTTGTTACAATTGTTATTTAAATACAAGTATTTATTTACAAAGTATTTATAATAATGATAGTTACAATAATTAAAATTGAAATAAACTATCCTAAATTCCTAAGTCTTCAACTTCTTCATCCTCCATTTGTTGCTATTTGATTTTTTATCTGCAAAGAAAAGAAGAAAAAGTCAGAAGCAGATAAATTGAATTATGAGCAGACAGTTAATTCAGAATTCATCATTAAAGGCAACTGACTGGAATCAGTTAGCCCTCTCTGCAAATCACGGGATTTCTCCCGGTTCACAAAAAGGGATGAATATTGCTTGCTAAACATGAAATGCACAAAGTTGTAAAATGCACAAATTCAAAAGGGGTCAAACAAAGTTGCATAGTCCAAAACAAACAGCATGTGCAAATACAAAGTCCAAATCCAAATTGAACCACAAAGTCCAAACTGAGTTCACATTCAAACTAAGCCAAAAGCTGTCAAAATGTCCAAAATATGGAAAGATATCAAGATATCAAACAAAAGGCTACTCAGTACTGTCACAAAGAAGCAGGCAATATGGAAGAGAGATACAGTATGCAGAGGCAAAACTACCTATGCAAGCAAGCTTTTCAAATCATCATTTTCCAGTGTTACCTTTTCAGAAAAAAGTACAAACATAAACATTATTTAATGTTTTAACTGTACTAGAGAGAGAGAAAGAGAGAAAAGAAGTTGGGCTTACAGGTTTTGGCTTGAAAGGACAAAAATATATAACCAACTTATCAAGTCAGAGTAAAAGGAGGGAGAAAAATGACAAACCAAAGATAACTCAAAGCATAAAGCCCCAGGCCTGAACTGTCAATCCTTAAGGCACAACCTGCTGAAACCTCAAAGTTTTTCCAGCCTTACCATAAAAAGAAACACCAACCCTGTCAAGCTTAAAGGCCACAGCCTCAAGGCCCTCAAGCATAGAACCTGTTCTCAAACAATACCAACTGTCAAAAAACTGAAGCCAAGACCTAAATCAGTAAAACTCCAAACAACCAACCTTTTCAACACAAGCCTGGTCAGATCAAGGCAACCTCTAAGCCCTCAGAAAAGTTCCATCATGGGGCCATCCAAATCATCACAACATATCTCAGCATACCAATAAGCATATTCAGAATCATCAACAAACACATCATCAAGAAATTATTTCACATCAAGCAAAGCAAGCTAGGCAACCAAATTCAGCAAGCAAACATACAAGGCATCAAGCTAGGCATCGGGGCGACAGGAAGAAGAAGATCGAAGATACAGAGTAAGGCAATCAAAGCCTCAGACAACTGTCATCATAGGGTTTTGAACAACAATACGACACTCACAAGCATATTGAGTATAGCCAACATTAACAAGCAAGCATGTCAGTAATCATCATCTCAGAATCGACAAGGCAACATAAGCATACATAAGCAGAAGCGAGGAGAAGAAGAAAGAAGTGATATCAAAATTAGGTTTTCAAGTTCATCATTAAACCCAACAAAAGGCAAAAACATAAAGGTACCAGGAAGAGCTAGCTTCATCATCACGCGTTTCCCCACCGTCAAGCCTCCAAACGCCTCCAAATTCCTTTCTCCTCCGTCTCCCAAAAGGTAGTATAACTTTCTTCCTTTCCTTTTCATACCTCAACAGAAACAACAATAATAAACGCTTAAGATCAGAACACGATAAAACATAAAACATGCAACATATAAAAAGATCGAAACCTTAAAGAAACGGAAGGATGCTTTACCGTCTCTTGGCGCCTTTGTGCATATCTGTGGAGAGAAGAGGACCCAGATGGTGGCGTTGGTGGCTTGGAAAAAGGACATGGTTCAGGACGCCTTGGCTCGAGAGCAGAAGAGGAACGAAGACGAACGAAATGAACGACGGCGCCGCTTCTGTAACAAACCCTAGCGCGTTCACAATGACACAAAGTTGTTCAAACCCTAAAAACATTTTGATCAGAACCTGGGCCTTTCATTTTTATAAAACGCCTAAGTCCATTTGCCCTTGCCAAACGTAACCCCCTAAAGCCCATTCTTTGTTTTGTTTTAAGACCAAAAATAATTTTTTATCTTATCACCCTAATATCTTTTTATAACTTAATTCAATACGTTAATTTTTGTTTTCTTTACACTAATTTTTTTTTTCACTTTTTGTTATAATATAATTATAATTTTGTATAAGAATATTAACTAAAACAAACATGAATATAATAATTTTCTTAAATTTAAAATGTTTTCTTTTAATTAAAATTTTCATAAAAGAGATTAACTAAAAAACATTAATTTGTACATCCATAAAACAATAATACATAATATAATTAAAACTTAGAACATCTCTTTCTTTTTCTTAAATTATCTTATTTGTACATAATTAATTAAAATGCATTATTTTTAATACCTAAAATAATAGAATTTAAAACATTTTCCTTTCTTTTAATTAAATTTTCTTATTTTGTACATATTGAACAAAATACAAGAATACAATTAAATAAGCAAAATATTTAATTCTTTTCATTAAGTTAATAATACTTAATTTTTTTATTAAAATTCACATCTTTCTCAACTTGTGAATAAATTACTTATACATTTACACTTACACAATACACTTACATTGGTACATTATACATTTGTTATTCTTATACATTGCTATACATTACATTTTCCATCGCGATCGATTCGATTTGGTTGTAATTATTTAAGTCTCATCCCCCTTTGTGAATTTGTACCCCCACTCCCGGATACTATTTGTAATAGCGTAGACTTTAAAATTCCTACAATTTACCGCTTTCGAATTATACCATGATTAGACCTAGGGTTTGCATGTACATAAAATCAAACGCTAGATAACCTAATACAAAAACAAATACATGAAATCAATACACAATCACACTTGCACCCCCTAGGTTAATCCCACATGTTGCCTTCCAAAATGGGCCATGCTTGCACGTCGAGTTTCTTTGGCAAAACGATTCAAATGATCATAAGTCCCTCGATGACGTTTTCGAAAGTTGCCTATCAAAATGATCATAGTCCCTTCAAGCAAAATTGCCAAAGACACTTGGCACCATTGCATTCATGGTCCATATGATGACACGCGCCTGTCCCGATCACATCCTAAACGCAAGATTGTCCACCAAATTCAATGGTGGAACAAAATTGTTAAAAAGGGGTAGACAAAAATCTTAGTTACTTGGGATCAATCTTGCAAAAACACTTGCCTCCTTTTCAAAACCACACTTCACAAACACTTTCAAAGCAAACTTCCAAAAACATTTTGAAACATCTTTTCGAAAAGATACACACCATTGTATATACTCAAATACGAGTCATTATAATGGTTGCCGAAACAAAGGCGTCTATTTCAAAAACATTTTCAAAACACACACACACACCATTTTCAAGCAATCAAAAATCAAGGCAAGTGATCTAAAACCAAGTAACTAAGAGCCCATGGATAACCATGGATGAAAAGGGTGCTAATACATTCCCTTTTCATAATCTACCCCCCGAACCCACGAAACATCTCAAAAAGGTTTTTCCTATGCTTTTTAACCTTTCCTTTAGGATAAAATAAAAAGTCGATGGCGACTCTTGCTAAACCGAACAAGTGTGAATACAAACGCAAAACTCAAGTCAGTTCTCCCACCGTATCACACTTACCCTCACATTATCTTTGCTAGGGTCGCAGGTCGCTCGTAGGTCTTACCCTCACATTATCTTTCATAGAGTCGTAGGTCACTCATAGGTCTTACCCTCACATTATCTTTGCTAGGGTCATAGGTCGCTCGTAGGTCTTACCCTCACGTTATCTATTATAGGGTTGTAGGTCGCTCGTAGGTCTTACCCTCATGTTATCTATTTTAGGGTCGTAGGTCGCTCGTAGGTCTTACCCTCACGTTATCTTTTATAGGGTCGTAGGCCGCTCGTAGATCTTACCCTCACATTATCTTTGCTAGGGTCATAGGTTACTCGTAGGTCTTACCCTCACATTATCTTTTCTAGGGTCATAGGTCGCTCGTAGGTCTTACCCTCATGTTATCTATTATAGGGTCGGAGGTCGCTCGTAGGTCTTACCCTCACGTTATCTTTTTTAGGGTCGTAGGTCGCCCGTAGGTCTTACCCTCACTTTACCTTTCTCTTGGGTCATAGATCATACGTCTATCTTTACCCGTTGTCTTTACCTTTCTCTTGGGTCATAGATTATACGCCGATCTTTACCCATTATCTTTACCTTTCTTTTTTGGGTCATGAAATACCGCTTGATAGATTCTCTGTCGTTATCAAGTACTACTCATTGCATTTAAGTTATCATTTTGTCAAGTAATTCTACTTTCAGTCATCACAACATCATCAACCATATCCTTTCAGTCACTTTACCGCCCACTCCCTCAAGAACCTTGTATTGGCACCGTTACCCCAGTACGAGCTACCCTTTTTCAACCATGTTTTATCCATCATGACCAGCCCACCAGAAGACCAGTTTATTTTCCCCAGCAGACATTCACACCAATGAATGGCACTCACACCATCTCTCCAGGGCAAATTTCGGGTCCTGGTATTTAATCATCTTCCACCCTGAACTTACAAAAGGCTGACGCCAATCTCACATTCAGGTTTAAGACGGTTAAATAGGGGCAGCTGTCGTACCCCAAATTTGCCTTATCTCTTTTATTTTTGTCTTGCTTTGGACTTTGCATTCCATTTGCATCATTTTATTACTCAGTCATTTGCATATCCCGTATCCCATGGAATCAGGCGCTTTGGTTCGAGGTATTAGGGTTGCGCCCTCTTTATGTCTAATCTTGTTTTGAGGTTTTCTTATCAGGTAAAAGGGAAACGCATCTGGTTCTCGATTAATGGATCGTGGAATGAATTGTGTCATCATGTTACAACGTTGGTTCTCACTCAAATGTATCAGAGCCTGGATTAGGGTTTATTTCCCTATGTGTGTTGGTCAAGATGCTAGGGTGTCGGGTCTTTGGTTTCTAGGAAGATGTTTCTCTCGCCTGCCTCGTAGATGGCTCAAAGCTCGGTTCATTAGGTTAAGAATTTCATCTCCTCGCATTTCAAGTTTCTTCTTAAAGTCTCTAAGCCATGGAGTCGAGAATTTGAAGTTTGAATTGACAAATGTGGAGTTTGAGCACTTTAGGAAATAAGGTTGGAGGTTCATGACGATCAAGGCATGTTTTGTTGCTTAAGCTACGAGTTATTGTGGTTTGAATATCAAAAATCAGGATTCTGGTCGAGAAGTGCAAGTTTAGTTCAAGCGTGATATGAAGATAAAGGTTTAAGCGACCAGTGTTTTGGGTTACAATTAACCATAGGGAATTAAATTCTTAAGCATTTATATTGTTTGAGAGTTTGATTGGATTTTGAAAGATAAGGCACATGATTGTTTGGAATACAAGTTATAACAGTTGTTTGTAATTTCTTGAAATTCGAGTCACAAAGGCGAGGTGGATATTCAAATCATTCAAGTAAGAATTTCAAAGTTCCAACAAAATTCAAGGGTTGTTTAATTTTCGTACAACAAATTCTTCGTTCACATGATTTAAATACATACCTTTCAAAGTATATTTTTTGCGAACAATTCAAAGAGATTACAGTGTGATATACAAGCTACATTTGTTTGGTTTACAAAGAAAGAAATAGTGTGTGTTTCTTCAAGTCTTCATCTTCAAGTCATTCGTCCTCACTCCTCACCATGGTATTTTTATCGTTCAACATCGCTTGCCATCCAATTCTCGTGTTCATGAAACAAGACAAAGAAAAAGAATAAAAATTAGCAAGCAATTAATGTATGAAAACTTCCAAACAATTATTTGTTAAGAGAAAATTTCATCATAAGGGTTTGCATTTGGAATCAGTTAGGGAGTTATTTTTATCATGGTTTATTTTCTCTCCCAAATTGAAAATCACAAAAATTGGTTTTCTTTGGTTCACAAAGAAAGGAAGAAGAGAATAAATTGCAAATACTTTCTTGTTGCCAAAGCAAAATAACCAAGCTGCCCAAACTAAAAGCACACGGCTAACAGCCAGCGCAAAAAGAAACAAACAGTGATGTAACAAGGCAGCACAAAAAGTTGCATCACAATAGCAGCTACTGCAGCACAAAACAACAACAGAAGGCCAGCAAGAAAAACAAGCAAAGCTATCCCAGGCAGCAAAGAAATATACACAATAGATAGCAGCAATTCAAAAACAATGTAAGCTAGCACTAGCTCAAGACCCTGTCATCATGTTCCAAAAGAAGCAAACCCTTCAGAATTAATTTTCAAAAAGCAACAGCTTTTTATCATAGAAAGATGAGAGAGAAGAGATATCACCTGCAAGAACCAAAACAGCCAAAAACCTGCATCCCACAGTCAAGTTTGCACCAAAATGAATAGAAACAAAACCTGTACCCTGAAGCACAAAGACAGCATACCAATTGTGTTCGAAATTATCTCATTTTCCCCCCAAAACACCTATCAATCTGCCTATATAACATGCTTCATTCATAGTAAAAGGGGATTATTTTTTTTTGAAACAAACTATCAAAGCATAAACCAACAAAAAACAAATTGTCAAAGCGTAAACCAGCAAAAACAAACTGTCAAAGCATAAACCAGCCAAAACGAAATGTCAAAGCATAAACCAGCCAAAACAAACAGCAAAAGAGATAATCGAGCCAGCAAAACCAAAAGCCAAGAGTAACTTATAATAGAAATATTGAGAAAAGAAAGAAAGAGGAGTAGAAGCAAAAGTAGTGTGAACTTGCCGTCTTTCGAAGCTCCATCGGAGAGTCTCCGATAGATAATGTTTCTTCCATTCTTCGGCATGAAAACTCACATGCATGTACGTATTCATTGACATAACTTGATGGTTGCTGCATGTTGTTTGTTATTACCCTCTACATTTGTTCACTATCATAGCCATGTCTTACCCTGCGAGAGAAGCAGAAAAGTTAAACTAAGTTAAAACATCAACCTGTTTTTATTACTCATGTTTATAAACCACAAAATATGATGAACAATTTACCACTGCCTCAACCTCTCTCCCTTGTTCTCCTTCCATCTTCGCTCATATGCCCTCTATTCAGACCTAAGCAACCCCTCTGTAGCAGATACTCCGCACAAACCCTTCATCATTCTCCACCTATCAGTCCTCAATAAACCACACAAACCTCAAAACCACTCCCATTTCATGCTTACCACAGAATCTAGAAACGGGTATAATGGAACCGAATTAGAGAAACTCGGGATAGCCAACTCAGCGAGTTCTTGCAGCTGAGTCAAGGCGACTTTGTCTCCTTCACGAAGAGTGTGAAGATGAAGATTCAAACCAAGGGATGAAACGCTGGAAGGGTAGAAGACGAGCATTTGAATGGAAAGTTCTTTCACAATATCAATTATTTTGGTGCCGAGCATGTCAACAACGAAGGCGCTTCTATGAAAGCAACCTTGGCAGAGTATGGATGAGTGTTAGAGGGAAGAAAACATTCTGGGAGGTTGGCGATGTTGAATGAATCGGTGATTTGGAAGAGATTTGGTATAATATGTTTAACAAGAGAGAGAGAGAGGGAGTTTTCACGGTGGGTACAGGGAGGAGTAGAGATCGCGAGAGAAAATAGAGCGTGAGGGAGATATTTACTTTGAATTAATTAATTTTGTTGATAGTTAATGGGGAATAATTAATTTGTAATCCCACTTCCCAATACAAGCAGCAGCAGCATCATTTGCTTCTAGGGTTTTCAAAACCATTCCTTCCCCCTTCTCCTAAAGCGGGTCGGCCCATTGGGCCTGTTGGTCCAACATCTTTACCAGTATTCCCTTATTTACTAATAGAAGAATTGATATAATAGATAAACAACATAGCTCATTTGGCAAGGCAGTTCACAATAGTTCAAGAGAGACACGGTTTAAGTCTAGGCTGAGACGTTTTTTTTAATTCATTTCTTTTAGCTTTATCTCCTCCATTTTTCTAACTTGTCATATATTTATAATAATTATAAAAAATATAAAAAACATGCTTGTAATTTAATCTTTATTAATTATTCAAGAATATATATGTTTTATAATTTAGTTTTTATTTAATTTTTGTTATTTGTTTAAAATTGTTTAAAAAAATGCATGCTATTATAAATTTTCATTATTTAAATTGTTCAATCGTTATGTTAATTAATTTTGTCATCGATCGTTAATATCTTTCGTTCGTCTCAAACCCAAGGGAAATATTTTCGACTTAGTTAACTTCACATCATCCAACACGTCTTGTCTAATCGTGCGAATACCCTCATTCATCTTTCATTTGTTTATTATTTTGTTAAAACTTAAGGTAATTTCCCCAAAGATTCAATTTTCAAACTCACACCTTTTAAGTCAAAACTTCAACATTAGGTCGTTGTATCTTCAAAATCTCACCCGCACCCGTTTTTAGCTAAACAAACCTTTTTTTAATCAAATAAAAAATCCAAAAACACCTTTACTTGAATTTATTTTAAAACTCACAAAAAACACTCAACATATCAAAACCTTCCCCAAGGGGCATGTTATCTCCATTCTACCGCGATACCGGCCGTGCCTATTGCTAGAATGCGTGTGTTAACGTCGCCCAATAAAAAACACAAACAAACCAATCATTTTCTAGAGGAACTACGATGTTCTGATTCCTTCATTTGATACGTAGGCAAAGGGTCGTGAAAGCCTCACGAACGCAATAATAAAAAAAACCATTCATTTCCCCTTAAGCAAGCCTTGTTGTAGATAAATACACCCTTTAAGAAAAAAAAACAAAATGGATCCCATTGAGTACAACAGATGTGAGGGGTGCTAATACCTTCCCCTCGCATAACCGACTCCCTTACCCTTTCTCTTGGTCGCAAGACCATCTTATCCATTCCCTTGTGGTTTTATCGATATTCCCCTTTGTGATACGGTGGGAGAACTGACTATGGTTTTGCGTTTGTTTTCGCAAATGTTTCGGTTGAGCAAGAGTCGCCACCGACTTTTTATTTTATCCTAAGGAAAGGTTTAAAAAGCACAGCAAAAACCTTTGAGATTTTTCTTGGGTTCGGGGAGTAGATTATAGAAAGGGAAGGTATTTGCACCCTTTCTATCCATGGTTATCCATGGGCTCTTAGGTACTTTCTTAGATCAACTTGCCTTGGTTTTCAATTGTTTGAAATGGTGCTCGGTGTGTGGTTTTGAACATGTTTTGAAAAGATGCCTTGTATAGGCTACCCTTGTAACAATTCTTTACTCGAATGTTTTACAAAAGGTGTTTTGTCTTTTGAAAAGATGTTTTAAGGTTTTTTTTTTAAAGTTTGTTTTGAAAGTGTTTGTGAAGTGTGGATTGAAAATAGGCAAGTGTTTTCTTTTACAAATTGACAAGTACCTAAGAGTTATCTACCCTAAAGTTCTCAAAGATTTTTGTTATGTTTTAAACCTTTTGACAATTTTGTTCCACCATTGCATTTGGTGGACAATCTTGTATTAGGAGGTGAAAGGGACGGGCGTGGGTCATCGTTTAGACCATAATTACAATAGTGTTGAGTATCTTTGGGAAATTTCTCTTTGAAAGGGACTTGATCATTTTAGGCAACTATTCGAAAGCGTCATCGAGGGACTATGATCATTTGATTGTTTGTTTTTACCCAAAGAAACCTAACATGCAATATGGCCCAATTATTTGAAGGCAACAAGTGGAATACCCTAGGGGTGCAAGTGTGAGATGTGTTGTCCATTTTTATGCTTTGATTATCTTGAGATTAGGTCAAACTATTTTGTTCTTTTTATTTGCATACAAACCCTAATTCTAGCATGGTATATTTAGAAAGCGATAAAGTGCGAAAATTAAAATTCCTACACTATTACAACACCATATGGGAAGGGGGTACAAATGTTCAAATGGGGGGATATTTAGACAAAGAAATTAAACCTAGCTATTACATCATTTTTGGCATACCTACAAGTAATTAATTGTATAAATAAAATGGAAAATAAAATAAAGATGCAAAATGCAAAAAGGGTTTTTATATGTATGAAAAAAAGGTATTATTTATGTTAAATAAATAAAATAAAGAAAAGTATTTTTTGGAGTTTTTGTATTTTAAGGGTAAAACCCTAATTTTTATTAAGTAAATATATTAACTATTTAATATGTATAATATTTAATAATTATATAACAAAATAAAATAAAATGGAGTATATTCATAAAAAAAGTATTTTCCATATCAAATATTAATAAAATAAAAATGTATGTATTTTAGTATTTTTGCCCTAAGTATATATATATATATATATATATATATATATATATATATATATATATATATATATATATATATATATATATATATATATATATATATATATATATATATATATATATATATATATATATATATATATATATATATATATATATATATATATATATATATATTATTTATTAAATAAATACTATATATATGAAAATAATATTTAATATTTATATAAAAAAAGTATATTTTGTATAAAATATTTTCAAAAGGGAAAATATAATAAAATCATAAAAGAAAGTATATTTGCATTATTTTTCCTATTTATTCTAAATAATATATATATATATATATATATATATATATATATATATATATATATATATATATATATATATATATATATATATATATATATATATATATATATATATATATATATATATATATATATATATATATATATATATATATATATATATATGTGTGTGTGTGTACAAATAACTTAAACTAAACAAATAAATGCCCATAAATTCAAAAATGGTGAGAAAAATATTTTTTTATATTTTTTATATTATAAGCAAAAATAAATGAGTCAAAATGAAAAAAGAAAAATCAAAAAATCATGCAAATACACAAAATGGGCTCAGGGGGTGTCAAAGTGAAAAGAGTGTGTGAAAAGAAAATACAAAACAAGCCCAGCCCAGATAACCTTTCTTCAACCTCTGGCCAGAAAATATCAAAAAAACGCGCGCCTGTTCTTCCAATTCAAACACCTGGATTCTTTGATATTTTGCACAAACTTCCAACATAAAAAATGTTAAGCATTGAATCACGATTCTAAATATATAAGAAACTCATCCTAACTCTATGAAATGATAGAGAATTTTGACATTCCCAAATCCTGACCTAAGTTTTCTGTCATGTTCAGACTCAAAATTCTAGCAACACACATAATATAAATGAAATCTAACTACATGGGTATGTTCAGGGCTATGAATGTGACATATTCTCTTCACAAACCTAAAGCTAACAATGCCTAATAAGAGAGATACGAGCTCATGAACTTACCTATTCAGTTGAAGTTCTATCTGGCAATGGAGAAGCTTTCAGTGCAAGGTAATGATTGGTATGGCTTCCTTGATGTCCAGGGATGTTATTCCAAGCTTTACTTTGTCTTGAAACCTTTTGAATCGTGCTGGAGCACTTCACCTGCAAATCAGAAAAGTGAAAATGGCCAAAAGGATTAGAGGAGTTACAGGTTGCTTCTAATGCTTTGGATAGTTTGGATTGATGGTAGGGAAGGTGTCTGAAGTGGTTTGGACAAGAATGCTTGAAAGGATTGAGAGTTGGAACTCAATCTTGAGAGATATCTCTATTTCTGCAGTTTGAGAGTGATTTTGACAATGGGGAGGTATTGATGGTCTTAGGGTCGTGTTTCAGCTTGGTTAGGATGATTAGAATGTGTGTACAATATTTGCTTATGTGTTCTAATGCTGAGATGATAGTTCTGTTGTGATATGGGATGTTTCTTAACACTTAAGCCAACAAAAGCCAAGTTGTGTTCTAGGCAGGTAGAGGGCCCCTAATCATGCTGCAAATCTCCTCCTTTATCAGTGTGTTATGCTCATAATCTTGTGCCCATTAGATTTGATTTGTACTTGTTGGATTTTCAATTGGACATAAAGCTTGCTTTTACAAAAATGGCCATTTTGCTTTTTCCATAAATGGATTAAACTTGTATGTAATGCTTGAACTCATAGAACAAAACTTTAACACAATGAACATGCATTAAATTATTGAGTGTTGGATGGTTTAAGGGCCTGTAATCAATTGGCATGCTGGTTTGAGAAATTTGCACAAGTTATGAACATGTACATGACCAATTCAAAAGTGAGTTTTTGCCATATTGTGAAATTCGATTCTCTCAAGTTATGAGGTTGTTTGATAAGTTCTTGGACATTTTGGAAAGCTTGGAATGTGTACTACAATCCATCTTTGAAATGAAAATTGAAATTCCAAGTGGAAGTGTATGGAAAATGGACTTGAAGTTAGGTAGAAAACCTTGCCAAAATAGGTTAAAATTTTACTAAGTTAAGAATGGTTTAGTACCCTTATTCCAAAAATTGTAACTTGAGATACAAGCTTCATTTGGGAAAACTTTGTGAATAAAAGTTGTATATTATGCAACAAGCTACAACTTTCACGTTTTGACTTTTGTTTGAATCCAAATGAATCTTGGTGAGAAAGTGGGGCAAAGTTGGGAAAAAATTAGGGTTTTTCATAACTTAGAAAAATTCTAAGTTATGAAAAATTCTCATTTCTAACCCTAATTTGCATTTTTTGATTTCTTGGTGAACAAGTTTCATGATTTGGCATGTTTTGATGAAAAAGGGATCTTGACTCTTGATTTTGACCAAAAAGTCAAAGTTTGACTTTTCAGTATACAGTCAAAATTGATCAATTGATTGGGAAATTCAACTGTCAATCTTGTGCATTTGGGATCTTTTGAACTTGTTGAGCATGTCAAGATAATTCCATGGGGTCCTTGAGTCCATATGTGATCTTGGTTTGCCTTTGGTTGGGTCAAACAGTCAAAAATTGCCTTTGTGCAGTCAAAACCCTAAAAATGACCATTTTGCCCTTTTGGTGATCTGATCAAATTTCTTGTGGAATTGTGATCCAAACTTGATCAAATGGTACATATGAGTTCATAATGTTGATGTGGGTCAATTTTCATGAGATTTGACTGTCAATTGGTCATAGTTGACTTTTTCCCCAATACAGCTGATTTCTAGGTCAACTGTCCAATTGACTAGGCAAAACTTGGAATCAAGACTTGAAACTTGATATGGATAAACTTGGGAGTCCAATATGAAGCAAGAAGGTCATCTTAGGCATTTTAGGTCAAAACATCTTTGTGCAAACACAAACCCTAATTTGGGTCAACAGTGCAAGGAGAAGTCTTGAGCAGATGAAACCCTAACTGGATCTTGATCTTCAAGGGCTTTGTGATGAGAAATCAATGAGAAATGGGAGGGTAAATTTTAGGGTACAACAGTTGCCCCTTTTCAATCTTCTTGAATCCGAAGAGTTAGATTGGCAAGTTTGCCTTTCGTGACTCGAGGGTAAAAGGAGATTGGACACTAGAGTGCCCTTAAATTTGCACTCGTCAAAGCAATGGATGCGGGAATGGGCTTAGAGATGCCATTTGGAGATGGTCTTAGAGATGCCATCTGGAATGAGTATCAGGAAGGTGTCCAAGCTTTGGACCATCTCTGAACTGGGGGTCTGAATAAGCAATAGATTGACATCCGTTGTTGGGAGGAATTCGTAAGCTGTTTTCAAAAGTTGCATCCGAACAAGCTGATAGATTAACATCCGTTGTTGGGAAGAATCCGTAAGCTGTTTTCAGAAATCTTGAGAAGAAACTGAACAAGTGATAGGTTAACATCCGTTACTTGGAGAACCCGTGAACTGTTTTCAGAAATCTTGAGTTTGAATAAGCAATAGAGCAGCATCCGTTGTTGGGAAGCGTCCGTAAACTGTTTTCAAAGGTTGCATCTGAACAAGTTGATAGATTAACATCCGTTGCTGGGAAGAATCCATAAGCTGTTTTCAGAAGTCTTGAGAAGAAACTGAACAAGTGATAGGTTAACATCCGTTACTTGGAGAACCTGTAAACTGTTTTCAGAAATCTTGAGTTTCAATAAGCAATAGAGCAGCATCCATTGTTGGGAAGCGTCCGTAAACTGTTTTCAAAGGTTGCATCTGAACAAGTTGATAGATTAACATCCGTGGCTGGGAAGAATCCATAAGCTGTTTTCAGAAGTCTTGAGAAGAAACTGAACAAGTGATAGGTTAACATCCGTTACTTGGAGAACCCGTGAACTGTTTTCAGAAATCTTGAGTTTGGAAGAAGAACCGGTGTAGGGTTCCCTGATGATGAGCTCGTGTAAAACTGCATCTGGATAAATCTGGAATAAGCATTAGAATGTTGCCATGTCTGGGTCACATCTGAACTATTCCTGGAACGAATCTCGGAAGATAATGATTTTAGTCCTTCGACTGATCTTACCTGAAAGGCAAAGAGTTGTTACATGCAATGCTATGATGCATGATACAATGTATGTTATGTAATATGAATGTAACTGAATGCGCATGTAAGCTGGAGAGCTGTCTTGCAAAGGATAGACGAATCCGAGACAGCTGAAGATGACAGTATCTTGACTGCTGCTGGGAAGAATAATTCCTGGTCATTGCTGGAGAAAAAAGGAGCTTGGGTTGTATACCAATCTTCTGGGGAATTCCTGATGACTTCTACTGGGGAGTACCAATTTAGTAGACTAATGTTGGAGAGGTAAGACTGAGAATCTTCAGTTTGGTGGGAAGTATCTCCGGCGACTTCACTGGGGAACTCAAGATTTTCCTTTCTAAAACTCTGTGGGGAGAAGGCTCATTAGTCTGGCTCCGCTGGGGATTGATAATTTTGAAGTTTAGCTCAGCTGGGGATACTGAAAATTTGAACTCTGAGGGGAAATGAGTTCTGGAGGATTCTCTGGCTGGGGATAACAAAGATAAACTCCTGTGGGGATTGTATTGATAAGTTATGCTGGGGAACTTTGATGAACTCCGCTAGGGATAGGAAGAAATTTGGTGAGCGCGATCTTCCTTGGTTGTTAGCTGAGGATAACCCAGTTATAAGCCCTTGTGAGGAATAACTTTGAATAAAACTCGGGAGAGACGTCCGTACTCTGCAGGGGATAAGCTTCAGGGTTTGCTGGGGATATGGATTCCAAATCTCTTGGGGGTTTTCTTTGAAGGGTATCAAGATATCCAACTGAACCTTTGACCTATCAGTAATCCTCTTTCTTGATTCGTAAGGAAATGATTATGTTCAAATGCATATGCCTATTTAACAAAACATTGGACGTTTCTCAAAATAAAACAAATAGTGCAAGAGAAAAGAAAAGGAAATGACACAAATTTTTGGGAAAAGTATTTGTATTGACTTTCTATGAGTATATTTGTACAAAGGAGACAATCATCCTAGTAAGAGGATTTTGTCGTAAATATTGAAAGATTTATACAACATAAAGGATGGCTATGTGAAATAATTCCATGGGATTCCATTCCGCTATAGCTTTCACAACTCTGAATATCTGTCCATTCAATGCTTCGTTTGCCGATGACTGGATTGATCAGAAGCCTGGAACCGGTTGATGAAGAGATTTTCTTTGAAGTGATCCGAAGAGACATAGTCATACACTTTAATTCCCTAACTTTTGCCTGAATCGCCCTTTCGGGTTTTCGATCCACCGGGAAACCCCTTTTTGCCCAAGCCGCCCTTTCGGGTTTTCAACTTACCGGGTGTACAGATTTTTTTGTTTTTATCCCTAATTTTTGCCTGAACCGCCCTTTCGGGTTTTCGATCCACCGGGATGCCCATTTTTGCCCAAGCCGCCCTTTCGGGTTTTCGACTTGTCGGGTTATTTTATGCGTAGTATCTTTTGACTATGTCTGCGTTCGCAGGGTGCGGCAAATCGTCGCCGTCCATGGTGGTTAGAATCATTGCACCACCAGAAAATATGCTCTTGATCACAAATGGTCCCTCACATGTAGGAGTCCATTTTCCCCTGGGATCGCTTTGCGGTAAGATAATCTGCTTGATTATGAGATCTCTGACTTGATACACTTGACGTCTGACTTTCCTATTGAAGGCCTTGATCATTCGCTTTTGATACGTATGACCATGGCAGATAGCAGCGAGTCGCTTTTCGTCGATCAGATTGAGTTGATCAAGTCGGATCTGCATCCAATCATCTTCATTCAAACCTGCATCCCTCATAATCCTTAGAGAAGGAATCTGGACTTCCATAGGCAAAACAGCTTCCATGCCATATACCAAAGAAAATGGGGTTGCCCTAGTTGAAGTACGTGCCGTCGTACGGTATCCATGCAGAGAAAACGGTAACATCTCATGCCAGTATTTGTAAGTGACTGTCATTTTCTGAATGATCTTCTTAATGTTTTTGTTCGCAGCTTCAACAGCACCGTTCATCTTCGGCCGATAGGGAGATGAATTGTGATGATAAATCTTGAACTGTTCGCACAATGCAGTGATCATCGTGTTATTCAGATTCGTACCGTTGTCTGTGATGATCCTGTCAGGAACACCATACCGACATATGAGATTTTGCTTAATAAAGCGGGCAACCACATTTTTAGTAACAGAGGCGAAGGAAGCTGCTTCGACCCATTTGGTGAAATAGTCAATGGCAACCAGGATGAAGCGATGTCCGTTGGAAGCCGTGGGCTTGATCTCTCCAATCATATCAATGCCCCACATTGCAAAGGGCCAAGGAGCAGTCAGGACGTTGAGAGGAACCGGAGGGATATGAACTTTGTCAGCATAGACTTGACATTTGTGGCAAGTACGGGAATGTTGATGGCAGTCAGCTTCCATGGTAGACCAGTAATAGCCTGCCCTTAGGATCTTCTTAGCCATTGTATGCCCGCTCAAGTGAGTGCCAAATGTGCCGCTGTGTATGTCAGTCATAATTAACTCCGCTTCAGCTTTGTCTACGCATCGGAGTAATACACAATCATGGCTTCATTTGTAAAGGATGTCGTTGCTCAGGAAGAACTTAGCAGCAAATTTCCTTAAGAACTTCTTGTCATTTACGGAAGCTCCTTCGGGATAATCTTTAGTCTCGAGATACCTTTTAATTTCATGGAACCAAGGTTGTTCCGCTACTTCTTCGGTATTAATCTCGTGGAAATGCGCAGGTTCATCCATTCGCTCGATGGTGATTTGGGGAGCCTCGTTATCCCAGTTGAGTTTAAACATGGAGGACATTGTGGCTAGAGCATCTGCTAGCTGATTCTCTTCTCGCGGGAAATGCTCGAAGGTAATTTGCTCGAAATGAGGCAACAATGTCAGGACATGTTCTTTGTATGGGATAAGATTAGGATGCTTGGTATCCCACTCTCCTTTGATTTGAATGATGACCAAAGCCGAGTCCCCAAATACGATCAAAGATTTGATCCCCAAGTCTATAGCATCCTTGAGACCAAAGATGCAAGCTTCATACTCAGCCATGTTGTTTGTGCAGCTGAAGCAAAGTAGGGCCGTGAAAGGTGTGTGACAACCTTCCGGAGAAATGAGTACTGCGCCAATACCGTTTCCAAGTGCATTTGAAGCACCATCAAAGTACAGGGTCCATCGGGATCCCTTTTCGGGTCCGTCATACGGTCCTTTACTTTCAATGTTGTCCAAATTCATGATGTCCTCGTCTGGGAAGTCAAATCTCATGGGTTGATAATCTTCGATAGCTTGATGAGCCAGATGGTCAGCTAGTACACTCCCTTTTATAGCTTTTTGGGTGGTGTACTGGATGTCATACTCAGTTAGGATCATTTGCCATCTGGCTATCCTTCCAGATAAAGCGGGCTTTTCAAAGATATACTTGATATGATCCATTTTGGAAATCAACAAGGTAGTATGAGTCAACATATACTGTCTTAGTCGGCGAGCAGCCCATACCAAAGCGCAGAAAGTTTTCTCGAGCAGTGAGTAGCGAGTCTCACAGTCGGTAAACTTTTTGCTAAGGTAATAAATAGCATGTTCTTTTCGACCAGACTCGTCATGCTGGCCCAAAACACACCCCATTGAGTTATCCAAGACGGTCAAATACATGATCAATGGTCTTCCTTCGACGGGTGGCATCAGAATAGGAGGTTCTAGCAAATACTCCTTGATTCTATCAAAAGCAGCTTGACAATCGTCGTTCCACTCGACTACCTGATCTTTTTTCAAGAGTTTGAAAATTGGCTCACAGGTAGAAGTCAGATGCGAGATGAATCTGACAATATAGTTCAAGCGCCCCAAGAAACCTCTAACCTCCTTTTCAGTACGGGGAGCAGGCATCTCTTGTATTGCTTTTACTTTTGTTGGATCGACTTCAATGCCTTTGTTGCTTACAATGAATCCCAGGAGTTTACCAGACCTAACTCCAAAAGTGCATTTACTTGGATTCAGCCTGAGCTTGTATTCTTTCAACCTGGCGAACAGCTTCTCCAGATGTTCAAGGTGCTCTTCCTCTGTTTGTGACCGAGCTATCATATCGTCTATGTAGACTTCAATTTCATGATGTATCATGTCATGAAATAAAGCTACCATGGCGCGTTGATAAGTTGCCCCTGCGTTCTTCAACCCGAACGGCATCACCTTGTAACAGAAAGTGCCCCATTGCGTGACAAAAGTTGTTTTCTCCATATCCTCGGGGGCCATTTTGATTTGATTGTAGCCCGAGAATCCATCCATGAAGGAAAACACTTTGTGCTGAGCTGTATTGTCAATCAAAATGTCAATGTGAGGTAGCGGGAAATCATCTTTGGGGCTGGCCCTATTCAAATCCCGGTAGTCCACACACATCCTGACTTTGCCATCTTTCTTAGGTACTGGAACGATGTTAGCGACCCATTGAGGATAGGACGTAACAGCCAGAAAGCCAGCGTCGAATTGCTTCATTACTTCCGCCTTGATCTTCTCAGACATGTCAGGCCTCATTCGGCGAACTTTTTGCTTGATCGGTGGACAATCCTCTCTTGTGGGGAGACGGTGAACCACGATGTCTGTGTCTAAACCCGGCATGTCTTCATACGACCAAGCGAAGATTTCAACATACTCATTCAACAACTGTACCAGGCGCTCCTTGACTCTTGGTTCCAGATTGGCACCCACTTGTACCTCCTTCCGGTCTTCCTCGGTCCCTAAGTTGACAGTTTCCAATGACTCTTCATGAGGTAAGATGGCCCTTTCCTCTTGCTGTAGAAGTTTGGCGAGTTCCCCGGGTACTTCACAACCTTCGTCATCTTCATACTCGGCTAGATTGACCAAATCTTCAGAGTTATTGAAAGATATAGCAGAATCGTCACCCATGGAATCCGGAGTGGATGGGTACCTGCATTGGTGAGTGTGGGTGTGTGTAAGGGATAGCCATCCTTAAAAAATGCAAAAAGAAAGAAAATGAACACAAGCAGTTTATCAAATGAAAAACGTCCAATGAATCATTAAGCATGGCATATGGATATGAAAAATAATCAAACCCTTACAAGTGGACCTACATGCCCCGGGCAAGGCATGAGGTGAAAAGATAGTGTACAGATTGTTTGAAAATAAATATTACAGACCAAATAGGAAATGTTTAACAGATAAATTACTGATGAATAAAAGTGATGGGGACAAAGTCTTTTGCCTCCCAGTTGCTCAACCCCCCTTTGACAGTTGGGTAAATCCACTCTTCGATGTTGCTCTCCTTGTCTTCATCCTCAAAGGCGTTGATTCCGTAGGGAGAAATTTTGACTGGCGCCCTTTCAATCTTCGAACGGCGCATAGCTTTCTGGCCAGCGGCTGTGAACCCTAATCCAAATTTGTCTGTCTTATGTGGAATGTCAGGTAACTGCCCCCATGCTGAATTCTTCCCTTCCTTTATTGCGGCCCTCGCGTCCTCCAGAGATGCCATCCTGGCCATCTGCCTCGGTGTCTCAGCTGCCAACTTCGCTACTGCTATTTCAGTAAGGACTTCTTCGAAATGTTGAAACGGCGTCTCAATGAATTCCCCTTCAACCTCCACATATCGGAAAGAGTTCAAGTGGCTAATCATGTACTCCTCCTCACCATGGACAGTAATGATCTTTCCCTTGACAGGATACTTCAACATCTGATGTAAGGAGGAGGTGACTTCCCCAGCATGGTGTATCCAAGGCCTACCCAGCAAGCAAGAGTATGACGGACGGATGTCCATCACATAGAAAGTGGATTTAAACACCTCAGTGCCTATCTTGATGGGAATTTCAACCTCTCCGTGGACCATTCTCTTCGAACCATCAAAAGCTCTGACAACAATATCACTCGGCTTCAATTCCAACCCTTCACAATCTAGTCGGTCCAAGGCCTTCTTAGGCAGTACATTCAGCGACGAACCAGTGTCAACCAAGACATGTGCGAGAGTGGTTCCTCGACACTCAACTGAAATGTGCAAAGCATCATTGTGGTTTCTTCCTTTAGGAGTTAGGTCGGTGTCGGAAAACCCTAATCCATTGTCCGCAGTCAGGCTAGCCACGCAATTTTGAAATTGATCCGCAGAGGTTTCCTGGGGCACATGGGCTGCCTTCAGGAATCTTATCAGAGCTTTAGCGTGCGCTTCCGAGCAAAGTAGCAGTGCCAGCATGGAGATCTTTGAGGGGGTTTTCCCCAGCTGTTCTACAACATCGTAATCACTTCTTTTGATTATCCTCAAAATCTCATCCATTTCCTTCTTGGAGGTTTCCGGGATGACCAAGGGTTGAGCCCTCGTCCTGACGGGCTCATCTTGGATTCCCTTACCTTTGTCAGCAGTGGTAGGAGGGACAGTACTAGGAACAACAACATCTTCAATTAAAGGGGTTCTGGCAGAGAGTTTTATTGGTGCCGGGATGACCTTGTTAGCTGATGAGCGTCCAAAGATTGCTCTTGGAGGGGAAATCTCTGGAGAAAATATTCTCCCGCTCCTGGTGATTTTGCTAGTGCCTGCAATGTTACTAATGCTGGCTTCTTCATCATCTGAACTTTCTGCAGTTATTTCGATTTGCTTGATACCATGGTAGTAGACGTTGCCACCATAGTTCCATGGTATGGACTTCTCAGAAACATAGGGAACAGGCCCTGGCATTGTTATCTTCAAAGGAACAGATTTCGCAGCTGGTGTAATCTTAACAGGCTTTTTGACGGCCTTGGAAAGATTGGCGTGAATGGTTATGATTGAGACATCTTCAGTATGAACTGGAACAGCAGAAACTTTTTCAAACAAAATTTGTCGACTATCCATAAGGCCTTGGATGCCTTCCTTCAGTAACGGACAATCAAACGGCAGAGAGTAACAACAATAGCAGTCTTCCTTACATCCCGGGAAGATCCCGGCCCTTAACAGGTTCAACTTAATGGTTAGCAGTGGAGTAGTCAGATCACTGACATCAGCAACATACAAATCTTCTTCAATGGCATTGACATTTCGGCCGTGCTTCGGCATGGGTGCAGATATCACATTAGGCTTCTCTGGAGCGTCAAATTCCACCTCCTTCGCCTCTATCAGGTCTTGGATTTTATGCTTGAGTGCCCAACAATCATTGGTGTCGTGTCCAACACTGTCTGAATGGTAGGCGTATTTAGCATTAGCATGATAATACGGAGAGGACGTATTCACATTCTTTGGTGCCTCCTTTATGGTGGCGAGATTCAACTTCAACAGATGGGGAAGCACTTGCGCTGGAGTCATATTAATACGGGTGAACTGCCGTTGTGGCCGTTCCACTCGTTGTTGATTTGGTCTGGACTGGTTATAGCGAGGCTGCTCACCTGGAGTGTTTTGAATCATTACGGCCCCCACATTTGGTCGACGCTCCGTCTTCCCTGCTCTTCTCTGAGAATATACCATAGCTGTTTCCTTCTTAAAAGGCTTCTTCTCAACACTTGCAGCAACACCCTTCTGAATCTTTCCTGACTTGATGCCGGTTTCTATTCTCTCGCCTGTTAAGATCAAATCGGTAAACCCCGCGGAAGAGTTACCAATTAGATGATTGAAAAATGGCCCAGATAGGGTCCCAAGAAACATATCAACAAGTTCGCAGTCGGTTAAAGGAGGCTGCACCCTGCCAGCCAAATCCCTCCATTTTTGTGCATATTCTTTGAATCCCTCGCTTGTTCCTAGTGACATACCCTAAAGTTGGGTACAAGTAGGAGAAAGGTCAGAATTATAATGGTATTGTTTGTAAAAAGCGATGGCCAAATCTTCCCAATTTCGGACGCTGGTTCCCTCTAGCTTATAAAACCACTCCAACTGAGCTCCAGAAAGGCTGTCTTGAAAGAAATGAATCCAAAGGTTTTTATCTGCCGTATAGGGTTGAATCTTTCTCACGTAGGACCTGAGATGCATTTTTGGACAGGACATCCCATCATACCTCACAAAAACTGGCACTTTGAATTTTGGGGGAATCACAATCCCGGCGACCAAACCCAAGTCTTCAAAATCCAAACCCGGTACTCTTTGTAGCTCCATGGCGGCCAACCTGTCTTCTAGCCCTTTGTATTTATCATCAGCTGGAGGGTATTGCTGATCAGAATAATCTTCATCCTCTTCGACCTCTTCCTCTTCCGCATCAGACTCGGAAGGTACCGCAGCCCCACCTCCTTTGCTGGTTCCTTCATCATAGATAGGAGGAAATTCAAGCACTCTCTGAGCTTCTCCGTCAAATCTTCTCCCCAAAGTAGCCACCCCGAGTCTCTTTTTCTTCTTCTTCACTGGGTATTTGTTCCCCAATTGAGTCTTGATATCCTCCTGACCCTTAGCCAAGGTCATCAGGAGTTGCTGGAACTGTGCATTTTGAGCTTGCAGGTCTTTGACTGTTTGCTCGAGATCCATCCTATTGAAATAAACAGCAGACAGATAAGGAAACCTGGAGTGAGACCTGCTTATGCACATGATGAATGGTATGCTTATGTATGCAATGCATTCAAGGATTTAGGACATTCAAAATTTTTTCAGACAAAGAAGAACGCACGTCATATTAATAAGAAGAAATTTGTTAGTACATAAATGCCCCATGGGCCAAATATTACAAAATAACTTCTCAAGGCAAAAAGACATTGCGCATCCTCTTTGGTGCGATGTAGGTGTTCAGCGCCTCTTGCTCATGGAGTCGGAGGGTAAGCTCTAGAACCTTCTTCTCACTGGCGTAGAAGCTAGCTTCAAAAGTATTCCGTTCCTCCTTGAGCTGAATCCAACTTTTCTGCATTTCCTCCCACGATGTAGGCATGTCTGGATGTAGGATGGTGTAGGGAACCTCTCCTTCATTGATGGGCTCTTTAATCACTGGGAGTACATGAGGATAAGGCATCATTATACTTTGGGCTCAGGCTCGTACCCACTTGAGATAGGGCTCAAGAGGGATGGAGTTCTTGTGTCCTAGAGTCTTGCTATCAACCTTGTTGGGTCTTCCCCAAGCTCTGATGAATCTTTGGCGAAGTCCTTGCGCATCGTTGTCGAAGTCAAAAACTAGGTCAGGAATCAACATATCATGAGGGCCATCCCTCCGTGCATATCCAAATTGCCTTAAAGCCAGGCAAGGGTTGTAGGTGATACCTCCTCTAATTCCAAGTAAAGGAACATTAGGAAATTCTCCGCAACGATCGACGATGATGACATTTTCTCTGGACCGAGAACACCAATGTACATCAGAGTGGGTAAGAGTCATCAACCGTTGGGACCACCTTGAGCCTTGGTCATTCTTCAGGACAGATTGTGGAAGGTGAGAAATAAACCACCTTGCAAGGAGAGGAGTACAGCACATGAGAACACCCCTCTTTCTCATTGTTCGTGTGTAAAATGAGTGAAGAATGTCCCCAAGCAATGTTGGTATTGGGTTTCTGGACAAGAAGATTTTGACGGCGTTGACATCTATCAATTGGTCAGAATTTGGGAACAAGACCAATCCATAGATGAGGAGTGCCACAATCTCTTCAAAGGCTTGTAGGTCCAATGAGTTCCAACATTCTTGTGCCTTCTCAAACAAGAATTTTGCTAAGAATCCTTTGACGCCGCTTCTGGTTTCCCAATGCCCCTTGATGTCGGATGGTTGTAGATGTAATGCTCGAGCAACATCTTCCGGCTTTGGTTCCTTTTCCGTACCGTTGAAGGGTAGTTGATTAAGGATAGGAATTCTCAGGAGTTGAGAAAACTCCTCCAAAGTGGGCACCAACTGGTAATCAGGGAAAGTGAAACAGTGGTGAAGAGGGTCAAAGAACTGGAATAGCACTTTCATCATGTCTTCTTCAATGTTAGTGTTGACTAGGCTGAGCAGTCTACCATGTTTTTCACTGAAGGATGAGTTTTCCGGAATTCTTGAGGTGAGCTCCTTGAGTTGAGGAGAGATTCTCACAAGGTTGACTTGAATGGTGTTTCTGCGAGGAATTTCCATGACCTACAAAACAGGAACAAAGATGAAGATCCAAACCCTTGAAATGGTTAGTGAATGCATATGATGTTTTATGATGTTTATGATGTATGCACAAAACATATGCACAAGCAAATCACACCAAACCCTAGTTTCAGGCTTGCATGGGGTTTCATAGGTAAGTACCCTCTTGAGTGTAGTTGGCTTAAAAAACCTGTCTTATAAATAGTAACCGGGTTCTAAGGAGCTCAATATCATTGGATTATTTTCAATGTTCATTGTTTTGGTTTAGCCACTTAACTAGCGACAAAAATATTCCAAGAAAACAACCCTCAATGAGTGTAGTATCGAGTATCTACCAACTTCGGACTGCACCAAAGCCGGTCATCTCACTATCCCTAATGTAAGGCCAAGATGGTCAAGTAAGGTTCTAGGTCATTAGTGCTTAGTGACATCACTCAGCGGCCCCGTACTCTCCTTGATTGAACTCAAGGGTTACCGGTACTCACAAATATGTCGCACTAATATAGCTATTGCTTCGACCGTGTCGGTATACCCCGCACAGTTTCCATAATGTATTGCTATCTATGAATGTTTCCCAAAATCCGGGTGTAGGATTGCAAACCCAAACAATAAGAGCCAAGATGTAAACCAATCAATTCAAACAATTAGTCATGTAAGAGGGTGATCTAAGCCCTAAGGTTACTCCACTTTTAAAAAAAAAAATTTCCCCAGCAGAGTCGCCAGTTCTGTGATACGGTGGGAGAACTGACTATGGTTTAGCGTTTGTTTTCGCAAATGTTTCGGTTGAGCAAGAGTCGCCACCGACTTTTTATTTTATCCTAAGGAAAGGTTTAAAAAGCACAGCAAAAACCTTTGAGATTTTTCTTGGGTTCGGGGAGTAGATTATAGAAAGGGAAGGTATTAGCACCCTTTCTATCCATGGTTATCCATGGGCTCTTAGGTACTTGCTTAGATCAACTTGCCTTGGTTTTCAATTGTTTGAAATGGTGCTCGGTGTGTGGTTTTGAACATGTTTTGAAAAGATGCCTTGTATAGGCTACCCTTGTAACAATTCTTTACTCGAATGTTTTACAAAAGGTGTTTTGTCTTTTGAAAAGATGTTTCAAGGTTTTTTTTTGAAAGTTTGTTTTGAAAGTGTTTGTGAAGTGTGGTTTGAAAATAGGCAAGTGTTTTCTTTTACAAATTGACAAGTACCTAAGAGCTATCTACCCTAAAGTTCTCAAAGATTTTTGTTATGTTTTAAACCTTTTGACAATTTTGTTCCACCATTGCATTTGGTGGACAATCTTGTATTAGGAGGTGAAAGGGACGGGCGCGGGTCATCGTTTAGACCATAATTACAATAGTGTTGAGTATCTTTGGGCAATTTCTCTTTGAAAGGGACTTGATCATTTTAGGCAACTTTTCGAAAGCGTCATCGAGGGACTATGATCATTTGATTGTTTGTTTTTACCCAAAGAAACCTAACATGCAATATGGCCCAATTATTTGAAGGCAACAAGTGGAATACCCTAGGGGTGCAAGTGTGAGATGTGTTGTCCATTTTCATGCTTTGATTATCTTGAGATTAGGTCAAACTATTTTGTTCTTTTTATTTGCATACAAACCCTAATTCTAGCATGGTATATTTAGAAAGCGATAAAGTGCGAAAATTAAAATTCCTACACTATTACAACACCATATGGGAAGGGGGGTACAAATGTTCAAATGGGGGGATATTTAGACAAAGAAATTAAACCTAGCTATTACATCATTTTTGGCATACCTACAAGTAATTAATTGTATAAATAAAATGGAAAATAAAATAAAGATGCAAAATGCAAAAAGGGTTTTTATATGTATGAAAAAAAGGTATTATTTATGTTAAATAAATAAAATAAAGAAAAGTATTTTTTGGAGTTTTTGTATTTTAAGGGTAAAACCCTAATTTTTATTAAGTAAATATATTAACTATTTAATATGTATAATATTTAATAATTATATACAAAAATAAAATAAAATGGAGTATATTCATAAAAAAAAAAGTATTTTCCATATCAAATATTAATAAAATAAAAATGTATGTATTTTAGTATTTTTGCCCTAAGTATATTAATATATATATATATATATATATATATATATATATATATATATATATATATATATATATATATATATATATATATATATATATATATATATATTTATTATTTATTAAATAAATACTATATATATGAAAATAATATTTAATATTTATATAAAAAAAGTATATTTTGTATAAAATATTTTCAAAAGGGAAATATAATCAAATCAGAAAAGAAAGTATATTTGCATTATTTTTCCTATTTATTCTAAATAATATATATATATATATATATATATATATATATATATATATATATATATATATATATATATATATATATATATATATATATATATATATATATATATATATATATATATATATATATATATATATATATATATATATATATATATATATATATATATATATATATATATATATATATATATATATATGTACAAATAACTTAAACTAAACAAATAAATGCCCATAAATTCAAAAATAGTGAGAAAAATATTTTTTTATATTTTTTATATTATAAGCAAAAATAAATGAGTCAAAATGAAAAAAGAAAAATCAAAAAATCATGCAAATACACAAAATGGGCTCAGGGGGTGTCAAAGTGAAAAGAGTGTGTGAAAAGAAAATACAAAACAAGCCCAGCCCAGATAACCTTTCTTCAACCTCTGGCCAGAAAATATCAAAAAAACGCGCGCCTGTTCTTCCAATTCAAACACCTGGATTCTTTGATTTTTTGCACAAACTTCCAACATAAAAAATGTTAAGCATTGAATCACGATTCTAAATATATAAGAAACTCATCCTAACTCTCAGAAATGAGAGAGAATTTTGACATTCCCAAATCCTGACCTAAGTTTTCTGTCATGTTCAGGCTCAAAATTCTTGCAGCACACATAATATAAATGAAATCTAACTACATGGGCATGTTCAGGGCTATGAATGTGACATATTCTCTTCACAAACCTAAAGCTAACAATGCCTAATAAGAGAGATACGAGCTCATGAACTTACCTGTTCAGTTAAAGTTATATCTGGCAATGGAGAAGCTTTCAGTGCAAGGTAATGATTGGTATGGCTTCCTTGATGTCCAGGGATGCTATTCCAAGCTTTACTTTATCTTGAAACCTTTTGAATCATGCTGGAGCACTTCACCTGCAAATCAGAAAAGTGAAAATGGCCAAAAGGATTAGAGGAGTTACAGGTTGCTTCTAATGCTTTGGATAGTTTGGATTGATGGTAGGGAAGGTGTCTGAAGTGGTTTGGACAAGAATGCTTGAAAGGATTGAGAGTTGGAACTCAATCTGCAGAGGTAGCTCTATTTCTGCAGTTTGAGAGTGATTTTGGCAATGGGGAGGTATTGATGGTCTTAGGGTCGTGCTTCAGCTTGGTTAGGATTATTAGAATGTGTGTACAATATTTGCTTAAGTGTTCTAATGCTGAGATGATAGTTCTGTTGTGATATGGGATGTTTCTTAACACTTAAGCCAACAAAAGCCAAGTTGTGTTCTAGGCAGGTAGAGGGCCCCTAATCATGCTGCAAAACTCCTCCTTGATCAGTGTGTTATACTCATAATCTTGTGCCCATTAGATTTGATCTGTACTTGTTGGATTTTCAATTGGACATAAAGCTTGCTTTTGCAAAAATGGCAATTTTGCTTTTTCCATAAATGGATTAAACTTGTATGTAATGCTTGAAATCATAGAACAACACTTTAACACAATGAACATGCATTAAATTATTGAGTGTTGGATGGTTTAAGGGCCTGTAATCAAGTGGCATGCTGGTTTGAGAAATTTGCACAAGTTATGAACATGTACATGACCAATTCAAAAGTGAGTTTTTGCCATATTATGAAATTCGATTCTCTCAAGTTATGAGGTTGTTTGATGAGTTCTTGGACATTTTGGAAATCTTGGAATGTGTACTACAATCCATCTTTGAAATGCAAATTGAAACTCCAAGTGGAAGTGTGTGGAAAATGGACTTGAAGTTAGGTAGAAAACCTTGCCAAAATAGGTTAAAATTTTACTGAGTTAAGAATGGTTTAGTACCCTTATTCCAAAACTTGTAACTTGAGATACAAGCTTCATTTTGGAAAACTTTGTGAATCAAAGTTGTATATTATGCAACAAGCTACAACTTTCATGTTTTGACTTTTGTTTGAATCCAAATGAATCTTGGTGAGAAAGTGGGGCAAAGTTGGGAAAAATTAGGGTTTTTCATAACTTAGAAAAATTCTAAGTTATGAAAAATTCTCATTTCTAACCCTAATTTGCATTTTTTGATTTCTTGGTGAACAAGTTTCATGATTTGGCATGTTTTGATGAAAAAGGGATCTTGACTCTTGATTTTGACCAAAAAGTCAAAGTTTGACTTTTCAGTATACAGTCAAAATTGATCAATTGACTGGGAAATTCAACTGTCAATCTTGTGCATTTGGGATCTTTTGAACTTGTTGAGCATGTCAAGATAATTCCATGGGGTCCTTGAGTCCATATGTGAGCTTGGTTTTCCTTTGGTTGGGTCAAACAGTCAAAAATTGCCTTTGTGCAGTCAAAACCCTAAAAATGACCATTTTGCCCTTTTGGTAATCTGATCAAATTTCTTGTGGAATTGTGATCCAAACTTGATCAAATGGTTCATATGAGTTCATAATGTTGATGTGGGTCAATTTTCATGAGATTTGACTGTCAATTGGTCACAGTTGACTTTTTCCCCAATACAGCTGATTTCTAGGTCAATTGTCCAATTGACTGGGCAAAACTTGGAATCAAGACTTGAAACTTGATATGGATAAACTTGGGAGTCCAATATGAAGCAAGAAGGTCATCTTAGGCATTTTAGGTCAAAACATCTTTGTGCAAACACAAACCCTAATTTGGGTCAACAGTGCAAGGAGAAGTCTTGAGCAGATGAAACCCTAACTGGATCTTGATCTTCAAGGGCTTTGTGATGAGAAATCAATGAGAAATGGGGGGGGCAAATTTTGGGGTACAACACCCTTCCTTCTGGATAAATAAAGTTTGGTGGCGGCTATGTTTTCTGCCGGTAGCTTCAGCCATTTGTTGTTAAGAAAGTATTCTCGGGCGGTGTTATGATGCTAACCACTATGGACAACAAAGATTTCCCGCATCCAGTGAACGCGGTCAAGATTTCTAAATACTACGCATAAGAATGACCCGCTAGGTTGACATATCTAGGCAAAATAAGGGAATCCCGATGAACCAAAAGGGTTCGGGAAAAATTAGGAATATATACAAAAGATTGTACACCTGACAAGTCAAAAACCTGAAAAGGCAGCTTGGGCAAAAAAGGGTATCCTGGTGGGCTGAAAACCTGAAAGGGCAGTCCAGGAAAAAATTAGTGATTAAAATCGTACGACTATATCCCATGGGATCACTTACATACAAGATTTATTACCAAAGTCGAAGTTCAAATGGTTCAATCAACTTCTTCTGATGATAAGGGACGAGATGTTCGAAGACATAAGGGCAATAAAAGAGTTTGGAACCCAATGAGATCACTTTCACATTGCTATACATTTTGTTTTCAATTTGTACTCTTTTCATTTCACGACGACTTCCTCTTACTAGTATTTCTATCTCTTTGTACAAAATCGTCTGTTTATAGGCAAATTATCAATACAAATACATCTTAAAGTTCAAACTCTTGGTTTTTTTTGTTTTGTTTGCAAAAAATGTCTGATGACTAAATTGAATGAACATATGCATATTGTTGTACCCCAAAATTTGCCCTCCCATATTCATCAAGAATTGTCAAAGTCAAGGTCACAAAATTCCCCCAGGGTTGTGCAGCTCAACTGTCTCCTAGACAGTCAAAACTAGGGTTTGAGTTCTGATCAAGAAAATGAACTTTTCAAAGGCCCAATCAAGTCTCATATGCCTATAAATGTGGTCAAGTATCCTCATGTCAAGTTTCAAGGCATTCAGCTCAAAATTGCACAGTCAAAACCCTAAATTGCACTACAGTCAACTGTAGGGGCAAAATGGTCATTTGACAGTCAAAAGTTCAAATTTTTGGTTAATATATCATTTTGAAGCCACAAACATCATTTGATCAATGCTTGATCATGATTCTCAAAATTTGGCTCAGAAATCATCAAAGATGCAAAAGTTGCTATATTTGGACAGCTGAAAAAGTCAACTGAAATTGACCAGGGCATAACTTTCACATGGATTATCAGAAAAATTCCATCCAAAGCTCATTTTGAAGATAAAGACATTTCCTACAATTCATCTTCATGTTCCAAGTCCAAGAAATGCTCTCACAAAAAGTTATCAATTTCAACATTATAGGTCATTTTCAAAAGTCAACAAAAAGTAACTTTAAGTCAAAGGCCATAACTTGAGATTGGTAAATCAAAATGACATGGGACCAAAGGCATTGGTTAAAGGACTCAAAGACCTTTCCAAAATGTCCAAGAACATGTGAAAAGCTTAAAAATTGACCAAGTTATGCCTTGTGGAAGTTGGGAAATTTTTGGAAATTTTTGAAAGTCAACAAGGATGCAAAAGGCCTAAAAATGCAAATGGGCCCAATTATCTTCCAAATTTCTTCATGCCAAGCCTATGCACGACCACTAGGCCCAAAGGGAAGTATTCTCATATTTTTTAATTATTTATTTGAATTAATATTAATTTATATTCATTTAAAATGATTTTAATCCATGAAAAATATAACCTTAACCTAAAAAATCTTTTTATGCACATTATAAGGTCAATATTTCGTGCTTAATTGATTAGGGTAAGTTTTGATGAGATTGGATCATGATTGAACAAAAACAACATGAAAAAGATATGAAAAAAGATTTTCCAAAATCAAATATTGAAATTCATCAATGCATAAGATTTTGTCCAATGTTTCTTGACCTAATCACTCCATATATGATCAGAATGAGAACCCTAATGCACCTAGACTCCAAGCTGCGCTCAGAACCTCATTACAAACGTGCAAAAATTCTCAAAAGGTTGAATTCTGAAATCAAGGTTATAGGGCGATTCA
This sequence comes from Vicia faba, assembly GCA_948472305.1. NCBI lineage: Eukaryota > Viridiplantae > Streptophyta > Magnoliopsida > Fabales > Fabaceae > Vicia > Vicia faba. Next base: position 1,633,395,560 of record OX451737.1, read on the forward strand.
AGGCACCAAACCAATTGCAAGAGCTTCCTTGGACAATTCTGAAGGTGTTCCAATCACAAACAATAACAAAAGCGCAAAGAATCGGTACCATAGCCTCAAACAGTTTCAAGAAAATTCATGATCGTGCTTTGATTTATAGGCATCCTTACTGCATTTTAATCATATATTCATGCTCCTTGTCAAGTTTTGAAACTAACCACTATATTCAATTTGATTTTTGCATCGTATGTAGAATTTCACCATGTTTGAAAATTAGGGTTACAGGCTCTTTGAATGAGGGCTTTTGCATAGAGAAAAAATCAGTACTCATGAATGCCATGGTTGGGTTCAGTACCTCAAGACGAAGCAATCTAGACCATCGCGCCTAATTTATATTGGGACATGACCTAATCGCTATTTTTTTGAAAACGGCTTTAGACCACGCCCAGAAAACCGTGGCCCTATGCTTATGTTTCAGGGAAGAACGAGGACGAAGACTGCGTGGCAAAGCGTGATAGGTGGATTCAAACTTCGCGCGAAATTCCAAGGGCATTAGCATTTTCTTCTTATATTATTTACGCGTTATTATATATTAAACGTAACTAAAGTGCTTCAGTGGCAGGTGTCCTCGTTTGCAAGGTACAAGACCTGGGTTCGAGCCCCAGGTCTGAATAAATGCCCATATTATTTTTCTGTTAGCAATTACGTGCAGCACCTCCATTGCAAGATTATCATACGCACCCAGCAATCACTATCCACGCGTCCAAAGTATCCAGATCAAGGGTTCAGATGGAAGGCATACCATGGAGGCTGGTCAACGTGTCACACATGATCCAAGAAAGTCAACGAATCAACCCTTATTGGGCCAGGCTTTTCAGATTTATACCTCCAGTTTTGGGTACAACACCCCACCCTGGTTTGCTTTCCTTATTTATTCATTTATTATTTTAATTATTGTATGATTTATTTTTAGTGCTTTAATTAATTAATTTTCTTTTTTTACAAAATACCTAAAACATCTTAAAAATCCAGAAAATACAAAAAAATATAATATTTATTTTATAATAATTATTGCCATGAATAAATTAGAATATAAATTGTTTTAGTTTAATTAGGTTTTAATTTTAATTCCTTTTTTTAATAACAATCCAGAACATGTAGAATTAGGTTAATTAATAGTTTTAATGTTTTTTTTAATTTTTATTTCTCACAATACTATTTATTTATTTATTTATTTTCCTATTTAAATTGTACATAAATGAATTAGGTTAATTTAGGTCATATTTTAATTAGAATTAGGGTTTGCCGTTTAATTTAATTTTAATTAATTCTCCTTTTTCTTATTAAATCTAAAAAACATAAAAATACCTAAAAAACACAAAAATATTATTTTCATTTAATTTTAATTTTTAATTCTTATTAACCGTTAATTTTTTGCAAACGGGTCCAACGCCCGTCGTTTAATTATTTAATTTGCGCATTTATCTTATGTCGTAATTATAATTATGTAATTGTCCCTAAGCCATGTAATTTACCCTTCGCACTTTATTTCTTCGCATTATTTACTTTTCCGCTAAATCGGGTCCGGTTTAATTTTGGCGATGTGGACCCGCGCCATTTGTAATAGTCGTAGATTTATCTTTTCCGCACTCCTAACTGTTAATCGAGCATGAAAGAATGAATGTCTAATTAAAATCAAGCGTAGAACATGACAAATATGACAAGATAAATAACTGAAACATGACACACAATTCGCACACACCACCCCTAGGGTACGCCTCACTGTTGCCTTTCGAAAGGTGGTCGTCGAGTAGAAAACGTCTTAGTAAGTCCTCATGATCCGGGAACCTGGCATGAGGGTAGCTTCTAAGGTGTCCTCCTATTGCTCCGGTGATCACCACGTCCCGAACATCGAATTGACCCGAACACCTCCAACGGTGGTGCTACCTACCTCTCAATGGTGGGATGGCACTACTTTAAAGGACTCTTACACAGACGAATTCCTTAGGGTAGGTAGGTTCTCAAGGATACTTGCTCTAATCTCAAAACGAACTCAAAAAGACTTTTCACACTGACACTTTTCAAAAGCTTTCAAAGCAAATTTTTCAAACACTCTGACGTATGAGTCGATCTGGAATTTTTCAAAAAGAAACTTTTAAACCCACATTGAAAAGCAGACAAACCATTTTGAAAACACAAGTGAGCGAGTATCTAAGAGCCCATGGATAACCATGGATAGAAAGGGTGCTAACACCTTCCCTTTCTATAATCTACCTCCCGAACCGAGAGCAATCTCTTTAAGGAATTTTTCTGTGCTTTTGTCCTTTCCATTTGGAGAAAATAAAAGACGGTGGCGACTCTTGCTTCCGCGACATTTCGCGAACCAGCGTTAAACAGTCAGTTCCAGATCCACCGATCACAGAACTGGCGACTCTGCTGGGGACTAAATTTTAAAGTGAGGTGTACCTTAGGACTAAGATCACTGTGTTTTCAATTGCTTTGACTTGTGTACTTTAAATTGTGGGACTGTCTTGGGAGTTCTATAGATCCTAACCCGGATCTGGGGGATACCTTCTTAGAAAATAGCAACAAGGCTGTGAGGGAACTGTGCGGGGTATACCGACATGGTTGAAACAGTCTGCTACGTTGATGTGGCACTTTGGTGTGTACCGGTAACCCTTGAGTTCAGTCAAGGAGAGTACGGGGCCTCCACGTGGTGTCGTGAAGCATCAACAGACCTTATGAACCTTAATTGAACTATCTTGGCCTCTTTAGGGTAGTGAGATAACTGACTTTGGTGCAGTCCGAGGTTGGTTGATACTCGATACTACACTCAATTGAGGGTTGCTTTCCTGGAATATTTCGGTCGCCAGTTCAGTGGCTAAATCGAAACGATGAACAATGAAAGCAATCCCGTGATATCGGGAACCCTTAGAACCGGGTTACTTCTAATAGGACAGGTTGAGCCCACCAACTTCAAGAGGGTAGTACCCCAAACTTCATGCTGGCCTAAACTCTAAGGTCTCTTTTGTGTGACTTGTGTGCCTTCAAACTTAGATTACTTGCATGCTTGTTATCTGACATCTGAACTTCTTGCAGGTTTTGTTTATAGTCCTTAACTAGGACTCATAACAAGGTTTACTGAACTTCCTGCAGGTTTTGTTCATAGTCCTTAACTAGGACTCATCACAAGGCTTACTAAACTTCCTGCAGGTTTTGTTTTAGTCCTTAACTAGGACTCATCACAAGGCTTACTAAGTTTCTCGCAGGTTTCGTTTATAGTCCTTAATTAGGACTCATAACAGGTTTTACTTGAGTTTCTTGCAGGTTTTGGTTTGCAGTCCTTAATTGGGACTCATAACAGGGTTACTTACATTACCCCATGCATAGCATAACATCATACCATTGCATACATCTTAACCCATTTCAAGGATCTCAAGGGCTTGTGATGCAGGTCATGATGAATCAACTATCTAGCAAGGGGCAAAGAGGATTTATTTTCCTCTCGCCAAGGTTGTCAGGGGCTATGACCCACTTGATATGGTGAGCTTTGACTCTTGAAGCAGGTTCCCCTAACCAAGGTTGTTTGGAAGCCAGAACTAAACATGATGACTAAAGTCAGGGGCTATGACCCACTTGATATGGTGAGCCTTTGACCCTTGGAAGAAAGACTCTCAACAAATATGAAGTTCTTTCAATCAAGCTACCGGATCCAAATTCTAATAAATTTTCTTGTTTACCCTGCGAGGTCCTTGAAAACATTGCATGCATATCATACACATCATTGCATTACAGGTATCCCTTCTGCAGGTCACTCACCCTTCTCGCTGTTTATTTCAGCAATGGCTTGCCCACAAGACAACCAGGACTTTCTTGCTCAAGAGACTCGGTTCGGGGAAATCCTCCTGAATCTATCCAAGGGGGAGGAGGAGCTAAGGATACTTCTCACAGAGCCCTCCGCCAGGGGCAATGCTGAGGATGGAAAGTTGGAACACCTACAAGCTGAGATGGATGCTATGAAAGCCCAGATGCTGGGACAGAGGAATATCATTCACTGCCTAGTTCAAAGACAAGAGGAACTCTGGTTTCTCTTCAACCAACTGCTTCAGGGCAACCTACTGGGGCAAACATCTGAGGGTAAAAAGCCATTCATCATCCAATCATCCTCGAGACAAGAGGATAAGGGGAAAGCTCCTCAAATGACTCCAGTGCCACAAATTCAACACCAACCTCGCCGAGTTCAGCCAGACAAGCCCAGGAGGCAATTCACCCAGCTCAACATGTCGCTGTTTCAAGCTTTGCAACGCCTATTGAGGTTGAATCTGATCACATTAAAGGCTCATCCCCGGAACCCCAACACAGCATCTCCTGCCTATGACCCCAATAAGAGGTGTGCCTACCACTCTGCTAGCCCAGGACATGACACCGATGAATGTTGGGAGCTGAGGAACAAAATCCAGAACCTGATCGATGAAGGGACAGTGGAGTTCACACAAGATGGACAGGTTGAATTTTTCTACCATTCCTCCAAGGCTCATCAGTTGAAGTGACAAACTCCGAGACTAGGAAACTTTTTGTTCATTCGAATGTTCAAGCTGTATTTCTTTCTTTTGACCGTTTAAACATTTATTCATGTTAAAACATTGTTATTCCATTAATGCATCGCTTATGTCTATTTCTGAACCAATATATTCGTATTCACTATACGCAAATTATTTTCATATTTTTTCTGATGTCAACTCTCAATTAATAATTCTAAGCCTCTTGAGGGAGGATGACGAAAACGATACCACGATCGTTACAGTATGCTTTTGAACAGACCCCGCTTATGAAGTACAGGCATTGTTTCAACCCCTAAACACTGGAGTTATAAGGATGATAATCCCTCGTCGACCCATCAGAGCCAAAGAAGTAGGAGTTTTTTATTTTCGAAAATCAAAACCCTTAATCATAACCTGGGGCAGGGTAGTTCTCTCAGTTGATCCAAGTGCATCTTTACAAAACGAACAAAGACAGTGATGGTTCAGAACAATCAAAAGGACAGGCAGTCATCATCAAAATTCATAAATGAAAAGCCCAAAAAGTCTAAACCTACAAAGGGGACTTATGAAACTGGGGCATCCCGCTGACTGTAATTCCAAAAAGGAAACAGTTCAGGCAAAAAAAGAAAGGGATAACAAAATCAAAAGAAAGAGGCCTCACAAACCCTCAATCAAAGCAAAAAATGACTGCCTATCCAGAATAAATCATCAACAACTGAACCATCATTGGAACATCAAAGCAAAGACTCAAGCAAGGTCTAACGCATGATCAACTGAGTTTAGGTTTGGAGAACATCACGAAGAGCGGGTGGGTACAAATAAAATTTGAGCCTTTATCCTTTGTTTCTTAAACCGTGAACCAGGCCACGTTATAACCCTCAAAAGTCCTAGCTGAAGCATGGGTTATTCGAAAGCATACTGTTACGAAGGTATCCTGACTCCTTAAGGCTACGGTAAATACAGAGTTGACATCATGTTTTACAAACATTCACATGTTTTATGAAAAAAAGGCATTTTCAAAATCTTCAAGACAGACATAAGCCTTGCATTTTTGATATAACATTGTTTGCATATGACTTTTTGTTTGAACAGCAGGGAAATTCGCATGATGAATGCCTAATGAACAAAAGTACCTCCAATCAAGGGGCAGACATGATCATGGTCCATCATCTGGGGCAATCCAGTCAAGATTCGGAGAATCTCTCAAAGGCAAAAATGGCCTGGGGCAAATCTCCGCCTGAGTCACTTGGGGAATTTCAATAACGAATCTTGCCTGATCAAACATCTTCTGGTGACAAAACACTTCTAAATAGGGGCAACTCTCTAACATTCTAAGAACATGGACATAGTCGAAAAAATACTACGCACAATCAAAGACCCGCTAGGTTGACATACCTAGGCAAAAATAAGGGCTTCCCGGCGAACCAAAAGGGTTCGGGCAAAATGAAGGGATGAAATGGAAAAAAATCTGTACACCCGGCAAGTCGAAAACCTGAAAAGGCGGCTTGGGCAAAAATGGGTATCCCGGTGGACTGAAAACCCGAAAGGGCGGTCCAGGCAAAAGTTAGGGATCAAAGCGTACGACTATGTCCTGTCATCTTGTCACCTGCCTACCAGAAGAAGGTTGGTCCATCAACAACTATCAGCGCCTCGCAGGTCTTCCTCTCCCACCTCAGAAACAGGGACAATAAAGAGTTGTCTAAAAAGCAATCTAATCGTTCTGTCCTCCATGGTATCAAGGTGAGTTCAGCTAAAGAACATAACCAAGTATCTTAATCCCCCAGAGAGTGAGCCAGCAAATCAGTGCATTCTCCTCCAAGCAGAGTTATCAAATCTCAAGGAAGTTGAGTATCCCCAGTAGATCTCGACATTCCTCAGCGGCATATATACCTATATTTTTAACAAACATTCCTGGCAGTCTTGGTCTAAAGATTGTTCCCCGGCGGTATCTCAATATTCAAAGGAATCACTTCCCCAGCATATCAAACTCCCCATGAGAGTCCAATCCAGTTTCCCCAGGAAAGTCGGAATTCATATCTCCCCGAGCAGCAAGCTTATCCCCAGTAGATTCTGGAAGCTTGTCCTCAGAGCACGAACGCGTCGTCCTGGCTTGATTTAAAGAGTTATTTCCGTAACAGGATATAACTGGGTTATCCTCAGCCAAAAGCCACGGAAAAAGTGTCCTCGGCAAAGCATCTTCCTACCCCCAGCGAAGTCTATCAACACTTCCGACAACGAGGATATCCCCAGCGGAGTTATCTTCATCAACTCAGCAAAGCATCGCTATCCCCACAGAGTAGCACTCCCCAGCATGATCGCTAGAGTATCTTTTCTCCCGCAGAATTATTTCTTTTGCCAAGTTTATTCCTCAACGGAGTTATCTCCTCCTACCGGTATTCTTGCAACAATCATCCACAGCGGAAGCAAATCTCTTCCTCAACATCAGCCCAGGATATGACTTCCCGGCACCCGTCAAGGATTTATTTTCCTAGACAAAAACATACATAAAACATTCACATACATCATCATAGCATGCATAACGCACTGCATCATACAAATCTCCTTTATGTTGAGAACATCATTGCTTGATCCATATCATGCATTGCATATGACTGACATTTACCTTTCAGGAAAGATGCAGTTCAAATTCTCAATGATATTTCAAGACCTAGACCGGTTCAGTTAAGTCGTCCCCAAGACCTCCCTGATTCTTATCCCAGTAGAAGACACCAAGACTTTTCTCAACGAGCGTTGTTGAAGATAAAGTCACCCAAGATTTCCTTAACGAGCGTTGTTAAGGTCACCAAGATTTCCTTAACGAGCGTTGTTGAGGTCACCAAGATTTCCTCAACGAACGTTGTTGAGGTCACCAAGATTTTTCCTCAACAAGCGTTGTTGAAATTAAAGTTTCTTATGGTCCCCTCTCCGACGGTGAGCGTGAGGTGGTAATTCCTTTTTCAAGATGTTTTCCTCTCCGACGATGAGCGTGAGGTGATAGTCTTTTGTGGTCCCCTCTCCGACGGTGAGCGTGAGGTGGTAATTCCTTTTTCAGATGTTTCCCTCTCCGACGATGAGCGTGAGGTGATAGTCTTTTGTGGTCCCCTCTCCGACGGTGAGCGTGAGGTGGTAATTCCTTTTTCAAGATGTTTTCCTCTCCGACGATGAGCGTGAGGTGATAGTCTTTTGTGGTCCCCTCTCCGACGGTGAGCGTGAGGTGGTAATTCCTTCTTCAAGATGTTCCCCTCTCCGGCATGAGCGTGAGGTGATATTCTCTTATGGTCCCCTCTCCAACGGCGCGTGAGGTGGTAATTCCTTCTTCAGATGTTTCCCTCTCCGGCATGAGCGTGAGGTGATATCTCCTTTCAGATTATAATTTCCTATAGTTCCCTCTCCAACGGCGAGTGAGGTGACTCCCTTTGAGATTATATTGTCCTTTGGTTCTCTTCCTGACACTACGAAGATGGTAATTCTCACCAAGATTTTCTCAACGAGCGTTGTTGAGGTTGAAATCATTCAAGATTCTCTTATCATCCATGCTAAGGCAGTAACCCTCCCTGGTTCATTCATCAACGTTTGAAGCTCCAGACCCAGCTACTGTAACCAGTCAGGATACATCTATACCGAGCATCTAAAATCAGCTCCTGCGACGTGTCAGGTACTCATTTTTCTGTTTTGCAGGTATGCAGGTTTTCGCTAAGGGATTTCCTACGCGATCAACGTCCAGATGGCATCTATAAGCCCATCGTCCTATCCAAGCAACATCCAAATGGCATCTATAAGCCCATCATCATTGCTACTATGTGAGCGCAAATTTCTGGGCACTCTAGTGTCCAATCATCTTCTACCCTCGGATTACGAAAGGCACGTCAGCCAATCTGCATCCTCAGGTCTAAGAAGATTGAACAGGGGCAACTGTTGTACCCCAAAATTTGCCCTCCCATATTCATCAAGAATTGTCAAAGTCAAGGTCACAAAATTCCCCCAGGGTTGTGCAGCTCAACTGTCTCCTAGACAGTCAAAACTAGGGTTTGAGTTCTGATCAAGAAAATGAACTTTTCAAAGGCCCAATCAAGTCTCATATGCCTATAAATGTGGTCAAGTATCCTCATGTCAAGTTTCAAGGCATTCAGCTCAAAATTGCACAGTCAAAACCCTAAATTGCACTACAGTCAACTGTAGGGGCAAAATGGTCATTTGACAGTCAAAAGTTCAAATTTTTGGTTAATATATCATTTTGAAGCCACAAACATCATTTGATCAATGCTTGATCATGATTCTCAAAATTTGGCTCAGAAATCATCAAAGATGCAAAAGTTGCTATATTTGGACAGCTGAAAAAGTCAACTGAAATTGACCAGGGCATAACTTTCACATGGATTATCAGAAAAATTCCATCCAAAGCTCATTTTGAAGAGAAAGACATTTCCTACAATTCATCTTCATGTTCCAAGTCCAAGAAATGCTCTCACAAAAAGTTATCAATTTCAACATTATAGGTCATTTTCAAAAGTCAACAAAAAGTAACTTTAAGTCAAAGGCCATAACTTGAGATTGGTAAATCAAAATGACATGGGACCAAAGGCATTGGTTAAAGGACTCAAAGACCTTTCCAAAATGTCCAAGAACATGTGAAAAGCTTAAAAATTGACCAAGTTATGCCTTGTGGAAGTTGGGAAATTTTTGGAAATTTTTGAAAGTCAACAAGGATGCAAAAGGCCTAAAAATGCAAATGGGCCCAATTATCTTCCAAATTTCTTCATGCCAAGCCTATGCACGACCACTAGGCCCAAAGGGAAGTATTCTCATATTTTTTAATTATTTATTTGAATTAATATTAATTTATATTCATTTAAAATGATTTTAATCCATGAAAAATATAACCTTAACCTAAAAAATCTTTTTATGCACATTATAAGGTCAATATTTCGTGCTTAATTGATTAGGGTAAGTTTTGATGAGATTGGATCATGATTGAACAAAAACAACATGAAAAAGATATGAAAAAAGATTTTCCAAAATCAAATATTGAAATTCATCAATGCATAAGATTTTGTCCAATGTTTCTTGACCTAATCACTCCATATATGATCAGAATGAGAACCCTAATGCACCTAGACTCCAAGCTGCGCTCAGAACCTCATTACAAACGTGCAAAAATTCTCAAAAGGTTGAATTCTGAAATCAAGGTTATAGGGCGATTCAAGGCACCAAACCAATTGCAAGAGCTTCCTTGGACAATTCTGAAGGTGTTCCAATCACAAACAATAACAAAAGCGCAAAGAATCGGTACCATAGCCTCAAACAGTTTCAAGAAAATTCATGATCGTGCTTTGATTTATAGGCATCCTTACTGCATTTTAATCATATATTCATGCTCCTTGTCAAGTTTTGAAACTAACCACTATATTCAATTTGATTTTTGCATCGTATGTAGAATTTCACCATGTTTGAAAATTAGGGTTACAGGCTCTTTGAATGAGGGCTTTTGCATAGAGAAAAAATCAGTACTCATGAATGCCATGGTTGGGTTCAGTACCTCAAGACGAAGCAATCTAGACCATCGCGCCTAATTTATATTGGGACATGACCTAATCGCTATTTTTTTGAAAACGGCTTTAGACCACGCCCAGAAAACCGTGGCCCTATGCTTATGTTTCAGGGAAGAACGAGGACGAAGACTGCGTGGCAAAGCGTGATAGGTGGATTCAAACTTCGCGCGAAATTCCAAGGGCATTAGCATTTTCTTCTTATATTATTTACGCGTTATTATATATTAAACGTAACTAAAGTGCTTCAGTGGCAGGTGTCCTCGTTTGCAAGGTACAAGACCTGGGTTCGAGCCCCAGGTCTGAATAAATGCCCATATTATTTTTCTGTTAGCAATTACGTGCAGCACCTCCATTGCAAGATTATCATACGCACCCAGCAATCACTATCCACGCGTCCAAAGTATCCAGATCAAGGGTTCAGATGGAAGGCATACCATGGAGGCTGGTCAACGTGTCACACATGATCCAAGAAAGTCAACGAATCAACCCTTATTGGGCCAGGCTTTTCAGATTTATACCTCCAGTTTTGGGTACAACACCCCACCCTGGTTTGCTTTCCTTATTTATTCATTTATTATTTTAATTATTGTATGATTTATTTTTAGTGCTTTAATTAATTAATTTTCTTTTTTTACAAAATACCTAAAACATCTTAAAAATCCAGAAAATACAAAAAAATATAATATTTATTTTATAATAATTATTGCCATGAATAAATTAGAATATAAATTGTTTTAGTTTAATTAGGTTTTAATTTTAATTCCTTTTTTTAATAACAATCCAGAACATGTAGAATTAGGTTAATTAATAGTTTTAATGTTTTTTTTAATTTTTATTTCTCACAATACTATTTATTTATTTATTTATTTTCCTATTTAAATTGTACATAAATGAATTAGGTTAATTTAGGTCATATTTTAATTAGAATTAGGGTTTGCCGTTTAATTTAATTTTAATTAATTCTCCTTTTTCTTATTAAATCTAAAAAACATAAAAATACCTAAAAAACACAAAAATATTATTTTCATTTAATTTTAATTTTTAATTCTTATTAACCGTTAATTTTTTGCAAACGGGTCCAACGCCCGTCGTTTAATTATTTAATTTGCGCATTTATCTTATGTCGTAATTATAATTATGTAATTGTCCCTAAGCCATGTAATTTACCCTTCGCACTTTATTTCTTCGCATTATTTACTTTTCCGCTAAATCGGGTCCGGTTTAATTTTGGCGATGTGGACCCGCGCCATTTGTAATAGTCGTAGATTTATCTTTTCCGCACTCCTAACTGTTAATCGAGCATGAAAGAATGAATGTCTAATTAAAATCAAGCGTAGAACATGACAAATATGACAAGATAAATAACTGAAACATGACACACAATTCGCACACACCACCCCTAGGGTACGCCTCACTGTTGCCTTTCGAAAGGTGGTCGTCGAGTAGAAAACGTCTTAGTAAGTCCTCATGATCCGGGAACCTGGCATGAGGGTAGCTTCTAAGGTGTCCTCCTATTGCTCCGGTGATCACCACGTCCCGAACATCGAATTGACCCGAACACCTCCAACGGTGGTGCTACCTACCTCTCAATGGTGGGATGGCACTACTTTAAAGGACTCTTACACAGACGAATTCCTTAGGGTAGGTAGGTTCTCAAGGATACTTGCTCTAATCTCAAAACGAACTCAAAAAGACTTTTCACACTGACACTTTTCAAAAGCTTTCAAAGCAAATTTTTCAAACACTCTGACGTATGAGTCGATCTGGAATTTTTCAAAAAGAAACTTTTAAACCCACATTGAAAAGCAGACAAACCATTTTGAAAACACAAGTGAGCGAGTATCTAAGAGCCCATGGATAACCATGGATAGAAAGGGTGCTAACACCTTCCCTTTCTATAATCTACCTCCCGAACCGAGAGCAATCTCTTTAAGGAATTTTTCTGTGCTTTTGTCCTTTCCATTTGGAGAAAATAAAAGACGGTGGCGACTCTTGCTTCCGCGACATTTCGCGAACCAGCGTTAAACAGTCAGTTCCAGATCCACCGATCACACATATGAATATGATTAACTGTTAAAAATATACACATAAGTACATGAATAAGCATTTACTCAAGATTCTAGGAGCTGGAATGACACTCAAGTTGTCCATAAATCTCCACATAGCTACTTCAAAGAGACTATCCTTACAAAGTAGTCTTCACAAATAAGGGTATATTCCTCGTAATCTCCCCGACATATCGCTCCAGGAAACAAAGGGGTATGTTCTCTTTCCCAGCAATTTCACCAACCTACAGAGTTCCCAATCAGTACACTTTCTGGAAATTCTCTTCTCCAGCTGAGTTTGTTCCTCTAAAACTGAAAAATAAACCATGCAGACTTCTTCTCTTTAGAAATTAAATTTCCCCATGAGATTTAGTTTCCTCAGCAGAATACTTCTCTGACAACAGGGTTTATGTACCCAACAAACTACAATTTCCCCAGCTCGGGTCTATTCCTCAGACTACTATAAATCACTGACAAATTCTTCACCCAGTAAAATTGTCAATATCCTTAGAGACTTGTCGCAAAACCTGGAATAGGACCAGATACCAGTCAACCTTATTCCCTCCAGACGAGTCAGAAGCTTATATATCTCTTTTATCCCTAGTTAGGGTAAATAAGAATTAAAATTCCCCAGTAGAGCAACGAATGACCAATATTCCTATACTTTACTCCCCAAACAGAAATCAATAAATCCCATGTGGAGTTTCCTCAAACAAGTAAACAGGAATCCCCAGCGGAAGCATTCTAGACAATATTGAAGATACACATACTCTTCATCCCCAATAATAGTCAAGGATTTATTTTCCCAGACAAAGATATTGCGCGGGTTTACAAATACACTTCAATAATAGTACACATTCATACGTCATAACATATGCATGTAGCACAATCTTATTTATTTTAAGAACATCATTACGCAATGCATTTCATAAATCATGACATTGCATACATTTAACTCTTTACCTTTTTAGGAAGAATCAATTGACAGATCGATAGCATCAACAAATCCTCAAAAAAAATTGTAGGTCATTCCCTGAAACAAGACAAGGCAAATATCTACATGATGAACACTCCCTTCAAACCTCTATTAGCTCAAATTAAATCGACCAAAGATTTATTCTAATACTTCTCCCAGTTAAAGATTTAAAGACCTCAGCTGGCTCAAATTAAACCGACCAAAGATTTATTTTGATACTTCTCTCAGTAGACCTTTTCTGGCCCAGATTTAATCAACCAAAGATTTATTCTAATACTTCCCCCAGTTAAAAATTTCAAGACCTCTGTTAGCTCAGATAAAATCCTCCAAAGATTTATTCTGATAATTCTCTCAATAGACCTTTTCTGGATCAGATTAAATCGACCAAAGACTTATTATAATACTTCTCTCAGTTAAAGATTTAAAGACCTCTGTTGGCTCATATTAAATCGACCAAAAATTTATTATGATACTTCTCTCAGTAGACCTTTTCTGGCTCTGATTGAATAAACCAAAGATTTATTCTGATACTTCTCCCAGTTAAAAAGATTTAAAGACCTCTACTGGCTCATTTTAAATCGACCAAAGATTTATTCTGATACTTCTCTCAGTAGACCTTTTCTGGCTATGATTAAATCGACCAAAGATTTATTTTGATACTTCTCCCTATTAAAGTTTTAAAGACATCTTCTGGCTCAGATTAAATCGACCAAAGATTTATTCTGATACTTCTCTCAGTAGACTTTTTCTGGCTCAGATTAAATCGACCAAGGATTTATTCTGATACTTATCTCAGTAGACCTTTTCTATCTTAGATTAAACCGACCAAATATTTATTTTGATACTTCTCCCAGTTAAAGATTTAAAGACCTCTGCTAGCTCAGATTAAATCAAGCAAAGATTTATTCTGATACTTCTCTCAGTAGACCTTTACTGGATCAGATGGAATCAACCAAAGATTCATTCTGATACTTCTCCCAGTTAAAGATTTAAAGACCTCTGTTGGCTCAGATTAAATCAACCAAAGATTTATTCTTATACTTCTCTCAGTAGACCTTTTCAGGCTCAGATTAAATCGACCAAAGATTTATTCTGATACTTCTCCTAGTTAAAGATTTAAAGACCTCTGCTAGCTCATATTAAATCAACCAGAGATTTATTCTGATACTTCTCTCAGTAGACCTTTTCTGGCTCAGAATAAATCAACCAAATATTTATTCTGATACTTCTCCCAGTTAAAGATTTAAAGACCTCTGCTGGCTCAAATTAAATCGACCAAATATTTATTCGGATACTTCTCTCAGTAGACCTTTTCTGGCTCATATTAAATCGACCAAAGATTTATTTTGATGCTTCTCCCAGTTAAAGTTTTAAAGATATCTACTGGCTCAGATTAAATCGACCAAAGATTTATTCTGATACTTCTCTCAGTAGACTTTTTCTAGCTCAGATTAAATCGACCAAAGATTTATTTTGATACTTCTCTCAATAGACCTTTTCTATCTCAGATTAAGTTGACCAAAGATTTATTCTGATACTTCTCCCAGTTAAAGCTGAGCGTAGACTTAGTCTAACTTTTCTACCAATAATTACTTTGGATCGCGTCTACAAGACCATCTCCGACAACTATTCATTATCTCTCCAAATGGAATCTTTAAGCCCATTCCTGACATAATCAACCAACCGCATTATTTCGTGCACAAGCGAGTGCAAATTTTTGGACACTTATGTGTTCAATCATCTTCCACCTTCAAGTCACGAATGAAGGACATGCCAATCTAACTCTTCAGGTTTAAGAAGATTGAACAGGGGCAGCTGTTGTACCCCAAAATTTTCCCTCCCTTTTCTTCAAGACATTTCTCACAAAAATTCTCAAATGCTCAAGGATGCTCAAGAGTTGATCAGACAAGCTCACCATCTAAACATTGGGTCCACAACTAGGGTTTTGTTTTTCTCAAGAACAATTGAATTTTTAATGCCTCAAATGAATTTCATGGCACATTATTGGTTTCCAAGATTACTCATACCAAGTTTCAAGTCTTGCACCACAAATTTGCTCAGTCAATTGCTCAGATGACTGGAAATTAGATGTATTGGGTAAAAAGTCAATTGTGGCCAAAGTACAGTCAAACTTCAATATTTTTGGTCCCCATCAATTATTTGAAGTCATGTTCATCAATTGATCAAGTTTTGATCATGATTCTTCAATAAAATCATTCAAATCATCAAAGGGGTAAAATTGTAAAAATTAGGGTTTTGACTAAGGATGATTGATCAGTGACTTTTGACCTAGTACATGACCTAATGTCTTGAATCATGATCTCAAGGAATCAAACACAATATGTTGACCTAATTTCATGGCTCAAATCATTTCTCAATATTAATTGATTGAAAGTTAGAATTTAGATCACCGGTGAAAATCATTGTTGTACCCCAAAATTGATTGAAAGTTAGAATTTAGAATTTTGACTTTTTGGTCAACATTGAATTTCAAAGATCAAGATTCATCAAGACCTTCAAAAAAATAAAACTTGATAATCATTGTTGTACCCCAAAATTTGACCTCTCATTTCTTCAACACTTTCTCATCACAAGACCCTAGGAGCTCAAGATCAAGTTAGGGTTTGCTCTGCTCAAGACCCCTCCTTGCACTGTTGACACAAATTAGGGTTTGAGGTTGCACAAAGATGTTTTGACTTAAAATGCCCAAAATTACTTTCATGCTTCATGTTGGACTCACAAGTTTATCCATACCAAGTTTCAAGCCTTGATTCCAATCTTTGCCCAGTCAACTAGACAGTTGACCTAGAAATCAGCTGTATTGGGGAAAAAGTCAACTGTGGTCAATTGACAGTCAAACCTCATGATTTTTGACCCACATCAACATTATGAACTCATATGGACCATTTGATCAAGTTTGGATCACAATTCCACAAGAAATTTGATCAGATCCCCAAAAGGGCAAAATGGTCATTTTTAGGGTTTTGACTGCACAAAGGCAATTTTTGACTGTTTGACCTAGCCAATGGCAAACCAAGCTCACATATGGACTCAAGGACTCAATGGCATTGTCTTGACATGTTCAACAAGTTCAAAAGATCCCAAATGCACAAGATTGACAGATGAATTTTCCAGTCAACTGAGCCAAAATTGACTGTATACTGAAAAGTCAAACTTTGACTTTTTGGTCAAAATCAAGTGCCAAGATTTATTTTTCATCAAAACATGTCAAATTATGAAACTTGTTCCTCAAGGAATCAAAAATCACAAATTAGGGTTTGGAATGAAGAAATTTCATAACTTAGAAATTTTCTAAGTTATGAAATTTCCTAATTTTTTCCTGACTTTGTCCCATCTTTTCATCAAGATACATTTGGATTCAAACAAAACACAAAACATGAAAGTTATAGTCCATTGAAAAATCTACAACTTTTATTCACAAAGTTTCCTCAAAAGAAGCTTGTAGCTCAAGTTATGATTTTTGGAACAAGGGTGCAAAACATTTTTAACTTAGAAATTTTTTGACCTATTTTAGGCAGGATTTTTGCCCAACTTCATGGCCATTTTTCACATGCTTCCACTTGTAATTTCAACTTGCATTACAAAGATGGATTGTAGTACACATTTCAAGCTTTCCAAATTATCCAAGAACTTCTCAAACACCCTTGTGGTTAGGGAGAATCGAATTTGTCAATATGGGCAAAAGTCACTTTGTTAATGGCCAATTTCATGTACACAACATTGGCATTTTGAACTCAGCTTGCACAAACTAGGTTACAGGCCTTTTATCTCATCCACACTCAATAATTTAATGCGTATCCCTTGTGCTCATGTCTTGTTTTGTGTATTTAACCATTACATACAAGATTAAGCCATATTTGGAAAAAGCATTTTAGCCATTTTTGAAAAGATCAACTTTATGTCAAGTTCACAATCTAAGAGGTACAGGCCATATCTTTGGGCACAAGATTCATGAGCAAATTCCACTGATCAAGAGTGACTTATGCAGCATAGATTGAGGGTAGTACAGGCCTGCATTGTTAATACACATTTTCTTACTTATCAAAGAAGCAACTTTGCATTCATGGTCCAACATTGAGCTCCTGTCAAGACAAGCTTAAGCAAACTTTCTCCACACATTCCATACTCCCTAAGTAACCTAAAACAGGACCAAGCCATCCTCAAGACTCACTCATTCATCAAAACACAGTTTTGTGGAAAAACAGAGTACCTTCTGCATTTTGACTTGGCCAGTTCATTCCCCTCGTGCGTTTTCATCCAAACCACCTCAAACACCTTCCATAACATCCATACAAACTATTCCAAGCATTGAACTGGAACTGTAGCAGCCATAGCCAAGTGTGCCATTTTCATTTTTCATCTGTGCAGGTTGACTTCCATGGATTGATTCAGAAGCATTCAAAGCAAGCCAAGCATAGAGGAAGCATCCCTGGACCTCAAGCAAGATGTACAAGTCCTCACATTCTATTGAAAGTGCCTCTATTGTTTCACACGATTCAAGCTGAACAGGTAAGATTTTGAACTTCTATCTCTCTATCCAAGCATATATAGGCTTAGGTTTGTGAAGAAGTTATGTTCTATTCATGGCCCTGAAGCTACCTGTATCCTCACTTTTCATTTATGTTGTGTGTGCTGCACGAATTTTAGACATGAACATTTGAAAAAAGCTAGGTCAGGAATTGGGGGAGGAGAAATTCTCTCTCATTTTTTAGAGTTAGAACGACTTCTTTATATGTTTAGAATCGTGGCAGTTCGCTCTACAATATTGATGTTGTGAGTTTTTGTTAAAAATCAAGGAATTAGAAGTTAGCAGGTTGGGCAAGGACGCGCGCTTTCTTTGTTTCAAACAATGGCTGGAGGTTGAAGAAGCCTCTTTGGGCTGGGCCTGTGTTGTTCTTTCTATTTGCACCACATGTTTTCACATACACCCCCTGGCCCATTGTGCTTTATTTTTATCATTTTTGATTTTTTCTTTTTGTTTCTGACTTGTTTATTTTTTGTCAAAACATAAAAAAATATTAAAAATATTTTTCAACCATTTTTGCATTTTATTTGGATTTTATTTGTTTTATTTGAACTTGTACATATAAATAAACATAATACTTTCTTTTATTTAAAATACTAAAAATAATACAAAATGCATTCCATTTTCTGATTTTATTTTATTTTATCTTTTGAAAACATTTCCCAAAAATATACTTTTTTTTGTAAAATAATTAATATTTTATTTTTGTACATATTTAATATATTTAGTAAATAATATAAATACTTATTTTTATTAGAATATTTAGGATAAAAATACAAAAATAATACATTTTTATTTTTATTAATATTTGACCTCTAAAATTACTTTTTTACAATATACTTCTTTTTTATTTATTTTTTGTACATAATTAATAAATATTGTATATGATATAAATAATAAATACCATTTATTTACAAAATTAGGGTTTTGCCCTAAACATGAAAATATCCAAAAATTAATCTTTTTTATTTATTATTTCACTTGTAAATAAATCTCATACACTTACACAAATATATTGATACATTGATACACATTTACATTATTCTATTCTTATACATTGCTATACACTACATATTACATTTGCGCAATTCGATTTGGTTGTAAATTATTTGGATACTACTCTCCTATTAAAGTCTCATCCCCATTTGTAAACATGTGTACCCCCACTTCCGGATACTTATTTGTAATAGCGTAGACTTTAAATTCCCGCAATTTATCGCTTTCAAATATACCATGGTTAGACCTAGGGTTTGTATGTATATAAAATCAAACGCTAGATAACCTAATACAAGACAAATACATGAAATCAATACACAATCACACTTGCACCCCTAGGGTAATCCCGCTTGTTGCCTTCCAAAATGGGCCATGCTTGCACGTTGAGTATCTTTGGCAAAACAAAACAAATCAAAATGATCATAGTCCCTCGATGACGCTTTCGAAAGTTGCCTAATCAAAATGATCATAGTCCCTTCAAACAAGATTACCAAAGACACTCGGCACCATTGCATTCATGGTCCATACGATGACCCGCACCTGTCCCGTTAACATCCTAACACAAGATTCTCCACCAAATACAATGGTGGAACAAAATTGTTAAAAGGGTTAAAACATAGGAAAAACCTTTGAGTAAATTTAGGAGTAGACAAAACTCTTAGTTACTTGATCAACTTGCAAAACACGCTTGCCTACTTTTCAAACCACACTCCACAAACACTTTCAAAAAACAAACTTCCAAAAACATTTGAAACATCTTTTCGAAAAGATACACACCTTTGTATATACTCAAACACGAGTCATTATAACGGTTGCCTAAGACAAGGCATTTATTTCAAAAACATTTTCAAAAACACACACACACACCATTTCAAGCAATTGAAAATCAAAGGCAAGTGATCTAAACAAGTAACTAAGAGCCCATGGATAACCATGGATAAAAAGGGTGCTAATACCTTCCCTTTCTATAATCTACCCCCCGAACCCAAGAAAACATCTCAAAAGGTTTTTCCTGTGCTTTTTTAACCTTTCCTTTAGGATAAAATAAAAAGTCGGTGGCGACTCTTGCTCAACCGAAACATTTGCGAAAACAAACGCAAAACCTCAAGTTAGTTCTCCCACCGTATCACAGAACTGGCGACTTTGCTGGGGAATAAACTTAAAAGTGGGGTTACCTTAGGATTTAGATCACATTTGTTTTCAATTGCTTGCTTTGTTTGCTTTTATATTTGTGGGATTTGCATCGAAGTTTCATAGATCCTAACCTGGATCTGGGGAATACCCTTTAGGTAGCATAAGCTGTGAGGGACCTGTCCGGCGTAGACCGACACGGGTGAAGCAGAGGCTACGTTGGTGTGACACATTGGTCTGTACGGATATCCCTTGTGTTTCAACAAGGAGAATATGGGTCTTCTAAGGAGTCATTAAGCACCAACCGACCTTAAAATCCTAAATTGACCCAACTTGGCCATAGAACGGTAGCAGTATGCTACACTCATTGAGGCTAAACTCTCGCGATGGTTCTGGCCGCAAGAAATGATTGCGATGCTGGAGTTATGACCGATTGAGGGTAGTCAGTGATATTGAGATCCTCTAGAACCCGGTTACTTTTGATATGACAGGTCTTAACCAACGAAACTGAAAGAGGGTACTTACCTACAACCCCATGCAAGCCTGAACCTAAGGACTTGTTTGCTTTGTGTGAATATGATTACCTGTATATACACTCACTTGCTTTTGCATACATGTACATAACATTATACCATCATACCATTGTATACATCCTGCATAAGGACTAATCCATTTCAAGGATCTCAAGGGTTTGTGATGCAGTCATGTTGAATCAAATGTCTAGCAAGGGGCAGAGGGGATTTATTTTCCTCTAGCCAAGGTTAATGACTTGAGTCAGGGGCTATGACCCACTCTATATGGTGAGCTTTGACTCTTGAAGAAGGACTCTCGGTGACATGAAGTTCCTTCAATCAAGCTACCAGATCCCGATTCTAACAATTTTCTTATTTACCTCGCGAGATCCTTGAAAACATTGCATGCATACATACATATCATTGCATTACAGGTACCCTTTCTATAGGTCACTTACCTTCTTCGCTGTTCATTTCAGCAATCATCATGAATCCTGAACCATCCACTGAACAAGCTATCCAGGCCCTCTAGGCCCAGAATGCCCAATTCAAGGAGTTGGTAATGAGCCTAGCCCAGGGTCAACAGGACTTGCAAACTCTGATTCTGAAAGAGAAGAAGAAGAAGAACAGGACTTGCAAACTCTGATTCTGAAAGAGAAGAAGAAGAAGAGGACTGTTTTGTTCAACACTAGGCGCAGATCTGGGAATGGATTACCGAATGAGGCTGAGCTGACTACCTTATCCGTAGGCAAGGACAGTCCCCAAGAGAGAAGGGTTCCTAGTCCCGTGGTCTCCAACAACGAGACAGATTTCAATGATGAACAGTATCCTCCTGCCGAAGACAGGTACAAACAGCTCGAAGACCGGCTAAGTGCTATGGAGATACAAAAGGTGCCCGGCCTGGACTTAGAAGACCTAGGTCTATCCTCTGGGGTGGCGATCCCACACAAGTTCAAGGCACCTGCCTTTGCGAAGTACGACGGGGCTTCCTTCCCTAAGTTGCACCTTCGTTCATACGTAAGGAAGATCCAGCCCTACACGGCTGACAAGAATTTGTGGATTCACTTCTTTCATGATAGTCTGTCAGGGACTCAACTCGAGTGGTTCTATTAGCTGGATGGAGCCAGTATCCGCAACTGGGAGGACCTTGTTGCTGCCTTTTA
This sequence comes from Vicia faba, assembly GCA_948472305.1. NCBI lineage: Eukaryota > Viridiplantae > Streptophyta > Magnoliopsida > Fabales > Fabaceae > Vicia > Vicia faba. The sequence goes on from OX451737.1 coordinate 1,633,416,998, forward strand.
CAAGCAATATCAGTATAATTCCGACCTCGCTCCTACGCGTACCCAACTCCAGGGTATGTCACTGGGGACGGGTGAAGGATTCAAGGAGTATGCGCAAAAGTGGAGAGACCTTGTTGGAAGGGTGCAGCCACCTTTAACTGACCGTGAACTTGTTGATATGTTCCTGGGGACCCTGTCTGGTCCGTTCTTCAACCATCTGATTGGGAATTCTTCTGCTGGGTTTACCGACCTTATCTTGACTGGTGAAAGAATAGAAGTTGGTATCAAGTCTGGGAAGATACAAAAGGGTGACTCCTCTAACACTGAGAAGAAACCATTCAAGAAAGAATCTAGTGCTGTCTTTGGTTCAAAAGCGCAGAATGGGTCCGAGCACCGCCAAGCTGTCAACGCAGTAGTTATTTCAAAACCGGCCAGTGCTCCTCAACATCGCAACCAACAAAGGGAAGAGAGACCTAGAAGGAAATTCACTCCCCTCAGCATGACCTTGTCCCAGATACTGCCACAGTTGCTGGAAACCAATTTGGTAACTCTAAGGGACCCTCCTAAGAATCCCAACAAGACACCTTCGAGGTATAACCCCAACGCCCGCTGCGCTTATCATTCTGACAGCCCGAGGCATGCTACAAATGATTGTTGGACTTTGAGGAATAAGGTTCAGGACCTAATCGACGCAAAGGAGGTCCAGTTCGAAGCGCCTGATGCTCCCAGTGTGATCACTCCTCCTATGCCAAATCATTGAGATTGTTTTTGTTTCATTCGAACTTTCAAGTTGTAATTTCTTGTGTTATTCAAACAATTATCTTTTAATGTCAAACTCTGTTTCATTAATGCATTGCATATGTTTGTCTTGAATTCATACATTCGTTTTCACTACTCTTATGCTTTCTTTATGATATTTAACTCTTGACAAAAAGCTGCAAGCCTTTAGAGGGAGGATGACGAAACAATACCACAATCTCATACAGTATGCTTTTGAACAGACCTTGCTAATGATGTACAGGCATTTCTTTCAATTCCCAAACACTAGAGTTATAAGGAAAATAATCCCTAGTCAACCCCTTCGAGCCAAAGAAGTAGGAGTTTTCTGTTCTAAACAAATCAAAACCTTTGATATAAACCTGGGGCAGGGTAGTCTCTCAGTTAATTCAAAAAAGGTGCACATTAAAGTCGCAAACTCTCAGTTCGTAATACAACGAACAACATCAAAAAGAGAAAAGCATTCCTTTGGAATCACAAGACAGCGATGGTTCCCTATCACATAGGCAGTCAATCTCTCAAAAGAGAAAAGCCCACTAAGTCAAAACCTATAAAGGAGGCTTAAGAAACCTGGGGCATCCCGCTGACTGTGATCTTGAAAACAGAGACAGTCAGGTAAAAGTTAGGGATAACAAATCAAAATCAAAATAGAGAGGTCATTACAAATCCTCGACAACATGAAAAATGTTGCAAAGGAAGAAAGGAGTTGATGATTGTCTCCCAGATTCAACTGGTGAACCATCACCCAAAAGTCGTTCCAAACTCGAATAGAGTGCGACGCACAATTAACTGAACTTAGGGTTGAAGAACATCATGAAGAGCGGGTGGGTACAAATATACTTTGAGCCTTTATCCTTTGTTTCTTAAACCGTGAACCTAGCCACTTTACAACCCTTCAAAAGTCCTAATTGAAGCATGGTTTAGTTTGAAAGCATACTGTTACAAAAGGTATCCTGACTCCTGTAGGGCTTTGCTCTAAAATCTTGTGTTGATTTGTCTTATGAAAAGTTTTTCTGCTAAAAAAAACGCATTTCTCAAAACTTCAAGACAAACATAAACTTTGCATTGTTTGAATATCACTGTTTGCATTTGGCTATTTGTTTGACAGCGAAGAAATTTATACAGCGAATGTCCGGAGGAACGAAAACTCTCTCAGTGAACAAAATCACTTCAAAAGGATGGCACTTCCAACGACAAATCTCCTATCAACAAGGGGGCACGACATGTCACTATCCAGCGTAACCTGGGGCAGTCCAGCCAAGGTTTCAACAGATCTTTCAAAGTTCAATTAACCTGGGGCAGTCCAGTCAAGATTTCAACAAAATCTCTCAATTGCAGATTAACCTGGGGAAAGTCCCCGTCACCATCACTTGGGGCATTCGAATGTCAAATCTCAAGGGTTACGAACAGTCCAAGTTTCCTGGCAATATCACAAAGCATCCGGTGCTAGGGGCAGTGATGAAACCTCTCTGAAATCTTTCTGAAAAGAAATTCAAGCGTCCTCGAGAAGATGTCACCACCAATAGATATACTGTCACAATTCGAGATTCGATTCATGTATCTAGCCAGGGCATATCTGTGAGTAACTGATTGTAGATTCGACACCTGTATCTAGCCAGGGCATGTCTGCATGAAGAGTTTAGAGATTCGATACCTGTATCCAGCCAGGGCATATCTGTAGACAACAAATTCCAGATTCGATACCTGTATCTAGCCAGGGCATATCTGTAGACGACAAATTCCAGATTCGACACTTGTATCTAGCCATGGCATATCTGTGAGCGTTTGATTGTGGATTCGACTCCTGTATCTAGCCAGGGCATATCTGCATGAAGAGACTGAGGATCAACACCTGTAACAAGCCAGGAAATTATCTACATAAAGAGTCTCCTTCATCATCACTTGGGGCATTCGAATGTCAAAAGTGTTCAACAATTCCTTCATCACCTGTTGGAAGATGCAGTTTTACACGGACTCATCATCAGGAAACCCTACACCGGTTCCTCTTCAAACCCAGATGCAGTTTCACACAAACTCATCATCAGGAAACCCTACACCGGTTCCTTCTCAAACTCAAAAGATTCTTGCAATCCCCAGCTAGAGGGCCTTCCAGAATCTAATTCCCCTCAGAGTCAAGATTCAAAATCCCCAGTGGAGCCAAAACTGTCAATCCCCAGTGGAGCTAAACCTTCCAACTATCAATCCCCAAGCAGAATGAAAACTCTCGTTCTCAGCACCTCACAGAATATTCGAATATTCTCCAGTGAAGATCCCCTCAAGACAAGAATCCCCAGTAGATTGGCATACGACCCAAGCTCCGGATTCCCCTGCAGCAGTCAAGGATTCACTTTCCCCGACAGCAGTCAAGATTCTCCTATCCCCAGCGGAGTTCATCAAACTCCCCAACATAACTTATCAGTGGAATCCCCAACGGAGCTCTCATAAAAACCTCAGCGAAGTATCTCTTCCCACAGAGTAATTCCCCGCAGAGTAATCTCTCCAACAAGTTTATTCCCCAACGGAGTCATCTTCCCCTACCGGTTTATTCTTGCGTTCATCATCCTCAACGGAAATGAAGAACTCTACTCTTCAGCATCAGCCCATGATTCAACGAACTTCCCGGCATTCGTCAAGGATTTATTTTCCCAGACAAAGATACAACACATTATCATACATCATGATACATGCATATACGCATCATATCATACAATCTCATTTATGTTGAGAACATCATTGCTTGATCCATATCATGCATTGCATATGACTGACCTTTACCTTTCAGGAAGGATACAGTTAAATGATCAGCTATGTCAAAGTAGACAAATACAGTCAAAAGAGACCAATCCAGTCAAAGAAGACAAATCCAGTCAAAGAAGACAAATCCAGTCAAAGAAGACAAATCCAGTCAAAGAAGACAAATCCAGTCAAAGAAGACAAACCCGGTCAAAGAAGACTAGTCCAGTTCCTAAAGATTTTTCTGATGCAAACCTGTCATTGAAGACAACCCGTCATTGAAGACAACCCGTCATTGAAGACAACCTGTCAATAAAGACAACCTGTCATTGAAGACAATCCGTCATTGAAGACAATTCGTCATTAAAGACAACCTGTCATTGAAGACAACCCGTCATTGAAGACAACCCGTCATTGAAGACAACCTGTCAATAAAGACAACCTGTCATTGAAGACAATCTGTCATTGAAGATAATCCGTCATTAAAGACAACATGTCATTGAAGACAACCCGTCATTGAAGACAACCCGTCATTGACGACAACCTGTCAATAAAGATAACCCGTCATTGAAGACAACCCGTCATTAGAGACAACCTGTCAATAAAGACAACCCGTCATTGAAGATAACCTGTCATTAGATACAACCATCATTGAAGACAACCCGTCATTGGAGACAACCCGTCATTAGAGACAACCCGTCATTGAAGACAATCCGTCGTTGAAGATAACCCGTCATTGAAGACAATCCGTCGTTGAAGACAACTCGTCATTGAAGACAACTCGTCATTGAAGACAACCAGTCATTGAAGACAATCCGTCAATTAAAGACAACTCGTCATTGAAGACAACTCGTCCATGAAGACAACCCGTTAAAAGAGACGACTCGTCAAAGAAGACAAAACCTAATTTGGTTCAATTAAATCGATCCCTAAAGATTTTTCTGAGATAACCTGTCAGTAGAGACAACACATCAACCTTTTGAGATTCAGATTCGATACCTGTATCTAGCCAGGGCATATCTGTGAGCAATCGATTGTAGACTCGATACCTGTATCTAGCCAGGGCATATCTGCATGAAGAGTTTGAAGATCAACCCATGTAACAGGCCAGGAAATTATCTTTCTTTCTCAAGTACGCAAGTTCTCGCTAAGGAATCTCTTACGCGATCGACACACAATTCCAAATGGCATCTGTAAGCCCATCTCCACAACTATCCATTACACTTCCAAATGGCATCTTTAAGCCCACCTCCAGATGGCATCTCTAAGTCCATTCCCCAGCCAGATTTGGTCACATCTCCAGATGACATCTCTAAGCCCATCACCAAATGGCATCTTTAAGCCCATTCCCTTCACCATCACATCACCGAGTGCAAATTTTTGGGCACTCTAGTGTCCAATCTCCTTTTACCTTTGAGTCGCGAACGGCAAACTTGCCAATCTAACTCTTCAGGTCCAAGAAGATTGAACAGGGGCAACTGTTGTACCCAAAAAATTTCCCTCTCATTTCTTCAACACTTTCTCATCACAAGACCCTGGGAGCTCAAGATCAAGTTAGGGTTTGCTCTGCTCAAGACCCCTCCTTGCACTGTTGACACAAATTAGGGTTTGAGGTTGCACAAAGATGTTTTGACCTAAAATTCCCAAAATTACTTTCATGCTTCATGTTGGACTCACAAGTTTATCCATACCAAGTTTCAAGCCTTGATTCCAATCTTTGCCCAGTCAACTGGACAGTTGACCTAGAAATCAGTTGTATTGGGGAAAAAGTCAAATGTGGTCAAGTGACAGTCAAACCTCATGATTTTTGACCCACATCAACATTATGAACTCATATGGACCATTTGATCAAGTTTGGATCACAATTCCACAAGAAATTTGATCAGATCCCCAAAAGGGCAAAATGGTCATTTTTAGGGTTTTGACTGCACAGAGGCAATTTTTGACTGTTTGACCTAGCCAATGGCAAACAAAGTTCACATATGGACTCAAGGACTCAATGGCATTGTCTTGACATGTTCAACAAGTTCAAAAGATCCCAAATGCACAAGATTGACAGATGAATTTTCCAGTCAACTGAGCCAAAATTGACTGTATACTGAAAAGTCAAACTTTGACTTTTTGGTCAAAATCAAGTGCCAAGATTTATTTTTCATCAAAACATGTCAAATTATGAAACTTGTTCCTCAAGGAATCAAAAATCACAAATTAGGGTTTGGAATGAAGAAATTTCATAACTTAGAAATTTTCTAAGTTATGAAATTTCCTAATTTTTTCCTAACTTTGTCCAATCTTTTCATCAAGATACATTTGGATTCAAACAAAACTCAAAACATGAAAGTTATAGTTCATTGAAAAATATACAACTTTTATTCACAAAGTTTCCTCAAAAGAAGCTTGTAGCTCAAGTTATGATTTTTGGAACAAGGGTGCAAAACATTTTTAACTTAGAAATTTTTTGACCTATTTTAGGCAGGATTTTTGCCCAACTTCATGGCCACTTTTCACATGCTTTCACTTGTAATTTCAACTTGCATTACAAATATGGATTGTAGTACACATTCCAAGCTTTCCAAATTGTCTAAGAACTTCTCAAACACCCTTGTGGTTAGGGAGAATCGAATTTGTCAATATGGGCAAAAGTCACTTTGTTCATGGCCAATTTCATGTACACAACATTGGCATTTTGAACTCAGCTTGCACAAACTAGGTTACAGGCCTTTTATCTCATCCACACTCAATAATTTAATGCATATCCCTTGTGCTCATGTGTTGTTTTGTGTATTTAACCATTACATACAAGATTAAGCCATATTTGGAAAAAGCATTTTAGCCATTTTTGAAAAGATCAACTTTATGTCAAGTTCACAATCTAAGAGGTACAGGCCATATCTTTGGGCACAAGATTCATGAGCAAATTCCACTGATCAAGAGTGACTTATGCAGCATAGATTGAGGGTAGTACAAGCCTGCATTGTCAATACACATTTTCTTACTTATCAAAGAAGCAACTTTGCATTCATGGTCCAACATTGAGCTCCTGTCAAGACAAGCTTAAGCAAACTTTCTCCACACATTCCATACTCCCTAAGTAACCTAAAACACGACCAAGCCATCCTCAAGACTCACTCATTCATCAAAACACAGTTTTGTGGCAAAACAGAGTACCTTCTGCATTTTGACTTGGCCAGTTCATTCCCCTCGTGCGTTTTCATCCAAACCACCTCAAACACCTTCCATAACATCCATACAAACTATTCCAAGCATTGAACTGGAACTGTAACAGCCATAGCCAAGTGTGCCATTTTCATTTTTCATCTGTGCAGGTTGACTTCCATGGATTGATTCAGAAGCATTCAAAGCAAGCCAAGCATAGAGGAAGCATCCCTGGACCTCAAGCAAGCTATACAAGTCCTCACATTCCACTGAAAGTGCCTCTATTGTTGCACACGATTCAAGCTGAACAGGTAAGATTTTGAACTTCTATCTCTATATCCAAGCATATATAGGCTTAGGTTTGTGAAGAAGTTATGTTCTATTCATGGCCCTGAAGCTACATGTATCCTCACTTTTCATTTATGTTGTGTGTGCTGCACGAATTTTGGACATGAACATTTGAAAAAAGCTAGGTCAGGAATTAGGGGAGGAGAAATTCTCTCTCATTTTTTAGAGTTAGAACGACTTCTTGATATGTTTAGAATCGTGGCAGTTCGCTCTACAATATTGATGTTGTGAGTTTTTGTTGAAAATCAAGGAATTAGAAGTTAGCAGGTTGGGCAAGGACACGCGCTTTCTTTGTTTCAAACAATGGCTGGAGGTTGAAGAAGCCTCTTTGGGTTGGGCCTGTGTTGTTCTTTCTATTTGCACCACATGTTTTCACATACACCCCCCTGGCCCATTGTGCTTTATTTTTATCATTTTTGATTTTTTTTCTTTTTGTTTCTGACTTGTTTATTTTTTGTCAAAACATAAAAAAATATTAAAAATATTTTTCAACCATTTTTGCATTTTATTTGGATTTTATTTGTTTTATTTGAACTTGTACATATAAATAAACATAATACTTTCTTTTATTTAAAATACTAAAAATAATACAAAATGCATTCCATTTTCTGATTTTATTTTATTTTATCTTTTGAAAACATTTCCCAAAAATATACTTTTTTTTGTAAAATAATTAATATTTTATTTTTGTACATATTTAATATATTTAGTAAATAATATAAATACTTATTTTTATTAGAATATTTAAGATAAAAATACAAAAATAATATATTTTTATTTTTATTAATATTTGACCTCTAAAATTACTTTTTTACAATATACTTCTTTTTTATTTATTTTTTGTACATAATTAATAAATATTGTATATGATATAAATAATAAATACCATTTATTTACAAAATTAGGGTTTTGCCCTAAACATGAAAATATCCAAAAATTAATCTTTTTTATTTATTATTTCACTTGTAAATAAATCTCATACACTTACACAAATATATTGATACATTGATACACATTTACATTATTCTATTCTTATACATTGCTATACACTACATATTACATTTGCGCAATTCGATTTGGTTGTAAATTATTTGGATACTACTCTCCTATTAAAGTCTCATCCCCATTTGTAAACATTTGTACCCCCACTCCCGGATACTTATTTGTAATAGCGTAGACTTTAAATTCCCGCAATTTATCGCTTTCAAATATACCATGGTTAGACCTAGGGTTTGTATGTATATAAAATCAAACGCTAGATAACCTAATACAAGACAAATACATGAAATCAATACACAATCACACTTGCACCCCTAGGGTAATCCCGCTTGTTGCCTTCCAAAATGGGCCATGCTTGCACGTTGAGTATCTTTGGCAAAACAAAACAAATCAAAATGATCATAGTCCCTCGATGACGCTTTCGAAAGTTGCCTAATCAAAATGATCATAGTCCCTTCAAACAAGATTGCCAAACACACTCGGCACCATTGCATTCATGGTCCATACGATGACCAGCGCCTGTCCCGTTAACATCCTAACACAAGATTCTCCACCAAATACAATGGTGGAACAAAATTGTTAAAAGGGTTAAAACATAGGAAAAACCTTTGAATAAATTTAGGGGTAGACAAAACTCTTAGTTACTTGATCAACTTGCAAAACACGCTTGCCTACTTTTCAAACCACACTCCACAAACACTTTCAAAAAACAAACTTCCAAAAACATTTGAAACATCTTTTCGAAAAGATACACACCTTTGTATATACTCAAACACGAGTCATTACAACGGTTGCCTAAGACAAGGCATTTATTTCAAAAACATTTTCAAAAACACACACACACACCATTTCAAGCAATTGAAAATCAAAGGCAAGTGATCTAAACAAGTAACTAAGAGCCCATGGATAACCATGGATAAAAAGGGTGCTAATACCTTCCCTTTCTATAATCTACCCCCCGAACCCAAGAAAACATCTCAAAAGGTTGTTCCTGTGCTTTTTTAACCTTTCCTTTAGGATAAAATAAAAAGTCGGTGGCGACTCTTGCTCAACCGAAACATTTGTGAAAACAAACGCAAAACCTCAAGTCAGTTCTCCCACCGTATCACAGAACTGGCGACTTTGCTGGGGAATAAACTTAAAAGTGGGGTTAACTTAGGATTTAGATCACATTTGTTTTCAATTGCTTGCTTTGTTTGCTTTTATATTTGTGGGCTTTGCATCGGAGTTTCATAGATCCTAACCCGGATCTGGGGAATACCCTTTAGGTAGCATAAGCTGTGAGGGACCTGTCCGGCATAGTTACGAAAATTAAAATGAAATTAAAACTCAAACAAACGTTAGCATGCCATGAAATGTGATTAAAATTAGAGATTCGAAGTTTAAAATTTTACCAAACCGGTGTTGTCTAATGGGGGCGTGCTAGGCGTGTGCTGGATTGCTCTTGGGCCTTGTAAGACTCCTGAGGACTTCAAGAGGATGGTTTGAGGGTTGATGTCAATTGAGAAAGACCGGAACCTCGAGATGTGACTTGCACCAATTCTTTGATTTTTGGAGAGATTTTTGAAGAGATTTTTGAGAGCTTTTTAGAGAGGAATTTTGTGTGTTTAAAGCTTGTATGACTCTATATTTATAGAGGAGAATGAGGATACAAGAAAACATGGAAAGAATCTCCCTCATAATGTTGTGTTTTAAGACCGTGATCAAAATTTGAAAAAATGTCATATTTGATGATTTTATGCCATTTTCACATGTGGATGAACCCGAACATATTTGAAGGGTTATTGCACGAAATAAATTGACATAAATCAGCATAAAACTTGCCCAAAATAGATTCACATCAAAATTTACATTATTTCTATTATTTATTTAATTCTAAATTTTAATGAATAAAATATCAAAATAAATAGCATAAATGGTAGAAAAATGTATGGGTGGGCTTAGAGGTTGTGGACCATGTTAGGAATGAGTTTCAAACTTGAAAAGATAGGCCCATTTGGAAAAAATCCATGTTTGGTCAATATTTGCTTCATGCATTTTTTTTCAAAAATTGGCCAACTTTGACAATGCATATCTCTCTCAATTTTAATCCTATGAGGGTGTTCTTAGACTTTTTAGAAAGCTTAGAATGTCCCCTAAGAAACCTATTTGGTTTTATCTATATTTAATCTTCCATGTTAATGTAAGAAGCTTTGACCCAAAAGGTGTTTTTGTTGACTTTTGAAAAGGACCTATAATGTCTGAATTTATATCTTTTCATGAGTGGATTTCTTGAACTTGAGGGCTGAAGATGAGTTGTAGGGAATTGGATTCTCTTAAAAATGAGCCTTCAATGATAAATTTCTGATAAAGTATGAGAAAGTTATGTTTGGTCAAAGTTTGGTTGACTTTTCCTATAGGAACCCTAATTTAACAACTTTTGAGTTTTGATGAATTAGGAGTATTCCTTGAGGAATCATGATCAATCCTTGATAAAATGATGTATATCACTTCAAAATGTTGATGTTGACCAAAAATATTGAAGTTTGACTGTATGTGAGTCACAGTTGACTTTTGACCTAGTATAGTTGATTTTCAGGCATTTGAGCAGTTGACTGAGCAAACTTCTTGTGTAAGGTATGAAACTTGGCATGGATGATCTTGAGGACATATTAGGGCAATGGAAACCGCTTAGGATCCTTGGAACTCAAACATCTTGATGAGGAGTGAAACCCTAGTTTGAGGCTCATTGTCTTAGGAGGAGGATTTTTCTGGCCAATCCTTAGTCAACTTGAGCAATTGAGGGCCTCTAGGAGTTTATCTGGTGTGAAAATGGGAGGGAAAATTTTGGGGTGTAACAGCTGCCCATGTTCAATCTTCTTAAACCTGAGGATGTAGATTGGTTGGCCTGCCTTTCGTGATCTGAAGGTGGAAGATGATTGAACACTAGAGTGCCCAGAAATTTGCACTCGTATGAAGTAATACTGGTCGATAATATCAGGAATGGGCTTACAGATTCCATTTGGAAGGCGACAGAGAATCGTCGGAGATGGGCTTAAAGATGCCATCCAGAAAAGATATCGGTTGCATAAGAGATTCCTTTGCGAGAATTCTTGTACCTGCCGTTGAGGAGGACTTCACCGGGGAATGTTGATTTATGTCTTGGGAAATAGAGTATAAGAGCTTCGGTTGTCCATTACTCTACTGGGGAATATGAAATCGATTGTATCTGGTCAGGTCCAGTTTTTACAGTGTTGTAAACTGTTGTCCTGATATAAAAGAGAAGGAACCTATATAGGGCTTTCTCGGGATAAGTCCATGCAAAACTGCGTCAAGTAATTCATGAAAAGGAGCCTAGATAGTAGGGCTATGAGAAGGAACCTAGGTGGTAGGGTTACTTCAAAATAAAAGCCTGGATAGTAGGGCTATGATAAGGAACCTGGGTGATAGGGTTACTTCAAAATGAAAGCCTGGATAGTAGGGCTATGAGAAGGAACCTGGATAGTAGGGTTAATTTGAAATGAAAGCCTGGATAGTAGGGCTATGAGAAGGAACCTGGGTAAGGGTTACTTCGAAAATAAAGTCTGGATAGTAGGGCTATGAGAAGGAACCTGGATAGTAGGGTTACTTCGAAAATAAAGCATGGATAGTAGGGCTATGAGAAGGAACCTGGGTAATAGGGTTACTTCGAAATGAAAGCCTCGATAATAGGGCTATGAGAAGTAACTTGGATAGTAGGGTTACTTCGAAATGAAATCCTGGAGGGCTATGAGAAGGAACCTGGATAGTATGGTTACTTCGAAATGAAAGCCTGGATAGTAGGGCTATGAGAAGGAACCTGGACAGTAGGGTTACTTTGAAATGAAAGTCTGGATAGTAGGGCTATGAGAAGGAACCTGGATAGTAGGGTTACCTCGAAATGAAAGTCTGGATAGTAGGGCTATAAGAAGGAACCTGGATAGTAGGGTTACTTCTAAATGAAAGCTTGGATAGTAGAGCTTATGGGAAGGAACCTGGGTCGTAGGGTTACTTCGAGTTGAAAGCCTGGATAGTAGGGCTTATAGGAAGGAACCTGGGTCATAGGGTTACTTCGAGGTGAAAGCCTGGATAATAGGGCTTACGGGAAGGAACCTAGGTAAGGTTGCTTCGTGAGGAGTTTAGGTAAAACTGCATCTGAACCGAGAAGGAACCTAGGTAAAGTTGCTTCGTGAGGAGTTTGGGTAAAACTGCATCGAAACCGAGAAGGAACCTGGGTAAGGTTCCTTGTGAGGAGTTTGGGTAAAACTGCATATGAATTGAGAAGGAACCTGGGTAAGGTTGCTTCATAAGGAGTTTGGGTAAAACTACATCAGAACCGGGAAGGAACCTGGGTAAGGTTGCTTTGCGAGGAGTTTGGGTAAAACTGCATCGGGACCGAGAAGGAACCTGGGTAAGGTTGCTCGTGATGAGTTTGGGTAAAACTAAAGCGGGAAATTGTAAGAATGAGCCTTGGATGAGAAATTTCTGATAAAGTATGAGAAAGTTATGTCTGGTCAAAGTTTTGTTGACTTTTCCTATAGGAACCCTAATTTAGCAACTTTTGAGTTTTGATGAATTAAGAGCATTCCTTGAGGAATCATGATCAAGCCTTGATCAAATGATGGATATCACTTTAAAATGTTGATTTTGACCAAAAATCTTGAAGTTTGACTGTATGTGGGTCATAGTTAACTTTTGACCAAGTATAGTTGATTTTCAAGCATTTGAGCAGTTAATTGAGCAAACTTCTTGTGCTAGGCATGAAACTTGGCATGGATGATCTTGAGGATATATTAGGGCAATGGAAACCACTTAGGACCATTGGAACTCAAACATCTTGATGAGGAGTGAAACCCTAGTTTGAAGCTCATTGTCTTAGGAGGAGGATTTGTCTGGCCAATCCTTAGTCAACTTGAGCAATTGAGGACCTCTAGGAGTTTATCTGGTGTGAAAATGGGAGGGAAAATTTATATGAAATTTATAGTTTATCTCATTCATCTTTGATTTATAGTTTATGAAATTTATATGGTTGGATTCGTGTTAAAATTTCAAGCAAGTTTCTTGTTTACATTTTCTGAATTGGTTGGGAAATGAGGAAGTTCCAAAAATAAAAAATGGTGATGTTGTTACTGCGCGCGCGAAGGAGGAAGAAAATGAAGTTCAAAATTCAGAAACGAGTTTATTTTATATTTAGTTAAAGTTATATTATTAACTGATGAAACAGCCACCCTAGTGGCAGAGAAGCGCGCACTAAGGAATTTGTTATTAGGGACCTAGGTCCGAGCCCCAATGGTACTCTTTTATTTTTTTCACATTATTTCCTTGCAGATCCAGTATGAACCACACAACGCGCATGCTATACACCTTCATTCCTTTACCACATGATTGTCATAGAGTCAGATCAAGCGCTCTAGATGGGCAAGCGCATGGTACACTACAAAAAGCCAAGAATACCACATGATTTCCTCACCCCCTAAATTACTTTTCAGTGCAGGCCCAACACGATTTTTTGTACAAACATTTTCATTTCTTCTTCTGATTTCAAAAAGGGCTCATTTGGGCAAAACGTTTTATTTTTTCTTTTTGATCCCTATTTTACTTTTTAACACCTTGACCCAACTACTTTAAACTATTTATATTTTATTTATTTATTTTTATTTAACCAAAAATACAAATATATATATATATATATATATATATATATATATATATATATATATATATATATATATATATATATATATATATATATATATATATATATATATATATATATATATATATATATATATATATATATATATATATATATATATATATATATATATATATATATATATATATATATATATATATATATATATATATATATATATATATATATATATATATATATATATATATATATATATATATATATATATATATATATATATATATATATATATATATATATATATATATATATATATATATATATATATATATTTTCATAAATAATTAAATTAGAAATATTTTAATTTAAGCACTTTACTTTATTTTTGTTAATTAAAATAAATTTTAATTATTTCTTTTACATTGTAAAACATTTTTCTTTATTAACATTGACATCTAAATCATTTTCTAAACAAATAAATTAGACTTAGGTTTTATTTTAATTAACTTATATTTTTTTGGATTTTATTTAAAATATTAATTAACTTCTCTTGCAATTAAAATAATTAATTTAATTAGATTAATATTAAACATTTTTCTCCATCAAAAAACCCTAAAAACAATTCCCTTCTTTTTCTTTATATTTTGTACATTCTATCATTATTCATGTCCAATGGTTTGTAATAGATAATTAGGGCTTTATTACTTTCTTCCCCTCATTTCTCAAACTTCTACCCCTCCTTCCCAAAGCGTTGTAATAGCGTAGGACATTTAAATTCCGCAATTTATCGTTTTCCTTATTATTGTTAGTAATTATGGTTTGTATGACAAGATTAAAATCAACCATAACAAAAACCCCAATTCAACATAAAATAATTGAATTAAACACACTTTGCACACATGCACCTCTATAGTAATCCACACTTGTTGTCTCGGATAAAAACAGCCATATCCCTCAAACGTGAAATGTTTTAGAAAAGACCCTCAATTAAAAGATTGTAGTCCCTCGATGACTCTTAGATGTTGCCTTAGGTAAACGATCTTAGTCTCTTATGATAATTGCTAAGACATTTTACAAGTTGCCTTCTATGATTGTACGATGACCCATGTCCGTCCCTCACATCCAATGATATGGCTTTCTACCAACTAATGGTAGAATAGCACTATCTAAAGGAGGAGGAAAAGAAAAAATACTTTTTGAGTAGGTATATTGCTCATAACTACTTGCTCACAAACTAAAACCATTTTCACGCCTCACACTTTCAAAAACAAACATCTTTTCAAACTCTCCCTTTTCAAAAAAATGTTTTCAAAACAAACACTTTGTATGCATTCTCAACGATACAAGAATCATTACAAAGTTTATTGTACTAAGGCGTTTTCAAAATATTTCCAAAAAAACAAACATTTTATATACATTCTTAACGATACGAGAATCCTTACAAAATCACCACTTTCAAAACATTTTAACCATATTTTCAAACTTACACAAAACGCAAAGCATTTCAAATTGAGCTAGCAATTAAGAGCCCGTAGATAACTACGGATCGAAAGGGTGCTAACGCCTTCCCTTTTCATAACCTACCTCCCGAAATCAAGAAAAATTCTCAAATGGACTTTCCTGTTCTTTTAACCCTTTCCTTTATTGGATAAAATAAAAGTCGGTGGCGACTCTTGCTATCCATAACATTTGCAATAAAAAGAAAAACACCCAAGTCAGTTCTCCCACCGTATTTCACTTGCGGTAACCGGTTACCCAGTTATGGTAACCAATTATTGCAAGTCAGTAACAAATATTCCAAAATAACAAACAACGGTAACTAGTTACCCATTCCTGGTAACCGATTACCCATCATGAATAGATCCAAAAATCATAATTTTCTGCTACGAAATCCCATGCTCTTCATCCAAAAACCACTTCTTATGAAAGATCAAACACATCAATTATTTTAAATCATCAACACACATCATATACCATAAACCCAACACAATCAACACATCAATTTCATCATTTACAAGCAATTACACAATCAGTTTTACAATAATTTACCCCAAAAACCTAACATTCAATATCCTTATTTACTCACAATTAAACTGCCTATTAGAGAGTCAGAACCTCATCCTTACCATAGGTTTAATGATTCTAATCCCTCTACTGAAGATTCGTCGCCCTGGCTTGTATACTCTTCTCTTCTCTATGTTCTTCTCATCTCATTTCTACGTTCTATTCTTCGTGTTTCTACTTATGTTGTTCTAACTACACTCTTAGATCCCTAAATCTATATACCAACTTTGCTCCTCCTATTGTTACTAGATTTATTTAAATTATTAATTATTAATATTAGAAAATATCATTCATCTAATATAATAATTGTAATTATAATTGTAATAATAATAATACTAATGTTGCTAATATTCTTCATTCACCTCCATGTCTCTACATTTTTAGCCACACACCCCTAACTTCTTCAATTATTACTACTTATAACCTTCCAACATAATCATCAAAACACATCATAAGATCATCAACACATATAAGTACACCTCACATCTATTTTATTCTAATAAAATAATTCTAATTAAATCTGGGATTACAAGTGGCACATGGGGTTCCTCTATTTTAGCGGTAAGAGATAAACAAGCAACAACAGTAAGCTAAGTCATCCATGGTTTATGCTTTTGAAATCTCAAAATAGTAATAAATCTATCAAATTAGTTAAAGGAAAGAACAATAGTCAAAGTAGAAGACCTATAATGAGCACAAACTTGCTAAACTCAGTTCACAACCTTTACATGAATCTCTTCCAAAGATTCATCCATAACAACATCACCATAACATAAATGGGTCTCACCCTCTTTCGAAATCAATGAAACAAGTGCATCATTTTCCAAAAACAAAGGTAAAGATTGCAGCTTTGCACCAGATGGGTCATCGAAAACTGTTTCAGAATCTATAATGGTTGCATCAGAATCATTATCTTCAAAGTTTTGCTTTTCACAGAGAAGGGTGTCAAGGAAAGATTGTGATTATTGTTGTTGGTATGGGAGAGACATCTTCTGTGGAGAATATGAAGAGAAAGGGGTTCTTCATTGTGATGAAAAAAGAGAAATTTTGAAGACTCCGTGCGTTGAGATTTTTATTTATTTGGGCTAGAGCCTGGGCAGTTTCCCAGAGTGGTTGGGCCTTAAAACCACTTGTGCATCAAACATATTCCTATTCAAAATAAATGTTGATTTAGACTTTGATATAAGTTTTCCGACCACCTTTTCTCAACCAATAGCTTTGATATAATCCTATATACATTACCTATCAAGAAAATAGGCCTATAGTCTTGAGGTCTTGAGGATTGTGATTTTTTGGTATCAAAGCCATGAAGGAAGCTGCTATTGCTCTTGGAAGATGGCCGTGGGAAAAAAATTCCTTGACACACTTGAATAAATAAACTTTGATAATATTCCAACAAGCTTTATAAAACTCTGTGATAAATTCGTCAGGCCCTAGACTTTACAATATGGTTAATTTATAAAATTGTATTAGTCCCAATTTTAACTATGAATTGAAGTAATTATATGTTCAATGGGACTAACTACATTTTACACATAATTAAATAGGTGTTGCAAGCATGGTTGTCAAGATCTCGATATAGATCTTAAAATCTTAAGATTTTATGATTTCATTCACCTCCAACGATCCGAATCTTAAGTAAAGTCGTGTGTTGTAGCTAAATTGTGAGAAAACCCCGTAAATAATTGATTTTGTGCGATCTTTGTAATCTTCGGCCATGATTGGCTGTTTTTCGAGCCCCACCATTAAAAGGTGAGAAAGATGACAAGATGCAGAGACACAACAATTATAGTTCGAAGGGGATACATTTGTGCCTTTTGAAATGAAGTTTTAGATTTAGCATTTAGAGAATAAACTTCTCACTTGTAGGGTTTGTTTTAACTATTTGACTTATGATAATCCTAGTAATTGACCATATATGTCCCTAATGTCTAAACATTAACAAATGTTCAATAAAACTTCAATCATAAATGTCTAAGAATATGAAAAAGAGTCATTTTCTCAAGAATACACTTGTCTACTTACATATATCATGTAAAAATACTTCAAATATATACTTTTAATTTTTCATTTTAGTAGAATCTAACGGTTTTTGTTGTGATCTTATATTTTACGATCTTGTTACCCTCTCCCGATCTTACATAAGTAATTGAGTAGGATCTTTCGATCTTAACTACGATTTTATATTTTACGATCTTGCTATTCTCTCCCGATCATAGGTAAGATTTTGATCTTGACAACCTTGATTGCAAGAGTATACAGAAGAAAAAAAAGAGTGTCAGTTAAACATTTTCCTTCAAACTATTATGCTCACTACAAGGAATATCATCTCCAGCCACGTGTTTTGGCCACGTGATTATCATGTGGCTAAAAAAAGCCAGTTGCAACGTGATAATCACGTGGCAACATGTTTTATTAATAAAATAAAGAAGCCTGATGGTTGTCTGACTTTTTTTATAAGAAAAACATGTTGCGACGTGGGATTCACGTCGCTACTAAAAATATAATAAAAAATATTTTAATTGATCTAACGTTCAGATGGATGCGTTTTTGAAATTTTGAAAAAGTAAGTTGCGACGTGTTATTCACGTTGCAACATTTAAGAGGGAAAAATCAAATCAATACAAACTGGTGTAATCAGCTTTTACAGGCATGTGAAGAAAGAGAATAAGACTGTTTGGATGGTTGCGACGTGAAAGTCACGTGGCAACGTTGTGGCGTGATTTTCATGTCGCTAAATGCTTTATACATTTAATTGAATCACGTTCCACAAAGCAGACAGTTTTGTTATCATCAAACATTCAAAACTCTTCTTCTTCATTAACCCTCTTCTCATTTCATCCCTCCATTAAACCCTCTTCTTCTTCATAAAATCTCTTATTCTCCAATATAAAATCCAACTTCAATCTCCATTAATCCTTGTTTTTTCAGGTAAATGAAATTTAATTTTGTCTCTATTTTGTTTACAAGTTTTTATTTATTGTATTATGGGATTGTAATTTATTTTAATTTTTCTTTGAATAGAAGAAGATTGATATAGTAGAAGTAGATTGCAAAAAGGTTGGACAAGAAGATTGAAGGAGTTAGAAGATAAGAGGTATTTCTTGAAGAAAAAAAATTGTATTTAGTATGTTTTCTGAATTTAGTTAGATTTTAAGTTGAATTTGGTTAAATTATAATATTGTAATTTTCATTAAATATATATCTTGATTTATTTAATTTATAAAAACAGAATAATATATAAATTTTATAAAAACAGTTTTAATATTAATATATATTTTATTTAAAACAAATATAATATAATATTTTATGTATTGATTAAAAACATATATAAAAAAATAGTTTTTTGTATTGAATAAAAACATTTTAAAAAACTTTTTTAATATGAATATATTTAGTAAAAATTGTTTAATGTTATTATTATAAAATCTGTTTTATAATTAAAAAATAATATTTAATATTATATATCATATATATAGAATGTTAATAAAAAAATTTGTTATATTATATAGAATGTATATTAAAACTGTTATATATATATAGAATGTTATATATCATCTATATAGAATGTTATATATCATCTATATAGAATGTTAATATAGAATGTTAAAAAAAATTATATTAAAAAAAATTATATAAAAACTGTATTATATGTTAATAAAAAATATTTATATATCATATATATAGAATGTTAATAAAAAATGTTTTATAATTAAAAAAATTATATAAAAACTGTATTATATGTTAATAAAAAATGATTTTATAATTAAAAAAAATTATATAAAAACTATGTTATATGTCAATAAAACATTAATATAGTATGTTAAAAAACATTATATAATGTTAATAAAACATTATATATAGTATGTTATAAAATATTATATATAAAAAATTGGTTTATGTATTTAATTATTATATATTATATGTATGTTAATAAAAACGGTTTTATAATTAAAAATTGTTTTATAAAAACTATATTATATGTCAATAAAAAATATTATATTAATTATTATATATTTAATAAACTATATTAATAGTATATTTAATAGTATATAATAAAAAACATTATATATTAAAAATAGTTAAAGTAAAAGCATATGTTTATGTTTAATAGTATATGTTTAAGATTATTATTAAGTTGATTAATTAATATTTCTAATTAAAAAGGTTTTGATTATATGAATTTGTAGTAAATAGAATATTATAGGTATTATCATAGTTGTATGTACGATAGACTATATCTAGGAAGACGCGCACTTAAACCCAATTTTATAGACGGGGTTAATGGTTTTATCACGTGGACGTTACAATCACGTGGCTATATATTTTTTATTATTATTTTTATTTAATTTAATTTCATTAATTTTACTTATATATTTTACTTGATTTTTTTATTGTATGTGTAGGAGGATTATCAGGTCTTGCTTGTAGAATTTCTGACCAATAATCCTAGGTATACTCCTCCTCCGGGAAAACCGGTTCATCCAGATGTGGATTTCTATATTTGGAGTCAAGTTGTTGGGGGAAAGGGGCCTAACGGGTGTTTTTTTTGTGGTGGAAATTTGGCGGGCACCTTGAGGAGTGGGGATAAAACTCTGTATTAGAGAGCTGCGGACGGTGAATGAGGGTCACGTCAAATAAATTTGACACCACATCAGTTAGAAACGGTAAGATAATTGGCTAGACGCGAGTCTGAAGAACGTGAGGCGGCATTGAAGGTCCAAACGGAGACAATGAGGGGTGAACATAATAGAGAAATGGAGGCAATGGCGAAGAGGCGGGCTGATATGGAGGAGCAAATGCGACAATTTATGCAAGCATTTGGTGGAAATCCCAACAATAGTGGCCAAAATAATTATCACCAAAATAATGATGACTTTCTTCGCGACTTTTTCGACGACTCGAATGATCCTTCTGCTTAGTTTTATTTTTATTTTCTATTTAGTTTTTTATTTGTGTACTAATATAAATTTATAATCATATTGTATATTTAAAAATATTAAATTTAAATTTTAGTTTATTAATTTTATTATATTAAATATATTAATTTATATATTTTGATATATTTAGTTTTATTTTTGATAATTTAATTTATATAATATTGAATTTAATAAATAAATTTTAATATTTAATTTATAAATTTAATGAAACAGAAAATAATATTAATTATTATATCAGAATATATTTAAAACAGAAAATATAATAATAAATTTTTTGATAATTTAATTTATATAATAATAAATTTAATGTAATAGAAAATATATTTAAAACAAAAAATAAATTTTTTTTTTAAAAACATAAGTTGCGACGACTTTTTCACGTCATTAATTAGTGACATGAAAAACACGCCGCAACACACAACGTAAAAGTAAATATAAAACTTGCTCTGACCTCTGCTCTGCTCTGACTGCTATTGACTCCATAAAGTTTGTTGCGGCGTGAATTTCACGTGGCAACGTTGTGACATGTTTCCCACGCTGCAACAACATTCACGCACTCTCCAACAACGTGTTTCTTCAGGTGACAAAAATAAAATTGTGATGTGATTTTGGTGTTAGCGACGTAGATTTCACGTGGCAAAATACAACTTATTTTGTAGTGGCTAATTTGTACTATAAAAAGAATTGTTAAGAACTTGATAAATAATATTCACTGTGTTTACAAAATTAATTTTTAATCTTTAAAGAAATTATATGGCCAAAATAACCTTCAAAATGATGAAATTTATGAAAAAACAAAAAGAGAAATGAAATCATCATATAGAATATTTACTTTTACAAATTCTAATATTTGAAAATAGATTTACAAAATAAGTTAATAACTAAACCTTGTGCAAATATAAATCATATGGAAAGAAGTTTGTGTACAAAATTAAGAAACTCAATTACATCATATGTTACTTGCTATCTTTCATCATTCATCTCCAATATTTCTTCATCATTCATCACTTCACTATTCTTCACAAACATTTTGGAGCTTGGTGCTGCAAATCGACCCGAGAACGAACATGAAAAATGATCAGGATCATTGAAATAACCATCATCAAAATTCTGTAAATATGAGTTAGGATCATATAAAAACACAGGTGAGGATGATCTAAGAATTCTTCTCTTCTTTTCTCTCTTGATCTTCCTCCATAGTGTTTTCAATCTTGCTATCTTGATTTTGCTCATAAATTCATTGACACATACAATAGGGTCATGGCCAACTCTCTCGTAACTTGACCAAATGTTTTTGTTTGTTGAGCCTAGACAGTTGCATTTTTCAAGGTCCATAGTTAGTGTATGGAGTAGATAACCTAGAAATCATAAAGTAGTTTAAGGAACCAATGTGTTTGGAGTGGATTTACTAAGATAGAATTATGGCTTATTTATATAGTGATGGCATGAATCACTTTTCTTTCTCTTCTTTTCAATATCATCATCACCACCTCATGAATGCACGTACTTTAGGCTACATTGGACCAACCAAAAGAAAAGTAAAAAAGTTTGGATAATCCTTCTGTATTAAAAACTCCTTTTGATGTCAACATTTAAAGTTATCACTATATTACTTTTTTAAATATATAAGAGGTCACCTGATTTTAGCTATGCATAGCTTTTGGATAGAAGTATTATTTTAGTGGAGACACACCATACGAGCCTACGTCATATGAATTATTTATTTGGGAAAATTTACTAAGAAAAAGAGAAAGGAGGTTACTGGAATGTAAATTAGCTACATATTATCTAACTCACAATTAAATTGGGTTTTGATCTCATCTCAAATGTTAACTAAAGAAAGAGGCTGTCCAGATACATTTTTATATCTAATAGTAAAAAAATTTAAGCAATAAAGTCTCATTTAACCTCAAAACACTGAAACAATTTCAAACCACTCTCAAGTGGACTTGAGTCAAATTCTCACATTACATTCTTTAATTCAACTATGATATTAAGTTAATCTTGAATAAATTTTAAATGTTATTAGTAGTGGGGTTTTTATTAATAAAGTAGTGGGAAGGTTAAAAATCAAATGTAATTGAAAGGTCAAGAGATAGTAGGTTATAATAGTATTTACTAATAGCATTTACTTTCTTAGAATAGTAGAAGTCTTTGGGTCTATATAAAGACCAAAATTGTATTTTATTAAAACAACAAGTTACAAAAGTTTGCTCATTTTCTCTAACAAATTGTCATCAGAGCTTATGGAAAACATGATGAATCAAATGCCGTTGCCACGACTAACGAAGTCAAATTATAAAAACTAAAGTATCCAAATAAAAGCTCTTCTTAGATCTCTAGACGCGTGGGAAGTGACTAGAGATGGGTTTGAAGAACCAACAGATGTTGCGGCACATACGACAACTCAAAATAAGGCGTTGAAACAGACGCGCTTGAAGGATAAAACAACACTATACATGTTGTTCAGGGATGTTGACGAATCAGGCTTCGAAAAGATTGTTGATTCGACTACGTCGAAAGAAGCAAATCAAACCAAGGATTTGATCAAAGACGAAATGGTACTCTTTTCTCAAAACTTTTGAGGAAGAGGACGTGGTCGTGGAGGTCGTGACAGTGGTTGAAGTGGTCGAGGCAGCAACTTCGAGAGAGGAAATTCGAACCAACAAAATTGGCGTGACAGAGGACGTGATCAAAGAGGTGGTCGATCGAACCACTCCAACTTCAAATGCTACAAGTGTGGGAAGTATGGTCATTACGCGAAGGATTTCAATTCCTACAAATGTTATAACTGTGATAAAGTGGGACATCTTGCAAAGGATTGTTGAATCGAAAAGAAGGTAGAAGAAACAATCAATATAGCCTTGGAAGTTTAAGCGAATGAAGGTTTTCTCCTGATGGCTCAAAATAAAATCAACACCAATAATGACCATGTTTGGTATCTTGACTCAGGAGCAAGTAATCACATGTGTAGTTATAAATACCTGTTTAAAGAAATGAAAAAAATTGAAGATGGTAATGTGTCTTTTGGAGATGCATCGAAAGTGAAGGTCGAAGGAAAGGGTGCAATCAGTTACTTAGAGAAGGATGGCTTGATTGGATCAATCGAAGATGTTTACTATGTACCATATCTCAAGACCAACATCTTGAGTTTGGGACAACTTGCAGAAAAAGGTGTTTCGATACTTATAAAAGATCAAATACTGCATTTGAAGGACAAAGTAGGACATCTGATCGTCTGTGACGAAATGGAAAGAAATCGAATGTACAAACTGAATTTGAGGAACGTTCGAGAGAAATTTCTACAAGTCAAAATGCAAGACAAAGTGTCACTATAGCATATGCGCTTTGGTCATCTACATCATGCTGGTTTGAGAAGGTTGGCGAAAAGGAACATGGTGCACGCACTACCAGACATGGATTATGAAGGAAAGTTTTGTGAAGAATGTGCGCTCAGCAAACAAACAAGAACCTCATTTTAAAAGAAGGCAAAATATCAAGCTAAACAAATTCTCGAATTGATTCATACTGACATATGTGGGCCAATCACTCCAGAATCCTTCAGTGGAAAAAGGTACTTTATTTCTTTTATCTATGATTTCTCACGAAAGACCTGGGTTTATTTCTTGAAAGAAAAGTCTGAAGCATTAGAGGTGTTCAAAAGGTTCAAATAAATGGTGGGGAAGGCAACCGAAAGACATATCAAAGCAGTTCGATCTGACAGAGGTGGTGAGTACACTTCTACGACCTTTATGAAGTATTGTGAAGAGCAAGGCATAAGGAGATTCCTAATTGCACCATATTCACCACAGCAAAATGGTGTCGCTGAAAGAAAGAATTGAAATATTCTTGACATGATTCGATCAATGCTTAAGAGCAAGAACATGTCGAAAGAATTTTGGGCAAAAGCTGTACAATGTGCTATTTATGTTCAGAATCAATGTCCACATTCTAAGTTAGAAGATAAAACACCACAAGAAGCATGAAACAGACAAAAGATAACCGTTTCTCATCTCAAAGTATTTGGTAGTGTATCTTATGCACATGTACCAGATCAACAAAGAACGAAACTTGAAGACAAAAGTCAGAAGTATATATTCATTGGATATGATGAGAAGACAAAAGGGTACAAGCTATTCGACGCCATAAGCAAGAAAGTGATCGTGAGTAGAGATGTTCGAATAGACGAAGCGAGCAAGTGTGACTGGAACAGTTCGACAGAAGTTATCGACGCAGTCGAAGAATCATATATCGATGTACCAACAAGAATTTCAACAGAACATGAAGTTACTGAAAATAAAGATGAACCTCTACAACCCAGAATGCGAAGTTTTCAAGATTTATATGATTCGACAAATGAGTTACACCTTGTGTGCCTTCTGGCTGATGCTGGAAACATCAGTGTCGAAGAAGCGTTACGAGACAAGAATTGGAAAAGTGCCATGGACGAAGAGATTAGAGCAACAGACCACAACAACACTTGTGAGCTAGTCGAATTGCCAATAGGTAGTCAAACCATTGGTGTAAAATGGGTATTAAAGAAAAAGATGAACACTCAATGAGAAATTGAACGATTCAAAGCGCGATTTGTTGCGAAGGAATACAAACAGAAAGCAGGAATTAACTATAATGAAGTGTTTGCACTTGTTGCAAGAATGAAGATAATTCGGTTGCTCATTTCTCAAGTTGCTCAAGTCAAATGGTCAATATTTCAAATGGATGTCAAGACAACATTTTTGAATCGTGTACTCGAAGAAGAAATCTATGTCAAACAACCACTCAGGTATATGAGAATTGGAGAAGAGAAGAAAGTGCTGAAATTGAAGAAAGCACTATATGGGCTTAAGCAAGCATCGCGGGAATGGAACACACGAATAAACACATATTTCAAGGAGAATGGGTTCGAACAATGTCCGTATGAACATGTCCTCTATGTGAAGAAAAATGGAAGTAATGTATTACTTGTTGCTCTCTATGTCGATGACCTTATTTTTCTAGGAAGTGATGTTCAGATGATAGAAGAATTCAAGAGAACCATGACACGCGAATTCGAAATGACAGACTTGGGTCTGATGAGATTCTTTCTTGGTTTGGAGGTTCGACAAGAAGAAACTGGAATCTTTATTTCACAAGAAAAATATGCAAAAGAAATCTTAGAAAAATATAAGATGAAAATATGTATCTAACTTCGACGCCAATGGAACCAGGTGTAAAATTGTCAAAATTTGATGGAGAAGAACGTGTCGAAGTAAGCAAATATCGAAGCTTGGTAGGTAGTCTTCGCTATCTCAAACGCACAAGGACAGACATTTCATTAAGTTTCGGCATTGTAAGTCGATTCATGGAGGAGCCAGTACATTCAGATTGGGAGGAATTGAAACGGATCATAAGGTACATCCAAAGAACAATGTCATTTGGAATATTCTATTCAAGAACAGAACACTACAAGTTAGTTGGTTACTCTGACAGTGATTGGTGTGGAGATATAGACGATCGAAAAAACACTTCTGGATATGTGTTCTTCATGGGAAACACTGCATTTACTTGGCTTTCAAAAAAGTAAATGATGGTAACACTTTCGACATGTGAAGCTGAATATGTGACATCATATTGGTGCGTTTGTCATGCAGTATGGCTTTGAAGATTGATGAGTAAAATGGAGCTAAAATAGGAAGGTGCAACAGTAATACAAGTGGACAACAAATCAGCAATCGAGTTGGCAAAGAATCCAGTAAACCATGAAAGAAGCAAACACATTAATGTTTGATTCCACTTCATTCGAGAACATGTGAAGGAATGAAGTGTCGAATTCAGACATGTAGCAAGCAAAGATCAAGCAACATATATTTTCACAAAACTATTGTCGAAAAAAATTGTCGACAGAGACAAGAAATTGATAGGCATGATGGATGAAAGAAACATTTAAGTTTACCGAGGAGTTTTGTTAAATAAACTTTAAATGTTATTAGTAGTGGGGTTTTTATTAATAAGGTAGTGGGAATGTTAAAAATCAAATGTAATTGAAAGGCTAAGAGATAGTGGATTATAATAATATTTACTAATAGCATTTACTTTCTTAGAATAGTAGAAGTTTTTGGGTCTATCTCAAGACCAAAATTATATTTTATTAAAATAACAAGTTACAAAAATTTGCTCTTTTTCTCTAACAGTTAAATGCACTTGGATTTCATACCAAGAAGATAATTCAAAAAGTGAAGTTTGTGAAACACATTTATCATGACATGTACCTATCTTAATTGAATTTAAGTTTGGTTATAGTACCATTTGCTATTAGGTTCCTCAAAGATTGTTCATATCATGATAAAAATATTAGGATGGAAATAACAAGCGATAAAATGTGCTTCCTGCATTGGACCTTATAGGAACTGGAAATGACCCTATAGGAATTGCACATGTCTGATCTTAGCTTACTTGAACTATTTGTGTGATTGATGTGACATAAATATCACTTAAATTGGCTTTTTTAGCTCCCACTTGTCGGAGTTGTAAGATCATGTTATTATTTATAAGTTGCACAATGTGAAGAAGTTTTAGGGAGACTTGACATTTCATGATATCATGTATCCTCAAGTCTAATTTTTTCTAATGAAAGACATAGTCATTACCACTAGTTTCTCAGTTGGAATGTCGCTCCAAAAATAAGGGGGATAGGCGAGATATTTGGTATGTCCACTGCTTGTGGTGGTTCATCTAATCATTGTTGACCTGGCCTTCTCATAGATAACGAGGACAAATGATCGATATAGTTTAGATTCTTTTTAGATCGCAAGTGAAAACGTCAAGCGTAGCCGTGACCCGGTGATCAGAAATTTCTAGTGGTACTTGTAATCATTACAAGGAAGTCAACTTTTTGGAATGTTTCTAACCGTTGTGAAATTAGGGTTGCGATGGTTTTCCAACTGTTATTAATATTTGTGTCTTTAGCATGTTTTTCGACTGTTTAAATAATTGTCTCCAACCATCGCAAAGTATTACGACAATTTAGAAACTGCCTCTAACTCAAAGTTGAGATGGTTGTAACAATCATTAAAGTTATCTAACATTTTGTTGTGGAGATTTTCTGTGATGGTTGCAAACCGTTTCTAATGTTAAACCGTGACAGTTCAACTTCCCGTTCAATCCAAACAGATTTGAACTACCTAATTGATGGTGCCAAATTTTGATCAACAACAATTTAATAATTACCTACACACTACAACATTTTCCACCCGTCCTCTATTTTCTATGGCAACGTTTTATCGGTCTTTGGCCACACTTTTCTAAAACGTCTCCTAAACTAGAGGAAAGAGTATGTTTTTTCCGAGGCATCTTAGAAAAAGTTTTTAAAATGATGCAATGACTACAAAACATTTTCTAAAAGTGGTTGAGTTAGAAAACTATGTGACAACAATTTTTTTCTTCTTTTTTTGAATGAATGCTCATATATTGATAAAAGAAAAAGGTACAAAGGGAACCAAAAAGAGGGGAACTAGGTTAGCTCCATCAAAAAACTAGCAAATTTAAAGAAAAATATACCTGAAAGCAAATGGTTTTCAAATGCTCTCATATCTAGAAGCAAATAAATATAAAAGTGAAATAGTGAGAACACTAGTAAATGTATTTATAAGTTACGGGGAATATTGTTTACCATATATTTAATGAAAATAGGGCAATAAATAATCATTATGATAACCTATAGGTTTACTAAATTGAGACAAACTTTATAGATAAATACGCAAGAAATTAGTTGTTTCTTTTAGTGCGTGAGACACTTTTAGTGAGGAGAGAAAGAGAGAATAATAAAAGAAATAATGATTTGTATTATTGAATTGTACAAATAATGATACACACTATGAATATTTATATACAACCTTAATTAAGCTTGAGCTAACACAACTTGGATTATATTTAAATTAAATCTAATCAAATCTAATTTAATATTTCAACAAATCCCCATAATCCAAGTTGTCAAACATCCCCAAAAATAGTCAATCTGAACTATTCCTAATTTCTTTCTCAAATTCAGGAATCTGTCGATCTTCAATCCTTTGGTGAAAATGTCAGCCAAGTGTGCTTCACTGCAGCAATGCCTAACTTCAAGTTCACCTTGATTTACTTTTTCCCTCAAGAAGTGAAAGCTTGCTTCAATATGTTTACTTCTTCCATGCAGAACTGGATTCTTCTCCAGATTTATGGCTGACTTCTTATCGATTTACAATACTAGAGGTTTCTTCACTTTGACAGTCATTTCTTCAAGTACAAATCTGATCCAAATTGCTTGACATGCAGCATAGGATCCTACTATATATTCAGCTTCACAAGACGATAATTCCACCACAGGTTGCTTCTTCGAGCACCATGAGATTGGGGCACCAAATACTTGAAAGAAATATCCAGTTGTGCTTCTTCTATCTTCCTTATCTCCACACCAAACAACATCTGAAAAACAACTAACTATTGCTTCTTTGCCTTCAGAATCTAGTCGAAATAGTATTCCACAATTTATTGAACCCTTCAAATATCTCAAGATTCTTCTTGCAGCCTTCATATGTGACACTCTTAGTTCACCCATATATCTTCTTACTAATTCGACTACAAAATCTATATCAGGTCGACTGTTATGCACATACCTTAGAGATTCCACAATTTTCTTGAACAAAGTTGCATCGACTTTACCTTCCTCTCCATTCTTCTCCAACTTCACATTTGGTTAGACAAGTGAGGATGCGGGATTTGAATCATCCATTCTGAATCTCTTGAGTATCTCTTTGACATACTTTTTTTGATGTAGCACCATACCTTGCTCCGACATTTGAAATTCCATGCCTAGAAAATAAGATAATTTTCCTAGATCTGACATTTCAAATTCCTTCGTCATTAGCTCTTTGAACATCGACAAGATCTCCAAACTATTTCCAGTTACTAGCAAGTCATCACATACAAGCATATGATTGTTATATCTTGTGCTACAACCTGAACATAGACACCATACTCTGATTTGCATTTGACAAATCCCAGTTCAACTAAGTATGACTCGATCTTCTTGTTCCATGCCCTAGGTGCCTGCTTGAGGCCATAGAGCGCTTTGTGCAATCTATATACTTTACTCGCTTCCTTCT
Source organism: Vicia faba (assembly GCA_948472305.1). Taxonomy (NCBI): domain Eukaryota; kingdom Viridiplantae; phylum Streptophyta; class Magnoliopsida; order Fabales; family Fabaceae; genus Vicia; species Vicia faba. The sequence continues at coordinate 1,633,446,766 of OX451737.1, forward strand.
GAATCACAAACCTAGGAGGTTGTGTGACATAAGCTTCTTCGTCTAAATTACCATTCAGAAATGTTGATTTCACATCTAGATAGAATGTCGACCATCCTTGGTTGCATGCCAATGCTACCACTAGTCGAACAGTCTCTAATCTTACTACTGGAGCAAATACTTCAGAGTAGTCGATTCCTGCTCGTTAAAGAAAACCTCGAGCTACTAATATTGCTTTATGTCTTGCTATTGACCCATTTGCATTGTGTTTCAACTTGAACACCCACTTTACTTTGATAGCTTTTGTATGTGCTGGAAATTCGACTAACTCCCATGTGTTGTTTCTTTCGATTTCCTGTAACTCTTCGACCATAGCTAACTTCCACTTGTTAATATTTAAAGCCTGCTATAGTTGATTGGTTCAGCACCTGCAAGTAAATCAAAATGAACTAATTCTCTATTGTACCCCAAAATTTGCCCTCCCATATTTCTCAAAACATTTCAAGAAAGATCCTCAAGTTGCTCAAGGTAGTCCAAGGGTTAGCCAGACAAGCTCTCTCCTAAGGCAGTCTACCTCAAATTAGGGTTTCATGTTGCATCAAGATACTTGAGTCCAATGGACCACAAATTCTCAACATTTTCCTAATATGTTCTCAAGACCATCCATGTCAAGTTTCAAGCCCAACAGAGAAAGTTTGCTCAGGCAATTTCTCAAAGGCCTGAAAATCGACTATGCTAGGGCAAAAGTCAATTGTGGCCCACATACAGTCAAACTTCAATATTTTTGGTCAACATCCTCATTTTGAAGTATATTTCATCATTTGATCAAGTGTTGATCATGATTCATCAAGGATTGTTCATAATTCATCAAGACTCAAAAGTTGCTAAATTAGGGTTTTGTAGGAAAAGTCAACTCAACTTTGACCAAGCATAACTTTCTCATACTTTATGAGAAATGACCCATCCAAATCTAGTTTTGAAGAGGATGTCATCCTATACAACCCATCTTCATCTCCCAATTTCAAAATATGCACTCACAAGAAGTTATGAATTTGGATATTATAGGTCATTTTGAAAAGTCAACAAAAACACCTTTTTTGTTAAAGAATCATACATGAGCATGGGATATCAAATTGAGATGAGACTAAAAAGGTTGGTTAGAGGACATCTAAAGCTTTCTAAAAGGTCCAAGAACACCTCCAAAGAGTCAAAATTGAGGAAGTTATGCATTGGTAAAGTTGACCTTTTTTGCAAAATTGCCAAAAGTCAATTATGCCTAAAACTGAAAATTTTGCCAAATGGGCCCAATATTTTTCACTTGTTTTGAGTTGGAAACATAGTCCATGAGCTATAGCCCTTTCCACTCGTCCTTATCATGTTATTATTATTTATTTTGATTTTTATTTGAATTAATTCAATATAAATCAAAACAAATCATATAAAATCCAAAATATTGAAAACACAAGATTTTGTGCTTGTTTCAGGTTTCAATTACAGCTAGAAAGTAATCAAATTCGTATCAAGGCATGGTGTGAACAAAAAGATTGAAATAGGCCAATTTTGGAAAGTTTTCAAAGTGAATCAAATCAAGAATCCAATTCATTGATGGAGGAAGATTGATATCAGTTATCAACCCTAATCCCTTCCTTGATACATATAGAGGCGAGGCAGGCCTAAAAACGAGGTTAGAAACAGGCGCATCAAGGAGAACAGAATTGAAAAAAATCAAGAAAAAGTGCAAGATCGAATTAGTGTTCCAGGCATCCTCAAGGCCTTCCAGCTATCTCAATCGTTTCCTGGGAGTCTCAGAAAGCCAAAGCCATCGAAACCAAGCATTTTCAAGCCCCATATTGCACTGTAAGTCAGCCACAGTACCTCTCTTTTCTTGAAATCGAATCCCATGATTTAGGCATTGCTAGGATGAATTAATCACATATTCTTGATCTATGAGACATATGCAAGCTTTATGCATGATTTAATTGCATTTATATGGCCTGTACTGGAATGTGCCATTGTTAGGGTTTCATAGCTCGCTTTGGGGTTTTTGAATCCATGAAAAATTGGGCCATAAAAGGGCCACCAATGAGACCAGCAGGACCAGACGAATTCAACCATGGCCTTGGTTTTTATTAATCATGTTTGTGCTTGATTTTAAGAATGGCAGGGGTTATAGCTACGAACGAACGTCCGTAGGTAAAAATGTTTTACTTTTACCAACGGATCCAAGGAAGGAGACAACTGTGTGGCACTCCTCCATTGGCTTGTTCAAAATTTCACGCGTGGAATTGATACAAAGAGCCTTTTTAATATTTGTTTATTATTTTGCATTATTATTACAACAGAAGTAATTGGCCCAGTGGTAACCAGGCAAGCTCTAAAGGCGTTAGGAAGCTTGAGATCAGGGGTTCGACCCCTGCCTCCAACATTTGTGTTTTTTCTCAATTCCTTTCAGGTGATCTCATGCATATACAAACTCAGGGTCCACCATACATCCTTCCAATCTAGCCAGCCAAGTGTCAGATGGCCAAATCTGATGGCCATCATCTGAATGTTCACCAAAGCCAAGTCAAACGCATAGCACAGGATCTCATAAGTCAATGTGGATCTCATCTTTTTGGGCCCAAATCTGACTATTTACACACCCTTAAGCTGCTATTCAGGCCCAAATTTCTTTCTCTTTTTTTTTTTACTTTATTCAATTTAATTTATTTATTCTATTTAATAACCAATTAAATATTTCCTTTTTATCAAAAATCACAAAAATATACTTTTCATAAATTAGGTCTAGATTTTATTTTTATTAAAAAAAAATTATTTATTTAATTAGGTTATTAATTTTAGACAATTTTAATTCTTTTTGCAAATAATTAAAATTAATTAGAACAAATAGGTTTTTATTCCAAATTTAATTATTTTATTTTTCCTAAAATAATCAAAAACACAAAAATAGGTCATGTAATTATTTTTATTAATTAATTTAATTAACTAATTAATTGCATATTTAATTTAGAAAACTTATTTCTTTTATTAAAAAAAACATTTTTATTTTAAACTAGGTTAGAAGGGTCAAAATCCTAATTTCTCGTCGATCTAATTTTCATCGCGCGCTTTATTATTATTTTTATCATATTGATGTAACTGCCTACAGTTTGTAATAGTTAATTAGGACGTTTATTTATTTTCATCGCTTTATTTTCAAAGGGTTTGTTTTTGGCTATGTAAATACCTGAAGCCTTGTAATAGCGTAGTTTAAATTCCGCATTTTAAATTCCGCAAATTATTAACTGTTAGATGTATGATGTAGGAATGCATGACAAGAATGTATGATTAATTTTAAAACAGTTAGATCACCTTAAATGTGCAAAGATAAATAAACTGAAATTGAATCATTCACACATGCGCACTCCTAGGGTACACTCCCACTTGGTTGCCTTCGGTAAACGATCATTGAATATAGGATGCTTTAGTGGTCGTCCTTTTGTCTAAACAAAGATCAAAGTCCTGATTCGGAAATGTTGCCTCGGAATGGTCGCCTCGGAATTGTTGCTTCGAATAATTGATCTAAGACATTAGGGTTATTACTAAGACGTCCTAACATTGCTTTAGTGACCGTACATCCCTTTCGAATTGACCCTCAAAACTCCAACGACGGTGCTACCTACTCGCTAATAGTGGGATAGCATTGTTTAAAGGAAACAAGCATAAAACGATTCTTTTTTTGAGTAGGTAGATTAGTTCTTAAGTACTTACTCAATCAAAACAAATTTTTTACACTTACACTCCTTTACAAACAAAGTTTTCAAAAACACTTCATTACACTCTTGAAGACAGAAGCAATAGTTAAATCGAAGTCAAAACAAAAACTTTTCAAAGCACACAAACACAAAGAAAACAATTTTGAAAATGATGAGCAAGTAACTAAGAGCCCGTAGATAACTACGGATAGAAAGGGTGCTAATACCTTCCCTTTCTATAGTCTACCCCCCGTACTCAAATATCTTGAAAAAAAGGAATTTTTCTGTGCTTTTTTCCTTTCCTTGTTGGATAAAATAAAAGACGGTGGTGACTCTTGCTTACCGCGACATTTTGCAAACACAAACGCAAAACGCAAACCACCAATTCCTTAAAAAAATAGGGAAACACGTCTTGGTTCTGGCCACCGTATCACATTCTCCATCTGGAGTGATTTCATCATCACCCACCACTTCATAATCATGAAGTCTTGTTGGAAGAACTCTATTTATTTGAGGTATTTGGCTTGTTTCAGCCATAGCCTCTTCGACTTCGACTGTGTCGGGAGTGTCAGCAATTGCTTCTTCTTCGACTTCGACTGGATTCTCAACAATTCCTTTGACCTCTACTTCATTAGTTTCTTTGTCGAAATCAAAGTTCGTTAATGGCTTATTAATTGAATTGCTAGAATTCCAATCTCAGGAAGAATTTTCATTAATCACAATATCTCGACTCAACACAATCTTCTCATTAACTGGATTGAATAGTTTGTATGCACCAGTTTTATGATATCCTACCAGAATCATAGGTTCACTCTTGTCATCAAGCTTCTTTCTCCTTGAATCGGTAACATGCTTGTAAAACATAGAGCCAAACACCTTCAAATGACTTACTGATGGCCATTTGCCACTCCACACTTATTTAAGAACCTTGTTCTTCAATATCTTAGTAGGACACCTATTCAAAATATAAACTGCAGTCGAAATAGCTTCTCCCCATAAAGACTTTGGCAAATTCTTTTGCTTCATCATGCATCTCGTCATATCTAATATGGTTCTGTTTCTTCTTTCATCAATTCCATTATGTTGAGGTGTATAAGGAGCAGTTACCTCATGACTAACACCATGTTCTACACATAAATCTTCAAACATCTTGGATGTGTATTTACCACCTCTATCTGTTCGCAGAACTTTGATCTTCTTTTTACTCTGGTTTTTGACAAGTATCTTGAATCACTTAAAGATTTCGAATACTTCGTCCTTTTGTTTGATCACATAGATTCGCATCTTTCGACTAAACTCATCGATAAACGAAACAAAATATTTGTTTCCACCAATTGTATGTTCTTCGAATGGACCACATACATTTGAATGCACCACTTCGAGAATGCAGGATGATCTCATTGACATAGTCGAAATGAAAGAATTTATGGATTACTTTCCCACTAAACAACCTTCACAAAGTTTTTCAGCCATCTAAAGGCTTGGAATATGAATAACCATATCTTGAGGTAATCAATTGATTAAGTGATCGAAAATTTAAATGTCCAAACCTCAAATGCCACAACCAACTATCCTTGTGGTCGACAACAGTTTTCAAACATTGAACTTTTGTCGAACTGATCATAGTCTTAAATGTCCTATTCTTCAACAATGGAGATTTTAAGACAAAATTATTCCTGGTGTCGAACAATTTCAAAACTCCATCTTTCATGACAACTGAGGAACCTTTTTCGACTAGTTGTCCAACACTTAGCAAGTTGCATTTCATTCCAGGTACATAGAGCACATCTTCTATCATAGCTTTCCCTCCATTACTCATTTGAAAGATTATGTTACCAATACCTTCTGCTTGCAACGAACTATTATCAGCAAGCTTTACCTTGCTCTTCTTCGACTCGTCAAAATCTGCCAACCACTCTTTTCGACCAGTCATGTGGTTCGAGCAGCCTGAGTCGAGAAACCAGATATTGGATTCGACATGGTTATCTTCAAATGCAGCCATAACCAACATACCACCTTCAGAATCATCTGAATCTTGGCGTGCAAGGTTGGCTCCTCCGTCCTTGACTTTCGATCCCTTATCTTTTCTGTACCAACAATTCTTGGTCAAGTGTCCCCACTTTTCACAGTTATAAAACTGGATACCTTTCTTATCTTCTTTGTCCTTTCGATGTTTTTCTCCTCCCCTTTTCGAGGATTTAGAAGATCTATCTTGGATCTCATTCTTATGGGGATTCGACCAAGACTTATTGTCATGAGTCTTGTCGAACTTGCCTTTAAATTTGTTGGAACCACCATCCTTTTCCCATGACTGAGCTTGCAGTGCCTGTAACGAATCCTGAACTTCTTTCCTTTCGACAATCCTCATCTCATGCGCCTCCAACGAACCAACCAAATCTTTCACTTTAGTGGTTTCAAGATTGATAGATTCTTGAATAGCTACAATAACGTGATCAAATTGGGAGATCAACGCTCTCATTACCTTCTCAACTATCATCTTATCAGTAATGGTTTCACCACAATCCTTCATGAGATGGACGAGTTTCTGAATCTTCGACACATATTCTGCAACTTTTTCATCTTCTCCCATCGATAATAACTCATATTGTCGACGCAAGGTTTGTAATTTGACAACCTTGACTTTCTCACCTCCTTCGAAATACTTTATCAGAATATCCCATGCCTCCTTCGCTGTTTCAGCATGAGAGATTTTGTCGAAGTTAGCTGCATGGACAACTGTTTGAATGCAATAAGCAGCCTTGCAGTCTTTCTTCTTGACTTCGTTGTGAGATTTTTTCTGTTCGTCGATTGCATTTGCAACCAACGTAGGAATGTCGTCGGTAACCACTTCTAGGATTTCATGGAAGCTAAACAAGAATTGCATTTGTTGTTTCCATCAGATACAATTTTTATCGTCAAGCATTGGAAGAGAATTCAGAATATCCTTATCACTAGCCATCTTCGTAGCGGTTGATTCACTTGCTCTAGAAACATGATCTCTGACGTGAAACTCTTGAAGACTTGATTAAGAACAATAATCGGAAGCTTTGGATACCAATTTCTTAGTGCGTGAGACACTTTTAGTGAAGAGAGAAAGAGAGAATAATATAGGAAATAAGAATTTGTATTATTGAATTGTACAAATAATGATACACACAATAACTATTTATATACAATCCTAATTAGGTTTGGGCTAACACAACTTAAATTATATTTAAATATTAAATTTAATCAAATCTAATTTAATATTTCAATAACTTCGACTAAATATGGTTCCTAAGGAGAAAATTGGAATTTAAAACTTCGAGGAGTTTCTACTGAGTTTCATCAGAACAATTGAAACATACACACAAGTGATCCAATTTTGAAAATCATGATTAGAAAACAGTTCAATAAATGATATTGTTTTTGTGGCTATTTATCTTGATCCTCGTTAGTTGCTTGACTATATTGAATTTTGTTTTACTTGAATGTATTATGTTGGTACGGCAAAGGATATGTTGAAAAATGTGAAACATCTCATTGCTAAATTGTTTTAGCTTTATTTAGTTTTGTATCATGTTTCTTATGGTGGCCGTTTTAGTCCATCGTCTTCAAACATTGTCTCTCATTCTAGAATTGGAAATTGTAAAGATAATGAAGGGTGGGACATTGTTTAGAATGACTATGAAGAAAAACAACTTCAAGTGAAAATAAATGTGTTGGAAAAGTATTTGGAGGATGGTTTTGAAAATGATTCTCCTACGTTTAACTTTCTCACTTGGTGAAAAGGAAAAACAAATAAATATAATGTTTTTTCCTGCATAGCTAGAAGTATATTGGTTATACATATATCTTTTTTATCTTTTGAATCGGCTTTTAGTATAGGAGGTGGAGTCCTTGATACATTTTGTAGTTCCTTAAACCCTTCTAACGTTTAAGCTTTAATTTGTTTTCAAAATTGGATCAAATCTATTCAGGTCATTGATTTAGAAATGAGTTGGTTAAATTGGAAAAGATTGTGTCAGGTATGAATTCTTTATTTCGGCATTACTCCAGCTAAGCTCAATACAATCACTACTACTAAATTTTAAGGTATTTGTTAGTGTTATGTTATTTTTCTATTATTTTCTAGTGGTTTTTTGGTTGTTGTTACTACTTTTATTAACTTCATTTTTTATTTGTTAATGTTGAAACTTTTAGTGTTATTAATGAACTTTTTACTATTGTTGTTGTTGAATCTTTTACAACTGTTGTCATACATTTGGTTGTTGTTGTTGTTGAACTTTTTACTGTTGTTTTTGGTGGATGAATTTTCTACTGATGTTGTTGCTGAATTTTTACTAATGTTGTTGACCTTTTTACTGTTGTTGTTTCTGAAACTTTTTACTATTTTTGCTAGAACCTTTTATCAACGTTGTTACTTTGGGTGATAATTATGAATAGGTTTAATGATGGCAGTAATGATAATTACTAATCAGAATAATTATGCATAAATGTATATTATACTGTACTATCTGATTTAATGGAATATAATTAATAGTATTAATTAGCATAATAAACTGCATAAATGTATATATGGCAGTTGCTGGTTAATTAGATTGAATCATCCAATTATCTTGTAATTTAACATGTATTTATATGACAATTCCTCCCAACGGAGAACACACAGTTTTCAGTCATAGAATCTGAATTTGACATGGCACCAGAGCATGTCACGATCCAAAATCTAGTCTCTAGTCTCTAATCTTGTCTTTCCGCTCCGAATTTATCGGTCTTGTTCTTTTCCATGTGTTTTTTTTTTCAATCAAGTTTTCCATCTCGTGTTTCCAATGTTCTTCGATTCAATGTCAAAAGAAAAATAAGATGTTTTCATGGTTCACCTTAATGGCAAAAACTATTCATCTTGGGAATTCCAATTCTCTTTATATGTCAAAGGAAAAGATTTGTGGGGTCATTTTGATGAAACAACTCCTGCCCCTAACAAAGACAAAGATAAGGTTGAACATGCTAAATGGGTGGTCAAAGACTCTTAAATCATGTCTCAAATCATTGGCTCCGTTAATCCAAATATTGTTATGAACCTTCGACCTTACAAGACTGCAGCAACAATGTGGGCTTACTTGAAGAAAATCTACAGTCAGAACAACTCAGCCCGAAGGTTCCAGCTTGAGCACGACATAGCTAATCTCAAACAGGAAAGTCTCTCTATATCTGATTTTTACTCTCAATTCATGAATCTTTGGGCTGAATACACTAACATAGTTTATTCAAATTTAAGTACTGAAGGCCTAAGTACAATACAAACATTTCATGACACTACTAAACGAGATCAGTTTCTTATGAAATTTAAAATTTTGAAGGTATCCGCTCAAATCTGATGCATAAAGACCCAATCCCCTCATTGGATGTGTGTCTCAATGATTTGTTACGTGAAGAACAACACTTGCTTTCACAATCCATCATTGAAGAACAAAAATAATATATTGTCCCAATGGCATATACGACACAAGGGAGGTCAAGAAACCTTGATATGAGCAATATTCAATGCTTTTGTTGCAAGCGCTCTGGACATTATGCCTCCAACGCTCCAATTTTATTTTTGCAATTACTGCAAAAAGGATGGGCATATTATTAAAGAATGTCCAACTAGGCCACAAAAGCAAAATGCAACAACCTTCACAACTTCGGTTGATTCGTCTACTACTGTCCAACAAAATACGCCTACTACTGTCCAACAAAATATGCCTACTGCTGTCCAACAAAATATGTCTACTGCCGTCCAGACTTTGACCCCTGAAATGGTTAGCAAAAGATCATTTCAGAATTCTCTTCTTTGGGATTCTTAGGCAAAACATCTTCACCTTGGTACTTTGATTTTGGGGCTTCAAACCACATGACCAACAAAGCTCAATTTGTTAATAATATCACCAAATATTCTGGAAACGTCAAGCTACATATTCCTGATGGAAATCTATTACCTATCACAACAACAGGTGATATTTCATCAACTTTAACCAATGTTTTTGTTTCTCCGGGTCTCACTAGTAATCTTATTTTTGTTGGTTAATTAGTTGACAATGATTGTCAAGTACAATTCTCAAAGTCTGGTTGTCTTGTGCAGGATCAACACTCAGGGACGATAATCGCGAAGGGGCCTAAAGTTGTCTCTTTCCACTTAATTTATCTTTATTTCCAAGTCTTTCTTTACCTTTTATTCTGTGCAATGTTGTAGCCATTAATTATTAAATGTGGCATATGCGTCTAGGGCATCCAAATTTTAATGTACTCCATGACATACTAAAATCTGGTTTTCTTGGAAATAGACACATTTCATCTCTTGATTATATTCATTTTGATTGCATTCCTTGTAAGCTTGGCAAAAGTAAAATTCTTCCTTTTCCAACACATCAATCGAATGTAACACAACCTTTTAATATTATCCATAGTGATGTTTGGGGAGTGGTGTAATACGGTGGCAGAACTGACTGTTAATACTGGTTTGCATTTTTTGTTCGCAAATGTCACGGTAAGCAAGAGTCGCCACCAACTTTTCTTTTATCCAACAAAGGAAAGGGTGAAAAGAACAGAAAAAGACCCTTTTCGAGATTTTCTGAGTAAGGGGGTAGATTATGGAAAAGGAAGGTGTTAGCACCCTTTCCATCCATGGTTTTCCATGGACTCTTAGGTACTTGCTCATCTTTTGAAAACTGCTTGTATTAGTGTGGTTTGAAAAGCTTTGTAAATGCCTTAGTGCGGCGATTCGCTTTATAATGACTCTTGTATCAGTCCTCAAAAGTGTGATAAAGCGTTTTGAAAACTTTTGTTTGAAAAGTGTTTGAAAGTGTAGTGTGCAAAAAGTATTCTTTGAGCAAGTACCTAACAGTTATCTACCTACTCGAAAAAAGTTTATTCTTTTCCTCCTATCCTTTAGACAGTGCTATCCTACTATTAGTGAGTAGGTAGCCCTTGTCGTTGGATGTTGAGGGACTATCGAAAGGGACGTACGGTCATTGAAGGAAACATGTAAGGATACCTTAGCATTTCAAAGGGACTATCATCATAGGGACAAGATCATTTCTCGTAGGCAACTCAAGGGACAGTAAGGGACCATGATCTTTATGATGACTTTTAAACTGAGGGTCTTTGCTATGATATCCCTGCGTTCGAGGGACAAGACCATTGTTTTCCGAGGCATCCAAGTGAGGTATACCCTAAGGGTGCAAGTGTGCAACAGTGCTTTTTTTCCAGATATTTATCTTGAGAGATTAGTGGTCTACTGATTGATTGATTAATCATGCACGCATAAGTTACTAACAGTTATATACAAGCAAATAAGAAATATAAAAGCGAGAAATAAAAGGTCATACAGCTATTACAAGGCTTTGGTGTAGATACATAAATAATGGACTGAAAGTAAAATGCGGAAATTATAAACCCTAATTAAGCTATTACAAATCGGGAGCAATTACATCAATAATAAAAAATAATCGTACGGAAAAATAATAACACACGAGAATAAAAACTGGAAAAAAAAATCAAAACTCTAAAAAATGTAATTTGATACTTAAAATATTTTTGGGATTTTTATGAAAAAAAAAGACTTGAAATTTAACCTAATTGTTCTAATTAATTTTAATTGATGAAAACAAATTAAAGTTGATTAAAATAATTAATTTGCAAAAATTAATTTATTAAAAAAACTAAGTCTTATTTTTTTGTGATTATTTTCTAATTTTATGAAGAAAAAAAATGATTTAAAACAAAAACAGTTAAAATAATTAAACAAAAATAAAATAATTAAGTAAAAGAGAAAATGAATGGGACTGAGGGGGTGTGAACCCAAAATGGAGGTGGCATGCTGAATTTTGTGTCCAAGCCCAAGCCAGTAAGCCCAATGTAGCGTGAGATTCAGTGTGGCTGCGCTAGGAGAGTTCATCATGTGGCTGTGTTTCCAGGGGCGTTGGATCTGGCGCTGCTTGATCTAATGGTGATGAATTTGAGGCTTATGGTGTGCGTGTTTGGAATGGTAGTTATTAGATCTGCAAATAAATTGTGAGAAAAATAATATGCAGGAGGCGGGGTCGAACCCCTGACCTCCTACACACGCGCGCTTTAAACCCTTCAGCCTTGCCATCTGAGCCAATGTACGATTCGTTATATAAAACAAACATAATATAATATATTTAAACAATAATCAATGTTATAACAAAGCACGCGCGCCATTCAAATCAGCCAACCCTGATGTGCCACGCCATCGTCTTCCTTGAAGGACTATCATTTTAGCCTAAGACTTTTACCCACAGACATGGTTGTCACTAAAAATCCTGCATATTTCCAAAATCTTAACCAAGCAATATAAATTTAATTTAAAGGTAGGTATCAACTGGGTTTGACCTCGTGAGTACAATGGTACTCTTCTTTTGGCCTAATTTTTCCTGTAATGGAAAACCCTAAAAGAAAGCTCAAAACCCTAACAATGGCAATTAGTCATACACGCATCAAAACAAGCAATTAATCATTCCAACATGTTCTAAATGATCATACAAACATGAATGCATACTTAAAATTCATTTATAATGCACATATGATCAAAATCAATTCAAGAACAAGAAGCAAACTGTGATGTTGTATAGGCTAGTTCTAGATGCTTTGATGCGTGAGGATGATCCAATTAGCTTCCAAATGTGCCCAGGAGTTTATTGCAAGCTTTAGAATGCCTTGAATCTCCCCACAAATGCCAAATCGAATGCCACTTTTTGTCAAATTTTTGGAGTTTTTTGTGTCAATTCTACACGGCTAATCCTTCTTTTTTTATCAGGTCTTGTTATGAATATATAGTAGAGTGAATTAGGTTAACAAAACTGAATACAATATTTGAAAATTTGTGAGAAAAGATTTGATTTTCCATTGATATTCTTTGTTTCTAAAATAGGCCAAATCATGCTCTTTTCATTCCAATCACACCCTTGCACGAAATATTTGATTTTCCAGCTGATTCTAGACTCATTATATGGTCATAAAACAAATCTTGGATTTTATTTTATTATTTCACTATTTTATTTGATTTATTTTGATTTTAATGAATAAAAAATAAAAACAAATAATAAAAATAATGAAATAATGCATGAGTGAGCTCAGGGGTCGTGGGTCATGTTAGGAACAAGTTTCAAACATGAAAACATGGTCTCATTTGGAGAAAAATCAATTTTGGTGAATATTGACTTCATGCACATTTCCAAAAATTTGTCAACTTTAGCAATGCATATCTCTCTTATTTTTTATCCTAAGAGGGTATTCTTGGACTTTTTAGAGAGCTTAGGATGTCCTCTAAACAACATTTTCGGTTTCATCTCAATTGGATCTTCCATGTTCATGTAAGGAACTTTGACCCAAAAGGTGTTTTTGTTGACTTTTTAAAAGGACCTATAATTTCTGAGCTTGTATCTTTTGATTGAGGCATTTCTAGACCTTGAGAGCTGAAGAGAAGTTGTAGGGAATTGGATTATCTTAAAAATGAGCCTTTTTGAAAAATTTCCGATAAAGTATGAGAAAGTTATGCTTGGTCAAAGTTTGGTTGACTTTTCATATAGAAACCCTAATTTTCCATTTTGACTTTTGATGAGTTAGGAGCATTTCTTATGGAATCAGGATCAACCCTTGATCAAATTATGGATATTACTTCAAAATGTTGATGTTGACCAAAAATCTTTAAGTTTGATTGTATATGGGCCACAATTGACTTTTGACCTAGTACAATTGATTTCTAGGCATTTGAGCAATTGATTGAGCAAACTTGTAGTACAAGGCATGAAACTTGGAATGGATGATCTTGAGGACATATTAGGACAATGGAGACCATTTGGGACCCTTGGTACTCAACCATCTTGATGAGGAGTGAAACCCTGGTTTGAGCTTGTTGTCTAAGGAGGAGAATTTATCTGGTCAATTCTTGGTCATCCTAGGACAAGTTAGGGACCTTAATGGGCATGTGTTGAGTGAAATGAGAGGGAAAATTTTGGGGTGCAATAGCTGCCCCTGTTCAATCTTCTTAAAACTGAGGATGTAGATTGGCTGGTCTTCCTTTCGTGATTTGAAGGTGGAAGATGATTGAACACTAGAGTGCCCAGAAATTTGCACTCGTTTGAAGTGATACTTGACTGTGTAGGTAATATTGGGAATGGGCTTATAGATGCCATTTGGAGAGGATTACGGAAGATCATTGGTGATGGGCTTAAAGATGCCATCCAGAAGACATGACGGAGAGTCGTCGGAGATGGGCTTAAAGATGCCATCCAGAACAATGATGATTTCATGAGATATTCTTTGGTGGAAATTCCTGTTCCTGTTGTTAGGGAGGACTCCGCTGAGGAATGTTGGTCTTTGTTTGGGAAATAGAGTTTTAGGAGCTTCAGTTGTCCGTTACTCTACTGGGGAGTCATCTCTTGATTGAAGAGACGGAAGTGAACTACTATCTGGTCAGGATCCAGGCTTCACAGTGGCTTGCTGGGGAAATGAGATTAAAATATTATCTGGTCGTACTCCAGGCTTTGCAGTTTCTCAAACTGTTATCTGGTCAGGATCCAGGCTTCACAGTGTCTTGAATTGTTGATTGACTATTATCCGGTCATGTTTCGGGCTTCGTAGCTTCTTTAAATGGAATAGAAATCTTAGTATCGATTTTACTGAACCAGAGAAAGGTCTTAAGTTGTCTTCAACTGGGATATAAATCTTAGTATCGATTTGAATGAACCAGAGAAAGGTCTCGGATCACCTTTGATTGGCATAGTAATCAGAAGAATCTTAGTCTCGATTCGACTAACCCAGACAAAGGTCTTGGAACATCTTCACCTGGAATAGTAATCTGAGAGATCTTAGTGTCGATCTGACTGACCCAGAGAAGATCTTGGATTAACTTTGACTGGAATGGTAATCAGAAGAATCGTAGTATCGATTCGGCTGATCCAAGAAAAAGTCTTGGAACATCTTCAACTAGAATAGTGATCAGAGAGATCTTAGTGGCGATCTGACTGACCCAGAGAAGGTCTTGGATCAACTTTGACTAGAATGGTAATCAGTAGAATCTTAGTATTGATTTAACTGGCCCAGACAAAAGTCTTGGAATATCTTCAACCGGAATAGTAATCAGAGAGATCTTAGTGTTGATCTGGCTGACCTAGAGAAGGTCTTAGGGAGGACATCTTTCTAAGGAAAATTCTGAAATAGCCCTTCGTTAGACATAACTTTCGAGAAGACTACCATATTACGTAAGTAGTTGACGGTGTCTGTTGACTTGATCTTTTCCCTGAAAAAGATAAGGAGTTAGTCGTATGCAATGTCATGATGTATGAAATGCATTGTGACAATGGTCTCAAAATAAATGAGATTATGTTGTATGCAATATGTATGCGCATGCCATGATGTATGAATATGGGATGCTATTGCGGTATTTCTTAGTCTGGGAAAGTATATCCCGGACTGCTGCTGAAGAGTATAGGGAAGCTGAGTTCTTCATTTCTGCTGGGGATGATAAATGGAGATGATTTGCTGGGGATTTCCCTTCCTGATTGAGAATATTATGCCGAGAATTGACTCTGTTTGAGAATAACTCTGTCGGGGATTGACTTTTTTTGAGAATAACTCTGTGGAGAGAGAATGCTCTGTTGGATGATTCTGCCGATGTAGAGAAATAAACTTTGTTGGGGAATGAGCTTCCACAGTTAGAGAAATAAACTCTGCTTGGGAGGAGGCTTTATAAACTGTTTGAAATTATAAAGCTCGACTGGGGAATACAGATTTCGGCACTCTGAAGGGACTTTGTTGAGAAAGTAATTCTTGCTTGAGGAAGGAAGAGATCAAAACTTTGGTTGCTTCTACTCTGTGGGGAGTATAGATGTCACAAGGTCGTATGTAATGGTGACTTCATCTCAAAACTATCTCTGCCCCTATACCATGCTGGACAGAGTAACTATCGGGATTACAAATGGTTTTTTAGACTTTTCCCCATTTCTTTAAGTCATCAGCAACTGCCTTTCTATTTTTTATGCAAGTATTTGTAAACAACAATCATATTCAAATGCATATGTCAAAAATAATCATTGGACGTTTTTGCAAAACAAAATAGAAAAAGAAAAACAAATAGTTTTTTTTGTAGAAATGACTTGTATTGATTTGAAGTTTTCCTATAACAGGCGTTTTTGTACAAAGAGACTGACGTTCTAGTAAGAGAATGTCGTCGTGAAAATGAAAATTATACAAAATTGTGTACAAAGAGAAAACAGCTATGTGTAATGATCCCATTGAGTTTTAATTCTTCTATTGCCCCTATGTCCTTGAGTGTCTCATCACTTTGCTGCTTGTCTAAAGCTGACTGGATTGATCGGTACCGTTTGAGTTTGATAGTTGGTACTAAAGTCTGATTGCAAGGTGATCCAATGGGACATAGTGATACTCTTCAAATCCCTAATTTTTCCTGGACCTTCCTTTCGGGTTTTCAGTCCACCGGGATACCCTTTTTTGTCCAAGTCGCCTTTTCAGGTTTTAGACTTGCCGGGTGTAAATTTTTTTTTTATTTATCCCTAATTTTTGCCTGAACCCTTTTGGTTCGTAGGGATGCCCTTATTTTTTCCTAGGTCAGTCAACCTAGCGGGTCTTTATTCATGCGTAGTATTTTTTCACTATGTCCGTATTCACATGGTGAGGAATGTCGTCACCATCCATGGTAGTTAGAATCGTGGCTCCACCGTAAAATATGTTCTTAATTACAAATGGCCCTTTGTATGTGGGAGTCCATTTTCCCCTGGGACCACCTTGCGGCAGTATGATGCGCTTGATTACCATATCACCCACTTGATACACTTGACGTATAACCTTTTTGTTGAAAGCCCTTATCATCCCTTTTTGATACATTTGACCATGACAGACAATAATAAGTCTTTTCTCATCAATCAGATTCAGTTGATCAAGTCTAGTCTGGATCCAATCATCTTCGTTCAAACCCCCATCCTTCATGATCCTCAAAGAAGGGATCTGGACCTCGATAGGTAGGACAACTTCCATACCATACACCAAAGAATAAGGTGTTGCCCACGTTGACGTTCGTGCTGAGGTGCGATAACCATGAAGAGCAAATGGTAACATTGTGTGCCAGTATTTATATGTCCCGTCATTTTCTGTATGATCTTCTTAATATTCTTGTTAGCGGCCTTCGCAGCGCCATTCATCTTTGGCCGGTAAGGGGAAGAATTATGATGCTGGGTCTTGAATTGCTTACAGAGTTCGGTGATCATTGTATTGTTGAGATTTGTACCATTTTCCGTAATGATTCTTTCGGGGACACCATACCAACAAATCAGGTTATGTTTGATAAACTGCGCCACAAAATTCTTGGTAACAGTAGCAAAGGAGGTAGCCTTAACCCACTTCGTGAAGTAATCAATGGCCACTAGAATAAAGCGATGCCCATTGGAAGCGATAGGTTTAATCTCTCCGATCATGTCAATGACCCACATTGAAAAGGGCCAGGGAGTCGTCAAGATGTTCAAGGGAACCAGAGGTACATATACTTTATCAGCATAGGTCTAGCATTTGTGACAGGTTCAAGAATGTTGGTAACAGTCTGCTTCCATAGTGGACCAATAGTATCCTGCCTGTAGGATCTTTTTAGACATGGTATATCCACTGGAATGAGTGCCAAAGGTACCTTCATGTAAATCCACCATAATCCTCCCTGCTTTGTTCTTATCTACGCATTGAAGTAAGGTAGAGTCATGGTTGCGCTTGTAGAGTATTCCATTACTGGGGAAGAACTTTGCGAAGAACCTTCTCAGAAACTTCTTATCATTGACAGATGCTCCCTCGGGGTATTCTTTATCCTCGAGATACCACTTTACCTCATGAAACCAAGGTTTGTCTGCTACTTCTTCAGCATCAATCTCATAGCAGTATGCTGGTTCATCCAACCTCTCAATAGTGATTCAGGGAGCCTCGTTGTCCCACCTGACCTTGAATATAGATGACATAGTAGCCAGCGCGTCCGCTAACTGAGTCTCTTCTCGTGGTAAATGTTTAAAGGTGACTTCGTCAAAGTGTGGAAGTAACGTCAGCACATGTTCTTTGTAAGGGATGAGATTCGGGTGTTTCGTGTCCCACTCGCCTTTGATTTGACTTATTACCAATGTTGAATCCCCGAATATGCTCAAGCACTTGATCCTCCGGTCAATAGCAGCTTTGAGACCCATGATGCATGTTTTGTACTCTGCCATAATGTTGGTACAGTTGAAACATAATCGGGCAGTGAAAGGAGTATGACAGCCCTTGGGAGATATGATTACGGCGCCAATGCCATTGTCGAGTGCGTTGGAGGCTCCATCAAAAACCATAATCCATCGGGATCCTTCTTCAGGTCCTTCATCCGATCCAGGTTCTTCACAGTCAGTCAGTAACGTGATATTCTCATCCATGAATTCAAAGTTCATGGATTGATAGTCGTCCATGGCCTGATTAGCCAAATGATCAGCTAATACACTTCCCTTGATTGCTTTTTGGGTCGTATATTGGATATTGCATTTGTTCAAGATCATTTGCCATCTTGCTATTCTTCCGGAGAGAGCGGGCTTCTCGAAGATGTACTTGTTTGGATCCATCTTAGATATCAACAAAGTAGTATGGGTCAACATATACTGTCTCAGTCGGCGAGCAGCCCATGCCAAAGCGCAACAAGTTTTCTCGAGAAGTGAGTATCTCGTTTCACAGTCGGTAAACTTTTTTCTAAGGTAGTATATTGCATGCCCTTTTCGACAGGACTCGTTATGCTGCCCCAACACACACCCCCATTGAATTATCTAGCATTGTTAAGTACATTATTAAAGGTCTTCCTTCAATCGGAGGCATCAGGATGGGAGGCTCTTGGAGGTATTGCTTGATTCCGTCAAAGGCAACCTGGCATTCGTCATTCCACTTTACCACTTTATCTTTCTTCAAAAGTTTAAAGATTGGCTCACAAGTGGAAGTCAGATGGGAAATGAACCTGGCAATGTAATTTAGGCATCCCAAGAAACCTCTAACTTCCTTCTCAGTACGGGGAACCGACATCTCTTGTATGGCCTTCACTTTTACAGGGTCTACCTGAATACCCTTGTCACTGACAATGAATCCCATAAGTTTACCAGACCATACCCCAACGGTTCACTTGTTCGGATTTAACCTCAGCTTGTACGTCTTCAACATATCAAACAGCTTTTGTAGATAATCGAGGTGTTCTTCTTCGGTTTGAGACCTGGCTATCATGTCATTAACATAAACCTCTATCTCATGGTGAATCATGTCATGGAACAAAGCTACCATAGCTCGCTGATAAGTTGCCCCAACATTCTTCAACCTAAATGGCATTACTTTGTAGAAGAAAGTGCCCCACTGTGTGACGAAGGTTGTCTTTTCCATGTCTTCGGGTGCCATTTTGATCTGGTTGTAGCCAAAGAAACCATCCATGAAGGAAAATACTTTGTGTTGTGCGGTGTTGTCAACCAGAACATCAATGTGGGGAAGCGGGAAGTCATCCTTGGGGCTTGCTGTGTTCAAGTCTCTGTAGTCCACACACATCCGTACTTTACCGTCCTTCTTAGGCATTGGGACTACATTAGCAACCCATTATGGATAGGAGGTGAAAGCTAAGAATCCAGCCTTGAACTGTTTCATAACCTCTTCTTTGATCTTCTCTGACATCTCAGGGCGCATACGACAAACCTTTTGCTTTACCGGAGGGCAATCTTCTTTAGTCGGCAGACGATGAACCACTATATTCGTGTCTTGTCCTAGCATGTCTTCATATGACCAGGCAAAGATCTTAACATAATCATGAAACATCTGTATCAACCGTTGTTTGACACTCAGCTCCAAATTTTCACCTATCTTGACCTCTTTTCTATCCTCTTCTGTACCCAAGTTTACCATCTCAACCGACTCTTCATGAGGCTGTATAGCCCTTTCTTCATGTTGTAACAGCCTAGAAAGTTCTCCGGGTACCTCACAATCTTCCTCACCTTCGTCCTCAGCTTGGTTGATCGGATTCTCAAAGTTATAATCGGCAATAGCAGAACTGTTATCAATGGGATCCAGAGTGGATATGGATCTACAATTTGATATGTGATTGTGTGTAAGAGCATAGTTGTATTGACAATGTAAAAAGCAGAAAAGAAAAAAACAGGGAGCACAAAATTTGTATGCATAAACGTCCAATGCTTTATTAATGCCATATGATGTTTGAAATATGATAACCCTCACAAATAAACCATTATGCCCCGGGTAAGACATGTGGCCATAAAGTTTATATTGTTTAAAAATTACATATTCGAAAACAAGAAAGACAATTACTTCTGAATAAAAGTAATTGGTACAAAGTCTTTTGCTATCCAGTTACTGGGTCCACCATTGGTAGTAGGGAAGATCCAATTGTCTTTGTCATAGTCACCATCATCGTCTTCTGTAGCGGAAACAATAACAATGGCATTGACTCCCGATCCATGCTTGGGCATAGGAGCAGTGATAACATTGGAAATTTCAGGAGCATCAAACTCAATCTCCTTTGCTTCGATCAGATCTTGTACTTTGTTTTTCAAAGCCCAACAGTCGTTTGTATCATGACCTGGACTTTCTGAATGATAAGCACAACGAGCATTTGGGTTGTAGCAAGGAGACGTGGTGTTAGGGTTATTGGGAGCTTCCCGTAAAGTAACCAGATTAGATTTCAACAAATGTGGCAAGACTTGAGACAATGTCATATTTATCCGGGTAAACTGTCTTACCGGCCTTTCTGTTATAGGCTGATTATTCCTTTGTTGAGTAGGTGCAAGTTTAGATATCATAATAGCCCCTACCGCCGGACGGCTCTCAGTTTTGTCCTGATTCCTTTGGCTGTAAGTGGCACTGACTTCCTTTTTCCTAGAAAATGGCTTCCTTACTGTACTGGAGGATGCATCCTTCTGAATCTTACCACTTCTAATACCAGCTTCCACTTTTTCTGCTGTCAAGATCAATTCAATAAAACTGGTTGAGGAACTTCCAATTAGATGGTTGAAAAACGGACCAGATAAGGTACCTAAAAACATATCCACTAGCACCCTATCAGACAGGGGAGGTTGGACTCTTCCTACTAAATCCCTCCACTTCTGAGCATAGTCTTTAAAGCCCTCGCTCGAACCCATAGACATATTTTGGAGATGTGTACGGGTGGGAGCAAGGTCTTCGTTGTACTGATACTTCTTGTAGAATGCAACATCCAGGTCTTCCCAATTACGAATGTTGGCCCTTTCCAGCTGGTAGAACCACTCTAACTGAGTTCCGGATAGACTATCTTGAAAGAAATGGACCCATAATTTCTTGTCAGCAGTGTGAGGCTGTATCTTCCTCACGTAAGACCGGAGGTGCATCTTGGGACATGACACCCCATCATATTTTGCAAACACCGGAACCTTGAACTTTTGCGGGATGACAACCCCAGAGACCAAACCCAGCTCTTTAAAATCCATCCCAGACACTTTCTAGATATCCATTGCGCTCAGACGTTCTTCCAGCTGTTTGTATTTTTCGTTAGTCAGAGGGTACTGCTCTTCATTATAATCAGTCTCATTATCAAATTCCTTCGGACCGGGGTCTTCCTCTATTGTTTCCCCCTCTTGATTTTATCCTTCCTTTCATGAAGATGCCACTCTACAAACTGCCTTAACGTCCATCTGAACCTTCTTCCCAGATTTACCACACCAGCTGTCCTCTTTGACTTCTTAGTCTTCTCCTTAACAATCAAGGCTTTCAGTTCCTCCTTCCCCTTGGCCAGAGCCATGATTATCTGTTGAAACTGTGCATTCTGAGTCTGTAGATCCTTCATTGTTTGTTCTAGAGCCATTGCTGAAATAAACAGCAAAGAGGATGAGAAACCTGCTATGAAACCTGCTTATGCAATGATATGTATGATATATGTATGCAATGTTTTCAAGGACTTCTAAGACTCTAATTTGCTTAAACCTGAAAGAGAATAAAAGTTAATTGTATTAAGATGTTTTATTGATCACAATGCTGCCTCTTGGGCTTACAAGGGAAATAACACAGCAAAAACAAAACTCTCCAGGCAAATGAGGACTCAAGCTTCCCACAAGCGCATCCTCTTTGGTGTAATGTAAGCATTTATACTCTTCTCCTCGTGAAGTAGCCTGGTGAGCTCTAAAACCTTCTTCTCGCTGGCGTAGAATTTGGTTTCGAAGGTATCCCGTTCCTCTTTGAGTTAGATCCAAGACTTCCGTAAATCCTCAAAGTCAGTTGGCATGTCAAGATGAAGCACAGTGTAAGGAGTGTCTCCCTTAGCAATTGGCTCCATAATCACGGGTAAGATGGCGGAGTAAGGCATCATAAGACATTGAGAACGAGCTCGCACCCATTTGAGGTAAGGCTCAAGAGGGATGGAATTCTTGTGTCCCAGTGTCTTGCTATAAACTCTGTTTATCATACCCCAAGCTCGAATGAACCTCTTACGATAACCCTGAACATCATTATGATAGTCAAATGTGATTTCTTGGACGAGTGTGTCGTGAGGACCATCCCTTCTAGCATAACCAAACTGTCGCATCGCCAAGCAAGGATTATAAGTGATTCCTCCCCGAATTCCTAAGACAGGGACATTAGGGAATTCACCACAGCGATCAATGGTGGTAACATTCTTCGAGGACCGCGAACACCAAGGAATATCCGAATGTGTAAGATACATCAGCCTATGAGACCATTTCATACCCTGCTCATTCTTCAAAATAGACCTGGATAGGTGAGAAATAAACCACCTAGCCAATAGAGGAGTGCAACACAGGAGGGTCCCTCTTCTCTTTAGAGTGCGAGTATGCAGAGAATCTAGAATATCCTTGAGTAAAGTAGGCACCAGATTATGAGACAGAAAAACCTTAACCGCATTCACATCTACGAGGTGGTCCATGTTAGGGAATACTACCATCCCATATATGAGAAGGGCAAACACCTCTTCAAAATCTTGTAAATCCAGGGTATCACAAAAATAGTGAGCTTTCTAGAATAGAAACTTAACTGGAAATCCTTGGACACTTCCTCTAGTTTCCCAATTTGCCACTACATCGGACCGTTGTAAGGACAAAGCTTGAGCAATCTCTTCAGACTTTAGTTGTCTTTCCATAACGTTGAATGGTAATTGATCAAGGATAGGTACCCCCAATAACTGAGAAAACTCCTCCATATTAGGCACTAACTGGTAATCCGGGAAAGTGAAGCAGTGATGTAAAGAATCAAAGAACTGAAACAACACCTTTAACAATTATTCATCAGGTTTTGAGGTGACCATGTTGAGAAGCCAACCATTTTTTTAGTGAAGGGAGAGCTTTCAGGAATCCTTGATGCTAAGTCCTTGAGTTAAGGAGGTACTTTCACAAGGTTGATTTGGATAGTGTTCCTGCGGGCAGATGCCATGTCCTACAAAACAAGACAAAGATAAGCCCTATAAAATCCTTGAAATGGTTAGTATGATATTCCATGTTATGATGTCATGATTATGCTAAGAAATCACATGTATAGCAAGCAACACACAAATCACACAAAGACCTTAGGTTTAAGGCTTGCATGGGTTTTAAGGCCATACCCTCTTGAAGTTGGATTGGTTCAACCTGTCCTATAAATAGTAACCAGGTTCTAAAGGATCTCAATATCAATGATCTTTCCCACAAGTTTCGTTCGATAGGCGACTGACTCGCAACCAAACAAAACTCAAGAGTCAAACCTCAATGAGTGTAGCATCGAGTACCTGCCGACGTTGGGAATACACCAAATTCGGCCATCTCACTACATCCTAATGGCCAAGTTGTGCAATTAAAGGTTCTATGGTCAGTTGACGCTTTATGACACCACGCAGCGGCCCCGTATTCTTTTTGATTGACTCAAGAGCTACCGATACCAACCAAAGTGTCACATCAACGTAGACATCGCTTCAACCGTGTCGGTATACCCCTCACAGTTTTTTGTTTGCAAATGTCGCGGTAAGCAAGAGTCGCTACCAACTTTTCTTTTATCCAACAAAGGAAAGGGTGAAAAGAATAGAAAAAGACCTTTTTCGAGATTTTCTGAGTAAGGGGGGTAGATTATGGAAAAGGAAGGTGTTAGCACCTTTTCCATCCATGGTTTTCCATGGGCTCTTAGGTACTTGCTCATCTTTTGAAAACTTCTTGTGTTAGTGTGGTTTGAAAAGCTTTGAAAATGCCTTAGTGCGGCGATTCGCTTTATGATGACTCTTGTATCAGTCCTCAAGAGTATGATAAAGCGTTTTGAAAACTTTTTTTTGAAAAGTGTTTGAAAGTGTAGTGTGCAAAAAGTATTCTTTGAGCAAGTACCTAACAGTTATCTACCTACTCGAAAAAAATTTATTCTTTTCCTCCTATCCTTTAGACAGTGCTATCCTACTATTAGTGAGTAGGTAGCCCTAGTCGTTGGATGTTGAGGGACTATCGAAAGGGACGTACGGTCATTGAAGGCAACATGTAAGGATACCTTAGCATTTAGAAAGGACTATCATCATAGGGACAAGATCATTTCTCGTAGACAACCCGAGGGACAGTAAGGGACCATGATCTTTATGACGACTTTTAAACTGAGGGTCTTTGCTAAGATATCCCTGCGTTCCAGGGACATGACCATTATTTTCAAGGCAATTAAGTAAGGTATACCCCAAGGGTGCAAGTGTGCAACAATGCTTTTTTCCAGATATTTATCTTGAGATTAGTGGTCTACTGATTGATTGATTAATCATGCACGCCTAAGTTACTAACAATTATATAAAAGTATATAAGAAATATAAAAGCGAGAAATAAAAGGTCCTACAGCTATTATAAGGCTTTGCTGTAGATACATAAATAATGGACTGAAAGTAAATGCGGAAATTATAAACCCTAATTAAGCTATTACAAATCGGACGCAATTACATCAATAATAAAAAATAATCGTACGGCAAAATAATAACAAGCGAGAATAAAAACTGGAAAAAGTTCAAAACCCTAAAAAATCTAATTTGATCATTAAAATATTTTTGGGATTTTTATGAAAAAAAGACTTGAAATTTAACATTATTTTCCTAATTAATTTTAATTGATGAAAACAAATTAAAGTTGATTAAAATAATTAATTTGCAAAATTTAATTTATTAAAAAAATTAAGTCCTAATTTTTTTGTGATTATTTTCTGATTTTATGAAAAAAAATGATTTAAAACAAAAACAATTAAAATAATTAAATAAAAGAGAAAAGGAATGGGCCTGAGGGGGTGTGAACCCAAATTGGAGGTGACATTGCGCTAGGAGATTCCATCATGTGGCTGTGTTTCTAGTGGCGTTAGATCTGGCACTTCTTGATCTGATGGTGATAAATTTGAGGCTTATGGTGTGCGCGTTTGGAATGGTAGTTATTGGATCTGCAAATAAATTGTGAGAAAAATAATATGCAGGAGGCAGGGGTCGAACCCCTGACCTCCTACACACGCGCACTTTAAACCCTTCAGCCTTGCCATCTGAGCCAACGTACCATTTGTTATATAAAACAAACATAATATAATATATTTAAACAATAGTCAATGTTATAACAAAACATGCGCGCCATTCAAATCAGCCAACCCTGATGTGCCACACCATCGTCTTCCTTGATGGACTGTCGTTTTAGCCTAAGACTTTTACCCACGGACATGGTTGTCACTAAAAATCCTGCATATTTCCAAAATCTTAACCAAGCAATATAAATTTATTGTAAAGGCAAGGATCAATTGGGTTTGACATCGTGAGTACAATGGTACTCTTCTTTTGGCCTAATTTTGCCTGTAATGGAAAACCCTAAAACAAAGCTCAAAATCCTAACAATGGAAATTAGTTATACACGTATCAAAACAAGAAATTATTCATTCCAACATGTTCTAAATGATCATATAAACATGAATGCATACTCAAAATTCATTTCTAATGCACATATGATCAAAATCGAATTCAAGAACAAGAAGCAAACCGTGATGCTGTATAGGCTAGTTCTTGATGCTTTGATGCGTGAGGATGATCCTATTAGCTTCCAAATGTGCCCAGGAGTTGATTGCAAGCTTTAGATTGCCTTGAATCTCCCCACAAATGCGAAATCGAATGCCTATTTTTGTCAAAATTTTGGAGTTTCTTGTGTCAATTCTACACGCCCAATCCTTCTTCTTTTTTTATTAGCTTTTGTTATGAATATATAGTAGAGTGAATTAGCTTAACAAAACTGAATACAATCTTTGAAAATTTGTGAGAAAATATTTGATTTGCCATTGATATTCTTTTTTTCTAAAATAGGCCAAATCATGCACTTTTCATTCCAATCACCCCTTGCACGAAATATTTGATTTTCCAGCTGATTCTAGACTCATTATGTGGTCATAAAACAAATCTTGGATTTTATTTTAGTATTTCATTATTTTATTTGATTTATTTTGATTTTAATGAATAAAAAATCAAAATAAATAATAAAAAATATGAAATAATGCATGAGTGAGCTCAGGGGTCGTGGGACATGTTAGGAACAAGTTTCATACATGAAAACATGGGCCCATTTGGAGAAAAATCAATTTTGGTCAATATTGACTTCATGCACCTTTCCAAAGATTGGTCAACTTTAGTGTGATACGGTGGGAAAGAACTGACTGTTTTTTGGAATTCTGGTTTGCGTTTTGCGTTTGTTTTCGCAAAATGTCGCGGTAAGTAAGAGTCGTCATCGACTTTTATTTTATCCAACAGGAAAGGAAAAAAGCACAGAAAAATTCCTTTTTCGAGATATTTCTCGGGTTCGGGGGGTAGATTATAGAAAAGGAAGGTGTTAGCACCCTTTCTATCAGTGGTTATCCACGGGCTCTTAGGTACTTGCTCAATTGTTTTCAAAATGGTTTTCTTTGTTCTTGTGGGTTTGAAAAAGTTTTTGTTTCAAAACTTCGATTTAACTCTTGCTTCTGTCCTCAAGAGCGTATGAAGTATTTTTGAAAACTTTGTTTGAAAAGTGTAAGTGTAAAAAGTTTTTGTTTCTTTGAAAGAGAGCAAGTATCTAAGAACCATCTACCTACTCGAAAAAGGAATCGCTCTATGCTAATTTCCTTTAGACAATCCTATCCTACTATTGATGAGTAGGTAGCATCATCGTTGGAGTTTGAGGGTCAGTTCGAATGAGGGACGTGCGGTCACTAAAGCAATGTTAGGACGCCTTAGCAGTAACCCTAATGTCTTAGATCATTTGTTTTGAGGCAACAATATCCGAGGCAACCGTTTCGAGGCGACTATGATCTTTAAACAAGAGGACGACCTCTAAAGTGACCTATACTCAATGACCACGTACGAAGGCAACCAAGTGGGGTGTACCCTAAGAGTGCGCATGTGCGAGTGTGTCGTTTTCAGTTATTTTTTGTCTTTGTACATGTTAATGGTGATCTATGTTAGTTTTAGATTAAAGCATTCAGTCTTGTCATGCCATCCTATTATCAAACATCTAGCAGTTATATTTTTCGGGAAATAAAAATGCGGAATTTAAATTAAAAGGCGTCGGGTATTTACACCGCCAAAGACAAACCCTTAAAAATAAATAAAGCGGTAAAAAATAAATAAAGGTCCTATTAATTATTACAATCCAGGAGAAAGTACAATATTGGATGAAAATAAATAAATCGCGTGCGAAAAATTAAATCGAGTGCGAGCTAGGGTTTTGACCCTTTTTGTTAAAGAAAAAGATTTTTTTGTGGTTTTTATTTTAAGAAAGAAATAAATTCTAAATTAATTATTAAATTAAATTAAATTAATTAATTAATAAAAATAAAATACTTTTTGGGTTTTTGTTATTTAAAGAAAGAAAATAAAATGATTAAGTTAGTAATTAAAACATAATTATGTCTAGTTAATTTTAATTATTAAAAAAGGAATTAAAGTTATTCTAATTAACACCTAAATAAATTTATTAGTATTTATTAATAAAAAATAAAAGTTAAAATTTAATTTGATAAAAATATTTTTGGTGATTTTATTTTATAAAGAAAGGAATTTTTTAATTGGTTAGTGATTAATAAAAATAATTAAGCAATTAAAAAAATAAACAAACAAAATAATATGAGAGAAAGAGGGGTATGGGCCTGATTTGGTGGTTTGAGAACCAAAATTGTGGCCCATTAAGCGCTGGCCTTTGGTTGACTTTGCAAATCTGATGCTTGCACGCTGACTTGGACTATACTGGACTATCATCTCTTGGCCACCAGATTTGGCCTTTGGTCATCTGGCTGTTGGATGTAGGAGGGCGCGTGGTATGCTGTAGCAAGGCCAATACACCAAATCACCTGAAAAACAAAATTATGAATGAAAGTGGGGGACCTGGGATTCGAACCCAGGTCCTGATGGTATTTGGAGCGCTTGCTTTGCCACTAGGCCACTTGGCTTCATTTGTTAATATATTACATAACAATTATAATATATCATAAAAAAGCAATTGTTGGTCAGAATAAAAATGCGTGCAAAAACGTTTGAACGGGCCAATCAGGGCATGCCAGCTCTTCGTCCCTGTCCTTCCACTACTATATTTTTATCTGCGGATTTGGATCTGCAGCTAAATGCACAAGCTTTCTCTAAAATCTTCCCTAGGCCTCATAAATCAATTCCAAAATCATGGTTGAATTCGCCTTGGCTCCCTGATCAACACCATGCCCTTCTTGAGTCCTGATTTTTCCTGAAAAAGAAAACCCTAAAATACAAACGAAGAACCCTAGCTATGGAGGTTCCTCATTTAGGCCAGAAAAACAAAATTGGATAATACCAATAGTTTGGAAATGTTATGAGGATTTCAAATATAACAACAATTTGCTCAAATGATGCAAGAATGATTATTTACGAACTCAAGAAAGAAGCGGATTATCGTGGTACTTACAATGCTTTTAAAGGCCTGAGAATGATTGCTTTTGATCCAGGAAGGTTGAGTGAACACCCAGGAAGAGATTGGGACCGGTCTAAGCTTCTGAAATTGCCTCTAAGTACGATTTCGAATTCAAGCTTTTTGTCATTTTTTTCAAGTTTTGTTTTGTCTATGCTTGCAGCCTCCAACCATTATTTTCGTGCCTTTGCCTTTCTTATGTAATGTATATTGCATTAGGGTAAGAAACTTGGTACAAATCTCTCCACATCAATGCTCATGAATCGGATTTGATTCCACTATTACAACCTTCCAAATTTGGCCTAAATCATATTTTCTTGTAACCAATGCACTTTATGCAAATTTGATTCACATAATAGTTGTATTCAAAGCCTAAAGCAACCAAAAAATCATGAGTTTTAAATACTTTTTATTTTATATGATTTTATTTGATTTTATTTGATTTAAAATGAATAAATTCAATTAAAAATCAAATTAAATAATAAAAATAATATATGGGCTCATGGATGAAGCTAGGACACGTGGACAATGATGCAAGCTCAAATCAAGTGGAAAAGAATGGGCCCATTTGACAAAATTTGAAGTTTTGGGGATAGTTGACTTTTGGCAATTTTGCAAAAATGTCCAACTTCAACAAGGCATAACTTCTTCAATTTTGAACTTTTGGAAGTGTTCTTGGACTTTTTATAAATCTTGAGATGTCCTATAACCAACCCTTTTATTCGCATCTCATTTTGATGTTCCATTCTCAAGTTATAAGCTTTGGCAAAAAAGGTGTTTTTGTTGACTTTCAAAAATGACCTATAATGTCCAAATTTATAACTTCTTGTGAATGCATTTTATGATCTTGGGGTATGAAGATGGATTGTAGGAAATTGCATGATATTTAAAATGAGATTTGGATGGGTCATTTCTCATAAAGTATGAGAGAGTTATGCTTGGTCAAAGTTGAGTTGACTTTTCCTACAAAACCCTAATTTAGCAACTTTTGAGTCTTGATGAATTTTGTGCAATCCTTGATGAATCATGATCAACCCTTGATCAAATGATGAAATAACCTTTAAAATTAGAATGTTGGCAAAAAATCTTGAAGTTTGACTGTTTATAGGTCACATTTGACTTTTGCCCTAGCAAAGTCGATCTTTGGACCCTTTGAGCAATTGACTGAGCAAACTTCCTCTACAAGGCTTGAAATTTGACATGGATGACCTTGAGAACATATTAGGACACTGAGGAACACTTGAGGTCATTTGGAATCAAGGATCTTGATGCAATGTGAAACCCTAATTTGGGGTTGACTGCCTTAGGAGATAGCTTGACTGTTCAACTCTTGAGCAATCTTGAGATACTTTGAGACTTTTCTTGCAATGTCTTGAGAAATATGAGAGGGAAAATTTTGGGGTACAACAGCTGCCCCTGTTCAATCTTCTTAAACCTGAGTATGTAGGTTGGCTTTCGTGCCTTTCATGATCTGAAGGTGGAAGATGATTGAACACTAGAGTGCCCTGAAATTTGCACTCGCATGAAGTGGTATCAGCCCGGTGATGTTGGGAATGGGCTTACAGATGCCATTTGGAGATTGTTGGTAGGAGGATGGGCTTACAGATGCCATCTGTGGGAGCGTCGATCATATAAGAGATTCCTTAGCGAGAACGCGCATACTTGTTGTTGTAGAAGATTCCGCTGGGGAAGTCTAACTTTTATTGAGATTTAGGAACTTGTTTGTACCTCAGCTGAGAGAACACCTTTGCCGAGTTTTAAGAACTTGTCTATAACTCAACTGGGGGAAACATCTTCATCAAGATCTAGGAACTGTCTGGTCTTCAACGTAGTATACCGTTGAGATTGTAGAACTCGTCCACACTATGACAGAGGAAAGTATCTTCATCAAGATCTAGGAACTGTCTGGTCTTCAACGTAGTATACTGTTGAGATTGTAGAACTCGTCCACACTATGACAGAGGAAAACATCTTCATCAAGATCTAGGAACTGTCTGGTCTTAAACGTAGTATATCGTTGAGATTGTAGAACTCGTCCACATTATGACGGAGGAAAACATCAAGATCTAGCAACTATCTGGTCTTCAACGTATTATACTGTTGAGATTGTAGAACTCGTCCATACTATGACGGAGGAAAACATCAAGATCTAGGAACTGTTTGGTCTTCAACATAGTATACCGTTGAGATTATAGAACTCTTCCACACTATGACGGAGGGAAACATCTTCATCAAGATCTAGGAACTGTCTGGTCTTCAACGGAGTATACCATTGAGATTGTAAAACTCGTCCACACTATGACGGAGGAAAAAATCAAGATCTAGGAACTGCCTGGTCTTCAACGTAGTATACCGTTGAGATTGTAGAACTCGTCCACACTATTACAGAGGGAAACATCTTCATCAAGATCTAGGAACTGTTTGGTCTTCAACGGAGTATACCATTGAGATTGTAGAACTCGTCCACACTATGACGGAGGAAAACATCAAGATCTAGGAATTGTCTGGTCTTCAACGTGGTATACCATTGAGATTGTAGAACTCGTCCACACTATGATGGAGGGAAACATCTTCATCAAGATCTAGGATATGTCTGGTCTTCAACGTAGTATACCATTGAGATTGTAGAACTCGTCCATACTATGACGGAGGAAAACATCTTCATCAAGATCTAGGAACTGTCTGGTCTTCAACATAGTATACCGTTGAGATTGTAGAACTCGTCCACACTATGACGGAGGAAAACATCTTCATCAAGATCTAGGAACTGTCTGGTCTTCAACATAGTATACCGTTGAGATTGTAGAACTCGTCCACACTATGACGGAGGAAAACATCTTCATCAAGATCTAGGAACTGTCTGGTCTTTAACGTAGTATACCGTTGAGATTGTAGAACTCGTCCACACTATGACAGAGGAAAACATCTTCATCAAGATCTTGGAACTGTCTGGTCTTCAACGTAGTATACCGTTGAGATTGTAGAACTCGTCCACACTATGATGGAGGAAAACATCTTCATCAAGATCTAGGAACTGTCTGGTCTTCAACGTAGTATACCATTGAGATTGTAGAACTCATCCATACTATGACGGAGGAAAACATCTTCATCAAGATCTAGGAACTGTCTGGTCTTCAACGTAGTATACCGTTGAGATTATAGAACTCGTCCACACTATGATGGAGGAAAACATCTTCATCAAGATCTAGGAACTGTCTGGTCTTCAACGTAGTATACCGTTGAGATTGTAGAACTCGTCCACACTATGACGGAGGAAAACATCTTCATCAAGATCTAGGAACTCTCTGGTCTTCAACGTAGTATACCGTTGAGATTGTAGAACTCGTCCACACTATGACGGAGGAAAACATCTTCATCAATATCTAGGAACTGTCTGGTCTTCAACATAGTATACCATTGAGATTGTAGAACTCGTCCACACCATGACGGAGGAAAACATCTTCATCAAGATCTAGGAACTGTCTGGTCTTCAACGTAGTATACCGTTGAGATTGTAGAACTCGTCCACACTATGACGGAGGAAAACATCTTCATCAAGATCTAGGAACTGTCTGGTCTTCAACGTAGTATACCGTTGAGATTGTAGAACTCGTCCACACTATGACGGAGGAAAATTGTCGAGATTGAGAACCTTATCTGAAATTCAACCGAGGATAATTCAGTTGAGATTTAAGAACCGGTCAGGTCTTCGACTGAGCCGAGAACTTAACTGCATCCTTCTTGAAAGGTAAAGGTCAGTCATATGCAATGCATGATATAGATCAAGCAATGATGTTCTCAAAATAAATGAGATTGTGTTGTATGATGCGTATATGCATGTATCATGATGTATGGAAATGTAATGTTTTATCTAGGGAAAATAAATCCCGGATAGCTGCTGGAGGAGAGAGTCTAATTCTTCGTTTCCGCTGGGGATGGAGAATGAAGATGATTGATGAGAATAAACCTGCAGGAGAGGATAACTCCGTTGGGGAATAAACTGATGAAGAGATTACTCCGTGGGGAAGATATGCTTTGCTGAAGATTCCACCGATAAATTCCGTTGGGATGAATTATCGTTGTTGTTGATATTGAATCCTGTTGGGGATTGAATTCCTGTTTTTGAAGGGAAAGAACTCCGCTAGGGATGATCATTCAGTTGCGACTTCACTGGGGATAACCCTTTTAGACTCTAATGGGGATAATCCTTTGAGCTTTGTTGGGGACAATCTTCCTTTGAACTCGGCTGGGGATATTTATTTTTATACTCCGCCGGGGATAAACTTCCAGAGTCTACTGGGGATGATTCTTCAACTCCACTGGGGAAGCTTTTTCAGACTGAGCTGGGAAAATTTTAACTCCACTGGGGATATCTTGTATTCTTCCGGGGAATATCCTTACACTCCGTTGGGGAATACTAAGACTGCCGGGGATATTAAGCCTTTTCAGTGTTGATGGTGAATGAACTCTGCTTGGGGAGAATATTACTGATTCATTCACGGTTGCAAGTCTCAACTGAGGAGAGCTATCATTACTGTCTTACTCTGCGGGGAGTGAATGTTACTGGGAAGCGTGCTAAGGATATGACGATGGCTTGCATCGAGACTTTTTTGCCCCTGTTTCTGCGGGAGAAGGTGCCTGCGGAAGCCCTGTGGATTGAGTATTATCCCCACCTATGAGGTGCTTGGTATCTTTCGGTCAAAATGACAAGTCTTCTTCTGGTAGGCCAATGACGAGATGACGAGACATAGTCGTACGCATTGATCCCTAATTTTTGCCTGGACCGCCCTTTCGGGTTTTCAGTCCACCGGGATACCCTTTTTTGCCCAAGCCGCCTTTTCAGTTTTTCGACTTGCCGGGTGTACAATTTTTCATTCTCATCCCTAATTTTTTCCCGAACCCTTTTGGTTTACCGGGAAGCCCTTATTTTTGCCTAGGCCAGTCAACCTAGCGGGTCTTTATTCATGCGCGGTATTTTCTGACTATGTCCACGCTCTCAGGATGTAGGGAGGTGTCACTGTCGGTAGTGTTGTGTTGCCATACTACCAGAAAATCTTCGTTTGATCATACAAGATTCGTTGCTGGAATTCATGCCCAATGCCCCAAGTGATTCAGATGGAGATTTGCCCCTGGCTATTTGGCATTTTGAGAGATTCCTTGAATCTTGACTTAACTGCCCCATATGATGGACAATGCTCATGCCGTGCCCCTTGGTTGGAAGTGTTTTTTTCCACTTGAGGTGACCCTTTTTTATTGAAAAGGTTTTTGTTCACTAGATATTCGTCGTGCGAATTTCTCTGCTGTTTGAACAAATAGTCATATGCAAACAATGTTATTTTAAGAATGCAAAGCTTATGTCTGTCTTGAAGTTTTTGAAAATGCATTTTTTCAGTAAGATAGGAAAATTTTGTAAAATGTGACGTCAACTCAGGATTTACAGCAAGCCCTACAGGAGTCAGGATACCTTTTGTAACAGTATGCTTTCGAACTAACCCATGCTTCAGCTAGGACTTTTAAGGGTTATAACGTGGCCTGGTTCACGGTTTAAGAAACAAAGGATAAAGGCTCAAATTTTATTTGTACCCACCTGTTCTTCATGATGTTCTTCGATCCTAAACTTAGCTAATTGTGAATTTAGATCCCGTTTGAGTCTTTGCTCTAATATTCCAGTGATGGTTCGGATACTGACAATTTATTTTGAACAGGCAGTCATTTTTGTTGAGAGTTTGCAGGACCTCTTTCTTTTGGATTTTATTATCCCTGTCTTTTGCCTGAACTGTTTCTTTTGTAATTACAGTCAGCGGGATGCCCCTGTTTTGTAAGTCTCCTTCACAGGTTTTGACTTATTGGGCTTTTATTTTAAGAGATAATGATTGTCTGTCCTTACGATTATACGGAACCAACACCGTCTTTTGTTTCGGAAGAACTTCTTTGATGCCATTCATTGTGCACCTGGATCAACTGAGAAAACTACCCTGCCCCAGGTTATAATTAAGGGTTTTAATTTGTGAAAAGAAAAACTCCAACTTCTTTGGCTCAAAGGGGTTGACTAGGGATTATCTTCCTTATAACTCCACTATTTAGGATTTGAAACAATGCATGTACCTCGTCAGCGGGGGTCTGTTCAAAAGCATATTTTAGAGATTTTGATATCATTTTCGTCATCCGCCCTCTAAAGGCTTAGAATTTTTTAATCAAGAGTTGATCATCACAAAAAATGAAATCAATTTGAATATAGTGAATACAAATGGATTGATTCAAAACAGACATGTGCAATGCATTGATAAATTAATAAAGTTTGACATGAATAAATGTTCAAACAATCAAAAGAAAATTACAACTTGAAAATTCTAATGAACAAAAAGTCTTCTCGTCTCAGTACTTGTCACTTCAAATGGTGAACCTTGGGGTGATGGCAAAAGAATTCAATCTGACCGTCTTGTGTGAGTTCTAATGCTCCTTCATCAATCAGGTCTTAAATTTTGTTGCTCAACGCCCAACAGATGTTAGTATCATGCCCCGGGCTGTTGGAGTGATATGCACACCTTGCATCAGGATTGTACCTTGGGGAGGCTATGTTGGGATTCTTAGGAGGGTCCCTTAATGTCACCAGATTCAATCTCAACAGGTGTTGTAAAGCCTGAGACAGTGACATGTTGAGCTTGGTAAATTGCCTCTTAGGCATGTTTGGCTTACTCTGATCAACCCGTTGTTTATGGCAAGGTTGTTGTTGGACCCGTTAGGTAGTAGCAACTTGGAGAGGTCTATTCTTCATCACACCAAACCTTTGACTTCTCGGAAGTTGATTAATGACTTGGTCCCCGGCCTTGACAGTTTGCTTCATTTTGTTGTATCTGTCTTGATGAAGTTGGTTGATAATGGTTCTCAACTCTTCTTGTTCCCGAGCTAAGCCTTGGATAAAAGCCATCTATCCCAGCATCTGGGTTTTCATGGCACTGAACTCAGCTTGCAGTTGTTCCAGCCGTTCGTCCTTATTGTCTTCAGGACTTTTCTTGACCAAGTTCCCAACAAGGAGGGTTTTCAACTCTTCCTGCCCCTTGGATAGGTTTAGGAATACGTCCATGAATTGAGCTTCTTGAGTAGGAAGATCTTGGTTGTCTGGTTGGAAAGCCATTGCTGAAATAAACAGCGAGAACATGAGAGACCTGTACTGGGAGACCTGTTATGCAATGATATGTATGTATGCAATGTTTTCAAGGATCATGCATGGTAAACAAGAAACTTGTTAGAATTCGAATTTTGCAGCTTTGATTGAAGAAACTTCATGTTGTTAAGAGTCCTTCTTCAAGAGTCAAGCTCACCATATCGAGTGGGTCATAGCCCCTGACTCAAGTTACCATGTTTTGATTTCTAGACAACCTTGGCTAGAGGAAAATAAATCCCCTTGGCCCCTTGCTAGACATTTGATTTACCATAACCTGCATCACAAACCCTTGAGATCCTTGAAATGGTTAAGGAAATGTTAAGGCATGATGTTATGATGTGTATGCTATGCGTTTAAGCAAAAGTGTGAAGTGATGTAAGTAAACCCTGCAATAAATCCAAATTATTGGATAAGGACTGTAAACAAAACCTGCAAGAAACTCATGTTGTCAGATAACAAGAATGTGCAAGTAGTTCAAGTTTGAAGGCACACAATTCACACAAACAGCCTTAAGTTTAGGCTGGCATGGAGTTTAGGTATTACCCTCTTTCAGTTTAGTTGGTTCAACCTATCCTAGAAATAGTAACCGAATTCTAGAGGATCTCAATATCACTGACCACCCTCGATCGGTCATAATTCCAGTTTAGCAACCTTTTCTTGCAGCCGGAATCATCGCGGGAGTTTGGTCTCAATGAGTGTAGCATACTGCTACTGTTCTATGGCCAAGTTGGTCAATTTAAAGGTTCTAAGGTTAGTTGGTGCTTAATGACCCCTTAGCAGACCCATATTCTCCTCGTTGCGCCATAAGGGATATCGGTACATACTAAAGTGCCACACCAACGTAGCTACTGCTTCAACCGTATCGGTCTATGTCGTACAGTTCCCTCACAGTTTATTGCTACTTACCTAAAGGGTATCCCCCATATCCAGGTTAGGATCTATAGAAACTCCAATACAAGCCCACAAAGATAAAGCATACAAGTCAAGCAATTGAAAACATTATGAACTAGTCCTAAGATACACCCCACTTATAAGCGTCCCCAGCAGAGTCGCCAGTTCTGTGATACACTGGGAAAAAACTGACTGTTTTTTGGAATGCTGGTTTGTGTTTTGCGTTTGTTTTCGCAAAATGTCGCGGTAAGTAAGAGTCGCCACCGACTTTTATTTTATCCAACAGGAAAGGAAAAAAGCACCGAAAAATTCCTTTTTCGAGATATTTCTCGGGTTCGGGGGGTAGATTATAGAAAGGGAAGGTGTTTGCACCCTTTCTATCCGTGGTTACCCACGGGCTCTTAGGTACTTGCTCAATTGTTTTCAAAATGGTTTTCTTTGTGCTTGTGGGTTTGAAAAAGTTTTTGTTTGAAAACTTTGATTTAACTCTTGCTTCTGTCCTCAAGAGCGTATGAAGTATTTTTGAAAACTTTGTTCGAAAAGTGTAAGTGTGAAAAGTTTTTGTTTCTTTGAAAGAGAGCAAGTATCTAAGAACCATCTACCTACTCGAAAAAGGAATCGTTCTATGCTAATTTCCTTTAGACAATGTTATCCTACTATTGATGAGTAGGTAGCATCATCGTTGGAGTTTGAGGGTCAATTCGAATGAGGGACGTGCGGTCACTAAAGCAATGTTAGGACGCCTTAGCGGTAACCCTAATGTCTTAGATCATTTTTTTAGGCAACAATATCCGAGGCAACCGTTTCAAGGTGACTATGATCTTTAGACAAGAGGACGACCTCTAAAGTGACCTATACTCAATGACCGCGTACGAAGGCAACCAAGTGGGGTGTACCCTAAGAGTGCACATGTGCGAGTGTATCGTTTTCAGTTTTTTTTGTCTTTGTACATGTTAATGGTGATCTATGTTTATTTTAGATTAAAACATTCAGTCTTGTCATGCCATCCTATTATCAAACATCTAGCAGTTATATTTTGCGGGAAATAAAAATGCGGAATTTAAATTACAAGGCGTCGGGTATTTACATCGCCAAAGACAAACCCTTAAAAATAAATAAAGCGGTAAAAAATAAATAAAGGTCCTATTAATTATTACAATTCAGGAGCAAATACAATATTGGATGAAAATAAATAAATCGCATGCGGAAAATTAAATCGAGTGCGAGCTAGGGTTTTGACCCTTTTTGTTAAAGAAAAAGATTTTTTTTATGGTTTTTATTTTAAGAAAGAAATAAATTCAAAATTAATTATTAAATTGAATTAAATTAATTAATTAATAAAAATAAAATACTTTTTGGGTTTTTGTTATTTAAAGAAAGAAAATAAAATGATTAAGTTAGTAATTAAAACCTAATTATGTCTAGTTAATTTTAATTATTAAAAAAGGAATTAAAGTTATTCTAATTAACACCTAAATTAATTTATTAGTATTTATTAATAAAAAATAAAAGTTAAAATTTAATTTGATAAAAATATTTTTGGTGATTTTATTTTATAAAGAAAGGAATTTTTTAATTGGTTAGTGATTAATAAAAATAATTAAACAATTAAAAAAATAAACAAACAAAATAATATGAGAGAAAGAGGGGTATGGGCCTGATTTGGTGATTTGAGAAGCAAAACTGTGGCCCATTAAGCGCTGGCCTTTGGTTGACTTTGCAGATCTGATGCTTGCACGCTGACTTGGACTATGGTGGACCATCATCTCTTGGCCACCAGATTTGGCCTTTGGCCATCTGGCTGTTGGATGTAGGAGGGCGCATGGTATGTTGTAGCAAGGCCAATACACCAAATCACCTGAAAAATAAAACTATGAATGAAAGTGG
Source organism: Vicia faba (assembly GCA_948472305.1). Lineage (NCBI taxonomy): Eukaryota > Viridiplantae > Streptophyta > Magnoliopsida > Fabales > Fabaceae > Vicia > Vicia faba. The sequence continues at coordinate 1,633,485,363 of OX451737.1, forward strand.
GGGACCTAGGATTCGAACCCAGGTCCTGATGGTATTTGGAGCGCTTGCTTTGCCACTAGGCCACTTGGCTTCATTTGTTAATATATTACATAACAATTATAATATATAAAAAAAAAGCAATTGTTGGTCAGAATAAAAATGCGTGCAAAAACGTTTGAACGGGCCAATCAGAGCATGCCAGCTCTTCGTCCCTGTCTTTCCACTACTGTATTTTTACCTGCGGATTTGGATCCGCAGCTAAATGCACAAGCTTTCTCTAAAATCTTCCCTAGGCCTTATAAATCAATTCCAAAATTATGGTTGAATTCGCCTTGGCTCCTTGATCAACACCATGCCTTTCTTGAGTCCTAATTTTTCCTGAAAAAGAAAACCCCAAAATACAAACGAAGAACCCTAGCTATGGGGGTTCCTCATTTAGGCCAGAAAAACAAAATTGGATAATACCAATAGTTTGGAAATGTTATGAGGATTTCAAATATACCAACAATTTGCTCAAATGATGCAAGAATGATTATTTACGAACTCAAGAAAGAAGCGGATTATCGTGGTACTTACAGTGCTTTTGAAGGCCTGAGAATGATTGCTTTTGATCCAGGAAGGTTGAGTGAACACCCAGGAAGAGATTGGGACCGGTCTAAGCTTCTGAAATTGCCTCTAAGTACGACTTCGAATTCAAGCTTTTTGTCACTTTTTTCAAGTTTTGTTCTGTCTATGCTTGCAGCCTCCAACCATTATTTTCGTGCCTTTTCCTTCCTTATGTAATGTATATTGCATTAGGATAAGAAACTTGGTACAAATCTCTCCACATCAATGCTCATGAATCAGATTTGATTCCACCATTACAACCTTCCAAATTTGGCCTAAATCATATCTTCTTGTAACCAATGCACTTGATGCGAATTTGATTCACATAATAGCTGTATTCAAAGCCTAAATCAACCAAAAAATCATGAGTTATAAATAATTTTGATTTTAAATGATTTTATTTGATTTTATTTGATTTAAAATGAATAAATTCAATTAAAAATCAAATTAAATAATAAAAATAAGATATGGGCTCATGGCTGAAGCTAGGACACGTGGACAATGATGCAAGCTCAAATAAAGTGGAAAGGAATGGGCCCATTTGACAAAATTTGATGTTTTGGGGATAGTTGACTTTTGGCACTTTTGCAAAAATGTCCAACTTCAACAATGCATAACTTCTTCAATTTTGAACTTTTGGAAGTGTTCTTGTACTTTTTAGAAATCTTGAGATGTCCTATAACCAACCCTTTTGGTCTCATATCATTATGATATTCGATTCTCAAGTTATAAGCTTTGGAAAAAAAAAGGTGATTTTGTTGACTTTCAAAAATGACCTATAATGTCCAAATTTATAACTTCTTGTGAGTGCATTTTTTGATCTTGGGGTATGAAGATGGATTGTAGGAAATTGCATCCTCTTCAAAATTAGCTTTGGATGGGTCATTTATCATAAAGTATGAGAAATGTATGCTTGGTCAAAGTTGAGTTGACTTTTCCTATAAATAACCTTTTTGGTTTCATCTCAATTGGATCTTCCATGTTCATGTAAGGATCTTTGACCAAGAAGGTGTTTTTGTTGACTTTTTAATAGGACATATAATGTATAAGCCTGTATCTTTTGATTGAGGAATTTCTTGACCTAGAGAGCTGAAGAGAAGTTGTAGGTAATTGTATTCTCTTCAAAACGAGCCTTTATGGAAAAATTTCCGATAAAGTATGAGAAAGTTATGCATGGTCAAAGTTTGGTTGACTTTTTCTATAGAAACCCTAATTTGCCATTTTTGACTTTTGATGAGTTAGAAGCATTTCTTGAGGAATCAAGATCAACCATTGATCAAATGATGGATATTACTTCAAAATCTTGATGTTGACAAAAAATCATGAAGTTTGACTTATTTGGGCCACAGTTGACTTTTGACCTAGTACAGTTGATTTTCAGGCATTTGAGCAGTTGATTGAGCAGACTTGTAGTGCAAGGCATAAAACTTGACATGGATGATCTTGAGCACATATTAGGACAATGGAGACCATTTTAGACCCTTGTAACTCAACCATCTTGATGAGGAGTGAAACCCTAGTTTTAGGCTTGTTGTCTTAGGAGGAGAATTTGTCTGGTTAATTCTTGGTCATCCTAGGACAAGTTGGGGACCTCAATGGGCATGTGTTGAGTGAAATGAGAGGGAAAATTTTGGGGTACAACAAGTGGCATTGATTATACCTCATGCAAATTACAAATTTTTGTAACTTTTATTGATGATTATAGTCGTTTTACATGTGTCTATATTTTACGCTCAAAAGATGAAGTTTTTTCCACTTTTATATTTTTAATGCTTATGTTCAGACTCAATTTTCATCCAAAATCAAAATACTTCGCTCTGAAAATAGGGGCGAATACACATCAAACTCTTCTCAAAGATCATGTCCCTTAACTCCCCAACAAAATGGGGTAGCTGAAAGAATTAATATTCATTTGATTGATGTTGCCCGCACACTTTTTGTTATTTCTCTGTAATTATGGTTGTCTTATATTTTAGTAAAACCATTTTATAAGAAACATGTTGAATAACATGTTTCAACATTTTGTTTCAACATGTCGAATAAGATGTCCCAACAAGGAGATATGCCATCGCGTCTGCAGCAAGCTGACAGCGTGAATCAGCTAATTTATAGCTATTGAATATTCAGGGAATATTCAGTTAGCTTATGCGGCGTCCAAGATTGATTGGTAAGAATATTCTTTGATTGGTTTTTCGAAGATTTGATCAATTTCTAAATATGGAGATTTATTAGGAAACTAATGATTGAAGACTTATTTTCTTGGAGGACTTTTTGCAGACTTTGTGCAGCCTCACTACTGCGGTTTTGAAGCCCAAACCAGTCTGGAATAAAGTTATAAATAGACTGGTGTATACCTAGTATTAGGTAGAACTTACGTGTGTGTTTTTAGGGTTGTAGAATCCTTATTTTGTGAGCCTCTCTAATATCATCTTGATAGAAGAGTGGAACTGTTTTGTTGGATTGTAAGTTCTCTTTTTAGATGTTCATAAGCTTTTAAGAATTGAACATATTGTGTTTCAATTCTCATAAGCTTTTAGGAATTGAGTCTTGCATGTTTTTGAAGTATAGGTTCCGGTTGGTTTTTGTTCTCTACTTGCGTTTAGAGTTTGCTCCAATTGCTGAGTGTAATTGAAGAGGGATTTGAGGAGGGCCTCATACCTAGGTGTGTCTTAGGTAGAAGTTCAGAAAAGGATAGTGATTAAGTGCATAGATTGTAAACTAGAGGTTTTATGTAAGGTCTGTAAATTGATACTATCTAGTTGATTTCGTCCCTGGTTTGGTAGCCCCCAGAGTAGGAAAGTTATTCTGAACTGGGTAAACATGTCCCGTGTTATTTACTTTCAGCACTACTATTTTTCTTTATACATCTTGCTGTTGTGTGTGAAGTCAGATCTGGTGTCTCGATATCTCTTAGGACATCCAGAATCTGATTTCTAAAATTGCACTTTTAATTGAGTCTCATGTGCCACCACGATTCTAGTGTGAAGCCCTATCCACATCAGTTCATCTTATAAACAACTTGCCATCCCCATAAATAAATAATGAATCTCCATTCAACCGAGTATTTGGTAACCCACCAGATTACTCCACTCTTCATGTTTTCGGATGTGTGTGTTATGCCCATCTTCCTCCACAAGAACTCACTAAACTCACGGAACAATCAGTTGAATGTGCTTTTCTTGGATATTCATCTCATCAAAAAGGATTTATATGCTATGATCCTAATCTTTGTTGAATTAGGATTTCTAGAAATGTCATTTTATTTGAAAATAAATATTTTTTGCAACCCATCATGATCTTCCATCTTCCACGGGCCCCTTCAAAAAAGTTCCTCGGCTGCTGATCCAACACAGGCACCAAAACTGGGCCTTATACGACACAGTACGCGCATCTGTAAGCCACCAGAAAAGTATGGTTTCTCTAATACATTATCCTTGATAGCATCGTTATCTTGTGTTCCTATTCCCTCTTCTTATAAACAGGAAATCGAGCATGGTTGTTGGCAGACATCTATTCAAAATGAACTTCTGGCCATATAAGAAAATTAAACATGGGACACTGTACCTTTTCCTCCAACTGTTAAACCTTTAGTCAACTAATAACGGGCTAGAAGAGGTTGAATAGTCCTCCCAAAATAAAATTGAGTTTGAAAAAGTTTTTAATAAGAGTTTCAAAAACAAAAACATGTTACGTAGCGGAGGAAAATTTTGCATAAAAGAACTTATGCTTATCAATATTAAGATATGTCTGTTAACTTAAACAATTCACATAATATCGAATATAAATTAGAATCAACTAGAAATTACAAACCAATTATATCTCAACGTTATTCAATTTCATGGGAAGTGTTATTGAAAACCCTTGAATACACTTAAGACCTAATCCTGAGTAAGACAAAGTAGAACAATCATTTATAATAAACCCTACAACTTATACAACAAATCTCTACTTACAATGAGATAAATCCTATCAACATGCGATTCTAGAAAACGGTAAAATCAACTTAATCGTGCCATCAATTATAAATTTCAATGAGAGGAAGAGAAATGTACACAAGGATTTATAATGGTTTGGCACGTTCGTCGTCGCTATGTGCTTAATTCACTCTCCAATAGTTTCCCTTTGAAAATTTGTTTGACTTTCACTATAATTTGCAACAATATTACAAGAGTTTATACAATCACTAGTCCATAAATTTGACACCGAAAAGATACAACTTTTTGTCGTACCCCAAATTTTCCCTACCGCGATGATTTTATATTTTCAAGATTTTAAAGACGGAAGAACTATTTAATTAAGGATGGTACGGCAGTATCTGATAGCCCATCTTTATCCAAGACTAGGGGATGTATTTTTATTCAGGGAAGTGGTGCTTTCTGAATCAGAAGTGTATCTGTGAACCCATTCGCAAGGCATGTTGGCCTATGGCCCATGAAATTCGAAAATGAAAAATTGTTTCAAAACTAGTAATTACTAAGTTATTAAATTATTAAGGCGACTTAAGTTTAAGTTGTTATTAATTAGTAATTAAATTTATTAAATACATTTAAGTGTTATTTATTAAAAAAGGGAGGTGTAATTACGAATACTAAGTCCATTAGCGTTTACTTAAAAGAAATTATTTTTGTTACTGTGTAGGCCAACTAAGGCCCAATTTGAATTAAAAAAGGAAAAAGGTTTGCTGAAATTGTTGTTGGCCCATCAAATGTTTTATTATTAAAATTGTTTATATTTTAATAAAAAAATAAATAATATATTATTTTAAATAAAATAAAAAAGAAGAAACGTAACACTTTTTTTATAGACTTGGTTTTAATCTCTTGTTAATTTTTTGAAGGATTGTTGTTTTGAGAAAAAACCCATTTGAATTAACGATTTTTTTTGCGTTAATAAACATGCTGCTGGGCTGAAACAATTAAACAAAACCGGCCCAATTCATATTATTAAAAAAAAAGTCTTTTTGCTGGCGTGTTGGGCTGATGATAAACTAAAGCGCATGCCCAATAGAATGAATAAACAACAACTGTTCAAATTTTGCAAAATTAGCGCTGGGATTTCGGTTACTAACATCTACTGTTCAGATTAACTAAAAACCAATCTGTGATCGGTGGATCGGGAACTGACTGTTTAACGCTGGTTCGCGAAATGTCACGGAAGCAAGAGTCGCCACCGTCTTTTATTTTCTCCAAATGGAAAGGACAAAAGCACAGAAAAATTCCTTAAAGAGATTGCTCTCGGTTCGGGAGGTAGATTATAGAAAGGGAAGGTGTTAGCACCCTTTCTATCCATGGTTATCCATGGGCTCTTAGATACTTGCTCATTGTGTTTTCAAAAATGGTTTGTTTGCTTTTCAATTGTGGGTTTAAAAAGTTTCTTTGAAAATTCCAGTTTGACTCTTGTATCAGTCCTCAAGAGTGTTTGAAAAATTGCTTTCGAAAGCTTTTTGAAAATGTGTTGGTGTGAAAAGTATTTTGTTTTGTTTTGAAATTTAGAGCAAGTATCTAGAGTCGTCTACCTACCCTAAGGAATTCGTCTGTGTAAATGTCCTTTAAAGTAGTGTCATCCCACCATTGAGAGGTAGGTAGCACCACCGTTGGAGGTGTTCGGGTCAATTCGAGGTTCGGGACATGGTGATCACCAGAGCAATGGGAAGACACCTTAGAAGCTACCCTCATGCCAGGTTCCTGGATCATGAGGACTTACTAAGACATCCTCTACTCGACGATCACCTTTCGAGGCAAGGCAACAGTGAGGCGTACCCTAGGGGTGGTGTGTGATTCGTGTGTCAGATTCGTTTATTTTTGTCTTGTCATGTCAAAGTGATCTATGCGTTTGTTTTTATTTTAGGCCATTCATTCTTGCATGCATTTATTAACAGTTAAAAAAGTTGCGGAAATTAAAGTTCCTAAACTATTACAAAGGCGCGGGTCCACATCGCCAAATTAAAATCCAGGACCCGATTTGACAAAAAATAAAGAACTAAAGTGCGAGAAATATAAAATGTCCGAGTTACATGGCTTTGGGAGAATTACATAAATATTTAAAAGAAGGAATAAAGATGCGCGAATTGAATTGAAATTGAAAGCGAGGGCGTTGGACCCTTTTTAATGAAATTAAATTATATTGAGCAAATTAATTAAATTAAAATAAAAAAAGAAATTATTTTTGAGGTTTTTTGTATTTATGGTTTTTTATGAGAATTAAATGAAATTAAAATATTAATCCTAATTCTACAACTTTTATTTATTAAGAAAAACATGTTAAAATTTAAACCTAAAATTAAATTAATTAATTAATGGCAATTTGATTTATAAAAATAAATAATTAATTATTAGTGAAATTTATTTACAAAAATATTAATTAAATAAATATATTTTGATTTTTATGACTTTTCTGTTTTTTACTTTTTTTTATATTTTATGAAAATAAGTTAAATTAAAGGAATTAATTAAAAAAAGAAATAATTGAAATAAATAAAATAAGGAAAAGAAAGAAAATACAATACCTTGGGGGGTTTCTGTCCCCTTTTTGGAGGTGAATTGGAGTGGTTTGGCCATTTGTGTTCTGGCCTCATCATGCATAAGTTGTTCTACTTTGGCCATTTGGCTTTTGGTTTTTGGCCATTTGCGTTTTGGCCTCAACGTTCCTTAATCTTCTCAGGATGTCTGTCTCGCCATGTATTGGTGTCATGCATAAGTTTTTCTACTTTGGCCATTTGGCTTTTGGCTTTTGGCCATTTGGCTTTTGGCCTCAACGTTCCTTAATGAACCTGCATGGGATCCTGTCTAAATCTGCAGTGTTGAACCTCATGAACACATTAAATAAAATCATAAAAATTCAAATAAAACCAACATATGAAGAAATTTAATGTTTAGGCACAATATGGCATGTATGAATGATTATACCCTTTTGATCATGAAGATCAGATCAATCTTACCCTTACTGGCAAATTAGTGACCTGAATGCTTTTATGCCTTACTGAAAAATTAGGATCACGGAGATCAAGCCAGCCTTATCCTTACTGAAGAAGTAGTGAGGTATTGGTTTGTAACTGTGATGGCTTGTTTGTAGTGAGAGAGGGATTTGTAATAAGGATTTCAAGGTTTTAGGGTTCTTGAAAGAATTTGATATTATAACGGTGTTGTGGCAAGGTTTTCTCTCTCATTTTTTTCTCCTCTTTTTCTCCTCTTCTCCCCTCTCTTTTTTTTGTGTGAAAAGAAGGTGATTATATAACGAAAATTAGGGTAAAGCAAATGGGCTTTGAACGTGCAATTGGGCCTCCAATATTCACTTGAATTCGTCACTTTCCAGGCTAAATCGCAGGGACTTAAGTGCATTTTTTGAAGTTGAAATGTGAAAACAAAATGTAGCCGACATCGAGAACTAACTCCTGTCCGAAAATCGACTCAATCGGATAAACGGTGAATTAGTTATGAATCTGTGAAGTTTCAGCTCAGACAAACTTATTTTGGGCTTCAGTGTCGACTCTGACACGTTCTTCAATAAAAAACTGGTATTGATCGGTGCATAATTTGGTCTCGACTTTTGAAGCAAAGTTGTAGATATATGAGTCAGGGACCTTGTGTAAAAATATGAGCCCAATCCGATAAAAATTGACCGAGTTATGAATTTTCGAAGTTTCGGCCCAGATGAAATAATATTCAGCATTCAGGATTTTCGGCGTGTCACGCACTCTGAGCAAAAAATGAAGGCCTTTTGAATACCTTTTGAACTCAATACCTTCTGTGAAAATGTAGCCAACCCAATTTGTGAAATTTTGGCGCCAGAACCAGCTCGATACGATGAAAATCGACCAAGTTATGATTTTTTGAACATGACGCAAATAAACTTCTGTCACAAATTTTTTGCACGAAAATACTTGATAAATCCACATTTTTGAAGACCTTCTGATCGAAATTGGCTTCCAGCCGTGAGAGATGAAAACGTAGATAATGTCAAGACGGAATTTTGGCCACCGGAATGGGTTCAAAACGAGCCACGATCTTCAAGTTATGAATTTTTTAGCGCGTAAAAACTGCACTTTCAGCACACTTTTTCACCATATTTCTTCAAGAAAACTTACACATTCGGATACCTTCTTTAAAGAATTATCTCTTGAGCCGAACCTGAATTTGAGAATACGTTATCAGAGATATCTTGGGGAAAGAACACCTGAATATGACGCGCCGGGTTGGACTTGTGAATTTTTCTTGAGATGTTTTGAGAAATATGGGAGGGCAAATTTTGGGGTACAACAGTTGCCCCTGTTCAATCTTCTTAGACCTGAGGATGCAGATTGGCTGATGTGCCTTTCGTAATCCGAAGGTGGAAGATGATTGAACACTAGAGTGCCCAGAAATTTGCGCTCACATAGTAGCAGTGTGATGATGGGAATGGGCTTATAGATGCCATTTGGAGATTGATGGATAGGATGATGGGCTTATAGATGCCATGCTGAGAGATGATGGATGGCGGATGGGATTATAGATGCCATCTGGGTGTTGACCGCGTAAGAGATTCCTTAGCGAGAACTTGCGTACCTGCAAAAGAAAAATGAGTACGTGAAATGTTGCAGGATCTGGTTTTCGGATGCTTTGTATAGATGTGTCTTGACTGGTTACAGGAGCTGGATCTGGAGCTTCAAACGGTGATGAATGAACCAGGGATGGTTAATACCTCAACAGGAACGGTGAGAGAACCTTGGATAACTTCAGCTTCAACAGCAATTTGAGAAAATCTTGGGATTACCACCTCCGCAGGATCGGGAAGAGAACCATAGGCAATTATAATCTCAAAAGCGGACGTTTGAGAAAAACCTGGAATGGAATTATCGTCTCCGCAGCATCGGGGAGAGAACCATAGGAAATTATAATCTCAAAAGCGGACGTTTGAGAAAAACCTGGAATGGAATTATCGTCTCCGCAACAATGGGGAGAGAACCATAGGAAATTATAATCTCAAAATCGGACGTTTGAAAAAAACCTGGAATGGAATTATCGTCTCCGCAACATCGGGGAGAGAACCATAGGAAATTATAATCTCAAAAGCGGACGTTTGAGAAAAACCTGGAATGGAATTATCGTCTCCGCAGCATCGGGGAGAGAACCATAGGAAATTATAATCTCAAAAGCGGACGTTTGAGAAAAACCTGGAGTGGAATTATCGTCTCCGCAGCATCGGGGAGAGAACCATAGGAAATTATAATCTCAAAAGCGGACGTTTGAGAAAAACCTGGAGTGGAATTATCGTCTCCGCAACATTGGGGAGAGAACCATAGGAAATTATAATCTCAAAAGCGGACATTTGAGAAAAACCTGGAATGGAATTATCGTCTCCGCAACATTGGGGAGAGAACCATAGGAAATTATAATCTCAAAAGCGGACGTTTGAGAAAAACCTTTGATAACTTCTACTGAGTCTTCATCAGAAAAATCTGTTTGGGGTCGATTTAACTGAACCAGAGAAGGCCTTTGACTAGATAATAACCAGAGAAATCTTTGGAGTCGATTTAACTGAACCAGATAAGGTCTTAGAGTCTTGAAATATGATTGAGAACCTAACTGAATCTTTCCTGAAAGATAAAGGTCAGTCATATGCAATGCATGATATGGACCGAGCAATGATGTTCTCAACATAAATGAGATTTGTAAGATATGATGCGTCTATGCATGTTATAATGATGTATGTGATGTTTAGGAATGTATGCTTTTGTCTAGGAAGGTAAATCCTTGACGGGTGTCGGGAAGTCATATCCTGGGCTGATGTTGAAGAATAGATTTCGCTTCCGCTGGGGATGATAGCTGCAAGAATACCGATAGGAGAAGATAACTCCGTTGGGGAATGAACTTGGCGAATGGATTACTCTGCGGGGAGAAAAGTACTCTAGCGATCTTGCTTGGAAGCGATACTCTGTGGGGAGAGAGATACTTTTGCTGAATGTTGATAATACCTTGCTGGGGATACCCTTGTTGCGTTGGAAGTGTTGATAGACTTCGCTGAGGATAAGAAAGAACGGTGTCGACGACGATCTTTCCGTGGCTTTTGGCTGAGGATAACCCAGTTATATCCTGATAAGGAAATAACTCTTTGAATAAAGTCGGACGACGCGTTCGGGCTCTGCGAGGGTAAGCTTCCAGAATCTACTGGGGATAAGCTTACTGCTTGGGGAGATGGTTCCCAACTTTCCTGGGGAACTAGATTGGACTCTCCTGGGGAGAAGTTTTGAGATGTATTGGAAGTAACTCCATTGTATGTTTGATATACCGCCGGGGAACAATCTTTAGACCAAGACTGCCGGGGATGCTTGTTAAGAATATATATGCTGCTGGAGAATGTTGAGATCTGCTGGAGGATACCCAACTTCCTTAAGATTTGATAATATAGCTTGGAGAGAGTGTACTGACTGCTTACTCTCTGGGGAATTGAGATATGCCGGTTATGTTCTTTAGTTGAACCTACCTTGGTACCTTGGCGGACATAACAATTAGATTGCTTAGACAACTCTTTATTGCCCCTGTTTCTAATGTTACCTGTAATTAATTCTTTGTTTCGTATGCAAATATTTATGAGTTAGCAAATTATTGTCAATGCATATATCACAAATTGAACCTTGGACGTTCTTCGCAAAACAAAACAAAAAAAGAAAAAAACAATTGGTACTTTTAACTGAAAAGTATATTTGTATTGATTTTTGAATGGCCTAAAAATAGGCGTTTTGTGTACAAGAGGCTGACGTCCTAGTAAGAGAACGCCGCCGAACAAAAGAGTTTATACAAATTTTGTACAAGAGAAAATAAAACAGCTGTGTGAAATGAATGATCCCACTGGGTTTCAACTCTGCTATTGCCTTTATAACTCCGAGCGTCTCATCACTTGATGACCTTGGTTGAAGGTGAAGTTGACTGATCGATGCCGTCTGAACTTGATGTAGATACCGGATTCTGGATGCAAAGTGATCCAATGAGACATAGTATTACGCTTTATCCCTAATTTTTGCCTGGACCGCCCTTTCGGGTTTTCAGTCCACCGGGATACCCATTTTTGCCCAAGCCGCCTTTTCAGGTTTTCGACTTGCCGGGTGTACAAATTTTTTCATTTCATCCCTTCATTTTTCCCGAACCCTTTTGGTTCGACGGGAAGCCCTAATTTTTGCCTAGGCATGTCAGCCTAGCGGGTCTTTTTTCATGCGTAGTATCTTTTTACTATGTCTGCATTGGCGGGGTGAGGAAGGTCGTCACCGTCCATGTTGGTCAATATCATTTCTCCTCCTGAGAACACATGCTTAACCACAAATGAGCCCTTCGTACGTAGGAGTCCATTTGCCCCTTGGATCACTCTGAGGAAGGATGATTCGCTTGATTACCAGATCCCCAACTTGATATTCCTGTGGTCTGACCTTTTTGTTAAATGCCCTGATCATCCGTTTCTGATACGTCTGACCATGATAGATAGCAGCAAGTCTTTTTTCATCAATAAGGTTTAACTGATCAAGTCGTGTCTGGATCCAATCATCCTCGTTCAGATTTGCATCCTTCATTATCCGGAGAGAGGGTATTTGCACTTCGATCGGTAAGACTGCCTCCATACCATAAACCAAAGAGAAAGGAGTTGCCCCAGTTGACGTCCTAGCTGAGGTACGGTACCCATGTAGAGCAAACGGTAACATCTCGTGCCAATCCTTATAAGTTACTGTCATCTTCTGCACGATTTTCTTGATATTCTTATACGCTGCTTCTACAGCCCCATTCATCTTCGGTCTGTAAGGAGAAGAATTGTGGTGCTGTATTTTGAACTGCTCGCAGAGCTCAGTGATCATCTTGTTGTTCAGATTGGTACTGTTGTCTGTAATAATTCGTTCAGGGACACCGTACCGACAGATCAGATTATGCTGAATGAACTGTGCCACAACAGTCTTGGTTACCGTAGCATAGGATGCTGCTTCGACCCACTTCGTAAAATAATCAATCGCCACTAGGATGAAGCGATGCCCATTAGATGCCGTAGGTTTAATCTCACCGATCATGTCTATGCCCCACATTGCAAACGGCCAAGGCGCAGTCAGAACATTCAGGGGAACTGGAGGAACATGCACCTTGTCTGCATAAATCTGGCACTTATGGCATGTCCTGGAATGTTGGTAACAGTCAGCTTCCATTGTGGACCAGTAATACCCTGCCCGAAGGATCTTCTTAGCCATAGTGTGCCCACTGGAATGTGTACCAAAGGTTCCTTCATGTAGCTCTTCCATGATTCTATCTGCTTCAGTTTTATCCACACAACGCAGTAAGGTTGAATCATGGTTTCGCTTGTACAAGATGTCGTTGCTAAGGAAGAACTTTGCTGCGAATCTTCTCAGGAACTTCTTATCGTTGACAGATGCACCTTCAGGGTATTCCTGAGCTTCCAGATATCTTTTTACCTCATGGTACCAAGGCTTCCCAGTCACCAATTCAGTCTCGAGGTCACAGCAGTATGCCGGTTCGTCCAGTTTCTAGATGATGATCCAGGGAGCCTCATTATCCCATTTAACTTTGAACATAGAAGCCATTGTAGCTAACGCGTCCGCCAGCTGATTCTCTTCTCTTGGAAAGTGTTCAAAGGTTATCTCTGTGAAGTGGGAGATCAGGGTCAACACACATTCTCTGTAAGGGATAAGATTCGGATGTTTCGTATCCCACTCTCCTTTGATCTGATTGATCACAAGAGCGGAATCTCCGAAGACACTCAGAAACTTGATCCTTAGGTCAATCGCAGCTTGAAGACCCATGATGCACGCTTCATACTCCGCCATGTTGTTGGTACAGTTGAAACACATCCGGGCAGTGAGTGGAGTATGAGTACCTTGAGGAGATATGATTATGGCGCCGATACCGTTACCCAAAGTATTGGAGGCTCCGTCAAAGTGCATAGACCATCGGGATCCCTCCTCAGGTCCTTCATTCGGTCCAGGTACTTCACAATCTGTTACTATCATGATGCTTTCATCCGGAAATTCGAAGTTCATTGACTGATAGTCATCTACGGCCTGATGTGCCAAGTGGTCTGCCAATACACTTCCCTTGATGGCTTTCTGGGTCGTGTACTGAATGTCGTATTCCGTCAAGATCATTTTCCATCTTGCAATTCTCCCAGACAGAGCAGGCTTTTCGAATATGTACTTTATAGGATCCATTTTTGAGATCAATAAGGTAGTGTGAGTCAGCATATACTGTCTCAGCCGGCGAGCAGCCCATACCAAAGCGCAGCAAGTTTTCTCAAGCAGTGAGTATCGGGTCTCACAGTCGGTAAAATTTTTGCTAAGGTAATAAATGGCATGCTCTTTTCGGCCAGACTCGTCATGCTGCCCCAGCACACACCCCATTGAGTTGTCGAGCACTGTCAGGTATAATATCAGAGGTCTCCCTTCAACCGGTGGCATAAGGATAGGTGGTTCTTGGAGATACTCTTTGATTCTGTCAAAATCAGCCTGACATTCATCGTTCCAACGTACTACCTGATCTTTCTTCAGCAGCTTGAAGATTGGCTCACAGGTAGCGGTCAGGTGTGAGATGAAGCGAGCAATGTAATTTAGGCGTCCTAAAAAGCCTCTGACTTCTTTCTCTGTCTTGGGAACTGGCATCTCTTGAATAGCTTTGACCTTAGCAGGGTCCACTTGAATGCCCTTGTCGCTTACCACGAAGCCTAGCAGCTTTCCCGATCTTACCCCGAAGGTGCACTTGTTCGGGTTCAATCTTAGCTTGTATAGTTTCAATCGGTCAAACAACTTCTGCAGATGATCTAGGTGCTCTTCCTCAGTCTGGGACCTTACGATCATGTCGTCAACATACACTTCTATCTCATGATGGATCATATCATGAAATAAAGCAACCATGGCACGTTGGTAGGTTGCCCCAGCGTTCTTTAGTCCAAAAGGCATGACCTTGTAGCAGAAGGTGCCCCACTGAGTAACAAAGGTAGTCTTCTCCATGTCTTCAGGTGCCATCTTGATCTGATTGTAACCTGAAAAGCCATTCATGAAAGAGAACACCTTATGCTGAGCAGTATTATCAACAAGGACATCAATGTGAGGTAGAGGGAAGTCATCCTTGGGGCTGGCCCTGTTCAGATCCCTGTAGTCGACACACATTCTGACCTTTCCATCCTTCTTTGGTACCGGCACCACATTAGCAACCCACTGAGGGTAAGAAGTCACTGCAAGAAACCCGGCATCAAACTGTTTCATAACCTCGGCTTTAATCTTTTCAGACATCTCTGGACGCATACGGCGGACCTTTTGCTTAACCGGAGGGCAATCTTTCTTAGTTGGCAAGTGATGGACCACAATATCGGTATCCAACCCGGGCATGTCTTCGTAGGACCAGGCAAAGATCTCCATATAACCATGCAGCATCTGAGTCAACCGTTGCTTCACGCTGAGCTCTAGGTTGGCACCAATCTTTACCTCTTTCCTGTCTGCCTCTGTACCCAGGTTTATTGTTTCCACTGGCTCTTCATGGGGTTGAATTGCCCTCTCTTCCTGAAGCAACAATCTTGCAAGCTCGCCAGGCACTTCGCAATCATCTTCACCTTCGTCTTCGGCTAAGTTGATCGGATTTTCGAAGTCATAACTGGCAGTAGCAGAGTCGTTACCAGTGAGATCCAGAGTGGATTGAAACCTGTATGAGTGAGTGTGTGTGTAAATACAGCTGTTTTGGAATATATGTAAAGGAAGAAAGACAGAAAAGGAGCACAAGATTTGTAATGCGAGAAAACGTCCAAGATTTTCATTCATGATATATGAAATGACAATTTATATGCCCTCACAAATGGAACCACGGTGCCTCGGGTAAGACACCGGGCCATAGGGTTCAATTTATTGTTTATTACAAATGCCAAAAACATAGGAATTCATTACTCAGTAACAAGAGAAACAGGTAGATTGTCCTTTGCACTCCAATTATTAAGTCCACTATCGGTTGCCGGGTAGATCCAGCTATCAAACTCAACTTCATCCACTTCGTCTTCGTCCCCAATAGCATTCACTCCATGAGCAGGCAGGGGAGCTGTCACTACATTAGGCTTCTCAGATGCCTCAAACTGTACTTCTTTGGCGTCAATAAGGTCCTGCAGCTTGCTCCTTAATGCCCAACAGTCATCAGTGGAATGCCCCGGGCTGTCAGAATGGTAAGCACAACGAGCATTTGGGTTGTACTTGGGAGACGAAGTATTGGGGAACTTCGGAGCCTCTCTAACAGTCACTAAATTGGTGGATAGCAACTGTGGCAGGATCTGCGATAAGGTCATGCTTAACCGGGTAAACTCTCTCCGGGGTCTTTCAGCCCTTTGAGGATTGGTCGGCCGAGGAGCGGCAGCAGGCTTGGCAATCGTTACCGCACTGACAGATTGGCGGCGCTCAAATCTTTCTGATCTCCGGGAGCCATATACAGCACTAGCCTCCTTTTTGAAGGGTTTCTTCTCAGAACTAGACGATGCACCCTTCGGAATCTTTCCAGACTTCAACCCAGCCTCAATTCTTTCTCCAGTCAGAATCAGATCAGTGAACCCTGCAGACGAATTCCCGATAAGATGGTTGAAAAATGGCCCAGATAGGGTCCCCAAGAACATGTCTACCAACTCCCGATCAGTCAACGGAGGCTGCACCCTGCCAGCCAGGTCTCTCCACTTCTGAGCGTACTCTTTAAAACCTTCACTTGAACCTAACGACATACCCTGGAGTTGGGTACGTGTAGGGGAAAGGTCGGCATTATATTGATACTGCTTATAGAAAGCAGTAGCCAACTCCTCCCAGTTACGAACCTTGGTCCCATCCAGCTGATAGAACCATTCGAGATGAGTCCCTGAAAGACTCTCCTGGAAGAAGTGGATCCACAAATTTTTATCCGCTGAGTACGGTTGAATTTTCCGAACATAGGACTTGAGATGTAGTTTGGGACAAGACGCCCCGTCATATTTAGTGAAAGATGGTGCTTTGAACTTCCGAGGAATGATCACACCAGTAGACAAACCCAGATCTCCAAAATCCAGCCCAGGTACTTGTTGTATTTCCATAGCATTCAGCCTGTCTTCCAGCTGTTTGTAACGGTCTTCTGCCGGAGGATATTGCTCTTCATCAAAATCAGTCTCGTTGTCGGAGACTACCGGACTAGGACCCTTTTCTGCTTGAGGAGTACTCTTTCCAACAGAAGAACCAGCCTCTTCATTCTGCAGAGTATTGCCAAACCTTCGGCCCGAGCTAAACAGAACAGTTCTTCTCTTCTTCTTCTTCTCCTTCTTCAGGAGCAGAGCTTTCAACTCTTCTTGGCCTTGAGCCAAACCCTTGATTAATTCCTGAAATTGCGCATTCTACGCCTGAAGAGCTTTGATGGATGCCTCAGTTGATGATGAGTCAGGATTCATGATGCTGAAATAAACAGCGAAGAACTGTAAGCAACCTGAAAAGGGGAAAACCTGCTATGCACATGATGAATGATATGTGTTTATGTAATGCATTCAGGGGTTCGAAAGTTCAAATTTGTTGTAGACAAAAAGAACACACGTTATCATTAAGGAAGTAATTGTTCAATACATCAAAGCCTCATGGGAAAAATAATACAAAAGCAAATCAATCCCAGAATATACTACGCATCCTCTTTGGAGCTATGTACGTGTTGAGATTCCTCTCCTCATGCAACAGGCGGGTGAGCTCCAAGACCTTCTTTTCACTGGCATGTAGACTGGTCTCAAGAGAATTCCGTTCTTCCTTAAGCTGGATCCAGCTCTTCTGCATCTCTTCCCAGGATGTGGGCATATCAGGGTGCTGAATAGTGTAGGACACTTCTCCTTCCAAGACTGGCTCTTTGATCACAGGGAGCATATGAGGATAAGGCATCACTAACTTCTGGGAGCGGGCTCGTACCCACTTGAGATAAGGTTCCAACAGGATGGAGTTCCTGTGCCCCAGTGTCTTACTGTCTATCCTACTTGGCATCCTCCAGGCTCTGATAAATCTCTGGCGAAGTCCTTGAGTATCGTTGTCGAAGTCAAATACTATGTCAGGAATTAACATGTCATGAGGACCATCCCTCCGAGCATAACCAAACTGTCTCCAAGCCAGGCATGGGCTGTAAGTAATACCTCCTCTGATCCCAAGTAAAGGAACATTAGGGTACTCCCCGCAACGATCAATGATAGTGATATCCTCTCTGGACCTAGGGCACCAATATATATCTGCATGTGTAAGAGTCATCAACCGTTGTGACCATCTCAAACCCCGCTCATTCTTCAAAACTGATTGTGGAAGGTGCGAAATAAACCACCTTCCCAGGAGAGGAGTGCAACACATAAGGACACCTCTTTTTCTCATGGTTCGAGTGTAACATGAGTGAAGGATGTCCCCCAGCAACGTAGGTATAGGATTCCTGGACATAAAGATCTAGACAACACTGATATCTATAAGCTGATCTGGGTTAGGGAACAACACCAAACCATAGACAAGGAGGGTCACAACCTCTTCAAAAGCTTGCAAGTCAAGGGAGTTCCAACATTCATGGGCCTTTTCAAACAGAAACCTGGCTAAGAACCCTTTGATACCACTTCTAATTTCCCAATGTCCCTTGAGGTCAGATGACTGTAGGTGCAAGGCCTTAGCAATCTCTTCAAGCTTGGGTTCCTTTTCTGTACCGTTGAAGGGTAGCTGATCAAGGATAGGGATCTTCAGGAGCCGGGAGAAATCCTCCAATGTAGGTACCAGCTGATAGTCCAAGAAGGTGAAACAGTGATGCAGAGGGTCAAAGAATTGGAACAGGACCTTTATCATATCTTCCTCAATGTTGGTATTGACCAAGCTGATGAGACTTCCATGTCTTTCACTGAATGAAGAGTTCTCGGGAATCCTGGATATAAGCTCCTTAAGCTGAGGAGGGACCCTTACAAGACTGATTTGAATTGTCTTTCTACGAACGGTTTCCATGTCCTACAAAACAAAGAACAAAGATGAAGATTCGAACCCCTGAAATGGTTAGTCAATGCATATGATGTTGGATGATGTCATGATGCTATGATTAAACACATCGCAGATATTTACAAAGACAAACATGTAAGGCACACAAGGCACACAAGACAAGCCCTTAGGGTTTAAGGCCAACATAGGGTTTGGGTAGTACCCTCTTGAAGTTGGTGGGCTCAACCTGTCCTATCAAAGTAACCGGGTTCTAAGGGTCCCAATATCACGGGATTGCTTTCATTGTTCATCGTTTCGATTTAGCCACTGAACTGGCGACCGAAATATTCCAGGAAAGCAACCCTCAATTGAGTGTAGTATCGAGTATCAACCAACCTCGGACTGCACCAAAGTCAGTTATCTCACTACCCTAAAGAGGCCAAGATAGTTCAATTAAGGTTCCTAAGGTCTGTTGATGCTTCACGACACCACGCGGAGGCCCCGTACTCTCCTTGACTGAACTCAAGGGTTACCGGTACACACCAAAGTGCCACATCAATGTAGCAGACTGTTTCAACCATGTCGGTATACCCCGCACAGTTCCCTCACAGCCTTGTTGCTACTTTCTAAGAAGGTATCCCCCAGATCCGGGTTAGGATCTATAGAACTCCCAAGCAACCCACAATTTAAAGCACACAAATCAATACAATTGAAAACACAGTTATGAACTAGCCCTAAGGTACACCTCACTTTAAGTTTAAGTCCCCAGCAGAGTCGCCAGTTTTGTGATCGGTGGATCGGGAACTGACTGTTTAACGCTGGTTCGCGAAATTTCGCGGAAGCAAGAGTCGCCACCGTCTTTTATTTTCTCCAAATTGAAAGGACAAAAGCACAGAAAAATTCCTTAAAGAGATTTCTCTCGGTTCGGGAGGTAGATTATAGAAAGGGAAGGTGTTAGCACCCTTTCTATCCATGGTTATCCATGGGCTCTTAGATACTTGCTCATTGTGTTTTCAAAAATGGTTTGTTTGCTTTTCAATTGTGGGTTTAAAAAGTTTCTTTGAAAATTCCAGTTCGACTCTTGTATCAGTCCTCAAGAGTGTTTGAAAAATTGCTTTCGAAAGCTTTTTGAAAATGTGTTGGTGTGAAAAGTATTTTGTTTTGTTTTGAAATTTAGAGCAAGTATCTAGAGTCGTCTACCTACCCTAAGGAATTCGTCTGTGTAAATGTCCTTTAAAGTAGTGCCATCCCACCATTGAGAGGTAGGTAGCACCACCGTTGGAGGTGTTCGGGTCAATTCGAGGTTCGGGACATGGTGACCACCAGAGCAATGGGAAGACATCTTAGAAGCTACCCTCATGCCAGGTTCCCGGATCATGAGGACTTACTAAGACATCCTCTACTCGACGATCACCTTTCGAGGCAAGGCAACAGTGAGGCGTACCCTAGGGGTGGTGTGTGATTCGTGTGTCAGATTCGTTTATTTTTGTCTTGTCATGTCAAAGTGATCTATGCGTTTGTTTTTATTTTAGGCCATTCATTCTTGCATGCATTTATTAACAGTTAAAAAAGTTGCGGAAATTAAAGTTCCTAAACTATTACAAAGGCGCGGGTCCACATCGCCAAATTAAAATCCAGGACCCGATTTGACAAAAAATAAAGAACTAAAGTGCGAGAAATATAAAATGTCCGAGTTACATGGCTTTGGGAGAATTACATAAATATTTAAAAGAAGGAATAAAGATGCGCGAATTGAATTGAAATTGAAAGCGAGGGCGTTGGACCCTTTTTAATGAAATTAAATTATATTGAGCAAATTAATTAAATTAAAATAAAAAAAGAAATTATTTTTGAGGTTTTTTGTATTTATGGTTTTTTATGAGAATTAAATGAAATTAAAATATTAATCCTAATTCTACAACTTTTATTTATTAAGAAAAACATGTTAAAATTTAAACCTAAAATTAAATTAATTAATTAATGGCAATTTGATTTATAAAAATAAATAATTAATTATTAGTGAAATTTATTTACAAAAATATTAATTAAATAAATATATTTTGATTTTTATGACTTTTCTGTTTTTTACTTTTTTTTATATTTTATGAAAATAAGTTAAATTAAAGGAATTAATTAAAAAAAGAAATAATTGAAATAAATAAAATAAGGAAAAGAAAGAAAATACAATACCTTGGGGGGTTTCTGTCCCCTTTTTGGAGGTGAATTGGAGTGGTTTGGCCATTTGTGTTCTGGCCTCATCATGCATAAGTTGTTCTACTTTGGCCATTTGGCTTTT
This sequence comes from Vicia faba, assembly GCA_948472305.1. Taxonomy (NCBI): domain Eukaryota; kingdom Viridiplantae; phylum Streptophyta; class Magnoliopsida; order Fabales; family Fabaceae; genus Vicia; species Vicia faba. Next base: position 1,633,506,161 of record OX451737.1, read on the forward strand.
GGTTTTTGGCCATTTGCGTTTTGGCCTCAACGTTCCTTAATCTTCTCAGGATGTCTGTCTCGCCATGTATTGGTGTCATGCATAAGTTTTTCTACTTTGACCATTTGGCTTTTGGCCTCAACGTTCCTCAATGAACCTGCATGGGATCCTATCTAAATCTGCAGTGTTGAACATCATGAACACATTAAATAAAATCATAAAAATTCAAATAAAACCAACATATGAAGAAATTTAATGTTTAGGCACAATATGGCATGTATGAATGATTATACCCTTTTAATCATGAAGATCAGATCAATCTTACCCTTACTGGCAAATTAGTGACCTGAATGCTTTTATGCCTTACTGAAAAATTAGGATCACGGAGATCTAGCCAGCCTTATCCTTACTGAAGAAGTAGTGAGGTATTGGTTTGTAACTGTGATGGCTTGTTTGTAGTGAGAGAGGGATTTGTAATAAGGATTTCAAGGTTTTAGGGTTCTTGAAAGAATTTGATATTCTAACAGTGTTGTGGCCAGGTTTTTTCTCTCTTTTTTTTCTCCTCTTTTTCTCCTCTTTTCCCCCTCTCTTTTTTTTGTGTGAAAAGAAGGTGATTATATAACGAAAATTAGGGTAAAGCAAATGGGCTTTGAATGTGCAATTGGGCCTCCAATATTCACTTGAATTCGTCACTTTCCAGGCTAAATCGCAGAGACTTAAGTGCATTTTTTGAAGTTGAAATGTGAAAACAAAATATAGCCGACATCGAGAACTAACTCCTGTCCGAAAATCGACTCAATCGGATAAACGGTGAATTAGTTATGAATTTTTGAAGTTTCAGCTCAGACAAACTTATTTTGGGTTTCAGTGTCGACTCTGACACGTTCTTCAATAAAAAACTGGTATTGATCGGTGCATAATTTGGTCTCGACTTTTGAAGAAAAGTTGTAGATCTACGAGTCAGGGACCTTGTGTAAAAATATGAGCCCAATCCAATAAAAATTGACCGAGTTATGAATTTTCGAAGTTTCGGCCCAGATGAAATAATATTCAGCATTCAGGATTTTCGGCGTGTCACGCACTCTGAGCAAAAAATGAAGGCCTTTTGAATACCTTTTGAACTCAATACCTTCTGTGAAAATGTAGCCAACTCAATTTGTGAAATTTTGGCGCCAGAACCAGCTTGATACGATGAAAATCGACCAAGTTATGATTTTTTGAACATGACGCAAATAAACTTCTGTCACAAATTTTCTGCACGAAAATACTTGATAAATCCACATTTTTGAAGACCTTCTGATCGAAATTGGCTTCCAGCCGTGAGAGATGAAAACGTAGATAATGTCAAGACGGAATTTTGGCCACTGGAACGGGTTCAAAACGAGCCACGATCTTCAAGTTATGAATTTTTTAGCGCGTAAAAACTGCACTTTCAGCACACTTTTTCACCATATTTCTTCAAGAAAACTTACACATTCGGATACCTTCTTTAAAGAATTATCTCTTGAGCCGAACCTGAATTTGAGAATACGTTATCAGAGATATCTTGGGGAAAGAACACCTGAATATGACGCGCCGGGTTGGACTTGTGAATTTTTCTTGAGATGTTTTGAGAAATATGGGAGGGCAAATTTTGGGGTACAACACAATCCAATCTTCATCAATCAATTATACAGGAGAAAATCTTTTTACATAATTAAATCAGAAACTAATCAAATCTCAAAAACGAAATCAAATCCAGAAAATTACAATATACTCAATCAAATCTATTAACACCCAAATCAAATCTCCAGAAATTATGATACAGGAAATCTCCAATAAACCAAATCTGGAAATTACTACAATCATTTACAGTAAATAGAATTAATTACAACATAAAATTTCAATCCCTAATAGTTCTAAATCCCTAATTCATGCTAATTTCTAACGGCAAATTCACAAACCCTAACTATTAAAACCACTATATATACAGAAGAAAAGATTGACCCAGGGGGATACAAAAAAAGAAGAAGAGCTAACAGTAGAGGGGGCAGATTTTACAGTAAAGAAAGAACTGAAGATTATTGAGGAAAGAAGAAGGATACTGAAGACGAAGAATTGCTCGCTGTTGAAGATTGAAGGAGAATGGTTGGGGTTTCAACCTCTGAAACCCTAACCATCTGAATCTTCGCTCCGCTGTACACCACCATCAATCCTCAAGCTCCACCACCACGATAACCTACAAGCACGAAGAAGAACACAGAATTAGTATCGGATCAGATCACGTAAGAAATCGCTACGGAGGGGTAATACTTAGCTTCTTCTTATTTTCTGTATTTGGGTTTTTGAGGGTGGGTTTAGTGTTCTAGCGCCGCCGCGGAAAGGGAAGAGATAGGGTTTGGTGAGAAAGAAGAAGGGTTTTATAAGAGAGAGGAAGAAGTTGCTGTAACAAAGAAGACAGAGAAAATGAAATTGTAATATTGAAAACTAAATGATATATTCCATAAGCATTCTGTACACGCGCACCCACTAAAGTTATCATGCTCCCTCACTATCTCCCATTAGATTTTAATCTGACAGCCATCTGACCAAGTCTCACGCGAAACTTGTGCACCCTCGCCTCATGTGATCCAGGAAGCCCTTCTCCATAGCGTAGTGGGCCTAAGCCCAGGACTGTCCACACACCCCTTTCGCCCTAATTACTAAACACCTAAACAAACTACATCCCTTGTCCAGAAAACTATAATTGGGCCAGAACACCTTAATTATTAACACCCTTCCATTTACTTATTAACATAAAAACTACACCCCCCTGATTAAATTATTTTCTATATTTTTATATGATTCTAATTGTTATTTCTATCTTCTTTTTTATTATTTATAATTATCATTATTATTAATATTAATTTTTATATTATTATTATTATTATCATATTTTATTTATTATAAAATTATTTTTATTCAAAAGCTCATGAATATATTATTTTCTACATATTGCATTAAATATTTTTTATGATGCATTAATCAAGAGTTTTTGCAATCAATACGATTAAAAAACACTAAACAAACAACAAACTATTTTTCGTAATAAACTAAGCTAAACAACTGTTTTTGCAAAAGGGTTTCAAACAGATTTTGACTTATCGCACATTTATTCAAAATCTCCACAATCACTACTCCTGTCCAAAATGCGAGGTGATTCAAAGTAGGTTTGCGACCACTAAAAAAGCACCAAATCCATACGAACTACGAATTGGGACTCTGATTCCTCATAAGAGGATTCGTAAGCATACGATCAAAAATTGTAGCAAGTTCTCCTATAAAAAATTAAAACTCTTTTCCTCCTAATTAAAATTTAAATCCTGTTTACCCCAACTCAAACTTAAAACCTAGTATCCTTGTGAACAAGGTAGATGAAAGGTGCCTAACACCTTCCTTTCGTCTAAAGAAGTCTGAAACCTAGATTCTTTTTCTGCGAATTAGGGTTTTCTGTTAGATTCCCTTCCCTAGGATAAAAACTAATAATGGCGGCTCTGATAAAAATCCCAGTTGCTACAGCAGGCGACTCAGTTGGGTGTAACACCAGTAATTTAATTAATTATTTAATTAAATTATTTTTGGAATATTTGTGAAGTATATGTTATATAATTGGATTTATTTTATTAAGTGGAGAAATAATAATATTAGAGGTATAATATTATTATGTAGTGAAATAATGTTAGATGTTAATATTATTTAATGTGGGCCTATATGGTGTGAGTGGAAGTAATAAGGGGGTGTAGGTTTGGAGCCTAATAAGAATAATATAATAATATTAGGTTATTTTATTATTTGTGAGAAAGAATAGAAGGAGGAAGCAGTAAGAAGAGAATAAGGATTGTGAAGAACGTGAAGTTGCTGGAATAGTGGAAAACGGAAAGAACGAAGATTCAACCCGGAAATTGTAGAGCGACCTTCGATCCAAGGTAAGGGTAGGGTTCTGACTTTATAATTGGGTTCATGATGTTTGATATATGGGGTTAGAGGATTGCTGTTTTTGTTCTTGAATTGGATGATGCATGATGAAAATTTGATGAATTTGAATGGATAATGATGTTATGATGTTGTTTAATCGATGTAGTATTATAGGTTAATGTTACGTGATGAATTATTATTTTTATAATGAGGTTTGTAGGATTGTAACACAATTCCCATAGCGAAATTACAGTAGAAAACGCAGAAATTATGCAGACTGTAGCAGGATGTGTCGACCCCAAATTGGATGTGTCGATACATGAAGGTTGATTGACTGAAGATGAGTTGATACAAGGAGGGCTTGCATCGATGCATGATAGTTATGAGACTCAATATGAGTCGACGCGAAGAGAGGATGTGTCAATACATGAGTGTGTGAGACTCAGGATGAGTCGACCGGTGCGATGCATGTGTCGATACATGCTGTGATGTAAACCCAGGATGAGTCGATCCATAAGGAGGATTTGTCGACTCATGGTTAATAGATGAAGCGGGATGAGTCGATCCATAGAGTTTTGTGTCGATACATAATGTCTAATTTTTGACAGATTCAGTTTTTAAGTTGTTGTAACTTGAGTTTTAGGATGCTGTTTGAGATGTCGTTCGAAGCGTTGATTAGCTAACGCGATGAACTCTATTTTAGAGGATTAAAATGATGAATAAGAAGTGTAATCCTAGTAACTAATTTAGAATTTAGGATTAATTCCCGTTATTGGTCGTTGTGCTGATGTTTTTGGACAGAATGATGAACATGAGATGTTTAGAGGTTGCTGTTAGGATTATGATAGTAGGATTAGTGACAGTAAAAATGTAAAATCGCAGAATAACAGTATGGATTACTGTACTATTGATATACAACTCAGTTATTAGTGAGATGTGGTTATTAAAGTTGTGTTTGATAATTATGATGAACCAATGATGTTTGATAAATAAATGATGTTTAATAAATTATTTTGAGATGTTTTTGAGATGCTGTAATTGCGATGTTGTTGTTTTAAGATGTTTATGAGATGTTGTTGTTTTGAGATGTTTATGAGATGTTGTTGTTTTAAGATGTTTATGAGATGTTGTTGTTCTGAGATGTTTATGAGATGTTATGATTGGGATGTTGATATTACATTCATGAAGAGTCGCATACATTGCATTTTTGAGATGGAGCTTATGCTCGTTGAGATGGCCTGGATTGGCAAATTTTGAGATGAAGGTTATGCCTTGTTGATGCCTCTATTAATTGGCAGATTTTTTTTTTGAGATGGGAGTTCTGCTCCAATGGTACCACATGCATTTGCATAGTTTTGAGTCGCATTATATGATTGAATAATGAAATGTATTTGATGTTGATGAATGAGTATATATGCTGTAATTATTGTTGATTATGAGATGAGAAGTGGTGATATTATTGATCTAATTTAATATATTAATTATCATGCGCTTTATTATATTGTCAGATATCTCACCCCTTATGTTTGAATGTTTCCCTTATGTTGGTAATGTGCAGGTAATCGAGAGTGAAGGTTGTATACCTTCAATAGTTTGAGTCAGTGTCATTGCTCTGATATGTAACACTCGGGGGGATGAACGCTTGCTGATTTTGATTGTTGATTTTCAGTTGTTGACTTTTAAATTGATTATTATTAAATATGTGATGTTTCGAAGTTGTTGTTTTATTTAAAGATGTTATTGAAGAATTTCGCTGCGTAGTTGTTGAATTATTTTATGAAAGAGGTTATGTTGATGGTTCATCCGATGTTTTAAAAACGTGTTATATATCCATGATGAATGCAATGAATTTGTTAGAAGAATTTGTGACGTCCCGATTCATTTGTATGATTGAAATTTTGTAACTCTGATTTAATTGCATAATTTTCTTGTGGTAGAATTGGGGTGTTACAAAGTTGGTATCAGAGTAAAAGGTTGGTCCGACCTTGTCGTCGAGTCTTTGTTGTCTAACAATCGAGTATTTTTATTTTGAGTTCTAATAGTTGTTTATGTTGTAGTGATAAGTTGAGATGGCTGGAAGGAATGATGCTGCTCTTGCTGCTGCTCTAGAAGCAATGGCTCATGCGATGGAAAATCAGCTGAATGCTGACGGGAATGCTGGATCACGTAGCTTGGCGACTTTCCAGAGAGAGAATCCACCTACATTCAAGGGAAAGTATGATCCTGACGGAGCATTAGAATGGTTTAAAGAGATTGAGAGGATCTTTCGTGTGATGGACTGCACTCCGGTGCAAAAGGTTTGTTATGGGACTCACATGCTAGCAGTCGAGGCTGAAGACTGGTGGCTAGAGACTTGCCAGAAGTTAGAAGCTGCAGGTGAGAATGTCACTTAGGCTGTGTTCCGTAGGGTGTTTTTGAGAAAGTATTTTCCTGAAGATGTCCGTGGTAAGAAGGAAATTGAGTTCCTTGAGCTGAAGCAAGGAAATCTGTCTGTTGTTGAGTATGCTGCCAAGTTTGCTGAGTTGGCTAAGTTTTATCCGCATTACACTGAGGAAAATGCTGAGTTTTCAAAGTGTATTAAGTTTGAGAATGGGTTACGCTTGGAGATTAAGAAAGCAGTTGGGTATCAGAAAATCCATGTCTTCGCTGATTTGGTTGATAGTTGTAGGATTTATGAGGAAGACAATAATGCTCATTACAGGATTATTAGTGAGAAGAGGGGTAAGCACCCACAGAATTGTGGTAAGCCTTATGATGCCCCAGCTGGTAAGGGTAAGCAGAAAGTTGCTCATGGTCAGAGAACTAGTGGGGGAGATGCTCTTGCTGGTGTGATTTGTTTTAAGTGTGGGAAACCTGGACACAAGAGTAATGTGTGCACTACTGAAGTGAAGAGGTGTTTCCATTGTGGCAAGAACGGACATGTTGTATCTGAGTGTGAGCACAGGAATGTGGTTTGTTTCAACTGTAAAGGAGAAGGGCACATTGGTAGTCAGTGTCTGAAGCCGAAGAGGGCTCAGTCAAGTGGTAAAGTGTTTGCTTTGGTTGAGGATCAGACAGCTGCCGAGGACAAACTTATTAGAGGTAAGTGTTTCATTAATAGTACTCCTTTAATTACTATTATTGATACTCGTGCTACGCATTGTTTTATTACTGCTGATTGTGTTGAGAGATTGGGTCTTGTGTTGTCTTCTTTGAATGGAGAAATGGTCGTCGATACTCCAGCCAAGGGGTCGATGACTACTTCTTTTGTGTGTGCTAAGTGTCCCTTGTCGATATTCGACAGAGACTTTGTTGTTGATTTGGTTTGTTTACCGTTAAGAGGTTTGGATGTAATTTTGGGTATGAACTGGTTAGAGCATAACTGTGTTCATATTAACTGTTATGACAAGTCAGTGAAGTTTTCTACTCCTGAAGAAGAGGAAGATGGTTTGTTGTCTGCTAGACAGTTGAGGAAGTTTATGCAAGAGGAGGCACAAATGTTCTCATTGATGGCGTCGCTATCGGTAGAGACTCAAGCTTTAATTGAGGAATTGCAGGTGGTGTGTGAATTTCCTGAAGTTTTCCCTGATGAGATTCCTGATGTACCGCCAGAGAGGGAAGTTGAATTTGCTATTGATCTTGTACCTGGTACCAGACTTGTGTCTATGGCACCATATAGGATATCTACATCTGAATTGTCAGAGTTAAAGAAGCAATTGGAAGAGTTACTTGAGAAGAGGTTTGTAAGACCAAGTGTATCGCCGTGGGGAGCTCTAGTGTTGTTAGTGAAGAAGAAAGATGGAAGTATGAGGCTCTGTGTTGATTATAGACAGTTGAACAAGGTGACAATTAAGAACAAGTATCCGCTTCCAAGAATAGATGACTTGATGGACCAATTGGTGGATTCTCGTGTGTTTAGTAAGATTGATTTGAGGTCGGGTTACCATCATATTAAAGTGAAGGATGAAGATATTCAAAAGACGGATTTCAGAATGTGTTATGGACATTACGAGTATTCGGTGATGCCTTTCGGTGTTACTAATGCGCCGGGAGTATTCATGGAATATATGAATCGTATCTTTCATACTTATTTGGACTGGTTCGTAGTGGTGTTCATTGATGATATTTTGATTTACTCTAAGTCAGAAGAGGAGCATGTTGAACATTTAACACTAGTATTGCAAGTCTTGAAAGAGAAGAAATTGTATGCAAAGCTGTCCAAGTGTGAGTTTTGGTTGAAAGAGGTTAGTTTTCTTGGTCATGTGATTTCAGGTAGTGGCATTGATGTAGATCCATCGAAGGTTGATGTTGTGTTGCAATGGGAAACTCCAAAGTCATCTACTGAGATTATAAGCTTCTTGGGATTAGCTGGTTATTATAGAAGGTTTATTGAAGGGTTTTCTAAGTTGTCACTTACGTTGACTAAGTTAACTTGTAAAGGTAGAGCGTTTGTATGGGATGTTCAATGCGAAGAAAGTTTTACATAATTGAAGAAGAGGTTGATGTCAGCTCCGATTTTGACGTTGCCTAATCCAGGAGAGCCTTTTGTGGTTTATTGTGATGCTTCTAAGATGGGTTTAGGAGGTGTGCTTATGCAGAATGGTAAGGTAGTTGCTTATGCATCAAGGCAGTTGAGGACTCATGAGAAGAACTATCCTATGCATGATTTAGAGCTTGCTGCAGTTGTTTTTGTGCTGAAGATTTGGAGGCATTATCTTTATGGTTCTAGATTTGAAGTGTTTAGTGACAATAAGAGCTTGAAGTATTTGTTTGATCAGAAGGAATTGAATATGAGACAACGAAGATGGTTGGAATTGTTAAAGGATTATGATTTTGGTTTGAATTATCATCCAAGAAAGGCCAGTGTGGTAGTTGATGCGTTGAGTCGAAAGACTTTACATATGTCAGCAATGATGATCAAAGAGTTGGAATTGATTGAGAAGTTCAGAGATATGAACTTAGTTTGCGAGGTTACTCCGCAGAGTGTTATGTTGGGTATGTTAAAGATTAATAACGAATTTCTAGACAGTATCAAAGAAGCTCAGAAGTTGGATGTGAAACTGGTAGATTGAATGGTTGGGAATGATCAATATGAGAATAATGATTTTAAGCTAGATGAGCAAGGTGTGTTGAGATTTCGTAACCGAATTTGTACCTGATGATGCTGAGATGAAGAAAGTGATACTTGAAGAGAGTCATAGAAGTAAGTTGAGTATTAATCCAGGAGATACAAAGATGTATCAAGATTTGAAAGGTTTGTTTTGGTGGCCTGGGATGAAGAGTGATGTGGCATGATTTGTGTATGCATGTTTGACTTGTCAGAAGTCGAAAGTTGAACATCAGAAGCCTGCAGGATTGATGCTACCGTTGGAAGTTCCAGAATGGAAATGGGATAGCATTTCAATGGACTTTGTGATGGGGTTACCTAGTACTATAAGAGGACATGATTCTATTTGGGTGATTGTTGATAGGCTTACGAAGTCAGCTCATTTTATTCCTATTAACATCAGTTTTCCAGTGTCGAAGTTGGCTGAGATTTATATTAGTGTGATTGTGAAGCTGCATGGTGTTCCTTTGTGCATTATGTCAGATAGAGATCCAAGATTTACTTCTGATTTTTGGAAGAGTATGCAAGAAGCGTTGGGTTCTAAGTTGAGGTTGAGTTCAGCGTATCATCCTCAGACAGATGGTCAGACTGAACGGACTATTCAATCGTTGGAAGACTTGTTGAGAGCATGTGTTCTTGAGCAGGGAGGTTCGTGGGATACTTATCTTCCATTGATAGAGTTCACATATAATAAAAGTTACCATTCTAGTATTGGAATGACACCTTTTGAAGCATTGTATGGTCGAAGATGTAGAACTCCGTTATGTTGGCATGAATCTGGTGAGAGTGTAGTACTTGGACATGAACTTGTTCGTGAGACTACTGAGAAGGTGAAGTTGATTCGAGAAAAGATGAAAGCTTCACAAAGTAGACAGAAGAGTTATCATGACAAGTGAAGGAAAGATTTAGAATTTCAAGCTGGTGATCATGTTTTTTTGAGAGTTACACCTGTGACTGGTGTTGGGCGAGCATTGAAGTCTAAGAAGCTCACTTCTCGTTTTATTGGACCGTATCAGATTTCAGAGAGAGTGGGGAATGTTGCTTACAGAGTGGCTTTACCGCCTAATCTTTCGAATTTGCATGATGTGTTTCATGTGTCGCAACTTCAGAAGTATATTTCATATCCATCTCATGTGATTCGTATGGATGATGTGCAAGTACGGGATAATCTTATGGTGGAAACGATTCCTGTACGGATTGCGGATCGTGAAATGAAGATGTTGAGGGGTAAAGAGATTTCTCTGGTTAAAGTGGTTTGGCTAGGAGCTGCTGGTGAAAGCATGACTTAGGAGTTGGAGAGAAAGATGCGAGACTCCTATCCAGAATTGTTTGATTGAGGTAAATTTTCGAGGACGAAAATATTCTAAGTGGGGGAGAGTTGTAACGCCAGTAATTTAATTAATTATTTAATTAAATTATTTTTGGAATATTTGTGAAGGATATGTTATATAATTGGATTTATTTTATTAAGAGGAGAAATAATAATATTAGAGGTATAATATTATTATGTAGTGAAATAATGTTAGAAGTTAATATTATTTAATGTGGGCCTATATGGTGTGAGTGGAAGTAATAAGGGGGTGTAGGTTTGGGGCCCAATAAGAATAATATGATAATATTAGGTTATTTTATTATTTGTGAGAAAGAATAGAAGGAGGAAGCAGTAAGAAGAGAATAAGGATTGTGAAAAACGTGAAGTTGCTGGAATAGTGGAAAATGGCAAGAATGAAGATTCAACCCGGAAATTGTAGAGCGACCTTCGATCCAAGGTAAGGGTGGGGTTCTGACTTTATAATTGGGTTCATGATGTTTGATATAAGGGGTTAGAGGATCGTTGTTTTTGTTCTTGAATTGGATGATGCGTGATGAAAATTTGATGAATTTGAATGGATAATGACGTTATGATGTTGTTTAATCGATGTAGTATTATAGGTTAATGTTAGGTGATGAATTATTATGTTTATAATGAGGTTTGTAGGATTGTAACACAATTCCCATAGCGAAATTACAGTAGAAAACACAGAAATTATGCAGACTGTAGCAGGATGTGTCGACCCCAAATTAGATGTGTCGATACATGAAGGCTGATTGACTGAAGATGAGTCGATACAAGGAGGGCTTGCGTCGATGCATGATAGTTACGAGACTCAGTATGAGTCGACACAAAGAGAGGATGTGTCGATACATGAGTGTGTGAGACTGAGGATGAGTCGACCTGTGCGATGCATATGTCGATACATGATATGATGTAAAGCCAGGATGAGTCGATCCTTAAGGAGGATGTGTCGACTCATAGTGAATAGATGAAGCGGGATGAGTCGATCCATAGAGTTTTGTGTCGATATATAATGTCTGATTTTTGACAGATTCAGTTTTTAAGTTGTTGTAACTTGAGTTTTAGGATGCTGTTTGAGATTCAGTTTGAAGCGTTGATTAGCTAACGCGATGAACTCTATTCTAGAAGATTAAAATGATGAATAAGAAGTGTAATCCTAGTAACTAATTTAGAATTTAGGATTAATTCCCGTGATTGGTCATTGTGCTGATGTTTTTGGACAGAATGATGAACATGAGATGTTTAGAGGTTGCTGTTAGGATTATGACAGTAGGATTAGTGACAGTAAAAATGTAAAATAGCATAATAATAGTATGGATTACTGTACTATTGATATACAACTCAGTTATTAGTGAGATGTGGTTATTAAAGTTGTGTTTGATAATTATGATGAACTAATGACGTTTGATAAATAAATGATGTTTAATAAATTATTTTGAGATGTTTATGAGATGCTGTAATTAAGATGTTGTTGTTTTGAGATGTTTATGAGATGTTGTTGTTTTGAGATGTTTATGAGATGTTGTTGTTTTGAGATGTTTATGAGATGTTGTTGTTTTGAGATGTTTATGAGATGTTGTTGTTCTGAGATGTTTATGAGATGTTGTGATTGGGATGTTGATATTACATTCATGAAGAGTCGCATGCATTTAATTTTTGAGATGGAGCTTATGCTCGTTGAGATGGCCTGGATTGGCAAATTTTGAGATGAAGGCTATGCCTTGTTGATGCCTCTATTAATTGGAAGATTTTTTTTGAGATGGGAGTTCTGCTCTAATGGTACCACATGCATTTGCATAGTTTTGAGTCGTATTATATGATTGAATAATGAAATGTATTTGATGTCGATGAATGAGTATATATGCTGTAATTATTGTTGATTATGAGATGAGAAGTGGTGATATTATTGATCTAATTTAATATATTAATTATCATGCGCTTTATTATATTGTTAGATATCTCACCCCTTCTGTTTGAATGTTGCCCTTATGTTGGTAACGTGCAGGTAATCGAGAGTGAAGGTTGTATACCTTCAATAGTTCGAGTCAGTGTCATTGCTCTGATATGTAACACTCGGGGGGATGAACGCTTGCTGATTTTGATTGTTGATTTTCAGTTGTTGACTTTTAAATTGATTATTATTAAATATGTGATGTTTCGAAGTTGTTGTTTTATTTAAAGATGTTATTGAAGAATTCCGCTGCGTAGTTGTTGAATTATTTTATGAAAAAGGTTATATTGATGGTTCATCCGATGTTTTAAAAACGTGTTATATATCCATGATGAATGCAATGAATTTGTTAGAAGAATGTGTGACGTCCCGATTCATTTGTATGATTGAAATTTTGTAACTCTGATTTAATTGTATAATTTGCTTGGGGTAGAACTGGAGTGTTACACTGGGGACTTCAACTTTAGGTTTTAGGGTTTTTTTGCTTTGGGGGTTTTTATTACTTTATTTATTTATTGCTTTTATTTATTCATTGCACTTATTTAATTATTGTCTATTGTTTATCATCATATATAATGCGTGGCGGGATTTTTTATTTCTCAAAATATTTTCAATAACCCTTAGAAAGAAGGTTCGTCTATTAGCGTAGGGGGTACATCATCCCTGTGAGTTTATGTGACGACTTCGCCTAGAGTCGGTGAACTTCTGAAAAAGGAATACTTATCGAGAGATATCCTCTTGACGGGTAGGACTTTGGAAGGTCCCCCATGACTCTTTGTAACGGCCTTAACCTAAAAAATCATGACGAGACCTTTCACGACTTTGAGACGAAAGTTTTGGTCCGTAAAGAGGCTCCACCTAAGGGAGGCCCTTGTGCCTTTTTCCTCTGGTGTTATTCATGATACCCTTAAGGAAACCACCTTCTGGGAGGGTAGACCAACCGTAGGTCAAAATTAAGGAGCCTACCTTCTAAGGGTACTTATCACAAAAAACCCATCACTCAACCCTACATCTATGCATTCATACATTTCATATATTCATCATACATTTCATATATTCGTCACCTGTTTCTTTTTGTCTTATTCACAAGGGGTACAAAAAAAATAATAAACTCAAGATTTTTGGTGACTGTCCTTAAAAATGGATACCAAAGGAAACAACTTGTCCATGTCAATGCGCCAAACATGTCTGAAATCAAAGCCACAAAAGGGAAATAATATGCTGAATACCTTCTCAATCTTTGTCAAGCAAAGGTGGATGGTTTCAAGAGCAGATATCTGTAGGCGCACCTAGAAGACTTGTTTCCCTTTGCTTGATTTCATTCAAATAAAGTTTTGGTTTAAGATTGTAATATTTTTCAATATCTGAATTATGTTACCTTCAATAAAGGCATTTTGTTTCCACATCTCGTTTGCGTATCTATTTTAAGGATAGTCACCAAGTAAAATAATAAGCAAAAGACAAGCATGTACCTATGTGAATAAGTCATTTACAACAAGAAACCATTTCATGTTCATACACATCCGTTCACACGCATGCATTCACGAACACCTGCATATCATATCAAAACTCATTTTTTCAAAAAAAATATCTCCAGTTAAACCATTGGTAGAAGAAGATCTCCACCTCCTTAGCCTCCATATCAAACAAGGGCCTATCAACAAAAAGCAATGGAACAAATCAAGGAGACTTAGGCTGCGTTCAAAGAGGATCTCGACCAAGTAAAGGGTGATGTAAGTTCAATGAAAGGAGATTTGAGTCAAGTTCTCCTAGCTTTGAAGAACATTATTGACAGGCAAGACCAGATTCCCGGGAAGTAGCCCAAACTATTGGTGCATCGAGCGGTCACCAACCAAGGAAAGAGCCAGAAGCAGGACCCCAAAAGTCCATCATGGCCCAACAAGAAGTTTAAAATTAAGGGTTTATCCCACCGCCATCAAAAGCAGGGGCATCTCATACCCTACAGATTCCAACCAATAATGCGGACAACTACTTGGACCTGCAATAAGACCACGACCCAGAGGATTCCAACCAGGCACTCTTAAAGACGACTGGTACTCATGTTGTTGATAATCCACTGGTAATGGATCAATACAAAGATCTGGTGGAAAGATTAAAAGTTGTGGCGGGTTTTTATACTTTCAAAGTAGATGCTCTCGAAATGGGCCTAGTTCCTAATGTGGTAATTCCGCCAAAGTTCAAAGTGTCTGACTTTGAAAAATACAATTGGCTCACCTGTCCAAGAAATCATCTGCGCATGTATTGCAGGAAGATGCATGCCCATGCCCACGACCAGAAAATGACGATTCACTATTTTCAAGATAGCTTGAGTGGGGCATCTTTAGATTGGTATATGCAATTGGAGCGAACACACATTCGAACATGGGCAAATCTTGCCAATGCTTTCTTAAAGCATTATAAATATAACCTGGATATGGTGCATACCCACATGCAACTCCAGAATCTTTCCCAGAAGAAAAAAGAGTCCTTCAAAGAATATGCTCAGAGATGGAGGGAGATGGCATCCCGTGTGCAACCACCACTGTCAGAAAAAGAATTAGTAGACATGTTCATGGGAACTTTGCAAGGGCTTTATTATGAGAAGATGGTTGGAAGTGTCGCTTTATGATTCTCAGATCTAGTGACTATCGGAGAAAGAATCGAGATTGGATTAAAGAGTGGGAAGATATCAGGGGGGCCATCAAATGCTCCCTACAATTCAAAAAAGCTTGCTTCAAACTTCCCGGTACCACAACCATTAGTGATCCCACAAGGACAATAGCAAGATAAGTTTAAAAGGCCACCCAGAAATTTTGATCCACTCCCCATGCCACCTATCCAGTTATTACAACACTTGGTTAAGGCATCCTTGGTGGAAATCAAGCCTCTATCTCCTCCAGTCGGGCCACTCCCGCAAAGGTACAATGCCGACGCCAGGTGCGAATACCATGCTAACTCTCTGGGGCACACCATAGAACATTGTTGGGCATTCAAGCACAAGGTTCAGGATTTGTTAGAATCTCAAGACATCACCTTTGAAAAGCCTAACATCAAATCAAACCCTATGCCTCCGCATGGTGGGCTGACAATAAATGCGATTGAAGTAGTCACTAATTTTGGGGCAACCAGACAGGAAAAAACCCCAATCAACTTGTTGGAGGAATATCCGTTCGAATGTGGGTTCTTGTTAGAACATAATGAAGCCTTCGAAAGAACGCTACAAAAGCTAGTGGACCAGGGGATAGTCCAGTTCGGACCATACCCTGAAGAAACATATGTAGCTAATCTGAAGGGTAAAGCACAATTTCCTCCAATCCAAGAAACCCTTATCAATAGAGGAACAAAGCATGGCAGACATGTGGTGATGATATCCAACAAAGTCAACACCAAAGGGGTAACTGACTTCATCAGAGAATGCGCCCTAGGAGAATAACCTAAAGGATGGACTGCTGTTGAGATTCCCGAGATCTTTTTCTTTCCTAAGTTAATTTTTCTTGTTTTTGAAAGAACCTATGTCAAGCCCGAGGCATAGGGGTTACTTGTAAGGGTCTCCCCCATTTTGTTTCAGGCAATATTCATGATCAATAAAAGTTATATTTTGTTTTCAATTAAGATCCTTGTCTTTCTCTTTCATTTATTCCGTAAATTTAAAAATGGCAATACTTTCTCTGCATATGAATTTTCAAAAGCTCATATATCTAAATCTGCACCAAAACATGATAACGGTGCAAATCCATGCCCAAAACCACTGATAATGCTGCTGTTGTGACCCGATATAATTTTGATGCTCCTATCAACCAAGCTGAAGGGGAAGATGATGAAGATCTTGAACTCTCTGAGGAAAGGGCGAGGGAAATAGAACGAAAGGCTGGCAACATACAACCATATCAAGAGGCTATTAAGACCATTAATTCGGGCACAGGGGAAGATCCAAAAAAAAGTCAAGCTAGGGGAAATGTTAGAGCAGAGCGACAAAGAAAAGCCGATCAAGTTACCCCGTGAGCACATGGATATATCTGCCTACAGAAACATGCCCAAGGTTAGATACATACATTGTGGTGTACATACCACCTCTCAAAGGAGGTTGTTCTCCAGTTAATCAAAAATAAGCGACTACGAAATACCAGGACCTGACGAAGGACCTGAGCCAGGGGCACGTTGGACAATCACGTTCGACGGGGCTTTAAATGCACTGGGGGCACAGTATAGGGGCAGTTTTGACTTCTCCAAAGAATTATCACAAGCCCTATACTACAAGGTTGTGTTTAACTACACCAACAATATCGCCGAGTACGAAGCTTGTATACCAAGATGTGAAGTTGTCATTGATCTAAGAATAAAGCATCTCGAAGTATTTGAGGACTCAGTATTATCATATACTAAGTTAATAGCGAATGGAATACTAAAACATCCAAAACTGATTCGATATCGGGATCATGTTTTGAAAACTGACTGTGGAATTCACGAAGATCACCTTCAGTCACATCCCACGGAAACAAAATCAAATGGCAGGCGCTCTGGCAACTATATCAGTTATGTTCAAAGTAACTTGGTCAAACCACGAACTGCGCATCATAAATAGACACTTCGAAGAGCCCGTACATTGCCTTGCTGTCAAAGAAAAACCGGATGACGAGCCTTGGTTTTACGACATCAAGAAGTACCTGGAAAAGCAAGAATATCCAGAAAATGCCTCTATCATCAACAAACAAACTCTATGGAAATTAGCCTCGGAATTATTTCAGAGTAATAGTGTACTACACAAGATGAACCACAACATGATCTAGTACTCCAGAAGATTCTGCTACCTTGCCTCGACTCACGTGGTAAATGGACACCCAACTACGAAGGTCCATACGTAGTCAAAACAACATTCTCCGGAGGTGGTCTTATCCTCACAACAATGGATGGGGAAGAACTACCGCATCCGGAAAATTCAGACGCAGTCAAAAAATACTATGTATAAAAAGCTCGCTAAGCTCGAACCCTAAAAGTACGACTTAGGAAAAAAGGAGCGTCCTAGTGGATCGAAAACCCTAAAGGGTGATCTAGGAAAAAATTATAGGCATATAACAAAAAAAACTATCTCGGTGGATTGAAAACCCGAAAGGGCAATCCAGGCAAAAATTAGGGATCATTCGAAAAGAAATAAAGAACAAAAAGAATGCGATCTAAGAACTGCGACTACGAACCACAAAGGGAGAGATATACCTGAATCATACAACTCAGAAGCAAAGGAGATAAGGACTATTAAAAGGATATTGGGGAACAACAACAACAATTATCATTTTACATTTCCATTTACAGTTTTAAATTTTTTTTTGTAATTACCTCTTTCTAGGAATTGCATCTTGTACTCTCGCCTATCTAGAGGCATATCAATAAAAAAATTTCTTTCTTTGCATATTTCAAAATTGTGTTTTTCTTTTTTCTGACTTGTTTACAAAACACTACGATTATTACTTGTGAATATTGTCTTGAAATCATTTCAGGGAAATTAAAAAAATAAAAGCATGTGACAAAACATCGAAAAAGCATTTTGGTTAGAAAACTATTAAAAGAAAATCCACGTCTACATCCACGCACATGGCTACTCATACGTCTTGTAACACATGAGTCTATACGCATGTCCACGTCTATGTCTATGCTCACAACATATAAAAAAGTATGCGTTCAATACATACGTCTACGTCTACGCTCGCGCTTACAAAAACAACAAAACCAATGCTCAAAATCTTGCAAAACACTTTTCACCGCATTCAAATCAAATTCAACAATGCTACGACAATACAACATACAACGCCAGGGAATTGGTAATTCAGAACCAATGGTTTAAAGGAGAGAATGACAGAAACAATCTTCATAACATTTCAAGGCCTACGCGTTTTACACACATTGCATACATACATTTTGCATATCTAAAGTATATTTACACTACACATTTTTGCATACAATACACATATATTCAGGGTTCCATATCAATATCAAACATCATACACTTTGCATATACATACAATTCAATACACATACACTTAGGGTTCCGTCTCAAGGAAAAACATCATACGCCTATATCACACAGCAAACAAACCATCTTACCCTCGATTCAGTCATCTAAGGGTCTATCAACAAAACACTTCTCTTGCGATTCAACCCGTCACCTAAGTCTCCATGTCGTGACGCGTTTAACCCATCACCTAAGTCTCCATGCAGTGATGAGTTCCTTACAAAGTATTCGATTACCTAAGTCTTCATGCAGTAATGAACGAAGCTCAGTACATTGCCTCTAAGCCGCAATGTATTCTCAAAACTCAGTACATTTCCTCTAAGTTGCAATGTATTCTCAAAACTCAATACATTGCCTCTAAGCCGCAATGTATTCTCAAAACTCAATACATTTCCTCTAAGCCTCAATGTATTCTCAAAAATCAATACATTACCTCTAAGCCGCAATGTATTCTCAAAATTCAGCACATTGCCTCTATACTGCAATGTATTATCAAAACTCAGTATATTGCCTCTAAG
Organism: Vicia faba; assembly: GCA_948472305.1. NCBI lineage: Eukaryota > Viridiplantae > Streptophyta > Magnoliopsida > Fabales > Fabaceae > Vicia > Vicia faba. The sequence continues at coordinate 1,633,524,968 of OX451737.1, forward strand.
CTGCAATGTATTCGCAAAACTCAGTACATTGCCTCTAAGATGCAATGAATTCGCAAACTCAGTACATTGCCTCTAAGCTGCAATGTATTTACAAAACTCAGTACATTGCCTCTAAGCCGTAATGTATTCGCAAAACTCAGTACATTGCCTCTAAGCCGCAATGTATTCGCAAGCTCAGTATATTTCCTCTAAGCCGCAATGTATTTGCAAAACTTGGTACATTGCCTCTAAGCCGCAATATATTATCAAAACTCAGTACATTGCCTCTAAGCCGCAATGTATTTGCAAGCTCAGCACATTGCCTCTAAGCCACAATGTATTTGCAAGCTCAGTACATTGCCTTTGAGCCACAATGTATTCGCAAAACTCAGCATATTGCCTCTAAGCCGCAATGTATTAGCAAAGCTCAGTACATTGCCTCTAAGACACAATGTATTTGCAAACTAAGTATATTGCTTCTAATCCGCAATGTATTCACAAAACTCAGCGTATTGCCTCTAAACCTTAATGCGCTCTCCTCATCTAACCCATGGCCTTAGTGTCCAAGAAGCCATGCATCACCCATCACTGTTTCATTCATCCCTCCAAAGTGGATTAATAAGACACACGAGATCGCTCTCAAAGCTCAAGACTATTTGCCTCATTATCAAACCCTGGTGAGTGATATATCATCAGCTTCGCCTATTTTCTCAAGACTCGTAAGGGTATGCTATATCAGCGTAACCTTATGTCTGTCGGACAAATTTTGGGGTATTCCAAGTATTCAATAAACTCCCAATCATAATGCGCAAGACTCACGTTTTCTCACGCTATTCGATTGGAAGATAATTGAATAGGGGCAGCTATCGTACCCCAAATTTGCCCTACCGCGATGATTTTATATTTTCAAGATTTTAAAGACGAAAGAACTATTTAATTAAAGATGGTACGGCAGTATCTGATGGCTCATCTTTATCCAAGACTAGGGGATGTATTTTAATTCAGGAAAGCAGGGCTTTCTGAATCATAAATGTATTCGTGAACCCATTCACAAGGCATGTTGGCCTATGACCCATGAGATTCGAAAATGAAATATTGTTTCAAAACTTGTAATTACTAAGTTATTAAATTATTAAGGCGACTTAAGTTTAAGTTTATATTAATTAGTAATTAAATTTATTAAATACACTTAAGTGTTATTTATTAAAAGAGGGAGGTGTAATTACAAATACTAAGCCCATTAGCGTTTATTCAAAAGAAATTATTTTTGTTACTGTGTGGGCCAACTAAGGCCCAATTTGAATTTAAAAAGGAAAATGTTTGTTGAAATTGCTGTTAGCCCATCAAATGTTTTATTATTAAAATTGTTTATATTTTAATAAAAAAAAATAATATATTATTTTAAATAAAAAAAGGAAGAAACGTAACACTTTTTTTGATAGACTTATTTTTTGACCTCTTGTTAATTTCTTTAAGGAATGTTGTTTTGAGAAAAAACCCAATTGAATTAAAGATTTTTTTTGCGGTAATAAACATGATGTTGGGCTGAAACAATTAAACAAAACCGGCCCAATTCATATTATTAAAAAAAAAAATTTGCTGGCATGCTGGGCTGATGATAAACTAAAGCGCAAGCCCAAATGAATGAATAAACAACAACTGTTCAAATTTTGCAAAATTAGCGTTGGGATTTTGGTTACTAACATCTACTATTCAGATTAACTAAAAACCAATCCAATCTTCATCAATCAATTATACAGGGGAAAATCTTTTTACATAATTAAATCAGAAACTAATCAAATCTCAAAAACGAAATCAAATCCAGAAAATTAAAATATACTCAATCAAATCTATTAACACCCAAATCAAATCTCCAGAAATTATAATACAGAAAATCTCCAATAAACCAAATCTGGAAATTACAGCAATCATTTATAGTAAATAGAATCAATTACAACATAAAATTTCAATCCCTAATAGTTCTAAATCCCTAATTCATGCTAATTTCTAACGGAAAATTCACAAACCCTAACTATTTAAACCACTATATATACTGAAGAAAAGATTGACCCAGGGGGATACAAAAAAACAGAAGAAGAGATAAGAGTACAGAGGGGGGCGGATTTTACAGTAAAGAAAGAACAGAAGATTATTGGGGAAAGAAGAACGATACAGAAGATGAAGAACTACTCGTTGTTGAAGATTGAAGGAGAACGGTTTGGGTTTCAACCTCTGAAACCCTAACCGTGTGAATCGTCGCGCTGCTGTACACCGCCATCAATCCTCAAGCTCCACCACCACGATAACCTACAGGCAAGAAGAAGAACGTGAAATTAGTACCAGATTGGATCAAGTCAGAAATCGCTACGGAGGGGTAATACTTAGCTTCTTCTTATTTTCTATATTTGGGTTTTTGAGGTTGGGTTTGTGGTTCTAGCGCCTCCGCGGAAAGGGAAGAGATAAGGTTTAGTGAGAAAGAATAAGAGTTTTGTAAGAGAGAGGAAGAAGTTGTTGTAACAAAGAAGACAGAGAAAATGAAACTGCAATATTGAAAAACAAATGATATATGTCGTAAGCATTTTGTACACGCGCACCCACTATAGTTATCATGCTCCCTCGCTGTCGCCTATTAGATTTTAATCTGAAGGCCATCTGACCAAGTTTCACATGAAACTCGTGCACCCTCGCCTCATGTGATCCAGCCATCCCTTCTCCATAGCGTAGTGGGCCTAAGCCCAGTACTGTCCACACCCCCCTTTCGCCCTAATTACTAAACACCTAAACAAACTACACCCCCTGTCTAGAAAACTATAATTGGGCCAACCCGCCTTAATTATTAACACCCTTCCATTTACTTATTAACATAAAAACTACACCCCCATGATTAAATTATTTTCTATATTTTTTTATGATTCTAATTGTTATTTCTATCTTCCTTTTTTATTATTTATAATTATTATTATTATTATTATTAATATTAATTTTTATATTATTATTTTTATTATCATATTTTATTTATTATAAACTTATTTTTATTCAAAAGTTCATGAATATATTATTTTCTACATATTGCATTAAATATTTTTTTTATCATGTATTAATCAAGAGTTTTTGTAATCAATACGATTAAAAAACACTCAACAAACAACAAACTATTTTTCGCAATAAACTAAGCTAAACAACTATTTTTGCAAAAGGGTTTCAAATAGATTTTGACTTACCGCACATTTAGTCAAAATCTCCGCAATCACTACTCCTAGCCAAAATGTGAGGTGATTCAAAGTACGTTTGCGACCTTTAAAAAAACACCAACCCCATACGAACTACGAATTGGAACTCTGATTCCTCATAAGAGGATAAGTAGGCATACGATCAAAAATCGTAGCGAGTTCTCATATAAAAAATTAAAACTCTTTTCCTCCTAATTAAAATTTAAATCTTGTTTACCCCAACTCAAACCTAAAACCTAGTATCCTTGTGAACAAGGTAGATGAAAGGTTCCTAACACCTTCCTTTCGTCTAAAGAAGTCTGAAACCTAGAATCTTTGTCTGCGAATTAGGGTTTTCTATTAGATTCCATTCCCTAGGATAAAAATTAATAGTGGTGGCTCTGATAAAAAATCCAGTTGCTACACTTTTCATTCTGGAAATTGAATTTACATAGTTACATAAACAGAACTTTATGTGAAATCTTTACTCGAACACGCTTTTTAAACCTTCTAACTCCAACAAACTGCACAACTGTGATTCGACTCATGCACAAATGTGATTCAACTCACAAGTGTGTATGATTTGAATCAAGCTAAGTTAGGATTGGACTCACAAACTTTAGCAAATCTCAGATTTCTCTTTGCCTCATTTGATTCGACTCAGGGGAATGTGTGATTCGACTTACACATCCAAAATCTGAAAAATCAAGTTTTTAATGGTGTTTTAAGTTTCTACTTATGACACGACTTGAATAAATCTCCATAGTGGTTATTGTACAAAAAAACTCGACTAATTGAGCCAGAGTATAAAGTTCATACTCAAACGTAAACAATTTGAATTATGCATGCTAAAAAAATGGATCGAAAACTTAATCCTAAAGCATGCACAATTGAAGAGAAGACTCAATAAGACTTAAAAAAAAGTAATGTTTAAGGGACAAGCAACAAAACTACACATATGATCTTCCCCTTAATGTATTAGAGACACACATCTTCAATTACTAGAATCTTTTCTTCCTAGGTTATATTGTCACTTTCCTGCTGTTGTTGACCTTTCTACTGCTGCGATTTTCATTTGCATTTTACATTTTGGTGCTCCTATACCAATATTAGAAAAATAAATTTATGTAATTTAAAGACTAAGTGAAGTTTATTTGTTTTTTTTATCGTTTCTAACTTATAGATTTTATGAAAATGACGTGTTTTATGAAATTTTCTATATTATTAAGTGCTATTATATATGAATGAATTTTATTAGATACTATTTGATGGGTGTCATCCAATTTAAGTGGTTGAAATAAGCACATTTTTATTTGATTGTGTTATAGGTTTTTTAAATTGAAAAAAGTATTTATTTTATATATACTCCACGAGCTCAACCAAATCCAACCAGTGAATGATCACTGGATTGGTTCGGTCGATTTTTTACACTAAAATTACAGGTAAGATGATTAACCCAATCCATTGAAAGGTTGTTATTTAGATTCTTGGAGCCTTAATCCTCTTGCTTGTATTTCTCCAAAGCATTGTTGAAAAAGAATTACAAGTGTGAGTTGTGTGGGGAAGTCCCACATAGGTCAGGAATATGGAGACTTGAGTATTCATAAGTGGAAAAATCACTCACCTATCACCTTAAGGTTTTGGATGAATATTATGGTGCGTATGTGTCTCACAAAGGCATGTTGCTCAAAAAGGAATGTTCCCAAGTGTAAAATGCTCCACGATTTGACCCCCCGAATTGCCCCAATAATGATATCACGAGTCTTTGTTTCGAGAAAGGGACCCACTTACTTGTATCAAAATGTTCGTAAGATGTGTCCAGTTAAAGATAGTCAACGATGGTACAAGTGTATGTGGAAGAAAGATCTTCCACTTAGGAGAAACATTGTGGATAGACTCGCAAGTGTGAGTAGTGTGGGAAAGTCCCACATTAGTTGGGAATATGGAGACTTGAGTATTTATAAGTAAGAGAACACACTCACCTATCATCTTAAGACTCTTGATGAATATATGGTATGTCTCTAACAAAGGTGCGTTTCTCAAAAAGGGATGTCCCTAAATGTAAAAATGTTCATCACTTTGAACCCCATAATTGAACCAAACAAGTGTAACCTCTTGTTTAAAGGTTATAGTACCCTTTATACGACCCCCTAAATTGCGCCAACAAGTACAACCTCTTGTGTAAAGGTTAAAGTACCCTTTGTACTCTCTTAATACCATCTTTGCTTATAAAAAACAATTTAATTAAGTTATTATATTTTTAAAATTTATTTATGCTTGTACTATTATGATACATTATTATTATTATTATTATTATTATTATTATTATTATTATTATTATTATTATTATTATTATTATTATTATTATTATTATTATTATTATTATTATTATTATTATTATTATTATTATTATTATTATTATTATTATTATTATTATTATTATTATTATTATTATTATTGTAACAATTGTTGAAAACTCATTAATTAAAACATCCGATTTTCAGTCTTAATGAAATAGATGTAATTAATACTTTTATTGTTATTGTACTTAATCCATTATGCATAACTAGTGGGATACGTGTGTGTTCGCACAAGTACCGATATGGTACGTGTATTTGTTTCCAAAATATAATAATAATAAAATAAAATTTTATAAAAAAAAATAAGTCGGTGCTTATTATTCTTCCAATATATAAAAATATTTGAATTAATAACATATTTTTTTATATAAATATTATTTTTGTTTTGGAATTGTTGTAACAAATATTTAAACCAATAGTAAAGTTGTTCTATTTATATTTTATATTTCGATTAGTAATTTAATATTTCCGTTAATATTCAATAATTTGATCTGTAACTTCATGTTCCCGATAATGTTCAATATTTTAATCAGTCATTTAATATTTCCGTTAATATTCAATATTTAGATCAGTAACTTCATGTTTCCGTTAATATTCAATATTTTGATCAATAACTTCATGTTCCCGTTAAAATTAAATTATTGAAATGATGTTTGAATCTCTCTGTTTAAAAAAACATATTTGTCATTCTAAAACATAACTTGTTGACAACTGATAATTGATATTATTAATATAATTAAGTAATCAGAAACCAGAGGTCCAAAGAGTAAGGTTGTCTCTCAACAACTGTATGATCAAAGTATTGTCCTTGTATGACTCTTCTCTCAAGGTATCTAAATCTGCAATTGACTCGTCGAAAGCTTGTTTAGCTAAATGACAGACCCTGCGTGTTTCCGTATTCACATTTAAAGGAGCGTTAGCAACAAGTGCAATTCATCGAACCTATGAAGATGACAATAGTGTTAGAAACACATTTGTGCCTTGGATATTTTTTGAGTTAAATCTAGATGTCTTCTCTTATTGAAGACATTTATATTCAAGGCCAACAAAATAACATGAGTATGATCACTCTTAAAGGAATTTGTTTGTTACATTAGTGACGAATGGACCAATATCTAATGAGTAACAATGATATGTAAACTCTAAATGGCCATTTGGGTCGCACAACCTTACTTCTAGTAATACGATAATGAACTACTTTTCATCACGCCCTCGCTACTAATAATGGATTACGGAAGGACAACATGAGACGACACACAAAATCAACCAACCGACTATGCCATTGCCTCATACTCATGGAATCTTCAATTCAAATTTATTGCTAATAATTTTATATTTCTTTTTTTATTTCTTTTTTCATATTTCATTTCACAAAAAAAAAAAAACCCGAAACATCAACGTCACACGTAATACCAAACTTTGAGAAAAGTTAGTACATCTCAAGAGTTTGATTAGTAATTTCATGTTAATTTTAATATTCAATATTTTAATATTTGAAAAATAATAATTTAGCTTTAAATATTACTATTAAATTAAAAATCAAATTAAAAAATTACATTTAAATATATATATATATATATATATATATATATATATATATATATATATATATATATATATATATATATATATATATATATATATATATATATATATATATATATATATATATATATATATATATATATATATATATATATATATATATATATATATATATATATATATATATATATATATATTAAAATTGTAATTCAAATATGTATTTCATTAAAAAATACAAATGCTGAATTTTTTATTTACATATTCTTTATCATATTATAATTAAAAATCATTAAAACAACACTTAATTATCCAATATGGTGTTCATATTAACAACTTTGGATGAATTAAGCAAGTTCATGGACTTATACAATTTGTTAAACAATCTACTATTTCGATAATCACACAATGTAACCAAGTTCTAGGACACAACCATTAACTTGCAACCTTTCTCAATATTGTTTAATAGTTGAAGCACTTTTTTCATCTAATTAAAAAACACTCAACTTAAAGAGACAGCCAACAGACACCACCTAGAATAAAATAGTAAGCAAATATCACAATAATTCAACAAAACTTCTTGATTGGCGATCTGCAGAGTGTGTCAGGACTGATATTCCAAGAGCAATAGCTGACACAATTTCCTTAATGCTCTTATCGTGTTGAATAAACTTTAAATGTTATTAGTAATGAGTTTTTTATTAAATAAGGTAGTGTGAAGGTTAAAAATCAAATAATATTTGAAAAGTCAAGAGATAGTGAGTTATAGTAGTATTTATTAATAGTATTTACTTTCCTAGAATAGTAAGTTTTTGGATCTATATAAAGACCAAAATTGTATTTTTATTCAACAACAAGAAGTAGAAGTTTGCTCCTTATTTAACAAATTAGCATCAGAGCAAATGACAAACATGATGAATCAAATGTCGTTGTTACGGCTAACGAAGTCAAATTACGAAAACTAGAGTACCCAAATGAAAGCTCTTCTTGGATCTCTAGACGCCTGGGATGTGACTAGAGATGGGTTTGAAGAACCAACAGATGTTAGGGGATATACGGCCGCTCAAAATAAGGCACTGAAAGAGATGTGATCGAAGGACAAAACGACACTACATATGTTGTTCAGGGTTGTAGACGAATCAGGCTTTAAAAAGATTGCTGGTTCGACTACGTCGAAAGAAGCATGGGACACGTTAGAAAAAGTGTTCAAAGGAGCAGATCGAGTGAAGCATGTTCGACTCCAAACTCTTCATGGCGAATTGGAGAGGATACAGATGAAGGAGACATAAATTGTATCTGACTACATCACACCTGTACAAAAGATGGTGAACCAACTCACCAGAAAATGGAGAAACATTAATTGATGCACGAGTTGTTGAAAAGATCTTGATGTCTTTAACAGATAAATTTGAGAATATTGTGTGTGCAATAGAAGAGTTGAAGGACTTTTTGACGCTCTCAGTTGAAGAGCTCGCTGGTTCTCTCGAAGCACATGAACAACGAAAGATGAAAAAGAAGGAAGAAGCAGTCGAAGAAGCAAATCAAACCAAAGAGTCAAACAAAGACGAAAATGTACTCTTTTCTCAAAACTTCTGAGGAAGAGGAAGTGTCAGTGGAGGTCGTGAAAATGGTCGAAGTGGTCGAAGCAGCAACTTCGAAAGAGGACAATCGAACCAACAAAATTGGCGTGGCAGAGGACGTGGTCAAAGAAGTGGTCGATCGAACCACTCCAACTTCGAATGCTACAAGTTTGGGAAGTATGGTCATTGCGTGAAGGATTCCAACTCCTACAAATGTTACAACTGTGATAAAGTGGGACATCTTGCAAAAGATTGTCGAATCGAAAAGAAGGTTGAAGAAACAACCAATCTAGCCTTAGAACCTGAAGCGAATGAAGGCTTTCTCTTGATGGCTCAAAACGAAATCAACACCAATAATGACAATGTTTGGTATCTTGACTCAGGAGCAAGTAATCACATGTGTGGTTACAAACACCTGTTTAAAGAAATGAATAAAATTGAAGATGGTAATGTATCTTTCGGAGATGCATCGAAAGTGAAGGTCGAAGGAAAGGGCACAATCAGTTAATTGCAGAAGGATGGCTTGATTGGATCAATCGAAGATGTTTACTATGTGCCAGATCTCAACACCAACATCTTGAGTTTGGGACAACTTATAGAAAAAGGTGTTTCGATACTTATGAAAGATTGATTACTGCATTTGTAGGACAAAGTATGTCGATTATACAAACTGAACCTGAGGAACTTTCAAGAGAAATGTTTGCAAGTCGAAATGCCAGACAAAGCGTCACTATGGCATATGCGCTTTAGTCATCTACATCATGCTGGTTTGAGAAGGTTGGCAAAAAGGAGCATGGTGCATGGACTACAAGACGTGGATTATGAAGCATCACTTTCATGTCACGATATCTTGTTCAATTCTTGATGAAATTCAAAAGTTCCAACACCAAAGTTCAAGATAAAAATTAGTAGAACATGCTAGGATCAAAAAATTTATGAAATGATGCCTTGATGATAGAGAAAATTGCGCGTTAATGTAGCTGCATGAACACTCTTTTTTATTTGAACATTACATCAAACCGTTTTCGAACTTGATTTTTTCCTTCAATTCTCCACCAATTTAAACGATCCAAAAATGAAAATTCATCACAAAAATGCCAGGAATACGAATATGCCATTGATTTTAAAAGAAACTCGTGGATTCAAGAAACACACAAGGCTGTAGTAAGAGAGATAAATTGGATCAACTACCTTGCAATGAGTTTGATGAAGCTTGAGCTCAAATAAAGAGCAAGTAATGGATAAGATCAATAGCTTGGAGATTCAAACATGATGAGTATAGAGAGATGCAAGCAAAAGCTTTGAAAATGGAATAAATTTTCTTGCCAATGGAGTTTTCTTTGTGAGAGAGAGAGAGAGAGAATCAATTTTCGCATGAGAGAGATAGATGAGAGCTTCTGATTTTTCTTCTTTTTAACCAACCCCTTGCTTGTTGAATGAATTGGCTTTATATAGAGTATGGAAAGAGAATGAGAGAAAAATGAGAAAATGGGAAGAATGAGAGTGAGATGCGTTTTGTGTTGCTTGAGGGTGAGAAAGTGTGCGTTTCGGATAAGTGAGGCATGTTGGGGGCGTGAGCTGGAAAAATTGAAATCGGTGACCACAAGATTTCCATGCATTCCCATGCACATTTCATCATTCCATGAACACTTCTTTACTCCGTTATACCTCTCTTTATGGTACATGAAACGTCACAGTTTGAATAAAAAATGAAGAGGACACTTCATACTCCAACTTTCATGTTCAAAATTTTTCAAAATGAAGCTTGAATCAATGAGATATTTGGCCATGAATGTGTGCTTACAAACTGTTTGGTAAAATGCTCTGCCTGACTGGGCTTGCTGCGTGCGCATGATACCTTGCTGGGCAAAAATTTCAGTTTGCATGGTGCCTTCTTCTCACAATTATATCTCAAAATGTATGAAGAATTTGGAGAAACTTTCCGAAGCAAAGTTGTTCCTCACATTTAGGGCCTGATCTTTGATGTTGGACACTTTTCAAAATAATGAATATTTCACATAGAAAAGTGATAATGAATGCGCTCTCAGAACATGTTTGATGAAATTCCTGCCTAGCGCGCATGACTTGCCTTGTGTTGGGCAAAAATTCAGTTTTCAGCTCAAAATCCTAATCACCATATCTTTCTCTACACTTAACCATTTGAGATGATTCATGAATGAAAAATGAAGATAAAACTTCAATCTGCAACTTTCATGTTGCCAACTTTTTTATTTGAGTCCAAATGGTCATTCAAAAATGGACATGAAGAAGTCAAATTTTTTCATTTTTAACCAAAATTTCACTAAGTGTCAAAAACTTCCAAGCTTCATAACTTTTTTTCCTTTCATTTTTTGGACTTGTGTCCTCTCCTTCAAAGTTGGATAATTTTTCATCCTCTTTCTAAGCATATAAAATTTGCATAGTTTCAATTAAAATTGAGAAAGTTATAGCCAATCAAAATTCAGCCCTATGGATACTTAGAAAAAATTCAAAACTTTAAATAACTTCCTTGACAAGTTATCTCCAATTCACACGTCCTCTTGATATTTTTGCCACTATTGACCATAAAATATGAGATAAGGGATATTGAATTGATAGTTGACCAAAATTTCACTTGGTCAACAGTTGATTTCAACTATCTCCTGAAAAAATGACCATTTTACCCTTTTTCATCAATTGAACCTTTTCCAACCAAAGTTGATGATAAAACTTCCAATTATAGATACTCATGATCATGTAGAGAAGTATGAGATCAAGTATTGCATAAAAATCCAAAGATCTCCTGATTAAAATCTAAACCTTAGTTTTGATCCTCTGTGCTAGGAGATGGTGAGATGATTGCAATTGTGCCATTACCTACAATATGATGTTCCAAGAAATAAAATATACACATTTGAGGTTAGTTAAAAGCATACATATACAAAGATACACAATTCAAAGTGCTTCAAGATGCTTGGTGATTCCCATAGGCAAACCTAAAGACAGGATGCAGTAGGGGAAAAACCCTAAACCCTAGTTTGTGATCTGGTTGCATTGTGATGGTATGAGATGATAGAGGAATCTTAGGGGGAAAATTGGGGTACAACACAACGGCCCTTTGAGATCCTTGAGTTGGTTAGTGAAAATGATATGGTATGATGTTGTGATGTTATGAATAAATAATCACACACAAATAAATCACACGAGGCCTTAGGTTTAGGCTTTATGATACGGTGGAAGAACCGACTATTTAATACTGGTTTTACGTTTGTGTTCGCAAATGTTGCGGTAAGAAAGAGTCACCACCGACTTTTCTTTTATCCAAATTAAGGAAAGGGTGAAAAGAACAGAAAAAGACCTTTTCGAGGGTTTTCTGAGTAAGGAGGGTAGATTATGGAAAGGGAAGGTGTTATCACCCTTTCCATCCGTAGTTTTATACGGGCTCTTAGATGCTAGCTCATTTGAAAAGTACCTTGTGCTTTGTGTGCTTTGAAAATGCCTTAGTGCGATGATTCGCTTTATGATAACTCTTGTATCAGTCCTCAAGAGTGTTGACAAAGCAAATGTTTTTGAAAGTTGTTTTTGAAATGTGTAAGTGTAGAAAGCTTGTTTTGAGCACAACATCTAGGAAATACCTACTTATACTCGAAAAGGATTGTTCATTTACTCATATCCTTTAGACAGTGTTATCCTACTATTAGTGAGTAGGTAGCCCCAATCGTTGGATGTATGAGGGACATTCGAAGGGACGTACAGTCATAAAGGCAACTTGGCAAGAAGCTTTAGTAACCACCCTAAAGTTATGAGATCACTTTTAACCGAGGCAACATCGAGAGGGTTATCGAGGGAATATTGATCTTTAAACTGGGGGATAGTCACTAAAACTTCTCACATTTCGAGAATTGTGACTGTTTTCTGAAGGCAACTGAAGTGGGATACCCTAGAGGTGTATATGTGCAAGGTGTGTTATGTTCAGTTATTTTAGTCTTGAGTTAGGTTTGCTAACATTTTGTTTTCAGTATTTCCATACAAGCCTAATTACTAACAGTTAATATGTACAGGAATTTAAAAGTGTGGAAATGTAAAGTGCGGAAACGTAAATCCTACGCTATTACAGGGCTTTGGGGATTAATTACATGTCTGAAACTTGTAAAAATAAAGGAAAGCGATAAATAGTCCTAGTTAATTTCTATTACATCCTCTGAGCAGTTATAATAATATGAAAAATGCGAGGATAAATAAATGCGCGCAAACGAATTAAAAGGGACATCTAAAAATCCTAAGGTAAAAGGAAATTTGTTTGTTTGTTTTTATTTATAAAAGAAAGCAAAGCCTAAGTCTGCTTAGTTTTAATTTAAAGAAAAAGGTTAATTAATTAATTAATTCATTTAATTAATTTAATTAGAAAAATTCTCCCTTAATGCTTTTTGGATTTTTATTTAGTTTAAAGTTAATTTAAAATCAATAAAGAAATGAATAAAGCAAAATTAGAGATACGAAGAGTCGTCCTTCGACTCAGGGGAAAACACGGCCTTACGATTCAGGGACGCATGACGTTTTCGATCCATGGAGAGAGGCCTTCGATCTTGTTAAGACAGGCCTTCGATCCAGCAAAGATTGTTGCTGGAGGTGTCTGATAACTTTGCTTGTGGAGAAAAGTACTAACATCTGCAAGAAAAAATGTCAACAAAGCAAAAGTATGACTTGGGTGTAAACCCAGGTCTTTTCCTAATTCGACCTCCCATTAATTCGACTTCTTTGAATTTGAATCGGGGTTCGTTTGCCTTAGAAAACCATGGTTTCTTTGGATTCGATGAAGAATATAGATTGTGCCCTCTATCTTTGTATGTGCATGCGAACGTTGTGCTGTATAATATCCTTGGCATAAATCAGACACTAGAGAACATTAATACATCATGAAAACAAGAATATAAATTTGAAATTTTATCAAGGACGAGATGCTTCGACCTGGGAGTGAATTGGCTAGTGCTTGGGAATACTTCCTGCAGACTCCAGGGAGTGAATGGAGCATTGCTGGAGATTCCTTCGATTGGGCACACTTATGAGGAATTTGATAGCTTTGGGGTGGTTTATGGGGAAGCGTGTCTCTAATGCGCGTGTGTATCTCCTCTTTCGAAACTTGCTAGTGTGCTCCTTATATAGAGGGGATGGAGGGGACAAGAGGACAAAGGATTAAACAGCCATAAAGTTGGTGTTTTAAGGTCATGAATATCATTTTGAAACTTTGCCAAACATATGGTTTCTTGTCTCTTTTTGAATTTGTTATGAACCTGGACATGTTTTCAATCTCTAACTCCTTCGAATACCTCCAAGTCTTGCCCTTCGATTGACTCTGCATTACTTCCTTTGAATGGACCTTTTGTGTACCCTTCGAATGGTCCTTCTGAATGCTTCTTCGAATGGACCTTTGTGTACCCTTCGAATGGGCCTTTTGAATGCTTCTTCGAATGAATCACTTACATGTTCTTTGAATGGCTCTTTCGTTGGACCCTTCTATTTGCTTTAGTTGCTTGATTCCAATAGCCCAAGTGAGGACTTCATTATGGCCAATCGAAGCCTCCTTTGTCACTTCCTTCGAATTCCATTTCACAAGAGTCCTGGGCCTGGCCACATGTAAGACCAAGCTCATCATAAGACAAACTTGCATTCAGTAAATATGTGTCTCCTTCGAATGGCCATCAATATGGGTCCTTCGAATGTACCTTTGGAGTGCTCCTTCGAAGGGATCATATTGTGCGTCATAGTGCAGAAATTATGCTGAGGGGTCTTGGCCTTGCGCATTGTAAACAACCGCAGAGGAAATCCTTTCCTTATGCATTGAAGGAAATTATAGAAGAAGCTTTTGCCCTTGTGAATCGAAGGTGGCATGTAGGAGCCTTTGTTGGTGAATCAAAGGGGAATTTGTAAGGGATTCCTGCCTAAAATGAAACATGGACCAAGGCTTGATCGAAGGGTTTTAAATGCCCAATCGAAGCTTGCTCATATGCCAACCGAAATACCATGTCTAGGTGCCAATCGAAAGACACTGGAATATCTCCAAAAAATTTATATTTTCTCTAAGCAAGTATTTGTAACCACCATGCAAAAAGGAAGATTTTTGGAAAACATGAGAGGGAAAATTTTGGGGTACAATAGCTGCCCATGTTCAATCTTCTTAAACTTGAATATTTAGATTGACTTGTTTTCCTTTCGTGATCTGAAGGTGAAAGATGATTGAACACTAGAGTGCCCATAAATTTGCACTCGATGATGTTATGCTTGATCGTGTAGGGAATTGGCTTAAAGATGTCATTTGGAGAAGATAGAGTCTAGGAACTTCAGTTGTCCATGACTCTACTGAGGAGTTATCTCTGGATTGGAGAGATGAAAGTTTGTTGTTTTCTGTTTGAAGTCCAGGTGTGATACGGTGGGAGAACTGACTTGAGGGTTTTGCGTTTGATCATAAATGTTGTGGTTAGAAAGAGTCGCCACCGACTTTTCTTTTATCCAAAAGGAAAGGTGAAAAAGCACAGGAAACACCTTTGAGATTATTTCTTGAGTTCGGGGGGTAGATTATGAAAAGGGAAGGTATTAGCACCCTTTTCATCCATGGTTTTCCATGGGCTCTTAGTTACTTGCTAGATCACTTGCTTTTGTTTGAAATTGTGCTTGGTGTGGTTTTTGAAAGTATTTTGTAAATAGGCCATTGTTTAGGAAATCTTTGTAATGATTCTCGTTCGTAAGAATGTATACAAAGATGTTGATCTTTTGAAAATGTTTTCAAGTTTGAAAGATGATTTTGAAAGTGTTGGTGTTTGTTTTGAAAATAGCAAGGAAGTTTTTGTTTTGAAATGAAGCAAGTAACTAGGAACATTCTACCTACTAAAAAGTCTTTCATGTTCATTTCCTATTTCTTTTGACATTGTTATCTTACCATTGATTTGGTAAGTAACCCTATCTTTGGATGTAAAAGAAACGGGCGTGGGTCATCGTATAACCATAATTAGCAATGTTGCAAGGTATCTTAGCATTCTTTTTTAGGGACTAAGATCATTTGAAAGGCAACTTAGATAGTGTCATCGAGGGACTATGATCTTGTTAATTGCTTGTTTTTGCTAAGATACTTTACATGCGTAATATGGCCATTTTGTATAAGGCAACCAAGTGGAATAACCCTAGGGGTGCTTGTGTGCAAGTGTATTGTTTTCATGCTTGTTTTTGTCTTGAATTAGGGTTTTCTAAGTATTGATTTTAGTCTTTCCATACAAACCCTAATTACTAGCATTTGTATATAAAAAGGGATAAATTGCGGAATTTAAAGTTACCACGCTATTACAACATTTGTGGGAGGGGTGTATAAATTTAATGGGGATTGCAAGAATGTAAACCTAGTTAGTCTATTACAAACATATTGAATTTGTATCAATAGACAAGGAATTAAATGAATACAATGTACAAAATGAATAAATGTACAAAAATGCAAAATGTGAAGTAAATGAATATTTGTTTGGATTTTTTAGAGAAAGGTGAATTTGTTTTAACCTAATTAATTAAAGGAGAATAATTAATTAAACTTAAATTTATTAAGAAAAGATTTTAAATAAAACCCTAAATCTAATAAAAGAAAATAAGTTTTTTTAAGAAAAGTATCTTTGGTATTTTTTGTCTTGGAAATAAATTATAGTATTGTAAAATATTTTTGGCCTTTTTTATATTAAAATAAATATATTTTAATAGGTATAAAAGAAAAAATAAATACTAACCTAGTTTTAATTAAATTTACAAGATAATTTGTAAATAAATAAATAAAGTATAGTTAAATAAAATATTTTTTGTGAGAAAAAGAAAATAAACTAAGCCAAAATATAAAATCTAGCATTTTTTTTGTATTTTTATGATTTTTTTAGTATTTAGAAAATATATTAAGAAAATAAATAAAATAAAAATAAGAAAATAAAACAAACTGGGTCAGGGGTGCAAACAGCCTGCAAGGGGGTTAGTAAGCAAAAACAAAAAAAAAAACACCAAGAGCCCAACAAGGCCCAGCGTTTGCCAAAAAAACAAAATCATAAGGCAAAAATGTGAAAAAAATTAAAAGGGTACCACTGGGGCTCGAACCCAGGTTCCAAAGGCTATACATCTGTTAACATAAGCAAAACAATAAATATATGATACAAAACGCGCCCTGATGACTTCATCTTCAACATCCAGCCAAATCAACTGTAACTTACTCATTTCTTATCAAAAATGAAAACTGTAAACATGAAACTTGTAGAAAATTTCCTCACGGTTTCAGAAATGTAAAGCATTCAAACTATAGATCAAAGATAAACATGAATTTTAATGGTCCTAATCTGAACCCTAAAAATCTCAGGAATTTCAGTCTCAAAATTCTCTAAGCTCAAGCGAAAATAATGGAAACTATGGACATGGTTAGCTTAAAGGCAATGATATCTACATGTTTTGTTCACAAATAAATCATTAATGATGCTTGTATGAAGAGTTCAAAGTTAAGAAAACTTACCTCAAAACTGGAAATCGTGTTTTGAGTTTGAGCTTGTTTCAAGTGATGGTGATGATCAGGTTAGCTTCCTTGAGGTCCCAGGAAGCTAATGCAATGATTAGCTTGAGCAATGGATGGCTTAAATGGTCTGGAGAAGTCAATGTGCAGAGCTCTGTTTTTGAAAATGGAGGATGGTGTTAATGTTGTTACAGTTCTGTAACAAGGTGTGGGATCACTTCTATATGATGTTTAGAAGCTTTAGAAACTAAAAGGCCAAGAAACGCACAAGTAGATTATGAGTTTCAAGTATTTGGTCAGTTTGTGTGAAAATGGAAGTATGAGATGCGTTTCTGAGTTCTAGATGTTTTCAGGGCTTGAGCATTCGTGTGTTTGTGGTTCAAGGTTTGTGTATGTATAAACAAAAGTGTTTGAGAGCTTTTGACAATCAGAAGTACAAGTTCTTAGCTTTTGACTAGGTTACTTGATTTTGAAGAAAAGAGGGAAACAAGTTTCAAGAGGAGGTACAA
Organism: Vicia faba; assembly: GCA_948472305.1. Lineage (NCBI taxonomy): Eukaryota > Viridiplantae > Streptophyta > Magnoliopsida > Fabales > Fabaceae > Vicia > Vicia faba. The sequence goes on from OX451737.1 coordinate 1,633,542,647, forward strand.
GCATGGGATGGGTGATTGTAAATGTCTAAACCATTTCTCATGAGTTATATGACTTTTTTTATCAGAAGAGCACAAGTGCAAGACTCAATAATAAGTTTTGTACAAAAAGTCACTTTATCAAAATGGCAATGTAACCTTTCTTCCAAAAATGGATATAAAGCATGTCCATGCATGGAATGCTTGAAGTGAGACCTCTAACAGCTGTGTAAACCATTAATTATGGAGTAACTAACAAGTTTGAGGCCTGCAAAGTAGAGTTTATGCAGCACAAATTTGAGTTTGAATTTTGTTCATCACTAAAATGACTTGTAATTAAAGTGATAAAACCCTAACTTCATCTCTTCGATTCTCCCTACTCAAGAATGATCTCAAAGAGTTCTTGGACATTTTGGAAATCTCGCAATGTGCTATAAAACCCATCTTTAAATTGATTTTGAAGATTCCACTTAGAACTATATGAAAAATTTCCATGAAGTTGGGTCAAAATCCTGACCAAATTAGGGCAAAATTTCACTAAGTGTTTAGTTCCATAACCACATGTTCTTAAAATTATAACTTGGTATCCAAGCACTTTCGGAAGGAGTTGTGTAAAGAAAAGTTGTATATTTCATGGAGATCTACAACTTCTATGTTGGAAGTTTCGCTTGAATCATCTTGCATCATGGTGAAAATTTTGTTCAAAGTTGTGAAAAAATATGAAATATCCAACACTTAGAAAAATTTCTAAGTTTAGAAATTTTGACTTTTCAAATTGAAATCTTGACTTTTTGATTTCTTGATGAAAAAGTTTCATATTTTGAAATGTTCTGATGAATTGTAATCTTTGGCACTTGAATTTGACCAAAAAGTCAAAGTTTGACTTTTTCAGTATATAGTTAAATTTTGATCAGTTGACTGAAAAATTCATCTATCAATCCAATGGACTTGTAATGTTTTGAACCATGTAATTAGGTTAAAATTATGCAATTGGAATCTTGAGATCATGCCTTAATCTAATTGACCATTTGCTAGGTCAAAAATCAGAAATTGCCCTTTCCCAGTCAAAACCCTAATTTTGACCATTTTGTCCTTTTGGAGATTTGATCAAATTTCTTGAGGAATTATGGTCCAAATTTGATCAAATGATACATATGAGTCTAAAATGTTGATGTGGATAAAAAATTATGAATTTTGACTGTAAATTGGCCATGGTTGACTTTTTCCCCAATATAGTTGATTTTTAGGTCAACTGCTCAATTGACTGAGAAAACGTGTGATCCAAGACTTGAAATTTGACATGAGTAATCTTAGGTGTCCGTAATGACCCATGAAAGTCATATGGGCCATTGGAAGTCCAAAAATACTTGTGCAAACTCAAACCTTAATTTTGGTTATCAGTGCTTAATGAGGTGTCTTGAGTTGATCAAAACTTAGTGCAGTCTTGAGCTAAGGAGATCTTGTGAGCAAATTCTTGATAAATGAAAGGGAAACTTTTGGGGTACAACAGTTGCCCCTGTTCAATCTTCTTATGCCTGAAGAGTTAGATTGGCGGATTTGCCATTCGTGACTCGAAGGTGGAAGATGACTGGTCACTAGAGAGCCTAGAAATTTGCACTCGGTGACATGATGGTTGAGGGAATGAGCTTAAAGATGCAATTTGGAGAGGTGATGGAAATTTGTTGGAGATGGACTTGTAGATGCCATCTAGAAATGATTGCTGAACCGTAAGCTGAAACTGAATGAGTATCAGAATGACGTCTGTGTCTGGAGCGTATATGAACTGTATATTAAAGAGATTCTGAATGAGTATCAGAATGGCATATGTGTCTGGAGCGTATCTGAATTGTATCTGAAGGTTGAATCTGAATGAGTATCAGAATGGCATCCGTGTCTGGAGCATATCTGAAAGTTGAATCTGAATGAGTATCAGAATGACATCCGTGTCTAGAGCGTATCTGAACTGTATCTGAAAGTTGAAACTGAATGAGTATCAGAATGACATCAGTGTTTGGAGCGTATCTGAACTGTATCTGAGAGGTTGAATGAGTTTTAGGAAGGCATCCATGTCTGGAGCGCATCTGAACTGTATTTGAAAACTTTGAACATTGTTAATGGTAGTTGTTAACCTTATCCTGAAAATGGTAAAATGTTAGCTAAAATGCAAAGTCATGTTGTATGAAATGATGGTATAATGCATTTGTGTTATCAATGTTTATGATATATGGATGCGATGTATGCGTATGTGAGCAAACTTGCTGCACTGCTTGTTGGATTTGGGGAACATAAATCCCTGACTGCGGCTGAGGATATGGAGTGTAAGTCTTCATGTTGTGAAGTTGAAATGTTGATGAATTTCCACTTATAGAAATAAACTCTGTTGTAAGGGAAATGTCGTGTACTGCTTATAAAATCCTATTGGGAAATCCTGAGAAATTGGACGACTTCTACTGGGGATTGATAACTGGAAGCTTTGTTCTGCTGGGGATAAAACTGCACACTTTGGGGAATTTTGGATATAGCTTAGGGATATTTCCCTACCTGTTAAAGCCATCAGTGATTGTCTTTTTATTTTTGTTTATTTGAAAACAGTAATTATGTTCAAATGCATATGTTCAAGAATAAATCATTGGGCATTTTTGTAAACAAAACACAAGAGTAAAGAAAAACAGATAGTTTTGCACTTTCAAAGGGATATCTTTGTATTGACTTTGAGTAAGTATTTTTGTACAATGAGACAAACATTCTAGTAAGAGAATGTTGTCGTAAAAAATGAAAATTTTGATACAAAGAAAAGATAGCCATGTGCAATAATCCCATGGGGTTCCCATTCTGCTATAGCCTTCGTGTCTCTGAGCATCTTGTTTGTTTGTTGCCTTATCCGAAGCTGATTGAATTGATCAAAACCGCTGAGTTTGTCAGGTTGTCCGTAAGGTGATTCAACAGGACATAGTCATACGCTTTAATTCCCTAACTTTTGCCTGGACCGCCCTTTCGGGTTTTCAGTCCATCGGGATACCCTTTTTTGCCCAAGTTGCCCCTTCAGGTTTTCAACTTGCCGGGTGTACATATTTTTTTTGTTTTATCCCTAATTTTTGCCCGAACCTTTTTAGTTCGCCAGGATGCCCTTGTTTTGCCTTGGTGTGTTAACCTAGCGGGTCTCTTATGCGTAGTATCTTTTGATTATGTCTGCATTCGCAGGGTGCGGCAGGTCTTCGCCATCCATAGTGTTCAAGATCATTGCTCCACCAGAGAATATGTTTTTGATTACAAATGGTCCTTCGTATATAGGAGTCCATTTACCCATGGGATCACCTTGCGGCAGTATGATACGTTTGATCACCAGATCTCCAACTTGATACACTTGGCGTCTGACCTTTTTGTTGAAAGCCTTGATCATCCGTTTGTAATACATTTGACCATGACAGACAGCAGTAAGCCTTTTCTCGTCAATCAAGTTTAGTTGATCAAGTCGAGTCTGGATCCAATCTTCTTCATTCAGCCCTGCATCCTTCATAATTCTCAGAGAGGGGATCTAGACCTCAATAGGAAAGACAACATTCATGCCGTATAACAGAGAATAGGGTGTTGCCCCGGTTGATGTGCGAGTTGTGGTACGATATCCGTGGAGAGCGAATGGTAGCATCCCATGCCAGTCTTTGTATGTGACTGTCATTTTTGTATGATCTTTTTAATATTCTTATTTGCGGCTTTGACAACACCATTCATCTTCGACCGATAAGGGGAAGAATTGTGATGTTGGATCTTGAACTGCTCGCACAGGGCGGTGATCATAGTGTTGTTTAGATTCGTACCATTGTCGGTGATGATCCTCTCCGGGTGTAATACCCTAAATTTGTCCTACCCTCTTACTTTTACCTGGCTTACATACCTCGCACTTTTATCATGTATATAACCCTCATTAGGTCAACTAACACCTCATTCATCATTCATCAATAAATTTAGCACGAGATCAATGTTCATGAACAGGGTTAGGGTTTTATCAACTGACTGAGGTGTATATGTTCAATAGAGCTTGATTCTTCTGGTTATTTCTTTTAGGCAGTGAAATTGTGGAATTAGGGTTTTGTGTTCATGGGTGTTGTGGATCTTTTCTTCATCAAGCTATAAGGTCATCCTCCATCAAGGATTCATCAAACATAGGTGTATTAGGGATTCACATCTTCTATGTGTGAATTCGTAATATCTATCGACTGAGGTTCATTGAGCTTTATATTACGTTTCTTTCTATACTTCAAGGTGCTCTCAAGGCAATGTTGTCATCCATAAAGTCAAGATATAGTATGGACTGGATTGCAAAATGCAAGCCATGGTACAAAAGATGAAGTTGTGGGTTCGTTGAGTTCAAAACTTCATCATTATTTCAAACAATTATTGCTTCGATTACAAGTTTACTAGGGTTCAAGAGAAATGAGATGCCAATTCGGATTCATTGAAATTTCTAATTATGCTCAAGATTAATATTGGTTCAAGATCTCAATTTCATGATTTGTTAATGGTTGATTCAAGATAAGATTGAAAGATTCATGTAGTTCAAGTTGTCATCTTCAAGTTCACTTAATTCATCTCACATTATTCAAATCTAGGCATGACATATAAATGGATTCAGACTCAATTCTTTGTGAAATGTCAAATTGGATTCAAGTTTTGAAGCGAGGCGTCCCATGATAAAGTTCAACGTAAATTTCGGAAAGTTAAATTTTGGGACAAAGTTCCATTTAAATTTATGATTGTTTCATTCAAGTTACAAGCATAATGGAGGGAAAGCAATTCAAATTTGAAATCAAGTCTCCATTATAAAAAACCATTCCATATACATACAGAATCTGAGTTTCATCCAATTACATTCATAATCACACAAACTTTTGTTCTAAGCCTAAGTCTTAGTGCCCATACATCTTCATGCTTGCTTCCCATGACCAAGCCACCATATCTTCAAGCTATGCCCAAAGCTTCATGTATCACTTGAATCCATCTCAGGTTTTCCCAATCCTGCAATTTCGCAAAGCAATAAAAGTCGGTTCAGAATTCAAAAACAATTGGCCCTGCATCAAATAAAATACCAGTTCAGCCTTGTATCAAATTAATAAAACTAGCTTAGGAAAAATTTCAAAACAATTAGCAAATGTTTTTCAATTTCATTCAGATTCCAAAACAACCCTTTAACAGTTTCAACCAATTCCAAAACAACCCTTAATTGTTTTCCTAAACATAACTAACAAACTATAACCAACCGATTCACAATTCCCAACCAAGTCTAACAGAATTAAATTACCCTGCAACTGTCAACCCTTAAGTGTTATTTGAAATAATCATTTGTTCAACTGACTTGGTTATATTTGTATACATAATTAAATAGATGTTGCTCCAAGTGTACGAAAAAAGTGTTCGTAAAACATTTTTTTTTAAATAATTATGCAAACTTGTACTATTAAAACAATTGTTAAAACTTTATAAATTATATTCACTATGTGTTTGCAAAATTAATTCTTAATCTTTAAAGAAATCCTATGGTCAAAATATCCTTCCAAAAGATGAAGTATATGAAAAAACAAAGAGAAATGAAATCATCATATAGATTATTTAGTTTTACAAATTCTAACATTTGAAATAGATTTACAAAATTAGTGAATTACAAAAACATTTGTACAAATATAAATCATAAAGTTGTTTCTGTTTGTTGAGCCTAGACAGTTGCAATTTTCAAGGTCCATAGTGTTTGTGTAAAGTAGTTTAAGGAACCAATGTGTTTGGAGTGGATTTACTAAGACAGAATTATGGCTTATTTATATAGCGATGGCGTGAATCACTTTTCTTTCTCTTCTTTTCAGTCTCATCATCACCACCTCATGAATGCACATACTTTGGGCTACATTGGACCAACAAAAAAAAAAGTAAAAAAGTTTGGATAATCCAGCTGTATTAAAAATTGCTTTTGATGTCACCATTTAAAGTTGTTATATTACTTTAATTAAAGATTCATTGTGACTGTAATACTACGTAGACTACATGGGGCATTGTTTAATTGTCAAGTTAGTTTGGAGAAAGAAACAAAATGTTTCAAACATCTTAGTGATCCCCTAATATAGCTATGCCTAGCTTTTGGATAAAAGTATTATTTTAGTGGAGACACAACATACGAGCCTACATATGAACTATTTATTTGGGAAAATTTATTAAGAAAAAAGAGAAAGAAGGTTATTGGAACATAAATCACTTACATATTACCTAGATTTTGTCATGACATCTTTCAAAATAATTTTGACACCCTCAATTTTTTATAATATATAAAATATCCCTGTCCTAAAAATATCGTCCTGAAAAATCCGGTAGTCTAATGAAAAATAAGGTATATACATAAAAGAAACCACTCACAAGATGGGCTCTAATGTTTTGACAAGAGGGACTTAGAGTCATGGACCTTAATCGAAATTTTGCCATACAACAGACTAGTTGTTTTATGATCATCTTTACGGAAAAAAAAATCTACTTTAAATGGAGTATTTGCATTGATCATACAAGATGTGCTCTTTAGAAATCAACACTACACAACCATTATAGATGGAATGAGTTCTAAAAAGGTCCTTAGAGTCATCGACCTTAATCATATTTTTGTCATGCAACGAGTTAGCCGTTTTATTATAAACTTCACGAAAATATTTACTCTAAACGGGATCTTTGCGTTTACCATAAAAGTTGTGCTCCTTAGAGATCAATACTACACAACCATCATCCTAAACTTATGTCTTTTCTCTTGTTTTTCAAAGTTGGGGTAGAGAGCTTCATTCGAGCATCGTTTCCAATTCCCATTTATGAATATGATAAAACAGGATAAAGGAAATATAAACAATTGAGAAGAAATAAAAACAAAGCTAACAATCAAAACAAAGGTAACTAAACTAGGGTGGACTCACTTAGGAGGAAGCCCCCAACAGATTCGTCAGCTGTCGCGGTGCAAAAAATTCTCGAGCTTAAAGAACACTCGAAATACAACAGAAATACAAGGTGTGAGCAATTAAAGGCAATTAAAGGAAATACAAAAAATAAAACAAATAAAGCATTAAAAAAATAATAAAATAGAGGGGGATGCACTATCAATACAAGAGTAAGAATAAATAATATAAAAAGAAGTAATAAAAATAGAGGGATGCACTATTAATACACAATGTAAAAAAATAAAACAAATAAAACATAAAAGCAATGATATAGGGAGTGAGGAATATTAATTAATTAATTAATTGAAATAAAAAATAAAATAAAAAATATTTTTGGGGTTTTATCATATGTGAGCACTTGGAAAAAAATGGAGAGAAACTTGTGCAAAATTTTGCTCTATTTTTGTGAATGATTTTTGGTGTCATTTGTGGATGAAATGTGATTTCTTTACCGGCTCTAGAAAGGATAGTTTAGGGATTATGAAAAAAAATAATACAAAGAGTGTGAGTGTATTCTAGAAATCTATTTAATTAAGTAGAGAATAATGATGTAATATATACATGGAATGATGATGTAATATATGTATGGAATAATGATGTAATAAATGAGAGATATTTTAGACCTTCTAGAAACATTGATTTTTATTTTATGATGCATGAAAATGATTAATAAAATTCAAATGAATATTAGGATGATAAATCAAATGATCATGAATTTATTTTTCAAAATGTATAATGAAATAAATGCAATTTTAGTCCATTTCTTCAACATGTGAAATGTTGACTTTTCTTTGACTTTTTATTATAACATGACTAAGTTAATGAACTTTATTAACCGCAAAAACACATTTAGCCAATTTTACAACAAAAACATGGGACTTTAAAAGGTCAAAAATAATTTTTAAATCAACTAAATGATCATGAAAATTGAGGCTGTATGTTATTATGTCGTAAAAAAAATCAAAACAAATAGTCTCAAATAAGGGCGTAGTAGATCATTCATGGAAGATTGAAAGGTTGAAAGGGTATTGGTTAGTCCAAAGGGCATTACGAGAAACTCGTAATGGCCGTCAAAAGTTCTGAAAGTTGTCTTATAAGTATCTTTCAAAGAAACTTGAATATGGTGATAACCTGAGCGTAAATCTTTATTAGTGAAAATTGATAGTTCATCAATGGTTGTGATGGGAAAGCGATCCTTGACAATGACTTCATTAAGAGCCCGATAATCAACACAAAAATGAAAACTCCCATATTTTTATACAAGTAGTACGGTTAGGAAAAGGGACTGTGGCTAGAGACAATAATTTCATCCCTTAACATTTCTTGGATAATTTATGTAATGGCCTCTTTTTGACAGTGTGGGTAGTGGTATGATTTGGCGTTCACAGGTTTTGTATTTGGAAGGAGTGGAATATGGGGATCATGAGGCCTTAAGGGTGGTAAGCCTTGAGGACCTTGAAAAACTATTGGGTAGTTTTTTATTAGTGTTCTAACTTTCGGTGGAAGGGATTGTGGTAGGTTGTTATGTGTTGTTATATTTGGGTGTATGTGGTTATGGGTTGGAACATTATAAAATGTCATGAGATGTAGGGATGTAATAAAGTCGGTATGAACTAGGTGGCAAAGTTGGTGAAAATTGGTAATGGTTGGGTGTGTTTTTGGCTCACCTTTTAGAGTTATTGTTGTGTCATTGTGGGAAAATGTAATTAAAGGAATGGAAAAATCAGCATTTATCTGTCCAAGTGTACGTAACCAGTCCATTCCAAGATCAACATCAGCACCCCCCGGTAGGTAGTAAATAAAGGGGTAAGGAGAAGGTTTGGTTTTGAAGAGTGATTTGAACATCATGACATATACCTTGGCATTTCAAATGGGAATCGTTTCCCACCATAATAAAAAATTGGGGTATTTGGGTGGTTGGAAGGTTTAGGTGTTGTGCAAGTTGAAGTTGTAGGATATTATGTGTGCTGCATGTGTCAACTAGAACCATGACAGGCATACCGCTAATAATGCCTTGGAATTTAAGAGTTTGGGGGGAAAACTTCCCGGTTAAAGCTTGTGGTAAAAGTTAGAAATATGTATTGTCAGGGTCCATCTCTGGAAGTTCTCCTCACTAGTTGTTTCAATAACTTGTTCTGATTTTGGGATGTCTTCATCAACCAGAAGAAAAAAGAATATGTCAGAGGCACACTTGTGTCTTGAAATGAATTTTTCATCCTAATTAAAACACAACCCTTAAGCACGAAGTTCTTGGAGTTAGTTGTTGGAGAGTTGTCGTATAGGCAGTTGGTTGGGTTGGGATGTAGATGGGTTTTTAGGAGTAGGGACAGTTGGTGGGAAAAAGAAGTTGTGGGTTTACCGTTAATTATGATAGAATAAAAGAGTGGAGAAGAAAGAGAGAGAAGAGAGAAGAGAGAAGAGTAACTGAATCTGTTATGTATTTTTACAGTTACAGCAAACCCTTATATAGAAGGGCCTAGGGATAGAAAGGGAATTAGACACATGAGTCTAATTCCTACTAACTATTACAATAATACCCTCCTATCTCTAATACTCCCCCTTCAAACTTAGGGTGGTTGATCAAGTTTAAACTTGTCAACAACACGTAGTTTGCTCTTGAGAAACTGAAATCTGGCTGTGGAGAGAGGTTTGGTGAGCACATCTGCCCATTGGCTTGCTGCAGGAATGTGAGTCACAACAAGGGCTTTGCTCAGCACTTTCTCCCTGACAAAAAAGATGTCTAATTCCATGTGTTTGGTCCTAGAATGCAGCACAGGATTGTGAGCCAAGGAAACTGCACTAAGATTATCACATAGCACCTTTGGAGTTTGGTACTGCACCTGTAACTCTTGTAAGAGAGACTGCAGCCATAAAATTTCTGCTGTGGCAAGAGCTAAGCTTCTATATTCTGCTTCAGCACTAGATCTTGCCACCAATGTTTGCTTCTTTGCCCACCAGGTCACCAAGTTAGGACCTAAGAATATGCAAGCACCAGAGGTGGACCTCCTGTCATCAACATCAGAGGCCCAGTCAGCATCACAAAATCCTGTAATAGTGAGAGGTGCAGACTGATTGGCAGGGGAAAGAAATAAGCCATGAGAGGCAGTCCCTTGAAGATATCTCAAGATCCTTTTAACAGCTTTCCAGTGGTCTTCTAAGGGATTAGACAGAAATTGGCACACTTTATTGACAGCAAAAGATATTTCTGGCCGAGTCACTGTAGCATACTGTAACGCGCCTACCACAGATCTGAAGTATGTGGGATCAGTCACCTGTGCAGAGCCAACTTTGGATAACTTGGTGCTAGAAGCCATAGGGGATGCTATGCCTTTTGCAGCAGCCATATTGGTTCTGTGCAGAAGGTCTCTTATATATTTGCCTTGAGAAAGAAGTAAAGAGCCATTAGAAAGGTGAGTAACTTCTATACCCAGAAAATAGTCCAGCTGCCCAAGATCTTTGAGAGAGAAAGCCATATTCAGTTTGTTAACAAGCTGCTTAATGAAAGCTGAAGATACGCCAGTGATAATTATATCATCTACATAGACAAGCACCAAAGTGTAGCAGGATGGTGTGAGAAGCATGAACAAAGAAGGGTCACACCTGCTGGCAGTGAAGCCTAACTGAAGGAGAGCGCCTTTGAGCTTATCAAACCAAGCACGAGGTGCTTGTTTAAGGCCATACAAGGCTTTATGGAGCTTGCATACAAGTCCAGATTCACCTTTTTCAAAGCCTGGTGGCTGCACCATATAGACTTCCTCATTTAGCACCCCATTAAGAAAGGCATTATTAACATCAATCTGTTGAATGGTCCATTTTCTGGAGATGGCCAGAGTTAGAACAGTTCTAACCGTAACAGGTTTGACTACAGGTGAGAAAGTCTCAGTGTAGTCAAACCCTTCAACTTGATGAAAGCCTTTTGCCACCAATCTGGCCTTGTACTTGTTAATAGTCCCATCAGGATTCTCCTTAACCCTGAAAACCCACTTGCAGCCAATAGGTTTTCTGTTGGCAGGAGCAGGGACAAGAGACCAAGTGTGATTCTGAAGTAAGGCATTGTACTCAACTTGCATTGCTTCTTGCCATTCCGGAACAGTGAGAGCTTGCTTGTAGGAAGAGGGCTCAAAGTGAGTAAGAAGAAGTGTAGGATGCCGCTTTGGCTGCACTATGCCATGTTTGGACCTTGTGAGCATAGGGTGAATGTTAAGAGGATTTGCAGGAGGACCAGGAGCTACTGCAGTGGAGGAATCAGAAGCGGCAGGAGTAGAGAAACCGGAGGCAGGAACAGCAGGTGAAGAGAGAGCCTGTTCATGGCTAACAGCTGCAGTTGCAGGCAATTCTGTGACTGATGCAGTGGTGTCTGAGACTGGAGCAATGGTTGAGGCAGAGGCTAGAGAAGCTAACTCATGAGCTTCAGAAGAGGCAGTGTTGGAGTCTGAGACAGAACTATTATGAGATATGACAGGAGTAATGAGGCCAGCATGACTCTGAGATTGTGATGGAGGTACAGCAGTGAGAGGCACAGGTAAAGGAGTAAAATAACCTTGAGAGTTTGCAGAACAAGGTGTAGGACTAGTAGGGGAGGATGAAGAGGAAAACATGACTGAATAAGGGAACCTACACTCATTGAATTTAACATCCTTGGAGATGTAAATTCTGCCAGAAGCATCCAAACATTTGTAGCCTTTGTGACTAGGTGAATAGCCAAGAAAGAGACACTCTTTGGAGTGCATAGCAAGTTTATGTGAATTGTAAGGTCTGAGGTGAGGAAAACAGGAGCAGCCAAAGGTCTTTAAGAATTTGTAGTCAGGATATTTGAAGTATAGCAAGAAATAAGGAGATTTATTGTGCAAGTTGGGTGAGGGCAGCCTATTGACGAGATAAGTTGCAGTGAGGAAAGCATGATCCCAAAACTTTAAGGGAAGATTTGCTTGAGCTAAGAGAGTGAGACCAGTTTCAACAACATGACGATGTTTCCTCTCAACAGACCCATTTTGGTGATGGGTGTGAGGGCAGGTAACCCGGTGTATGATGCCATGCATATTCAAAAAATGTGTCAAGGGTTTAAACTCTCCTCCTCCATCAGTTTGCACAGATTTAATTTTCATATTCAGCTGTAGTTCGACAAGTGCTTTAAACTGCACAAAGGTGGCTAAGGTATCAGATTTTAGCTTAAGGGGGTAAATCCAGGTGTACCTGCTAAAAGCATCTACACAAGTAAGGAAGTATGTAAAGCCAGAAACAGATGTAAGTGGTGCAGGCCCCCACAGATCACAGAAAATAAGTTCAAGAGGCTTGCTATAGACAGTTTCAGATAATGAAGAAGGCAGTCTATGCACTTTGCCCAGACAACAAGCATTGCAAAAATTACTGAATTGTTTATGTGGTACAGGAATATTACAAAGTTGAAGAATCTGTTTCAAAACCTCATGATGAGGATGGCCAAGTTTATTATGCCACATTTGATACACATTAGAAATAGAGCCTAAGTCCCTATTATTACATGTAGAGCTGAATACAGATTTAGAAAATGAATTTGAGATCCTAGACTTAGACTGCAGATGACTGCTGACAGCACTAAGAACTTGAGGAGAAGTAGGCTGAGAGACTGAATCAAACTTGTAGAGACCATCACTTCCAAGTGAACCCTTTAAGAGCACTCTAGAAGTATCCTGACATTTCACAAAACAAGCATCAGCATGAAATTCAAAGAAGACAGCATTGTCTTTGGCAAACTGACTCACACTTAAGAGATTTTTAGTGATAGATGGCACAAGCAGCAGATTATTAAGTTTGAGAGAAGACTTAGGACACAAATTAGAAGGAAATTGCATAGAGCCAACAGAGGTGATAGACAGACCTTGGCCATTGCCTATGTGAACCTGGTCAGATCCAGATAGAGACACAGAATCAGCAAGATTTGTGGCATCTGGTGTCACATGGTGAGAGGCACCTGAGTCAGGGTACCAGGCCTGATTGTAGAAGGAGGAACAATCAGTTCCAGCAATCAATGCTTGAGGCCTAGGAGTAGGATATTGAGCAGGCATGGACGCAGCAGCAGGTCTAGCAGAGTTCATGGTGTGAGGTGCTGAGGCTCGAAAACCAGGCTGAGTCCACACATTGGGCTGAGCAAAGACATAATTGCCATAGTTGCCATAAGGAGGATATGAGCCATAAGCATCCTGAGAGTGACGAAAATAGCAGTAGCTAGCATCATGACCTACTTTAGAGCATATTTGGCACTGAACAGAGTTTCTAAAGCCACTGCGACCACCGCGACCTCTGAACCTTCCACCTCTATTGTTTCGGCCACGAAAATTGCTACCTCTTCCATAGCCAGAAGAAACACCACCATTGGAATCAGGAATCTCAGCAGATTGAGGACTGAAACTGGACTTCTCTTCATTCCCTTGCGTGAGATTCACTGAAACAGTTTCCACGACGTTCTTCTTGGCTCTATCAATTCGCGCTTCTTGATCAAGAAGAAGCGACTCAAGCTCATCAATCGAGATGAAATCAGACTTCGTATTGACAGCAGCGACAACTGGATCAAATTCCGACGGCAGTGCCTCAAGAATCAATTCGATTTGATCGCGGTGAAGAACCGGATCGCCGATGGACATCAACGTGTCAACAATAGTGCGAACACGTGCAAGAAATTCCGAAACGGTGCGAGTACCTTTTGAGAGAGAACGGAGCTCTGATCTGAGTTGACGCGACCTTGTTTTCATCTGCGTATTGCAGAACGCATGAATTTCGTCCCACACTTGCCACGAATGGCGCAGAAGAACAAAGCGAGAGAGAAGAGAATCAGAGATCGTGGACAAGAGCCACGTACAGAGAAGAGCGTCTTGCTCCTCCCACGCGACATAGTTCGGATTCTCAGTTCCAACGTCGCGATCAGCAACAGTGAGGTAGCGTTCCGGTACTTGAGGAGAAACGACGAAGCGAACCATTTTGGTGCCACGAAGAACGCCTTCGACCTGTTGCTTCCATTGACGATAGTTGGTGTCGTCGAGTTTGACAGAGATCTTCTGCTTGAAGGTAGTTGTTGCAGCGAAGGAGCTACCACCGGTAGCGTTTGAAGAGTCTGGTGAAGCCATAGCCATAGGAGCCACGGATCAGAGAGAAGCTCTGATACCATGATAGAATAAAAGAGTGGAGAAGAAAGAGAGAGAAGAGAGAAGAGAGAAGAGTAACTGAATCTGTTATGTATTTTTACAGTTACAGCAAACCCTTATATAGAAGGGCCTAGGGATAGAAAGGGAATTAGACACATGAGTCTAATTCCTACTAACTATTACAATAATACCCTCCTATCTCTAATAAATTAGATGGGTGTGGAAATTAAGGGTTTGGGCGATTGAAATGGGTGTTATAGTTTTTGTGAACTTTGGGGTTTACATCTTTAATTTTGGATTCTAGACCAATGGCTTGTGAAATGGAGACTAGTTTATGAGTGACTAATTCACTCTGAATATCTGGTGTTAAACCATAAATAAAACAATTGAAAATTGCATCTTAATGTAAACCAACGACTTGGTAACCTAATTTCTCAAACTTAGTTTGGTGATCCACAATTGAACCATCTTGTTTGAATTAAAATAATATAGCTTGATGATTCTCATAAGTCGAATGATCAAAACGTAATTCCAAAGCTTTTGTAAAAGAGAACCAATCGGTTAATAATTAATTCTGATGCATTCAATTAAACCAACATAAAGCATCACCTTTCATGTAAAATAATATTAGAGATAACCTATTTTTGGTGGTAAATTGTAAAAATTGAAAAATTGATGAGTTTGATACAACCATTATAACGATTTGGAACCAACAAACATAGCAAGTTTAAGTTTAGGGGTTCGAAAATTGGGTAATGGGGAAATTTGAGGGATTTGGGGGTAGGGATTATGTGGGACAAAATGGAATATTATAATTTTATGTAAATGCAAAGATCGCAGGGGAAGAGAGGTAGAATGGGAAAGGTGGAGGTGGTTGGGCAGTAGTGTTTCCTGGTAGAACATTGTGGTTAGAAAAAATTGTTGAGTTTCTAAGTGGGTGTTGGCAGGGATGAGAATCTGGGGAACGGGTGTTGTAACCATAGAAATAGAATAGGGGTTTTGAGTGATACCTGATGAGTTAGTCGTTGAGTTAACAGTAGAAGTATTTTGTTGTTTCCTTTGGTTTGCAATCTTGTCGAGAATAGACATGATGGATTCACATCTTGAAATCTGAAATATGTTCGTCATTGTCCAATCTTGTGTGAATCTGTCCAACATGATGCTCCAAATGTGCAGTAACTTTATCAAACCTCTCATCTATTTGTTGTTGAATTTGCCTGATAACACTGCCTAGGTGCATGAGATCTTTGAACAGCATCTTCTACAATTTCTCTAGAAGATAGGTTGATAAATTTTGGAGGAGCCAGGAATTCAAGAATTGAAAGCACCAATGATAAATAATTGCTCAAGACTAATAACTAGATCTAAGTTCTTAAGGAAGAAATTTATTGTAATGATTGCAAACTGTCTCAAATGTTAAACTGTGACCGTTTAACTTCCGATCCTATTTATACAAGTTTACTTCAAATCAATTAGATTAGAACTACCTAATTGATGGTGCCAAAATTTTGTTAACAACAATTTAATAACTACTTAAGCTATACTTCATCTCACATGAAGCAATAGTAACAAGTTGGCTTAGTTAAAGATTTAAATATAATCTATCAAAAAAATATTAAAATATAATAACCTCATAAGGAGTTCATACACCTAAACACACTTCTAACGAACCAATTCACCACTTCCAAGTTTCAGAAAATAAACTAAAACTCAAAATATATCGTAGTTGTAAGTTATATCAGCATTTCCAGAATCAAAATCGGGATTACACCCTCACAATAGAATAAAATAAAGAACTATTTTACTTTGTTATTATAAATAGCATAACTTTGAAAAGAAAAAGAAAAGAAAGAAGAAGCAATCATTTGATTATGCAGAGATACAAACAAATTATGCTTTATGCATAGACCAACACCAAAATTTTAAGAAATGAAGACATGCAAGTATCTCATAAAAAAACAAATAATTTTAGAAATGAGGGTCTCGCACGCGTGCCTTATTTGTTGTGGAACTGTGAAAGTTAGGAGAGAATTGATAGATAGATACTCCCTCGTTTGAAAATGATTTTTGTATAGGTTTTTTTGCATACTGATTAAGGAATGCAATTATATTATTATAAAAATAATTTATTTTTATTAAATTAATTTTATTAATATGTTGAAACAAGTGTAAAAAGTAATAATTAAATGGCACAATTGAAAAAATAATAATGATTCTTATTAGGGATGACAAAAAACCCGTACTCGTGGATAGTCACGGATAAAATCAGTCACGGACATAAGTATGATGACTTATGGATATCCACGAGTAAAATAAATGGATATTTGATTACTTATTTATTTACGGGTACGAATATAGATTTGATGGTATTCGTATTCGCGGTTATCCGTATCTGTTAATAATTAGTAAAAATATTTAAATATTAATTTATTTAATAAAAATTTATTATTACTGTTACTATTATTATTATTATTATTATTATTTTGTTAAATGTGATATTATTATTATTATTATTTTGTTAAATGTGATTATTATTATTATTATTATTATTATTATTATTATCATTATTATCATTATTATTATTATTATTATTATTATTATTTTGATAAAAGAAGAAATAAAATTAACGTGATTTATTTTTGTTATTATTTATTATGTAATAACTTTAAAAATGATTTTTTTGTTTTTAAAAGAGATAAAAAAAATTAATTATATAAATATATTTAAATAATAATATCTATAGATACTCATAAATATCCGCGAGTATCTTAAAATTCACAAATATCAATTTAACGGATTCCAAACGGATATGGGATGAATACAAATATCATATTTATTAAATGTGGCGGGTAGTGGAAGACTAGTACCCGAATCCATGAATACCCATTATCATCTCTAATTTTCACACTATAAAGTGAGAATGACAATTATTTCAAAATAAATTTTATTTATTAAAACGACAATCATATAAAAACAGAGAAAATAACTATAAAAAAAAAAATTTATATTTTTGCTTTAAGTGACAACACTCTCTTCTTTAATTGAGGATAGCCGAATCATCATAAAATTTTCAGTCTACTGATTTCTAGTGACATTTTATTAACTCTTAGGTGAAAACACAATCTTAATTAATTAATCATGAATAGTAAAATACATGTTAGTGTAACTTCATTATTCTATTTCTCTTTATAAAAAATTACATTAACAATGTTGAAAAAGGAATAAAGCAACCTATAATAAGATGAATAAATTGAAATTGAGAATGCGGACAATAGTTTTCTTCAATGTTAATCATATATGTATTTGAGTTTAAAAAAGAAGAAAAATGAAAATGGGGGTAAATTAAAAAATAAAACGATATCTTTAAAATTTTAAAATTCCTTCCACTTCATTTCAAAAAAGACATCTACTTTTTACTTTGTTTGATTGACTCGACCACTTATCACTTTTAGTTTTGTTACTTTGACAACATTTTTCTTAAAAGGTAACAAAATTATATACACCCTTCTTTTTTCTCTTATCGTCTTTTAATTTAAAGGCCCACTATACCTTTGAGAAATTAGGAGACTACTTCTTTTTTAATGTGAAAGGATCATTTCACACACGATCTATATTTTCTTGTCCCCATAGTTCCAAACAATATTATAAATGGGAAAAAGAGTGTTGGGTGACATAATGTAGTATTGAAATTAGAGTTATACTAGTTTGCGCCTAAAGTTAACTATCATAGATCTTATTTCCTACTAGAATTAGGAACACAAATTAATAATCACATATGCAATTCAATTTAATATATTAAATTTAGACATATATGTCATTCATTTAATTGACTCACATGCACTCTTATCATTAAAAAGTCTTTCATTAAATTAATCTATGAAACTCTTGTTATACTCTATCAACAATCAATTTTCGTTTATCTAGGAGAATTTTTCCTTGACTAATATTTTGTGAGCGGATAAATAAGATTGAACTTCATTAACATTATTACATATATATAAATATTCTTGAAGAAATACATCTCCATTGGCTTAACATTCAAACCTTGACATTTGCCTTCATATCTTCCATTCTTACGAGACTTGGAAATTTCTATAGTGTTTCTGACAAATAGTTTGAACAAAACTTAATAGATTCTTCTATGATAAACCTTTCAACGATCAAAACTTCCGGACGATGATGATTTTTTGTATACCTGTTAAATATCATCATGTATCACTTTACTAGATACAACGACCTTAAAAAAATTGGGCAACACAATCTAATCTTCCTAATTAGTTGAATAGTCAAGTGAACCATAATGTCAAAATATGAAAGAGGGAAATACATCTTCAATTGACACAAGATAATTGTAGAGGATGAGATGTTGGGGGATAAATAAGTTCTTTTACCTATTTCTTGAGGCTAAGTCTTATTCTATACCTATCGCCATCATATCTAGTCGGACATTTTTACCATCTTTTCTATTGTCTAGAATGTTAAGAAGTGTTCTAATTAAATTGTCACACCATTTTTCTCCACATGCATCACACCAGAGATATTTTACATTGAGGCTAGATCAATATAAAGATCAAAGGACATTGAACTTTTTTCCATATATTTATCTCTGCGGGCTTTTTTGGCTATTTCCAAAGACAATATTAATGTTTTGTTTTGTTGATAAATTTCCTCACTATTATAGAATTTGGAGCAATATCAAACTTCTGTTATCCACTAAAATCCTTCTGCAATATACAATATGGATGATTAGATGTTAAAATTTTTTGATGTCACTTAATGTTATACCCAGACAAATTATTGTATGTATGAAAGTCATCGATTAAGTAAAACAACATGGTGCACATCTTAAAGTTGTCATCAGAATACCCTTCATCAACATCAACGCCTTCCTCCCACAAAAATCTTAAATATTCAATAAATAGACTTAGATAAACATTTATGACATCATTTGCTTGTTGTCATGGGTCCGAAATCATCATAGATAACATCATATATTTGCATTTCATTTATAACCATAAAGATAGTCGTAGATTATGAAAATATCAAGCCATAAAGTGTTGTTATTACTCAGATTATCAATCAAGTTCATTTCATCAGTGAAAACTCTAAGCCAGTGGTTTATTGGCTCATGGGCAAAATCCAAAAACAATGAATTATTTTCTTTCATTGCAAAGAATCAATTAAATGGAAAATTTTCCCATCATAATTTCTTTCAACAACATTACATCTAATATTATTTGCCTCATTTACATTAGTAAATTGTCTCTTGAACCTTGAAATTATTAGTAGGTACCATATCAACTTGGCATTAGGACGCTTTGTGCTTACACCATCATCATCAATATCATTGTCCTTCAACTTGTAGCTTGACTTCCCACACTTCGGGCACTATTTAAGTTTTTCATAATATTTGTATTTTGATATAATCAATATCTACTGAGCACAACATCTTCTTGGTATCATAACTTCTATTCGACAATGTGTTATCTACTAGGAAGCTTGTCTTTCAACAATTGAAGAAATTCAGTGAAACATTTACTCGCCCAACCACTATTTTCCTTCAGATTAAACAGTCTTAACACTAATGACAGTCTTGTAAAAAATATGGACCGTGGATATAACGAATCTTCCTTGTTACTACAAAAAGTACCATATATACATGGGATCTCCTAAAAAAGTCTTTTCCAATTTCAAAGATCGTATCTTCTAGTTTATCATCCATATCTATATTAACTTATTCTTCATGTTACGCGGTTGGGGTTTTTGTTTTTTCACATCGCCACATCCATATCGTATAATGTTGAGTTGTTGACAATTCTAACACAACATAGTTGACTCGATATTTCTTTTGTTCCATGTTTTTTCATATTCCTCCAAAAAACACAAGGATAATAAAAAGCTTAATTATTGTTAGGAATATTTTTTTAACGAATTTAAGAAATTCAACCACTCCATTTTGATACTCCACACTTAATCTCTTATCTTTCATACTACTATGATTCATAACTACTTTCTAAAAATAAAATCAAATTTTAAAACCCATGTTCCATAAGTACATGTAATACAACCATATAAAACATGCAGACGCAATAGCTAACACTAGTTAATTCAAATATTTTTCTTAACCAGACAAATATATTTTTCAATTGATATTAAGTTGCTCATCATTTAACTAAATAGTAAAATAATTGATTGAATAACTTTATAACTCATTTTATAGATTAAATTAGGTATTATTGATCATCTATCAACTAATCATTACACCCCTGGAAAAAATAGATATTGACAAAATTGATTCCTCCAATTAACTCTATTGCATAACTTTAACTCACTACATCCATGAAAAAATGTTAATACCCCCTACTCCATTGTCATGTTAGAACAAGATTTGGTTATGCAATTTTATCTCTGATTTTTGATGATAACAAATGAATTTGTTTGTATGAACAATTTTAATACTCTAATGTTTATTATTTTTAAGATTTAACAAACAGGTTATCCTTCTGATAAACGGCGCTGCCAAGAAATTAGAAGAGAACAAGTTCCACTTCTGTGCTACACAAGTTCTGATGAACAGTAGCAAAATGCTTCAGAAGGCTCTGAAGTTGAGACTCTGATACATTGTCAAGAAACCAAGTTTTGAAGATCTAAAGACAGAAGTTCTGATGAACAAAGTCTAAATGCTGAAGACGTGTGTTTATGAAGACAAATGGTTCTCAAGACCAAGTGCTGAAGATTCTAAAGACGAAGTTCTTAAGACTCTGAAGACTTGGAGTTATGAAGACCCAAGTGTTATTTTCCTTCTTCCAACACATGCTTGTTCTGAAGCCTCTAACGTTAGAAAAAAGAGGATAAGATTACATTGTACAAAAGTACATGATACAAACAAATTATTCCATTCCACTACCATGAAGGACAAACGTTGCGTACGATCTTGTCCCCCGTGTGATTCAAGCTGCCAACTTTTTGGAAGTTCCATAAATACCCTCCAACAGTTATATTATTATATTGGCTATGTAAAGGCTTGAAGACTAAGAGAGAAGGATGTTGTTGTACCCCAAAATTTGCCCTCCTATATTTCTCAAAATATTGCAAGAAAAATCTCCAAGTGGCTCAAGATTGCTCAAAAGTTGGTCAGACAAGCTATCTCCTAAGGCAGTCTACCTCAAATTAGGGTTTTGTGTTGCATCAAGATCTTTGAGTCCAAATGACCTCAAGTTCTCCCCAATGTCCTAATATGTACTCAATATCATCCATGTCAAATTTCAAGCCTTGCAGTGGAAGTTTGCTCAGTCAATTGCCCAAAGGTCCAAAAATCGATTGTGATAGGGCAAAAGTCAACTGTGACCTACATACAGTCAAACTTCAAGATTTTTTGCCAACATTCTAATTTTGAAGTATATTTCATCATTTGATCAAGGGTTTATTATGATTCATCAAGGATTGCTTAAAATTCATCAATATTCAAAAGTTGCTAAATTAGGGTTTTGTAGGAAAAGTCAACTCAACTTTGACCAAGTATAACTTTCTCATACTTTATCAGAAATGACCCATCCAATTCTAATTTTGAAGAGGATGCCATTTCCTACAATCCATATTCATACCCCAAGTTCAAAAAATGCACTCACGAGAAGTTATGAATTTGGACATTATAGGTCATTTTTGAAAGTCAACAAAAACACCCTTTTTGCCAAAGCTTATAACTAGAGCATGGAATATCAAAATGAGATGCGACCAAAAGGGTTGGTTAGAGGACATCTCAAGCTTTCTAAAAAGTCTAAGAACACTTCCAAAAGTTCAAAATTGAAGAAGTTATGCATTGATGAAGTTGGACTTTTTTGCAAAATTGCCAAAAGTCAACTATCCCCAAAACTTCAAATTTTGTCAAATGGGCCCATTCTTTTCCACTTGATTTGAGCTTGCATAGTTGCCCACGTGTCCTAGCTTCAGCCATGTGCTCATATATTTCTATTATTATTTAATTTGATTTTTATTTCAGGCCCAATACTTCTCTCTTATTATTTCAGGCCCCTTAATTCAGCCATGTCCTCACACCCCTTAATTCAGCCAATACTCCTCTCTTATTATTTTTTATTTATTTATTTTAATTGTTTTTATTTAATTTCTAACCAATCAAAAATTCTGTTTTATTAAATAAAATCACAAAAAATATTTTTTATTTCAATCAAATTTTTAACTTTTATTTTTTTCTTAATAAATTTATTAATTAATTAGGTTTTAATTAGAAAACTTTAATTCCTTTTTGTAAATGATTTTAACTAATTAGATTTAATTAGATTTAACCACTAATTCAATAATTTTAATTTCTTTCCTAAATCATCAAAAACTCCAAAAATAATTTATTTTTCATTTAATTAATTTATTAATTACTTTAGGATTTATTTCTTTCTTAAAACCAAAAACCTAAAAAAGATATTTCCTTTAAACAAAAGGGTCAAAACCCTAGTCATACGTCCGATTTAATTTTGCACCGCGATTTACTTTTCCTTATCCAATTATGTATATGCTTCCGGATTGTAATAGTTAATAGGACATTTAATTATTTTTTATCGCTTTATTTTATTTTTCAAAAGGATTGTCTTTGGCGATGTAAATATCCGACGCCTTGTAATTTAAATTCCGCATTTTATTTCTGCAAATTATAACTGTTAGATGTTTGATAATAGGGTTTGCATGACAAGAATGAATGCCTAATCTTAAAATCAAATTAGATCACCCTTAACATGTACAAAGATAAAAATAAACTGAAAACGACACACTCGCACATGCGCACTCTTAGGGTACATCCCACTTGGTTGCCTTCGTACACGGTCATTGAGTATAGGTCGCTTTAGAGGTCGTCCTCTTGTCTAAAAGATCATAGTCGCCTCGAAATGGTTGCCTCGGATATTGTTGCCTCAAACAAATGATCTAAGACATTAGGGTTACCGCTAAAGCGTCCTAACATTGTTTTAGTGACCGTAAGTCCCTCATTTGAATTGACCCTTAAACTCCAACGACGATGCTACCTACTCATCAATAGTGGGATAGCATTGCCTAAAGGACATTAGCATAGAATGATTCCTTTTTCGAGTAGGTAGATGGTTCTTAGATACTTGCTCTTTCAAAAAACAAAAACTTTTCACACTTACACTCCTTTTCGAACAAAGTTTTCAAAAACACTTCATTACACTCTTGAGGATAAAAGCAAGAGTTAAATCGAAGTTTCTAAACAAAAACTTTTTCAAACCCACAAGCACAAAGAAAGCAATTTTGAAAACAATTGAGCAAGTACCTAAGAGCCCGTGGATAACCACGGATAGAAACGGTGCTAATACCTTCTCTTTCTATAATTTACCCCCCGAACCTGAGAAATATCTCGAAAAAGGAATTTTTCTGTGCTTTTTTCCTTTCCTTATTGGATAAAATAAAAGTCGGTGGCCACTCTTGCTTACCGTGAAATTTTGTAAACACAAGCGCAAAATGCAAACCAGCATTCCAAAAAACAGTCAGTTCTTCCCACCGTATCACAAAACTGGCGACTCTGCTGGGGACCTTATCAGTGGGTTGTACCTTAAGAATAGTTCATAATGTTTTCAATTGCTTGACTTGTATGCTTTATCTTTGTGGGTTGAATCGGAGTTACTATAGATCCTAACTCGGATATGGGGAATACCTTTTAGGTAAGTAGCCATAAACTGTGAGGGAACTGTACGACGTAGACCGATACGGTTGAAGCAGTAGTTACATTGGTGTGGCACTTTAGTTTGTACCGATATCCCTTGTGGCACAACGAGGAGAATATGGGTCTTCTAAGGGGTCATTAAGCACCAACTGACCTTAGAACCTTTAAATTGACCAACTTGGCATAGAACAGTAGCAATATGCTACACTCATTGAGACCAAACTCTCGCGATGATTCCGGCCGCAAGAAAAGGTTGCTAAACTAGAATTATGACCGACTGAGGGTGGTCAGTGATATTGAGATCCTCTAGAACCCGGTTACTATTTCTAGGACAGGTTTGAACCAACTGAACTGAAAGAGGGTAGTACCTAAACTCCTTGCCATCCTGAAACTTAAGGGCTATTGTGTGACTTGTGTGCCCTTACCATGTTTGCTATCTATGGATAATTGTGGTGTGTTTTCTATCATGACATCATAACATCATGACATTGCATGCATCTTGCATTGGACTAACCCATTTCAAAGACAGGAGGGATTCATCTTTGTTCTGTTTTGTAGGTCATGGCACCCATGCGTAGAAACACTATTCGGATCAACTTTGTCCAGATTCCCACTCAGCTTAAGGAGTTGGTTACAAAGATTTCAGATACTTCCTCCTTTATCAGAAGACATGGGAACCTCCTTGGTTTGGTCACCTCCAATATGGATGAACAGATGATGAGTGTCTTAGTCCAGTTCTTTGATCCACTGTACCACTGCTTTACTTTTCCAGACTACCAGTTGGTCCCTACCTTGGAAGAGTTCTCCGATCTGCTTGGTATCTCCATTCTAGAGCAGACCCCATTTACAGGTTGGGAGAAAGTCATTAGGCCGGAAGAGATTGCTTCAACCCTCCATCTGACAAAGGCTGAGGTAATGTCAAATTGGGAGACTAGAAGTGGGACAAAAGGCTTCTTGGCTAAATTCTTGGTTGATCGGGCTAATCAGTTCTGGGACAGTCTAGACTTTCAGGAATTTGAAGACATTCTGGCTCTTCTCATATATGGTTTGGTGTTGTTTCCTAACTCAGATTCTTTCGTCGACGTGAACGCAATAAAGATCTTCATATCCCGTAATCTTGTGCCCACTCTCTTGGGTTACATTCTGCACTCTCTTTATGCCCGTACGGCTCGGAAGCGGGGAACCCTTATGTGTTGTGCACCATTGCTGGAGAGGTGGTTTATTTCTCACCTCCCCAAATCAGTTTTGAAGAACAAGGAAGGCATGGGTTAGGCCTACAGGATTATGTCTCTCTCTCATAATGACATCATCTGGAGTACTAAGGACATGGGAGAGGTGTCTATTATTGATCGCTGTGGGGAGTACCCCAATGTTCCACTACTTGGAGTTCGAGGAGGGATCACCTATAATCCTTGTTTGGCCTTACGTCAGTTTGGGTGAGCTAGGAGGGACGAACCTTATGAGTTACTAATGTCGAGCATTGTCTTTGACTTCCAAGGGGATAGTGACGAGCAATGCCGCAGGTTCATACGAGCTTGGGATAGGATACACAGGTCTGATCCACACGAGCTAGGTGCAAAGACTTCACTTCTGATGGGCCATATCTCCGTTGGGTTCGAATCCGTGCCCAAAAGCTGGGAATGCCGTACGAAGCTGTCTTACTTGTGATTGTTGAGATTTCTGATGAAGAAGGGGTTCCTCCTACCATCCTACATCCGTACATGCCTACTGACATTGGGGCATTAAAGAGGTCTTGGATGCAGCTAAGAGAAGAGCGCGATACTTACAGAGAAAAGTATCACGAACAAGAGCGAAAGATCCTGAAGTTGACAAGGCATCTAGAGAATGAGCAGATCCTTAATGACTATGTCAGCACCAAAGGCAAATGACCATGGGAGCGCTGATGTCTTTTGATTATTTCTAGCTTTGATTTATTTTTCAGTATTTCTTTCTTATAACGCCTTGAAGGCATTTATCAGACATTGTTTCAAGGTTATCTAATAAAAGTGTGTTTCGTTTTGGTTTACGAATTTGAATCTCCAAAGTCCTTGAAATCATATCATGCACATATCATTCCCATGCACCTCATAACAGGTACCCTTACAGGTTTCTCATCTTCTTCGCTGTTTATTTCAGCATCATGTCTGCTGAAACATCAACTGAACAAGCCATCAAGGCTCTGCAAGCTCAAAACACCCAGTTTCAAGAAATGTTCATGAATTTGGCTAAAGGTCAGCAAGACCTGAAGATCCTTATCTTGAAGGATAAGAAGAAGAAGAAGAAGAAGACAGTTATCCTGAACATGGGTCATAGGTTTGGGAACAGGCTGCGAGACGAGGTTGATTTATCCCACTCATCTGGAGGGGGAGAAAACCAAGAAGAAAGGAGGGTTCCTAGCCCAGTGGTATTTGACCACGAGACTGACTTTGACGAAGACCAGTATCCTCCTACTGAGGATAGATATAAACAGCTTGAAGACCGGTTAAGTGCGATGGAGATCCAGAAGGTACCTGGATTAGACTTCAGTGATTTGGGTTTGTCATCTGGTGTGGTGATTCCCCACAAGTTTAAAGCACCAGCCTTTGCTAAATACGACGGGGTTTCTTGCCCAAAACTGCACCTCCGCTCGTATGTTAGAAAGATCCAGCCATACACCGCTGATAAGAACCTCTAGATCCATTTCTTTCAAGACAGTCTCTTAGGGACTCAGCTTGAATGGTTTTACCAGCTGGAAGGAGCTAGTATCTGTAATTGGGAGGATTTGGTCGCTGCTTTCTATAAGCAGTACCAATACAATGCCGACCTTGCTCCTACGCGTACCCAACTCCAGGGTATGTCTATGGGTGCGGGCGAAGGTTCCAAAGACTATGCTCAGAAGTGGAGGGACCTTGCTAGAAGAGTACAACCTCCCTTGGATGATAGGGAGCTAGTGGATATGTTTTTGGGGACCTTGTCTGGTCCGTATTTCAACCATCTGATTGGAAGTTCATCGTCCGGGTTTACAAAGCTGATTATGACCGGGGAAAGAATTGAGGCCAATATCAAATCTAGCAAGATACAAAAGGGTGCTTCATCTAGTGCCAAAAAGAAGAATTTTAAGAAGGAGTCCAGTGCTGTTTACAGTTCAAAGAGCCATAATAGACCTGAGCGCCGCCAAGCAGTCAATGCGGTTGTTATTTCAAGACCAAATGTTGCCACACAATGCGAAAATCAACTAAGAGCCAAGAGGTCGCGAAGATAATTTACTCGGCTCAACATGACTTTGTCTCAGATTCTGCCGCACTTATTGAAGACCAACTTGGTGATTCCGAGGGAAGCCCCGAAGAATCCCAATACAACATCACCGCTGTACAATCCGAACGCCCGCTGTGCTTTTCATTCTGATAGCCTGGGGCATGATACGAATGGTTGTTGGGTCCTGAAGAATAAGGTACAGGATCTGATTGATGCTAAGGAGATCGAGTTCAGAGCACCAGAAGAGCCTAATGTTATATAACAGCACCCATGCCCAAACATGACGCGAGAGTGAATGCTATCGGGGATGATGATGATGAAGAGTTTGACATTGACAACTGGATTTACCCAACTACTGATGGTGGACTAAGCAATTGGACAAGGAAGGATTCTATGCCTGTTTCTTTTATTACCCAGTAATGAGACTTTTGTTTTGAATTTGTAACAGACAATTTTTAAACTTTACGGCCCGGTGTCTTACCCGGGGCACCGTGGTTTTGTTTGTGAGGGCTTTATGTGTGTCATCTACATATATCATTAATAAAACCATTGGACGTTTCTTGCATTTCAAATTTTGTGTTCTTTGTCCTTCTTTTATTATATATTGTAAAACAGCTATTTTACACACACTCACATATACAGGTTTATATCCACTCTGGATCCCACTGATAACGACTCTACTACTGCCGATTATGACTTCGAAAGTCTGATCAACTTAGCCGAAGACGAAGGTGAAGACGATTGTGAAGTGCCTGGTGAACTTGCTAGACTGTTACTTCAGGAAGAGAGGGTTATTCAGCCGCATGAAGAGCTAGTGGAATCGGTAAATCTGGGTACAGAGGAAAGCAAGAAAGAGGTCAAGATTGGTGCAAATCTGGAAGCTAGTGTTAAGCAACGGTTGATTCAGATGTTGCATGATTATGTCGAGGTCTTTGCCTGGTCTTATAAAGATATGCCTGGTTTAGATACCGATATTGTGGTTCACTGCTTGCCTACCAAGGAAGATTGTCCTCCAGTGAAACAAAAAGTCCGCCGAATGCGCCCAGAGATGTCTGAGAAAATCAAGGCCGAAGTTATGAAACAGTTTGACACCGGTTTTCTAGCAGTTACTTCTTACCCACAGTGGGTGGCCAACGTGGTTCATATGCCGAAGAAGGATGGTAAAGTTCAAATGTGTGTTGACTATAGGGATCTGAACAGGGCGAGCCCCAAGGATGATTTCCCTCTGCCTCATATCGATGTTCTGGTTGACAACACCGCTCAGCATAAGGTCTTCTCCTTTATGGATGGTTTCTCCGGTTACAATCAGATTAAGATGGCTCCCGAAGACATGGAGAAGACATGGAGAAGACAACCTTTGTTACTCAATGGGGTACTTTTCTACAAAGTCATGCCTTTTGGATTGAAGAATGTTGGGGCAACGTATCAGCGCGCCATGGTCGCTTTGTTCCACGACATGATCCATCATGAGATTGAGGTATACGTCGATGATATGATTGCAAGATCTCAGACTGAAGAAGAACATCTGGACCACCTTTAGAAGTTATTTGACAGGTTGAAGTTGTACAAGCTGAGGTTAAACCCGAACAAGTGCACCTTCGGGGTGAGATCTGGTAAACTGTTGGGTTTCATCGTAAGAGATAAAGGTATTCAAGTGGATCCCGCAAAGGTGAAGGCTATACAGGAAATGCCAGCTCCCCAAACAGAAAAATAAGTAAGAGGCTTTTTGGGACGTTTGAACTATATTGCCCGATTCATCTCACACCTGACCGCTACTTGTGAGCCAATCTTCAGGTTGCTGAAGAAAGATCAAGTGGTAAAATGGAACGATGAATGTCAGGCCGCTTTCGAAAAGATCAAAGAGTATCTCCAAGAGCCACCTATTCTGATGCCTCCAGTTGAAGGGAGACCTCTGATCTTATACTTGACAGTACTCGACAATTCAATGGGGTGCGTGCTGGGGAAGCATGACAAGTCTGGCCGAAAAGAGCATGCTATTTATTACCTTAGAAAAAAGTTTACCGACTATGAGACCCGATACTCGTTGCTCGAGAAAACTTGCTGCGATTTGGCATGGGCTGCTCGCCGGCTGAGACAGTATATGCTGACTCACACCACTTTATTGATATCAAAGATGGATCCAATCAAGTATATCTTCGAAAAGCCTGCCTTGTCCGGAAGAATAACGAGATGGCAGATGATCTTGACTGAGTATGACATCCAGTACACGACTCAAAAAGCAATTAAAGGAAGTGTGTGGGCGGATCATTTGGTACATCAAGCAGTGGATGATTACCAGTCTATGAACTTTGAATTTCCGGATGAGAATATCATGTTGGTAACTGATTGTAAGACACCTGGACCGGATGAAGGACTTGAGGAAGGATCCCGATGGTCTATGTACTTTGATGGAGCTTCGAATGCTTTGGGTAATGGCATTGGCGCCGTGATCATATCTCCTAAAGGCTCTCATACTTCGTTTACCGCCCGACTATGTTTCAACTGCACCAACAACATGGCGGAGTATGAAGCGTGCATTATGGGTCTTCGAGCAGCAATTGACCTAAGGATTAAGTACTTGAGTGTATTCAGAGATTCTGCTCTCGTGGTCAGTCAGATCAAAGGCGAGTGGGATACGAAACACCCTAATCTTATTCCTTACAAAGAGTATGTGTTAACGTTGCTTCCACATTTCAAGGAGATAACCTTTGAACACTTCCCTAGAGAGGAGAATCAGTTGGCGTACGCGCTAGCTACGATGTCTTCTATGTTCAAAGTCAATTGGGACAACGAGGCTCCCCAGATTATCATTGAAAGGTTGAACGAACCTGCACATTGCTGTGACATTGAGACTGAAGAGGTAGTAGATAAACCCTGGTTTCATGAGGTGAAGAGGTATCTTGAAGCTCAGGAGTACCCCGAGGGTGCATCTATTAATGACAAGAAGTTTCTGAGGAGGTTCGCGGCAAAGTTCTTCATCAATAATGACATTCTCTACAAGCGTAACCATGATTCAACCTTACTACGTTGTATGGATAAGAACGAAGCAGAAAGGATCATGACAGAGTTACATGAAGGTACTTTTGGAAATCATTCCAGTGGACATACCATGGCAAAGAAAATCCTTCGGGCATGATATTTTTGGTCCATAATGGAAGCCGACTGTTATCAGCATTCTCGGACCTGTCACAAATTCCAAGTCTATGCCGATAAGGTGCACATACCTCCAGTACCTCTGAACGTCTTGACGGCTCCATGGCCTTTTGCAATGTGGGGTATCGACATGATCGGCGAGATCAGACCTACGGTATCCAACGGGCATCGTTTCATCCTGGTAGCAATTGATTACTTTACAAAGTGGGTTGAAGCAGCTTCCTTTTCTACTGTAACCAAGAACATCGTGGCACGGTTCATTCGGAACAATCTGATTTGCCGATATGGTATACCAGAGAGGATCATTACGGAAAATGGTACAAATCTCAATAATAAGATGATCACTGAACTCTGCAAACAGTTCAAGATACAGCATCACAACTCTTCTCCCTACCGGCCGAAGATGAATGGGGCTGTAGAAGCGGCTAATAAGAACATTAAGAAGATTGTGCAGAAGATGACAGTAACGTACAAAGATTGGCACGAGATGTTACCATTTGCTCTTCATGGGTACCGAACCTCAGCACGGACGTCAACAGGGGCAACACCTTATTCCTTGGTTTATAGCATGGAAGTCGTCTTGCCCATTGAAGTTTAGATACCCTCTCTTCGGATTATGAAGGATGCAGTTTTGAGCAAAGATGACTGGATCCAGACCCGGCTTGATCAGCTGAACTTAATAGACGAAAAGATACTTACTGCTATTTGTCATGGTCAGATGTACCAAAAACGGATTGATCAGCTGAACTTAATAGACGAAAAGATACTTACTGCTATTTGTCATGGTCAGACGTACCGAAAACGGGTGATCAAAGCATTTAACAAAAAAGTTAGACGACAAGAGTATCAAGTTGGGGACCTGGTAATCAAGCACATTATCTTACCTCAAGGTGATCCCAGGGGAAAATGGACCCCTACTTACGAAGGGCCATTTGTAGTTAAGAATATTTTCTCAGGAGGAGCTATGATTCTGACCACCATGGATGGTGACGACCTTCCTCACCCCGTCAATGCAGACATAGTGAAAAAATACTACGCATGAACAAAGACCCGCTGGGTCGATTGGCCTAGGCAAAAATAAGGGCTTCCCGGCGAACCAAAAGGGTTCGGGCAAAAATAAGGGATGAAAATGAAAAAATCTATACACCTGGCAAGTCGAAAACCTGAAAAGGCGGCTTGAGAAAAAAAGGGTATCCCGGTGGACTGAAAACCCGAAAGGGCGGTCCAGGTAAAAATTAGGGATCAAAGCGTAACACTATGTCTCATTGGATCACCTTGCGACCAGACTTCAGTATCGACTATCAAGCTCGAACGACACTAATCAATTTGATCTACCTTCAACCAAGTAGCAAAATGATGAGATGCTCGAGGACATAAAGGCAATAGCAGAGTTGGAACCCAGTGGGATTATTCACATAGCTATTTTGTTTAGTTTTTCACAAATTGTGTAAATTC
The DNA here is from genome assembly GCA_948472305.1 of Vicia faba. Lineage (NCBI taxonomy): Eukaryota > Viridiplantae > Streptophyta > Magnoliopsida > Fabales > Fabaceae > Vicia > Vicia faba. The sequence goes on from OX451737.1 coordinate 1,633,574,224, forward strand.
TATTATTCGGCGGTGTTCTCTTACTAGGACATCAGCCTCTTGTACAAAAACGCCTATTTCCAGACCAAACTTCAAAATCAATACAATTTATCTTCAAAGAAATTTCAAACTGTTTTTCCTTTATCTGTTTTGTTTTGCAAAGAACGTCCAATGTTCATTTTTGATATATGCATTTGACATTAATTGCTGCTCATAAATATTTACATGCGAAACAAAAGACGATTACTTGTAATATCAGAAATAGGGGAAATAAAATTTGTCCAAGCTTTACAGTTGCTCTGTCCACCAGGTACAAGGTAAATTTAGCTAAAAAATATGGCCAAAGTGCTTTCACTCCCCGCAGAGTAAGAAAAAGACAGTAATGATGGCTCTCCCCAACTGAGACTTGCAACTGTAAATGAATCGATAATATTCTCCCCAAGAAGAGTTTATCTACCATCAACACTGAAAGGTCTTAATATTCCCCAGCGGAGTATAAGAATATTCCCCGGCAGAATACAAAATATTCCCAGTGGAGTTTGAAATTTTTCCCAGCGCAGTCTGAAGAAACTTCCCCGAGTGGAGTTTGGAGAATCATCCCCAGTAGACTTTGGAAGATTGTCCCCAGCAAGTTCAAAGGATTATCCATAGAGCCTAAAAGTTTATCCCCAATGAGGTCGCTATCTGAAAGATTATCCCCAGCGGAGTTCATTCCCTTCACAAACAGGAATTCAATCCCCAACAGGATTCGGTATCACCAGCAATGGTAATTCATCCCCAGCGGAATTTATCGGTGGAATCCTCAGCAGAGCATATCTTACCCACGGAGTAATCTCCTCTTCAATTTATTCCCCAACGGATTTATCCTCTCCTGCAGGTTTATTCTCACAATCATCTTCGTTCGACATCCCCAGCAGAAACGAAGAATTCAACTCTTTTTCTCCAGCAGCTACCCGGATTTATTTCCCCAGCTAAAACATTACATTTTCATACATCATGATACATGCATATACGCATCATATAACACAATCTCATTTATTTTGAGAGCATCATTGCTTGATACATATCATGCATTACATACAGCTAACCTTTACCTTTCAGGAAAGATGCAGCCAAAATCTCATTCAAAGCTATGAAGCTTTTATCTCTGTCGAAGTACTGACCGGTTCTTAAATCTCAACCGAATTATCCTCAGTTGAATTACAGATAAGGTTCTAAATCTCAACCAAGTTCCTCCGTCGAAGTATGGACGAGTTCTTAAATCTCAACAGAATTATCCTCGGTTGAATTACAGACAAGTCCTAAATCTCGATTAAGATGTTTCCCTCAGTCAAAGTATTGACCGATTCTTAAATCTCAACCGAATTATCCTCAGTTGAATTACAGATAAGGTTCTAAATCTCGATAATTTTCCTCCGTCGAATTACTGACAGTTCTTAAATCTCAACAGAATTATCCTCGGTTGAATTACAGACAAGTCCTAAATCTCGACGAAGATGTTTCCCTCAGTCGAAGTACTGACCGGTTCTTAAATCTCAACTGAATTATCCTTAGTTGAATTACAGATAAGGTTCTAAATCTCGACAATTTTCCTCCTTCGAATTACTGACAGTTCTTAAATCTCAACAGAATTATCCTCGGTTGAATTACAGACAAGTCCTAAATCTCGATGAAGATGTTTCCCTCAGTCGAAGTACTGACCGGATCTTAAATCTCAACTGAATTATCCTCAGTTGAATTACATATAAGGTTCTAAATCTCGACAATTTTCCTCCGTCGAAGTATGGACAAGTTCCTAAATCTCAGCAGAGAATTTTTCGCAGTTGAATTATAGACAAGTCCTAAATCTCGATGAAGATGTTTCCCTCATTCGAAGTACTGATCGGTTCTTAAATCTCAATTGAATTATCCTCGGTTGAATTACAGATAAGGTTCTAAATCTCGGCAAAGTTCCTCCATCGAAGTATGGACAAGTTCCTAAATTTCAGAAGAGAAGTTTTCTCAGTTGAATTACAGACAAGTCCTAAATCTCGATGAAGATGTTTCCCTCAGTCGAATTACTGACCAGTTCTTAAATCTCAACAGAATTATCCTCAGTTGAATTACAGACAAGGTCCTAAATCTCGGCAAAGTTCCTCCGTCGAATTACAGGCGAGTTCCTAAATCTCAGTAGAGAAGTTTTCTCAGTTGAATTACGGGCGAGTTCTTAAATCTAGATGAAGATGTTTCCCTCCAGTTGAATTACGGACAAGTTCTTAAAACTCAGCAGAGATGTTCTCTCAGTTGAAGTACAGGCAAGTTCTTAAATCTCAATAAAATTAGACTTCCCCAGCGGAATCTGCTAAACAGGTATACAAGCTCTCGCTAAGGAATCTCTTATGCGATCGACATTCCTGCAGATGGCATCTTTAAGCCCATCCTCCTGCCAGCAATCTCCAAATGGCATCTGCAAGCCCATTCCCGACATCACAAGGCTGATACCACTTCATGCGAGTGCAAATTTCTGGGCACTCTAGTGTTCAATCATCTTCCACCTTCGGATCACAAAAGGCATGAAAGCCAATCTACATCCCCAGGTTTAAAAAGATTGACCAGGGGCAGCTGTTGTACCCTAAAATTTTCACTCACATATTTCTCAAAACATTGCAAGAAAAATCTCCAAGTGGCTCAAGATTGCTCAAAAGTTGGTCAGACAAGCTATCTCTTAAGGCAGTCTACCCCAAATTAGGGTTTTGTGTTGCATCAAGATCTTTGATTCCAAATGACCTCAAGTGCTCACCAATGTCCTAATATATTCTCAAGATCATCCATGTCAAATTTCAAGCCTTGCAGAGGAAGTTTGCTCAGTCAATTGCCCAAAGGTCCAAAAATCGACTATGCTAGGGCAAAAGTCAACTGTGACCTACATACAGTCAAACTTCAAGATTTTTTGCCAACATTCTCATTTTGAAGTATATTTCATCATTTGATCAAGGGTTGATCATGATTCATCAAGGATTGCTCAAAATTCATCAAGATTCAAAAGTTGCTAAATTAGGGTTTTGTAGGAAAAGTCAACTCAACTTTGACCAAGCATAACTTTCTCATACTTTATGAGAAATGACCCATCCAAAGCTAATTTTTAAGAGGATGCAATTTCCTACAATCCATATTCATACCCCAAGTTCACAAAATGCACTCACAAGAAGTTATGAATTTGGACATTATAGGTCATTTTTGAAAGTCAACAAAAACGCCCTTTTTTCCAAGGTTATAACTTGAACATGGAATATAAAAATGAGATGACACCAAAAGGGTTGGTTAGAGGACATCTCAGGATTTCTAAAAAGTACAAGAACACTTCCAAAAGTTCAAAATTGAATAAGTTATGCATTGATGAAGTTGGACTTTTTTGCAAAATTACCAAAAGTCAACTATCCCCAAAACTTCAAATTTTGTCAAATTGGCCCATTCTTTTACACATGATTTGAGCTTGCATAGTTGCCCACGTGTCTTAGCTTCAGCCATGTCCTCATATATTTCTTTTATTATTTAATTTGATTTTTATTTGAATTAATTTATTTTAAATCAAATAAAATCATGTAAAATCCAAAAAATTAATAACTCATGATTTTCTGATTGTTTTAGGCTTTGTTCACAGCTAGCATCACCATCAAATTCGTATCAAGCCAAATCATGTGCAAAAAGATCCAAATCAAATCAAATTTGGAAGGTTTTCAATGGAGATCAAATCACATTCATGTGCATTGATATGGAGGGATTTGGTCCATGATTTTTACCATAATACCAAGCACATTACATAAGCAAGCAAAGGCATACGAAATCAGGGTTGGAAGCTGTGGAGAGAGGCAAAACAAAAGTGCAAAAATTCGCAAAGAAGTGGGAGATCAAAGTCCAAGCTAGAGGCTTTTTCAGGACACGAGAGTGGTCTCAATCGCTTCCTGACCATTCACACAAGCTACCTAGATCCAAAGCAAGCATTTTCAGACGTCCAAACACACTGTAAGTCGCGCGATAGCCACCCCTGTTCTTGATTTCGCAATTCTGAAATTAAGCATTTTTTTCATGAACTAATACCATATTTTGAATCTACAAAACATTTGCAAGCGATTGGTATCATTCAATTGTGTTTATTTGGCCTGAATGGAGAACCACCATAGCTAGGGTTCTTCGTTTTGTTTTTAGGGTTTCTCGTTTCAGGCACAATTGAGACTCAAGAAGAACATGGCTTTGATCAGGAGGCCATGACGAATCAAACCATGTTCTTGGAATGGATTTATATGGCCTGGAGAGTATTTTAGCATTGGCCTGCGCTTTTAGCTGCGGATTCAAATCCGCAGGTATTTTTGTTACAGGTTTTAAGGACAAGGACGATGATGTGTCCCCATCCATTGGTTCTTTCAAATTTGGCGCGTTTTATATTTTGTTCTGACCAATAATTTTTGTTTTATTATATTATTATTGTTTTGTATTAATATAGCAAATGAAGCAATGTAGCGTGGTGGCAAGCGTGTTAGTGCAATCTCCTTCAGGACCTGGGTTCGAATCCCAGGTCCCCCAGTTTCTCAATATTTTTTCTTTTCAGGTGATTGTATGCACGCTTCAGCTTGCAGTACACCATACTCCCTCATGCATCCAAGAGACAGATGGCCAGATCTGATGGCTAGGGATTGAAGGACCACCAAGGCACTGGTCAACGAATGCATATTGGATCAGAGATGTCAAAAAAGGCCAGCAATATTGGGCTTCAGAATTGCTCCTCACACCCCTTAATTCAGGCCCAATACTCCTCTCTTATTATTTTTTATTTATTTATTTTAATTGTTTTTATTTAATTTCTAACCAATCAAAAATTTTGTTTTATTAAATAAAATCACAAAAAATATTTTTTATTTCAATCAAATTTTTAACTTTTATTTTTTTCTTAATAAATTTATTAATTAATTAGGTTTTAATTAGAAAATTTTAATTCCTTTTTGTAAATAATTTCAACTAATATGATTTAATTAGATTTAACCACTAATTCAATAATTTTAATTTCTTTCCTAAATCATCAAAAACTCCAAAAATAATTTATTTTTCATTTAATTAATTAATTAATTTAATTTATTAATTAATTTAGGATTTATTTCTTTCTTAAAACCAAAAACCTAAAAAAGATATTTCCTTTAACCAAAAGGGTCAAAACCCTAGTCATACGTCCGATTTAATTTTGCCCCGCGATTTACTTTTCCTTATTCAATTATGTATATGCTTCCGGATTGTAATAGTTAATAGGACATTTAATTATTTTTTATCGCTTTATTTTATTTTTCAAAGGGGTTGTCTTTGGCGATTGTTGCACCCCAAAATTTTCCCTCTCATGTTTTCCAAAGTCTTCCCCCTGCCTGGTTGATCACAAACTCTTGCCTAAGGAAAAAGAAGATTTTTGAGTGGTACTTCAAATACCTTTCGATTGGCATTCTGAAGGAGTATTTCGATTGGCATTATGGACAAGCATTCAATTGGAATTATGTCAAGGCAATTTCGACAGGCATGTCAACCATGTCCTTCGATTGGCATGAACAACACCTTTTGATTGGCCTGTTAGCAGAGCATTTCGATTGGAATCCTTCGATTGATATTTGGGCCAGGCCCATTCGAAGGGTACGCAGGGAGTCCATTCGAAAGAGGCAAATCAGGACTAATCGAAGAGCATGGCCTGAAAGCACTCGAAATCCAAGCGTCCAAGTTCATTCAAGGGACACGAATGTTTCAAAAAAGGAAATGATTTAATGTGTTTGATTTTTGTCCAGAGCGTTAAAGGCCTATTTTAATGGTTGTCCCTTGCCATTTTCGTGCACTCCCACACTCCTATAAATAGGAGGCCAGTGACACATTACAACGGACAGAAAATTACACGAAAAATCACACGAAAATCATAGAACGAAAATTATACACACTTCTTCAAAAAATCTGCAGGAGAACAAAACATTGGAGAGACGCTGCCCAGAATTTTCCAAGCCAAAGCAGTCCATCAGATCGAAGGTGCCTACGCCCAGAAGCCCTCAAATCAAAAGTGCTTACATCCAGGAAGTGCCCAGATCATAAGTGCTTGCGCCCAGAAGTGCCCAGATCGAAAGTGCCTGCGCCCAGAAATCCCAGATTGAAAGTGCTCCCATCCAGCCAGTGCCCAAATCGAAGACTCAATCTGCAGGTAAGAAAGGGTAAATTGTCCAACCTTACATTTGCGTAAATGCATTATTACTTGTTGTTACCTTTGACTTGCCATCTTAGACAGGATCGAAAGGCCTGGGTTTGGCACCCAGGTCACATTTTTTGTGTGCTAACATTTGCTGCAGATTTAGCCTGAAGAGACCCCAACAAGTGCTGGATCGAAGGGCCTGGGATTCAATACCAAGGCCCTGCATTTTTGTTTCGCTCACATACTTTTGCAGGTATAACATCCCAGATCGAAGGAGAGCCTTTCTCTGGATCGAACCCATTAGCGTGCTGGATCGAAAGAGGCATCTCATCCTTGGATCGAAAGCCATGACCTCCATGATCGAAGGGCAATCCTCTTACCTGGATCGAAGGCTACTCACACCTTACTGTCTGGCCCAATCGAAAGGACCAGGACCCTCTCTGGACCGAAGCAGTCCATTCCCTCCCTGGGTCGAAACTCCTTTTTTTCCTGGATCGAAGGATCCCTCCTGCACTTTATTTTTTTTGTTTTTATTCTCATAGACTTCTTTTTATCTTTTAATTAACATTAAAATAAAAAAAAAATCACAAAAAAACATTAGGTTAGTTTTTATTCAAATTAATTTTGTAAATAAATTAATTAATTATTTTAACTTCATTTTATCAATTTAAAATAAACTAGACTTAGGAGTATTTAATTCAAATATCTTCTTAATCAAAAACAACAAAAAGAGTTCTTATTCTTAGGATTTTTTTTAGATTCACGCGCGTTTAGTTTACTGGGATGTAATAGCTTAAACTAAGACCTTCTTTTACTTTACTATTTTTATTTCCCCCAATATTTTTGGACATGTAAATAATCCCCCTCCCCGAAAGCCTTGTAATAGCATAGGATTTACAATTCCCGCACTTTAAATTCCTGTACATATATTAACTGCTTAGATGTATGCTAACTAGGATTGTATGACAAGATTAACTCTTAACTTAAAATCAACAGTAGTCCACCATGACATGCAAGAATAATATAACTGGAAATCGACACACTTGCACACGCCACTCCTAGGGTATACCTCATTTGGTTGCCTCGAACGTGGTCATTAAGTATAGGATGTTTTAGAGGTCGTCCTTTGTCCCAAGATCATAAGTTACCTCGAAATGGTCGCCTCGATAAAAATGATCTAAGACATTAGGATTACCACTAAAGCGTCCTAACGTTGCTTTAGTGACCACACGTCCCTAAAATCGAATTGACCCGAAAACTCCAACGACGGTGCTACCTATTCCTCAATAGCAGGATAGTACTGTCTAAAGGACATTTGCACAATTAAATTACCTTTTGAGTAGGTAGAGGTTTTTAAGTACTTGCTCTCTTTTTTCAAAAACAAAAACAACTTTTCGCACCTACACTTTCAAAAAGTTTTCAAACAAACACTTCATACACTCTTGAGGACTGATACAAGAGTTACCTAGAAGTTTTTCAAACTAAACTTTTTTCAAAACCAACAAACACAAAAGAAAAGCAAACATTTTTGAAAACATAGTGAGCAAGTACCTAAGAGCCCGTGGATAACCACGGATAGAAAGGGTGCTAACACCTTCCCTTTCTATAAATATACCTCCCGAACCGAGAAACATTCTCGAAAAGGAATTTTGTTGTGATTTTGTCCTTTCCTTGTTGGAGAACATAAAAGACGGTGGCGACTCTTGCTTACCGCGACATTTCGCGAACCAGCACTAAAAAACAGTCAGTTCTATTTCCACCGATCACAGAACTGGCGACTCTGCTAGGGATAATGAATAAGTGAGGTGTACCTTAGGATTAGATCATTCTATGTTTTCAATTAGATGCCTTGTTTGCTTTAATATTGTGGGCTTGCATCGGAGTTTCATAGATCCTAACCGGGATCTGGGGAATACCCTTTAGGTAGCATAAGCTGTGAGGGACCTGTCCGGCGTAGACCGACACGGGTGAAGCAGTGGCTACGTTGGTGTGACACCTTGGTATGTACCGATATCCCTTATGTTGCAACGAGGAGAATATGGGTCTTCTGAGGAGTCATTAAGCACCAACCGACCTTAAAACCCTAAATTGACCCAACTTGGCCATAGAACAGTAGCAGTATGCTACACTCATTGAGGCTAAACTCTCGTGATGGTTCTGGCTGTAAGAAAAGGTTGCTAAGCTGGAATTATGACCGATTGAGGGTAGTCAGTGATATTGAGATCCTCTAGAAACCGGTTACTATTTTTTTAGGACAGGTTTAAACCAACTAAACTGAAAGAGGGTAATGCCTAAACTCCACGCCAGCCTAAACTTAAGGCTATATGTGTGACTTGTGTGCCTTCAAACTTGAACTACTTGTTATCTGACAACAGGGGTTCCTTGCAGGTTTTGTTTACAGTCCTTATCCAACAAATTGGATTTATTGCAGGGCTCACTTACATCACCTCACTTTTTGCTTGAACGCATAACATATACATCATAACATCATACCTTAACATTTCCTTAACCATTTCAAGGATCTCAAGGGTTGTGATGCAGGTTATGGTAAATCAAAAGTCTAGCAAGGGGCAAAGGGGATTTATTTTCCTCTAGCCAATACCATCTAGAAATCCAAGCACGATAACTTGAGTTAGGGGCTATGACCCACTCGATATGGTGAGCTTGACTCTTGAAGAAGGACTCTCGGCAACATGAAGTTCCTTCAATCAAAACTACCAGATTCAGATTCTAACAGTTTCTTGTTTACCCCGCGAGATCCTTGAAAACATTGCATACATATATCATACATATCATAACAGGTCCTCCAATACAGGTCTCTCATGTTCTCGCTGTTTATTGCAGCAATGGCTTTCCAACCAGACAACCAAGATCTCCGGGCTCAAAACGCCCAACTTCAAGAAATGTTCTTGAACCTATCCCAGGGGAAAGAAGAAATAAAAGCTCTCCTCACAAGGGGCTTGGTCCTAGGGAATCCAAGAGGCATCAAGAATGATCAGTTGGAAGGGCTACAAATTGAGTTGGCAACAATGAAGATCCAGGTGATGGGACAGCTGCTGGGCCAGATGGCTCTCATTCAAGACTTAGCTCAAAGACAAGAAGAGCTCAGGGTCCTCGTCAACAAGCTGCTTCAAAATAACCGAGTGGGGCAAACAACTAGGGTTGAAGATCAAGTCATCATTCAACCACCTTTGGGGCAAGATGACAAGGGAAAAGCTCCTCAGCTTGCTTCAGGGTCACAAGCCCAACATCAACCTCACCAAAAGCAACGGGTTGACCGAAGGCAATTTACCAAGCTCAACATGCCGCTGTCTCAAGCTTTACAACACCTGTTAAGATTGAATCTGGTGACATTAAGGGACCCTCCTAAGAATCCCAACACAGCCTCCCCAAGGTACAATCCTGATGCAAGGTGTGCATACCATTCTGACAGTCCAGGACATGACACCGACGACTGTCGGACTTTGAAGAATAAAATTCAAGACCTGATTGATGAGGGAGCATTGGAATTCACACAAGATGGTCAGGCTGAGTTCTTCTACCATCCCTCCAAGGTTCACCATTTGAAGTGACAAGTACTGAGACGAGAAGATTTTTGTTCATTTGAATTTTCAAGTTGTAATCTCTTTGTTATTCAAACAATTATCGATTAATGCCAAACTTTGTTTCATTAATGCATCGCATATGTTTGTCTTGATTTGATCCAATCATTTTCATTATATTTAAACTATGCTTTTTACTCTCTTTATGACATTCAACTCTTGATAAAAAGTTACAAGCCTTTAGAGGGAGAATGACGAAACAATGCCATAATCTCATACAATATGCTTTTGAACAGACCTTGCTGACGATGTACAGGCATTTCTTTCAAATCCTAAACACTGGAGTTATAAGGAAGATAATCCCTAGTCACCCCCTCCGAGCCAAAGAAGTAGGAGTTTTCTGTTCTAAACAAATTGAAACCTTTGATTTAAACCTGGGGCAGGGTAGTCTCTCAGTTAATTCAAAAAAGATGCACATTGAAGTCTCCAACTCTCAGTTCGTAATACAACAAACGACATAAAAAAAAACATTCTTTTGGAATCAAAAGACAGTGATGGTTCTCTATCTCATAGGCAATCAATCTCACAAAAGAGAAAAACCCACTGAGCCAAAACCTACAAAGGAGGCTTAAGAAAGCTGGGGCATCCCGCTGACTGTAATCTCGAAAACAGGAACAGTCAAGCAAAAGTTAGGGATAACAAATCAAAAGAACAGGTCATTACAAATCCTCAACAACATGAAAAATGTTGCAAAAAAAAGAGATGATGACTGCCTTCCAAAATTCAACTGATGTGAACCATCACCAAAAAGTCGTTTAAAACTCGAATGGAGTTCGACATACAATTAACTGAGTTTAGGATTGAAGAGCATCACGAAGAGCGGGTGGGTACAAATATACTTTGAGCCTTTATCCTTTGTTTCTTAAACCGTGAACCAAGCCACGTTACAACCCTCCAAAAGTCCTAATTGAAGCATGGGTTAGTTCGAAAGCATACTGTTACAAAAGGTATCCTGACTCCTGTAAGGCTTTGCCCTAAATCTTGCGTTGAATTTGTCTTATAAAAAAAAAGTTTTATGCTAAAAAACACACTTTTCAAAACTTCGAGACAAGCATAAACTTTGCATTATTTGAATATCATTGTTTGCATTTGGCTATTTGTTTGACAGCGGAGAAATTCACACAACGAATATCCGATGAACGAAAACCCTCTCAGTGAACAAAATCACTTCAAAAAGGATGACACTTCCAATCAAGGGGCGTGGCATGATCATTGTCCATCACCTGGGGCAGTCCAATCAAGATTCCAGGACATCTCTCAAAGAAGTGCAGAGTAACCAGGGGAAAATCTCCATCTCCATCACTTGGGGCATTGAACATCAATCTCAGTGAAGGGTTACATACAGTCAAACATTTCCAGGCAGTGCCACAAACACCTGCTGCTAGGGGCAATGACAAATCTCCCCAGATCCTTCTCATAGGATGACTCCCAGCAAGGGTTTAATCTTTGAAAACCTTTCCCCCAACTGAATCCACCTCAAGAATCCTCGAGGACTTCCCCCAACGAAGATGTCACCTCTCTAGCAGACTAACGACAGGGTTTATTTCCCCAACAACACCAGGATTCCCCAGCTTGAGTTTGCCTCTCCGACTACTACAAATCAAAGGACCATAACTCCTATTCCCCAGTAGACTACTCTGCAATCCCCAGCAAGTTACTGTGAAACCTGGACCCAACCAGATGTTAGTTTAACTTTGACTCCCCAGTAGAGCAACGTACAACCGAGACTCCTGAACTTGTTCCCCAAGAACGAATCAATACTCTCCACAAAGTTCACAACTTTCCCCAACGGAGTTCTCCTCAACAAAACAAGGATCCTCAGTGGAAACATTCTAAGCAAAGTTTGAAGACATACCTACTCTTCAACAGCAGTCCGGGATTTAATAACTCCCCAACGCTTGTCAAGAATTTATTCTCCAAGACAAAATTACATTTCAACAACATTCATAACATGTGCATACAAAATGCATATAACATAAATCTCATTTATTTTGAGAACATCATTACACAATGCATACATCATGACATTGCATACAACTAACTCTTTACCTTTTCAGGAAAGATCGATCAATAGATAAAAGTCATTACCTTTTGGAGTAGCAGTCGTCAAAGATTCCTTCACCATCCCGTTGAGGTAGTAATCGTCCAAGATTCCTTCACCATCCTGCTGAGGTAGTAATCGTCCAAGATTCCTTCATCATCCTGCTGAGGTAGAAGTCATCCAAGATTCCTTTATCATCCCGCTGAGGTAGTTATCGTCCAAGATTCCTTCATCATCCTGCTGAGGTAGAAGTCATCCAAGATTCCTTCATCATCCTGTTGAGGTAGTAATCGTCAAAGATTCCTTCACCATCCCGTTGAGGTAGTAATCTTCCAAGATTCCTTCACCATCCCGTTGAGGTAGTAATCGTCCAAGATTCCTTCATCATCTTGCTGAGGTAGAAGTCATCCAAGATTCCTTCACCATCCTGCTGAGGTAGTAATCGTCCAAGATTCCTTCATCATCGTGCTGAGGTAGAAGTCATCCAAGATTCCTTCATCATCCTGCTGAGGTAGTAATCATCCAAGATTCCTTCATCATCCCACTGTTGTAGTAATCGTCCAAGATTCCTTCATCATCTGTTTGGAGTAGTAATCGTCTCAGATTCCTTCATCATCCTGCTGAGGTAGAAGTCATCCAAGATTCCTTCACCATCCTGCTGAGGTAGTAATCGTCCAAGATTCCTTCATCATCCTGTTGAGGTAGTAATCGTCCAAGATTCCTTCATCATCCTGCTGAGGTAGAAGTCATCCAAGATTCCTTCATCATCCTGCTGAGGTAGAAGTCATCCAAGATTCCTTCACCATCCTACTGAGGTAGAAGTCATCCAAGATTCCTTCACCATCCTGCTGAGGTAGTAATCGTCCAAGATTCCTTCATCATCCTGCTGAGGTAGAAGTCATCCAAGATTCCTTCATCATCCTGCTGAGGTAGAAGTCATCCAAGATTCCTTCACCATCTTGCTGAGGTAGTAATCGTCCAAGATTCCTTCATCATCCTGCTGAGGTAGAAGTCATCCAAGATTCCTTCATCATCCCGTTGAGGTAGTAATCGTCAAAGATTCCTTCATCATCCTGCCGAGGTAGTAATCGTCCAAGATTCCTTCATCATCCTGCTGAGGTAGAAGTCATCCAAGATTCCTTCACCATCCTGCTGAGGTAGTAATCATCCAAGATTCCTTCATAATCCCACTGTTGTAGTAATCGTCCAAGATTCCTTCATCATCTATTTGGAGTAGCAATCGTCTCAGATTCCTTCATCACACATCATTATCAAAAAAGACCTCCTCTGGTTAGATTTATTTCTCCCAGTTAATGACCGGCAATCAGAGACCTTCAAATAACAGTCCAGATACGATCCAGATTGGGATGTAATTCTGTCACTCATTCAAATACAGTCCAGCAATCTCCCCTGGATGGCATATTTAAGCCCGTCTCCAATGACTATCCATTACCTCTCCTGCAGATGGCATCTATAAGCCCATCCTCCTACCAACCATCTCCAAATGGCATCTGTAAGCCCATTCCCGACGTCACAATGCTGATACTACACCATGCGAGTACAAATTTCTGGGCACTCTAGTATTCAATTATCTTCCACCTTAGGATTGGGAAAGGCTAGAAATCCAATCTATATCCTCAGGTTTAAGAAAATTAAACAGGGGCAACTGTTGCACCCCAAAATTTTCCCTATCATGTTTTCCAAAGTCTTCCCCCTGCCTGGTTGATCACAAACTCTTGCCTAAGGAAAAAGAAGATTTTTGAGTGGTACTTCAAATACCTTTCGATTGGCATTCTGAAGGATTATTTCGATTGGCATTATGGACAAGCATTCGATTGGAATTTTGTCAAGGCAATTTCGACAGGCATGTCAACCATGTCCTTCGATTGGCATGAACAACACCTTTTGATTGGCCTGTTAGCAGAGCATTTCGATTGGAATCCTTCGATTGATATTTGGGCCAGGCCTATTCGAAGGGTACGCAGGGAGTCCATTCGAAAGAGGCAAATCAGGACTAATCGAAGAGCATGGCCTGAAAGCACTCGAAATCCAAGCGTCCAGGTTCATTCAAGGGAAACGAATGTTTCAAAAAAGGAAATGATTTAATGTGTTTGATTTTTGTCCAGAGCGTTAAAGGCCTATTTTAATGGTTGTCCCTTGCCATTTTCGTGCACTCCCACACTCCTATAAATAGGAGGCCAGTGACACATTACAACGGACAGAAAATTACACGAAAAATCACACGAAAATCATAGAACGAAAATTATACACACTTCTTCAAAAAATCTGCAGGAGAACAAAACATTGGAGAGACGCTGCCCAGAATTTTCCAAGCCAAAGCAGTCCCTCAGATCGAAGGTGCCTACGCCCAGAAGCCCTCAAATCAAAAGTGCCTACATCCAGGAAGTGCCCAGATCAGAAGTGCTTGCGCCCAGAAGTGCCCAGATCGAAAGTGCCTGCGCCTAGAAATCCCAGATTGAAAGTGCTCCCATCCAGCCAGTGCCCAAATCGAAGACTCAATCTGTAGGTAAGAAAGGGTAAATTGTCCAACCTTACATTTGCGTAAACGCATTATTACTTGTTGTTACCTTTGACTTGCCATCTTAGACAGGATCGAAAGGCCTGGGTTTGGCACCCAGGTCACATTTTTTGTGTGCTAACATTTGCTGCAGATTTAGCCTGAAGAGACCCCCAACAAGTGCAGGATCGAAGGGCCTGGGATTCAATACCCAAGCCCTGCATTTTTGTTTCGCTCACATAATTTTGCAGGTATAATATCCCAGATCGAAGGAGAGCCCTTCTCTGGATCGAACCCATTAGCGTGCTGGATCGAAAGAGGCATCTCATCCCTGGATCGAAAGCCATGACCTCCATGATTGAAGGGAAATCCTCTTCCCTGGATCGAAGGCTACTCACGCCTTACTGTCTGGCCCAATCGAAAGGACCAGGACCCTCTCTGGACCGAAGCAGTCCATTCCCTCCCTGGCTCGAAACTCCTTTTTTTCCTGGATCGAAGGATCCCTCCTGCACTTTATTTTTTTTTGTTTTTATTCTCATAGACTTCTTTTTATCTTTTAATTAACATTAAAATAAAAAAAAATCACAAAAAAACATTAGGTTAGTTTTTATTCAAATTAATTTTGTAAATAAATAAATTAATTATTTTAACTTCATTTTATCAATTTAAAATAAACTAGACTTAGGAGTATTTAATTCAAATATCTTCTTAATCAAAAACAAAAAAAAAAGAGTTCTTATTGTTAGGATTTTTTTTAGATTCACGCGTATTTATTTTACTGGGATGTAATAGCTTAAACTAAGACCTTATTTTACTTTACTATTTTTATTTCCCCCAATATTTTTGGACATGTAAATAATCCCCCTCCCCGAAAGCCTTGTAATAGCGTAGGATTTACAATTCCCGCACTTTGAATTCCTGTACATATATTAACTGCTTAGATGTATGCTAACTAGGATTGTATGACAAGATTAACTCTTAACTTAAAATCAACAGTAGTCCACCATGACATGCAAGAATAATATAACTGAAAATTGACACACTTGGGTATACCTCATTTGGTTGCCTCGAACGTGGTCATTAAGTATAGGATGTTTTAGAGGTCGTCCTTTATCCCAAGATCATAAGTTGCCTCGAAATGGTCGCCTCGATAAAAATGATCTAAGACATTAGGATTACCACTAAAGCGTCCTAACGTTGCTTTAGTGACCACACGTCCCTAAAATCGAATTGACCCGAAAACTCCAACGACGGTGCTACCTATTCCTCAATAGCAGGATAGTACTGTCTAAAGGACATTTGCACAATTAAATTCCCTTTTGAGTAGGTAGAGGTTTTTAAGTACTTGCTCTCTTTTTTCAAAAACAAAAACAACTTTTCGCACCTACACTTTCAAAAAGTTTTCAAACAAACACTTCATACACTCTTGAGGACTGATACAAGAGTTACCTAGAAGTTTTTCAAACTAAACTTTTTTCAAAACCCACAAACACAAAAGAAAAGCAAACATTTTTGAAAACATAGTGAGCAAGTACCTAAGAGCCCGTGGATAACCACGGATAGAAAGGGTGCTAACACCTTCCCTTTCTATAAATCTACCTCCCGAACCGAGAAACATTCTCGAAAAGGAATTTTGTTGTGCTTTTGTCCTTTCCTTGTTGGAGAACATAAAAGATGGTGGCGACTCTTGCTTACCGCGACATTTCGCGAACCAGCACTAAAAAACAGTCAGTTCTATTTCCACCGATCACAGCGATGTAAATACCCGACGCCTTGTAATTTAAATTCCGCATTTAATTCTGCAAATTATAACTGTTAGATGTTTTCTAATAGGGTTTGCATGACAAGAATGAATGCCTAATCTTAAAATCAAATTAGATCACCCTTAACATGTACAAAGATAAAAATAAACTGAAAATGACACACTCGCACATGCGCACTCTTAGGGTACATCCCACTTGGTTGCCTTCGTACACGGTCATTGAGTATAGGTCGCTTTAGAGGTCGTCCTCTTGTCTAAAAGATCATAGTCGCCTCGAAATGGTTTCCTCGGATATTGTTGCCTCAAACAAATGATCTAAGACATTAGGGTTACCGCTAAAGCATCCTAACATTTCTTTAGTGACCGTACGTCCCTCGTTCGAATTGACCCTTAAACTCCAACGACGATGCTACCTACTCATCAATAGTGGCATAGCATTGTCTAAAGGACATTAGCATAGAACGATTCCTTTTTCGAGTAGGTAGATGGTTCTTAGATACTTGCTCTTTCAAAAAACAAAAACTTTTCACACTTAGACTCCTTTTCGAACAAAGTTTTCAAAAAAACTTCATTACACTCTTGAGGACAGAAGCAAGAGTTAAATCGAAGTTTCCAAACAAAAACTTTTTCAAACCCACAAGCACAAAGAAAGCAATTTTGAAAACAATTGAGCAAGTACCTAAGAGCCCGTGGATAACCATGGATAGAAAGGGTGCTAATACCTTCCATTTCTATAATCTACCCCCCGAACCCGAGAAATATCTCGAAAAAAGAATTTTTTTGTGCTTTTTTCCTTTCCTTGTTGGATAAAATAAAAGTCGGTGGCGACTCTTGCTTACTGCGACATTTTGCAAACACAAGCGCAAAACACAAACCAGCATTCCAAAAATTAGTCAGTTATTCCCACCGTATCACAGCTGCTAATTCACATTCTATCAGGACTGTTCATACGCTTTCTTATTTCTCTAGTCTATATTATTGAGAATATGTTTACTTATTCTCTTGTTTAGAAGCACATATTTTGTAAATAAACTTTGTTCAAACAATTGTTTGATTGTGCCTTAAGATACGAATTGGTCAGAATTCTTAAGAAGTATAAGATTAGTGTGTCTTAGAAGTTGTAACGTTAGTCACTTGCGGTTAGCTTGTGCATTGTAATAATCTGTGTGATTATTGGATTAAGACCTTGTTAAGAAAGGCGAAATCACCTTGGCAGGTGGACTAGACTAGCTTGATAGTTTTCAAGTGAACTAGTATACACATTCTTGTTCTTCCCTTCTTGCATCTTATCACTATTATCAATAAGTGAACTAACTTTTTTTATTAAAGGGGATGTTAAAAGGAAAAGTTTTTGATTTAAAACTCAATTCAAACCCCCTCTTTCTTGTGTTTTTCACACCTTTAGTTTCCATCAGTGTAAGTACGAAGTGCGCCTAAGAGGGGGGGGGGGGGGTGAATTAGGTATTTTAAAAAATTCTGGTTTTTAGTGATGACGGTTCTTATTTTTCTGGTTATAACAGAGTTTAGGAAATCTTAAAAATGCATAAAAATAAAGAGACACGGGCGATATATCCTGGTTCCCCTCACAGTCCGAGAGTACTCCAGTCCCCTTTCAACATGAAAGAGATTTCCTTATTTTGGCAAAGTTAAACAAGAACTACCAAACAAACCAAGAACAATCCTCTTGGACCAAGAACAATCCTCTTGGATTTTCACTAAGTTACCTATGAGAATAATCCTCTCAATATAACTACACTTGTATCCAACAACTTGGAAAGACAAGATTTCAACAAAAACATTTAAACTTAATTCCAACAATCCTGGAAAATAAGTAAGTAAATATCAATTTGTGAGTTTGAGTGAGTAGAGTAATATTGATCACTTAGAGTGATTTGACAATGTATAATATTCTTCTTTCAATAATAATATTGTAAAAAGACTCAAGATATATTTGCTCAAAGTTTTCTGTTTGTTAATGTACGAAAATGTGTAGAAAACTTATGCATGAAAATGAAGAATGCTTGAGTTTGTATTTTGAAAGTTCAGGAAATATTTATTGAAGAAGGTGTTAGATCTGGATTTGAAATTGAATATTTATATGTTCATAACACCCTTTTGAAACATCATGAAGATCTGAAAATGTATCATGAACATATGCCAAGTTTGAGTGAAAAGATGTAATGAAAAGGAATGATGAAAAGGCATGAACAAAGTTATTATTTTTCAAATTCGTGCAGTGTGCAATCGATTGCACCCTTGGTGTAAATCGATTGCACAAGGTTTTTAACAGCTATTTTTTCAAAATCTTTAAGAGTGCAACCGATTGCACTAACAATGTAATCGATTGCATGCAAAGTCAGTAGCAAAAAGTAAGTGAGTGCAATCGATTGCACTAACAATGTAATCGATTGCACTAACAATGTAATCGATTGCACTGAGAAACAGTAGCAAACGTTTTGAAAATTTAAGTATGCAATCGATTGCATAGTGTGATCGGTGGGAATAGAACTGACTGTTTTGGAATGCTGGTTCACGTTTGCGTTTGTTTTTGAAAAATGTCGCGGTAAGCAAGAGTCGCCACCGTCTTTTATTTTATCCAACAAGGAAAGGACAAAAGCACAGAAAAATTCCTTTTTGAGATGTTTCTCGGGTTCGGGAGGTATATTATAGAAAGGGAAGGTGTTAGCACCCTTTCTATCTGTGGTTATCCACGGGCTCTTAGGTACTTGCTCACTATGTTTTCAAAAGTTTACTTTTCTTTGTGTTTGTGGATTTGAAAAGAGTTTTTTGTTTGAAAGAGAGTGTAAGTGCAAAAAGTTTTGTTTTGTTTTAAAAGGAGCAAGTACTTAAGAACCTCTACCTACTCAAAAAGGAATTAAACTGTACAAATGTCCTTTAGACAGTGCTATCCCACCATTGAGGAGTAGATAGCACCATCGTTGGAGTTTTCGGTTCAATTCGATTAACGGACGTGTGGCCACTAAAGCAATGTTAGGACGCCTTAGCGGTAACCCTAATGTCTTAGATCATTTTTATCGAGGCAACCGTTTCGAGGCAACTTTTATCTTTGGACAGGAGGGCGACCTCTAAGACTTCCTATACTCAATGACCACGTTCGAGGCAACCAAGTGAGGTGTACCCTAAGAGTGGCATGTGCGAGTGTATTGTTTTTCAGTTTATATTATCTTTGTACATTTAGGTGTTCTACCGTTTGTTTTTAGATCTTGTCATGCAATCCTAGTTAGCATACATCTAAACAGTTAATATATGTACAGGAATTTAAAGTGCGGGAATTGTAAATCCTACGCTATTACAAGGCTTCGGGGAGGGGGATTATTTACATGTCCAAAATTGGGGGAATAAAGCAGTAAAGTGTAAAAGTCTTAGTTAAGCTATTACAAACCAGTAGGCAGTTACAATAAAATAAACGCGCGCGAATCTGAAAATAACCTCTAAAAATCCTAAGAATAAAATCTTTTTGTTGTTTTATTTTATTTTGGGAAAATGATCTAAATCTTCTTAATTTTAGTTTTTTAAGAAAATGTTAAGATAATTAAATTATTAATTGACAAAGATAATTTAATAGAAAAAACTAGCCTAATGTTTTTGTGGTTTTTCTTTTAATTGATTTTATGTTGATTAAAAAAAAGAAATAAAATAGAAAAAACAAAGATGAAATCGAAGGAAACAGGCAGTAAATAAAAAAAAAGGTATAATTCTCGAGGCCTGGATCGAAAGAGGTGTGGGCTGTCTTTCGATCCAGTGAAGAGGCTTGATCGAAGGTGCATGATGGGCTGCACTTTGGGGGTGTTCGATCTGGATATGTCATCCTTCGATCTGGGAACCCTGGATCCAGTTCGAAGCTAAGCTGCTAAGCTTCGAAGCTCTGAACAAGATTCTGAGAAGATATTTCCTGCAAAACGAGACAAATGTTAAAGATCCAGGGGGGACTTTACCCTCTGAATCGAATCTCCTCCCAATTCGAATCCTTCCTCAATTGGAATCTGCTGAATCTGGGTCTGGGTTTGTTTTATCCTGAGATTCGAAGGAGAAACTTAGATCGTGCCCCAGCAATGGCACGATCTCAGTTTTACGCTTCATCTTGCATGCAACATAATCAGTAATAACAAGAATACATATGCAATGTGTATTTAAATGTCATGAAGGTGAAATTTTGGTTTTGCAAACCCTTACCAATTAAAGATGTATGATCTGTGGCTCTGGGTGTGGAGATGTTTGCAGAATGGTTGCTTTGGCTTGGATTACTTCTGAAAATGTTGACAACCTTTGGTGGGTTTGTGGGCAGCGTATCTCCAAATTCTCCATGTTTCTCCTTTTTCATTTTTTTATCTTTTTTCGTTCCCCCTGGCACTGTATGCTGGCCCTTGTATTTATAGGAGTATGATGGTCTAGTAACGGAAAGAGACAACCAATTAAACAGGCCTTTAAAGCAATGAGACAAGAATCAGACATATTAAAAGATTTCCTTTTTCGAAATATTCATGTCTCTTTGGAATCTTGAATGAACCTGGACACTTTTGATTTTCGAATGCCTTCAGGCCCTGCTCTTCGATTGGTCTTGATTTGCCTCCTTCAAATGGATTTTTTATGTACCCTTCGAATGGGCCTTCTTTTCCAGCTTCAAAGTCCAATTCGAATTACTCCAGCTTCAATTGCATAGCCCCTTCGATTGAGCCTCCCTCTGCTTTGATTGCTTGATTCGAAAAGGATCACCCTGGTCGAATCAGCTCTTGTAGGATTGGGAGCAAACAAGGCAAGAATCTGGCCTTTAATTCAAATAATTGAGTCCACAATCAGCATTTAATTATTTCTATATTTGAAAGGGACACATGCCATTGTGAACTTTGGGTGAACCTGGACAGGTTAGGATATGTGTTTTTGCTTAGTCATGCCAGCCTACTTCATTCCTTCGAATCTGCCTTCTTTGGCAGCTTCAAAGTCCAATTCGAATCTATTTAGAACATTCCCTATTAGACAACTTCGACCAGCCCTTGGCCTTGTGATGAGTCTAAGTTCTGATTCGAAGTGTCCAGAACTTCCTTCATCAGAGCATCTTAGATTAAGAGAAACTCTGCACTGAAATGCCATTCGAAGGTCATTTCATTCTGATGTTCTGATTGAGGTAAAGTATGAAGTTCCAGTCGAAGGACCATCTGAAGTACTAGTCGAAGCATTGTGAAATTGACTTGATCGAAGGGGTCCAGTGCTCAATCGAAGACTTGCACACCAAAGCTTGATCGAAGGGTTCCAAACACCTGATCAAAGGCTTACTAATCAAAGCCTGATCGAAGAGTACCAAATGCCCAATCGAAGACTGGTGAATCAAGCCTGTATCGAAGTATTTTGGATACCCAATCGAAGACTTTTCCCAGATGCCAATCGAAAGACACTTTGTTCATCTTCAAAAAAACTTTATTTTCGTTAGGCAAGTGTTTGTGACCAACCATGTAAGGGAAGACCTTTGAAAACATGAGAGGGCAAATTTTGGGGTACAACACATAGGTAATTTAAATCGATTGCACATAGAAATAGAAGCAAAAGATCTGAAATTTTGAAGTGTGCAATCGATTGCACTAAGATGTAAATCGATTGCATGCAGAAGAAAAATGAAATTTTATCTTTGAAAAGCTTGAGTAATGATTCTTAAACATTTCTTTTTAATTTTTGAGCATCTATATCTTAAGATCAAAGTAGATAATATTATTATACCTTTAAAGTTGTTGAGAGCTTTGAATGAAGATATTATCCTTAGATGCTTGGATGCTTGATCAGAAATCTTTGCCTTCTTTGTTAGCCATGTTTTGTCTTCATCAAAATAAAAGCTTATTTGTGAAGCTTGATTTTACATTTTCCCCCTTTTTGATGATGACAAACAATCTTGCTTTATGCGATGTACTTTCTGGAAGAGCTTCTCCCCCTAAGATGCAAAACTCCCCATATGTAGGAGAGGGTTGGAATCTTTTGTAATTCTTCATCTTGATTGGAGAGTACCTTGAAAATTTAGACATAGGAAATATAAGCATAAAGTACCATACATCTTTCTCCCCCTTTGACATTATCAAAAAGAAGGGAAAGATGCCTAAAGCAAATAATAATAGAGCAATATATTGACAAAATTATAGAATTTAAAACAGTAACACAAATTTTTTAAGAGTTATACAGAAAATTGAACAAACGAAACATTGAAATAACAAGATAATAACATAACAGAAAAAAAACAGTCAGCCAGAACATTAAGGGTGATGCATGTCTGGATGGTTGTAAGACCATGAGCCTTGGTTCGGGAATTGTTGTTGAAGTGGAGGTTCTGTATAATGTGGAGGAGGTGCAGCTGGGTTATTTGGGTCGTATGGTGGGATATGAAGGTGAGAATAAAGGTAGGAGAATTTTTGGTTCACATCCGAGTGAAAATCATTTATCTGGATTGTAGTGGAGTCATTGATTGCACTCCATTGATTGTTGATGTTGGTGTTCATAGAAGCAAACTGTTGAGACATGTAGTCCATGAGTTCTTGATTGCTTGGACCAGAGGGAGCAGTAGGAGGAGGAGGCACAACTTCACCGCCTACAACTTCTTGGTCATTATCTTCATTTCCAACAACATCTTCACTGTGATCGGTGGATCTGGAACTGACTGTTTAACGCTGGTTCGCGAAATGTCGCGGAAGCAAGAGTCGCCACCGTCTTTTATTTTCTCCAAATGGAAAGGACAAAAGCACAGAAAAATTCCTTAAAGAGATTGCTCTCGGTTCGGGAGGTAGGTTATAGAAAGGGAAGGTGTTAGCACCCTTTCTATCCATGGTTATCCATGGGCTCTTAGATACTTGCTCACTTGTGTTTTCAAAAATGGTTTGTTTGCTTTTCAACTGTGGGTTTTAAAAAAGTTTCTTTGAAAATTCCAGTTCGACTCTTGTATCGGTCCTCAAGAGTGTTTGAAAAATTGCTTTCGAAAGCTTTTTGAAAAGGTGTCGGTGTGAAAAGTATTTTTGATTTGTTTTGAAATTAGAGCAAGTATCTAGAGTCGTCTACCTACCCTAAGGAATTCGTCTGTGTAAATGTCCTTTAAAGTAGTGCCATCCCACCATTGAGAGGTAGGTAGCACCACCGTTGGAGGTGTTCGGGTCAATTCGAGGTTCGGGACATGGTGATCACCGGAGCAATAGGAAGACACCTTAGAAGCTACCCTCATGCCAGGTTCCCGGATCATGAGGACTTACTAAGACATCCTCTACTCGACGATCACCTTTCGAGGCAAGGCAACAGTGAGGCGTACCCTAGGGGTGGTGTGTGATTTGTGTGTCAGATTCAAATATTTTATCTTGTCATGTTATTAGTGATCTATGCGTTTGTTTTTATTTTTTTGTCATTCATTCTTGCATGCATTTTATTAGCAGTTAAAAAGATGCGGAAAATTAAAAGTTCTAAACTATTACAAAGGCGCAGGTCCACATCGCCAAATTAAAATCCAGGACCCGATTTGACAAAAAATAAAGAACTAAAGTGCGAGAAATAAAATGTCCGAGTTTACAAGGCTTTGGGAGAATTACATTAATATTATAAGAAATAAAATAAAATGCGCGAATTGGAATTAAAATTGTAAGCGAGGGCGTTGGACCCTTTTAAGAAATTAAATGAAATTAAAAATTAATTAATTATTTATTGAAATAAAAGAAGTGTTTTTTAGGTTTTTTTGCATTTATGAAATAAGAAAATTAAAATTAAAATTAAAAGAAACCCTAATTCTAAGTTATTTTTAATTATTTGAGAAAAATGTTAAAGTTTAACTTAATTTACTAAAGAATTTATGTACATGTTTATTTACAAAATAAATTAGTAATTAATAATAATAATAATGATGAGAAAATTATTTATTAAAAAAAATGATGAAAAAGTTAAAAAAACCTAATTTCTACATATTTAATTTATTAAGAAAAATATTAAAGTTTTGAAACCTAAATTAATCTAATTAATTGTTTAAAGTTTATTTACAAAAATAATAATAGTAAAATTAATATTAATAAAATAAACATTTTTTTTGATTTTTCTGTATTTTATATTTATTATGAAAATTATTTTATGGAATTAAAAGAAAACAATTAAAAAACAATTAAAAGAATAAAAAGGAAAAACAAATAAAAATTAAAAATTGAGCAAACCATAGGGGGTGTCTGGTCCAAGGGGAGGTTTTTTGAAGTATTGACTCCTGAGTACCGTGGTCTGCATTCTTTGGCCATTGGATTGAGTTTCATGCATAAGTTATTCTACTTTGGCCAATTGGCTTTTGGCTTTTGGCCATTTGTGTTCTGGCTTCAATGTTCCCTTAATCTCTGGCTTAATGTCTGCCTCGCCATGTATTGGTGTCATGCATAAGTTTTTCTAGTCTGGCCATTTGGCTTTTGGCTTTTGGCCTCAACGTTCCTTAATGAACCTGCCTGGGATCCTTTCTAAATCTGCAGTGTTGAATCTCACAAACACATCAAATAAAATCATAAAATGCAAATAAAACTAATATATGAAGAAATTTAATGTTTAGGCACAATATGGCATGTATGAATGATTATACCCTTTTGATCATGGAGATCAAATCAACCTTACCCTTACTGGAAAAGTAGTGACATGAATGCTTTCATGCCCTTTGGATCATAGAGATCAAACCAGCCTTACCCTTACTGAAGAAGTAATAATATGTTGGTTTGTAACTGAGATGACTTTGTTTGTAGTGAGAGAAGGATTTGTAATAAGGATTTCAAGGTTTTAGGGTTCTTGAAAGAGTTTGATATTCCAACAGTGTTGTGGCAAGGTTTTTTCTCTCTTTTTTTCTTCCCTCTTTTTTCTTTTTTTTTCCCTCTCTTTTTTTTCTCTTTCTTTTTTTTCTCTTTTTCTCCTTCTTTTTTTTCTCTCTTTTTCTCCTTCTTTTTTTCTCTCTTTTTCTGTGTGACAAGAAGGTGATTATATAGTGGAAATTAGGGTAAAGAAAATGGGCTTTGAATGTGCAATTGGGCCTCCAATATTCACTTGAATTCGTCACTTTCCAGGCTAAATCGCAGGGACTTAAGTGCATTTTTTGAAGTTGAAATGTGAAAACAAAATGTAGCCGACATCGAGAACTAACTCCTGTCCGAAGATCGACTCAATCGGATAAACGGTGAATTAGTTATGAATTTTTGAAGTTTCAGCTCAGACAAACTTATTTTGGGCTCCAGTGTCGGCTCTGACACGTTCTTCAATAAAAAACTGGTATTGATCGGTGCATAATTTGGTCTCGACTTTTGAAGCAAAGTTGTAGATCTATGAGTCAGTGACCTTGTGTAAAAATATGAGTCCAATCCGATAAAAATTGACCGAGTTATGAATTTTCGAAGTTTCGGCTCAGATGAAATAATATTCAGCATTCAGGATTTTCAACGTGTCACGCACTCTGAGCAAAAAACGAAGGCCTTTTGAATACCGTTTGAACTCAATACCTTCTGTGAAAATGTAGCCAACTCAATTTGTGAAATTTTGGCACCGGAACCAGCTCGATACGATGAAAATCGACCAAGTTATGATTTTTTGAACATGACGCAAATAAACTTCTGTCACAAATTTTCTGTGCAAAAATACTTGATAAATCCACATTTTTGAAGACCTTCTGATCGAAATTGGCTTCCAGCCGTGAGAGATGAAAACGTAGATAATGTCAAGACGGAATTTTGGCCACTGGAACGGGTTCAAAACGAGTCACGATCTTTAAGTTATGAATTTTTTAGCGCGTAAAAACTGCACTTTCAGCACACTTTTTCACTATATTTCTTCAAGAAAACTCACACATTCGGATACCTTCTTTAAAGAATTATCTCTTGAGCCGAACCTGAATTTGAGAATATGTTATCAGAGATATCTTGGCGAAAGAATACCTGAATATGACGCGCCGGATTGGACTTGTGAATTTTTCTTGGAATATTTTGAGAAATATGGGAGGGCAAATTTTGGGGTACAACAGTTGCCCCTGTTCAATCTTCTTTGACCTGAGGATGCAGATTGGCTGACGTGCCTTTCGTAATCCGAAGGTGGAAGATGATTGAACACTAAAGTGCCCAGAAATTTGCGCTCACATAGTAGCAGTGTGATGATGGGAATGGGCTTATAGATGCCATTTGGAGATTGATGGATAGGATGATGGGCTTATAGATGCCATCTGGAGGTTGATCGCGTAAGAGATTCCTTAGCGAGAACTTGCGTACCTGCAAAAGAACAAATGAGTACCTGACACGTTGCAGGAGCTGGTTTTCAGATGCTTGGTATAGATGTGTCCTGACTGGTTACAGGAGCTAGATCTGGAGCTTCAAATGGCGATGAATGAACCAGGGATGGTTACTACCTTAGCATGAACGGTAAGAGAACCTTGGGTGACTTTAACTTCAACAATGCTCGTTGAGAAAAATCTTGGGTGTCTTCTACTGGATAATCATCAGGGAGATCTTAGGGTCGATCTGACTGAACCAGAGGAGGCCTTTGACTGGATAAGAATCAGGAAAATCTTAGGGTCGATTTAACTGAACCGGACAAGGTCTTGAAATATCTTCAACTGGATAAGCATCAGGGAGATCTTAGGGTCGATCTGACTGAACCAGAGAAGGCCTTTGACTGGATAAGCATCAGGAAAATCTTAGGGTCGATTTAACTGAACCGGACAAGGTCTTGGAATATCTTCAACTGGATAAGCATCAGGGAGATCTTAGGGTCGATCTGACTGAACCAGAGAAGGTCTTGGAATATAGCTAAGAATTTAACTGGATCTTTCCTGAAAGGTAAAGGTCAGTTATATGCAATGCATGATATGGATCAAGCAATGATGTTCTAAATATAAATGAGATTTGTATGATATGATGTGTCTATGCATGTTATAATGATGTATGTGATGTTTTATGTATGTTTTTGTCTAGGAAAGTGAATCCTTGACGGATGCCGGGAAGTCGTATCCTGGGCTGATGTTGAGGAATAGATTTTGCTTCCGCTGGGGATGATAACTGCAAGAATACCGGTAGGAGAAGATGACTCCGTTGCGGAATAAACTTGGCAAATGGAGGATTCTGCGGGGAGAAAAGATACTCTAGTGACCATGCTGGGAAGTAATACTCTGTGGGAAGAGGGATGCCTTGCTGAGTGTTGATGATAATTTGCTGGGGATATCCTTATTGTCGGAAGTGTTGATAGACTTCGCTGGGGTAAGAAGACTTCATCGAGGATGCTCTTTCCGTAGCTTTTGGCTGAGGATAACCCAGTTATATCCTAGTAAGGAAATAACTCTTTGAATAAAGCCGGGAGACGCGTTCGTGCTCTGCGCGGATAAGCTTCCAGAATCTACTGGGGATAAGCTCACTGCTTGGGGAGATGGATTCCAACTTTCCTGGGGAACTAGATTGGAATCTCTGGGGGGAAGTTTTGAGATGTATTAGAAGTAACTCCACTGAATGTTTGATATACCGCCGGGGAACAATCTTTAGGTCAAGACTGCCGGGGATGCTTGTTAAGAATATGTATATACTGCTGGAGAACGTTGAGATCTGCTGGAGGATACCCAACTTCTTTAAGATTTGATAACTTTGCTCGGGGAGAGTGCACTGACTTGCTAGCTCACTCTCTGGGGAATTAAGATGTCTGGTTATGTTCTTCAGCCGAACCTGCCTTGGCACCTTGGTGGATGGAACAATTAGATCGCTTGGACAACTCCTCATTGCCCCTGTTTCTGAGGTGGGAGAGGAAGACCTGTGAGGTGCTGATAGCTGTTGATGGACAAACTCTCTTCTGGTAGGCAGGTGACAAGATAACAGGACATAGTCGTACGCTTTAATCCCTAACTTTTGCCTGGACCGCCCTTTCGGGTTTTCAGTCCACCGGGATACCCATTTTTGCCCAAGCCGCCTTTTCAGGTTTTCGACTTGCCGGGTGTACAGATTTTTTCATTTTCATCCCTCATTTTGCCCGAACCCTTTTGGTTCGCCGGGAAGCCCTTATTTTTGCCTAAGTATGTCAACCTAGCGGGTCTTTGATTTTGTGTAGCATCTTTTTGACTATATCCATGCTCTCAGGATGTAGGGAGTTGCCCCTGTTAGAAGTGTGTTGTCATGCCACCAGAAGATGTTTGATCAGGCAAGATTCGTTGTTTGAGATGCCCCAAGTGACTCAGGCGGAGATCTTCCCCAGGCTGATAGGCTTTTTTTGAGAGATTCTCCGAATCTTGACTTAACTGCCCCAGATGATGGACAATAGTCATGCCATGCCCCTTGATTAGAGATACTCTTGTTCATTAGACTTTCATTATGCGAATTTCCCTGCTGTTCAAACAAAAAGTCATATGCAAACAAAGTTATGTTAAAAAATGCAAAGCCTATGTCTGTCTTGAAGATTTTGAAAATACATTTTTTTTCATAAAACAAATGAATGTTTGTAAAACGTGATGCCAACACCGTGTTTACCGTAGGCCTTAAGGAGTCAGGATACCTTTCGTAACAGTATGCTTTCGAATTAACCCATGCTTCAGCTAGGACTTTTAAGGGTTATAACGTGGCCTGGTTCACGGTTTAAGAAACAAAGGATAAAGGCTCAAATTTTATTTGTACCCACCCGCTCTTCGTGATGTTCTCCAAACCTAAACTCAGCTGATCATACGTTAGACCTTGTTTGAGTCTTTGCTCTGATTTTCCGGTGATGATTCGGATGTTGATAACTTATTTTGAATAGGCAGTCATTCCTTTTTTGTTGAGGGTTTGTAAGACCTCTTTCTTGTCTAATTTTTGTGTTATCCCTTTCTTTTTTGCCTGAACTGTTTCCTTTTTTGGAATTACAGTCAGCGGGATGCCCCAGTTTTGTAAGTCTCCTTCATGGGTTTTGACTTAATGGTTTTTTTTTTATATATTTTTTTTTTGAGATAATGACTGCCTTCCTTTATGATTATTCGGAACCATCACTGTCTTTCTTCGTTTTGTAAGGACCTCTTTGGTGTCATTCGTTATGCACTTGGATCAACTGAGAGACTACCCTGCCCCAGGTTATGATTAAGGGTTTTAGATTTCGAAAAGAAAAAAAACTCCTACTTCTTTGGCTCAGAGGGGTTGACGAGGGATTATCTTCCTTATAACTCCAGTGTTTAGGAATTGAAACAATGCCTGTACCTCATCAGCGGGGTCTGTTCAAAAGCATACTGTAAAGATCGTGGTATCGTTTTCGTCATCCTCCCTCAAGAGGCTTAGATTTATTAATCGAGCGTTGATCATCAGAAAAAATATGAAAATAATTTGCACATAGTGAATACGAATATATTGCTTCAAAACAGACATATGTGATGCATTAATGAAATAACAACGTTTAACATGAGTAAATGTTTAAACAAAAGAAAATTGCAACTTGAACATTCGAATGAACAAAAATTTCTCAATCCTAGCCATGTTTTGGCAAGGGAGCAGTGATCACGTTGGGAGTCTCGGCGAGCTCGAACTCGATCTCTTTAGCATCGATCATGTTCTGAATCTTGTACTTCAGTGCCCAACAATCCTCAGTATCGTGCCCCGGGCTACCAGAATGGTAAGCGCACCTTGCTTCTGGGTTGTAATTTGGAGAGGAAGTCTTTGGATTTGCAGGAGGGTTGATCACCGCAATCAGGTTCATCTTTAACATGTGCTGCAAAGCTCGTGACCATGGCATGTTGATGTTGGTGAATTGTCTCTTAGGCTCGTCCGACCTGTTCTGATTAACCCGTTGTTTTTGGCGAGGTCGTTGTTGGACCTGTGAAGTAGTAGCAACTCGGGGAGGTCTATTCATTGGACCCGACCTTTGCCCTCTTGGAAGCTGTTCCATGACCTGGTCCCTGATTTGGGCTGGTTGCTTCATGCCTTGAGGAAGCTGACTGATCATGGCCCTCAGCTCTCCTTGCTCCTGGGCTAGACCTTGAATGAGGGCCCTTTGCCCCAGCATCTGGGTTTTCAATGTGTCTATCTCAGCTTGTAGACGTTTCAGCTGTTCGTCCTTGTCATCTTCAGGACTCTTTCTGATCAGATTCCCCATGAGGAGTGTCCTCAACTCTTCCTGCCCCTTGGATAGGCTTAGAAAGATCTCCTTGAACTGAGCCTCTTGAGCAAGAAGGTCTTGGTTATCTTGTTGGGAAGCCATTGCCCAAAATAAACAACGAGAAGGGTAAGTGACCTGCAACAAGGATACCTGCTATGCAATGATGTGTATGATATGCATGCAATGTTTTCAAGGATCTCGCGGGGTAAACAAGAAAATTGTTAGAATTTGAATCTGGTAGCTTGATTGAAGGAACTTCATGTTGTTGAGAGTCCTTCTTCAAGGGTCAAGGCTCACCATATCTAGTGGGTCATAGCCCCTGACTTTAGTCATCATGTCTGGTTTTGATTTCCAAACAACCTTGGTTAAGGGAACCTTCTTCAAGAGTCAGAGCTCACCATATCAAGTGGGTCATAGCCCCTGACAACCTTGGCTAGAGGAAAATAAATCCTCTTTGCCCCTTGCTAGATGTTTGATTCATCATGACCTGCATCACAAGCCCTTGAGATCCTTGAAATGGGTTAGGATGTATGCAATGGTATGATGTCATGATGCATGGGGTGATATGAATAAACCCTGTTATGAGTCCTTATTAAGGACTGCAAACCAAAACCTGCAAGAAAACTTGGTAAACCCTGTTATGAGTCCTAATTAAGGACTACAAACAAAACCTGCGAGAAAACCTGGTAAACCTTGTTATGAGTCCTAATTCAGGACTACAAACAAAACCTGCGAGAAACTCAAGCGTCAGATAACAAGCATGCAAGTAGGCAAGTACAAAGGCACACAAGTCACACAAAAGTGCCCTTAGAGTTTAGGCCAGCATGAGGTCTAGGTATTACCCTCTTTCAGTTCGTTGCTTCATACCTGTCCTAATCAAAAGTAACCGGGTTCTTAGAGGATCCCAATATCATTGGCTAACCTCAATCAGTCATAACTCCAGCATCGCAATCTTTTCTTGCGGCTAGAACCATCACGAGAGTTTAGCCTCAATGGGCGTAGCATACTGCTACTGTTCTAATGGCCAAGTTGTGTCATTTAAGGTTCTAAGGTCTGTTGGTGCTTAATGACTCCTTGGAAGACCCATATTCTCCCCGTTTCAACACGAGGGATATCGGTACAGACCAAGGCGCCACACCAACGTAGCCACTGCTTCACCCATGTCGGTATACGCCGGACAGGTCCCTCACAGCTTATGCTACCTAAACAGGGTATCCCCAGATCCGAGTTAGGATCTATGTAACTCCGATACAACCCACAATAGTAAAGCAAGCAAAGAAGACAATTGAAAACACAGTTATGAACTAACCCTAAGGTACACCTCACTTTAAAGTTTAGGTCCCCAGCAGAGTCGCCAGTTCTGTGATCGGTGGATCTGGAACTGACTGTTTAACGCTGGTTCGCGAAATGTCGCGGAAGCAAGAGTCGCCACCGTCTTTTATTTTCTCCAAATGGAAAGGACAAAAGCACAGAAAAATTCCTTAAAGAGATTGCTCTCGGTTCGGGAGGTAGGTTATAGAAAGGGAAGGTGTTAGCACCCTTTCTATCCATGGTTATCCATGGGCTCTTAGATACTTGCTCACTTGTGTTTTCAAAAATGGTTTGTTTGCTTTTCAACTGTGGGTTTTAAAAAAGTTTCTTTGAAAATTCCAGTTCGACTCTTGTATCGGTCCTCAAGAGTGTTTGAAAAATTGCTTTCGAAAGCTTTTTGAAAAGGTGTCGGTGTGAAAAGTATTTTTGATTTGTTTTGAAATTAGAGCAAGTATCTAGAGTCGTCTACCTACCCTAAGGAATTCGTCTGTGTAAATGTCTTTTAAAGTAGTGCCATCCCACCATTGAGAGGTAGGTAGCACCACCGTTGGAGGTGTTCGGGTCAATTCGAGGTTCGGGACATGGTGATCACCGGAGCAATAGGAAGACACCTTAGAAGCTACCCTCATGCCAGGTTCCCGGATCATGAGGACTTACTAAGACATCCTCTACTCGACGATCACCTTTCGAGGCAAGGCAACAGTGAGGCGTACCCTAGGGGTGGTGTGTGATTTGTGTGTCAGATTCAAATATTTTATCTTGTCATGTTATTAGTGATCTATGCGTTTGTTTTTATTTTTTTGTCATTCATTCTTGCATGCATTTTATTAGCAGTTAAAAAGATGCGGAAAATTAAAAGTTCTAAACTATTACAAAGGCGCGGGTCCACATCGCCAAATTAAAATCCAGGACCCGATTTGACAAAAAATAAAGAACTAAAGTGCGAGAAATAAAATGTCCGAGTTTACAAGGCTTTGGGAGAATTACATTAATATTATAAGAAATAAAATAAAATGCGCGAATTGGAATTAAAATTGTAAGCGAGGGCGTTGGACCCTTTTAAGAAATTAAATGAAATTAAAAATTAATTAATTATTTATTGAAATAAAAGAAGTGTTTTTTAGGTTTTTTTGCATTTATGAAATAAGAAAATTAAAATTAAAATTAAAAGAAACCCTAATTCTAAGTTATTTTTAATTATTTGAGAAAAATGTTAAAGTTTAACTTAATTTACTAAAGAATTTATGTACATGTTTATTTACAAAATAAATTAGTAATTAATAATAATAATAATGATGAGAAAATTATTTATTAAAAAAAATGATGAAAAAGTTAAAAAAACCTAATTTCTACATATTTAATTTATTAAGAAAAATATTAAAGTTTTGAAACCTAAATTAATCTAATTAATTGTTTAAAGTTTATTTACAAAAATAATAATAGTAAAATTAATATTAATAAAATAAACATTTTTTTTGATTTTTCTGTATTTTATATTTATTATGAAAATTATTTTATGGAATTAAAAGAAAACAATTAAAAAACAATTAAAAGAATAAAAAGGAAAAACAAATAAAAATTAAAAATTGAGCAAACCATAGGGAGTGTCTGGCCCAAGGGGAGGTTTTTTGAAGTATTGACTCCTGAGTACCGTGGTCTGCATTCTTTGGCCATTGGATTGAGTTTCATGCATAAGTTATTCTACTTTGGCCAATTGGCTTTTGGCTTTTGGCTTTTGGCCATTTGTGTTCTGGCTTCAATGTTCCCTTAATCTCTGGCTTAATGTCTGCCTCGCCATGTATTGGTGTCATGCATAAGTTTTTCTAGTCTGGCCATTTGGCTTTTGGCTTTTGGCCTTTTGGCTTTTGGCCTCAACGTTCCTTAATGAACCTGCCTGAGATCCTTTCTAAATCTGCAGTGTTGAATCTCACAAACACATCAAATAAAATCATAAAATGCAAATAAAACTAATATATGAAGAAATTTAATGTTTAGGCACAATATGGCATGTATGAATGATTATACCCTTTTGATCATGGAGATCAAATCAACCTTACCCTTACTGGAAAAGTAGTGACATGAATGCTTTCATGCCCTTTGGATCATAGAGATCAAACCAGCCTTACCCTTACTGAAGAAGTAATAATATGTTGGTTTGTAACTGAGATGACTTTGTTTGTAGTGAGAGAAGGATTTGTAATAAGGATTTCAAGGTTTTAGGGTTCTTGAAAGAGTTTGATATTCCAACAGTGTTGTGGCAAGGTTTTTTCTCTCTTTTTTTCTTCCCTCTTTTTTCTTTTTTTTTCCCTCTCTTTTTTTTCTCTTTCTTTTTTTTCTCTTTTTCTCCTTCTTTTTTTTCTCTCTTTTTCTCCTTCTTTTTTTCTCTCTTTTTCTGTGTGACAAGAAGGTGATTATATAGTGGAAATTAGGGTAAAGAAAATGGGCTTTGAATGTGCAATTGGGCCTCCAATATTCACTTGAATTCGTCACTTTCCAGGCTAAATCGCAGGGACTTAAGTGCATTTTTTGAAGTTGAAATGTGAAAACAAAATGTAGCCGACATCGAGAACTAACTCCTGTCCGAAGATCGACTCAATCGGATAAACGGTGAATTAGTTATGAATTTTTGAAGTTTCAGCTCAGACAAACTTATTTTGGGCTCCAGTGTCGGCTCTGACACGTTCTTCAATAAAAAACTGGTATTGATCGGTGCATAATTTGGTCTCGACTTTTGAAGCAAAGTTGTAGATCTATGAGTCAGTGACCTTGTGTAAAAATATGAGTCCAATCCGATAAAAATTGACCGAGTTATGAATTTTCGAAGTTTCGGCTCAGATGAAATAATATTCAGCATTCAGGATTTTCAACGTGTCATGCACTCTGAGCAAAAAACGAAGGCTTTTTGAATACCGTTTGAACTCAATACCTTCTGTGAAAATGTAGCCAACTCAATTTGTGAAATTTTGGCACCGGAACCAGCTCGATATGATGAAAATCGACCAAGTTATGATTTTTTGAACATGACGCAAATAAACTTCTGTCACAAATTTTCTGTGCAAAAATACTTGATAAATCCACATTTTTGAAGAGCTTCTGATCGAAATTGGCTTCCAGCCGTGAGAGATGAAAACGTAGATAATGTCAAGACGGAATTTTGGCCACTGGAACGGGTTCAAAACGAGTCACGATCTTTAAGTTATGAATTTTTTAGCGCGTAAAAACTGCACTTTCAGCACACTTTTTCACTATATTTCTTCAAGAAAACTCACACATTCGGATACCTTCTTTAAAGAATTATCTCTTGAGCCGAACCTGAATTTGAGAATATGTTATCAGAGATATCTTGGCGAAAGAATACCTGAATATGACGCGCCGGATTGGACTTGTGAATTTTTCTTGGAATATTTTGAGAAATATGGGAGGGCAAATTTTGGGGTACAACATTCACCAATGTAGGTTATGGTCTTTGTCTCCGGATTAAAATGTACGCCCATTCTTGAATCAACATTCTTAATTGAAATTTTGTTTAGATTAGGATCCATATCCACCTTTTCAAAACCACGAAAATCCACACCAAATTCCTCCATAATCAAAGTGAAAAAATAAGCATATGGAAGTAATTTAGACTTTTCATCCACTCTCAGCATATGCATCATGATCATTCTTGCCCAGTTTACATTTACTCCTTTCTTCCTTGCATAAATAAGCTGCATCTCGAAGTCGATAACCGCGCAATGGTTTCCAGCTCTT
The DNA here is from genome assembly GCA_948472305.1 of Vicia faba. Lineage (NCBI taxonomy): Eukaryota > Viridiplantae > Streptophyta > Magnoliopsida > Fabales > Fabaceae > Vicia > Vicia faba. The sequence goes on from OX451737.1 coordinate 1,633,609,438, forward strand.
GGAAACAGTATATAGACAAAAAAATGATATAAGCGATCGTCTATACGGAGGTTACCTGCACTCCAAGAGTCTCTGGATGGAATTACTCCGCCAATACCACGAATCTGTTTGGCGCAAAATTCAGCGTCACTTAACCGCCCAATGCTGTAAAAGAATCCCTTTTTCTGATAGCCATCCCATATCTCGTTTTCAGGATCATATAGGGAGCTTCCAATGAAAGGAATATGCAAGATCTCACCAACAACCTGAGGAGTTAGAGAGATACGAGTTCCCAACATATATGTGACCATTTTGCCTTTTTGGGGTGTTAGATTACTGAAAAACATTCTTAACAAATCCGGGTAGTATGGACCGTATGAAGAAATCAAGGGTTCCAGACCATAAGCAGCTAGATCGTTCTGAAAGAAAAATCATTCTTGAGGAAAGGAGGAGAGTATACCATATTTGGGGTTGGATACAATTTTCCTTTGAAAGTCTTTGATAAATCTGGCTTCTTGCTCTTCGGTGAGAGTTGAAAGCAGTGGATTGGATGTTGAATCAACCTTCTTTTTCCCTTTATCTAAAACTGAAGCCTTTCTCTTTGTTCTTGAAGCCATGTGTTGTACCCCAAAATTTTCCCTCCCATATTCTTCAAGAAATTACCAAGTCAAGCTTCAAAAGTTCCCCAAAGGTTGCACAGTGCAAAGGTCTCCTATACAGTCAAAATTAGGGTTTGTGTTCTGATCAAGAAAATGAAGTTTCCAAAGGTCCAATCAAGTCTCACATGCCTACAAATATGGTCAAGTATCCTCATATCAAGTTTCAAGACTTTCAGCACAAAATTGCACAGTCAAAAACCCTAATTGCACTACAGTCAACTGTAGGGGCAAAATGGTCATTTGACAGTCAAAAGTTCAAAATTTTGGTCAACATATCATTTTGAAGCCACAAACATCATTTGATCAATGCTTGATCATGATTCTCAAAATTTGGCTCAGAAATCATCAAGATGCAAAAGTTTCCTTATTTGGACAGCTGAAAAAGTCAACTGAAATTGACCAGGGCATAACTTTCACATGGATTATCAGAAAAATTCCATCCAAAGCTCATTTTGAAGAGAAAGACATTTCCTACAACTTATCTTCATACTTCAAGGCCAAGAGATGCTCTCACAAAAAGTTATCAATTTCAACATTGTAGGTCATTTTCAAAAGTCAACAAAAAGGGACTTTAAGTCAAAGGCCATAACTTGAGATTGGTAAATCAAAATGACATGGTACCAAAGGCATTGGTTAGAGGACTCAACGACCTTTCCAAAATGTCCAAGAACATGAGAAAAGCTTAAAAATTGAGCAAGTTATGCCTTGTGGAAGTTGGGAAATTTTTGGATATTTTGAAAAGTCAACATTGATCCAAATGACCTAAAATTGCTAATGGGCCCATTTTTCTTCCATAATTCATCATCCATGACATATGAACGACTACTTGGCCCAAAGGGAAGTCTTTATTCATTTTTTATTTATTTATTTGAATTTTTATTTATAATAATTCATTTAAATCAAAATAAATGTATGAAAAATGCTAACCTAAAGTTTTAAATCTTTTTGTGCATGTTTTATACTCAACAATTCGTGCCTAGCCAAATAAGGAAAGATTTGGATTGATTAGATCATAATTGATACAAAAATGCATGGAAAAGATTGAAAAAACAAAGCTTGAAAATCAAATCTTCAAAACCATCATTGCAAGGGATTTGATTTGTTTTTCTTAACCTAATTGATTCATACATAAGCCAGGAACACAACCCTAATCATCACACACACGCAGCTACTGAGAAACTTGGAAATCAAACTTGAAATTTTGTCTAAAAAACTCAAATCTGAAAACCACTTTCTAGGACGATTCAAGGCACAATTCTTATCTCATTAGCTTCCTCAAGCATCACTGAACGATTTCCAATCAATAGCATTCATCAAAACCTCAAGAATAGGTATACTGAACTCCAAATATCTCATGAAAAATTCATAATCGTGTTTTCAAATCTATGCATTTTCATGACATTTTAATTATTGATTCATGTTCCTTATGCTATTCTGAAACTAACCCATGCGTTTGATTGAGTTTTTGCAAGCTATAGACGATTCTACCATTCTCAATTTCTAGGGTTTACAGGACCTTGGAATTAGGGCTTTTGAAACAAAGAAAAATTGGCCTTCAAGACCCATACCATTAGAATCAGCGCGCCTAGACGATCTTGAACCCACCCTCGCGCTCAATTTATGAGCGTCAGAGGGCCATTCGCTATTTTCTCGTATCTCACCTATGGCAACGTTTACAAAACCGTTGCTAGTTTGTTATATGTTTCAGGAAAATAAAACACGCGAAGAAGATGAATTCGTGGCAAGATGTGATAAGCCGGTTTGAAATTCGCGCGCATAATCCACTAACGCCTTGGCTTTCTTTTATATTATTTGTTCGTTATTAATATATCAAACGTGTAAACTGGCTCAGTTGGCAAGGCGTAGTGGTGTTAATCCTCATGACCTGGGTTCGAGCCCCAGGTCTTCAATATTCCTATATTATTTTTCAGTTAACAATCATATGCAGGTTGATGTTGTTGTTCCATGGTACACCTTCAGAACCAAGCGTACACGCGTCCCAGTAGAACAATCAGAAGGCCAAGAACTGCGCCATACCATGGATTGTAGTCAACGCTTCTGCACGTGAATAGAAAAGTCCACAAGGCCAGGAATTGAAATGGGCCTGAATTGCTTGGGCTATACCTCCATATTGGGGTCTGAACCCCCAGGTTTGCATATTTTTTATTTTCTTTACCTTTTTTTTGTATTATTATTTTTACTTCTTTTTTTTTATTATTGTTTTAATTAATTAGTTTTATTATCTTCATAAATATAAAAAAACCATAAAAAAATCAGAAAAGAATTAAAATAATAAATATTTTTATTTCTAATATTTTCATAAATAAATTTGCATGTAATTATTTAGTTTTAAATTAGGTTGCAATTTTAATTCTTTTAACAAAAATCTAAAAAAATAAAATAGAATTAGGTTTAATTAATTTTTCATCCTTTTTATTTTTTCTTTCATAATAATTAAAATAACTAAATATATATTTTTTATAATTAAATTGCATGAAAATTAATTAGGGTTTAATTTAGGTTAAAAAACTTCAATATTTTTCTTAATAAATTAAAAGCCATTAGAATTAGGGTTAGTATTAATTTTAATTAATTCTTTTTTATATTAAATCCTAAAATACTAAAAAATACCAAAAACAAGTCCTTTCTTTTTTTAATTAATTAACTTCATCATTAATTTGATTTTTGCAAAAGGGTCCAACGCCCTCGTTTCGTTCTTAATTTCTTATTAATTTGCATTTTTATTTTATTTCGTTTAAATATTCATGTACCTCTCCCGAAGCCATGTAAATTACTTCTCGCACTTTTAATTCTTTTATTTTCTTTAATTCTTTATTTCTTCTGTCAAATCGGGTCCTGGTTAATTTTGGCGATGTGGACCCGCGCCTTTTGTAATAGCTTAGAATTTAACTTTCCCGCAAATATTTTAACTGTTAATCAAAAGCATGAAAGAATGTATGGACAAAATAAAAACAAGCGTAGAACACCAATAACATGACAAGATAAATGCAAATGAAAACGACACACAAATCGCACACACCACCCCTAGGGTACGCCTCACTATTGCCTTGCCTCGAAAGGTGATCGTCGAGTAGAGGATGTCTTAGTAAGTCCTCATGATCCGGGAACCTGGCATGAGGGTAGCTTCTAAGGTGTCTTCCCATTGCTCTGGTGATCACCATGTCCCGAACCTCGAATTGACCCGAACACCTCCAATGGTGGTGCTACCTACCTCTCAATGGTGGGATGACACTACTTTAAAGGACATTTACACAGACGAATTCCTTAGGGTAGGTAGGTTCTCGTAGATACTTGCTCTAAATTTCAAAACAAATCCAAAAAATACTTTTCACACCAACACATTTTCAAAAGCTTTCGAAAGCAATTTTTTCAAACACTCTTGAGGACCGATACAAGAGTCGAACTGGAATTTTCAAAGAAACTTTTTAAAACCCACATTGAAAAGCAAACAAACCATTTTTGAAAACACAATGAGCAAGTATCTAAGAGCCCATGGATAACCATGGATAGAAAGGGTGCTAACACCTTCCCTTTCTATAATCTACCTCCCGAACCGAGAGCAATCTCTTTAAGGAATTTTTCTGTGCTTTTGTCCTTTCCATTTGGAGAAAATAAAAGACGGTGGCGACTCTTGCTTCCGCGATATTTCGCGAACCAGCGTTAAACAGTCAGTCCCAGATCCACCGATCACAGCACTGGCGACTCTGCTGGGGAACTTTTAAAGTGAGGTGTACCTTAGGGTAGTTCATAACTGTGTTTTCAATTGTTTTCCTTGCTTGCTTTATTATTGTGGGTTGCTTGGGAGTTCTATAGATCCTAACCCGGATCTGGGGGATACCTTCTTAGAAAGTAGCAACAAGGCTGTGAGGGAACTGTGCGGGGTATACCGACATGGTTGAAACAGCCTGCTACGTTGATGTGGCACTTTGGTGTGTACCGGTAACCCTTGAGTTCAGTCAAGGAGAGTACGGGGCCTCCGCGTGGTGTCGTGAAGCATCAACAAACCTTAGGAACCTTAATTGAAATATCTTGGCCTCTTTAGGGTAGTGAGATAACTGACTTTGGTGCAGTCCGAGGTTGGTTGATACTCGATACTACACTCAATTGAGGGTTGCTTTCCTGGAATATTTCGATCGCCAGTTCACTGGCTAAATCAAAACGATGAACAATGAAAGCAATCCCGTGATATTGGGAACCTTAGAACCCGGTTACTTTGATTAGGACAGGTTGAACCCACCAACTTCAAGAGGGTACTACCCAGACCCCATGCTGGCCTTAAACCCTAAGGGCTTGTCTTGTGTGCCTTGTGTGCCTTACATGTTTGTCTTTGTAAATATCTGTGGTGTGTTTAATCATGGCATCATGACATCATCCAGCATCATATGCATTGACTAACCATTTCAGGGGTTCGAATCTTCATCTTTGTTCTTTGTTTTGTAGGACATGGAAACTGTTCGTAGAAAGACAATTCAAATCAGTCTTGTAAGGATCCCTCCTCAGCTTAAAGAGCTTATATCCAGGATTCCCGAGAATTCTTCATTCAGTGAAAGACATGGAAGCCTCATCAGCTTGGTCAACACCAACATTGAGGAAGATATGATAAAGGTCCTGTTCCAATTCTTTGACCCTCTGCATCACTGTTTCACCTTCTTGGACTATCAGTTGGTACCTACATTAGAGGAGTTCTCCCGGCTCCTGAAGATCCCTATCCTTGATCAGCTACCCTTCAACGGTACAGAAAAGGAACCTAAGCTTGAAGAGATTGCTAAAGCCTTGCACCTACAGTCATCTGACCTCAAGGGACATTGGGAAGTTAGAAGTGGTATCAAAGGGTTCTTAGCCAGGTTTCTGTTTGAAAAGGCCCATGAATGTTGGAACTCCCTTGACTTGCAAGCTTTTGAAGAGGTTGTGGCCCTCCTTGTCTATGGTTTGGTGTTGTTCCCTAATCCCGATCAGCTTATTGATATCAGTGTTGTCCAGATCTTTATGTTCAGGAATCCTATACCTACGTTGCTGGGGGACATCCTTCACTCATGTTACACTCGAACCATGAGAAAAAGAGGTGTCCTTATGTGTTGCACTCCTCTCCTGGGAAGGTGGTTTATTTCGCACCTTCCACAATCAGTCTTGAAGAATGAGCGGGGTTTGAGATGGTCACAGCGGTTGATGACTCTTACACATGCAAATATACATTGGTGCCCTAGGTCCAGAGAAGATGTCACTATCATTGATCGTTGCGGGGAGTACCCTAATGTTCCTTTACTTGGAATCAGAGGAGGTATTACTTACAGCCCATGCCTGGCTTGGAGACAGTTTGGTTATGCTCGGAGGGATGGCCCTCACGACATGTTAATTCCCGACATAGTTTTTGACTTCGACAACGATACTCAAGGACTTCGCCAGAGATTTATCAGAGCCTGGAGGATGCCCAGTAGGATAGACATCAAGACACTGGGGCACAGGAACTCCATCCCGTTGGAACCTTATCTCAAGTGGGTACGCACCCGCTCCCAGAAGTTAGTGATGCCCTATCCTCACATGCTCCCAGTGATCAAAGAGCCAGTCTTGGAAGGGGAAGTGTCCTACACTATTCAGCACCCTGATATGCCCACATCCTGGGAAGAGATGCAGAAGAGTTGGATCCAGCTTAAGGAAGAACGGAATTCTCTTGAGACTAGTCTACATGCCAGTGAAAAGAAGGTCTTGGAGCTCACCCGCCTGTTGCATGAGGAGAGGAATCTCAACACTTACATAGCTCCAAAGAGGATGCGCAGTGTATTTTGGGATTGACTTACTTTTGTATTATTTTGCCCATGAGGCTTTGATGTACCAAACAATTATTTCCTTAATGATAACGTGTGTTCCTTTTTGTCTACAACAAATTTGAACTTTCGAACCCTTGAATGCATTGCATAAACACATCTCATTCATCATGTGCATAGCAGGTTTTTCCTCTTTTCAGGTTGCTTACAGTTCTTCGCTGTTTATTTCAGCATCATGAATCCCGACTCTTCATCAACTGAGACCTCCATCAAGGCTCTTCAGGCGCAGAACGCGCAGTTTCAGGAATTAATCAAGGGTTTGGCTTAAGGCCAAGAAGAGCTGAAGGCTATGCTCCTGAAGAAGGAGAAGAAGAAGAAGAGAAGAACTGTTCTGTTCAACTCGGGCCGAAGGTTTGGCAATGCTCTGCAGCAGGAAGAGGCTGGTTCTTCTGTTGGCAAGAGTTCTCCTCAGGCAGAAGCAAGGGTTCCTAGTCCGGTAGTCTCCGACAACGAGACTGATTTTGATGAAGAGCATTATCCTCCTGCAGAAGACCGTTACAAGCAGTTGGAAGATAGGTTGAAAGCTATGGATATTCAACAGGTACCTGGGCTGGATTTCGGAGATCTGGGTTTGTCGACTGGTGTGATCATCCCTCACAAGTTCAAAGCACCATCCTTCTCTAAATATGACGGGGCGTCTTGTCCCAAGCTGCATCTAAGGGCCTATGTTCGGAAAATGCAACCGTACTCTGCGGACAAGAATTTGTGGATCCACTTCTTCCAGGAGAGTCTTTCAGGGACTCATCTCGAATGGTTCTATCAGCTGGATGGGACCAAGGTTCGTAACTGGGAGGAGTTGGCTACTGCTTTCTATAAGCAGTATCAATATAATGCCGACCTTGCCCCTACACGTACCCAACTCCAGGGTATGTCGTTAGGTGTAAGTGAAGGTTTTAAGGAGTACGCTCAGAAGTGGAGAGACCTGGCTGGCAGGGTGCAGCCACCGTTGACTGATCGGGAGTTGGTAGACATGTTCTTGGGGACCCTATCTGGGACATTTTTCAACCATCTCATTGGGAATTCGTCTGCAGGGTTCACTGATTTGATTCTGACTGGAGAGAGAATTGAAGCTGGGTTGAAGTCTGGAAAGATTGCGAAGGGTGCATCATCTAGTTCTAAGAAGAAACCCTTCAAGAAGGAGTCTAGTGCCGTGTATGGTTCCAAGAGATCAGAGAGACCTGAGCGCCGCCAATCTGTCAGTGCGGTAATGATTGCTAAGACTGCTGCCGCTCCTCGGCCGACCAATCCTCAAAGGGCTGAAAAACCCCGGAGAGAGTTTACCCGGTTAAGCATGACCCTATCGCAGATCCTGCCACAGTTGCTATCCACCAATTTAGTGACTGTCAGAGAGGCGCCAAAGTTCCCAAATACTGCATCTCCCAAGTACAACCCGAATGCTCGTTGTGCTTACCATTCAGATAGCCCGGGGCACTCTACTGATGACTGTTGGGCGTTAAGGAGTAAGGTGCAAGACCTTATCGACGCGAAGGAGATACAGTTCGAAGCGCCTGAGAGGCCGAATGTAGTTACTGCTCCTATGCCTCAGCATGGGGTAAACGCTGTTGACGAAGATGTTTATGCTGTTTCTGTGGATGATCTAGCCACTCATCTGAAGATTGTCAAGAAGAACCTGCTGCTGGCCGGTTTATTTCCGGGTTGCAGTGAGGGTTGCATGTTCTGTGCTGTGTCCCTATCTGGTTGTCCCTTGCTGAAGTTAGGCATCCAAAGCCTAATGGATAGCAAGGAGATTCTGTTTAAGAAGTCTGCTGTTCAGTTGGTTCCGGTGGAAGAAGTTTCTGTGGTGACTATCTTCAATAATCCAATCCCGGCTCTCCCGAAGAAGCCCGTTCAAATCATGACCGTTGCACCCGTTGTTATCACTGTTCCGGGGCCCCTGCCCTATGTATCTGATAAAGCTATCCCCTGGCATTATGGGGCAGATGTGTATGTGAATGGGATTAAACAAGAGTTCAACGCTGGCGCCAGCATCTGTGATATCACGGGCCCAACCAAGGTTACCCGCAGTGGCAGGCTTTTCTCGCCTGACATTGCACCTCCTGCTTCTCGAAGACCGATTCTCATAACTCCTACAAGTGTACCTGTTCCTGCTGCTGATCCAATTGTTTCTCCTGCTGCCGAGTCATCCAATGCTCGGGGCAAAGGAGTTGAAGTTGAGCCTGCCCAGATGGAGGCACCTGTACCTATAACTGCTGAGGCCTCCCAACAAGAGATGGAGGAGATTCTGAAAATTATAAAGAAGAGCGACTTTAATGTTGTGGAACAGCTGGGGCACACGCCCTCCAAAATCTCTATGCTTTCTTTATTGCTGTGCTCCGAGGCCCATGCTAAAGCCCTAATCTCATTCCTCAAGACGGCCCACGTGCCACATGAGACGTCTGCAGTCCAGTTCACTGATTGCGTAGCAAATCTGACAGCAGACAATGGCTTGGGTTTCTCAGATGCTGACTTGACCGCGAAGGGAAGAGACCATAACGATGCTCTGCATGTCTCTATCAAATGCAGGGGCACTACCTTGGCACATGTGTTGGTGGATACTGGTTCTTCTTTGAATGTGCTGCCCAAGAAGGCTTTGGACCGTTTAGATTGTGAAGGCCTGGAGTTGAAACCCAGCAATATCATCGTCAGGGCCTTTGATGGTTCAAAGAGGATGGTTCATGGAGAGGTTGACATTCCGATTCGTGTGGGATCTCAGGTGTTTGACTCTACTTTTTATGTGATGGATATCCGTCCATCTTACTCTTGTCTATTGGGTCGACCTTGGATACATAAGGCTGGGGCAGTGACCTCTACCTTGCACCAGAAGCTGAAGTACCCCGTCAGAGGAAAGATCGTCACTGTGCAAGGAGAGGAGGAATATATGGCGAGCCACCTAAACTCCTTCAGATACATTGAGATGGACGGGGAGTTTATTGAAACCCCCTTTCAGCATTTCGAGGAGGTGCTTCCAATTACAGCAGCATCAGAAACAGCAGCAGAAGAAAGTGTTCCTTTGAAGATGGCTTCCCTGAAGGATGCCCGGGCTGTGGTTCAAAAGGGTGAGTGTGCTAACTGGGGCAGGCTTCCAGACTTCACACAGAAGACCGATAAATTTGGGCTGGGTTTTACTACAGAGGGGCAGAAATCTATGAGGAAAGCGAAGATCGGAAGACCTCCTGTATTCATTACCAATCCAGGAGTGAATGCTGTTGAGGAAGACAACGAAGTGGATGAAGCGGAATTCAATAGCTGGATCTATCCGACGACCGAAGGCGGATTGAACAATTGGATTGCTAAGGACCATACCCCTGTTACCTTTATGACGCAGTAATAAATTTCTTTGTTTCGTTATCTTGTAATAAACAATAAATAAACTCTACGGCCCGGTGTCTTACCCGAGGCACCGTGGTTTCATTTGTGAGGGCATATAAATTGTCATTTCATATATCATGAATGAAAATCTTGGACGTTTTCTCGCATTGCAAATCTTGTGCTCCTTTTCTGTCTTTCTTTCCTTTATACATATATTTCAAAACAGCTGTATTTACACACACACTCACTCATACAGGTTTCAATCCACTCTGGATCTCACTGATAACAACCCTGCTACTGCCAGTTATGACTTCGAAAATCCGATCAACTTAGCCGAAGACGAAGGTGAAGATGATTGCGAAGTGCCTGTCGAGCTTGCAAGACTGTTACTTCAGGAAGAGAGGGCAATTCAACCCCATGAAGAGCCAATGGAAACAATAAACTTGGGTACTGAGGAAGACAGGAAAGAGGTAAAGATTGGTGCTAACATAGAGCTCAGCGTGAAGCAACGGTTAACCAAGATGCTGCATGACTATATGGAGATCTTTGCCTGGTCCTACGAAGACATGCCCGGGTTGGATACCGATATTGTGGTCCATTACTTGCCAACTAAGGAAGACTGCCCTCCAGTTAAGCAAAAGGTCCGTCAGATGCGTCCCGAGATGTCTGAGAAGATTAAAGCCGAGGTTATGAAACAGTTTGATGCTGGGTTCCTTGCAGTGACTTCTTACCCTCAGTGGGTTGCTAATGTAGTGCCGGTACCAAAGAAAGACGGTAAGGTCAGAATGTGTGTCGACTATAGGGATCTGAACAGGGCCAACCCCAAGGATAACTTCCCTTTACCTCACATCGATGTCCTTGTTGATAATACGGCTCAGCATAAGGTGTTCTCTTTCATGGATGGCTTTTCAGGTTACAATCAGATCAGCATGGCGCCTGAAGACATGGAAAAGACTACATTTGTTACTCAGTGGGGCACCTTCTGTTACAAGGTCATGCCATTCGGGTTAAAGAAGGCTGGGGCAACCTACCAACGTGCCATGGTTGCTTTATTTCATGATATGATCCATCATGAGATAGAAGTGTATGTTGACGACATGATCGCAAGGTCCCAGATTGAGGAAGAGCACCTAGATCATCTGCAAAAATTGTTTGACCGGTTGAAACTGTACAAGCTGAGGTTGAACCCGAACAAGTGCACCTTCGGGGTAAGATCTGGAAAGTTGCTAGGCTTTGTTGTAAGTGATAAAGGCATTCAAGTGGACCCTGCCAAGGTCAAAGCTATTCAAGAGATGCCAGTTCCTAGGACAGAGAAGGAAGTCAGAGGCTTTTTAGGACGCCTGAATTACATTGCTCGGTTCATCTCGCACCTAACTGCTACCTGTGAGCCAATCTTCAAGCTGCTGAAGAAAGATCAGGTAGTACGTTGGAACGATGAATGTCAGGCTGCTTTTGACAAAATCAAAGAGTATCTCCAAGAACCACCTACCTTATGCCACCGGTTGAAGGGAGACCTCTGATACTATACCTGACAGTACTTGACAACTCAATGGGGTGTGTGCTGGGGCAGCATGATGAGTCTGGCCGAAAAGAGCATGCCATTTATTACCTTAGCAAAAAGTTTACCGACTGTGAGACCCGATACTCACTGCTTGAGAAAACTTGCTGCGCTTTGGTATGGGCTGCTCGCCGGCTGAGACAGTATATGCTGACTCACACTACCTTGTTGATCTCAAAGATGGATCCTATAAAGTACATATTCGAAAAGCCTGCTCTGTCTGGGAGAATTGCAAGATGGCAGATGATCTTAACGGAATACGACATTCAGTACACGACCCAGAAAGCCATCAAGGGAAGTGTATTGGCAGACCACTTGGCACATCAGGCCGTAGATGACTATCAGTCGATGAACTTCGAGTTTCCAGACGAGAGCATCATGATAGTGACAGATTGTGAAGTACCCGGACCGGATGAAGGACCTGAACCAGGATCCCGATGGTCTATGCACTTCGACGGAGCCTCCAATGCTTTGGGAAATGGTATCGGCGCCATCATCATATCTCCTCAAGGTACTCATACTCCACTCACTGCCCGGCTATGTTTCAACTGTACCAACAATATGGCAGAGTATGAGGCGTGCATCATGGGTCTTCAAGCTGCGATCGACCTAAGGATCAAGTTTCTGAGTGTCTTCGGAGATTCCGCTCTTGTGATCAATCAGATCAAAGGAGAGTGGGATACGAAACATCCAAACCTGATCCCTTACAGAGAATGTGTGTTGACCTTGATCCCCCACTTTACAGAGATAACCTTTGAACACTTTCCAAGAGAAGAGAATCAGTTGGCGGACGCGTTAGCTACAATGTCTTCTATGTTCAAGGTTAAATGGGATAATGAGGCTCCCCGGATCATCATCTGGAAATTGGACGAACCGGCATACTGTTGCGATCTCGAGACTGAATTGGTGACTGAGAAGCCTTGGTACCATGAGGTGAAGAGATATCTGGAAACTCAGGAATACCCTGAAGGTGCATCTGTCAACGATAAGAAGTTCCTGAGAAGGTTCGCAGCGAAGTTCTTCCTTAGCAACGACATCTTGTACAAGCGAAACCATGATTCAACCTTACTGCGTTGTGTGGATAAGACTGAAGCAGAAAGGATCATGGAGGAGCTACATGAAGGGACCTTTGGTACATATTCCAGTGGACATACTATGGCTAAGAAAATCCTACGGGAAGGATATTACTGGTCCACAATGGAAGCTGATTGCTACCAACACTCCAGGACATGCCACAAGTGCCAGATCTATGCAGACAAGGTGCATGTTCCTCCAGTTTCCCTGAATGTTCTGACTGCGCCTTGGCCATTTGCAATGTGGGGCATAGACATGATCGGTGAGATTAAACCTACGGCATCTAATGGGCATCACTTCATCCTGGTAGCGATTGATTATTTTACGAAGTGGGTCGAAGCAGCATCCTATGCTACGGTAACCAAGACTGTTGTGGCACGGTTCATTCGGCATAACCTGATCTGTCGGTACGGCGTCCCAGAGAGAATTATTACAGATAACGGTACCAATCTGAACAACAAGATGATCGCTGAGCTCTGCGAACAGTTTAAAATACAGCACCACAATTCTTCTCCTTACAGACCGAAGATGAATGGGGCTGTAGAAGCAGCAAATAAGAACATCAAGAAAATCGTGCAGAAGATGACAGTGACTTATAAAGATTGGCACGAGATGTTACCGTTCGCTCTACATGGGTACCGTACCTCAGCTAGGACGTCAACCGGGGCAACTCCTTTCTCTCTGGTTTATGGTATGGAGGCAGTCTTGCCGATCGAAGTACAAATACCCTCTCTCCGGATAATGAAAGATGCAAATCTGAATGAAGATGATTGGATCCAGACACGACTTGATCAGCTCAACCTCATTGATGAAAAGAGACTCGCTGCTATCTGCCATGGTCAGACGTATCAGAAACGGATGATCAGGGCATTTAACAAAAAGGTCAGACCACAGGAATATCAAGTTGGGGATCTGGTAATCAAGAGAATCATCCTTCCTCAGAGTGATCCAAGGGGCAAATGGACCCCTACGTACGAAGGGCCATTTGTGGTTAAGCATGTGTTCTCAGGAGGAGCCATGATTCTAACCAACATGGACGGTGACGACCTTCCTCACCCCGCTAATGCAGACATAGTAAAAAGATACTACGCATAAAAAAAGACCCGCTAGGCTGACATGCCTAGGCAAAAATTAGGGCTTCCCGTCGAACCAAAAGGGTTCGGGCAAAATGAAGGGATGAAATGAAAAAAAAAACTGTACACCCGGCAAGTCGAAAACCTGAAAAGGCGGCTTGGGCAAAAATGGGTATCCCGGTGGACTGAAAACCCGAAAGGGCGGTCCAGGCAAAAATTAGGGATAAAAGCGTAATACTATGTCTCATTGATCACTTTGCATCCAGAATCCGGTATCTACATCAAGTTCAGACGGCATCGATCAGTCAGCTTCATCTTCAACCAAGGTCATCAAGTGATGAGACGCTCGGAGTTATAAAGGCAATATCAGAGTTGAAACCCAGTGGGATCATTCATATTTCACACAGCTGTTTTATTTTCTTTTGTACAAAACTTGTATAAACTCTTTTGTCCGGCGGCGTTCTCTTACTAGGACGTCAGCCTCTTGTACACAAAACGCCTATTTTCAGGTTATTCAAAAATCAATACAAATACATTTTCAGTTAAACGTGCCAATTGTTTTTCTTTTTCTGTTTTGTTTTGCGAAGAACGTCCAAGGTTCAATTTGTGATATATGCATTGACAATAATTTGCTAACTCATAAATATTTGCATACGAAACAAAGGATTAATTACAGGTAACATTAGAAACAGGGGCAATAAGGAGTTGTCTAAAGCAATCTAATTGTTCTGTCCTCCAAGGTACCAAGGTAGGTTCAGCTAAAGAACATAACCAGATATCCTAATTCCCCAGAGAGTAATTCAGCAGTCAGCGCATTCTTCTCCAAGCAGAGTTATCAAATCTCAAGGAAGTTGGGTATCCTCCAGCAGATCTCAACATTCCCCAGCAACATACAGGCATTCTTAACAAGCATCCCCGACAGTCTCGGTCTAAAGATTGTTCCCCGGCGGCATATCAGCATTCAAAGGAATCACTTCCCCAACATATCAAAACTTCCCCAGGAAAGTCTAGCCCAGTATCCTCGGGAAAATTGGAATTCATATCCCCAAACAGTAAGCTTATCCCCAGTAAATTCTGGAAGCTTATCCTCGCAGAGCACGAACGCGTCACCCGGCTTTATTTAAAAGAGTTGTTTCCTTAACAGGATATAACTGGGTTATCCTCAGCCAAAAGCCTTGGAAAGAGCGTCGTCGCCAAAGTCTTCCTATCCCCAGCGAAGTCTATCAACACTTCCAGTACAGCAAAGGTATCCCCAGCATGATCAGCAAAGTACCTCTCTCCCCACAGAGTATCGCTCCCCAGCATGATCATCAGAGCATTTTCTCCCCGCAGAATCTCCCATTTGCCAAGTTTATTCCTCAACGGAGTCATCCTCTCCTACCGGTATTCTTGCAATTATCATCCCCAGCGGAAGCAAAATCTATTCTTCAGCATTAGCCCAGGATATGAATTCCCGGCACCCGTCAAGGATTTACTTTCCTAGACGAAAAACACATACATAAACATCACATACATCATTATAGCATGCATAGACGCATCATATCATACAAATCTCATTTATGTTGAGAACATCATTGCTTGATCCATATCATGCATTGCATATGACTGACCTCTACCTTTTAGGAAAGATGCAGTTAAATTCCCAATCATATCTCAAAGACTCTAAGACCTAGACCGGTTCAGTTAATCGACTCCAAAGATTTCTTATCCAGTCCAAGGCCTCCTCTAGTCCAGCTAAATCGACTCCCAACATATTTTTCTGATGAAGACTCAGTAGAAATTATCAGGTTTCCCTTTCAGGTGAATTTCCTATGGTTCCCTCTCCAATGGTGCATGAGGTAATAATTCCTTTCCTAATGGTTCCCTCTCCAATGGTGCGTGAGGTGATAATTCCTTTTTAGGTTAATTTCCTATGGTTCCCTCTCCAATGGTGTGTGAGGTAATAATTCCTTTCCTAATGGTTCCCTCTCCGATGGTGCGTGAGGTGATAATTCCATTTTAGGTTTTTTCTTTGAGATTATATTTTCCTATTGGTTCTCTCTCCGACGGTGCATGAGATTTCCATTTTAGGTTTTTCTTTGAGATTATAATGTCCTATTGGTTCTCTCTCCGACGGTGCATGAGATTTCCATTTTAGGTTTTTCTTTGAGATTATAATGTCCTATTGGTTCTCTCTCCGACGCTGCATGAGATTTCCATTTTAGGTTTTTCTTTGAGATTATAATGTCCTATTGGTTCTCTCTCCGACGGTGCATGAGATTTCCATTTTAGGTTTTTCTTTGAGATTATAATGTCCTATTGGTTCTCTCTCCGACGGTGCATGAGATTTCCATTTTAGGTTTTTTCTTTGAGATTATAATGTCC
Organism: Vicia faba; assembly: GCA_948472305.1. Lineage (NCBI taxonomy): Eukaryota > Viridiplantae > Streptophyta > Magnoliopsida > Fabales > Fabaceae > Vicia > Vicia faba. The sequence continues at coordinate 1,633,625,297 of OX451737.1, forward strand.
TATTGGTTCTCTCTCCGACGGTGCATGAGATTTCCATTTTAGGTTTTTCTTTGAGATTATAATGTCCTATTGGTTCTCTCTCCGACGCTGCATGAGATTTCCATTTTAGGTTTTTCTTTGAGATTATAATGTCCTATTGGTTCTCTCTCCGACGGTGCATGAGATTTCCATTTTAGGTTTTTCTTTGAGATTATAATGTCCTATTGGTTCTCTCTCCGACGGTGCATGAGATTTCTATTTTAGGTTTTTTCTTTGAGATTATAATGTCCTATTGGTTCTCTCTCCGACGGTGCATGAGATTTCCATTTTAGGTTTTTCTTTGAGATTATAATGTCCTATTGGTTCTCTCTCCGACGGTGCATGAGATTTCCATTTTAGGTTTTTTCTTTGAGATTATATTTTCCTATTGGTTCTCTCTCCGACGGTGCATGAGATTTCCATTTTAGGTTTTTCTTTGAGATTATAATGTCCTATTGGTTCTCTCTCCGACGGTGCATGAGATTTCCATTTTGGGTTTTTCTTTGAGATTATAATGTCCTATTGGTTCTCTCTCCGACGGTGCATGAGATTTCCATTTTAGGTTTTTCTTGTAGATTATAATTTTCCTATTGGTTCTCTCTCCGACGGTGCATGAGATTTCCATTTTAGGTTTTTCTTTGAGATTATATTTTCCTATTGGTTCTCTCTCCGACGGTGCATGAGATTTCCATTTTAGGTTTTTCTTTGAGATTATATTTTCCTATTGGTTCTCTCTCCGACGGTGCATGAGATTTCCATTTTAGGTTTTTCTTTGAGACTATTGTGATCGGTGGATCTGGAACTGACTGTTTTAAAGCTGGTTCGCGAAATGTCGCGGTAAGCAAGAGTCGCCACCGTCTTTTATTTTCTCCAAATGGAAAGGACAAAAGCACAGAAAAATTCCTTTAAAAGAGATTGCTCTCGGTTCGGGAGGTAGGTTATAGAAAGGGAAGGTGTTAGCACCCTTTCTATCCATGGTTATCCATGGGCTCTTAGGTACTTGCTCAATGTGTTTTCAAAATGTTTGTTTGCTTTTCAATGTGGGTTTCAAAAATATTCTTTGAAAAGTTTCAGTTCAACTCGTACGTCAGAGTGTTTGAAAAGTTTGTTTTGAAAGTTTTTTGAAAGTGTTGGTGTGAAAAGTATTTTGATTTGTTTGAAATTAGAGCAAGTATCTACGAGAACCTACCTACCCTAAGGAATTCGTCTGTGTAAATGTCCTTTAAAGTAGTGCCATCCCACCATTGAGAGGTAGGTAGCACCACCGTCGGAGGTGTTCGGGTCAATTCGAGTTTTAGGGACATGGTGATCACCGGAGCAATGGGAAGACACCTTAGAAGCTACCCTCATGCCGGGTTCCCGGATCATGAGGACTTACTAAGACGTCCTCTACTCGACGATCACCTTTCGAAAGGCAACAGTGAGGCGTACCCTAGGGATGGTGTGTGCGGTCCGTGTGTCATTTTCAGTTTATTGTTTGTCTTGTCATGCATTGGTGATCTAACGATTCGATTTTATTTTTGGGCATTCATTCTTTCATGCATATTTATTAACAGTTATATATTTGCGAGAAAGTAAATCTAAACTATTACAACTGGCGCGGGTCCACATCGCCAAAAAACCGAACCCGATTTGACTGAAAATAAATAAAACGAATAAATAAAAGTGCGAGAAATAAATCTAAACTTATTACAAGGCTTTGGGGCATATACAGAGGTATTTAAACAATGTAAAATAAATGCGCGAAATAAAGAGATTAAACAAAATTAGGGCGTTGGACCCTTTTACAAACAATTAAAATTAATCAAGGAATCTAAAATTAAAATTAAATGAAGAATAGTATTTTTTGTGTTTTTTAGATTTAAAAGAAAAAGGAAAAAATTAATTAAAATTAAAATGCTAAACTTCTAATGTTTTTTAAGTTTATTATGAAAAAATTAAAACATGATCTAAATTAAACCCTAATTTATTTATGCACAATTTTTGATTTATGAAAATAAAAATAATAAATAAATAGTATTGTGAGAACAAGAATAAAAATTAAAAAGGACATTAAAATTATCAGTTAACCTAATTTTACATTTTTTGATTTTTTTATTAAAAAGGAATTAAAATTAAAACCTAATTAACCTAAATAATTTACATGTAATTTATTTACAAAAGTAATTAAAATAAAAATTATATTTTTTATGGTCTTTTCTGATTTTTTTGAATGTTTTTATATTTTTATGAAAATAGTTAATTAAATAAAAAGAAAAGAAACAAAAAAAAAAGAAATTAAAGAAAGAATGAAAAACAATAAGGCAAACCAGGGGGGTGTGGCCTCAAATTTGGAGGTGTAGGCCTGAAAAGCCTGGCCCATTTGCTGGCAATTTGTTGACTTGTCCAATCATATGCACGCCTGTTGACTTGTCCTCATGGTATACCTTCAAGCTGAACCCTTGATCAGATCCCCTGGGACACGTGGATAATGCCTCTTGAATGTGCATGGTGAGTCCTAATGTTAGCGCTGCATGGAAGCTTAAAATGAAAAATAATATTGAATTTTGCAAGACCTGGGACTTGAACCCAGGTCTTTGATGTCATGTGTCTAACGCGTTGCCACTGAGCCACTTTGAATTCATTTAACATAATATAGTTAATAAATAATAAAAAGAATAATCAATGCATAGTCATCAAAACGCGCGCAATTCAAATTCCTCCAATCTGCTTGTGCCACGCCATCATCCCTTCCATTTTCCTGAAACACAAACAAATAAGGCAACGGTTTTGAAACGTAGTGTTAGGCAGCCTTCCAAGAAATAGCGAATAGGCCTGTGTATCTCATAAATTTGTCGCGAATAGGTCAATCCATTCGTCTTGGTGTACTGGATTCAACCCTGGTGGTCCTGAGCCCTAATTTTTCCCCTAGGCAAAATCCCTAATTTGAGAAAGCTGTAACCCTAGAATTCTCACATGGCAAGTTCTTATACATGGCACAAAAATGAAATCAAACGCAAGGGTTAGCTCAGAAACATCATCATGAGTATGAATATCTAAAAAAAACTGCAAGAATGTGCTTGAATCGTGTTATATGATTTCAAAATTTTTAAGATGCAGTTGGACTCGTGGATACCAGTTCAAGGAGTTTTGATTGATGTTATGAATTGGGATACGTTCAGAATTGTCTCAGGAAGCTATTGGTACAAAAATTAAGGCTTGCAAAGATCCCTAGCACTGATTTCAGATTTGCATTTTATGTCCAAATTTTCAAAGTTCCAGTCCACTTTTGAGCGACCCTTTTGCTGCACTATGGTTAGGGTTTGACTCAATGCATCTCATGGAAGGGAATTGGTTTGTTTTTTTGACCTAAACTCAAGCTTGGGAAAGAATTGGTCTTAGGGTTTCTTCCATTAACCATTTTCCTTCTTTTTAGCCAAAACCTAGACCTAGTGTGCAAATGAACCCTAGCCTGATTTCTTGAGTAGGTTCATGATACATAGAAATTGTCCAAGTTCACATAACACTATTCCATTGGTTTTTTAAATTTTATTTGAATTTTCAAAGAATTAAAATGAATTAAATCATCAAAAATTAAATAAAATAAAAAAAATCAATATTTGGTCTTGAAACTAATCATGGGCCACGTGTGTGGCATGACAAGGATGGACCAAGTGGAAAAAATGGGGCCCTTTTGTCAAAAATTGGATTTTCAAGGATAGTTGACTTTTGCCATTTCACAAAAATTTCCCAACTTCTACAAGGCATAACTTGCTCAATTTTTAAGCTTTTCACATGTTCTTGGACATTTTGGAAAGGTCTTTGAGTCCTTTAACCAATGCCTTTGGTCCCATGTCATTTTGATTTTCCAATCTCAAGTTATGGTCTTTGACTTAAAGTCCCTTTTTGTTGACTTTTGAAAATGACCTATAATGTTGAAATTGATAACTTTTTGTGAGAGCATTTCTTGGACTTTAAGTATGAAGATGAGTTGTAGGAAATGTCTTTCTCTTCAAAATGAGCTTTGGATGGAATTTTTCTGATAATCCATGTGAAAGTTATGCCCTGGTCAATTTCAGTTGACTTTTTCAACTGTCCAAATATAGCAACTTTTGCATCTTTGATGATTTCTGAGCCAAATTTTGAGAATCATGATCAAGCATTGATCAAATGATGTTTGTGGCTTCAAAATGATATATTGACCAAAAATTTGAACTTTTGACTGCCAAATGACCATTTTGCCCCTACAGTTGACTGTAGTGCAATTTAGGGTTTTGACTGTGCAATTTTGAGCTGAATGCCTTGAAACTTGATATGAGGGTGCTTGACCATGTTTGTAAGCATATGAGGCTTGATTGAGCCTTTGAAAACTTCCTTTTCTTGATCAGACTCAAAACCCTAATTTGACTGTATGGGAGACTTTTGCATTGTGCAATTCTTGGGGAATTTTGTAGCTTGGCTTGGCAGTTTATTGGAGAATATGGGAGGGCAAATTTTGGGGTACAACAGTTGCCCCTGTTCAATCTTCTTAGACCTGAGGATGGAGATTGGCTGACGTGCCTTTTGTAATCCGAGGGTAGAAGATGATTGGACACTAGAGTGCCCAGAAATTTGCGCTCACATGGTAGCAGTGTGGTGGGGGAATGGGCTTATAGATGCCATTTAGAGATTGATGGGTAGGATGATGGGCTTATAGATGCCATCTGGATGTTGATCGCGTAAGAGATTCCTTAGCGAGAACCTGCATACCTGCAAAAGAAAATGAGTACCTGACACGTCGCAGGAGCTGGTTTTCAGATGCTTGGTATAGATATGTCCTGACTGGTTACAGGAGCTGGGTCTGGATCTTCAAACGGTGATGAAGTTGTCTCTACTGACAGGTTGTTTCCAAGGACGAGTGGTCTTTAACGATGGGTGTCTATAACGAATGTCTATAACGACAAGTGTCTACACTGACGAGTGTCTATCACGACGAGTGTCTATCACGACGAGTGTCTATCACGACGAGTGTCTATCACGACGAGTGTCTATCACGACGAGTGTCTATCACGACGAGTGTCTATCACGACGAGTGTCTATCACGACGAGTGTCTATCACGACGAGTATCTATCACGACGAGTGTCTATCACGACGAGTGTCTATCACGACGAGTGTCTATCACGACGAGTGTCTATCACGACGAGTGTCTATCACGACGAGTGTCTATCACGACGAGTGTCTATCACGACGAGTGTCTATCACGACGAGTGTCTATCACGACGAGTGTCTATCACGACGAGTGTCTATCACGACGAGTGTCTATCACGACGAGTGTCTATCACGACGAGTGTCTATCACGACGAGTGTCTATCACGACGAGTGTCTATCACGACGAGTGTCTATCACGACGAGTGTCTATCACGACGAGTGTCTATCACGACGAGTGTCTATCACGACGAGTGTCTATCACGACGAGTGTCTATAACGACGAGTTGTATCAGAGGAATCTTTAGGCATTGATTTAAACTGGATTTGTATTCTTTGACCGGATTTGTCTCTTATGACGGGATTTGTCTTTTCTGACGGTGTTTTGTCTATTTTGACATAGCTGATCATTCAACTGTATCCTTCCTGAAAGGTAAAGGTCAGTTATATGCAGTACGTGATATGAATCAAGCAACGGCATAAATGCAACTGTATGACATGATGCGTACATGCATGTGTCATGATGTACGAAAATGTGATGTTTATGAATGTATGCTTTCGTTTAGGAAAATAAATCCTTGACGGGTGCCGGGAAGTCACTCCTGGGCTGATGTTGGAGAATAAGCTTTTGCTTCCGCTGGGGATGATAAGACTTTACTGAGGATGGTCTTTTCCGTGGCTATTGGCTGAGGATAACCCAGTTATATCTTATTAAGGAAATAACTCTTTGAATAAAGCCGGACGACGCGTTCGTGTTCTGCGGGGAGTGAAAATATCTGGGTCGCATTCTTTAGCCGAACCTATGATGGACAGAGCAACCGGATCTTTTAGACAACTCCTTATTGCCCCAGTTTCAGTGGGAGGAGGCACTTGTGGGAGTACTTGACGAGTCTTCTGGTAGGCAGGTGCCGAGATGCTGGGACATACTCGTACGCTTTGATCCCTAACTTTTGCCTGGACCGCCTTTTCGGGTTTTCAGTCCACCGGGATACCCATTTTTGCCCAAGCCGCCTTTTCAGGTTTTCGACTTGCCGGGTGTACAGATTTTTTTATATTCATCCCTTGTTTTTGCCCGAACCCTTTTGGTTCGCCGGGAAGCCCTTATTTTTGCCTAGGTGTGTCAACCTAGCGGGTCTTTGATTGTGCGTAGTATTTTTCGACTATGTCCATATTTCTCAGAATGTGGGGAGTTGCCCCTGTTGGAAATACTTTGTCATGTCCCAGATAATGGGCAATGCTCCTACTGTGCCTCTTGATTGGAGGTACTTCTGTTCACAAGATATTCATCGTGCAAATTTCCCTGCTGTTCAGACAAAAATTCATATGCAAACAAAGTTATTTTAAGAATGCAAAAGTCTATGTCTGTCTTGAATATTTTAAAAATGTATTTTGTTGTAATACAATACGGTGTCAACTCAAGTTTTTACAGCAAACCTTCAGGAGTCAGGATACCTTCGTAACAGTATGCTTTCGAACTAACCCATGCTTCAGCTAGGACTTTTAAGGGTTATATCGTGGCCTGGTTCACGGTTTAAGAAACAAAGGATAAAGGCCCAAATTATTTGTACCCACCCGCTCTTTCGTGATGTTCTCCAACCCTAAACTCAGTTGATCATACGTTAGACCTTGTTTGAGTCTTTGCTCTGATTTTCCGGTGATGGTCCAAACATTGATGATTTATTCTGACTAGGCAGTCACTTTTTGTTGAGGGTTTGTGAGACCTCTTTCTTGATTTTGTGATCCCTATTTTTTGCCTGAACTGCTTCCTTTTGGAATTACAGTCAGCGGGATGCCCCAGTTTTGTAAGTCTCCTTCATAGGTTTTGACTTAATGGGTTTTTATTTTTTGAGACATAATGACTGCCTATCTGTATGATTGTTTGGAATTATCACTATCTTTCTTCATTTTGTAAGGACCTCTTTGGTGCCATTCGTTATGCACTTGGATCAACTGAGAGACTACCCTGTCCCAGGTTATGATAAAGGGCTTTAATTTTCGAAAAGAAAAACTCCTACTTCTTTGGCTCAAAGGGGTTGACGAGGGATTATCTTCCTTATTACTCCAGTGCTTAGGGGTTGAAACAATGCCTGTACCTCATCAGCGGGGTCTGTTCAAAAGCATACTGTAAACCGTGGTATCGTTTTCGTCATCCTCCCTCAAGAGGCTTAGAATTATTAATGGAGAGTTGACATCAGAAAAAATATGAAAATAGTTTGCATATAGTGAATGCGAATATATTGATTCAAAAATAGACATAAGTGATGCATTAATGAAATAACAATGTTTTAACAATGAGTAAATGTTTGAACAAAAGAAAATTGCAACTTGAACATTTGAATGAACAAAAATTTCTAGTCTCAGGGCTTGTCACTTCAAATGGTGAGCCTTGGAGGGATGGTAGAAAAATTCAGCCTGACCATCTTGTGTGAATTCCAGTGCTCCTTCATCAATCAGATCCTGGATCTTGTTTTTCAAAGCCCAACACTCGTTTGCATTATGTCCTGGACAGGCAGAGTGGTAGGCACACCTTTTATTGGGATCATAAGCAGGATGTGCTGTGTTGGGGTTCTGGGGATGATCCCTTAATGTGATCAGGTTCAATCTCAACAGGCGTTGTAAAGCTTGAAACGGCGACATATTGAGCGGGGTGAACTGCCTCCTGGGCTTGTCTGTCTGAAGTTGGTGAAGTTGCTGCTGAATCGGTGATACTGGAGCCATATGAGGAGCTTTCTCCTTGCCTCTTTGTCTCAAAGGTGGTGGAACGATGATTGGCTTTTTACCCTTAGATGTTTGCCCCAGTTGGTTGCCCTGAAGCAGTTTGTTGATGAGAACCCCGAGCTCATCTTGTCTTTGAGTTAAACCCTGAATGGCAGTCATCTGCCCCAGCATCTGGGCTTTCAATGCATCTACCTCAGCTTGTAGGTGTTCCAGCCTTTCATCCTCAGCACTGTTCCTGACAAAAGTCTCCATGATAAGTGTCCTTAGCTCTTCCTGCCCCTTGGATAGATTCAGGAGGATTTTCCCGAACCGGGTCTCTTGAGCAAGAAAGTCCTGATTGTCTTGTTGGGAAGCCATGGCTGAAATAAACAGCGGGAAAGGTGAGTGACCTGCAAAAGGGATACCTGTGATGCAATGATGTATGACATGCATGCAATGATTTCAAGAATCTCGTGGGGTAAACAAGAAAATAGTTAGCATTGGAAACTGGTGGCTTGATTGAAGGTACTTCATATTGTTGAGAGTCCTTCTCCAAGGGTCAAAAGCTCACCATATCAAGTGGGTCATAGCCCCTGACAACCTGGTCTAGAGGAAAATAAATCCTCTTTGCCCCTTGCTGGGACAGTTGATTCGTCCTGACCTGCATCACAAGCCCTTGAGATCCTTGAAATGGGTTAGGATGTATGCAATGGTATGATGTCATGGTATGCATGGGGTGATGTCAGTAACCCTATTATGAGTCCTAATTAAGGACTGAAACAAACCTGCAAGAAACAAGTGTTAGATCACAAGCATGCAGATAGTCAAGTACTAAGGCACACAAGTCACACAAGAGAGAGCCCTTAGGTTTAGGCCAGCATGGGGTCTGGGTAGTACCCTCTTGAAGTTGGTGGGTTCAACCTGTCCTAATCAAAGTAACCGGGTTCTAAGGTTCCCAATATCACGGGATTGCTTTCATTGTTCATCGTTTCGATTTAGCCACTGAACTGGCGACCGAAATATTCCAGGAAAGCAACCCTCAATTGAGTGTAGTATCGAGTATCAACCAACCTCGGACTGCACCAAAGTCAGTTATCTCACTACCCTAAAGAGGCCAAGATGGTTCAATTAAGGTTCCTAAGGTCTGTTGATGCTTCATGACACCACATGGAGGCCCCGTACTCTCCTTGACTGACTCAAGGGTTACCGGTACACACCAAAGTGCCACATCAACGTAGCAGACTGTTTCAACCATGTCGGTATACCCCGCACAGTTCCCTCACAGCCTTGTTGCTACTTTCTAAAAGGGTATCCCCCAGATCCGGGTTAGGATCTATAGAACTCCCAAGACAGTCCCACAATTTTAAAGCACACAAGGAAAACAATTGAAAACACAGTGATCTTAATCCTAAGGTACACCCCACTTTAAGTTTTTCCCCAGCAGAGTCGCCAGTTCTGTGATCGGTGGATCTGGAACTGACTGTTTTAAAGCTGGTTCGCGAAATGTCGCGGTAAGCAAGAGTCGCCACCGTCTTTTATTTTCTCCAAATGGAAAGGACAAAAGCACAGAAAAATTCCTTTAAAAGAGATTGCTCTCGGTTCGGGAGGTAGGTTATAGAATGGGAAGGTGTTAGCACCCTTTCTATCCATGGTTATCCATGGGCTCTTAGGTACTTGCTCAATGTGTTTTCAAAATGTTTGTTTGCTTTTCAATGTGGGTTTCAAAAATATTCTTTGAAAAGTTTCAGTTCAACTCGTACGTCAGAGTGTTTGAAAAGTTTGTTTTGAAAGTTTTTTGAAAGTGTTGGTGTGAAAAGTATTTTGATTTGTTTGAAATTAGAGCAAGTATCTACGAGAACCTACCTACCCTAAGGAATTCGTCTGTGTAAATGTCCTTTAAAGTAGTGCCATCCCACCATTGAGAGGTAGGTAGCACCACCGTCGGAGGTGTTCGGGTCAATTCGAGTTTTAGGGACATGGTGATCACCGGAGCAATGGGAAGACACCTTAGAAGCTACCCTCATGCCGGGTTCCCGGATCATGAGGACTTACTAAGACGTCCTCTACTCGACGATCACCTTTCGAAAGGCAACAGTGAGGCGTACCCTAGGGATGGTGTGTGCGGTCCGTGTGTCATTTTCAGTTTATTGTTTGTCTTGTCATGCATTGGTGATCTAACGATTCGATTTTATTTTTGGGCATTCATTCTTTCATGCATATTTATTAACAGTTATATATTTGCGAGAAAGTAAATCTAAACTATTACAACTGGCGCGGGTCCACATCGCCAAAAAACCGAACCCGATTTGACTGAAAATAAATAAAACGAATAAATAAAAGTGCGAGAAATAAATCTAAACTTATTACAAGGCTTTGGGGCATATACAGAGGTATTTAAACAATGTAAAATAAATGCGCGAAATAAAGAGATTAAACAAAATTAGGGCGTTGGACCCTTTTACAAACAATTAAAATTAATCAAGGAATCTAAAATTAAAATTAAATGAAGAATAGTATTTTTTGTGTTTTTTAGATTTAAAAGAAAAAGGAAAAAATTAATTAAAATTAAAATGCTAAACTTCTAATGTTTTTTAAGTTTATTATGAAAAAATTAAAACATGATCTAAATTAAACCCTAATTTATTTATGCACAATTTTTGATTTATGAAAATAAAAATAATAAATAAATAGTATTGTGAGAACAAGAATAAAAATTAAAAAGGACATTAAAATTATCAGTTAACCTAATTTTACATTTTTTGATTTTTTTATTAAAAAGGAATTAAAATTAAAACCTAATTAACCTAAATAATTTACATGTAATTTATTTACAAAAGTAATTAAAATAAAAATTATATTTTTTATGGTCTTTTCTGATTTTTTTGAATGTTTTTATATTTTTATGAAAATAGTTAATTAAATAAAAAGAAAAGAAACAAAAAAAAAAAAGAAATTAAAGAAAGAATGAAAAACAATAAGGCAAACCAGGGGGGTGTGGCCTCAAATTTGGAGGTGTAGGCCTGAAAAGCCTGGCCCATTTGCTGGCAATTTGTTGACTTGTCCAATCATATGCACGCCTGTTGACTTGTCCTCATGGTATACCTTCAAGCTGAACCCTTGATCAGATCCCCTGGGACACGTGGATAATGCCTCTTGAATGTGCATGGTGAGTCCTAATGTTAGCGCTGCATGGAAGCTTAAAATGAAAAATAATATTGAATTTTGCAAGACCTGGGACTTGAACCCAGGTCTTTGATGTCATGTGTCTAACGCGTTGCCACTGAGCCACTTTGAATTCATTTAACATAATATAGTTAATAAATAATAAAAAGAATAATCAATGCATAGTCATCAAAACGCGCGCAATTCAAATTCCTCCAATCTGCTTGTGCCACGCCATCATCCCTTCCATTTTCCTGAAACACAAACAAATAAGGCAACGGTTTTGAAACGTAGTGTTAGGCAGCCTTCCAAGAAATAGCGAATAGGCCTGTGTATCTCATAAATTTGTCGCGAATAGGTCAATCCATTCGTCTTGGTGTACTGGATTCAACCCTGGTGGTCCTGAGCCCTAATTTTTCCCCTAGGCAAAATCCCTAATTTGAGAAAGCTGTAACCCTAGAATTCTCACATGGCAAGTTCTTATACATGGCACAAAAATGAAATCAAACGCAAGGGTTAGCTCAGAAACATCATCATGAGTATGAATATCTAAAAAAAACTGCAAGAATGTGCTTGAATCGTGTTATATGATTTCAAAATTTTTAAGATGCAGTTGGACTCGTGGATACCAGTTCAAGGAGTTTTGATTGATGTTATGAATTGGGATACGTTCAGAATTGTCTCAGGAAGCTATTGGTACAAAAATTAAGGCTTGCAAAGATCCCTAGCACTGATTTCAGATTTTTGTATTTTATGTCCAAATTTTCAAAGTTCCAGTCCACTTTTGAGCGACCTTTTTGCTGCACTATGGTTAGGGTTTGACTCAATGCATCTCATGGAAGGGAATTGGTTTGTTTTTTTGACCTAAACTCAAGCTTGGGAAAGAATTGGTCTTAGGGTTTCTTCCATTAACCATTTTCCTTCTTTTTAGCCAAAACCTAGACCTAGTGTGCAAATGAACCCTAGCCTGATTTCTTGAGTAGGTTCATGATACATAGAAATTGTCCAAGTTCACATAACACTATTCCATTGGTTTTTTAAATTTTATTTGAATTTTCAAAGAATTAAAATGAATTAAATCATCAAAAATTAAATAAAATAAAAAAATCAATATTTGGTCTTGAAACTAATCATGGGCCACGTGTGTGGCATGACAAGGATGGACCAAGTGGAAAAAATGGGGCCCTTTTGTCAAAAATTGGATTTTCAAGGATAGTTGACTTTTGCCATTTCACAAAAATTTCCCAACTTCTACAAGGCATAACTTGCTCAATTTTTAAGCTTTTCACATGTTCTTGGACATTTTGGAAAGGTCTTTGAGTCCTTTAACCAATGCCTTTGGTCCCATGTCATTTTGATTTTCCAATCTCAAGTTATGGTCTTTGACTTAAAGTCCCTTTTTGTTGACTTTTGAAAATGACCTATAATGTTGAAATTGATAACTTTTTGTGAGAGCATTTCTTGGACTTGAAGTATGAAGATGAGTTGTAGGAAATGTCTTTCTCTTCAAAATGAGCTTTGGATGGAATTTTTCTGATAATCCATGTGAAAGTTATGCCCTGGTCAATTTCAGTTGACTTTTTCAACTGTCCAAATATAGCAACTTTTGCATCTTTGATGATTTCTGAGCCAAATTTTGAGAATCATGATCAAGCATTGATCAAATGATGTTTGTGGCTTCAAAATGATATATTGACCAAAAATTTGAACTTTTGACTGCCAAATGACCATTTTGCCCCTACAGTTGACTGTAGTGCAATTTAGGGTTTTGACTGTGCAATTTTGAGCTGAATGCCTTGAAACTTGATATGAGGGTGCTTGACCATGTTTGTAAGCATATGAGGCTTGATTGAGCCTTTGAAAACTTCCTTTTCTTGATCAGACTCAAAACCCTAATTTGACTGTATGGGAGACTTTTGCATTGTGCAATTCTTGGGGAATTTTGTAGCTTGGCTTGGCAGTTTATTGGAGAATATGGGAGGGCAAATTTTGGGGTACAACAACTATAATGTCCTATTGGTTCTCTCTCCGACGGTGCATGAGATTTCCATTTTAGGTTTTTTCTTTGAGATTATAATGTCCTATTGGTTCTCTCTCCGACGGTGCATGAGATTTCCATTTTAGGTTTTTTTCTTTGAGATTATATTTTCCTATTGGTCCCCTCCCCGACGGCGCGTGAGGTGATAATTCCATTTCAGGTTATGATTCCCTATGGTTCTCTCCCCGACGGTGCGTGAGATGTAATTCCCTTTCAGGTTATAATTTCCTATGGTTCTCTCCCCGACGGTGCGTGAGATGTAATTCCCTTTCAGGTTATAGTTTCCTTTGGTTCTCTTCCCGATACTGCGAAGATGGTAATTCCCACCAAGATTTTCTCAACGAGCGTTGTTGAAGTTAAAGTCACCCAAGGTTCTCTTACCATTCATGCTAAGGTAGCAACCATCCCTGGTTCATTCATCATCTTGTGAAGCTCCAGACTCGGCTCCTGTAACCAGTCAGGACACATCTATACCAAGCATCTGAAGACCAGCTCCTGCAGCATGTCAGGTACTCTTTATTCTTTTGCAGGTATGCAAGTTCTCTCTAAGGAATCTCTTATGCGATCAACACCCAGATGGCATCTATAAGCCCATCATCCTATTCACCAATCTTTAAATGGCATCTATAAGCCCATTCCATCATCACTGCAACTATGTGAGCGCAAATTTCTGGGCACTCTAGTGTTCAATCATCTTCTACCCTCGGATTACGAAAGGCACGTCAGCCAATCTGCATCCTCAGGTCTAAGAAGATTGAACAGGGGCAACTGTTGTACCCCAAAATTTGCCCTCCCATATTCTTCAAGAAATTGCCAAGTCAAGCTTCAAAAGTTCCCCAAAGGTTGCATAGTGCAAAGGTCTCCTATACAGTCAAAATTAGGGTTTGTGTTCTGATCAAGAAAATGAAGTTTCCAAAGGTCCAATCAAGTCTCACATGCCTACAAATATGGTCAAGTATCCTCATATCAAGTTTCAAGACTTTCAGCACAAAATTGCACAGTCAAAAACCCTAATTGCACTACAGTCAACTGTAGGGGCAAAATGGTCATTTGACAGTCAAAAGTTCAAAATTTTGGTCAACATATCATTTTGAAGCCACAAACATCATTTGATCAATTCTTGATCATGATTCTCAAAATTTGGCTCAGAAATCATCAAGATGCAAAAGTTTCCTTATTTAGACAGTTGAAAAAGTCAACTGAAATTGACCAGGGCATAACTTTCACATGGATTATCAGAAAAATTCCATCCAAAGCTCATTTGGAAGAGAAAGACATTTCCTACAAATCATCTTCATACTTCAAGGAGAAGATATGCTCTCACAAAAAGTTATCAATTTCAACATTGTAGGTCATTTTCAAAAGTCAACAAAAAGGGACTTTAAGTCAAAGGCCATAACTTGAGATTGGTAAATCAAAATGACATGGGACCAAAGGCATTGGTTAGAGGACTCAAAGGCCTTTCCAAAATGTCCAAGAACATGAGAAAAGCTTAAAAATTGAGCAAGTTATGCCTTGTGGAAGTTTGGAAATTTTTGGATATTTTGAAAAGTCAACATTGATCCAAATGACCTAAAATTGCTAATGGACCCATTTTTCTTCCATAATTCATCATCCATGACATATGCACGACTACTTGGCCCAAAGGGAAGTCTTTATTCATTTTTTATTTATTTATTTGAATTTTTATTTATAATAATTCATTTAAATCAAAATAAATGTATGAAAAATGCTAACCTAAAGTTTTAAATCTTTTTGTGCATGTTTTATACTCAACAATTCGTGCCTAGCCAAATAAGGAAAGATTTGGATTGATTAGATCATAATTGATACAAAAATGCATGGAAAAGATTGAAAAAACAAAGCTTGAAAATCAAATCTTCAAAACCATCATTGCAAGGGATTTGATTTGTTTTTCTTAACCTAATTGATTCATACATAAGCCAGGAACACAACCCTAATCATCACACACACACGCAGCTACTGAGAAACTTGGAAATCAAACTTGAAATTGTCTAAAAAACTCAAATCTGAAAACCACTTTCTAGGACGATTCAAGGCACAATTCTTATCTCATTAGCTTCCTCAAGCATCACTGAACGATTTCCAATCAATAGCATTCATCAAAACCTCAAGAATAGGTATACTGAACTCCAAATATCTCATGAAAAATTCATAATCGTGTTTTCAAATCTATGCATTTTCATGACATTTTAATTATTGATTCATGTTCCTTATGCTATTCTGAAACTAACCCATGCGTTTGATTGAGTTTTTGCAAGCTATAGACGATTCTACCATTGTCAATTTCTAGGGTTTACAGGACCTTGGAATTAGGGCTTTTGAAACAAAGAAAAATTGGCCTTCAAGACCCATACCATTAGAATCAGCGCGCCTAGACGATCTTGAACCCACCCTCGCGCTCAATTTATGAGCGTCAGAGGGCCATTCGCTATTTTCTCGTATCTCACCTATGGCAACGTTTACAAAACCGTTGCTAGTTTGTTATATGTTTCAGGAAAATAAAACACGCGAAGAAGATGAATTCGTGGCAAGATGTGATAGGCCGGTTTGAAATTCGCGCGCAGAATCCACTAACGCCTTGGCTTTCTTTTATATTATTTGTTCGTTATTAATATATCAAACGTGTAAACTGGCTCAGCTGGCAAGGCGTAGTGGTGTTAATCCTCATGACCTGGGTTCGAGCCCCAGGTCTTCAATATTCCTATATTATTTTTCAGTTAACAATCATATGCAGGTTGATGTTGTTGTTCCATGGTACACCTTCAGAACCAAGCGTACACGCGTCCCAGTAGAACAATCAGAAGGCCAAGAACTGCGCCATACCATGGATTGTAGTCAACGCTTCTGCACGTGAATAGAAAAGTCCACAAGGCCAGGAATTGAAATGGGCCTGAATTGCTTGGGCTATACCTCCATATTGGGGTCTGAACCCCCAGGTTTGCATATTTTTTATTTTCTTTACCTTTTTTTTGTATTATTATTTTTACTTCTTTTTTTTATTATTGTTTTAATTAATTAGTTTTATTATCTTCATAAATATAAAAAAACCATAAAAAAATCAGAAAAGAATTAAAATAATAAATATTTTTATTTCTAATATTTTCATAAATAAATTTGCATGTAATTATTTAGTTTTAAATTAGGTTGCAATTTTAATTCTTTTAACAAAAATCTAAAAAAAAAAATAGAATTAGGTTTAATTAATTTTTCATCCTTTTTATTTTTTCTTTCATAATAATTAAAATAACTAAATATATATTTTTTATAATTAAATTGCATGAAAATTAATTAGGGTTTAATTTAGGTTAAAAAACTTCAATATTTTTCTTAATAAATTAAAAGCCATTAGAATTAGGGTTAGTATTAATTTTAATTAATTCTTTTTTATATTAAATCCTAAAATACTAAAAAATACCAAAAACAAGTCCTTTCTTTTTTTAATTAATTAACTTCATCATTAATTTGATTTTTGCAAAAGGGTCCAACGCCCTCGTTTCGTTCTTAATTTCTTATTAATTTGCATTTTTATTTTATTTCGTTTAAATATTCATGTACCTCTCCCGAAGCCATGTAAATTACTTCTCGCACTTTTAATTCTTTTATTTTCTTTAATTCTTTATTTCTTCTGTCAAATCGGGTCCTGGTTAATTTTGGCGATGTGGACCCGCGCCTTTTGTAATAGCTTAGAATTTAACTTTCCCGCAAATATTTTAACTGTTAATCAAAAGCATGAAAGAATGTATGGACAAAATAAAAACAAGCGTAGAACACCAATAACATGACAAGATAAATGCAAATGAAAACGACACACAAATCGCACACACCACCCCTAGGGTACGCCTCACTGTTGCCTTGCCTCGAAAGGTGATCGTCGAGTAGAGGATGTCTTAGTAAGTCCTCATGATCCGGGAACCTGGCATGAGGGTAGCTTCTAAGGTGTCTTCCCATTGCTCTGGTGATCACCATGTCCCGAACCTCGAATTGACCCGAACACCTCCAATGGTGGTGCTACCTACCTCTCAATGGTGGGATGGCACTACTTTAAAGGACATTTACAGAGACGAATTCCTTAGGGTAGGTAGGTTCTCGTAGATACTTGCTCTAAATTTCAAAACAAATCCAAAAAATACTTTTCACACCAACACATTTTCAAAAGCTTTCGAAAGCAATTTTTTCAAACACTCTTGAGGACCGACACAAGAGTCGAACTGAAATTTTCAAAGAAACTTTTTAAAACCCACATTGAAAAGCAAACAAACCATTTTTGAAAACACAATGAGCAAGTATCTAAGAGCCCATGGATAACCATGGATAGAAAGGGTGCTAACACCTTCCCTTTCTATAATCTACCTCCCGAACCGAGAGCAATCTCTTTAAGGAATTTTTCTGTGCTTTTGTCCTTTCCATTTGGAGAAAATAAAAGACGGTGGCGACTCTTGCTTCCGCGACATTTCGCGAACCAGCGTTAAACAGTCAGTCCCAGATCCACCGATCACACCATGGATATGGAGTTTTAGGGTTTTGGGTTTTTAGGTTTTGTGAGAGAGAAAGATTTTGTGAGAGAGATTTGGAAGTGATTTGGGTAGGTAGGGAATGAGTTATTAGAATTGAAGTGTATTTGGCTTGGGAATATGAGAGAGGAATTCTGACCAACATTAATTTTCTGTCATAAAAGCTAATTTCAGTACGTGCAATCGATTGACATACCATGTGCAATCGATTTGCACACAAACAGAATAAAAAATTATGCAAAAATGCACATAGTGCAATCGATTGCATTAAAGGTGCGATTTGCACATGAAACAGAATGGACAGAATTGAAAAAAACTCCTTGTGCAATCGATTTACACCAAGGGTGCAATCAAAATAATTCGTATTCTTGACTTAGGGCATTTAGTCATGATCTTTTTACTTCAACCGTTCCTTCATGAGTTTGTACCAAGGTATCCCATATTTCTTTTGCTATTTTGCATGCCGAGACACATAAGAATTCGTCCATACTAAGTGCACCTTGAAGAAGGTTTATTGCCTTTTTGTCATAGAGAACTTTCTTCTTATCATCATCGTCCCATGCAGTTTTAGGCTTTGCTGAGCCAACACCATTGATTACCGTTATAGGGATAAATGGACCATTTTCAACGACATCCCATATTTCTTCTCCTTGTGCTTCTAGATGCGCCTTCATGCGTATTTTCCAGAAGTCAAAATATTCACCACAAAATAGAGGAGGCTTGTTGTTGCTACCACCATCTCTGAAAACGGGATTATGATTTTCGGAAACCATTCTGGATCTTTTAGGAGCAGGTTACCTATAACCTGCTCTGATACCAATTGTAAGTACGAAGTGCGCCTAAGAGGGGGGGGGGGGGGTGAATTAGGTACTTTAAAAAATTCTGGTTTTTAGTGATGATAGTTCTTATTTTTCTGGTTATAAGGGAGTTTAGGAAAGCTTAAAAATGCAAAAAAATAAAGAGACACGGGCGATATATCCTAGTTCCCCTCACAGTCCAAGAGTACTCCAGTCCCCTTTCAACATGAAAGAGATTTCCTTATTGTGGCAAACTTAAACAAGAACTACCAAACAAACCAAGAACAATCCTCTTGGACCAAGAACAATCCTCTTGGATTTTCACTAAGTTACCTATGAGAACAATCCTCTCAATGTAACTACACTTGTATCTAACAACTTGGAAAGACAAGATTTCAACAAAAACACTTAAACTTAATTCCAACAATCTTGGAAAATAAGTAAGTAAATATCAATTTGTGAGTTTGAGTGAGTATAGTAATATTGATCACTTAGAGTGATTTGACAATGTATAATCTTCTTCTTTCAATAATAATATTGTACAAAGACTCAAGATATATTTGCTTAAAGTTTTCTGTTTGTTAATGTATGAAAATGTGTAGAAAACTTATGCATGAAAATGAAGAATGCTTGAGTTTGTATTTTGAAAGTTTAGGAAATATTTATTGAAGAAGGTGTTAGATCTGGATTTGAAATTGAATATTTATATGTTCATAACACCCTTTTGAAACATCATGAAGATCTGAAAATGTATCATGAACAAATGCCAAGTTTGAGTGAAAAGATGTAATGAAAAGGCATGATGAAAAGGCATGAACAAAGCTGTTATTTTTCAAATTCGTGCAGTATGCAATTGATTGCACCCTTGGTGTAAATCGATTGCACAAAGTTTTTAACAACTTTTTTTTCAAAATCTTTAAGAGTGAAATCGATTTCACTAACAATGAAATCGATTGCATGCAAAGTCAGTAGCAAAAAGTAAGTGAGTGCAATCGATTGCACTAACAATGTAATCGATTGCACTGAGAAACAGTAGCAAACGTTTTGAAAATTTAAGTATGCAATCGATTGCATAGGTAATGTAAATCGATTGCACATAGAAACAAAAGAAAAAGATATTAAATTTTAAAGTGTGCAATTGATTGCACTAAGATGTAAATCGATTGCATGCAGAAGAAAAATGAAATTTTATCTTTGAAAAACTTGAGTAATGATTCTTAAACATTTCTTTTTCATTTTTGAGCATCTATATCTTAAGATCAAAGTAGATAATATTATTATACCTTTAAAGTTGTTAAGATCTTTGAATGAAGATATTATCCTTAGATGCTTGGATGCTTGATCAGAAATCTCTGTCTTCTTTGTTAGCCATGGTTTGTCTTCATCAAAACAAAAGCTTATTTGTGAAGCTTGATTTTACAATCAGAGCTCCGGTTCTAAGGAGTGATAAAAAGTTTGAATTTTTATCAAGTACCTAACAGTGCTCAATACCAATCCAGATTATGTGAAAAAAAGGCAAACAATGCTACTGTGATTGTTGATAATAATAATAAAGATATAGATCATTATAGTGTTAAACCTCCTGTGTTTGATGGAGAAAAGTTTGACTATTGGAAGGACATAATTGAAAGTTACTTTCTGGCCAATGACTTGGATCTATGGGATTTGGTAGTTGATGGTTACATTCACCCACTAGATGATAAGGGTATAAAGATTGCAAGAAGTGAAATGACAGACACTCAGAAGAAGGTTCACAGAAACCACTACAAAGTGGGAACAATTCTTCTAAGTGATATATCTTACAATGAGTATGAGAAGATCATAGATAGAGAGACTGCAAAGTCTATATTTGATTCTCTTCAGATGACTCATGAAGGCAACACTCAAGTTAAGGATACAAAGACTATGGC
The DNA here is from genome assembly GCA_948472305.1 of Vicia faba. Lineage (NCBI taxonomy): Eukaryota > Viridiplantae > Streptophyta > Magnoliopsida > Fabales > Fabaceae > Vicia > Vicia faba. The sequence continues at coordinate 1,633,645,618 of OX451737.1, forward strand.
CCTAATCCAGAAATATGAAGCCTTCAGAATGAAAGATGTTGAATATGTGGAAACTATGTTTTCAAGATTTCAGACTCTTGTTGCAGGACACAAGGTTCTGAAAAAAGGATATTCTACTACAAATCATGTCAAGAAGATTATCAGAAGTCTACATAAGAAATGGAGACCAATGGTAACTGCTTTGAAGATGTCAAAGGATATGAACAATACTAGTCTTGAGGTGCTAATTAGTTCTTTAAGAAGTCATGAGATCAAGCTTGAAGAAGATGAACCTCATAAAATAGTTAAATCTGTGGCTCTGAAGTTTAAGTCTGGAAAGACAAAGGCTTTTCAAGCTAAAGAAGGGTCAAAAGGATCTGAAGAAGATTCAGATGAAGATGAACTTTCTCTGATATCTAGAAGCATAAGCCAAATATGGAAACTTAGACAGAGCAAGTTCAGAGGACCAAGAAAAACAAATTGTAGATTTGAATCTACATCAGGCCAGAAGAATGCTTATGGGAATGAAATCACGTGCTATGAGTGCAAAGAGTCTGGAAATTACAAGAATGAATGCCCAAAGCTCAGAAAAGATAAGAAGCCCAAGAAGGTCTTTAAAGAAAAGAAGGGTCTCATGGTAACATGGGATGATTCAAAATTAGAAAAGGAAGAACATGATGAAGAATATGCTAACGTGGCACTCATGGCCAACACAAGCATTGATGAAGTTATCTCAGAGTATGAACTGACAGCTGATGATGAGTCAGACTCTGACGATGATGCTGGGTTTTCCAAAAAGTCCAAGATCACCTTCAAAAGATGAAAATTGAGAGAGATATAAACAATGCAAGTTGGGAAATTTTGAGCAAATTCATGAAGTTCAAATTGGGGAAACTTGATATTTGGGGCTATTGGGCCATTATTTTAGAGTCTAAACATGCTCTATACTCCTTATACACCTCAAATCTTGTTCATGTACCCCTTTACCTATTTTTATTTTAATTATTTTCATTTACTCATTAATATTTCAAAAATAAAGATAAAATATAGGCCTTTCTTACACAAAGACCAAGCTCATATCTTTAACCTAATTTATCCTATATATTCCCATTCATTCTCATACAAACACACACGAAACTCTTGCCTCAAAAACTTGTCAAAAATCTCAAAACTTTTCAAAGAACCCTAAAGATCTTCAAACCCTTATCACAACCCTTTCACTATAAAACAACCACTCCATTCATTCCCAGCAATCATACAGAGTAAGAATGGACCAAGTTTGATGGTCCAAAGCTCATGAAATGCCATGCATTCATCTTTGATTCCATAATTTTCATAAAATTGATATCTTAATTTTCTTTTTGATTCAAGCCATGCTAATACCATTAACTTGTTTCTGGGATGTGTTCGTACAGGTTTGGATCATCATAATGATTCCATGCAACCCAAATCGTGAGATGCCATGCCTACACTGATCGGAGTTGTTTTCACCATAGCTCCCAAACCATTGATTTTTAGACCAAAACAATTGTCCTATTAAACTCGCAACCCTCAATTTAGGGAGGTTTTTAAATGAGATTCGTTTAATTTTTTATATTATTTTATGTTTTTAATTTATATTTATATATTTTTAAATATTTATACAACTTATCAAAATATTTAAACGAATTTCATAAATTCATATTAAAAAAACTGTAAGTGAGGTGAAAAGTACTTTAAAAATGTAAATATCATTCTACAGTTAAACTATTGTGGGGGTAGATTAAACACTCCCACAAAAATATTAGTCGCAACAATGAGAAAAATAAATCGCAAATTAGTTAGATGAAATTCCCTTCACAAAGCATGATGATTTTAGAATAGAGTAGACAGAAGGTGGATTTCACATAGCAAATTTTAAATAGATTATAAGGTGCTATTCTCAGGCGAATTGAACTCATATATTGAATCTTTCACGTATTGTTGTTTTTAATTCTTGTAAAATATATATGTAGGGTAGGTCTTAGGTGTTCGAAACATTCACTGTTTATCTTTCTACAAAGTTTAACTTTACAATTAAGCCATGCCCCCATGTGACTACGTAGTATTACAGTCAGTATACTAGGAATCTTTAAAAAATAATATCATACCGACTTGTATTGCTGACATAAAAAGAATTATTAATATTGCTTTTAAAAAACATACAGTAACAACTTGAAATGCTGACATCAAAAGGAACTTTTTAAATTGTAGGATTATCCAAAAAAAAAAACATTTCTTTTTGTTGGTCCAATTTAGCTCAAAATTTGTGCTTTGCTGAGGTGGTGATGAGAAGATTGAAAAAGGGAAAGGAAAATTGTTCATGCCATCACTATATAAGTAGTTTTTAGCCTTAGTCTTAGTATGTACATGCACTCCTAACACATTGTTTCCTTAAACTAATTTATAGTTTTGTTCTCTACTCCATACACTATGGATGTTGAAAATTGCAATTGTCTAGGCTCAAGAAATAACTGCATTTGGTCAAGTTATGAGAGAATTGGCTATGACCCTATTGTATGTGTCAATGAATTTATGAGCAAAATAAATATAGCAAGGTTGAAAAAACTGTGGAGGAAGATCAAGAGGGAAAAAAAGAGAAAAATGTGTAGATCATCTTCACCTGTGTTTCTATATGATCCTAGCTCTTACTTACAAAATTTTGATAATGGTTATTCCAATGATGATGATTTTTCAAGGTCTTTCTCAGCGCGATTTGCAACACCATCCTCCATGATTTCTAAGAAGAATAATGCAGTGATGGATGAAATAGAAATAATGGAGACAATCGATGAATGCTAGCTAGCATCATGGTGCTTGATTTTCTTAATCTGGATTCATAATTTACTTTTTATGGAGAATTTTGATTTTGTAACTGTACAATGAATTTAGTTATGTCATCTTGTAAATCTATTTCAATTATTAGATTTTGTAAAAGTGATATTCTTATGATGATTTTGTTTTTAATTTTTTGTATGCATTTATTTTTAACACGAAAAAATTAACATTTTAATTCGTATACAAATATATTACTTATAATTTTCTCATGCTACTAATTAAAAGAAAAATAAAGTATAAAGGAAAAACCAACACGATATATGTTTTATAACCAATAACCACTTTAACCAATCTATATCAATTTATATAATATATTAAATTTAAAGCAGCAAATCATATTATGACACATATTAATACTTCAATTTTATTTGTATCACATTATACCATAGTCTTATGTGACACCTCTTAAAGTTTATTTTTACTTTTTAAATAGACAAATACAATATATTTTTTCTATTGAAGATCACGACTTCGAACTAGGAAAAACACTAAAATATATTCTCCTAAATTTCAATTTTAACATAGACATATGATTCTAAACACTAAAATAGAATGCTGTCTCTAGTTTTCCATAAATTCGAAATAACCGCCAACTAAATTGTAACAGCCTTCCAATCAATAAAACACTTCCGACACGTTGTACTCCTAGACCAATCAATGAAACACTTCCACACTGAATATACAAAGGAGCAAACCTCACCTATCCATTTTTCCACTTCTTTCCGAATCCGCTTAGAACCCACACAACTGAGAAACAGGTGATGAATAGACTATTCTTCTTGAAGGCAAAAAGCCTATCAAATGCTTCAGAAGCAAATATAAAAAATTGTAATATTTAAAAAAACAATTTTATAAAATCTATTTTTGAAAATATAAAAAGAATCTATTTTTTTAAAACTAAAACAAACAGGCTCACGATGTGACTGGTGTGAATTTGTTTAGTTAGTTCCATTTTTTACTTATTTTTTAAAGTTTGTTTCTTTTCCTTCAGCTTTGCATTTTATTATTTAAAGTTTAGTTTTATTTGTAAAATTTATGTATACGTAGGTTTTAGGAGTTCGAAACATTCATTGTGTATCTTTCTCCAATGTAGCTCTACAATTAAGCCATGCTCCATGTGACAAAGTAGTATTACAGTCACTAATCACTACTAGGAATCTTTATAAAAAAAATATCATATACCGACTTGGATTGTTGACATCAAAATGAATTTGTAGTATTGCTTTTAAAAAACACTTAACAACTTGAAATGCTGACATCAAAGGAAAGTTTTAAAATTTCTGCAACATGTGATGTCTGAGTTCCTTAATATGGACTCAAAATTTCCTTTTTTACTTGGGAATTATGATTTGTAATTGTACAAAGGTTTTAGTTATGCTATCTTGTAAATCTATTTTAACTATTAGATTTTGCAAATGTGGTATTTTATATGATGATTTTTTTGTTAGTCATATATGTTTTTTTCTTCCTTCTATTTTTCATCTTTTTTTGTGCTTTTCTTTTTAACATGAAAAAATTAACACTTTATTTTAATACGTTTACAAATATATAACTTATAATTTCTCATGCTACTATTTAAAAGAAAAATATAGTAAATAAAACTCCAACACCATATAAATTTTCAAATAACTATTTTCTGTAATAATTTTTTAGAAACTATTTGTTTATGTAATTTAATTATTATTGTTATGATAATATATTTATCAAATAGACAAAGTTTTATATAAATTTAAAATTGGTATGTGAACCATCAATACTTATTTATATTTTTCAAACGTATATCTCTCATTTGATTGTTTGTACGCTGTTTTTTGTTAGATTTTATCTGTGTTTTTTAACAAGTTTTTTGTTAGATATTGGTGGTATTTTATCAGTCGTTTTGTAGGTCATTTGCAGTACTTCTTTTCCAAATGAGAATATTTATAGTAAGTTTGTTATGGTTTTTAAATAGTCCACTTGAGTATGTCATTTCAAATGCTTTTGATCATTTTTGGAAGGTATTGTGTGTTTTACGGGACAATTATAAAGAGAAAAGAGTGAGGGTTATGGAGCGTGTCCAAATGCGTGTGGAATAGAAACTAATGCATTCCTCTGCTCAGACGCGTGCCATCCATGAAATCATCTATAATTGGGTCTCCCTACGCACATGCGTGCCAACACACATGTCACAATCACATAAAACAAAGAAGAAGCATCCCTCTGGTCAGACACGTGAATAGACGCTTGCTAGAAGCCACATGCGTGCCCAGACACTGGCCTTGTATTATAAGCAGCACCTCTGCCTAAATGCGTCCCCAAACGCATGTCATCTCCTGCAGGAAGTCATAAAATGACCCCCCTGGTTCAAACGCGTCCCAAAACGCGTGTCAAGTGGCACAAATAGACCAGAAAACCATCTCCTTGGTTAGATGCGTCCCCTGACGCGTGCCACAACCCCGTGTGCGTCCCAAGATGCGTGTGCATGTAAAGTCATGGAATTTTTGGTCTGAAGGCTCAAGAAAGGCAGAAATAAATGGCTCGAATGTGTTTGTACAGGGGTTAGACAATTTGACGGCAAAGAACACTGTTGAAGGTAGAAGAACTCAGACTTATGCTTGTAATCCATATTTTCATGAGCTTTGGCAATTGAAGACCTCTTTTCCATCTATTATCTATAATGTCTACATCGAATATTATGATTTTTGTTAATTCTATGAGTAGCTAAACCCCCCAATGCTACGGGGTATTCCTGATTCAGATTTATAATGAATTTGAAGTTATTATTGCAATGACAATGTTATTTTTATTCAGAAAATGTGTTCTCATGATATTTCTAATGCTTTCTATTTCGAACAAATTGAGAATGATGATAATTAGCAATTAGGTTGGACCGCCATTATTAATGTGTTCATGAGAACATTCTATAGTAGATATCACTTAGGACTAGGGATATCCTGTAGGTACTAGAGTATTCTTTATAAGGTAATGCTTAATTTCATCAGTAAGTTTCTATGGACATAAGACTTAGGATGAATGATTAAAGGTTTGCTCAATAAGGACTTATGAGTAAACGCCCTTAAGAATCGGCAATTTTATGTTGAAGTTATGTTGTTGCAATGATAGTTTAAAGTTGTTACAAGAAAGAATCACACATCGTCCCTACCATGTTACTCATACCTGTCAAAACTATTCACCGCATTTACTTACTTTATTTGTAATTATTTTTCCTAATTATGCAAAATCAATCCTAACGCTAGTTTTTGTTTAATTGAACAATAATTCAACTCAATATTTCTACGCAGTCCTTGAGATCGACATTCAGGGAATTTCTCCATTATTATTTCACAAGCAAAATAGTACCCTTTCTATTTTATCGATCAGAAATAAACACATGAACCTATGAAGTTTCTTGATGAATCAAACCACTAACTTTGAGACAAACTTGACCAAATGAAGTTGAGAGTGTTTTCAAACCATATCACTTTGATGCTAGGAACATAACCTTTAAGTTCAAGCTTTTAAAATCCAATGAATAACCAACTGAATGGGGATCAATCTTCATAACCTTATCTTAGGAGGTGAGATAGATGCACTTGGCTCTATACCTACAATGTACAAAGCATAAAAATAAATATATACAACTTTTTTTGATTTTGGTTAAGGGTTAGTAAACACAAAATACACATAAATGATATACACAATTCAAGGTGTTTGGTGATCCCTCAAGGACAAATTTAAAGATATGAGAGAGTAGAAGAGATGACCAACTCAAATGTGTGATCTTAATGTATTGTGATAATATGAAATGATGGGGGACCTTATGGGCAAAAATTAGGGTAACAACAGTACACACACACACACACAAGTATTTCAAATTTCTCATTTTTTTATTAAAACTTCTTGAAAATTAATCCACACAAGCACCTAATCCACTAAAAAGTTTTCTAACCCATTAAGAAGGAAAATATCATTTGTCTAATCAATTAGGAATTTCATATAATCAATTAGAACAATAAAAAGGCATCAAAATCCATTAGATATGTTTATTAATCGATTAAGTGATGTATCATATTAGAGGTTCCTTTTTGGTTTAACCTAATCAAGTATGTAAGTATTTTAATTGATTAGGAAGCACCAAAGGCCCAAAAATTGTTGTCTTTTTAGCCATATTTTTTCTATATAATGTAGCTATTTCCTCACTTCTCAATACACCAATTTTAAAAATTATTAACTCTTGTATCTCTCATATTACTCCTATTTTATAAGTTTTGTTCACTAGTCATTGTCTTATGCTGAGAAAGTGAAAAGCTCTATCTGAGGATTATGGTGTCTTTATATTGTGCTGAAATTGTTTATTCAAGAGCATAATTCACTTGTGGTTTGTAATAGATTTGAAGGCTTTAATCTAAGCCTGTGAAATTATTGGGTTAAGGTTGTTGGGTATGGACATGTGTAAAAGCTCAAGGTATTCATTTAAGATTGGTGAATTGATCGTGTGCAAGTGTTGAAATAAAATATTAAATGAGTTAGAAATAAATGATTAGTATTAACTATGGTAGTAGGAAATACAATAGTTTTCTTTTAGTAGTTATGTAGCAGTTATGTTGTTTAATTTACTGTTTTAGAATTGTAAAAGTTTGTTAGAGTCTACAAAAGACCAAGTGTGTGTAATTTATTTACAAAAAAGAGAGCAATATACAAGAAGTTAAAAGTATACAAAGTCTGATTTATATTCTACAAATTGGCATCAGAGCTCATGGCGAACATGATGAACCAAATGCCGTTACCACGGCTAACGAAGTCAAACTATGAAAACTTGAGCATCCAAATGAAAGATCTTCTTGGATCTCTAGATGCGTGGGAAGTGACCAATGATGGGTTTGAAGAACCAACAGAAATTGGAGGATATACAGCAGCCCAAACGAAAGCGTTGAAAGAGACGCGAGCGAAGGACGAAACATCATTATATATGTTGTTCAGGACTGTGGATGAATCAGGCTTTGAGAAGATTGCTAGTTCGACTACGTCGAAACAAGCGTGGGACACGTTAGAGAAGGTGTTCAAAGGAGAAGACAGAGTGAAGCAGGTTCGACACCAAACGCTTCGTGGCGAATTGGAGAGGATACAAATGAAGGATACAAAAAATGTATCAGATTACATCACTCGTGTGCAGAAAGTGGTGAATCAACTCACAAGAAATGGTGAGACAGTAGCTGATGCAAGAGTTGTTGAAAAGATCTTAAGATCTTTAACAGACAAGTTTGAAAATCTGGTGTGTGCAATAGAAGAATCGAAGGACCTTTTGACGCTCTCAATCGAAGAGCTCACTGGTTCGCTCGAAGCACATGAACAAAGAAAGATGAAGAAGAAAGAAGAGGCAGACGAAGAAGCAAACCAAACAAAAGAATCGAAAGATGAAAAAGTACTCTTTTCGAACAACTTTCGAGGAAGAGGACGTGGACGTGGAGGGCGTGACAGTGGTCGTAGTGGTAGAGGCAGTAACTTCGAAAGAGGAAATTCGAGCCAACAAAACTGGCGTGGCAGAGGACGTGGCCAAAGAGGTGGTCGTTCGAATTACTCAAATTTCGAATGCTACAAGTGTGGCAAGAATGGCCATTACGCGAAGGATTGCAACTCCTACAAATGTTACAACTGTGACAAAGTGGGACATCTTGCAAAAGACTGTCGAAATGAAAAGAAGACTGAAGAGACAACCAATCTGGCCCTGGAAGCTGAATCGAATGAAGGGTTTCTCCTGATGGCCCAAAACGAAATCAACACCAATGACAGTATTTGGTATCTTGACTCAGGAGAAAGTAATCACATGTGTGGTTACAAACACCTGTTTAAAGATATGAAGGGAGTTGAAGATGGCAGTGTGTCTTTTGGAGATGCATCGAAGGTGAAAGTTGAAGGAAAGGGCACAATCAGCTATTTGCAGAAGGATGGCTTGATTGGGTCAATAGAAGATGTCTACTATGTACCATACCTTAAGACCAACATATTAAGTCTGGGACAACTCACAGAAAAGGGTGCTTCGATCCTGATGAAAGATCGAACACTGCAGTTGAAAGACAAAACAGGATATCTGATTGTTGCTATCGAAATGGAGAGAAATCGAATGTACAAACTTAACTTGAGGAACATTTGAGAGAAATGTCTGCAGATCGAAGTGCAAGACAAAGCGTCACTGTGGCACATGCGCTTTGGTCACCTACATCATGCTGGTCTGAGAAGATTGGCGAAAAGGAACATGGTGCATGGATTGCCAGACATGGAGTTCGAAGGAAAATTCTGTGAAGAATTTGTGCTCAGCAAGCAAACAAGAACTTCATTTCAGAAGAAGGCAGAGTATCAAGCTAAACAAATACTCGAACTGATACATACTGATATATGTGGGCCAATTACTCCATAATCCTTTAGTGGAAAGAGGTATTTTATTACCTTCATTGATGACTTCTCAAGAAAAACCTGGGTCTACTTTCTGAAAGAGAAATCTGAAGCACTAGAAGTGTTCAAGAAATTCAAAGTAATGGTGGAAAAGGCAACAGAAAGAAACATCAAAGCAATTCGATCAGACAGAGGAGGAGAGTATATTTCGATTGCCTTTGTGAAGTACTGTGAAGAACAGGGCATAATAAGATTCCTAACAGCGCCATATTTACCTCAGCAAAATGGTGTGGCTGAAAGGAAGAATCAAACTATCTTTGACATGGTTCGATCAATGCTTAAAAGCAAGAGTATGCTGAAAGAGTTCTGAGCAGAAGCAGTACAATGTGTTGTTTACATTCAGAATAGGTGTCCACATTCGAAGCTGGAAGACAAAACACCACAAGAAGCATGGAGTGGACAGAAGCCAACAATCTCTCATCTAAAAGTTTTTGGTAGCATAGCTTATGCACATGTACCAGACCAATGAAGAATAAAGCTTGAAGACAAAAGTCAGAAGTTCATATTCATTGGATATGATGAGAAGACGAAAGGGTACAAGCTGTTCAATCCTATAAGCAAGAAAGTAATTGTAAGCAGAGACGTTCGAATGAATGAAGCCAGCAAGTGGGACTGGAACAGTTCAACAGAGGCTGTTGATACAGTCGAAGAAACAACTATAGCTGTACCAACAAACACTCCAGAAGAACATGAAGAAACAGAAGATAGAGATGAACCTCTACAACCCAGAATGAGAAGTTTATAAGATCTGTATGATTCAACAAGTGAGGTGCATCTTGTGTGTCTTCTGGCAGATGATGAAAACATAAGTGTTAAAGAAGCATTAAGAGATGAGAAGTGGAAAAGCGCCATGGACGAAGAAATTAAAGCAATCAAACACAACAAAACTTGGGAGCTGGTCGAATTACCAAAAGGAAGTCAACCCATTGGTGTAAAGTGGGTATTTAAGAAAAAGATGAACGCTCAAGGAGAGATCGAAAGATAAAAGGCACGACTGGTTGCAAAGGGATACAAGCATAAAGTTGGCATTGACTATGACGAAGTGTTCGCGCCTGTTGCAAGAATGGAGACAATTCGATTACTCATCTCTCAAGCTGCTCAGTTCAAATGGCAAATATTTCAAATGGATGTCAAGACAACATTTTTGAATGGTGTGCTCGAAGAAGAAATCTATGTCGAACAACCACTTGGATACATGAGAACTGGAGAAGAGAAGAAGGTGCTGAAACTGAAGAAATCATTGTATGGGCTGAAGCAAGCACCTAGGGCATGAAACACACGCATTGACACATATTTTAAGGAGAGTGGATTCGAGCAATGCCCTTATGAACCAGCCCTCTATGTGAAGAAAAATGGAGGTGATTTATTACTTGTGGCTCTGTACGTTGATGATCTTATTTTTCTAGGCAATAATGTTAAGATGATCGAAGACTTCAAAAACACCATGACAAGAGAATTCGAAATGACAGACTTAGGTCTGATGAGATTTTTTCTTGGTCTGGAGGTTCGACAGGAAGAAGCTGGGATTTTCATATCACAAGAAAAGTATGCAAAGGAAATCCTAGAAAAGTATAAAATGAAGAATTGCAATCCAATTTCGATGCCAATGGAGCCAGGCACAAAGCTGTCGAAGTTTGATGGAGGAGAACGAGTCGAAGGAAGCAAATATCGAAGCTTGGTAGGCAGCCTTCGATATCTCACATGCACAAGGCCAGATATTTCACTTAGTGTTGGCATAGTGAGCAGATTCATGGAGGAGCCAGTTCACACACATTGGAAAGCGCTGAAACGAATTCTGAGATACATCCAAGGAACAGTATCACTTGGGATGTTTTATTCAAAGACAGAAGACTACAAGCTAGTTGGATATTCTGACAGTGACTGGTGTGGAGACATTGATGATCGAAAGAGCACTGCAGGATATGTGTTTTTCATAGGAAACACTGCTTTTACATGGCTATCGAAGAAGCAGCCTATAGTGACACTTTAAACGTGTGAAGCAGAATACGTGGCAGCATCCTGGTGCGTCTGTCATGCAGTGTAGCTCAGAAGGTTGATAAGTAAGATGGAGCTGAAACAGGAAGGCCCAACAATAATACACGTGGACAACAAATCAACTATTGAGCTGGCAAAGAACCCAGTCAATCATGAACGAAGCAAGCATATAGACGTTCAATTTCACTTCATTCGTGAACATGTGAAAGAAGGAAGCGTGGAACTAAGGCATGTGGCAAGCAGAGACCAAGCAGCTGACATCTTCACAAAACCACTATCAAGAGAAGTATTCGAAAGATGCAGGAAGATGATTGGGATGCTGGATCGAAGAAGCATTTAATGTTTAAGGAGGAGTTTTGTTGAAATAAAACATTAAATGGGTTAGAAATAAATGATTAGTATTAACTATGGTAGTAGGAAAGACAATAGTTTTCTTTTAGTAGTTATGTAGCAGTTATGTTGTTTAATTTACTGTTTTAGAATTGTAAAAGTTTGTTAGAGTCTACAAAAGACCAAGTGTGTGTAATTTATTTACAAAAAAGAGAGCAATATACAAGAAGTTAAAAGTATACAAAGTCTGATTTATATTCTACAGCAAGAGCTCAAACTGCCTAAGATTGTTAGGCTAGTCTGTGTAAAAGCTCAAGCTAATGTGTAGGTGAAATCTGAAGAAGAAACTATTGGGTATTAGAGTAGATTGCATAGTTTTGAGCTAAAATAGGATAATCTCTAGTGTGACCTTTCTGACGATATCTATTTATATTCATGTCTTTTATCTTTTGTTGCTTCTTATTCTCTTTTTATCCCTACTTTTATATAAATTTCTTTAAATTAATTAGTTTTTTTGAAAAAACTTTAAAATCTAAATATCTGAGTTCACCGCTTCATCCTCTTGTTTATAATTTCTTGCTTAATATTATGTATGTTTTCAATGCTTCTAGGTATGGTGCAACTTAATATTATCAAACCAGGTAATGCACCAGAGTATGATGTGTCAGAAGTTCCCCTACCAGATGTTGTATAATTTGATGTAGAAGTTACATTATGTGATAATAAGCTTAAACATGTCAATGCAAAAGTTTTTAGATTAGGTTTTACGATAATAATTGGAAGATATAACTTTTTACAAGAAAACAATAAGGCGATAAAAGGATTAAAGATCTAAAATGTAATGATTCTTGAAACTTTTGGATGGGCCTCATTATGTTCCTAGATATAAAGTGCGTGACAATGATAAATTTGCTTAGGATATATTTTGAAGTATCTAGAATCCATCAAATTTTTTAACAAATTTCCCTTTGTATTGATAGTCGATTCAATATATAAGACAAAAAATACATAATACATCGACTTAAAATTGTTGGTTTTACTTCTACAGAAATGACATGTTCAATTTAGTTTGATTTTTTAGAATGCGGAAAAAGAGGATAATTCTACTTGAGCTTTATAAATATGGCACAGTCTATTGAAAGACTAATAAAATATGCCACATGCAAGTGTCAATAATCAGGATACTTCACTAATGATTTCTATTGCAAAAGTAATTCTAACATTATATGCTTTACTAAGCAGAATGACATAACCAAAAATGTGAGATTCTAAATGAACAAATCAACAGGGAAGATAAGAAACTCGTCAAACATACACAAATATTGGATTACTCAATTTTTAAAAATATATGCTGAGACTACAATATTGGACCAAGTAAATGATAAAACAGTTTGTGCAAAGTTTGTGTCTTTTAATTCAGAGGTATGTGTGTGGAATATCAAATTTTTTCAAAATCTGTTGAAACTACGATATTAGACTAGGTAAAGAAAAAATTGTTTGTACATAGATTGATCAAGTTAGATATCTTGGCAACACCAGAACAAAAACATTTCAATCTACTCATGATTGATTGAAGAAATGGTTGGAATATAGTAAGGATGAATTTTGCAAGGGTTAGGAAACAATGAACAATATGATTGTAGAGAAACACAATGAGATATAGATATCTTTAGTCAAATTATTACAATACATTTCATGCGGGGTAGAGTTTTGTTTATCATAAAGTTGGGCAAGTAGAAAAAATTGATCAATATAGCTCTAAGTGTGGTTATACACTTAGAAAAATATGAGGTCTTTCATGTGTTTATGTAATATTCAAGAAAATAAAATTTGATAGACCTACACTTATAGATGAGGTTTTCTCACTATAAAAGGCTCCTCTTTTATGGTGATGGTATGATCAAGGATGCTAAACAAACTTTGTTCTATTATGGAAGAATGAGAGGTAATTAAGACTTATGAATGTTAATTTGTAACACTAAATTGCACATCAAAGAGTAGATGTACAACATATCCCATAACCACACATAGAGCTGGTAAAATCTAAGGGTGCTTCAAAGAAGGATAAACTAACTAGTAATAAAAATTATACAAAGAGGTAACTATTATTGTTTGAGCATGTCCATTCACTTCGTTCAAACTCCCCTCTTTCACAGTCCAAAATATTTTTAGTAACGGTGATTGTAATAACAAATCGTCGTCCTCTCCACCTTTACCAAAAATAAAATACATTGAGGAGATCTATGTTATTATGCACAAATACATTGATAAGATTGTAGATATTTTAGGTTATGGTAACTATTGATTTTATGATGTTTCGGCCTTAATTGACAAGTGGGAGAGGGGAATCATTCACTTTTGCATCTTAATCTTATTAAAAAGTTAAATTCTCACAAGGAAGATAACACAAGGTTATACAAAAATAAAAACCAATACAATGATACTTTAGAAGCTATAATTTTCAACAAAATAGGTTTTCTATCATCTAGTGAAATGTGGTTGTGTTTCCACTAAATAAGTCATCTTACAGTAACTACATATGATAGAGTTTTTGTTGTGTTGACAACATATGGATTTTCGGAAACTTTTTCCCACAATGATGTGACCCATCAAATAATCATATTGGTCGGATTATATGTACAAGATGAATTTCAAATATGGGACATTTTGTACAAATCTACATGAAGCCTGAATGTCCCATACCAAAAAAATGAATACTCTAATAGAAACCTACGAAAAATAGATAATAAGGTCAAATATGACAGAAAATTGAGAAGAACCCAAAGTTGTCAGGAATAATAACAACAAAAAGAATGTCAACATCCACAACAAAAATGGTGGTGATAAATACTGTGTTTTAACAACCCAAGGCGATTGGCTTAATTGAGAAGGCCTTCAAAAATGCAATACAAGGTAAATGACTATACTTTCTTTCGATTTTTATGTTTCAAAAATGATCTCCGCATCTTATTCAAGATGAAACATTTGTCAGAGTTCAAGATCCAACTTTTATTTATTTCAACTTTCTAACTTTTCACGACTAGTGTCTTGCACTCTCATAACACAATACTACAAAACACGCATACAATGCCAAAGTCACCATGGTTGTTCCAAACACTGTGGTGACATCTCTAAACTCAGATGCAAATATTTTTTATTTTTTAATTAATAATTGTTAATATATAATAACAGTTATTTAAAAGTTTTCATTGGTTTGAACCTCATCCCTCTCAAGTATTTTATTCCTTTAACGTTAACGTGCTTTTTTATTAATTTATTTTTAAATAAAAATAAAAGGAATAACACAACAGTTGGTTAGTTTAACCATTGTGATATATTTTGTTTTCTTACTTAAAATTTTTAAATGGATAAACACCGGGGCTTCCTTATGAAATTTCATTATACAAATAATATATCATTATGGTTTAGAGTTTTGACCGCGGTGATATCTTTTTAAATATTATACACTTCTAGCTAGCTTGTCTCCTCAGTTTCTATTTTTCCACTGAAAAAAGAAACAAGACGAAATAACCCCAACCTTCAATATTGTGAAACGATACATGATTTCAACCCTAACACCATTGTTCCTCATTTTCTGTTCAACACTTTGATATTTTCACTCTTTACTGGTCATTTTCTTCATCATTGTCGATGTCGATGAGGTTTACTATACCAACATGATCGTCGATGTCGAGGAGGAAGACAACACAAACATCATCGTCATCACCGGGAAGGAAGAAAACACCAACATTGTTTTCATCATCGGGAAGGAAGAAAATACCAACACAAACACAATATTTTCCTTTACTTAATCATCACGTTTTTTATACGTGTAGCGGTAGAAATGTTTAGACTAAGCCATTGGATAGACTTGACTCGCAGAGATCAAATAAAAATCGTCACCGCGCTTTATTATTTTCAGAGGAATGGGAAAAGATCGAATAACCCAAAAAAAGGGGGAGAGAATCTATGTACGGGGGTTCGTTATGCAAAGGGAAGGTATTAACACCCTAAACATCTACGATACTTCACAGGAACCTCTTTGTAAATTTGTGTATTTTGGCTATAAGTGTTGTATACAAAAATAGATGGTATAGATGAGAAAAGAAATATTTTTACAAATTTTTGCACCCGCCGCAGTTGCGAATCTTTAGTTCCTACGTTTCACCTTTCGTGCAATAGTGGATTACGGTACTTGTAATTAACCTTTAAAATTTTAAAACACAAATATGTTGGTTAATTTTAAGAGACAAGACATCATCGTCGTATCCGAGTGGAAGATCATACTTACTACCTACGATTATGAGAAAGGAGAATTTGCATCATCTCAAATTGGAGGATATAGCTTGATTTTAAAATCAACAAAGCCTCGCTCAACACCCAAGTGAAAAATATCTCACTTTACTATATATCGTAGAAGTATAATAGCTCACATCAGTACAAGGATTGACAAGAGTCTAATCTTTTGAGAAAATTTTAAAGTAAAAAGCCAAAATGGTAAAGTGGTTTGAATGAGATTGATTGACTTTTAGTCTTCTCACAAAAATGTCAAAGTATTATTAAGTTGTTTAAAGTTTGATTAAGAAATATTTTGAAAATGCATGGACCTAAGTCCAAGTTTATTATGAAAGCGGTTCAAGTTTAGAAAACAATAAGAGTTTTGAAAAGGAGGAAGAAGATTTTTGAAATTAAAGAAGATGGGAGGAGATGAAGGGACTATCTTAAGGCATAAGGTAAAAGCTAGGGAAAAGAACCGTTTAACCAGCAATAATCCAACACTTGACATAATGAGTCAATGTAGAATTCTCATCCTTTGGATTGAAACCAAAGAAACAAAGATAATATACCTTCTTAAGAATGCCAAACTTCAAATGTATTATGTCTTCACAAAAATTGGGCAGAGTAACAGTTGTATACAAATGAATTCCCAATCGCAGACAAAGCCATATAATCAGAATAACCTGCACACAAAGAAAAACAACCCAGTGTCTTGGGGTAAACCCCAAGAACTCCAGACAAAATAATAATAGAAGTCACCAAGTTCTCAATGGTAGTCAAGGTTTCTAATCCTAAGTCCTAGAAGTCCAAAACTCCATCATGCCAAGGATAGTAACCAAATAGTCCAAGTAACCTTAAAGTTTTTTATTATTCAAGTTGATTATTAGGTATCTTCAAAAAGAAAATGAAAGCTCAAGTGAACAAATTAAAAATGACATAAAGATAAACGATCAAGTGAGCAAAGATAAAAACAACATGAAATGTAAATGCTAAAATAAATGGTGCATAAAAGTAAAGGCGTAAAGTAAAAGCATAAAAAAAGTCAATTATTAATGAATTAGAAATTAGAGGTTAGTTTAATGACCTTCTTGAATCTTCCATAATGAAGTGATTACCATCCATTAGAGTAACAAATCTCAACGACAAACTATATCCCATAATGACGAGACTACCATCCATCGGAGTAAACACATCTCAACAACGAACTATCTCCCACAATGACGAGACTACCATCCATTGGAGTAAACAAATCTCAACAATGAACTATCTCCTATAATGACGAGACTACCATTCATCTGAGTAACAAATCTCAATAATGAACTATCTCCCATAATGACGAGACTACCATTCATCGGAGTAACAGATCTCAACAACAAACTATCTCCCATAATGATGAGATTACCATTCAACGGAGTAATAGATGAATCTTCCCAGGGAACTAAAAAACTTACTGGGGAAGAACAAGTTGCTCAAATAAAGAGACTGCCACTTGCTGCTATGAGAAGGAAACACAATAATGTTGCTGGGAAATGAATCTTGGCTTCACTGGAGATATGCCAACACAGCCATGCTGAGGAGATAAAGTTTCCTCGTGCAAAATAAATGCACATTCTCAAACCATGGCTCAAAGCCTGCAGAAAACATAATAATAATGTTGTCGGGAACCACAAATCCAAACAAGAAATAAACTGGAGTGAAACAGTCAACCAAGATAGCAACTGATGAGAAATAAACTCAAAAGGGAACCACAGATCAAACCAGATAATGAGACGAATAAGAAGGCTAAAGAATAATTCTTCCACGAGGGATAACTCAGTGGGGAAAATGAAAGAATATACACTTTCTGCTTAAGGTTGACAATCTATTGGAGAGAGGGTAACATAACTCTGCAAAATAGGGTAATGTGCCAACAAAATAATAATGAATGAAGATGAGTAATGAATTTTAAATTCATCTATGCATGATGTATGTATGAATGTATGAATGTTATCATGTATATGCTGACAACACAGACACACGGCACTGGGAATAACCAGACAAAACCAGCTTAGGTAAAGTTAACACTCGGCTAAATCACATCCAAGATGAAAATTTTCATAAGAAAGTAAGCACCAACTGAGGAAATAAATTCCTATTTTACGGCTTAACTCCACTGGGAAGAATCATAATTCCGAAAATAATCAACTCAAAACAGTAAATCAGTACAGATACAAGGATATATCATCCTCATCCAGGATTCAATGAGGAATATCACATATACTTTGATGGGTAAAACAATGTCTCAATGTTTAGAATTTTACTGGAGATTACAATACTGACTTCTCTAGGGAAGATGAAAACCCATCGTCGAGATATCAACTGGGGATCTCGTGCTGACTTTATTGGGGAGGACAATACCACATCGTGGAAGGGAGCCCAAAATACATTCTTCAGAGAAATTATGAAACCACACGGGGATAACAACTTTCAAAGAGAAACATTATTTCAACTTTACTTGGGGATTTAAGAAGTCAAATAATACAGCAAGAAATAAAAATTATGGGGATTTTAAATCAAACCCAGCACTTGGCGGGACAAAACCCAAAAAGTTGACAATTGTTTCAACACTTCTTAGAAAAGATAATGCCCTTGTCTTAGTTGCATGGGAAACAAACAACAACAATAATGCCATCATTGTAAAGGGAGATGTCTTGTAAATGATTCTACCTCAGCACACAAAGGGAGAAGGGACTTTCGTCGTATGAGCGAAAACCTTATTGGGGGATCTGGGATAGAGGCTTCAGACCATGCAAACTCGAAATCAAAATTATCAACCTGGAGAAAATAATCTGAACCAAGATTTGACTGGGGAAAATGGGATTACAAACCCAACACCGCACCATAAATCAATTGGTATCATCTCCAACTATTCGAGAAACACAAAGAGATCATGCACATATGTAGTAAGAGTGGTCTAGGAGAACTTTCCTGGGGAATATTCATTTCCAAAATTTCAAAGTTCGTCCATCCTCAGAATCACTATTTTTTTTCTTGAATCACAAAATCTAAAGTAAAAAGTAATTTGTAAATTCTTTTCAAAAAAAATTTATTGTTAAACCTCTTTGTTTTGAAAATTACTATCAATAATAAATGGAATCTTTGCAAATAGAATAAAATAAGAATTACAAAGAATTGGGTAAAAGCTCAAACTTTATTAATAGAATCGTAGTCTACGAATGGCGAGACCTCATGGATGATTACAAAGTTTGGAAAATGGTAATATATTAGAAAAGATACATTGAAATACAGTGACCACTATTCTCCCAAACAACTTTTAATTCCTGAGCAGCGACTTCTGTTGAAGTGTGGTGAGGTTCCAAGAAGATTGTTGCTTTGATCAAGTCTTGTCTGACGCAGTTACTTGCCAAGAAATTCCTAATTTTCCTAGGTTTCCCTTTAGGGTTTTAAACCTAGCTGAAGAATTTGTTTTGTTTGTGTGTCTTATTTTTTCCTAGACTGCCCTTTCAGGTTTTCAGCCTACCGAGACGCTCTTTTTTGCCTAAGCCGCCCTTTCGGGTTTTCGACTTAGCGAGTTGTTCTTTTATTTATTTAGGCAAAGTATTTCTTGATTGCGTCAGCATTCATAGGATGTGGAGACTCCTCGCCATCCATAGTTTTAAGAATAAATGCACTTCCAAAGAAGGATTTCTTGACAACATATGGGCCTTCAAAATTTGGAGTCCACTTGCCCCTAGAATCAGTGTTAAAAGACATGATTTTTCTGAGCACAAGGTCGCCTTCTCTGAATTCACGAGGTTTGACCTTCTTATCAAAAGCTTTCTTCATTCTCTTCTGGTAGAACTGGCCATGACACAAGGTTGCCATTCATTTTTCTTCAATCAAGTTCAATTGGTCAAACTTATTCTAGACCCATTGAGCCTCTGACAATTTGGTTTCCATTATTACACGTAAAGAAGGAATCTTAACTTCAACGGGGAGCACTGCTTCTATGCCATACACAAGAGAGAACGAAGTTTCCCCTATTTAAGTGAGGACGGATGTACGATATCCAGCAAAGAAAAAGGGAGAATCTCATGCCAATCTTTATAGGTAACAATCATCTTCTGGATGATCTTCTTGATATTTTTATTAGTAGCTTCAATAGCCCCATTCATCTTTGGTGAACTTAGCATATGAAGTTGCTTCCACTCATTTGTTGAAGTAGTCAATTACCACTAAGATGAAACTATATACATTCGATTCCTTGGGTTCAATCATTCCAATCATGTTAATTCCCCACATAGAAAAAGGCTACAGGGAAGAAATAACATTTAGGAGGGTCGGAGGAACATGAATTTTGTCAACGTAAATCTAGCACTTATGACACTTCTTTGCAAATTTGTAACATTCATATTCCATTATCAGCCAATAGTAACCTGTCCTAAGAATGTTCTTTTCCATTGAATGTCCATTGGCATGGGTACCAAAAGAAACTTCATGGATCTCATGCATCAACATGTCTGCTTCGTGTCTATCCACTCATCTGAGCAAGACCATGTCATAATTTCTTTTGTATAACACATCTTCATTGAGGAACAAGCTACCTTCTAACCTTCTCAACATCTTTCTATATTTATTTGACGCACCACCCGGGTATTCCTGGGTCTGGAGAAAATGCTTGATATCATAATACCAAGGTTTTTCGTCTGACGTTCCCTCTGCTGCTAACACATGAGTCGGTCTATCTAAATGTTGAACTGTGATACGAGGCACATTGTTCCAAGTATTTACTTGATACATAGAAGCCAAAGTGGCTAAAGCATTTGGCATCTGATTCTCATTTCTAGGAATATGATGACATTCAACTTTATTAAATAAGGGTAATAATCTTCTAGTATAGTCTTTATAGGGAATCAAGCCAACATGACGAGTATCCAACTCTTCTTTAATTTGATTTATTATCAAAGCCGAATCTCCATATACACCTAGAATTTTGATTATGAGATCTATAGCCTCTTCGAGACCCATGATACCAGCTTCATATTCTGCCATATTATTGATACAATCAAATTCCAATCTTTCCATAAGAGGGATATGCGACCCATGAGGAGTAATGATCATAGCACCAATTCCTTTTCCATAAGAATTTATAGCTCTATCAAAAACCATACCCCACTGGGATTTAGGACCAGGACCTTCCATAGGCAAAGGTACATCACAATGCTTTTAATTCCAAAAACATCACATCCTCATCAGGGAAATCATATTTAACAGACTGATAATCATCAACTGGTTGGTGAGCCAGATAGTCTGCCAACACACTGCTTTTTATAGCCTTCAGAGTACGGTATTCAATATCATATTCAGACAACAACATCTGCCAATGGGCAATTCTTCCAGTAAGAGCAGCCTTTTCAAAAATATACTTAATCAAATCCATTTTGTAAATCAACAAGTAGTATGATTCAACATATATTGTCGCAAAGGTTTTTCTTCCGATGCCAAAGAATAACATGTTTTTTCCAGCATAAAATACTGTTACTCACAGTCAGTAAACTTCTTGATGAGATGATAAATGACATATTTTTTTCTTCCCGTTTCATCTTGTTGTCCCAAATTACAACCCATAGAATTATCTAACACCGTCAGATACATAATCAATGGTCTTCCTTCAACAGGAGGGAGCAAAATAGGAGGTTCAAGCAGATACTCTTTAATGCTTTCAAATGCCTTTTGGAAATAACCTTTCCACACACAACCCTGATCTTTATTTAATAGCTTGAAGATTGGTTCACACATTGCAGTCATATAAGAAATAAATCTGGAAATGTAATTCAACCGTTCTAGGAAGCCTCTAACTTGCTTTTCAATTCTTGGCACTAGCATTTCTTGAATCGCCTTAACTTTATCAAGATCAACTTCAATTTCTTTTTGGATGACAATGAAACCTAATAATTTTCATGATCGAACACCAAAGGTGCATTTATTTAGATTCAAGTGGAGACAATACTTCCTCGAACGCTGAAAAAATTTCAACAAATCTTTTATATTCCCTTCTTCAGTCTGGGATTTGGCAATCATATCATCAACATATGCCTCGATTTCCTTGTGCATCAGATCATGGAATAGGCTTGTCATAGCCCTCTAGTAAACTGCACCATCGTTCTTTAACCCGAAGGGCATCACTCTGTAACAGAATGTTCCCCAGGGTGTGATAAACGTTGTTTTTTCCATGTCCTCATGAGCCATTCTGATTTGATTGTATCCATAAAATCCGTCCATGAACGAGAATACTTTGAATTTTGTTTTACTGTGAACCAACATATCAATATGTGGCAACGGAAAGTCATGTTTTGGACTAGATTCGTTTAAATCTCTATAATCAACGCACATGTGATTTTTTTCGTCTTTCTTGGTACTGGGACAATATTGGCAATCGACTGAGGGTACACTGATGTCACAAGAAAACCGACATTAATTTGCTTTAGGAATTCTTATTTAATTTTTACGGCCATATCAACGTGAGTTCTTTGCAAATTCTGTTTGATTGGTGGGCATTCCGGCTTTAGCGGAAAATGATGTTCCACAATATAAGTACCCAACCCCGACATGTCTTGTTAAGACCAAGCAAAGATATCCACATAATCTTTCAACAATTAAATCAATCTGCTCTTTTCATCGAGATGAAGCAATGCTCCAATCTTGACTTCTTTTGGATCTTCCTCTGAATCCAAATTGATTGTCTCCAACGTCTCTTTATACGGCAGAATGATGCTTTCCTCGCGCTCAAGCAACCGTGAAACCTCTTCTGGGATTTCATCATATTCTTCTTCTTCAACCACACACGTAGGAGATTCAAAGTTGGGAGAGCGTGCATGGTCATTGTACTCAACGAGTTTTTTAATTAATCTGCACATATGGTTTATGATTGATTTTAGAAACTGACACATATAGCAAGTGATTATGCAGACTTATTTACAATTATTACTTTTTTGAAAGGATTTTTGTGATTACCATTTTCCAAGAAAAAGAAGAGAATAAAGACACAATTTGGGAATAAAAAAAACTTTTATTAATGATTTTAAATATCAAAACAACAAATATGCCCATAGAATGTCAATGCTTTCACCTTGGGCAGAGTGAAAAATGTTTTTGAAAAGATTAACAAAAACAAATTACTTTGAAATATGAATGCAAGAAGGAACGTCAACTGTGATCCAATTTTTGAATCTGACTCCATGCATCACGTAGTTCGACATATCTTGCTATGATTCACCTTCCAGAATAGCATTGACCCTAGGAGTAGTTGGATGAAGATAGCCTCCGCTGTAAAAGATGTCTTGATATTTGCCCAAAGCAAACTTTGTTAGAACATAGTTTGATTCTTCAACCCTTGATTAGAGTTTTGATGATAACAAAATACAAAGAATAAATAAATTCAAAGATATATAAAAAGAACAATTATGCTTCTTAAAATTATGTTTTGTATATGCAGAAGTTCTGATGGAATCAACATCAGATTGGAATCAGCATTAGAAGATCAGCAATATGTGCTAGACGCTGAAGCTACCAGATTATACGCTGAAGCTTGATGACCAGAATCTGCGCCTAAACAAGTACACTCTGACTCTGATCAAAGACATCTTTACCAAGTCATCAACACTCTGAAGCGTTATCAGCAGTTACAGCAAAGAAGACTTTGAAGCGTTATTAATTATTCAAGACAGAATTAAATGCTAACGGCTTTCTTCAGACAAGATCTTCTTCAAAAGGAAAGTGTGTTATTATCATTAAACTTGCTTTATGGACAACATATCTTTTCCTTTCCTATATAAATAAGTCTGCTTGTGAAAAGAAGCACGTACATACGCACACAACAATTTGCCAAGCCTTCCAAACCACGCATATTCAAAGCTTTAGCAAATTCATTTTATTCCAAGCTTAATTTGTGTAACTATCATAGTTGTGATATACTGTTTTGTTAGAAAACAACAACACACTCTTGTTCATTACTTGTAAAAGATTTCCTTGAGATAAACCGGTTTGTGGTTATACTCAAGAAGACTTTAACAATTGTTAAAGTAGTTGTTGTAATCCTTTGAGAATAGTGGATTAAGACCTCGTTGGAGAGAGGCGAAATCACCTTGATGGGTGGACTGGAATAGTTTGAGATCAAACGAACCAGGATAAAAATACTGTGTCCTTAAGCTGTTTTTTTATTTGATCCAATTTTTTCAATTCAACCCCCCCCCCCCCCCCCCCTTCTTGTGTTTTTCACATCTTCAATTGGCATCAGAGCGCCTGGTTCTGAGTTTATAACACATAACCGTGTCAGTACAAGATCCAGCGTCAGAAAAACACAATGGCAGGACAAAGTCAAAACATCAGCAATGACAACAATGAAGAAAGGGACAGATTCGGTGGAAAACCTCCAGTCTTTGATGGAGAGAACTTTGACTACTGGAAAGACAGAATTGAGAGTTTCTTTCTGGCCCATGATGCTGATTTGTGGGACATGGTGACTGATGGATACACGTACCCAGTGGATGGACGTGGTCAAAAGATTGACAGGAAAATGATGTCTGATCAGCAAAAGCGTGAGTTTAGAAATCATCACAAGGCCAGAACAATTCTTCTCAGCGCCATCTCATATTCAGAATATGAGAAAATATCAAACAGAGAAACTGCTAAGAATATGTTTGATTCTCTGAGAATGACGCATGAAGGCAACATTGAAGTCAAAGAAACCAAAGCCCTTGCGCTCATTCAGAAGTATGAGGCATTCAAGATTGAAGATAGTGAATCAATAGAAGCTATGTTTTCAAGATTCCAAATTCTTGTTGCTGGTCTAAAAGTTATTGACAAAGGGTATTCCACTTCCGATCACGTTAAGAAGATCATCAGAAGGTTGCCAAAACAGTGGAGGCCAATGGTCACAGCACTTAAGCTACCCAAGGATCTCAACAGAATCTCTCTGGAGGAACTTGTTAGCTCCCTCAGAAGTCACGAGATAGAGCTAGAAGCAGATGAACCTCAAAAGCAAGGTAAGCCTTTAGCTTTAAAATCTAACATAAAATCCGACTCCAAAGTTTTGCAGGCTGTGGAAGAAACCTCTGATGGATCCTCATCAGAAGAAGATGAACTATCTCTTCTCTCCAGATGGGTGAAACAACTGTGGAAGTAGAGGCAAAGGAAGTTTAGGAATCCCAGAAGATCGGAAAATCAGAATGAATCTTCCTCCAGATACAGAAGGTCAGAATCCTCCTCTGGACACAGAAGATCTGAAGTTTCTTCAGGATACAGAAAGCCAAACAACAAAGACATCATCTGCTATGAGTGTAACGAGAAAGGGCACTACAAAAGTGATTGCCCAAAGCTTCAGAAGGAGAAGCCCAAAAAGAAGTTTGGCAAGGAAAAGAACAAAAGTCTCATGGCTACATGGGATGATTCTAACACATCTGAAGCTGACTCGGGATCAGATGATGAAAGAGCAAACATAGATCTCATGGCAAACGTCTCTGAAGATAGTGAAGCCTCTGGCTCAGACTCTGAATCAGATACAAAAGAGGTATTCCCTTACTTTACTATAAATTTTACTAAGGTTGAACTAGCTGAAAGCCTTAATGAAATTCTGGAAAGGTATCAGTAGATCAGAGTCAAATTCAGAAACCTGAAAAAGAATCTTGCTTCTGACTCTGATAAGACTGAGAGTCTCAGATTGGAGAATTCTGAGTTAAAAGATAAAATTTCAAAATTAGAAAACCAATTGCAAAACTCTCAGAAGGAAACAATCCCTGAAACTCTCAGCAATGCTGATGAGATCATCAAAGAGTATGATCACAGCTTTCAGAAGTTTCTAGCTAAAAACCTAGACAGAAGCAAAATGGCTTCAATGATCTATGTAGTTAGAAGAAATGGAAGAAAAGGGATAGGATATCAAGGTAAGGTTCCTACACCAAAAAATGCCATGGATTTAGTTATAAAACGTACTCCACTTGATTCACACTTTATATATGGGCACACACATGACATAAAATACAGAAGTAGTGATTACTCTGTCAAACCAAAATTCAACCAGAGTTTTGGTAAAACTAACAAATCAGGACCCAAGAAAATGTGGGTACCTAAGGATAAAATAATACATGTGGAAGATATCTTTAGTAGCAAAGCAAAGACACCAACCATGGTACCTGGACTCTGGCTGCTCACGACACATGACGGGAAGAAGGCATATGTTCCAAAGCCTGGAACTTAAGCCTGGAGGCCACGTAGGCTTTGGAGGCAATCAGAGAGGAAAGATTATTGGCTCTGGAATAGTAGGTAATGGAAATCTTCCCTTTATAAGTAATGTTTTATTAGTTGATGGATTAATGCATAACCTGTTATCCATAAGTCAATTAAGTGATAACAGTTATGATATAATCTTCAATCAAAATTCATGCAAAGTTGTTAGTCAGAAAGATGGGACTATCCTATTTAATGGAAAGAGGAAAAACAACATTTATAAAATCAAACTTTATGAACTGAAAAGTCAGAATGTAAAATGTCTTCTGTCTGTTAACAATGAGCAATGGATCTGGCACAGAATATTGGGACATGTTAATGTGAGAAGAATATCTCAGATTAACAAACTCAATCTGGTCAGAGGACTTCCTAACCTGAAGTTCAATTCAGATGCTCTGTGTGAAGCATGTCAGAACGGCAAGTTTGCAAAACCTGCTTTCAAATCCAGAAAGGTTGTTTCCACCTCTAAGCCATTAGAACTTCCGCACATTGACTTATATGGACCAGTAAAAACTGCTTCATTCAGTGGCAAGAAGTATGGGTTAGTAATCGTAGATGACTTTAGCAGATGGACATGGGTAAAGTTCTTAAGGCACAAGGACGAGTCACACTTTGTGTTTGTTACCTTCTGCAACCAAGTTCAGAATGAAAAGGATCTTAGAATCGTCAAAGTCAGAAGTGATCATGGTGGAGAATTTGAAAATAAAGATTTTGAATTATTCTTTAATGAAAAAGGCATTTTGCATGATTTCTCTTGTCCTAGAACTCCCCAGCAAAATGGAGCTGTAGAACGAAAGAATAGAACATTGCAAGAAATGGCCAGAACCATGATCAACGAGACTAACATTGCTAAGATCTTCTGGGCAGAAGCAATAAACACAGCGTGTTACATTCAGAATAGAATCTCCATAAGACCTATTCTGGAAAAGACTCCATATGAATTGTGGAAGAACAAAAATCCCAACATTTCTTATTTTCACCCATTTGGATGTACATGTTTTATTTTGAATACAAAAATTTATTTGAACAAGTTTGAGTCTAAAACACAAAAGTGTATTATGTTAGGATACTCTGAACGTTCAAGAGGGTACAGAGTATACAATACAGAAACGCAGATTGTTGAGGAGTCAATCAGTGTTCGTTTTGATGATAAGCTTGACTCTTAAAAGTCAAAGAAGAATGAATTCCTTGCAGGTATGGAAGTTGAACTCACAGGTGCTGAAGACAAATCATCAGAAGCTCTCAACAGAGACACTCCCTCAACATAAGAAAGAGTCACTGCAAGCAACCCAGCACCCTCTTGATCAACTCCAGAAAAGACCATCCAGAAGCAGCATTGATCACCCAGAAGAAACAATCTTAGGAAGGAAGGAAGATCCAATCAGAACAAGATCTACCTTCAGAAACTCTGAAGAATCCCTCATGGGACTGGTTTCTCTGATCGAACCAACAAAAATTGATGAAGCACTCCTAGACAATGACTGGATTCTGGCAATGCAAGAGGAGCTAAATCAATTCACAAGAAATGACGTATGGGATCTGGTTCCCAAACCAAAAGGATTCAACGTCATTGGTACTAAATGGATGTTCAGAAACAAACTGAACGAACAAGGTGATGTCATCAGAAACAAAGCACGGCTGGTAGCACAAGGTTATAGTCAGCAAGAGGGGATAGACTATACATAAACCTTTGCTCTAGTCGCCAGGTTAGAATCTATCAGACTTTTAATTTCATTTACTGTTAATAAAGGCATCACTTTGTATCAGATGGATGTCAAGAGTGCATTCTTAAATGGCTATATAGAATAAGAGGTATATGTGCACCAACCCCCTAGTTTTGAAAGTTCCAAAAATCCAGAATATGTTTTCAAACTAAAGAAGTCACTCTATGGTCTGAAACAAGCTCCCAAAGCTTGGTATGAAAGACTAAGTAACTTCCTGTTAGAAAAGGAATTTACCAGAGGGAAAGTGGACACAACCTTGTTCTATAAGACAGATAAGAATGACATTTTAGTATGTCAGATTTATGTTGATGACATCATATTTGGATCCACTAAACCCTCTCTGGGAAGAGAGTTTGCTAAATGTATGCAGGTAGAGTTTTAGATGAGCCTAATGGGGGAACTAAAATTCTTTCTGGGCATTCAGATTAATCAAACTCCTGAAGGAACTTACATTCATCAGAGCAAATATGTCAGAGAACTTCTGAAGAAATTTGATCTCTCAGAATGTAAGCCCTCAAAGATTCCAATGCATCCCACGTGCATTCTGGAAAAAGAAGAGGTAAGTAAAAAGGTAGAACATAAGGTCTACAGAGGTATGATTGGTTTTCTTCTCTATCTGACGGCTTCAAGGCCTGACATTCTATTCAGTGTTTACATTTGTGCTAGATTCCAATCAGATCCTAGAGAATCTCACTTAACAGCAGTTAAGCGAATTTTCAAGTATCTGAAAGGTACTGCTAATCTGGGTTTGTTTTATAGAAAATCAAATGATTACAACCTAGTAGGATACTGTGATGCTGATTTTGCTGGAGACAAAGTAGAACGTAAAAGCACTTCTGGAAGCTGCCAGTTTCTGGGAGAAAATCTAATCTCGTGATCCAGCAAAAGACAATCCACAATAGCTATATCAACAGCAGAAGCTGAATACATAGCAGCAGCTGGATGCAGCACACAAATGCTCTGGATGAAAAGTCAACTTGAGGACTTCAATATATTTGAGAGTAACATCCCTATCCTCTGTGACAATACTTATGCTATTTGTCTCAGTAAAAATCCTATTTTGCATTCTAGGGCTAAGCATATAGAAATAAAACATCATTTTATTAGGGACTATATTCAGAAAGGGATTCTCACTTTAAAATTCATTGACACAGACCATCAATGGGCTGATGTCTTTACAAAACCACTTTCTGAAGATATGTTTAACTTCATTCTGAAACATCTCAGCATGAAGCTTTGCCCAGAATAAACTGTTTTATTTACATATCTTAATCTTCATAATTTTTATTATTTTTCTGTGAACTGCTGATCAACCTGCCTTCAGATTTTTAGAAGTACAGATTGCATCAGAATCTATCCATAAAGATCTGAGCATTTCATTTCAAGGATAGAAGTGTACTGTTTACGTAAGCAAACAGTTGTCATCCATTCATCAGCTACCTTCTGAGGCTGAACACGCGTTCACTTTTCTGAAAGGTCAAAAGCGCTGATTGGGTGCATGGAGACACATGTCATGGGTAACCGTTCCAATATCTTTCTGAATCCCCTAAAATCAGCTGTCATTAATGCTTATAATCATTACAATTTATTTCTCTCTCTTGCAGTTTATGTTTTCAAAATCTATTTAAACGCATTTTTCACTCTTCATACTCTTTCACTTTCACTTTCTCTACAATCTAATTATTTTCAATTTGCAATTTTTTTTTCAAAAACCCCCTCATTTTCTTCTCAAAGTTTTTGTGTGAACATGGCTTCCTCAAGCATCCCTAATTCCAGTACTCAGAGAACAGAATCCATAGAACAGTATGAAGAACCATTCAGAACTCTCCTCACTCCCATTGACAACTTAGAAGTTATTTCAGAACTGATAGTGGATTTTGAAAGTCTTCAAGAGAATGGATTCAATTTGTCTGAAGAAGTAAAGGCTCAGGGATGGAACAGGTATTTTGACCGTCTTCTAGGTTCAACATTTCCAATCCTTGTGAAGGAATTTTGGATTCATGCTTCATCCTCCAACCATCAAGTTACTCCATATGTAATGGGGAAGAAGATAATTATTACTGAAGATCTGCTTGCAAGACTGATAGGTTACAGTGGTGGTGGCGTAAGGTGTATAGACATGGCTGAGAGATGTGCTGATGTCGCTTCAATTGCTAGAGAAATCTTCACTTTGGGTCTTCCCTCCAGCAAGATAAGGGATCTGAAGGACCATCACAGAATATGGGCTAAGATTATTCTGGGATGCATAAACCACAGGAAGCCAACCATCTCTCCTGACTACATAAACATAGATCAACAGTTTCTGATCTACTTCATCTCCCAGAAGACTAAGGTGAATCTGGCTCACTTGCTGTTCAATCATTTGAGGACCAGTGCTAAGGAGACTAGAGAAGATGAGCCCACTAAAAGGGACTGGATACCCCTTGGAAGGCTCATATCAGATGTTCTGACAGAGAATAGGCTGATAGAGCATCTAACAGAAGCACAGGAAATCAGCTCTTTAGAGGGAACTGCTGGAAAGCCTTTGAATGCGAAGAATCTTAAAAAGATGAAGATTATTGAGAACATCAAGAAGGAACCCAGTGTTACTTCTTTTGCAACAATCACCAGCAGAAGGATTCCTCTGGATGATTTTCCTATGTTCTCAGAAATTGATTCCAAGCCTGAGATTATAGTCAGATATCTGGATGCATGCAAGGCAGATGGTACTACACCAGAGTTAAATATTCAGGACTTGCAACTGAAGGCTCCAGAAGTTGTGCTGAAGAAGAACAAGAAAAGGAAGGCAGCAGCAGAAGGATCATCCCAGCGGACTCCCAAAGCTGCTAAAAGGAAAGGTAATCCTTTTACTGTTAATGTTTTAGAATCAATATCTTTATCAACATCTGAACCAATTCCTACCCAATCATAAATTCCTACCCCACAAACATTTGATGATTTTGACATAGGGTTTGACCCCTCAGAAACTTTAACTCTTAGAGGAACTCACTCCCTACCTATCCATCCAAATATTGAAACCACTCAACCAGAACTTGCAAAAGTTCTATCAGATATTGAAACTTTTGACCAGAATATTTCTGCTCCCATACCAGAAAATCCAAACTCTGAAACCACCACAGAAGCACCACAACCAGAAATTCCCCTCTCTCCACAACCAGAAATACCACTACCTCCATCTCCTTAACCAGATATTCATCCATCATATCCACAACCTGAACTATTTCAACCATAAGTTCAAACTTCTGAGGTTCAACCTTCTGAATCCTGTGAACCAGAACCTCATTACGATCAATCCAGCCAAACTGTTGATTCTGATACCATTCCTATTCCTGGAATCACTGAACCTCTGGCCATCCGTATGCCCCTAACCATTCTGGATATTCCCCAAATTTCCTCTTCACTAGAATCAACTCCACCAAACTCCCCAACAAGTCCAATAATTATTCCAGACTCTCCCGCACCCTCACCAAAGAACAATCCAGATGACAACGCCAAAAATGTCATTGATTTAACTGTTTTTGAACATCTTGCTGCCATAACCCACAAAACAGCCATTCCAAAACCAAAACCATCTGAACCCTCACTAGATGTTGGTACTAGTTTATTGATGTTTGAAACAGAAATGAAAAAGTGGATAACTTCCCTGAAGCAAGCTAGTCTTGAGATGATTAATCCGGCTGCTTCAGATTATCTTTGGACAAGTTTCAGAAAATGGGTAAGTTCTGAAACTCATAAGATGCAAGAACAGAGCTACAGACAAGTTCAACAGAACTTCGGTAATATGCTAAAGGTAATTGAAGATCAAGTTCTGAGCCAACTGCTCAAGGAATAAGTTCTCCCTCTGGACAATGCTCCCTGGTCAAAACATCGTTCGGCAGACAAAGTTCAACCAGAGTCAGAAGATCTCATTCTGACTGATACTCCATAGCAAATGATTCCTGCAGAAGAACTGGTTCAAAAAGATGAAGTTGCAGAATGCTCTGAGAAGCATCTAGTTACTGAAGGTTCTCAAGCTTCCTCCTATGAAAGGCAGACTCTGGAAGAACTGAAGAGTGCAAATATTATTATGCAGGAAAGGATGGATAAACAGGATGACAAAATTTCGGAAATCAAGAGCATGTTAACCAAACAAGAAGAAACCAACACCCAGATCAAGGGCTTGTTAGAAGCTTTGTTCATGCGTCTTCCTCCTCCATCTTAGATTTTCTTTGTTTTTAAAAAATATGTTTATCTGTAATATTTTCTACATTGCTGTTGTTCTGAACTTATTATCGTTGCTTCTAATTATAATATAAATCCTTTTTGGTTCTGATTATATGTTCTTTTTGATAACTGACAAAAAGGGGGAGAAAGAACAAGATATTTTCAATAACGGATTACTGAGACATAAGTCTCAAACATTCTGATCTACTTAAATTCTTTCTTCTAAAAATCTTGAACAGGTACAAAACTCTGATGAAAGACGTAGTCAAATTCTGATGCTCAAGGACTCAAAGAATTTAAGGGAAGTAATCAACTCAGGGGGAGTTTTTCTTCTTAAATTCTATACTCTTTATTCTTTATTTTTAATTGAAAAATCTGGTTTTTGTCATCATCAAAAAGGGGGAGATTGTTAGAACATAGTTTAATTCTATAACCCTTTATTAGAGTTTTGATGATAACAAAATACAAAGAATAAATGAATTCAAAGATATATACAAAGAAGAATTATGCTTCTTAAAATTATGTTTTGTATATGCAGAAGTTCTGATGGAATCAGCATCAGATTGGAATCAACATCAGAAGATCAGCAATATGTGCTACACGCTGAAGCTACCAGATTATACGTTGAAGCTTGATGACCAGAATCTGTGCCGAAACAAGTACACTCTGACTCTGATCAAAGACATCTTTACCAAGTCATCAACACTCTGAAGCGTTATCAGCAGTTACAACAAAGAAGACTCTGAAGCGTTAATTATTCAAGACAGAATTAAATTCTAACGGCTTTCTTCAGACAAGATCTTCTTCAAAAGGAAAGTGTGTTATTATCATTAAACTTGCTTTATGGACAACATATCTTTGCCTTGCCTATTTAAACAAGTCTTCTTGTGAAAAGAAGCACGTACGTACGCACACAACTATTTGCCAAGCCTTCCAAACCACGCATATTCAAAGCTTTAGCAAATTCATTTTATTCCAAGCTTAATTTGTGTAACTATGACAATTGTGATATACTGTTTTGTTAAAAAACAACAACACACTCTTGTTCATTACTTGTAAAAGATTTCCTTGAGATAAACCGGTTTGTGGTTATACTCAAGAAGACTTTAACAATTGTTAAAACAGCTATTGTAATCCTTTGAGAATAGTGGATTAAGACCTCGTTGGAGAGAGGCGAAATCACCTTGACGGGTGGACTAGAGTAGTTTGAGATCAAACGAACCAGGATAAAAATACTGTATCCTTAAGCTGTTTTTTTATTTGATCCAAGTTTTTCAATTCAACCCCCCCCCCCCCCCCCCCCTTCTTGTGTTTTTCACATCTTCAGACTTCAGCTTCATAATCTCAACTTTATTATTCTTCACGGAGAAGCCCAAACAAGCTCTAATCTTATTCACAGGTGGATCAACAATTTTCCCCCACGCCTTGCTAGGGCCATTATGCACTACATGTTAAGCATCCTTAAATGAGGCTATAGAATCCTCATTTTTCCTCACATTATCAACAGATAATGCTTGGAACTAAGTTCCAACAACAACTTCATCGGCTTCCACAATACTGAAAGAGGACAAATGAGATATTAACAAAGCTTGCTCTCCATTCATGATGACCATCTTTCCTTCGCGAAAAATTTCAACTTCTGGTGCAAAGTTGAAGTAACAACTCCTTCCTCGTGGATCCATGGTCGTCCCATTAAACAACTGTAGGCGGGAACAATATCCATAAATTGGAAATTAATTTTAAATACATGTGAGCCTATGTGAATAGGTAAATCTACTTCTTCGATGACAGACTTCCTCAAACCGTCAAAAGCTTTCACAATTATGCCACTCGGGCGCATGGGAGTTCCCTGGTACTTAAGCTTCATGAGTGTACTCTTTGGTATGCCATTTAAATCAGACCCATTGTTAATTAACACATTGGACAAAGAGTCATTCTTACAATTCATGGAGATATGTAGATCCAGGTTATGGTTCCTTCCTTCATCGGGAAATTCGTCATCACAGAAAATCAAGTTATTACAAGATGTAATTGGTCCAGAGACATATCACTTTCCATAAAATCTCAATCCAGTTCTTTCATTAAAGATTCCCTATGGCAAGAAGCGTTCATTAGCAATGCTAGAATAGATATCTTAAATGGAGTTTGCAACAATTGATCTATAATCTTGTAGTCACTCATCTTAATAATCTTCAACAAATCCTCCACATCTTTTTCCAAAGCAGTGCCGCTAGATTCTCCCACTGTGTGATACGGTGGCAGAACCGACTGTTATACTGGTTTGCATTTTTTGTTTGCAAATGTTGTGGTAAGCAAGAGTCACTACCGACTTTTATTTCATCCAACAAAGGAAAAGGAAAAAGAATAGAAAAAACCTTTTTCGAGATGTTTCTGAGTACGGGGTTAGATTATAGAAAGGGAAGGTATTATCACCCTTTTAATCTGTGGTTTTCCACGGGCTCTTAAGTACTTGCTCATTTTGAAATTGCTTGTGTGTGTTTTGAAAAGTTTTTGTTTAACTTCTTGATAACCCTTGTATCTGTCCTCAAGAGTGTGACGAAGTTATTTTTGAAAACTGTTTTGAAAGTGTTTGTGAAAAAGAGTTTTTATTGTTTTGAGCAAGTACTTAAGAGTTTCTACCTACTCGAAAAAGATTGTTTATTTTCTCGTTTCCTTTAGACAACACTATCCTACTATTAGTGAGTAGGTAACCCTATCATTGGATGTTAAGGGTCTATCGAAAGGGACGTTATGGTCATCGAAGGCAACATGTAAAGATATCTTAGCATTCGAAGGGACTGTCATCATATAGGCAACATCGAGGGACAAGATCATTTCTCGTAGGCAACTCGAGGGACATTAGGGACCATGATCTTTATGATGACTTTAGAATTAATGGTCTTTTCTAAGACATCCCTACATTCGAGGGACGTGACCATTATTTTCCGAGACAACCAAGTGAGGTATACCCTAAGGGTGCATATGTGCAAGGTGTGTTATGTTCAGTTATTTTAGTCTTTAAGTTTGCTAATGTTTGATTATTCTTTCAATACAATCCTATTAGTCATACATCTAGTAGTTAATAATTGCAGTAATTTAAAAGTGCAGAAATATAAAACCTAGCTATTATAAGGCTTTGGGGAGGGGGATTATGTACATATCTAAAACTGGGGGGAAAAATAAATAAAAGCGGTAAAGGTCCTACTAATCATCTATTACATCCCAATATACAGCTACAATAATAAAATGAAATGCGAAA
This sequence comes from Vicia faba, assembly GCA_948472305.1. NCBI lineage: Eukaryota > Viridiplantae > Streptophyta > Magnoliopsida > Fabales > Fabaceae > Vicia > Vicia faba. Next base: position 1,633,680,934 of record OX451737.1, read on the forward strand.
GAATAATAATGCGCAAATTTGAAAAGACGTCTAAAAATCCTAAGATATAAAAAATCTTTTTGTTGTTTTTTGTTTTAATTTATAAAAATGGTTTAAGTTAAAAAATAATTGATCTAGGTCTATATAAAAAAAGTTAATTATTAAAGAAACATGAAATTTAAATAAAAGAAATTAGTTCTATGTTTTTTTGGTATTTTTGTTACGAAAAGGAAAATGAATTAAAATAAAATTAAACCTAAGTTCTATTAATTTTAATTTTTTAAAAAAAGTTAAAGTGATTAGTTAATTAATTTACCAAAATTAAAATTTAATTAAGAAAAATCCTAAATCTATTTTTATGTGATTTTTATATTTGTTTATTGATTAAAAAAAGGGATTAAAAGAAATAAATAAAACAAGAAAATAAAGATGGGTCTAGTAGCAAAAGTAAACAGGGGGTGAAATCATCAGAAATCCTTAGGCCCGAATCTTCGAAAGCTTCATGCTCTAACCATGGTGTTTTCATATTCTTGTGTGGAACCTCTGTTTCAACCATCCAAAACAAACCGGTGTTGTCAAATGGGGGTGTGCTAGGCGTGTGATGGATTGATCTTGGGTCTTGTAAGACTCCTGAGGACTTCAAGAGGATGGTTTGAGGCTTGATGTCAATCGAGAGAGACCGGAACCTCGAGATATGACTTGCATCAATTCTTTGATTTCTGGAGAGCTTTTTGAAGAGTTTTTGGAGACCTTTTTGAAGAGCTTTTTGAGAGCTTTTTAGAGAGGAATTTCGTGTCCTTCAAGCTTTTATGGATCTATATTTATAAAGAAGAATGAGGAGACAAGAAATCATGGAAAGAATCTCCCTCATAATGTTGTGTTTTAAGACCATGATCAAAATTTGAAAAAAATGCCATATTTGATAATTTTATGCCATTTTCGCATGTGGATGAACCAGTACATATTTGAAGGGTTATTGCACAAAGTAAATTTACATAAACTAGCATAAAACTTGCCCAAAATGGATTTACATCAAAATTTACATTATTTCTATTATATATTTATTTAATTCTGAATTTTAATGAATAAAATATCAAAATAAATAGAATAAATAGTAGAAAAATGTATGGGTGGGCTCAGAGGTCGTGTACCATGTTAGGAATGAGTTTTAAACTTGAAAAGATAGGCCCATTTGGAAAAAATCCAAGTTTGGTCAATATTTGCTTCATGCATTTTTTCAAAAATTGGCAAACTTTGACAATGCATATCTCTCTCAATTTTAACCCTATGAGGGTGTTCTTGGACTTTTTAGAAAGATTAAGATGTCCCCTAAACATCCCTTTTGGTTTCATCTCAATTGGATATTCCATGTTAATGTAAGGAGCTTTGATCCAAAAGGTGTTTTTGTTGACTTTTTAGAAGGACCTATAATGTCTGAATTTATATCTTTAAACGAGTGATTGTATGGAACTTGCGGGATGAAGAGAAGTTGTAGAGAATTGGATTCTCTTCAAAATGAGCCTTGGTGGAAAAATTTCTGATAAAGTATGAGAAAGTTATGCCTGGTCAAAATTTGGTTGACTTTTCCTATAGAAACCCTAGTTTAGCAACTTTTGAGTTTTGATGAATTAGGAGCATTCCTTGAGGAATAATGATCAACCCTTGATCAAATGATGGACATCACTTCAAAGTTGATGTTGACCAAAAATCTTGAAGTTTGACTGTAAATAATCCACAGTTGACTTTTGACCTAACATAGTTGATTTTCAGGCATTTGAGCAATTGACTGAGCAAACTTGTTGTGCAAGGCATGAAACTTGACATGGATGATCTTGAGGACATATTAGGACCATGGAAAAGATTTTAGACCTTTGTAGTTCACATATCTTGTGAAAGTGGAAACCCTAGTTGAAGGTTCATTGCCTTAGGAGAGAATTTGTCTGGTTAATTCTTGGGCATCCTTGAGCAAGTTGAGGACTTCAATGAGCATGTGTTGAGTAAAATGAGAGGGAAGATTTTGGGGTGCAACAGCTGCCCCTATTCAATCTTCTTAGACCTAAGGATGTAGATTGGCTTGTCTGCCTTTCGTGATCTGAAGGTGGAAGATGATTAAACACTAGAGTGCCCAGAAATTTGCACTCGCATGAAGTGAATGTTGATTGATAATATCGGGAATGGGCTTATAGATGCCATTTGGAAGGCGACAGAGAATTGTCAGAGATGGGCTTAAAGATGTCATCCAGAAAAGACATTGGTTGCATAAGAGACTCCTTTGCGAGAATTCTGGTACCTGCCATTGGGGTGGACTTCACCGAGGAATGTTGATTAATGTCCTGGGAAATAGAGTCTAGGAGCTTAGGTTGTCCATTAACCTACTGGGGAATTAACTCTCGACTGATGAGAAAAAAAGAGAGCTGTTATCTGGGTATTGTGATCGGTGGGAATGAGAACTGACTGTTTTTGGAATGCTGGTTCGCGTTTTGCGTTTGTTTTCGCAAAATGTCGTGGTAAGCAAGAGTCGCCACCGTCTTTTATTTTATCCAACAAGGAAAGGAAAAAAGCACAGAAAAATTCCTTTTTCGAGATGTTTCTCGGGTTCGGGAGGTAGATTATAGAAAGGGAAGGTATTAGCACCCTTTCTATCCATGGTTATCCACGGGCTCTTAGGTACTTGCTCATTGTGTTTTCAAAATTTGCTTTTATTTGTGTTTGTGGGTTTGAAAAGCGTTTTTGTTTGAAAGGAGTGTAAGTGCGAAAAGTTTTATTTTGTTTTAAAAGGAGCAAGTACTTAAGAACCATCTACCTACTCGAAAAGGGAATTAAACTGTGCTAATGTCCTTTAGATAATGCTAGCCCACTATTGATGAGTAGGTAGCATCATTGTTGGAGTTTAAGGGTCAATTCGATTAAGGGACATGTGGTCACTAAAGCAATGTTAAGACACCTTAGCGGTAACCCTAATGTCTTAGATCATTTTATCCGAGGCAACCGTTTCGAGGCAACTATGATCTTTGGACCAGAGAGCGACCTCTAAAACTTCCTATACCCAATGACCACGTTCGAGGCAACCAAGTGAGGTGTACCCTAAGAGTGCGCATGTGCGAGTGTGTTATTTTTCAGTTATTTATCTTTATACATGTCATGGGTGAGCTACTTTTGATTTTAAGTTAAAAATTTGGTCTTGTCATGCATTGCCTATTATTCAAACATCTAACAGTTAATGGTTGCGGAAATTAAATTGCGGAAAATAAATCTAAGCTATTACAAGGCGTCGGGTATTTACATCGCCAAAGACAAACCCTTTTAAAATTAAATTGCGAAAAGTAAATAAAACGATAAATAAAATCCTAATTAAAAAACTATTACATTCCCGAAGCAGTTACAATATCGAAATACGGATCAAAAGTAATTCGCACGCGAGAAAAATTAAATCGGAGTGTCTTAGGGTTTTGACCCTTTTTTTATTAAATAAGGCATATTTTTGTTATTTTTTTTGAATTAAAAATAAATCTAAGTTAATAATTGAATTAATTAATTAAATAAAAATATTTTTGATTTTTTATTATTTAAGGAAATCAAATAAGAATGGTTAAAAGATATTAAAACCCTAATTCTATGTTGATTTTAATTTAATGCAAAAGATATTAATGTTAAACCTAATTAAACTAAATAAAATTAATTAATTGTTATTTACAAAAATAAATAATAAAATTAATGGAATTAAAAAATATAATTTTGTTGTTTTCTGATTTTATGAAATAAAATTTAATTGGTTAATTTTTTAATTAAGATAATAATATTAATAAAATAAATAAATAAGAAAAAGAAATAAAATGTAAAGAAATACTCAGGGGGGTGTGGGCCTGAAGAGGGAGTATGATGAGCAATTTCCAAGCCCAAAACATCCAGCCTGCTTTGACCTTTGAGATCCAACACGTGCTTGTTGACCAGGGAGTATGGTGGATGCTCAAATCTGGCTTTTGGATCTTGGCCTGAAGCCACTTGGCACATTGAGATCTGAGGACATACGGTAGTCCACGCTTGGAATGCTGCGTATGAATACCTGAAGACAAAATTGAATAAAGTTTTGGGGGGGGGGGGGGGGGGACCTGGGATTCGAACCCAGGTCCCATTGCTCATATGCCTGCACGCTCAACCACTCCAACCAAACTGCTCAATTGTTATTGGAATGAGAAGTGAATATTATATAAAAAACAAAACGCTAAGCCTGAAATAATAAAAAAGAGCGCCACTGATTTGAATGGACCAATAGCAAAGGGACACGCTATCGTCTTCTTCAAACGACCCTGGTTATTTACCTGCGGATTTTTATCCGCAGGAAGATTCGTGGGACGTCTCAAAAATCCATCCTAGGTCACAAAAATGCAGGCTACGACCATCATTGGATTCGTCTCTCTCCCCTGAACACGAATATGGCCATGGTTTGCCTTGATTTTGCCTGTACACAAAATGCCTAAAAACGAAGCAAAGAAACCCTAGGTTCGGGTAACACATTAGAAGCCATGAAAATAAAATTGAATGATGCAGAAAGCTTCGAAATCAAGCATGGATCAAGAATATGTTAATATTTGGTCAAAAAGATGCAAGAATGAGGAGTTATATTTCCATGTGCAGAGGCATATTTAGGAACACTTACAACGCGTTACAGGTGGTCTTAAGGTCCCGTTTTGATCGCTACAGCTTCACAGGATACCAGGCAAGGGAGTAGTGTTGAGCTTTTGCTTTGAAAAATCCTCCAAACAAGAATTCGATCTCCTACTTTTCAAGCTTTTTTTCAAAGTTGTTCTGGCCATTTTAACAGAGCTTTTTTTTCCTATAGGTTTGTGTGACTTGTGTGAGTGTTATAGAATGAATTAGGTTTGGTCTTTTGGGCTGAAATCAAGTGCATTGAAGATGGAAGATTGGATTTTGATCACCATAACCAAGTTGCCATATTTGCATCAAATCTGAGATTTTGTGCATGTTTTGACTTGGCACGAGTTTGATTGAGTTTCACATGATATTTGCAAGCTGTATTGATCACAAGAATCCCCTTACATTAATTTTTAGATTTTATTTGATTTAATATTGATTAATAATGAATTAAATCAATAAAAATGAAATAAAATAGAAAAATAAATGTTTGGTCATGAAATTAAAGATGGAACACGTGTGTGGCATGAAAAGACTATATCAAGTGGAAAAAAGTGGGCCTTTTTTTCAAAAATTGGAGTTTTGAGGATAGTTGACTTTTGGCAAATTTGGAAAAATGCCCAACTTCAACAATGCATAACTTCCTCAATTTTGAACTTTTATAGGTGGTATTGGACTTTTTAGAAACCTTGAGATGTCCTTTAAGCAACCCTTTTGGTCTCATCACATTTTGATATTCCATGCTCAAGTTATAAGCTTTGGAAAAAAAGGTGTTTTTGTTGACTTTCAAAACTGACCTATAATGTCCAAATTTGTAACTTTTTGTGAAAGCATTTATTGATCTTGGGATGTGAATATGGATTGTAGGAAATTGCATCTTCTTCAAAATTATCTTTGGATGGGTAATTTCTCATAAAGTATGAGAAAGTTATGCTTGGTCAAAGTTGAGTTGACTTTTCCTACAAAACCCTAATTTAGCAACTTTTGAATCTTGATGAATCTTGAGAAATCCTTGATGAATCATGATCAACCCTTGATTAAATGATGAATTATCGTTCAAAATGAGAATGTTGACAAAAAATATTGAGGTTTGACTGTATTTGGGACACAATTGACTTTTTCCCTAGCACAGTCGATTTTTGGGCCTCTTGAGCAATTGACTGACCAGACTTCTTCTACAAGGCTTGAAATTTGACATGTATGAACTTAAGAACGTATTAATACATTGGGAAGCACTTGAGGCCATTTTGATGTAAGGACCTTGATGCATCACAAAACCCTAATTTTGAATTGACTGCCTTAAGAGGTGATTTGACTGTCCAACTCTTGAGCTAACTTGAGTCACTTGGAGATTATTCTTGACATGTCTTGAGAAATATGGGAGGGAAAATTTTGGGGTACAACATTTGCCCCTGTTCAATTTTCTTAAACCTGAGGATGTAGATTGGCTCTCGAGCCTTTCGTGATCCGAAGGTGGAAGATAATTGAACACTAGAGTGCCCAAAAATTTGCACTCGCATGGTGTAGTATCAACATTGTGATGTTGGGAATGGGCTTACAGATGCCATTTGGAGATTGTTGGTAGGAGGATGGGCTTACAGATGCCATCTGCATGAGTGTCAATCGCATAAGAGATTCCTTAGAGAGAACTTGCATACCTGTTGTTGTAGAAGATTCTGCTGGGGAAGTCTAACTCTTGTTGAGATTTAGGAACTTGCCTGTACTTCAACTGAGAGAATGCCTCGGCTGATTCTTAAGAACCTGTCCATAATTCAATTGGGGGGAAACATCTTCATCAAGATCTAGGAACTGTCTGGTGCTCAATGTAGTATACCGTCGAGGTTATAGAACTTGTCCACACTATGACGGAGGAGAACATCAAGATCTGGGAACTGACTCGTGCTCAATGGAGTATACCGTTGAGGTTATAGTACTCGTCCACACTATGACATAGGGAAACATCTTCATCAAGATCTAGGAACTGTCTCGTGCTCCACGGAGTATACCGTTGAGGTTATAGAACTTGTCCATACTATAACGGAGGAAAACATCAAGATCTAGGAACTAACTCGTGCTCCATGGAGTATACCATTGAGGTTATAGTACTCGTCCATACTATGACGTAGGGAAACATCTTCATCAAGATCTAGGAACTGTCTCGTGCTCTACGGAGTATACCGTTGAGGTTATAGAACTTGTCCACACTATGACGGAGGAAAACATCAAGATCTAGGAATTGACTCATGCTCCACGGAGTATACCGTTGAGGTTATAGTACTCGTCCACACTATGACGTAGGGAAACATCTTCATCAAGATCTAGGAACTGTCTCGTGCTCCACGGAGTATACCGTTGAGGTTATAGTACTCGTCCACACTATGACGTAGGGAAACTGTCGAGATTGAGAACTTTATCTGAAATTCAACCGAGGATAATTCAATTGAGATTTAAGAACCGGTCAGGTCTTCGACGTAGCTGGGGACTTAACTGCATCTTTCCTGAAAAGGTAAAAGGTCAGTCACATGCAATGCATGAGATGGGTCAAGCAATTATGTTCTCAACATAAATGAGACTGTATTCGTATGATGCGTATATGCATGTATCATGATGTATGGGGATATAATGTTTTAGCTGGGGAAAATAAATCCTGGAACTGATGGAGAATAGAGTTGAGTTCTTCGTTTCCGCTGGGGATGATGAACAAAGATGATTGTGAGAATAAACCTGTAGGAGAGAAAAACTCCATTGGGGGAATAAACTGATGAAGAGATTACTCCGAGGGGAATTACTCTGTGGGGAAGAGACGTTCTGCTGAAGATTTTAACGATAACTCCGCTGGGGATTCTGTTGATAAGCTCTATTGGGGATTTTAATGATGAACTCCGTTGGGGATAGAAAGAACTTCGCTGGGGATGATCTTTCAGTCGCAACTTGCTGAGGATAACCCAGTTAGACTCTTGTGAGGATAACCTTCTGAATATGGCCGGGGAGATTTATTTGTGCTCTGCAGGGGATAAGCTTCCAGAATCTACTGGGGAAGATGATTCAACTCTGGCGGCGAAGCTTTTTAGACTGCACTGGGGAAATGACTCCACTGGGGTATCTTGTATTCCGCTGGAGAACATTCTTATATTCTGTTTAAGACTGTCGGGGATGCTCTTATACTTGCTGGGGAAGATTAAGATCTTCTGGGGATGCCCAACCTTTTTAGGGCTGATGGTAGATTAACTCTGCTTGGGGAGAGCATTGTTGATCGTTCATAGTTGCAAGTCTCAGTGGGGAGAGCTACCATTACTGTTTTACTCTGCGGGGAGTGAGGGTATCTTGGTCATATTCTTCAGCTGAACCTACCTTGGTACCTTGGTGGATAGAGCGACTAGACAGCTCAGACAATTCTTATTGCCCCTACTTCTGATATCACCCGTAATTCGTCCTTTGTTTTGCATGTAAACATTTACGAGCAGCAATTAATGTCAAATGCATATATCAAAAATGAAACTTTGGACGTTCTTTGCAAAACAAAACAGATAAAGGAAAAAAAAGAAATTTGTCTGAAAATGAATTTGTATTGATTTTGAAGTTTGGCCTGTAAATAGGCATTTTTGTACAAGAGGCTGACGTCCTAGTAAGAGAACGCCGCCGAACAAATAGAATCTATACAATTTGTGAAAAGAAAACAAAACAGCTATGTGAATAATCCCACTGGGTTCCAACTCTGCTATTGCCTTTATATCTTCAAGCATCTCATCACTTTGCTGCTTAGTTGAAGATGAATCAGATTGATTAGTGTCGTCTGAGCTTGATAACTGATACCGAAGTCTGGATGCGAGGTGATTCAATGAGACATAGAATTACGCTTTGATCCCTAACTTTTTCCTGGACCGCCCTTTCGGGTTTTCAGTCCACCGGGTGTTGGCTGAAGATTTTGATAATATTATTAGAAGCCAAGTGAATTGAACGTTTCGATCAAAATGAAACAAAGCGTCATGTTTCGAAATAGCAGAAGCAGTGTTTCGAATGAGCATATCAAAGCTTGGAGCTTCGAGTGGAAATTATGGGAACATATCTAAAGAAGTCTCGAAATGACAACAAGGTTGTGTCTGAGAAGTGCGTTCGAAGCGGAGAAGTACCAAAACATTTGAAATTCAAATGCAAGCGGGACATTCGAAGTTTGAAATTTATGTGTTGGAGCATTTGGAGACACGTGGAAACAAGAGAGAGGCATTGTTCTGCATGTTCTGAACGTGGCATAATCTTATAGCAAGACCGTTATGGTCGAAGTAGTATAAATAGAAGTCTTAGTATTAGGATTTCGTGTGTCATATCTATTGTACTAAATACTCAGTAAACATTCAAATTACCACATGGCTAGGGAAACGAATGCAAGAGCAATGTACGTATGATAGCACCACATGTTTATGATTTAATGAAAACCTTTTATCATTTCCAGTACTTTCCTTTATCTTTCTGCCAAATACCATTTACAAGTTTTCTGATTTAAAGTCTTTTTATTCGAAATCTTTTCATTGAAGCCTCACATTTTAATGCTTTCTTTACTTTTCAAGCACTTTACATTTCAGAAAACTGTCATACTTTTCATGCCTTTATCTTCAAGTTTTATCCTTCGAATGCCTATTTTTACTTACAGTCATTTTACAGATTTATTGCATTAAACGCTTTCTTCATATTTCAAATCTTTTACATTCCAGAGCATCTTTTACATTAACTGTTTTTATAATTCGAAGCCATTTACTTGCTTTTTATGCAATTTTACATGTCTTTACAATTAACATTTATTCATGCAAGTTAGTTTCGCGCACATATATTTTGATTACACCTTTAGATCTTTAAGAGAGAAATCCAAATAAGTCAAACACCTACACAACACTCAAATATCAACCATGAATATCTGTTCGATCATGAGAGTTACCCTAATGACCAATGAGTCCTAGGATCAATCTAGTCGATCCTGCGAGTTACCAGAGAAATTTAATAACAGTCAGTAAGTTTATTCGATAGTTTGGAAGACTAGCGGTTGTTTACCAGAAATCACTGGAAACAAATTGGCACACCCGGTGGGACCAATAATTGGACATTAGAAATAAAGATTGTTGAGACATAACCATTATAAAAATGTTGGAACCTAAGAAGTTTGCTGTTTTATGAACCTAAGAAGTGGTAAAATAACAACAGCAACCAACCCTTATCCAGAAGAAAACGTTTGAACAAAATGTCTAATTCTGACAATCAACAAGGGGAACAAAATGCCCCACATACAACAGGAACTAGTGTATCCACTTCGATGGGAACATCTAATGTGATCCCTTCGAATGCACAGTCTGTTGCATCTTCAACCAGTAATATAGCCACCAATGGAGTAAGTGGCATATTAACTAATAGTTCGATCTTAGGAAATACTGGAACCGTTGGTTATCCTGGGGGATTCGTTCCACCATCAGGGACACAATCCCATTTCGCCACTCCACTAACTAGACCACCCGGTTTCGATGGTAATAGAACCAGAAATTCCTCTTATGGAATGCCCACTTCCTTTATGGCAGGTTTACACAATTCCACATCGAACTCATCACCACAATTAGGGTCTGGGTCTGGGGCGAATCAGTTTATGACAAATAACCAAGGGTCAGTGGGTTATAGCACAATGCCTATTTTGACCACAGAAAACCAGTTGGCTTTTAGGAAATTGATGGATGACAGTAACCATAATATGATAGGGGTGTCAGCACAAACTATGCAGAAAATATTTGCCCCAATAGTACAAAATGTGACTGTGACAAACAGGGAAAACGCTGACAACATGAGTCGAATAGAAGATTTCTTTGCTCCCCCAGAAAGGCGTAGGCAGAATCAGGCGGGATTTCGAGCAAACATGCCTGTTATGGAACAAGTTGCTAACGACCCAATTTATAGACCACCTAGAGAAGAAGTTAACTTGGGGGCAAGGGCACCAAGGTTAGAAGCCCCAATAATCCCAGGCCCACAAAGAGAAATTATGGAACCAGGGGCAAGGGTCGAAAGGCTAGAAGCCCCAGAGTTTAGAGAAGAACAACCTAGGGGGGTTGTCATGGTTGGTCGAAATCAAGATGCTGATGCTATCGTTCATAGAATTCGAAACGATAACATCTTGGCAGAAAACAATCTAACCACCATGATAGAGAGAGTCATGGCCCAGAATGGCCTCAACACAGGAATGAGAAGGCCAAATTATGCTTCTCCTATATTAGATTGCATAATGCATACTGATTTACCAAGGGGATATAAAGTCCCTAAATTTACAAAGTTCGCTGGGGATACCAATGAGTCAACAGTCGAACATATAGCCAGATATCTAACCGAAGCGGGAGATATAGCCAATAATGAAGATCTCAGGATCAAATATTTCCCAAGTTCCTTGACTAAAAACGCCTTCACATGGTTTACCACTTTGCCTCCTGGGTCCATTGATACTTGGGCTCTTTTGGAGAGATTATTCCATGAACAATTTTATATGGGACAGTCGAAAATAAGCTTGAAGGAATTAGCCAGTGTCAAGATAAAGTTCACCGAACCCATAGATGATTATCTGAATAGATTTAGGCTTTTGAAATCCAGATGTTACACAGTAGTGCCTGAACATGAGTTAGTCGAAATGGCCGCTGGTGGTTTGGATTACTCTATTCGAAAGAAACAAGACACTCAATATTTGAGGGACATGGCTCAGTTAGCCGATAGGGTTCGACAGGTCGAAATGCTAAAGGCCAAAAAGGCCAGAGTCTTTAAGAATAGCAAGAAAGAAAGGATCTCCTATGTTGGAACTGAGGAAGCAGAAGAATATCCTGAATTCAAATTCGAAGAGGTTGAAATCGACCTCACTGAATTAAAACAGGCTCCACCTTACTCCTGCAAATTATTGGTTCCCACAAAAGGGAAAGAGATTGTTGAAAATGAGAAAAGTGACAAAATCCCAAAGAAGGTTTATACCTTCAATGTCACTAAATGTGACGAGATTTTTGATTTACTTGTCAAAGATGGCCAACTCATTGTGCCATCAAATGTCAAAATACCTCCTTTAGATCAGAGAAAGAAGAGAGGATTTTGCAAATATCATAGTTTCCTAGGCCACAAAACCTCACAGTGTTTTCTTTTCAGGGACCTAATTCAAAATGCAATCAAAGACGGCAGACTAAAGTTTGGTGATAAGGCAAAGATGAAAGTGGACGAAGATCCCTTGGACGTCGCAGACACCAACTACTCCGAGCCTGCATGCATTGGAGAGATTAACATGGTGGAAGCTGACCAAATTGATGTCCCAATAGGAGAGAAAGATACTGAAAACGAAAGTTGGGTGATGGTCGAAGTCGATAAGGAGGTCACTGAAGACATCCAGAAGATACCAGAGACTTCGATTGAAGCAACACTTGTAGCTGTTGCAAAAGAAACCCAGGCTACTGAAGGCCAGGAAAATCAAAACCAAGAACTAACACAGGTCACTGAAGGCCTGAGGCTGGAATTGGAGAAAGTCCAAATCACGAAGCCAACTTCCCCTCAGAAGGAAATATGGGACACTCTAGGGGAACCCAGTGGAAAATTTGACTATTTGGTCAAATATTCTGCCCCAGAGAGTTCGAAGGTTCACATTGAGGATATAAAGCCCACAGGATGGGGAGATGATGAAGCTAAGGGGGAAGATGTTGAGATAAATATGGTGGATATGAAGAGGCCTCGCTCTGAGATGGAGGAGGTAGAAAAATACTTAGAAAAAGAGAAGTATAAAATGGAGGATAATCACGCTGGAAATGCTAGTCTCAAGGATTACCTCATGACATGCCACAAGGGAGATACAAGCATGATATTGTGCCCTAGGTGCAGCATCCTCTGCAATCAGAGAATCGCTGCGAATTTCGAGAGGGTACAGAGGACTCGAACTGGCAACAATTGGCGCCAGGATAACCAACTGTTCGGGTGTTATCCTAAGGCTGGAGAAAGTTTGCTGGAATTTGTGTTTCGCTGCTACAAAGGGGCAACCAAGTGCTTGATTTTCCCAAGGTGTTCTGCCGTGTATGATCAAAGCATGGCCAGAGCTTTCGAAACGATTCCCTTCGCCCCTTGCTGGAACCATCAAGAAACTGTCCAGATGGGCCCATGTTTCGACAGCAGACACAAACAACGAAGGCCTGATAGCCCTCACCCCAAGGCTGCTCGAAGAGTGACTTTCAAACTCCCTGCTGAAGTGCCAACCGACAGATGGTTGCAAGTCAGAAATGACAAAGGCAAAGACAGATGGAGAAACACCGAACGAAATGCACGCCATGCTATGACGTACAGAAGGCAATTCAACATAGCAAAAAGGGAGGAGGTAAGATTAGAAAACTACAAAGGAAGGAACCCCATGTCGAGATCCCAGTGGCGCAGGCAACAAAGGATTCGAAAGGATGAGAGGGAAGCTGTGGCAAACAAAGGGGTCACTTCAACAAAGAACCAAGGTGAATCTAGCACCAACAAACCAAAAAATCAAACTGAAGACAAACCTGCAGTTAATAGGAAGCTTTTATCTGAAGTGCAACTGGATGAACCAAAGGAATACACTCCAGGCCCAGAAGAAGACGAAGATATGATAACAGATAACTTCGAATCGGAGGGGGAGTCTTCATTCAACCTAAACTGTAACGTGGTATCCGTACTTCCCTGTGAATTTGGGCAGGAAACCGAAATTGATGAATATGAGGAAGAAGATACCACAGATTTGATGAAGCATAGGCCTGTGTGCTACTATGTGATGGACAATGGGGCTGTCGAGGAGCAAAGTGCTTTCTTCGAACATCCAGAACCTGCTATGAAGAACCATCTTAAGCCACTATTTATTTGGGCAAAAGTTGGTGCCCATGGTGTGAACAAAGTTCTAGTGGATGGGGGTGCTGCAGTCAATTTGATACCCCATTTCATGCTGAAAAGATTAGAGATCCGCGAAGGAGATATCAAGCCCCATAATATGGTTCTGTCCAATTATGAGGGAAAAGTGGGCAAAACACTGGGAGTGGTCCAGTTGGAATTGAAAATAGGCTCAAGCTGTTGGCCCACCATGTTTATGGTGATCGAAGCCAAGGCCAACTATAACTTATTGCTGGGAAGAGAGTGGATCCATTGCGTAGGGGCAGTTCCTTCGTCAATGCATCAGCAACTAGTTCTTTGGAGAGATGATGGAATCGTGGAAAACATTGAAGCAGACCAGAGTTACTTTATGTCAACAGTCAATTTAGTTGACAAGAGGGATTATGATAAAAATCTGGCAAAGATTGCTCCGTGTGTTCCAAATGACGAGATTAACGAAACCAGAAACGCCCACTACTACATGACCCTTCGCCATGATGGCCTTTACTGGGATAGAACAATAATCAGTAAAGAAGAGGGAGTCGAAAGCACTATACAAAAACGTACAGCAGGCTGGGACTTCGACAACCTTATCCATGACTGAGTCCACCTTTTTCGAAAGGATTTCGGCCTATATGGCTGAGAACGAATCAAAAGCGGCCTTAGAAGCTGAAATAAATAAATTAACTGTAAAGATGAACGAAGTAAGAGGGGGTGGCTCGAAATGCTCACCCTTCAAAGAATTCGAGATGGATCAAAGGTTGGATGCCATCTACGATAAAGAACCCTTAGGCTTCGAAAGGGACCCCATAAACTCAGGTGCCAAAATGTTGGCACAAGATCCACTCAAAGAAGTCAACTTAGGGGATGAAAAAACGAAAAGAATAACCTACATAAGTGCAAAACTTAGCCCAGGCCTCAAGAAGGAAGTAATCGAAGTCCTTAAGAAAAAAAAAGATTGCTTCGCATGGGATTATGACGAAATTCCTGGTCTAAAGAGGGAGTTGGTCGAACACAGACTGCCAATCAAAGATGGCAAGAAGCCCATCAAACAAACTCCCAGAAGATTCGCACCAACGGTTCTCACAAAGATTAAAGTTGAGATCGAAAGGTTGCTGCGTTGCAAATTCATCAGAACAACAAGGTACGTCGAATGGTTAGCAAATATAGTACCTGTTATTAAGAAAAATTGCTCTTTAAGAATTTGCATAGATTTTAGGGATTTAAACACTGCAACCCCTAAAGATGAGTACTCCATGCCTGTGGCAGAAATGCTAGTAGACTCTGCTGCAGGGTTCGAATACTTGAGTATGTTAGATGGATACTCTGGGTATAATCAGATTTTCATTGCTGAAGAAGATGTTGCAAAGATAGCATTTCGTTGCCCAGGAGCCTTAGGCACCTATGAATGGGTGGTGATGCCTTTTGGTTTAGAGAACGCTGGGGCAACTTATCAAAGGGCAATGAATTCAATTTTTCATGATTTCATCGAAACCTTCATGCAGGTGTATATTGATGATATAGTCATCAAATCTATATCTGCAGAAACACATTTGCATCATTTGAGCCAATCATTCGAGCGAATGAGAAAACATGGCTTAAAGATGAATCCCCTTAAATGTGCATTTTTTGTGCAGGCTGGAGATTTTCTTGGTTTTGTGGTTCACAAGAAAGGGATTGAAATCAACCAGAACAAAACCAAAGCCATAATGGAGACGAAAGCACCTACGTCAAAAAGGGAGTTGCAATCTCTACTAGGGAAAATTAACTTCCTCAGAAGATTCATTTCGAACCTGAGTGGAAGAACCCAAGCTTTCTCTCCGTTACTTCGTCTAAAGCAAGGCCAAGCCTTCGAATGGAACGAAGCCCACCAGGAGGCATTTGACAGGATAAAAAGATACCTCTCTCAGCCTCCTATTTTGTCTCCACCTTCATGGGGGAAGCCCATGAGATTGTACATATCTGCCTCTGAAGTTAGTATAGGTAGTATGTTAGCACAAGAAGATAGCAATGGTATCGAAAGAGCCATATACTATTTAAGTAGAGTACTAAATGATGCAGAGACCAGATATAGAAATTTAGAAAAGCTATGTCTCTGTTTGTATTTCTCTTGTATGAAACTCAAGTATTATATAAAGCATGTTGATGTTTATGTTTCATCTCATTTCGATGTCATTAAACATATGCTTTCAAAACCAATAATGCATAGCAGAGTTGGTAAATGGGCTTTAGCCTTAACAGAATATTCTTTGACTTTCATGCCTTTAAAAGCTGTGAAAGGTCAAGTGATTTCTGACTTCATTGTGGACCATTCTTTGGTTGAGCAGACTGTCATGAGTTACTTCGAAATACAACCATGGAAATTGTACTTTGATGGTTCAACCCACAGGAATGGAAGTGGCGTTGGAGTCCTTCTAATTTCTCCTGAAGGAATTCCAACAAAATTCAAGTATAAATTAGATGGTCCTCGTTGCTCGAACAACGAAGCTGAGTATGAAGCGCTCATTGTTGGACTTGAAGCTTTGTTGGAATTGGGGGCAACTAGAGTCGAAATTAAAGGAGACTCAGAATTCATGGTCAAACAAATTACAAAGGAATATAAGTGCATAAAGGAAAACTTGATGATATACTTCGTCATAGTCAACAGGCTACTATGGAAATTTGAATACATAGATATTCAACACATACCAAGAATAGAGAACCAAGAAGCAAATGACTTAGCACAGTTGGCTTCGGGTTATAAAGTTTCTACCAGGAACTTTAAGGATTTAGTTGAATTAAGGGGTAGAGTTATGGCTACTAGATTCACACCATCGGATCTGGAAAGTATGAAATTGGGATATGCTGAGAAACAGGGATTCGAAATATTAGCCATAAATACTTTGTCAGATGCAGATTGGCGAAGTCCACTGATGAGTTATTTAGCAAACCCAACTCTGAATGTGGACAGAAAGACAAAATACAGAGCATTGTCATATCTCATCATGGGGAATGAATTGTTTAAAAAGACCCAAGAGGGCGTATTATTGAAATGCCTAGGAGAAAGTGAGGCATACTTAGCATTGTCAGAAGTTCACAATGGGGCATGTGGGGCACATCAAGCAGGCCATAAAATGAAATGGCTGTTATTTCGATACGGCTTGTATTGGCCTAGCATGCTCAAAGATTGCATAGACTTTGCTAAAGGATGTGAGGAACGTCAGAAACATGCAGGGATTCAACATGCCCCTGCAAGTGAGTTGCATTCGATCATCAAACCATGGCAATTTAGAGGATGGGCATTGGATTTGATAGGAGAAATAAATCCTGCTTCGTCCAAAGGACAGAAATATATCTTGGTAGGAATAGATTATTTTACCAAGTGGATCGAAGCTATACCATTAATAGTTGCTGATCAAGAGGCTATTATTGAGTTTATACAGAAGCACATTATCTATAGGTTCAGATTGCCAGAGAGCATAACCACAGACCAAGGCTCTGTGTTTACTGGTAGAAAGATGCAAGAATTTGCCCAAGAAATGGGGTTTAGATTGCTAACGTCAACGCCATATTATTCTCAAGCAAACGGTCAAGTCGAAGCAGCCAATAAAGTGATAATAGGATTAATCAAGAAGCATATTGGTAAAAAGCCAAGAAACTGGCACAAAACTTTGGACCAAATATTATGGGCCTGTAGAACATCTCCTAAGGAAGCTACTAACACTACGCCTTTCCAACTTACATTTGGTCATGATGCAGTGCTGCCAGTAGAAATTCATCTACAATTAGTTCGAATTCAGAGACAAAACGAAATCCCAGCTGCATTATATTGGGAAATGATGATGAATGAATTAGTTGAGTTGGACGAAATTAGATTACATGCATTGGAAATTTTGATGAGACAAAAAGAAAGAGTGGCCAGAACATACAACAAAAGGGTGAAGAAAAAAGTATTCATTATTAATGACTTAGTTTGGAAAGTCATATTGCCCATGGACAAGAAAAATAAAGCATTAGGTAAATGGTCACCTCATTGGGAAGGACCTTTTCGAATATTAAAAGTATTCTCAAACAATGCATATGAAATCGAAGAACTGGTGGATGATAAGCGTATCCTAAAGGTTAATAGGAAATATCTAAAGAAATATAAGCCACGCCTGCAGGAGATTCGAATAGTAACAACGTAACCAAGATATTATAAAAAGGCCAAAATGGCAAGATGAGATGCCAAAATGGCGTTGTTCGAATATTACATATAAGAAACCAAATTGTAGTCAAATAAACACTGAAATTTAGAAATAAGAATTATTTTTCAATCTGTTGAAAGTGCTTCGAAAAGATTCAAGTCTCTGCTGAGCGAAACGCCTGGCTCCTTCCAAGGTTGCCACTTCTCCTTTAAGTTGTTCTGCAGTTTCCATTTCTGCAAGCCCCTGGTTGAGAAGCTCTTCGAATTGGTTACCAGCAGTATTGGTTTCGAAGGCTATTTGTTGTTCTTTGGCCTCCTTAACCTTCTGTTGAAGTTCCAGAATCTGCCTTTCCCAAAGAAGTATGGACTCAGCTCGAGCCTCATAATCAGTTTTCGCCTGCTTTAGATGCATAGCTTGATCCTCAGCTTCTTGAGAGAGTTTTGAAGCTTGTTCATAAGCAGCATCCATTGCAATGCGTTTTTCGTGAACCTTCTTGGCAGCAGATTCATCTTGGAGAAGGTAACCAGTTACGTTGTCCAGCAAAGACTGAAGATCGAACAAGAGAGTACTAACTGGCAAGGAGCAGGTAGCAAGATTGACCTTTGTAAGCAACTCCTTGATAGTATAGCAAGCAGTGCTATCTTGTTTGAGCACTTCGAATATATCCACATTGAGAATTGTTTTCCTGATCTTATTAAGAAGTACAATTCTTTCATCTGTGGGAAGAGGATAGCTGGTCGAACTTGTGCCAGCCCTAGCAAGTGGGATGTCCCTTTGAGCCAGCTTTGCCTTCATGTACCCAATAGGGTCATTTCGTCTCAGGAGTGCAAGCTCCTCGTCAGTCATTTGAGACAAAGAGGATTGAGGGAGTTCCACACGTAGGGGAGTCACGTCCATTTCAACCTCCATGGGTTTGTTGGTTGCATCACCATCCCCTTCATTCGTTTCATGCTCATGATCTTTTTCATCATCATCCAAGTCCACCACTTCGATGTCTTCTTTTTCACTGTTATTTGCATTGGTCTCCGTCCCAGCAGTCGAACCATCATTGGCATCCTCCTCCTCAGACTGTTCTTCTGCAGATTCTTCGTCTCTTTGGCCAGAATCAACTTTCTCTCCTTCAGTTTGAGTGTCCTTTGGATCCTCTTGAAGGGTTTCAAGAGGGGACTTTTGAAGAGAAGCTCTTTGCAAATCTTCTGCAGATGTTTGAAGTGGTGTTTCGTTTGTCTCTTTCAGAGGAATAGAGGTACCTTGATCATCCTGCTGTTCAGAAGTTCCAGCCAGAACCGCCATATTGGAGGAACCTTTGTTCTGTACAAGGTTGCTGGAATCTCCTTGAGGAGAGGAATTGAGTGGAGCAGCAGCTTTGGATGGTGAGTTCGAAGTAGTGGAAGCTGGATTCAAGATGTTCTGCAAGGAGCAAAAGAATGTTAAAAACATGCACCAAGGTAATAAGAAATTATTATTTTCAAAGAGATTTAAAAGTTCAATTTACCTGTGGACTCTCGGAGGAGAGGTTGCTAGCTATGCGTTCCAACATTACGTTGGAGGTCGAAGGTGGATTTTTGGATTTGGGTGAGGGAGCAGCATCCCTGGAATCTAGTTGGAACGGTACTCTTCGAAATATCCTTCTTCTGCTTCTTCTTTGAAGCAGTTGGTAAGTTTCCTCCAGCCTTGGGGTCTTCCCCAATGGTGTTTGATTTTCGCTTCTTGGGAGTAGTAGGAGGAAGTTTGTTGGTCTGAAAAGATTTAAACAAAGAGTTAGATGCAAACCATAAAACATTAGTGAATTCGAAACATCAAGGCTAAGTGATTACCGTTGGAGTTGGAACACTAGTTGTTGTTGGTATTGTTGTTGTGGTTGTTGCAGCAATGGTTGTTGTTTCGGATGGAGTCACTTTGTCAGTGGTTTCGATAGAGGCTTGAGAGGCGCTCCCTTCTTTCGACTTCGAAGCGGCTGTCTTTATCCTGATGGCTGAAAATCGAAACAATTAAAGCAAAGGTTAAAGATATGGAAAATGAAAAACGTTTGGGATTTTCCCAAGCATTCGCACCTGTGCCTTGATCAGATTTAATCGACATGGCAGAAAGGTCGTATCGAAGGTGTCCTGGGAAATCGTGGAGCCAGTGTCGAGCCCATGTCACAGTCTCAGATGGCTTTGGTTTCTTTTGAAGATGTTTGAACATCTCTTTGCAAGTGAACCACCAAGGATATGGGGGAAACCAAGCCAGAGCCAGTTCTGAGGTAGGTAATCTAGGAAATTTAGGTGGATGCATTTCTAATGCCAACCTATACCTATCCTCAGGTGACAACCCTGAAGGAAGTTTTAACTTAGAAACTTTTTGTTTGAATTTTTCCTTCAACGTCTCAGCCGCTTGATGCACAGTGGATTCCAAGCGTGTGGGGTCATAAGTAGTTTCAAAATAATTTTGAAAAGCTTTAATCTCTTTGGCATGAGTAAACATACCTTTCTTGGCTGGTACCTGCACATCGAAGGCATCAATTAGTTTCTGTTGAATTGTAAGAGTATCGAACATATAAGTTTGATAAAACTTGGTCCACCATTCCAGAAACCCCTTAGCTGTGAGATGGGTAGGTTCGAAGGTTATTAGCTCAAACTGGGCAAAGCCTTGGTATTGTTCTTGCTGTAATTTGGCTTCCCGTGCCTTGAAAGTTCGCCCAGAGGTAATGGCACTCTCAGTTTGAAATAAGGGTTCAGGAATTAGTTGGCATAAGCCAAACTGTCTCGAAACAAAATTTGGCTGGTAAGCGAAAAGGAAAATCTGATTCTTGGCAGGAGTTATTCTTGAAGAAATGAGTCTAGGTAGCAGAAAGGCTCTCCATACATCCTGAATCTCCTTGCTCTTGACAGCTTCTGAGAGAGCCATGGTGAACAAGGAAGGTCCATGAGCCCTCGAAGCAAAAGGCGCCATGGTCTCTTCGAACTTATGCCTTTTGGAGAATATCATGATGTACTTCGAGAATAGGACTTTGAAGTCATCTTTGTCGTCATTTGGAGTTAATCTTCGCAGCCTAGTGCCTTCGACTATTCTATCAGTTATCTCAGGGTCTTGTTCATCAATGGTGTTGGCAGTTGACAAGGAGGGTTCGAACGTGGCATTTAGCCATAGCTGAAGTAACCAAAAAGGGCCAGCCAACAGGATATTCTTGGAGGTATGAGATTTTAGGCTCGAAACAGCTGACCTTAGGCTTTCATAAAGGTCAACTAAGAGCTGTTCACTTAAGCACACTCTTCGATTTTCATGCAAATCCCTAGCTAGAGGAATAAACCTACTGGCTACCTGTAGGGATCTACTGCAGAAGACGTATCTTGACAGCCATAGGGTAAGGAAAGCAATGTGTTCTACATCAGACACACTGTCTCCCTCAGCATGGTAGTGACTGATAAACTTGGAAAAACTTGCTAGTTTGACTTCGAAGTCGATTATACTTGAATGTTCTTCGTTGTCAGGGATATATGTTTCTCCTACTGGCGATAGCCCAGTGATGGCCGCTATGTCGAAGAAGGTAGGGGTAATCATTCCACCAGGGAGATGGAAAGTATTATAGGTACTGTCCCAGAAATAGAGGGACGCGAATAACAAAGGGTGGCTGTAAGTGAAACCAGGCTTCGACAGCTTAATCAAGTTGTAGATACCTAATTCTTCCCATTACTGGGATTTCTTAGCTTCTACCTTATTGAACCAGTTTTGGTAAGCAGCGTCGGAGGTGGGGCAAGATCGAAACGGTTTAAAAATACTCTTTACATAGTCTAATACAAAAGGGTCCTTAGGAGGAACAGTGGGATTTTCCATGGTGTTTGAGCCAGAAGATTCTATTGCCTTAGGGGCGTCCATTTTGTTAAACAAGGGTTTGAAACTATAGCAAACTGGGAAAATTTTCCTGGTATCTTTTAAAATTTCAAAAACCATAAGAGGGCCCATTAAAGCTAACCTCTTACCAGCAGCGGTGGTAGGAATGAGTACCTGTGATGCATAAAGCATTTCTTTTTCCTTTGAGATCATCTGGGGAGCAAGAACGGATTGACCTTGGTGAGTGATAAGCTTACTTTCCATTGTAGTTCCTGCGGTCTTTCCTTTCTTCTTGGAAACCTTTTTGAGTTGGGATGAAGTAGAAGAAGACATTTTTGAAGAATGTTGAAAGCTTAGGGTTTTTTGGCGAGAGAAGAAGGATAAAAGATTCAGAATGTGGAAAGAAAAGAAAAATACTAAGTTGATGATGTTTTATAATGTGGAAGTTTAAGCATCCACTGAATAAGGTTGTGATACGTGGAAATCATGGGTTGGTGTGATGAAGAGGTGGCGTAAAGTTAACATGGGTAATAGGCGTGATTAAAGATGATCATTGTTTTGTAACTGCACCATACTGTGAAGTGGCTCCAGGCGGTTAAGGAATCCAAAAAGTGTTATGATTGACGTGACTGGAGTCAAATGCATTAAATGTTAAGATGATTCGAAGGTCGCATCAAAATCTTGTGTAGATGTTTAAAATAAGTATTTCTCAGAGAGATCGAAATACATATTTTAAAGGGGAATTTTGTTGGCTGAAGATTTTGATAATATTATTAGAAGCCAAGTGAATTGAATGTTTCGATCAAAATGAAACAAAGCGTCATGTTTCGAAATAGCAGAAGCAGTGTTTCGAATGAGCATATCAAAGCTTGGAGCTTCGAGTGGCAATTATGGGAACATAACTAAAGAAGTCTCGAAATGACAACAAGGCTGTGTCTGAGAAGTGCGTTCGAAGCGGAGAAGTACCAAAACATTTGAAATTCAAATGCAAGCGGGACATTCGAAGTTTGAAATTTATGTGCTGGAGCATTTGGAGACACGTGGAAACAAGAGAGAGGCATTGTTCTGCATGTTCTGAACGTGGCATAATCTTATAGCAAGACCGTTATGGTCGAAGTAGTATAAATAGAAGTCTTAGTATTAGGATTTCGTGTGTCATATCTATTGTACTAAATACTCAGTAAACATTCAAATTACCACATGGCTAGGGAAACGAATGCAAGAGCAATGTACGTATGATAGCACCACATGTTTATGATTTAATGAAAACCTTTTATCATTTCCAGTACTTTCCTTTATCTTTCTGCCAAATACCATTTACAAGTTTTCTGATTTAAAGTCTTTTTATTCGAAATCTTTTCATTGAAGCCTCACATTTTAATGCTTTCTTTACTTTTCAAGCACTTTACATTTCAGAAAACTGTCATACTTTTCATGCCTTTATCTTCAAGTTTTATCCTTCGAATGCCTATTTTTACTTACAGTCATTTTACAGATTTCTTGCATTAAACGCTTTCTTCATATTTCGAATCTTTTACATTCAAGAGCATCTTTTACATTAACTGTTTTTATAATTCGAAGCCATTTACTTTCTTTTTATGCAATTTTACATGTCTTTACAATTAACATTTATTCATGCAAGTTAGTTTCGCGCACATATATTTTGATTACACCTTTAGATCTTTAAGAGAGAAATCGAAATAAGTCAAACACCTACGCAACACTCAAATATCAACCATGAATATCTGTTCGATCATGAGAGTTACCCTAATGACCAATGAGTCCTAGGATCAATCTAGTCGATCCTGCGAGTTACCAGAGAAATTGAATAACAGTCAGTAAGTTTATTCGATAGTTTGGAAGACTAGCGATTGTTTACCAGAAATCACTGGAAACACCGGGATACCCATTTTTGCCCAAGCCGCCTTTTCAAGTTTTCGACTTTCCGGGTGTATAGATTTTTTCATTTTCATCCCTTATTTTTGACTGGACCCTTTTGGTTCATCGGGAAGCCCTTATTTTTGCCTAGGCCAGTCAACCTAGCGGGTCTTTGATTATGCGTAGTATCTTTTCACTATGTCCGCATTGACGGGGTGAGGAAGGTCGTCACCATCCATGGTGGTTAGAATCATTGCTCCTCCTGAGAAGATGTTCTTAACCACAAATGGCCCTTCGTAAGTAGGGGTCCATTTTCCCCTGGGATCACCTTGAGGTAAGATAATATGCTTGATTACCAGGTCCCCAACTTGATACTCTTTTCGTCTGACTTTCTTGTTAAATGCCTTGATCATCCGTTTTTGGTACGTCTGACCATGACAAACAGTAGTAAGTCTTTTTTCGTCGATTAGATTCAGTTGATCAAGTCGGGTATGAATCCAGTCATCTTCGCTCAAACCTGCATCCTTCATGATCCGGAGAGAGGGTATCTGAACTTCGATGGGCTAGACTGCCTCCATGCCATAAACCAAGGAATAGGGTGTTGCCCCCGTTGACGTCCGTGCTGAGGTACGGTACCCGTGAAGAGCAAATGGTAACATCTCGTTCCAGTCTTTGTATGTCACTGTCATCTTCTGCACAATCTTCTTAATGTTCTTATTAGCCGCTTCTACAGCCCCATTCATCTTCGGCCAGTAGGGAGAAGAGTTATGATGCTGTATCTTAAATTTCTCGCAGAGCTCAGTGATCATCTTGTTGTTGAGATTGGTACCATTGTCCGTAATAATCCTCTCTGGTACACCGTATCGACAGATCAGGTTATGCCGAATGAACCGTGCCACGACGTTCTTGGTTACAGTAGCAAAGGAAGCTGCTTCAACCCACTTCGTAAAGTAATCAATAGCTACAAGGATAAAACGATGCCCGTTGGATGTCGTAGGTCTGATCTCGCCGATCATATCAATGCCCCACATTGCAAAAGGCCAATGTGCTGTCAGAACATTCAGAGGAACTGGAGGAATGTGCACCTTATCAGCATAGACCTGGCACTTGTGACATGTCCGAGAATGCTGATAATAGTCGGCTTCCATTGTGGACCAATAATACCCTGCCCGAAGGATTTTCTTTGCCATGGTATGTCCACTGGAATGAGTTCCGAAAGTACCTTCATGCAACTCTGTCATGATTCTTTCTGCTTCAACCTTATCCACACAACACAGTAATGTTGAATCATTGTTACGCTTGTAAAGAATGTCATTGCTGATGAAGAACTTCGCTGCAAACCTCCTTAGAAACTTCTTATCATTAACAGATGCACCCTCTGGGTATTCTTGAGCTTCAAGGTATCTTTTTACTTCGTGAAACCAGGGTTTTTCTGTTACCTCTTCAATCTCAAGATCACAACAGTGCGCAGGTTCGTCCAATCTTTCAATAATGATCTGGGGAGCCTCGTTGTCCCAATTGACTTTGAACATAGAAGACATCGTATCCAGCGCGTCCGCCAACTGATTCTCCTCTCTAGGAAAGTGTTCAAAGGTTATCTCCTCGAAATGGGGAAGCAACATTAATACATATTCCTTGTAAGGAATAAGATTTGGGTGTTTCGTATCCCACTCGCCTTTGATCTGACTGATCACGAGAGCGAAATCTCCGAAAATAGTCAGAAACTTAATCCTTAGGTCAATTGCTGCTCGAAGACCCATAATGCATGCTTCATACTCCGCCATATTATTGGTGCAGTTGAAACATAGTCGGGAAGTGAACAAAGTATGAGAGCCTTTAGGAGATATGATCACGACGCCAATGCCATTACCCAAAGCGTTTGAAGCTCCATCAAAATACATAGACCATCGGGATCCTTCCTCAAGTCCTTCATCCGGTCCAGGTGTCTCACAATCAGTCACTACCATGATATTCTCGTCCAGAAATTCAAAGTTCATAGACTGGTAATCATCCACTGCCTGATGTGCCAAATGGTATGCCAATACAATTCCCTTGATTGCTTTTTGAGTTGTGTACTGGATGTCATACTCAGTCAAAATCATCTTCCATCTTGCTATTCTTCCGGACAAGGAAGGCTTTTCGAAGATATACTTGATTGGATCCATTTTTGAAATCAACAGAGTAGTGTGAGTCAGCATATACTGTCTCAGCCAACGAGCAGCCCATGCCAAAGCGCAGCAAGTTTTCTCAAGCAGTTAGTATCGAGTCTCACAGTCGGTAAACTTTTTGCTAAGGTAATAAATAGCATGCTCTTTTCGGCTAGACTCGTCATGCTGCCCCAGCACACACCCTATTGAGTTGTCAAGTACTGTCAAATATAAGATTAGAGGTCTCCCTTCAACTGGTGGCATCAGGATGGGTGGCTCTTGGAGATGCTCTTTGATTCTTTCGAAAGCGGCCTGACATTCATCGTTCCAACATACTACCTGATCTTTCTTTAGTAACTTGAAGATTGGCTCACAAGTAGCAGTTAGGAGCAAGATGAATCGGGCAATGTAGTTCAGTCATCGCAGGAAGCCTCTGACCTCTTTCACTGTCTTGGGAGCAGGCATCTCTTGTATGGATTTCACTTTGGTAGGGTCTACTTGAATACCTTTGTCGCTCACGACGAAACCCAGTAGCTTACTGTGATACGGTGGGAGAATTGACTTGAGTTTTGCGTTTTTATTCGCAAATGTTTCGGTTGAGCAAGAGTCGCCACCGACTTTTTATTTTATCCTAAGGAAAGGTTAAAAAGCACAGCAAAAACCTTTGAGATGTTTTCTTGGGTTCGGGGAGTAGATTATAGAAAGGGAAGGTATTAGCACCCTTTCTATCCATGGTTATCCATGGGCTCTTAGTTACTTTCTTAGATCAACTTGCCTTAATTTTCAATTGTTTGAAATGGTGCTTTGTGTGTGTGGGTTTGAAAATGTTTTGAAAAGAGGCCAATGTGGTGGCAACCTTTGTAATGATCCATGTTGGGATATATACAAAGGTATATGTCTTTTGAAAAGGTTTTCATTGTTTTTGAAAGTTGTTTTGAAAGTGTAATGATGTGTGGTTTGAAAAATAGGCAAGTGTTTTGTTTTGCAAGTTTGATTCAAGTAACTAAGAGTTTGTCTACTCCTAAATTTCTCAAAGATTTCTCCTATGTTTTTAACCCTTTTAACAATTTTGTTCCACCATTGAATTTGGTGGACAATCTTGTGTTAGGATGTGAAAGGGACGGGCGCGGGTCATCGTTTAGACCATAATTGCAATGGTGCCAAGTATCTTTGGGCAATTTTTCCTTGGAGGGACTTGATCATTTTTAGGCAACTTTCGAAAGCGTCATCGAGGGACTATGATCATGTGAATTGTTTTGTTTTACCCAAAGAGACCTAACATGCAATATGGCCCATTATTGAAGGCAACAAGTGGAATACCCTAGGGGTGCAAGTGTGATTAGTGTTGTCCATTTTCATGCTTGATTATCTTGAAGTTAGGTCAAACTATTTTGGTTAATTGATTTGCATACAACCCTAATTCTAGCATGGCATATTTAGAAAGCTTGTAAATGCGAAAAAATAAAGTTCCTAAGTTATTACAACACAATATATGGGATGGAGGGTACAAATGTTCAAATGGGGGTATTTTGACAAGAATTAAAACCATAGACTATTACAATCCAAATGGAATTATACAAATTATTTAATATGCAATAATTAAATAAAATAAGATAAATATGCAAGATGCAAAAATGATTTTTTATGTTTATGTAAAAAGTGTTTTTTATGTGTCAAGGAAACAAAAATAAAAGTATTAATTTTTGGGTATTTTTCATGTTTAGGGCAAAAACCCTAATTTTACTAAATAAAAGGTATTAATTTTTTTATTATGTATTATATACAATATTTACTAATTATATACAAAAAATAAATAAAAAAGAAGTATATTTGTCAAAAAGGTATTTTTAATGTTAAATATTAATAAAAATAAAAATGTATATATTTTTGGTATTTTTATCCTAAATATCCTAATAAATATGTAAATATTTATATTATATGATAAATATATTAAATATGTACAAAAATAAAATATTTAATATTTACAAAAAAAAGTATATTTTCATAAAATATTTTCAAAAGATAAAATAAAATGAAAATCAGAAAATAAAATGTATTGGTATTAATTTTAGTATTTTTAGATAAAAGATATTATGTTATTATTTATGTACAAACATCAATTTAAACAAATAAATGCCTAATAAATATAAAAATGGTGTGAAAAATATTTTTTATATTTTTAATATTATGAGAAAAAATAAATAAGTCAGAAATAAAAAGAAAAGTCAAGAAAATGTATCAAATAAGCACAATGGGCCAAGGGGGTTCAAAAGTAAACATAGGGTGCAAATAAGAAAAATGAAACAGGCCCAGCCCAAAGGCAAGCTTCTTCAACCTCCAGCCATCTCTGTTTGAAAACGCGCGCCTCTTTGCTTCCACCACAAGAACCTGATTCTTTGACTTTTAATGAAAACTAACAACACAAAAAATGTAAAGCATCATCTCACGAGTTCATACATATAAAGAACATGATTTAACTCTCAGAAATGAGAGAGAATTTCTTCTCCCCCAATTCTTGACCTAGTTTTTGTTCCAAGTTCAGACCTCAAATTCTCATAGCACACATAACATAAATGAAAACTAATTATATGGGCATGTTCAGGGCCATGAATGTGACATAATTTCTTCACAAATCTAAACCTAACAATGCCTGGATAGAGAGATAAGAGTTCATGAACTTACCTGTTCAGTTGGAATCGTGTCTGGCAATGGAGGAGCTTTCAGGGCAAGATGATGATTTGTATAGCTTGCTTGATGTCTGAGGATGCTATTCCAATACTTGGTATGCTTTGAAACCTTCTATATCAAGCTGCAGAAGTCAACCTGCAAGAGGAAGAAATGAAAATGGAAAAACTGATTAGAGGTGTTACAGTGTGCTTCTAATGCTTTGGACAGTTTGTATGGATGGTAGGGAAAGTGTTTGAACTAGTTTGGATGAAAGTGCACGACGGAAATGAGCTATGGGATTCAAAATGCAGCTTATGCCCGGTTTTTGCAGTTTTATGGTGGTTCTGTGTTTGAGAGGGCAATGGAGATGGTTAGCTCGTGTTTCGGGTTAGGGTGATTGTTTAGAATGTGCGTAACAAGTTTGCTTAAGTTGGTTTTTGCTGAGATGAGAGTTGTTGTATGTTATGCAAGTTTTCTTCACACTTAAGCAACAAAATGTCAAGTGGTGTTCTAGACTGATGCAGGCCCCCAATCTATGCTACAACCTTTCCCCTTGATCAGTGTGTTTTTCTTCTGAACTTGTGCCCAAAGATATGGCCTTGTAATTCTTGATTTGCAACTTTGACATAAAGCCATACTTTTCTAAAATGGATAAATGCTTTTTCTACTTATAGCTTAGTTTTGCATACAATGCTTGAACACACAAAATAAGGTCTTGGCACAATGAGTTAGCATTAAATTTATGAGTGCAAAAGGGATATAGGACCTGTAATCAAGGAATGCAAGCTGAGTTCAAAATTGCCTAAGTGTATGAACATGAAAATTGGCCATAACAAAAGTGAGTTTTTCCCAACTTGCCAAATTTGATTCTCCCTAACCATGAGGTTGTTTGATGAGTTCTTGGACATTTTGGAAATCTTGGAATGTGTACTACAATCCATCTTTGAAATGCAAATTTAAATTCCAAGTGAAAGAATGTGAAAAATGGTCTTGAAGTTAGGCAAAAATCCTGCCTAAAATGGTTCAAAATTTCTCTAAGTTAAGAATGGTTTGGTACCCTTGTTCCAAAAATTGTAACTTGAGCTACAAGCTTCTTTTGAGAAAACTTTGTGAATTAAAGTTGTAGATTTTGCAATGGACTACAAATTTCATGTTTTGACTTTTCCTTGAATCCAAATGCATCTTGATGAGAAAGTGGGACAAAGTTAGGAAAAAATTAGGGTTTTTCATAACTTAGAAAAATTCTAAGTTATGAAAAATCTTCATTTCAAACCCTAATTTGCAATTCTTGATTTCTTGATGCAAAAGTTTCATGATTTGGCATGTTTTGATGAAACATGAATCTTGACACTTGATTTTGACCAAAAAAAGTCAAAGTTTGACTTTTCAGTATACAGTCAAAATTGATCAATTGACTGGGAAATTCAACTGTCAATCTTGTGCATTTGGGATCTTTTGAACTTGTTGAGTATTTCAAGACAATTCCATGGGGTCCTTGAGTCCATATGTGAGTTTGGTTTGCCATTGGCTAGGTCAAACAGTCAAAAATTGCCTTTGTGCAGTCAAAACCCTAAAAATGACCATTTTGCCCTTTTGGTAATCTGATCAAATTTCTTGTGGAATTATGATCCAAACTTGATCAAATGGTCCATATGAGTTCATAATGCTGATGTGGGTCAATTTTCATGAGATTTGACTGTCAATTGGCCATAGTTGACTTTTTCCCCATTATAGCTGATTTCTAGGTCAACTGTCCAATTGACTGGGTAAAACTTGGAATCAAGACTTGAAACTTGGTATGGATAAACTTGGGAGTCCAACATGAAGCATGAAAGTATTCTTAGGCATTTTAGGTCAAAATATCTTTGTGCAAACACAAACCCTAATTTGGGTCAACAGTGCAAGGAGAAGTCTTGAGCAGAGGAAACCCTAACTGGATCTTGAGCTCCAGGGGTCTTGTGATGAGAAAATGTTGAGAAAATGGGAGGGAAAATTTTGGGGTACAACAGTTGCCCCTGTTCAATCTTCTTGAACCTGAAGAGTTAGATTGGCAAGTTTGCCTTTCGTGACTCGAGGGTAAAAGGAGATTGGACACTAGAGTGCCCGGAAATTTTCACTCGCATGTTGGAGTATCAGCAAATGTGATGTCGGGAATGGGCTTATAGATTCCATTTGGAGAGATGGTGGATAGGGAGATGGGCTTATAGATGCCATCTGAAGGCGTGACAGAACCTTGTCGGGAATGGGCTTATAGATGCCATTTGGAAGTGTTGATCGCATAAGAGATTCCTTAGGGAGAACTTGTGTATTTTGAGAAAGACAGATGTTTTCCTGGCTTGTTACAGGTGTTGATCTTCAATCTCTTCATGCAGACATGCCCTGGCTAGATACAGGTGTCGAGTCTATAATCGGTTGCTCACAGATATGCCCTGGCTGGATACAGGTATCGAATCTTCAAACTCTTCAGATGTGCCCTGGCTAGATACAGGAACCGAATCTGGAATTAGTCGTCAACAGATATGCCCTGGCTGGATACAGGAATCGAATCTTCAAACTCTTCAGATGTGCCCTAGCTGGATACAGGAATCGAATCTTCAAACTCTTCAAATGTGCCCTGGCTAGATACAGGAATCGAATCTGGAATTAGTCGTCAACAGATATGCCCTGGCTGGATACAGGAATCGAATCTTCAAACTCTTCAGATGTGCCCTGGCTAGATACAGGAATCGAATCTGGAATTAGTTGTCAACAGATATGCCCTGGCTGGATACAGGAATCGAATCTTCAAACTCTTCAGATGTGCCCTGGCTGGATACAGGAATCGAATCTGGAATTAGTCGTCAACAGATATGCCCTGGCTGGATACAGGAATCGAATCTTCAAACTCTTCAGATGTGCCCTGGCTGGATACAGGAATCGAATCTGGAATTAGTCATCAACAGATATGCCCTGGCTGGATACAGGAATCAAATCTTCAAACTCTTCAGATGTGCCCTGGCTAGATACAGGAATCGAATCTGGAATTAGTCGTCAACAGATATGCCCTGGCTGGATACAGGAATCGAATCTTCAAACTCTTCAGATGTGCCCTGGCTAGATACAGGAATCAAATCTGGAATTAGTCGTCAACAGATATGCCCTGGCTGGATACAGGAATCGAATCTTCAAACTCTTCAGATGTGCCCTAGCTGGATACAGGAATCAAATCTGGAATTAGTCGTCAACAGATATGCCCTGGCTGGATACACGAATCGAATCTTCAAACTCTTCAGATGTTCCCTGGCTGGATACAGGAATCGAATCTGGAATTAGTCGTCAACAGATATGCCCTGGCTGGATACTGGAATCGAATCTTCAAACTCTTTAGATGTGCCCTGGCTGGATACAGGAATCGAATCTGGAAACTGATCACTCACAGATGTGCCCTGGCTAGATACAGGAATCGAATCTGGAATTGTGACAGTTGAAGGTAGTTGTCTTTTGGGTTGTCTTTTTCCCTGAAAAGGCAAAACATCAGTTGTATGCAATGTCATGATGTATGAAATGCATGATGTCATGATGTTCAAAATGAGATAGTGTTGTATGCACTTTATCACGTATGTAAGCAAGATGTATGAAACGTGAAATGTTTATGAATGCGTTTTCGTCTAGGAAAATAAATCCTTGACGACCGGCCGGGGGATTAAATCCTGGGCTGACATTGAAGAGTAGAGTTCTTCGTTTCCGCTAGGGATGAGGATCGCAAGAATACACCGGTAGGAGAAGATGACTCCGTTGGGGAATAAACTTGTTGGAGAGATTACTCTGAGGGGAATTACTCTGAGGGGAATTACTCTGAGGGGAATTACTTTGTGGGAAGAGAGACTTCGCTGAAGTTTTGATGAGAGCTCCGCTGAGGATTTCGATGATGGACTCCGCTGGGGGTAACAATGATAAACTCCGCTGGGGATGACAATGATAAACTCCGCTGGGGATTATGTTGATAAGTTATGTTGGGGAACTTTGATGAACTCCACTGAGGATAGGAAGAACTCCGCCGATGGCGATCTTCCGTGGTAATTAGCTGAGGTAACCCAGTTATAAGCCCTTGTGAGGAATAACTTTGAATAAAAACCGGGAGAGACGTCCGTACTCTACAGGGGATGAGCTTCAAGACCTGCTGGGGATATGGATTCCAATTTTCCTGGGGAAACCTTTCAGACTGCATTGGTAAATGGTTCCACTGGGGTGTCTGGTATACCGCCGGGGATCAATCTTAGATCAAGACTACCGGGGATGCTTGCTGATGAATGCCTATACTCTGCTGGGGAATGTTGATATCTTCTGGGGATACTCAACTTCCTTTAGACTGACCGTAGACTAACTCTGCTAGAGGAGAGTGTTGCTGACTTGCTAGGGAAACAGGGTGCCTATCATAGGGCTGATGATAGACTAACTTTCCCTGGGGAGAGTATTGTTGAATCTTGTCCTACTCTGTGGGGAGTTGAAGTAACTTGGTCACATTCTCCAGTTGAATCTACCTTGGTACCTTGGCGGACAGAGCAACCAGACTGCATGGGCCACTTTACATTGCCCCTGTTTCTGATGTCATCTGTAATCAGCCTTTTGTTTTGTATGCAAGTATTTATGAATTAGCAATTTAATGTCAAATGCATATATCAAAAATGAACATTGGACGTTCTTCGCAAGACAAAACAGAAAGAGGAAAAACAATTGGCAATTTGTTTAGAAAAATGAATTTGTATTGATTTTGAAATTTGCCTGTAAATAGGCGTTTTTTGTCAAAGAGGTTGACGTCCTAGTAATAGAACGCCGCCAAATAACACAAAGTTTATACAATTTTGAAAAGGAAACAAAACAGCTATGTGAACAATATTCCCACTGGGTTCCAACTCTGCTATTGCCTTTATGTCTTCAAGCATCACATCACTTTGCTGCTTAACTGAAGATGAGGCTGATTGATCGATGCCGAAGTCTGAGCCCGATAGTTGATGCCGAATTCTGGATGCAAGGTGATCCAATGAGACATAGTGTTACGCTTTATCCCTAACTTTTGCCTGGACCGCCCTTTCGGGTTTTCAGTCCACCGGGATACCCATTTTTGCCCAAGCCGCCTTTTCAGGTTTTCGACTTGCCGGGTGTACATATTTTTTTTCATTTCGTCCCTTATTTTTGCCCGAACCCTTTTGGTTCGCCGGGAAGCCCTTATTTTTTCCTAGGTATGTCAACCTAGCGGGTCCTTTATTCATGCGTAGTATCTTTTTACTATGTCTGCATTGGCGGGGTGAGGAAGGTCGTCACCATCCTTGGTGGTCAGAATCATGGCTCTTCCTGAGAACACATGCTTAACCACAAATGGCCCTTCATATGTAGGGGTCCATTTGCCCTTGGGATCACTTTGAGGAAGGATGATGCGTTTGATTACCAGGTCCCCAACTTGATACTCTTGTGGTCTAACTTTCTTGTTAAATGCCCTGATCATCGGTTTTTGGTACGTCTGACCATGACAGATAGCGGTGAGTCTCTTTTCGTCAATTAGGTTTAATTGATCAAGTCGAGTCTGGATCCAGTCATCTTCACTCAAGTATGCATCCTTCATTATCCGGAGAGAGGGTATCTGGACTTCAATTGGCAAGACTGCCTCCATGCCATAGACCAAGGAAAAAGGAGTTGCCCCGGTTGACGTCCTTGCTGAGGTACGGTACCCATGAAGAGCAAATGGTAACATTTCGTGCCAATCTTTGTAGGTCACTGTCATCTTCTGCACAATTTTCTTGATGTTTTTATTTGCCGCTTCGACAGCTCCATTCATCTTCGGCCGGTAAGGAGAAGAGTTGTGGTGCTGTATCTTGAATTGCTCGCAGAGCTCAGTGATCATCTTGTTGTTAATATTGGTACCATTGTCTGTAATGATTCTTTCCGGGATGCCGTACCGACAGATCAGGTTATGCCGAATGAAACGTGCAACGACGCTCTTGGTTACGGTGGCGTAGGAAGCTGCTTCTACCCATTTTGTGAAATAATCAATCGCTACCAAGATGAAGCGATGCCCGTTGGATACCGTCGGTCGGATCTCTCCGATCATATCAATGCCCCACATTGCAAAAGGCCAAGGTGTCGTTAGGACGTTCAGAGGAACCGGAGGGATATGCACCTTATCAGCATAGATCTGGCATTTATGACAAGTTCGAGAATGTTGGTAACAGTCGGCTTCCAATGTGGACCAGAAATATCCTGCCCGAAGGATTTTCTTTGCCATGGTATGTCCACTGGAGTGTGTTCCGAATGTACCTTCATGTAGTTCTACCATGATCTTCTCTGCTTCAGCCTTATCCACACAACGCAATAAAGTTGAATCATGGTTTCGTTTGTAGAGAATGTCGTTGCTGAGGAAGAATTTTGCCGCAAACCTTCTTAGGAACTTCTTGTCATTGA
Organism: Vicia faba; assembly: GCA_948472305.1. Classification (NCBI taxonomy): domain Eukaryota; kingdom Viridiplantae; phylum Streptophyta; class Magnoliopsida; order Fabales; family Fabaceae; genus Vicia; species Vicia faba. The sequence goes on from OX451737.1 coordinate 1,633,715,540, forward strand.
CTGATGTGCCTTCGGGGTATTCTTGAGCTTCCAAATATCTCTTCACCTCATGATACCAGGGTTTTTCGGTTACCTCTTCGGCCTCGAGATCGCAGCAGTATGCAGGTTCGTCCAACTTCCAGATAATGATCCGGGGAGCCTCGTTGTCCCATTTGACTTTGAACATTGAAGACATCGTAACTAGCGCGTCCGCTAACTGATTCTCTTCTCTTGGGAAGTGTTCAAAAGTTATCTCTTCAAAGTGGCGAAGCAAAGTCAACACATACTCCTTGTAAGGAATAAGATTTAGGTGTTTTGTATCCCACTCGCCTTTGATCTGATTGATCACGAGAGCGGAATCTCCGAAGACACTTAGAAACTTGATCCTTAAGTCGATTGCAGCTTGAAGACCCATGATACATGCCTCATACTCTGCCATATTGTTGGTGCAGTTGAAACACAGCCGGGCAGTGAGTGGAGTATGAGTGCCTTTGGGGGATATGATCACAGCGCCGATGCGGTTACCCAAAGCGTTTGAAGCTCCGTCAAAATGCATAGACCATCGAGATCCTTCCTCAGGTCCTTCATCCGGTCCAGGTACTTCACAATCAGTTACTACCATGATATCTTCGTCTGGAAATTCAAAGTTCAATGATTGGTAATCGTCCACACGCTGGTGTGCCAAATGGTCTGCCAATACACTTCCCTTGATTGCTTTTTGAGTTGTGTATTGGATGTCATATTCCGTCAAGATCATTTGCCATCTTGCTATTCTTCCAGACAGAGCAGGCTTTTTGAATATGTACTTGATTGGATCCATTTTTGAAATCAACAGAGTAGTGTGAGTCAGCGTATACTGTCTCAGCCGGCGAGCAGCCCATACTAGAGCGCAACAAGTTTTCTCGAGCAGTGAGTACCGAGTCTCACAGTCGGTAAACTTTTTGCTCAGGTAATAAATAGCGTGCTCTTTTCGGCCAGACTCGTCATGCTGCCCCAGCACACACCCCATTGAGTTGTCAAGTACTGTCAAGTATAGTATCAGAGGCCTCCCTTCCACTGGTGGCATAAGAATGGGTGGTTCTTGGAGATACTCCTTTATCTTTTCGAAAGCAGCCTGACATTCTTTGTTCCACCGTACTACTTGATCTTTCTTTAGCAATTTGAAGATTGGCTCACAGGTAGCAGTTAGATGTGAGATGAATCGGGCAATGTAATTCAGTCGTCCTAGAAAGCCTCTGACTTCTTTCTCTGTTTTGGGAGTCGGCATCTCTTGTATGGCTTTCACCTTGGCAGGGTGCACTTGAATACCTTTGTCGCTTACAATGAAACCTAACAATTTTCCAGACCTCACCCCAAAGGTGCATTTGTTTGGGTTTAACCTCAGCTTATACAATTTCAGTCGGTCAAACAGCTTCCGCAGATGGTCAAGGTGTTCCTCCTCAGTTTGGGACCTTGCAATCATATCATCGACGTATACTTCAATCTCATGATGGATCATATCATGAAATAAAGCAACCATGGCACGTTGGTAGGTTGCCCCAGCATTTTTCAATCCGAATGGCATGACCTTGTAGCAGAAGGTGCCCCACTGAGTAACAAAGGTAGTCTTTTCCATATCTTCAGGAGCCATCTTGATCTGATTATACCCTGAAAAACCATCCATGAAGGAGAACACCTTGTGTTGAGCGATATTGTCAACAAGAACGTCGATGTGAGGCAGAGGGAAATCATCTTTAGGGCTGGCCCTGTTCAAATCCCTGTAGTCAACGCACATTCTGACTTTACCATCTTTCTTTGGCACTGGAACCACGTTGGCCACCCATTGAGGATAAGAAGTCACTGCTAGAAACCCGGCATCAAATTGTTTCATAACCTCAGCCTTGATTTTCTCGGACATCTCTGGGCGCATGCGGCGAACCTTCTGTTTTACCGGAGGGCAGTCTTCCTTGGTAGGCAGGTGATGAACTACAATGTCGGCATCCAAACCAGGCATATCTTCGTAAGACCAAGAAAAGATTTCCATGTAATCATGCAGCATCTGGATCAATCGTTGCTTCACGCTGAGCTCTAGATTGGCACCAATCTTGACTTCTTTTCTATCTGTCTCAGTACCCAGGTTTATCGTCTCCACTGGCTCTTCATGCAGCTGAATGGCCCTCTCTTCCTAGAGTAACAGTCTTGCGAGTTCACCAGGCACTTCGCAATCATCTTCACCTTCGTCTTCGGCCAAGTTGATTGGATTTTCGAAGTCATAACTGGCAGTAGCAGAGCTGTTACCAGTGAGATCCAGAGTGAATTGGAACCTGTATAAGTGAGTGTGTGTAAATATAGCTGTTTTGCAATATATAACAAAGAAAGAAAAAGAGCACAAGATTTGAAATGCAACAACGTCCAATGTTTTGATTAATGATATATGGAAATGTCATACAAAAAGCCCTCACAAATGGAGCCACGGTGCCCCGGGTAGGACACCGAGCCAATAAAAGTTTCAACATATTGTTTGTTACAAATTGAAAACAAAAGAGTTCATTACTGCGTGACAAATGTAATAGGTGTAAAATCTTTTGCCGTCCAGTTGCTTGGTCCGTTGTTGGTTGTTGGATAGATCCAACTGTCGAATTATGCTTCCTCTACGTCCTCCTCGATAGCATTCACTCTTGGGTTGGTGATGAACACCGGAGGCTTCCTGATCCTTTCTTTGCGAACAGCCCTCTGAGCCTCTGCAGTGAAGCCCAACCCAAACTTGTCGGTATTTTGAGTGAAGTCAGGAAGTTGACCCCAGTTTGCGCACTTGACTTTCTCGATTACAGCCCGGGCATCCTTCAAGGAAGCCATCTTCAAAGGAAAGTCTTCTTCAACCCCTGTCTCAGCTGACGCCAACGTTGGAGGTACCTCCTCAAAATGTTGAAAGGGGGTTTCAATAAACTCCCCGTCCATCTCGATATACCAGAATGAATTCAAGTGACTAACCATGTATTCCTCCTCTCCCTACACAGTAACAATCTTCCCTTTGACAGGGTATTTGAGCTTCTGGTGTAGAGTGGATGTTACATCCCCAGCCTTGTGAATCCAGGGTCGACCCAGCAAACAGGAATAAGATGGACGAATATCCATTACATAGAACGTTGAGTCAAAGACTTGGGAACCCACACGAATAGGAATGTCTACCTCGCCATGCACCATCCTCTTAGAACCGTCGAAGGCTCTAACAATGATGTTACTAGGCTTCAATTCCAGGCCCTCGCAATCCAACCGATCTAAGGCCTTCTTGGGTAATACATTCAGGTAAGAACCGGTGTCCACCAACACGTGTGCGAGAGTAGTGCCTCTGCATTCTATAGAGACATGCAGGGCATCATTGTGATTTTTTTCCTTGGCGGTAAGGTCTGCATCCGAGAAACCCAAACCATTGTCAGCTGTCAAATTAGCCACACAGTCAGTGAACTGATCTGCAGATGTCTCTTGCGGCATATGGGCCGTCTTTAGAAATGAAATCAGGGCCTTGGCGTGGGCCTCTGAGCACAGCAGCAATGATAGCATAGAGATTTTGGAGGGGGTATGCCCCAGCTGTTCAACGACATTGAAGTCACTCTTTTTAATGATTTTAAGGATTTCCTCCATCTCTTACTGGGAGGCTTCGACAGCGGTCTTTTTTGGTGCTTCCGTCCGGGCAGGAAAATCGGTAGCAACTTCTTTGCTCCGAGCATCAGAGGACTCGGCGGCAGTAGTAGACACAAGAACTTGATTTGGGACATGCACACTTGCGGGTGTGATGACAAGAGGTTTTCGGATAACTGGTGGTGCAATGTCAGGCGAGAAGAGCTTGCCACTGCGAGTAATCTTGGCGGGACCAGTGATGTTACTGATACCGGTACCGGTGTTGAACTCCTGCTTCACTCCAAGCACATACACGTCTGCCCCGTAGTTCCATGGGACAGCCTTGTCAGATTCATAGGGGAGAGGCCCCGGAACAGTAATGGTAATGGGTGCAACAGACATAATTTGGACTGGCTTCCTCGGGGGAGCCTTGGTAGGATTGTTGAAAATTGTGACGACAGATACTTCTTCAGCGGAAACAAATGGAACAGCGGTTTTCTTGAACAAAATCTCCTTGCTATCCATAAGGCTTTGGATGCCTGACTTCAGCAGCGGACAACCGGTAGGGGTAACAGCACACAGGAGGCAACCCTTGCTACAACCCGGAAATAAACCGGCTAGCAGTAGATTCCTCTTAACAGTCAATAGAGGGGTAGCAACATCATTCACCGAAACAACATACAAATCTTCCTCAACGGCATTTACTCTATGCTAGGGCATAGGAGCAGTTACAACATTTGGCCTCTCAGGCGCCTCAAACTGAATTTCCTTCGCATCGATAAGGTCTTGAACTTTATTTCTCAGGGCCCAACAATCATCAGTAGTATGCCCGGGGCTATCAGAATGATAAGCACAACGGGCATTTGGGTTATACTTAGGAGATGCAGTATTCACGACCTTCAGAGCCTCTTTGATGGTCACCAAGTTGGTTGATAGCAGTTGCGGTAAGATTTGTGACAAGGTCATACTCAGCCGAGTATACTGCCTTTTGGGCCTCTCACCCCTTTGTTGATTGTACTGCTGAGGAGCAGCAACAGGTTTTGAAATTACCAAGGCATTGACGGCTTGGCGACGTTCTGACTTGACTTGTCTTCTAGGACCATAGACGGCACTAGCTTCCTTCTTGAAAGGCTTTTTCTCAGTACTTACAGAAGCACTTTTCTGTATCTTTCCTGACCTGATGCCAGCTTCTATCCTTTCACCCGTTAGGATCAAATCCGTAAACCCAGCGGAGGAATTACCAACCAGATGATTGAAGAATGGACCAGACAAGGTCCCTAGAAACATGTCAACCAGCTCACGGTCAGTCAATGGATGCTGCACCCTGCCATCCAAATCTCTCCATTTTTGTGCATATTCTTTGAACCCTTCGCCCGTTCCTAGCGACATACCCTGAAGTTGGGTACGCGTAGGAGCGAGGTCAGAATTGTATTGATATTGTCTATAAAATGCGGTAGCCAAATCTTCCCAATGTCGGATACTGGTTCCATTTAGCTGATAAAACCACTCAAGTTGTGACCCCGAAAGGCTATCTTGGAAGAAGTGGATCCAAAGATTTTTGTCTGCCGTGTAAGGTTGGATCTTCCTTACGTACGATCTGAGATGCAGCTTTGGACAGGAAGCCCCGTCGTATTTGGCAAAGGCAGGCGCCTTGAACTTGTGTGGGATTACCACCCCAGAAGATAACCCTAAATCTCCGAAATCCAGCCCCGACACATTTTGAATCTCCATGGCACTCAAGCGGTCCTCTAATTGCTTGTATCGGTCAGCAGCAGGAGGGTATTGTTCGTCATTGTAATCCGTCTCGTTGTCAGAGACTGCAGGACTAGGAGCCCCTCCCCCTTGGGGACTGTCTTTCTCTGCAGAGGAAGTAGTTGGATCAGCCTCGTTATGGAGTGTGTTCCCAAACCTGCTTCCAGTATTGAACAACACAGTCCTCTTCTTCTTCTTCTTCTTCTTTAAGAGCAGAGCCTTCAACTCTTGTTGACCTTGGGCCAGGCTCATGACCATCTCTTGAAACTGGGCATTCTGGGCCTGGAGGGCCTTGATAGCTTGCTCACTGGATGATTCTGGATTCATGATGACTGTTCAAAATAAACAGCGAAGAAGATTAAGCAACCTGTAGAAAAAGGGGTACCTGTTATGCACATGATGCATGAGATGCTATCTATGAAATGCATTCAAGGATTTTAGAAATTCACAATTGTTGCAGACAAAAAGAACGCACGTCATATTAATAAGAAGAAATTTGTTATTACATAAGTGCCCCATGGGCCAAATATTACAAAAACAACTTCTCAAGGTAAAAAGACGTTGCGCATCCTCTTTGGCGCAATGTAGGTGTTGAGGGCCTCTTGCTCATGGAGTCGGCGGGTGAGCTCTAGAACCTTCTTCTCGCTGGCGTAGAAGCTGGCTTCAAAAGTGTTTCGTTCCTCCTTGAGTTGGATCCAACTCTTCTGCATCTCCTCCCACGATGTAGGCATGTCAGGATGTAGGATGGTATAGGGAACCTCTCCTTCCTTAACGGGCTCTTTAATCACAGGGAGAACATGAGGATAAGGCATCATTAGACTCTGGGCTCGGGCTCGTACCCACTTGAGATAAGGCTCAAGAGGGATGGAGTTCTTGTGTCCCAGTGTCTTGCTGTCAACCTTGTTGGGCATCCTCCAAGCCCTGATGAATCTTTGGCGAAGTCCTTGCGCATCGTTGTTGAAGTCAAAAACTAGGTCAGGAATCAACATGTCGTGAGGGCCATATCTTAGTGCATATCCAAATTGCCTCAATGCTAGGCAAGGGTTGTAGGTAATGCCCCCTATAATACCAAGTAATGGAACATTAGGGAACTCTCCACAATGATCGACGATGATGACATTTTCTCTGGACCGAGAACACCAATGTACATCAGAGTGAGTAAGAGTCATCAACCGTTGGGACCACCTTGAGCCTTGGTCATTCTTCAAGACAGATTGTGGAAGGTGCGAAATAAACCACCTTGCAAGGAGAGGAGTACAACACATGAGAACACCCCTCTTTCTCATTGTTCGTGTGTAAAATGAGTGAAGGATGTCCCCAAGCAATGTTGGTATTGGATTTCTGGACAAGAAGATTTTGACGGCGTTGACTTCTACAAGCTGGTCAGGATTTGGGAACAAGACCAACCCATAGATAAGGAGTGCCACAATTTCTTCAAAGGCTTGTAGGTCCAATGAATTCCAACATTCTTGTGCCTTCTCAAACAAGAATTTTGCTAAGAAACCTTTGACGCCGCTTCTAGTTTCCCAATGCCCCTTGATGTCAGAAGGCTGTAGATGTAATGCTCGAGCAACATCTTCAGGATTTGGTTCCTTTTCCGTACCGTTGAAAGGTAGTTGATTAAGGATAGGAATTCTCAGGAGTTGAGAAAACTCCTCCAAAGTGGGCACCAACTGATAGTCGGGGAAAGTGAAACAGTGGTGAAGAGGGTCAAAGAACTGGAATAGCACTTTCATCATGTCCTCTTCAATGTTGGTGTTGACTAAGCTGAGCAGTCTACCATGTCTTTCACTGAAGGATGAGCTTTCCGGAATCCTTGATGTGAGCTCCTTGAGTTGAGGAGAGATTCTCACAAGGTTGACTTGGATGGTTTTTCTGCGAGGAATTTCCATGACCTACAAAAGAAGAACAAAGATGAAGATCTAAACCATTGAAGTGGTTAGTAAATGCATATGATGCTTTATGATGTTCATGATGTATGCACAAACATATGTACAAGCAATTCACACCAAATCCTAATTTCAGGCTTGCATGGGGTTTCATAGGTAAGTACCCTCTTGAGTGTAGTTGGCTTAAAAACCTGTCCTATAAATAGTATCCGGGTTCTAAGGAGCTCAATATCACTGGATTGTTTTCATTGTTCATTGTTTTGGTTTAGCCACTTAACTAGCGACCAAAATATTCCAAGAAAACAACCCTCAATGAGTGTAGTATCGAGTATCTACCAACTTCGGACTACACCAAAGCCGGTCATCTCACTACCCCTAATGAAAGGCCAAGATGGTCAAGTAAGGTTCTAGGTCATTAGTGCTTATTGACATCACTCAGCGGCCCCGTACTCTCCTTGATTGAACTCAAGGGTTACCGGTACTCACAAATATGTCGCACTAATATATCTATTGCTTCGACCGTGTCGGTATACCCCACACAGTTTCCACAATGTATTGCTATCTATGAATGTTTCCCAAAATCCGGGTGTAGGATTGTAAACCCAAACAAGAGAGCCAAGATATAAAGCAATCAAGACAAACAATTAGTCATGCAAGAGGGTGATCTAAGCCCTAAGGTTACTCCACTTAAAAGAAATCCCCAGCAGAGTCGCCAATTCTGTGATACGGTGGGAGAACTGACTTGAGTTTTGCGTTTTTATTCGCAAATGTTTCGGTTGAGCAAGAGTCGCCACCGACTTTTTATTTTATCCTAAGGAAAGGTTAAAAAGCACAGCAAAAACCTTTGAGATGTTTTCTTGGGTTCGGGGAGTAGATTATAGAAAGGGAAGGTATTAGCACCCTTTCTATCCATGGTTATCCATGGGCTCTTAGTTACTTGCTTAGATCAACTTGCCTTAATTTTCAATTGTTTGAAATGGTGCTTTGTGTGTGTGGGTTTGAAAATGTTTTGAAAAGAGGCCAATGTGGTGGCAACCTTTGTAATGATCCATGTTGGGATGTATACAAAGGTATATGTCTTTTGAAAAGGTTTTCATTGTTTTTGAAAGTTGTTTTGAAAGTGTAATGATGTGTGGTTTGAAAAATAGGCAAGTGTTTTGTTTTGCAAGTTTGATTCAAGTAACTAAGAGTTTGTCTACTCCTAAATTTCTCAAAGATTTCTCCTATGTTTTTAACCCTTTTAATAATTTTGTTCCACCATTGCATTTGGTGGACAATCTTGTGTTAGGATGTGAAAGGGACGGGCGCGGGTCATCGTTTAGACCATAATTGCAATGGTGCCAAGTATCTTTGGGCAATTTTTCCTTGGAGGGACTTGATCATTTTTAGGCAACTTTTGAAAGCGTCATCGAGGGACTATGATCATGTGACTTGTTTTGTTTTGCCCAAAGAGACCTAACATGCAATATGGCCCATTATTGAAGGCAACAAGTGGAATACCCTAGGGGTGCAAGTGTGATTAGTGTTGTCCATTTTCATGCTTGATTATCTTGAAGTTAGGTCAAACTATTTTGGTTAATTGATTTGCATACAACCCTAATTCTAGCATGGCATATTTAGAAAGCTTGTAAATGCGAAAAAATAAATTTCCTAAGTTATTACAACACAATATATGGGATGGAGGGTACAAATGTTCAAATGGGGGTATTTTGACAAGAATTAAAACCCTAGACTATTACAATCCAAATGAAATTATACAAATTATTTAATATGCAATAATTAAATAAAATAAGATAAATATGCAAGATGCAAAAATGATTTTTTATGTGTATGTAAAAAGTGTTTTTTATGTGTCAAGGAAACAAAAATAAAAGTATTAATTTTTGGGTATATTTCATGTTTAGGGCAAAAACCCTAATTTTACTAAATAAAAGGTATTAATTTTTTTATTATGTATTATATACAATATTTACTAATTATATACAAAAAATAAATAAAAAAGAAGTATATTTGTCAAAAAGGTATTTTTAATGTTAAATATTAATAAAAATAAAATTGTATATATTTTTGGTATTTTTATCCTAAATATCCTAATAAATATGTAAATATTTATATTATATGATAAATATATTAAATATGTACAAAAATAAATATTTAATATTTACAAAAAAAAGTATATTTTCATAAAATATTTTCAAAAGATAAAATAAAATAAAAATCAGAAAATAAAATATATTGGTATTAATTTTAGTATTTTTAGATAAAAGATATTATGTTATTATTTATGTACAAACATAAATTTAAACAAATAAATGCCTAATAAATATAAAAATGGTGTGAAAAATATTTTTTATATTTTTAATATTATGAGAAAAAATAAATAAGTCAGAAATAAAAAGAAAAGTCAAGAAAATGTCTCAAATAAGCACAATGGACCAAGGGGGTTCAAAAGTAAACATAGGGTGCAAATAAGAAAAATGAAACAGGCCCAGCCCAAAGGCAAGCTTCTTCAATCTCCAGCCATCTCTGTTTGAAAACGCGCGCCTCTTTTCTTCCACCACAAGAACCTGATTCTTTGACTTTTAATGAAAACTCACAACACAAAAAATGTAAAGCATCATCTCACGAGTTCATACATATAAAGAACATGATTTAACTCTCAGAAATGAGAGAGAATTTCTTCTCCCCCAATTCCTGACCTAGTTTTTGTTCCAAGTTCAGACCTCAAATTCTTATAGCACACATAACATAAATGAAAACTAATTATATGGGCATGTTCAGGGCCATGAATGTGACATAATTTCTTCACAAATCTAAACCTAACAATGCCTGGATAGAGAGATAAGAGTTCATGAACTTACCTGTTCAGTTGGAATCGTGTCTGGCAATGGAGGAGCTTTCAGGGCAAGATGATGATTTGTATAGCTTGCTTGATGTCTGAGGATGCTATTCCAATACTTGGTATGCTTTGAAACCTTCTATATCAAGCTGCAGAAGTCAACCTGCAAGAGGAAGAAATGAAAATGGCAAAACTGATTAGAGGTGTTACAGTCTGCTTCTAATGCTTTGGACAGTTTGTATGGATGGTAGGGAAAGTGTTTGAACTAGTTTGGATGAAAGTGCACGATGGAAATGAGCTATGGGATTCAAAATGCATCTTATGCCCTGTTTTTGCAGTTTTATGGTGGTTCTGTGTTAGAGAGGGCAATGGAGATGGTTAGCTCGTGTTTCGGGTCAGGGTGATTGTTTAGAATGTGTGTAACAAGTTTGCTTAAGTTGGTTTTTGCTGAGATGAGAGTTGTTGTATGTTATGCAAGTTTTCTTCACACTTAAGTAACAAAATGTCAAGTGGTGTTCTAGACTGATGCAGGCCCCCAATCTATGCTGCAACCTTTCCCCTTGATCAGTGTGTTTTGCTTCTGAACTTGTGCCCAAAGATATGGCCTTGTACTTCTTGATTTGCAACTTTGACATAAAGCCATACTTTTCTAAAATGGATATAATGCTTTTTCTACTTATGGCTTAGTTTTGCATACAATGCTTGAACACACAAAATAAGGTCTTGGCACAATGAGTTAGCATTAAATTTATGAGTGCAAAAGGGATATAGGACCTGTAATCAAGGAATGCAAGCTGAGTTCAAAATTGCCTAAGTGTATGAACATGAAAATTGGCCATAACAAAAGTGAGTTTTTCCCAACTTGCCAAATTCGATTCTCCCTAACCATGAGGATGTTTGATGAGTTCTTGGAAATTATGGAAAGCTTGGAATGTGTACTACAATCCATCTTTGAAATGCAAATTGAAATTCCAAGTGGAAGCATGTGAAAAATGGTCTTGAAGTTAGGCAAAAATCCTGCCTAAAATGGTTCAAAATTTCTCTAAGTTAAGAATGGTTTGGTACCCTTGTTCCAAAAATTGTAACTTGAGCTACAAGCTTCTTTTGAGAAAACTTTGTGAATCAAAGTTGTAGATTTTGCAATGGACTACAACTTTCATGTTTTGACTTTTCCTTGAATCCAAATGCATCTTGATGAGAAAGTGGGACAAAGTTAGGAAACAATTAGGGTTTTTCATAACTTAGAAAAATTCTAAGTTATGAAAAATCTTCATTTCAAACCCTAATTTGCAATTCTTGATTTCTTGATGCACAAGTTTCATGATTTGGCATGTTTTGATGAAACATGAATCTTGACACTTGATTTTGACCAAAAAAAAGTCAAAGTTTGACTTTTCAGTATACAGTCAAAATTGATCAATTGACTGGGAAATTCAACTGTCAATCTTGTGCATTTGGGATCTTTTGAACTCGTTGAGTATGTCAAGACAATTACATGGGGTCCTTGAGTCCATATGTGAGTTTGGTTTGCCATTGGCTAGGTCAAACAGTCAAAAATTGCCTTTGTGCAATCAAAACCCTAAAAATGACCATTTTGCCCTTTTGGTAATCTGATCAAATTTCTTGTGTAATTGTGATCCAAATTTGATCAAATGGTCCATATGAGTTCATAATGTTGATGTGGGTCAATTTTTCATGGGATTTGACTGTCAATTGGCCATAGTTGACTTTTTCCCCAATACAGCTGATTTCTAGGTCAACTGTCCAATTGACTGGGTAAAACTTGGAATCAAGACTTGAAACTTGGTATGGATAAACTTGGGAGTCCAACATGAAGCATGAAAGTCTTCTTAGGCATTTTAGGTCAAAATATCTTTGTGAAAACACAAACCCTAATTTGGGTCAACAGCGCAAGGAGAAGTCTTGAGCAGAGGAAACCCTAACTGGATCTTGAGCTCCAGGGGTCTTGTGATGAGAAAATGTTGAGAAAATGGGAGGGAAAATTTTGGGGTACAACACTTACCAGACCTCACGCGAAGGTGCATTTGTTCGGGTTCAATCTCAGATTGTACAACTTCAACCTGTCAAACAGCTTCTGTAGATGGTCAAGGTGTTCCTCCTCAGTCTGGGACCTCACAATCATATCGTCGACGTATACTTCAATCTCATGATGGATCATATCATGAAACAAAGCAACCATGGCACGCTGATATGTTGCCCCAACATTCTTCAATCCAAAAGGCATGACCTTGTAACAAAAGGTGTCCCACTGAGTAACAAAGGTCGTCTTCTCCATGTCTTCAGGAGCCATCTTTATCTGATTATAACCGGAGAAACCATCCATAAAGGAGAACACCTTGTGCTGAGCAGTATTGTCAACCAGAACGTCGATGTGAGGTAGAGGGAAGTCATCCTTGGGGCTCTCCCTGTTCAAATCCCTGTAGTCAACACACATTCGAACCTCACCATCCTTCTTCGGCACCGGAACCACATTGGCGACCCACTGAGGGTAAGAAGTCACTACTAGAAAACCGGCGTCAAACTGTTTCATAACTTCGGCCTTGATTTTCTCAGACATCTCTGGGCGCATACGACAAACCTTATGTTTTACCGGAGGATAATCTTCCTTGGTAGGCAGGCGATGAACCACAATGTCAGTTTCCAACGCAGACATATCTTCGTAGGACCAGACAAAGATCTCAACATAGTTATGCAGCATCTGAATCAACCGCTGCTTCACACTAAGCTCCAGATTTGCACCGATCTTGACTTCCTTCTTGTCTGTCTCAGTACCCAGATTCACTGTTTCCACTGGCTCTTCGTTTGGCTGAATGGCCCTCTCTTCCTGGAGTAGCAGTCTTGCAAGTTCACCCGGCACTTCACAATCATCTTCACCTTCGTCTTCGGCTAAGTTGATCGGATTTTCGAAGTCATAACTGGCAGTAGCAGAGTCGTTACCAGTGAGATCCAGAGTGGATTGAGACTTGTATATGTGAGTGTGTGTAAAATAGTTGTTTCGCAATATATAATAAAGAAAGACAAGGAGAGCAAGATTTTAAGTGCAAGAACATCCAATGCTTTTATTAATTATATATGAAAATGACACACAAAAGCCCTCACAAATGAAGCCACAGTGCCCCGGGTAAGACACTGGGCCATAAAGTTTCAAAACATTGTCTGTTACAAGTTCAAAACAAAGAGTTCATTACTGGGTAACAAAAGTAATAAGGATGAAGTCCTTTGTTGTCTAGTTGCTTGGTCCACCGTTGGTCGTAGGATAGATCCAGCTGTCGAATTCAGACTCCTCCACATCATCATCAATGGCATTTACTCCCGAGTTGCTGATGAACACATGAGATCTTCCAATTCTTGCACTTCGAACAGCCCTTTGAGCTTCTGCAGTGAAACCCAAACCAAACTTGTTAGTCTTCTGAGTGAAATCAGGAAGTCGACCCCAATTTGCATACTCACCTTTCTCAATAACAGCCCAGACATCCTTTAAGGAAGCCATCTTCATAGGAGAATGTTCAACCACAGTCTCAGCTGATGCCAGTGTCTGAGGAACCTCTTCAGAGTGCTGAAATGGGGTCTTAATGAACTCCCCATCCATCTCTACGTATCAGAACGAGTTGAGGTGGCTGACCATATACTCTTCCTCCCCTTGAACTATCACAATCTTTCCTCTGATAGGATACTTCAGCTTCTGGTGGAGCGTTGAGGTTACGGCCCCAACTTTGTGGATCCATGGACGACCCAACAAACAAGAGTAGGATGGTCGAATGTCCATCACGTAGAATGTAGAATTGAAGACCTGAGAACTAACTTTAATTGGAATATCAACCTCACCATGCACCATCCTTTTAGATCCGTCAAAGGCCCTGACAATGATGTTACTTGGCTTTAGCTCCAACCCTTCGCAATCCAACCGGTCTAGAGCTTTCTTGGGTTAGACGTTCAATGAGGAACCAGTGTCAACCAATACATGTGCAAGAGTAGTGCCCCTGCATTCAATGGAGACATGCAGGGCGTCGTTGTGGTTCTTCCCTTTGGCAGTCAAATCAGCGTCGGAGAAACCCAAACCATTATCAGTAGTTAAATTAGCCACAAAATCGGTAAAGTGATCAGCTGATGTCTCTTGTGGCACGTGGGCAGTTTTCAGGAAGGTAATTAGAGCCTTGGCGTGGGCCTCTGAACACAACAACAGTGACAACATAGAAATCTTGGATGGGGTTTGCCCCAGCTGCTCAACTACGTTGTAATCACTCTTCTTAATAATCTTCAGAATCTCTTCCATCTCCTGTTTGGAAGCTTCAACAGTAATAGTCTTCGGTGCCTCCGTCTGGGCAGGCATATCAGTGGTGATCCCTTTGCCGCAAGCGTTAGATGACTTGGCGACAGGGGTAGGACGAAGAACTTGATCAGGAATGGCAGTAGGTACACTTGCAGGTGTAATGACAACAGGCCTTCGGATAGTTGGTGGAGCAATATCAGGTGAGAAAAGTCTACCGCTGCTGGTTACTTTAGCAGGTCCAGTAATGTTGTTGACGCTGGTATCAGCATCCAACTCTTGCTTGACTCCTAGAACATAAACATCAGCCCCATAGTGCCAAGGGACAGCTTTGTCAGAGGTGTAGGGGATGGGCCCCGGAACAGTGATAATCACAGGTGCGATCTTCGGAGTAGATGTAATTCTAACAGGCTTCCTCGAGGGAGCTTTGGAAGAATTATCGAAAATGGTAATGATGGCAACTTCTTCAGAATGAACGGAAGGAACAACAATATTTTCAAACAGGATCTCTTTGCTATCCATCAGGTTTTGGATACCTGACTTCAGGAATGGGAAACCGGTAGGTAAAACAGAACACATATGACAACCTTCGTCGCAGCCTGGAAATAAACCGGCTAGCAACAGGTTCTTCTTGACAGTCATCAGAGGGGTATCAATATCATCCATGGAAACTACAAACAAGTCTTCCTCTGCAGCATTTACTCCATGTTTGGGCATGGGAGCAGTCACAACATTAGGCCTCTCGGGCGCCTCAAACTCAATCTCCTTCGCATCAATTAGGTCTTGCACCCTGTTCCTCAAAACCCAACAATCATTTGTATTATACCCCGGGCTATCAGAGTGGAAAGCACAGCGGGCATTAGGGTTATACTTTGGTGATGTGGTACTTGGATTCTTCAGAGCTTCTTTTAGAGTCACCAGATTGGTCTTCAGCAACTGTGGCAGAATCTGAGACAAAGTCATGCTGAGACGAGTGAATTGCCTTCGAGGTCTCTTGTCCTTTTGTTGATTGTGATGCTGAGGAGCACCAGCAGGTTTTGAAATAACAACTGCATTGACAGCTTGGCGATGTTCAGGTCTATTCTGTCTCCTTGAACTGTAGACAGCACTGGACTCCTTCTTAAACGGCTTCTTCTCAGTGCTCGATGAGGCACCCTTCTGTATCTTCCCAGCTTTAATACCAGCTTCAATCCTTTCACCGGTCAAAATAAGATCTGTAAACCCAGCTGAAGAGCTTCCAATCAGATGATTAAAGAATGGACCAGACAGGGTCCCCAAAAACATGTCAACAAGCTCACGATCAGCCAAAGGTGGTTGCACCCTTCCGGTAAGGTCTCTCCATTTCTGAGCATACTCTTTGAATCCTTCACCCGTTCCTATTGACATACCCTGGAGTTGGGTACGCATAGGAGCGAGGTCGGAGTTGTACTGATACTGCCTGTAGAATGCAGTAGCCAAATCTTCCCAGCTGCGGATACTGGCTCCGTCCAACTGATAGAACCACTCAAGATGAGTCCCTGAGAGACTGTCTTGAAAGAAATGGATCCACAAGTTCTTATCAGCAGTGTAAGGCTGGATCTTCCTCACATATGACCGGAGGTGCAGCTTCAGACAGGAAACTCCGTCATACTTGGTAAAGGCAGGTGCCTTGAATTTATGGGGAATCACCACCCCAGATGATAGACCCAGATCTCCGAAGTCCAGACCGGACACCTTCTGAATTTCTATAGCGCTCAAACGGTCTTCCAACTGTTTGTACTTATCCTCAGCAGGAGGATACTGTTCTTCATCATAGTCTGTCTCGTTGTCGGAGACCATAGGTCTAGGAGCCCTCCTCTCTTGTGGACTATCCTTCCCTCAAGATGAGGTGGTCAGATCAAATTCATTTTGCAGCCCGTTTCCAAACCTGCGTCCAGTATTGAATAGGATGGTCCTATTCTTCTTCTTCTTCTTCTCTTTCAGAATCAAAGTCTTCAGGTCCTGCTGACCCTTAGCCAGATTCATGAACAGCTCTTGAAACTGGGCATTCTGGGCCTGGAGGGCCTTGATAGCTTGCTCAGTTGAAGGTTCAATAGACATGATGATTGCTGAAATAAACAACGAAGAAGATAAGAGACCTGTAAAGGGTACCTGTTTATGAAGTGCATGGGATGAAATGCGTATGATTTATGATTTCAAAGACAATCGGGATTCAAATTTGTAAACAAGAAAGGAAACACACTTTATTAGATTTAAATTTCAAAATTTAAATTGTTCAACAAATTGCCCTTAGGCGTTACAAGAATGGAAATACTAAAAAGTAAATAAAAACTATAAAAGAAATCAACAAAGGTCCATCAATGCTCCCATGGTCTCTTCTTCTCAGTGCGGACATAATCATTCAGAATCCGCTCATTCTCCAGTTGCCTAGTCAGCTTCTGGATCTTTTGCTCTTGTTCATTGAACCTCTCCCGATAAGAATCCCGTTCATTCCTCAATTGCATCCAAGACCTCTTCAGTGCCCCAATATCAGTGGGCATATAAGGGTGGAGAATAGTTGGAAGAACCCCCTCTTCATCAACAACTTCAAGAGTAACAGGCCTGACAGCTTCATATGGAATACCTAGCTTCTGGACACAGATGCGGACCCATATGAGATATGGCTCCATTGGCAGAGAAGTCTTTGGGCCCAACTCAAGTGGGTCAGATTGGTGAACTCTGTCCCAAGCCCTTATGAATCTACGACGCAACTCGTCGCTATCTCCCTGAAAATCAAAGATGATATGAGGCATCAACATCTCATGAGGCCCTTCTCTTCTGGCTCTTCCAAACTGACGGAGAGCTAAGCATGGGTTGTAAGAAATCCCTCCATGGGTTCCAATAAATGGAACATTAGGATACTCTCCACAACGATCAATGATAGTCACCTCATCCATACCTTTGAGAGTCCAGATAATGTCATTATTAGAAAGAGACATCACCCTATAAGCCCAGCCCATTCCTTCTTTATTCTTCAGTGCGGACTTAGGGAGGTGCCAAATAAACCACCTTGACAATAAAGGAGCACAACACATCAAAGTTCCCCGCTTTCGGGCAGTATGAGCATAGAGCTGGTGAAGGACGTCACCCAAGAGAGTGGGTACCGGATTTTGAGAGATGAAGATCTTGATGGCATTAATATCAACAAAAGTGTCAGGATTCGGAAACAATACCAGACCATAAATCAAAAGAGCCAGAATGTCCTCGTACGCCTTGAAGTCTAAGCTGTCCCAGAAGTAATTAGCTTTGTCAACCAAAAACTTAGCCAGAAAACCCTTAGCTACACTTCTAGTCTCCCAGTTAGCCATTACCTCCTCCTTTGTCAAGTGAAGGGCTGCAACAATTTCTTAGGGCTTAATAGTCTTCTCCCAACCAGTAAACAGAGTCTGTTCCAAGACGGAGATACCGAGCAGCTCAGAGAACTCTTCTAGAGTAGGAACCAGCTGGAAGTCCTGGAAAGTAAAACAATGGTACAGCAGATCATAGAATTGGACCAGAACACTCATCATTTGTTCGTCCAATTTTGAGGTCACCAAACTGAGCAGAAAGCCATGCCTTCTGATGAAGGAAGTAGTGTCTGGAATCCTGACAACCAAATCTTTAAGCAGGGTAGGTACTTGGACAAAGTTGATCCGAATAGTATTCCTACGCATGGGCATCATGATGACCTACAAAATAGAGCAAAGATGAAACCCTCTTGTCCTTGAAATATGTTAGTCCTTATGCAAGATGTATGCAATGTTATGATGTCATGATATCATGGTAAAGGCACACCACAAGTATCCACAAATGGCAAACATGGTAAAGGCACACAAGTCACACAAAAGAGCTCTTAGATTTCAGGCTGGCATGGAGCTTAGGTACTACCCTCTTTCAGTTCAGTTGGTTTAAACCTGTCCTAAAAATAGTAACCGGGTTCTAGAGGATCTCAATATCACTGACTACCCTCAATCGGTCATAATTCCAGTTTAGCAACCTTTTCTTGCGGCCAGAATCATCGCGAGAGTTTAGTCTCAATGAGTGTAGCATACTGCTACTGTTCTATGGCCAAGTTGGTCAATTTAAGGTTCTAAGGTCAATTGGTGTTTAATGACTCCTTAGAAGACCCATATTCTCCTAGTTCCAACACAAGGGATATCGGTACAGACTAAGGTGCCACACCAACGTAGCTACTGCTTCATCCGTGTTGGTCTACGCCGGACAGATCCATCACAATTTATTGCTACTTACCTAAAGGGTATCCCCAGATCTAGGTTAGGATCTATAGAAACTCCGATACAAGCCCACAAAGATAAATCATACAAAGCAAACAATTGAAAACAACAGTGATCTAATCCTAAGGTACACCTCACTTATAGATATCCCCAGCAGAGTCGCCAGTTCTGTGATTGGTGGGAATGAGAATTGACTGTTTTTGGAATGCTGGTTCACGTTTTGCGTTTGTTTTCACAAAATGTCGTGGTAAGCAAGAGTCGCCACCGTCTTTTATTTTATCCAACAAGGAAAGGAAAAAAGCACAGAAAAATTCCTTTTTCGAGATGTTTCTCGGGTTCGGGAGGTAGATTATAGAAAGGGAAGGTGTTAGCACCCTTTCTATCCGTGGTTATCCACGGGCTCTTAGGTACTTGCTCATTGTGTTTTCAAAATTTGCTTTTCTTTGTGTTTGTGGGTTTGAAAAGAGTTTTTGTTTGAAAGGAGTGTAAGTGCGAAAAGTTTTATTTTGTTTTAAAAGGAGCAAGTACTTAAGAACCATCTACCTACTCGAAAAGGGAATTAAACTGTGCTAATGTCCTTTAGATAATTCTATCCCACTATTGATGAGTAGGTAGCATCGTCGTTGGATTTTAAGGGTCAATTCGATTAAGGGACGTGTGGTCACTAAAGCAATGTTAGGACACCTTAGCGGTAACCCTAATGTCTTAGATCATTTTATCCGAGGCAACCGTTTCGAGGCAACTATGATCTTTGGACAAGAGGGCGACCTCTAAAACTTCCCATACTCAATGACCACGTTCGAGGCAACCAAGTGAGGTGTACCCTAAGAGTGCGCATGTGCGAGTGTGTTATTTTTCAGTTATTTATCTTTATACATGTCATGGGTGAGCTACTGTTGATTATAAGTTAAAAATTTGGTCTTGTCATGCATTGCCTATTATTCAAACATCTAACAGTTAATGGTTGCAGAAATTAAATTGCGGAAAATAAATCTAAGCTATTACAAGGCGTCGGGTATTTACATCGCCAAAGACAAACCCTTTTAAAATTAAATTGCGAAAAGTAAATAAAACGATAAATAAAATCCTAATTAAAAAACTATTACATTCCCGAAGCAGTTACAATATTGAAATACGGATCAAAAGTAATTCGCGCGCGAGAAAAATTAAATCAGAGTGTCTTAGGGTTTTGACCCTTTTTTTATTAAATAAGGCATATTTTTGTTATTTTTTTTTAATTAAAAATAAATCTAAGTTAATAATTGAATTAATTAATTAAATAAAAATATTATTGGTTTTTTATTATTTAAGGAAATAAAATAAGAATGGTTAAAAGATATTAAAACCCTAATTCTATGTTGATTTTAATTTAATGCAAAAGATATTAATGTTAAACCTAATTAAACTAAATAAAATTAATTAATTGTTATTTAAAAAAATAAAAATAAAATTAATGGAATTAAAAAATATTATTTTGTTGTTTTCTGATTTTATGAAATAAAAGTTAATTGGTTAATTTTTTAATTAAGATAATAATATTAATAAAATAAATAAATAAGAAAAAGAAATAAAATGTAAAGAAATACTCAGGGGGGTGTGGGCCTGAAGAGGGAGTATGATGAGCAATTTCCAAGCCCAAAACATCCAGCCTGCTTTGACCTTTGGGATCCAACGCGTGCTTGTTGACCAGGGAGTATGGTGGATGCTCAAATCTGGCTTTTGGATCTTGGCCTGAAGCCACTTGGCACATTGAGATTTGAGGACATATGGTAGTCCCCGCTTGGAATGTTGCGTATGAATACCTGAAGACAAAATTGAATAAAGTTTTGGGGGGGACCTGGGATTCGAACCCAGGTCCCATTGCTCATATGCCTGCACGCTCAAACACTCCAACCAAACTGCTCAATTGTTATTGGAATGAGAAGTGAATATTATATAAAAAACAAAATGCTAAGCCTGAAATAATAAAAAAGAGCGCCACTGATTTGAATGGACCAATAGAAAAGGGACACACTATCGTCTTCTTCAAACGACCCTGGTTATTTACCTGCGGATTTTTATCTGCAGGAAGATTCGTGGGACGTCTCAAAAATCCATCCTAGGTCACAAAAATGCAGGCTACGACCATCATTGGATTCGTCTCTCTCCCCTGAACACAAATATGGCCATGGTTTGCCTTGATTTTGCCTGTACACAAAACGCCTAAAAACGAAGCAAAGAAACCCTAGGTTCAGGTAACACATTAGAAGCCATGAAAATAAAATTGAATGATGCAGAAAGCTTCGAAATCAAGCATGGATCAAGAATATGTTAATATTTGGTCAAAAAGATGCAAGAATGAGGAGTTATATTTCCATGTGCAGAGGCATATTTAGGAACACTTACAACGTGTTACAGGTGGTCTTAAGGTCCGGTTTTGATCGCTACAGCTTCACAGGATACCAGGCAAGGGAGTAGTGTTGAGCTTTTGCTTTGAAAAATCCTCCAAACAAGAATTCAATCTTCCATTTTTCAAGCTTTTTTTCAAAGTTGTTCTGGCCGTTTTAACAGAGTTTTTTTTTCCTCTAGGTTTGTGTGACTTGTGTGAGTGTTATAGAATGAATTAGGTTTGGTCTTTTGGTATGAAATCAAGTGCATTGAAGATGGAAGATTGGATTTTGATCACCATAACCAAGTTGCCATATTTGCATCAAATCTGAGATTTTGTGCATGTTTTGACTTGGCACGAGTTTGATTGAGTTGCACATGATATTTGCAAGCTGTATTGATCACAAGAATCCCCTTACATTAATTTTTAGATTTTATTTGATTTAATATTGATTAATAATGAATTAAATCAATAAAAATGAAATAAAATAGAAAAATAAATGTTTGGTCATGAAATTAAAGATGGAACACGTGCGTGGCATGAAAAGACTATATCAAGTGGAAAAAAGTTGGCCCTTTTTTCAAAAATTGGAGTTTTGAGGATAGTTGACTTTTGGCAAATTTGGAAAAATGCCCAACTTCAACAATGCATAACTTCCTCAATTTTGAACTTTTGGAGGTGGTCTTAGACGTTTTAGAAACCTTGAGATGTCCTCTAACCAACACTTTCGGTATCATCTCATTTTGGTATTCCATGCTCAAGTTATAAGCTTTGAAAAAAAAAGGTGTTTTTGTTGACTTTCAAAAATGACCTATAATGTCCAAATTTGTAACTTTTTGTGAGAGCATTTCTTGATCTTTGGGTGTGAAGATGGATTGTAGTAAATTTCATCTTCTTCAAAATGAGCTTTGGATGGGTCATTTCTCATAAAGTATGAGAAAGGTATGCTTTGTCAAAGTTGAGTTGACTTTTCCTACAAAACCCTAATTTAGCAACTTTTAAATCTTGATGAATCTTGAGAAATCCTTGATGAATCATGATAAACCCTTGATAAAATGATGAATTATCCTTCAAAATGAGAATGTTGACAAAAAATCTTGAGGTTTGACTGTATTTGGGACACAGTTGACTTTTGCCCTAGCACAATCGATTTTTGGGCCTCTTGAGCAATTGACTGACCAAACTTCCTCTGCAAGGCTTGAAATTTGACATGGATGAACTTAAGAACATATTATGACATTGGGAATAACTTGAGGCGATTTGGATATAAGGACCTTGATGCATCACAAAACCCTTATTTTGAATTGATTGCCTTAGGAGGTGATTTGACTGTCCAACTCTTGAGCTAACTTGAGTCACTTGGAGATTATTCTTGACATGTCTTGAGAAATATGGGAGGGCAAATTTTGGGGTACAATAGTTATGTCCATGCTTCACAATGACTGGTTGAGGATGATAAGGATGACTGCTATCTTGTCGTATTCCAGGCTTCACAGTAACTTACTAGGGAAATGTGAAATCGACCGTATCTAGTCGGGTCTAGGTTTTACAGTGTTGTAAACTGTTGTCCGGAGATAAAAGAAAAGGAACTTGTATGGGGCTTTCTCGGGATAAGTCCCTGTGAAACTTCGTCAGGTAATTCATGAAAAGGAGCCTGGATAGTAAGGCTATGAGAAGGAACATGGGTAGTAGGGTTAATTCGAAATAAAAGCACGGGTGGTAGGGCTATGAGAAGGAACTTGGGTAGTAGGGTTACTTCGAAATGGAAACCTGGATAGTAGGACTATGAGAAGGAACCTGGATAGTAGGGTTACTTCAAAATGAAAGCCTGGATAGTGGGGCTATGAGAAGGAACCTAGATAGTAGGGTTACTTCAAAATGAAAGCCTGGATAATAGGGCTATTAGAAGGAACCTGGATAGTAGGGTTACTTCGAAATGAAAGCCTGGATAGTAGGGCTATGAGAAGGAACCTGGATAGTAGTGTTAATTTGGAATGAAAGCCTGGATAGTAGGGCTACGAGAAGGAACCTGGATAGTAGGGTTACTTCGAAATGAAAGTCTGGATAGTAGGGCTACGAGAAGGAACCTGGATAGTAGGGTTACTTCGAAATGAAAGCCTGGATAGTAGGGCTATGAGAAGGAACCTGGATAGTAGGGTTACTTCGAAATGAAAGCCTGGATAGTAGGGCTATGAGAAGGAACCTGGATAGTAGGGTTACTTCGAAATGAAAGCCTGGATAGTAGGGCTATGAGAAGGAACCTGGATAGTAGGGTTACTTCGAAATGAAAGCCTGGATAGTAGGGCTATGAGAAGGAACCTGGATAGTAGGGTTACTTCGAAATGAAAGCCTGGGTAGTAGGGATGCGTTATTTGATCACATAGATTAGTTGACCTGTTTGGTTTTGGGAACTAATTTTCCATTAGTTGTCTGCAAATATGACATGTATAGCTTCATGAATTTAATCTTGGACTGTTGGAATTGTTGATGATAACCATCTCTTCTGAAAAGGTACAACATTAATTATATGCAATGCATGAAATGCATTGTGTGATGATGTTCTCAAGATAAATGAGACTATATTGTATGCAATATGTATGCGCACGTCATGACGTATAAACATGAAATACTATTGTGACATATCCGAGTCTGGGAAGATAAATCCCTGACTGTTGCTGGAGAGTGCTGGAAATTAAATTCATGACCGTGGTAGAAAAAGTGGTTCTTCTACTTCCGCTGGGGATGGTGAATGGAGATGACTATGCCGTGGATTTACTCCTTTCTATTTGAGAATATTCTGCCGGGGAGAGAATCTGCTTGAGAATAACTCTGTGGGGAATAATTCTGTTTGAGAGAGGAGATGCTTTGCTGGAATATTTTGTCGATTCAGAGAACTAAACTCCGCTTGGGGATGAACTTCCGTAGCTGGAGGGAAAAAATCTGTTAGGGATTGAGCTTCTGTATTCAGAGAAATAGACTCTGCTTGGGAGACAACTTTATGAACCGCTTGCGATTATAAAAATCGGCTGGGGAATAGATGTCGGCTCTCTGAAGGAACTTTGCAAGGGAAAGTAACTCCGGTTTGGGGAAGCCGATGTCAAAGATTTGGTTGCCTCTACTTTGTGGGGGACATAAACATCACTGGGACATATGATGAGGACGTAGCAGTGACTTCGCATCAAGACGTTTCTGCCTCTGTACCTGTTGGAGAAAGTACCTTCGGAGGTTTGGAGGATGCTGATCAGGATGATAAGTCTTCTACTGATAAACAAATGACAAGATGACGGGACATAGTCGTAAGCTTCAAATCCCTAACTTTTGCCTGGACCGCCCTTTCGGGTTTTCAGTCCACCGGGATACCCTTTTTTGGTCAAGCCACCTTTTCAGGTTTTCGTCTTGCCGGGTGTACATGTTTTTTTTTGTTTTTATCCCTAATACTTGCCCGAACCCTTTTAGGTTCGCCGGGATGCCCTTATTTTTTCCTAGGCCAGTCAACCTAGCGGGTCTTTGTTCATGCATAGTATTTTCTGGATATGTCCATGTTCACCAGGTACGGAGAATTGTCATTGTCCATAGTAGTAAGTATTGCCACACTGCTAAAAGATGCTTGTTTGATCGTACAAGATTCGTTGCTGGAATTCATGTCCAATGCCCCAAGTGATTCAGATGAAATCTGCCCCTGGCTACTTGGCATCTTTGAGAGATTCCTTGAATCTTGACTTGACTGCCCCAGATGATGGACAATGATCCTGTTGTGCCCCTTGGTTGGAAGTGTTTTTCCACTTGAGGTGATCCTTTTCATTGAGAAGTTTTTTGTTCATCGAATATCCGTCGTGTGAATTTCTCTGCTGTTGAACAAATAGTCATATGAAAACAATGGTATTTTAAGAATGCAAAGATTATGTCTGTCTTGAAATATTTTTTTTTGGAAAATGAGATTTTTTAGTAAAACAGATTTTTCAAGAGAGTGATATCAACTCGTGATTTATGGCAAACCTTACAGGAGTCAGGATACCTTTTGTAACAGTATGCTTTCGAACTAACCCATGCTTCAGCTAGTACTTTTAAGGGTTATAACGTGGCCTGGTTCATGGTTCAAGAAACAAAGGGTAAAGGCTCAAAATTTATTTGTACCCACCTGCTCTTCGTGATGTTCTTCAGTCCTATGCTCAGTTAATTGCATGTTTAGAATCCCAGTTGAGTTCTAGAATATTGTCCTTGATGTTCCGGTGATGGTTCAGATACTGAAAGTTTATTTTGAATAGGTAGTCATCTTTTTTGTAGAGGATTTTTATGACCTCTTTCTTTACTATCCCTGTCTTTTTCCTGAACTGTTTCTTTTTATGGTTACAATCAGTGGGATGCCCCAGTTTTTTCCTTAAGTCTCCTTCATAGGTTTTGACTTAGCGGGATTTTCTTTTGAACAATAATGACTGCCTCTTCTTAATGATTATGCAGAACCATCACCATCTTCTTATTTGGAAGGACGCCTTCAATGCCATTCATTATGTATGAAGTATAATATTGCGACTGAATGCGCATCTGAATTAACTGAGCAAACTACCCTGCCCCAGGTTATGATTAATGGTTTTAATTTGTGTGAAAATAAAAACTCCTACTTCTTAGGCTCAAATGGGTCGACTAGGGATTATCTTCCTTATTACTCCACTGTTTAGGATTTGAAACAACGCCTGTACATCGTCAGCAAGGTCAGTTCAAAAGCACACTGTATGGATTGTGGTATTGTTTTCTCCATCCTCCCTCTAAAGGCTCAAAGCTTTTGATCGAGAGTTGAATATCACAAAAAGGAAAGCAATTTAAATATAGTGAATACAAATGAATTGATTTAAAACAGACATATGTAATGCACTGATAAAGTAACAAAGTTTGACATGAATAAATGTTCAAACAATCAAAAGAAAATTACAAATTGAAAATTCTGATGAACGAAAAGCCCTCTTGTCAGAACTTGTCACTTCAAATGGTGGGCCTTGGAGTAATGACAAAAACATTCCAATTTACAATCTTGTGTGAATTTCAATGCTCCTTCATCAATCAGGTCTTAAATTTTGTATTTCAGGCTCCAACAGTCGTCAGTATCATGCCCCGGGCTGTTGGAGTGGTATGCACATCTTGCATCAAGATTGTAGTTAGGGGAAGAAGTCTTGGGATTTGGATGAGGTTCTATCAGCATAATCAAATTCATCCTCAATAGGTGTTGCAAAGCTTGAGACAGCAACATGTTGAGTTTGGTAAACTACCTTTTTGGTATATCTGACTTACTCTGATTAACCCATTGTTTTTGGCGAGGTTGTTGTTGGACCCGTGATGTGGTAGCAATTTGGAAAAGTCCACTCTTCATAAAACCATCCTCTTATCTTCTTGGGAGTTGATCAATGACTTGGTCCCCAACCTCAACTGTTTGCTTCATACGGCTGCAGCCGTCTTGATGAAGTTTCTTGATAATGGCTCTCATCTCTTCTTGTCCCCGGGCTAGGCCTTGGATAAGAGCCATCTGCCCTAGCATCTGGGTTCTCATTGCTACTACCTCAGCTTGCAGTTGTTCCAACCGTTCGTCCTTATTGTCTTCAGGACTTTTCTTAGCCAGGTCTCCAACAAGGAGTGCTTTCAACTCTTCCTGCCCCTTGAATAGGTTTAGGAACATTTGAATGAATTTAGCCTCTTGAGTTCGGAGATCTCTGTTGTCTTGTTGGAGAGCCATTTTCCTTGCTGAAATAAACAGCGAGAAAATGAGAGACATGTACTGGAAGATCTGTTATGCAAATGACGTGCATGCAATGTTTTCAAGGATCTCGCGGGGTAAACAAGAAAATGTCAGATGTTTAAATTTGCAGCTTTAATTGAAGAACTTCGTATCGTTAAAAGTCCTTCTACGAGAGTCAAGCTCACCATATCAAGTGGGTCATAGCCCCTGACTCAAGTTGTCGTGTTTTGGTCTTTTGACGGCATTGGCTAGAGGAAAATAAAGCCCATTGCCCCTTGCTAGATGTATGATTTATCATAACCTGCATCACAAACCCTTGAGATCCTTGAAATGGTTAAGGAAATGTTGTGGCATGATGTTATAATGTGTATGCTATGCGTTAAGCGAAAATGCAGGGTAAGAAACCAATTTATTAGATTTGTACAAACAAGTTCCTGCAAGGAAAACAAACAAAGCCCTGCAATGAGTTTAAATTGTTAGGCAAAGAAAGCAAGCAAATCACACAAGCAGCCTTAGGTTTAGGCTTGCATGAATTCCATAGGTAAGTACCCTCTTGAAACTAGTTGGTTTCAAACCTGTCTTAGAAAAGTAACCGGGTTCTAAGGATTCTCAATATCACTGATCATCCTTTATCGGGCATTGTTTCAGCTCAGGCAATCTTTTCTTGCGGCCAAAATATCTTGAAAGTATGATCTCAATGAGTGTAGCATCGAGTATCAACCAATCCTCAGATTTATACCGAGGCTGGCTATCTCACTACTTTCTAATGGCCAAGTTTGTTCAACTAAGGTTCTAAGGTCCGTTAGTGCTTCACGACACCATGCGGTGACCTCGTATTCTCCTCGTTTCCACACAAAGGATACCGGTATCAACCAAAGTGTCACACCAACACAACAATTGCTTAAACCATATCGGTCTATGCCGTACAGTCTCCATGATCTATTGCTGTTTACCTAAAGAGTGTCCCCAGATCCGGGTGTAGGATCTTCAACAACACCCAAGTAAAAACCCTTAAAGATAAAGCAGGCAAAACAAATAAGAAAGCAATTTTAAAAATGACCTAGATCCTAAGGTAAACCCCACTTTATTTTAGTCTCCAGCAGAGTCGCCAGTTCTGTGATACAGTGGCAGAACCGACTGTTATACTGGTTTGCGTTTTTTGTTTGCAAATGTTGCGGTAAGCAAGAGTCGCCACCAACTTTAATTTCATCCAACAAAGGAAAAGGAAAAAGAACAGAAAAAACCTTTTTTGAGATGTTTCTGAGTACAAGGGGTAGATTATAGAAAGGGAAGGTATTCTCACCCTTTCAATCCGTGGTTTTCCATGAGCTCTTAGGTACTTGCTCATTTTGAAATTACTTGTGTGTTTTTTGAAAAGTTTTTGTTTAACTTCGTGAAAACCCTTGTATCTATCCTCAAGAGTGTGATGAAATTGTTTTTGAAAACTATTTTGAAAGTGTTTTTGAAAAAGAGTTTTTATTGTTTTGAGCAAGTACGTAAGAGTTTCTACCTACTCAAAAAAGATTGTTCATTTTCTCGTTTCCTTTAGACAGCGTTATCCTACTATTAGTGAGTAGGTAACCCTATTGTTGGATGTTGAGGGACTGTCGAAAGGGACGTTATGGTCATCGAAGGCGATATGTAAATATATCTTAGCATTCGAAGGGATTGTCATCATATAGGCAACATCGAGGGACAAGATCATTTCTCGTAGGCAACTCGAGGGACGTTAGGGACCATGATCTCTATGATGACTTTAGAATTAAGGGTCTTTGCTAAGACATCCCTACGTTCGAGGGACATGACCATTATTTTCTGAGGCAACCAAGTGAGGTATAACCTAAGGGTGCATATGTGCAAGGTGTGTTATGTTCAGTTATTTTAGTCTTGTGTTAAGTTTGCTAATGTTTGATTATTCTTGCCATACAATCCTATTAGTCATACATCTAGCAGTTAATAATTGCAGTAATTTAAAAGTGCAGAAATATAAAACCTAGCTATTACAAGGCTTCCGGGAGGGGGATTATGTACATATCCAAAACTGGGGGGAAATAAATAAAAGCGGTAAAGGTCCTACTAATAATCTATTACATCCCAATATACAGTTACAATAATAAAATGAAGTGCGAAAGAATAATAATGCACAAATTTGAAAAGACGTCTACAAATCCTTAGATATAACTAATATTTTTGTTGTTTTTTGTTTTAATTTATAAAAATTGTTTAAGTTAAAAAATAATTGATCTAGATCTATATAAAAAGAAATTTAATTATTAATGAAACATGGAATTTAAATAAAAGAAATTAATTCTATGTTTTTTTGGTATTTTTGTTACGAAAAGGAAAATGAATTAAAATGAAATTAAACCTAAGTTCTATTAATTTTAATTTAAAAAAAAAGTTAAAGTGATTATTTAATTAATTTACCAAAATTAAAAGTTAATTAAGAAAAATCCTAAATCTATTTTTATGTGATTTTTATATTTGTTTATTGATTAAAATAAAAAAAGAGATTAAAAGAAATAAATGAAATGAATAAAACAAGAAAATAAAGATGGGCCTAGTAGCAAAAGTAAACAGGGGATGCAATCATCAGAAATCCCTAGGCCCGAATCTTCGAAAGCTTCATGCTCTAACCATGGTGTTTTCATATTCTTGCGTGGAACCTCTGATTCAACCATCCATAACAAACCGGTGTTGCCAAATGGGGGCGTGCTAGGCGTGTGATGGATTGCTCTTGGGCCTTGTAAGACTCCTGAGGACTTCAAGAGGTTGGTTTGAGGCTTGATGTCAATCGAGAGAGACCGGAACCTCGAGATATGACTTGCACCAATTCTTTGATTTCTGGAGAGCTTTTTGAAGAGCTTTTGGAGAGCTTTTTGAAGAGCTTTTTGAGAGCTTTTTAGAGAGGAATTTTGTGTCCTTCAAGCTTGTATGGCTCTATATTTATAGAGAAGAATGAGGAAACAAGAAAGCATGGAAAGAATCTCCCTCATAATATTGTGTTTTAAGACGATGATCAAAATTTGAAAAAAATCCCATATTTGATGATTTTATGCCATTTTCGCATGTGGATGAACCTGGACGTATTTGAAGGGTTATTGCATGATATCAATTTACATAAACCAGTATAAAACTTGCCCAAAATGGATTCACATCAAAATTTACATTTTTTCTATTATTTATTTATTTAATTCTGAATTTTAATGAATAAAATATCAAAATAAATAGCATAAATAGTAGAAAAATGTATGGATGGGCTTAGAGGTCGTGGACCATGTTAGGAATGAGTTTTAAACTTGAAAAGATAGGCCCATTTGGAAAAAAAATCCAAGTTTGGTCAATATTTGCTTCATGCATTTTTTCAAAAATTGGTCAACTTTGACAATGCATATCTCTCTCTCAATTTTAACCCTATGAGGGTGTTCTAGGACTTTTTAGAAAGATTAGGATATCCCCTAAACAACCTTTTTGGTTTCATCTCAATTTGATATTCCATGTTAATGTAAGGAGCTTTGACCCAAAAGGTGTTTTTGTTGACTTTTTAGAAGGACCTATAATGTCTGAATTTATATCGTTAAATGAGTGATTTTATGGAACTTGAGGGATGAAGATAAGTTGTAAAGAATTGGATTATATTCAAAATGAGCCTTGGTGGAAAAATTTCTGATAAAGTATGAGAAAGTTATGCCTGGTCAAAGTTTGGTTGACTTTTCCTATGGAAATCCTAATTTAGCAACTTTTGAATTTTGATGAATTAGGAGCATTCCTTGAGGAATAATTATCAACCCTTGATCAAATGATGGATATCACTTCAAAATGTTGATGTTGACCAAAAATCTTGAAGTTTTACTATAAATAATCCACAGTTGACTTTTGACCTAACATAGTTGATTTTCAGGCATTTGAGCAATTGACTGAGCAAACTTGTTGTGCAAGGCATGAAACTTGACATGGATGATCTTGAGAACATATTAGGACCATGAAAAATATTTTAGACCTTTGGAGTTCACATATCTTGTGAAAGTGGAAACCCTAGTTGAAGGTTCATTGCCTTAGGAGAGAATTTGTCTGGTTAATTCTTGGGCATCCTTAAGCAAGTTGAGGACTTCAATGAGCATGTGTTGAGTAAAATGAGAGGGACAATTTTAGGGTGCAACACACTGCTTTCTTAGATTCAGTACTTTCAGCAACCCTTTCATCAGAATTAACATTCCCTCAAATGATAGGGGCGAAAATCCTTCCACTGCGGGTCACTAGACGGGCTTCAGCAATATTCTTCACATTAGACAAAGGTTGGACGGAAATTTCCACACCATCCTCCAAGATTATCGCATTGTATTTATATGGCACGACTTTGTCTGATTCATATGGGACAGGACCCGCAGGAAAATAACCACTAGAGCAACAACTAGCTTGCTATGGTACTTTACCTCTATAGGGGCGGGAACACCAAAACACGACACAATAACATTTAACACTTCTTCAGAATTCTTAGATATCACATGATCATTGTTGGAGTGTAGCGGTATAAATGTTGAGACTAAGCCATTGGATTCACTGGACTCGCAAAAATTAAATAAAAATTCCAACTGTGCTATATTATTTCCAAAGGAACGGGAAAAGAGCGAATAACCTAAAAAGAAGGAGAGAGAATCTAAGTTCGGGACTTGGTTATGCAAAGGGAAGGTATTAGCACCCTAAAAATCTATGGTACTCCACAGGAACCTCTTTGTAAATCTGTGTATTTTGGCTATAAAAGTTGTACCAAAATAGATTGTGGGGATGAGAAAAGAAGTATATTTTTTACAATTTTTGCAACCGCCGTGGTTTCGAACCTTTAGTGCCTACGTACCACCTTTTGTGCAATAGGGGATCAGGGTTCTCGTAGTTCACCTTTAAAAATTTTGAAACACAAGTTTGTTGGTTAATTTTAAGAGATGAGACATCATCGTCTTATCCGAGTGGAAGAATAGACTTACTACCCAAAATCATGAGAAAGGAGAATTTTCATCATCTCAAAGTGGAGGATACGGCTTGGATTTTAAAATCAACAAGAGCCTCACTCAACACCCAAGTGGAAAATATATTACTTCACTATATATCGTAGAAGTATAGTAGCTCGCATCACTACAAGGATTGACAAGAGTCTAATATTTTGAGAAAATTTTAAGGTAAAAAGCCAAAGTGGAAAAAATAGTTTGAATGAGATTGATTGACTTTTAGTCTTCTCACAAAAAATGTCAAAGTATTATTAAGTTGGTTAAGGTTTGATTAAGAAAACATTTTTGAAAATGCATGGACCTAAGTCCAAGTTTATTATGAAAGTTGTTCAAGTTTAGAAAACAAGAATATTTTTGAAAATAGGAGGAAGAAGATTTTTGAAATTAAAGAAGGGAGGAGATGAAGGGACTACCTAAAGCATAAGGTAAAAGCTAGGAAAAATAACCAACTAACCAACAAGAATCCAACACTTGACATAATGAGTAAATGTAGAATTCCCATTCTTTGGATTGAAACCAAACAAGTAAGGACAAAATAACCTCTTTGAGAATAAAAATTCAAGTGCATTAAATATTCATAAAATTGGGCAGAGTAACGGCTGTACACAAATGAATTCCAGATCACAGACAAAGCATGTAATCACAATAACCTGCACACAAATCAAACAAACAAACAACCTAATGTCTTGAGGTAAACCCCAATAGCTTTGGACAAAATA
This sequence comes from Vicia faba, assembly GCA_948472305.1. NCBI lineage: Eukaryota > Viridiplantae > Streptophyta > Magnoliopsida > Fabales > Fabaceae > Vicia > Vicia faba. Next base: position 1,633,747,931 of record OX451737.1, read on the forward strand.
ACAATTGAGGTCAATAAGTCTCAAGGTATGTCAAGGTCTCTAATCCTAAGTCCAAGAAGATCATTACTCCATAATGCCAAGGATAGTAACAAAGAAGTTCAAGTAACATTAAAGGTTTTATCGTTCAAGTTTGTTATTAGGTTTATTCAAAAGAAATGAAAAGCCCAACTGAGCAAAGTAAAAATGATATAAAATTAAATGCTCAAATGAGAAAAGATGAAAATAGCATGAAATGAAAAATCGTAAAATAAATGGTACATAAAAGTATAGGCATAAAGTAAAAACATAAAGTATAGTCAATTGTTAGAAATTAGAGGTTAGTTGAATGACCATCTTGAAACTTGCATTTGAAAACTCATTAGAAGATTGATAACATCAAAGCCTCTCAACAATAAGTTTCATTTTCTTTTTGTCAAGTATATCATCCATTTAATATTCTCAAGGCAACAATAAATGATCACTGATGTTTAAGTGATTCACTTTGACCAAAATTTGTGAAAATTCATTAGAGGATTGATAAGACCAAAGCCTACTGTGATACGGTAGGAGAACTGACTATGGTTTTGCGTTCGTATTTGCACTTGTGCGGTTGAGCAAGAGTTGCCACCGACTTTTTATTTTATTCTAAGGAAAGGTTTAAAAAGCACAGCAAAAACCTTTGAGATTTTTCTTGGGTTCGGGGAGTAGATTATAGAAAGGGAAGGTATTAGCACCCTTTCTATCCATGGTTATCCATGGGCTCTTAGGTACTTGCTTAGATCAACTTGCCTTGGTTTTAAATTGTTTGAAAATGGTGATTGGTGTGTGGTTTTGAAAATGTTTTGAAAAGATGCCTTGTATAGGCTACCCTTGTAACAATTCTTTACTCAAATGTTTTACAAGAGGTGTTTTGTCTTTTGAAAAGATGTTTCAAGGTTTTTTTTGAAAGTTGGTTTTGAAAGTGTTTGTGAAGTGTGGTTTGAAATTAGGCAAGTGTTTTCTTTGCAAATTGACAAGTACTTAAGAGTTATCTACCCTAAAGTTTTCTCAAAGATTTTTGTTATGTTTTAAACCTTTTGACAATTTTGTTCCACCATTGCATTTGGTGGACAATCTTGTATTAGGAGGTGAAAGGGACGGGCGCGGGTCATCGTTTTAGGCCATAATTGCAATAGTGTTAAATATCTTTGGGCAATTTTTCTTTGAAAAGGATTTGATCATTTTAGGCAACTTTTTTGAAAGCGTCATCGAGGGACTTATGATCATTTGATTGTTTGTTTTACCCAAAGAAATTCAACATACAATATGGCCCAATTTATTTGAAGGCAACAAAGTGGAATACCCTAGGGGTGCAAGTGTGAAATGTGTTATCCATTTTCATGCTTGTTTATCTTGAGATTAGGTCAAACTAATTTGTTCGTTTTATTCGCATACAAACCCTAATTCTAGCATGGCATGTTTAGAAAGCATTAAAGTGCGAAATTTAAATTCCTACACTATTACAACACAATAATATGGGGAGGGGGATACAAATGTTCAAATGGGGATTATTTAGACAAGAAATTAAACCTAGCTATTACATCATCTTTTTTGAATATTTACAATATAACTAAAGGGCATAAATTAGATAAAAGATGAAATAAATATGCAAGATGTAAAAAGAAAATTTTTTATATACATGAAAAAGTATTATTTATGTAAAAAGAAAATAAAAAGGTATTATTTTTAGAGTATTTTCATATTTAGGTCAAAACCCTAGTTTACAAAATAAAATGTACTATTTATTCAATATATGCAATATTTATTATTTACATACAAGAATAAAATAAAAATGAAGTTTATTTGTGAAAAATGTATTTTTAATGTTAAATATTAATAAAATAAAATATGCATATTTTTGGTATTTTATTCTAAGTATACTAATGTATAAGTTATTTATATTATTTACAAAATATGTATTATATATACTAATTAATAATATTTAATATTTAATAAAAAAAGTATTTTTTCTATAAAATATTTTCAGAAAGTAGAACAAAATAAAAGTGTGTAAAAATGTATTTGCAATATTTTAGTATTTTAAACAAAACATATATATTTATTTATTTATGTACAAACTAAAAGAAAAATCAAATAAATACCTAATAAATTCAAAAATGGTGGGAAAAAATATTTTTATATTTTTAATATCATTAGAAAAAATAAATGAGTCAATTAAAAAAAGAAAAAGTCAAAAAACATTAAAAATAAACCAAATGGGCTCAGGGGGTTCAGAAGCAATTGTATGGTGCAAAGAGAAAAGTCAACACAAGCCCAGCCCATGAAGACCTTTCTTCAACCTCCAGCCTTCTGTTTGAACAAAAACACGCGCCACTTTCTTCCATTGCAAGGTCCTGATTCCTTGAGTTTTAGCAAAAACTTCCAACATCAAAACTGTTAAGCATCTTCTCACGAATTCACACATATAAAAAACATGTTTTAACTCTCAGAAATGAGAGAGAATTTCTTCTCTCCCAATTCTTAACCTAATTTTTATTCAAAGTTCAGACATCAAATTCTCTAAGCATACATAATATAAATGAAATCTACTTATATGGGCATGTTCAGGGCAATGATTGTGACATATTCTCTTCACAAACCTAAAGCTAACAATGCCTAATAAGAGAGATACAGATTCAAAAACTCACCTGTTCAGTTGAAGTTCTATCTGGCAATGGAGAAGCTCTCAGTGCAAGATAATGGTTGGTATAGCTTCCTTGAGGTGTGGTGATGCTGTTCCAATATTTACTTTGCCTTGAGACACCTTGAATTGAGTTGTAGAACTTCAACTGCAAAATGAAAAAGTGAAAATGGTGGAACATGTTAGAGGGATTACAGGTCGTGTTTCAAGTCATGGTTAGCTTGCATAGGTGCTAGGGAATGTATGTGAACTGGTTTGGGCAAGAAAGCTTGAGAGAAATGGGAGATGGCACTCAAACTGCAGGCCTTGCTCTGTTCTTGCAGTTTGAAGGTGATTCTGGGATTTGGGGTGTATGAGGGATGTTAGGATCGTGCACTAACTTGGTTGGGATGTCCTGGATGTGTTTCACAAGTTTGCTTAAGGTTTTGCAAGCTGATATCAAAGTTGTGTTGAATAATGCAATGTTTCTTAGCACTTAAGCAAAAAAGGTCAAGTTGGTGTTTAGGAAGCTAGAGGCCCCCATAACATGCTGCATAACTCAGTCTTGATCAGTGTGATTAATCCCTAAACTTGTGCCAAAGAGATCTTAACTGTACTTCTTGGATTTTCAATTGGACATAAAGTTACCTTTTGCAAAAATGGAAGAAATGCTTTATCTATAAATGGATTAATCTTCTAGGCAATGCTTGAACCCACAAAACATGGCCTTGGCACAAAGGTTTGGCATTAAATTTATGAGTTTAATTGAGATAAAAGGCCTGTAATCAAGTGGCATGCTGAGTTTTGAAAATGCATAGTGTTATGAACATGTAACTTGGCCTAATCAAAAGTGAGTTTTTGCTATATTGTGAAATTCGATTCTCCCTAACCATGAGGTTGTTTGAGAAGTTCTTGGACATTTTAGAAATATTGGAATGAGTACTACAATCCATATTTGAAATGTAAATTTAAATTCCAAGTGGAAGTGTATGGAAAATGGCCTTGAAGTTGGGTAGAAAACCTTGTCAAAATAGGTCAAAAATTCACTAAGTTAAGAATGGTTTAGTGCCCTTATTCAAAAATTTGTAACTTGAGATACAAGCCTCATTTGGGAAAACTTTGTGAATCAAAGTTGTAGATTATGCAACAAGCTACAACTTTCATGTTTTGACTTTTGTTTGAATCCAAATGGATCTTGGTGAGAAAGTGGGGCAAAGTTGGGAAAAAATTAGGGTTTTTCATAACTTAGAAAAATTCTAAGTTATGAAAAATTCTAATTTCTAACCCTAATTTGCATTTTGTGATTTCTTGGTGAACAAGTTTCATGATTTGGCATGCTTTGATAAAAAATGAATCTTGACTCTTGATTTTGACCAAAAAGTCAAAGTTTGACTTTTCAGTATACAGTCAAAATTGATCAATTGACTGGGAAATTCAACTGTCAATCTTGTGTACTTGGGATCTTTTGAGTTTGTTGAGCATGTCAAGATAATTCCATGGGGTCCTTGAGTCCATATGTGAGCTTGGTTTGCCATTGGTTGGGTCAAACAGTCAAAAATTGCCTTTGTGCAGTCAAAACCCTAAAAATGACCATTTTGCCCTTTTGGTGATCTGATCAAATTTCTTGTGGAATTGTGATCCAAACTTGATCAAATGGTTCATGTGAGTTCATAATGTTGATGTGGGTCAATTTTCATGAGGTTTGACTGTCAATTGGTCACAGTTGACTTTTTCCCCAATACAGTTGATTTCTAGGTCAACTGTCCAATTGACTGGGCAAAACTTGGAATCAAGACTTGAAACTTGGTGAGGATAAACTTGGGAGTCCAATATGAAGCAAGAAAGTCATCTTAGGCATTTTAGGTCAAAACATCTTTGTGCAAACATAAACCCTAATTTGGGTCAATAATGCAATGAGAGGTTTTGAGCAGATGAAATCCTAACTGGATCTTGATCTTCAAAGGCTTTGTGATGAGAAATCATTGAGAAATGGGAGGGAAATTTTTTGGGTACAACACCTACTAACACTGAATCTCAATGTTGTTGGATCAAAGGATTCAAGTTAACATATTTGGGCTTACAAACATGGGTTTGGGCTACAAATGATCATTTCTCGAATCGGGAAAAATTTAGGGTTATGTAAAGCAATTGTAAGTGGACTTATATAGAAGTCACACCAATTTTGAGGCCGGTAAATAGCAATCTATGTACCATTTTTTTTATAGAAATGATATGTAAATTATTCTACAATAACATTTAATACAATAAGAAGGGGATAAGATGAAGAGCGATGGGATAAGAATCAAACCACATTTAAACAAAAAATTTAATCAAGTTATTATTAAAATCATTCATTCATTTTTCGTGGAGTTAAACTCAACACCATGGATCCAATGATGTTAACAAAGCTCATGATCAAAATCTCATAGTCCAAGATCATCCAGAATATAGATAAAATAAAATTGTATTTAATAATAAAGAAAAAGATATTTAAAATGAAAATAAGAGGAGAAAATAGAAACTATACTCAAAACATCCAAGAAAAATCAAATAAGACCAAAGAAAAATCAGAAATGAGCTCAAATATTTATATAAAATTTTTGGTAATTTTTTAAAGTCAGAAACTATTTTTAAAATTAAAAGAAATAGGGAAAATAAACCAAAAATGATGAAAAATAGTAAATTCAGAAATAAAAATAAAATGAGGTCACCAATATTTTTTAAGAGGTCAATGGATCCTTCCATATTTTTTTAGAAATTTAAAAATTAAGAAAAGTATTTCTAAACATTTAAAACAGTTCAAACTAAGTGAAAAATTATAAAAAATATCAAAACACAAAATAAAATTTGGAAAAAATAATAATCAGAAAGAGAAAAATCAAAAGTATTTTTCATAATTTTTTTCAGATTTTTTGAAGTTAAAATGGATTTTTTTATGAATTTTTGAAGTTTAAAACAAATAAAAATATAAAAATCAGAAAATAAAATAAAGTCAATAAAATGTGGACCAATGGATGAGAGTCAAAACGCGTTAGTAAGATAATCTGATGGATCATACGCGCTGTACATATCATGGTCTTTATTGAATAAAACACAGAATCATTAATTAAATCATATTTGAAAAAAATGCGTGGCACACTTTCATTGGCTGAGAGATGACACGTTGGTCATCTTCAACCTCCAGTCACACGAATTGCAGGTCCCTAAAATGGTAAATTTAGAGCTCGAGACTGATGCCATTCGTTTTGTCTCTTCAAGACAATTCCAATGGTACCCTCGCGAAAAATTTATATAAGGAGTAGCTCGGTCGTTTTGTAAGGAAAGATTTTAAAAGGGATTTGAAATTTCATGGTCAAAACACACTTCCAGCAGAAAATAAATGTTGCAACTAGAATCATAATGAGAGTGTTTCAAAATAATATCAAAGTTTGAGTGAATTTATGAAGGAATCTACCTGTTAGAGTTCAAATGCAGAGCTCTGAAAATTGACTTGGCTAGTACGATTTATGAAGTCTTAGAGCTTGGTTCTTCTTCTGTTACCTTCAGTGAGGTTCAAGGATGGTGAATTGATAAAGAAAATGGATTGAGGAAAGATGTAAAAGCAAATTCGAAGTTGTAGAAAATTGGGTTCAAGAGTAAATTTGGCAGGGTGATTATGGCTCTCTAAGCTTGAGAAAATGAATGAGGTTTGACCCTTTATTTATTGGGAAGCTGATGGAATGCATAAGTGTGTGAAATGATGAAGTTTGGAGGGAAATCGTGTGAAGTTGCAAACATGAAAAGTGTGACTTCTATTTTGCTCAAAACTCATCCAAACCTTGTGTTTCAATGTGATAATCACTTCTGGAAGTTCATTAAACATGATTAGAAGCAAAAGCGTGCAGGAATGTTGTGTCTAGGAGCCAAATCAAGGATTTCAAATTCTGACTTTGGAGAAAACTTCAGTTTCAAGGTACTATGTTCAAATCCATGGTGTGCACGATTTAGGGAACCTTAGGACTTGATTGTTGATGCATTGGAAAGATGAGATCACCAATTTTACAATGTGCAAAGAATGGAATCTAATGGATGCTTGAGCCAAAAGTTGTGATGAGTCAAAGTTGATAAAAAGAGGTTGACTTTTGTACTTAGAAAAATTTCTAGGTTATTTCTTTAAAAGTGACCTATAATGTCTTGCATCCAAACATAGCCTTTCATTTGAAATTTTCTCTTGACCAAATAATATGGCATGAAGTAGATCCCTTGAATGCCATTTTGAGACTCAAACCATTTAAAAACTCCAAAAAAATGAGAAAGTTATGACTTGTTGAAGTTGGTAAAAATTCATAAGATGACCTATAATCTTTTGCATCCTTAGGGAATCTTCCATCCATTTTCAAGATTAACACATACAAAAAATGTTGAAGTTAAAATCTTCAAGACCATTGTGGAAAAAAATAGGCTCAAGGAGGTAAAAATTTACCAAGTTATGATCCTTTGAAGTCACATAAGGGAATTTGATGACTTATCTGGAGGACTTGTAATCTTTCTTCATCACTAGGTATCTTCCACACAAAATATTCTTGAACCTTTTGAAGTGATTGGTTGATAACCATTTTAAGAGAATCATGTTTTTGGAATCACTAAAAATTACCAAAAGATGACCAAGATATAGCCCTTAAAAGTTTAAAACCCTAGCTCCTAGGCACCAAAGTGCCTTGAAAACCCCTTTCAATTTTGACAAACTTTCTTGCGCAAATACACTTGCCATGTAGATAGAAGTTATTAAGGATGATAATGATAAACCATAGCAGTTAAAAGAATTTTTGTAAGAAAATTCAACTCAGGATTTAGAGTAAAGCCTTACAGGAGTCAGGATACCTTTTGTAATAGTACGCTTTCGAACTAACCCATGCTTCAATTAGGACTTTGAAAGGTTGTATCGTGGTCTGGTTCACAGTTTAAGAAACAAAGGATAAGGCTCAAAGTGTATTTATGCCCTCCCGTTCTTCGTGATGTTCTTCAGTCCTAAACTCAGTTAATTATGCGTTTGAACTCCAATTGAGTCTGAAATGACGTTTTGGTGATGGTTCAGACAACTTAAGTTTATTGGAAGGTAGTCATTTTTGCCATATTTTCCATGTTGTTGAGGATTTGTAGTGACCTCTTTTGATTTATTATCCCTGATTTTTCCTGACTATTCTTGTTTTTGAGATTACAGTCAGCGGGATGCCCCAGTTTTTCTTAAGTCTCTTTCGTAGGTTTTGAATTAGTGGGCTTTTCTCTTGAGAGATAATGACTACCTATTTTGGTAGGGAACCATCACTATCTTTTGATTCTATAGGAATGCTTTTGATGTCATTCGTTGTATACGAAGTGAAAGTTTGCAACTGAACGCCCATTTGAATAACAAGAGACTACCCTGCCCCAGGTTTTGATTAATGGTTTCAATTTGTGTAAAAAATAAAACTCCTACTTCTTAGGCTCGAAGGGGTTGACTAGGGATTATCCTCCTTATAACTCCAATGTTTAGTAATTGAAAGAACGCCTGTACATCGTCAGGAAAGTCTGTCCAAAAGCATACTATATGAGATTATGGCAATGTTTTCGTCATCCTTCCTCATACGAATGGATTAATTCAAGACAAACATATACAATGCATTAATGAAACAAAGTTTGACATTAATAGATAAATGTTTGCAAGCTTTCACAAGCTTTGCTTCATCAGATGATTCAAGTTTGCAAGAGATTAGAAGTTGGTCAACTCCTCATATCTTTTTTGTTCTTGAGCTATTCTTGTGATTATTTAGTGTGTAACACTTGAATGAGAAATATTTGGAAGCATCATCTTCATCATATTATACAAGGCATATTTGTACAAGAGATTTAAGAGATTCCCCAGAGAAATTAGGGTTTTGTACTTGTGACATCATCTCCTATCTTTTGCAGTCAAAATTAGGGTTTGTGATAAATCAATTTATTTCTGATTCTTTGAGTAAAATTAGCTTTCATGGTTCTCTAGATGTCCCTAAGTGTCTATGGATGGAATATTGATCATCAATTTCAATCAGAAGAGGTTCAAGTGTTCAAATGATTGTTGAATCGGTTGAATTGACTGCAAAGTCAACTTTTTGGTCAAAGTCAATTCCTGACTAGTTTCTTAAACAAATTGGTTTTCATGGCTCTCCACGTGCCCCTAAATGTATAGGGGTGGAATATTAATCATCAATTTCAATCAGAAGAGGTTCAAGTGCTCAGATGGTTGTTGAATAAGTTGAATTGACTGAAAAGTCAACTTTTTGTTCAAAGTCAATTGCAGACTAGTTTCTTAAACGAATTTGTTTCCATGGGTTGATATATGTCCTAGGGTATCTCTACAAGTTTCATGGATCATTGGTTTTTATCATACGAAGTTTGATTGATCAAAGCGTTGATTATTGCTTGTATTGAGAAAAAGTCACCAAAAGTCAAAGATTAACCAAGAGGACTTTTGGTTAAATTGAAGGTCAAAGTCCATATTTTAAGGTTACATGGCCATTGAATGAAGAAAATCAACATTTTGATTGAATTTAGGTTAACTTGAGAAGTAATTTATCTTTTATAACTTAGAGAACTTTTCTAAGTTATGGAATTTAACCATTTTCAAGCTAAACTTTGAAAAATCATAACTTCTTCAATATTTATTAGAAATTTGCAAACTTTATCAAAAATTCACTATTTTGAGAGATATTCAGCTTTGGACTTTTGGTCGTCATGAAAATTATAGGTCATTTTTCAATTCAGCCAGTTTTTGTGGGAACTTTTGGGGATCTTAATGGTTTCAAATGAAATTTCTCCTAGCACGAAAGTTGTAGAACATCTCAAGACCTTTTCAAAAATAATTGGTTCATCAATTTATTCAAAGAATTGAGGAAGTTACGCATTTTAGAAGTTTAGGTCATTTTTGTGAAATTTTCAAGTCACCCACGTTGCAATTTCCCTCAAACTTGATTTCTAGCCATTTTTTATTCAAATTGAGTCCATAACCTATTTAGAACGTGAGTAAGTCCATGATACCTTCTATTTGCACCCATGCACTTTGTGTACTTGGTTTCCATTCAAAAACCTCAAAATTACCAATAATAGCAATGTGTAAAAATCTCTCCCCAAAATGAACAAAACTTGCACCCAAAACAACATGAAACACAAACTTGGGCATCACTCCATATTTTAGCCAAAACTTCCAATTTCACCCTCCAACGAATTTCTTTGCAAAATGACCACTCTACCCTCTTCTACACTCTCTATATAAGGCCCTACAACTCTCTTTTCATTCACACTCTCAGATTTGGAAAGCTTAAATAGATCTAAAAGAAATTGGTCCTTAAGCATTCCTTTCTTCAAATCTTTTGATTTTTTTGAGATTTTCTTCATTTTTCATCTTCATTAAAATCCATTGAGGAAGATCATGTAAGGGGGAGTGTATTTCTGAAGCTATTTTGAGCTCAAGGTGCAGTGGCCACTTTCCACTTGGTAAGCTTCTCCACACTTTATCTCTTGCATATAGATCTGAAAATTTGATTAGGGTTGTTAACATACATTACATCTGAAGGCCTTTCAAAGTGGCAAGTGGAGCTAGGCTCAAAACTGTGTGTAGTTGATGTTTGAACTTTGTGTAAAAAGTGTGTATTCGTGAAATTGTTGTCTATTTTTCTCTATGATACATTGATAATTTATGGAATTTCTTGATAGCATGTTGTTCTTCTCATTTTGTACTATAATTTTGGTTCAAGAATTATTTGATTTGTTTGAGAATTGAGTGAGATATTACATGATAAAGTTTGATAAAAAAATGTTTGCAAGCTTTCATGACCTCACAAGCTTGTTTGCAGCTTTGACAACACCACACAACACAATGTCTTTTCCTTTATGGACGGTTTCTCTGGCTACAATCAGATCAAGATGGCACCTGAAGACATGGAGAAGACAACCTTTGTTACACAGTGGGGCACCTTCTGCTACAAGGTGATGCCATTTGGGTTGAAGAACGCTGGGGAAACTTATCAGCGAGCTATGGTAGCTCTGTTCCATGACATGATTCACCATGAGATATAGGTTTACGTCGATGACATGATAGCCAAGTCTCAAAATAAGGAAGAAAATCTTGATCATCTACAAAAGCTGTTTGATAGGTTGAAGATGTACAAGCTGAGGTTAAATCTGAACAAGTGCACCTTCGGGGTAAGGTCTGGAAAGCTGCTAGGATTCATCGTCAGTGACAAAGGTATTCAGGTAGACCCTGCAAAGAGTATGTACTGACACCTAAATTATATTGCCCAATTACATTGCCCGCACTGAGAAGGAAGTTAGAGGTTTCTTGGGACGCCTAAATTACATTGCCCGATTCATTTCACATCTGACTACTATTTGTGAGCCGATCTTCAAGCTTCTAAAGAAAGATCAAGTGGTAAAGTGGAATGACGAATGACAGGTAGCCTTTGACAGAATCAAACAATATCTCCAAGAGCCTCATATTCTAATGCCTCTTACTGAAGGAAAACCTTTGATTATGTACTTAATAGTGTTAGATAATTCAATGGGGTGTGTGCTGGGGCAGCATGATGAGTCTGGTCGAAAAGATCATGCAATATACTACCTTAGAAAAAAGTTTACCGACTGTGAAACACGATATTCACTGCTCGAGAAAACTTGTTACGCTTTGGCATGGGCTTCTCGCCAACTAAGACAGTATATGTTAACCCACACTACTTTGTAGATATCTAAGATGGATCCAATCAAGTTAATTTTCGAGAAGCCCGCTCTCTCCGGAAGGATAGCAAGGTGGCAAATGATCTTAACCGAGTACGACATCCAATACAAAACCCAAAAAGCAATCAAGGGAAGTGTTTTAGCTGATCATTTGGTGCATCAGGCCATGGACGACTACCAGTCCATGAATTTCGAGTTCCCGGATGAGAAAATTATGTTAGTAACCGACTGTGAAGAACCTGGACCGGATGAAGGAACTGAGGAAGGATCCCGATGGTATATGTATTTTGATGGAGCCTCAAACTCACTGGGTAACGGCATTGGCATTGTAATCATATCTCCCAAGGGCTGTCATACTCTGTTCACCGCCCAATTTTGTTTCAACTGTACCAACAATATGGCGGAGTATGAAGCATGTATCATGGGTCTTAAAGCTGCTGTTGACCTAAGGATCAAGTTCTTGAGTGTATTCGGGGATTCCTCTTTGGTGATAAGTCAGATCAAAGGCGAGTGGGATACGAAGCACCCAAACCTTATTCCTTACAAAGAGTATGTACTGACACTGCTGCCGCATTTTGAAGAGATCACTTTTGAACATTTCCCGCGAGAAGAGAATCAGTTAGCAGACACGCTAGCTACTATGTCGTCAATGTTCAAGGTCAGGTGGGACAATGAAGCTCCCCTAATCTCTATTGAGAGGTTGGATGAACCGGAATACTGCTGTGAGATCGATACTGAGGAGGTAGCCGATAAACCTTGGTCTCAGGAGGTGAAAAGGCATATCGAGGCTCAAGAATACCCCGAGGGGGAATCTATCAACGACAATAAATTTCTGAGAAGGTTTTCTGCAAAGTCCTTCCTCAGCAACGGAATCCTCTATAAGTGCAATCATGACTCTACCTTACTACGGTGTGTAGACAAGAGCGAAGCAGAGAGGATCATGGCAGACCTACACGAAGGTACCTTTGGAACTCATTCCAATGGACATACCATGGCAAAGAAGATCCTACTGGAAGGATACTATTGGTCCACTATGGAAGCCAATTGTTATCAGCATTCTCGAACCTGTCATAAGTACCAAAGTTACACTGATAAGGTACATGTACTACCAGTTCCCTTAAATGTTTTGACGGCTCCCTGGCCCTTTGCAATGTGGGGCATTGACATGATCGGCAAGATCATACCTACCATGTCCAATGGGCATCGCTTCATCCTAGTGGCCATTAGTTACTTTACGAAGTGGGTTGAGGCTACCTCCTTTGCTGTAGTTACTAAGAATGTGGTGGAACAGTATGTAAAGCATAACCTGGTTTGTCGTTATGGTATCCCTGAGAGAATCATCACAGACAATGGTACCAATCTCAACAATACAATGATCACCGAACTCTGTAAACAGTTCAAGATTCAGCATCACCATTCTTCTCCTTACCGGCCGAAGATGAATGGGTTTGTTGAAGCTGCTAACAAGAATATCAAAAAGATCATACAGAAGGTGACGGTGACATATAAAGAATGGCACGAGATGTTACCGATTTCTCTTCACGGGTACCTTGTTTCAGCATGTACATCGACAGGGAAAACACCCTATTCTCTGGTATATGGCATGGAGGTTGTCCTACCCATAGAGGTTCAAATCCCTTCTCTACGGATTATGAAGGATGCGGGTTTGAGCAAAGACGATTGGATCCAGACTCGACTTGATCAATTGAACTTAATCGACGAGAAAAGACTTACTGTTGTCTGCCATGGTCAAATGTATCAGAAACGAATGATCAAGGCCTTCAATAAGAAAGTCAGACAACCAGTGTATCAAGTAGGGGATCTGGTAGTTAAGCGCATTATACTATCACAAGGTGATTCCATGGGAAAATGGACTCCCACCTATGAGGGACCATTTGTAGTCAAGAACATATTTTCCGGTGGAGCCATGATTCTAACCACCATGGATGGTGACGACCTTCCACACCCTGTTAATGCGGACATAGTGAAAAAATGCTATGCATAATAAAGACCCGCTAGGTTGACATACCTAGGCAAAAATAAGGGCATCCCGACGAACCAAAAGGGTTCGGGCAAAAATTAGGGATAAAAATGAAAAAATCTATACACCCGGTAAGTCGAAAACCCGAATGGGCGGCTTAGGCAAAAAAGGGTATCTCGATGGACTGAAAACCCGAAAGGGCGGTCCAGGAAAAAGTTAGGGATTAAAGCGTACCACTATGTCCCATTGGATCACCTTGCGATCAGACCCCAGTAATCAGATATCAAGCTCAAACGGTACCGATCAATCCAGTCAGCTTCAGACAACCAGCAAAGTGATGAGATGCACGAAGACATAGGGGCAATATCAGAATTGAAACCCAATGGGATCACTACACATAGCTGTTTTCTTTTTATACACAATTTCTGTAAGGGTTAATACCTATTTTCACCCCTGACATATGGGGTGTATTTGAAAAACCCCCTGCCAAAAAAAAAGTTCCAATTGTTACCTTGACAAATTTTAAAAGTTTCAGTTTTTACCTTGAGAATGCCACATCACCTAAAAGGCTGATGTGGCTTATATTTTTGTTACATTTGTAAGTTTTTGTTATGCCATGTCACACAATACCAAATAAAATGTCCAGAATGCCCTTTCTACATTTTTCTTAAAATCCCAAATTATTTGGCAAATGCTATGTTTCAATTCAGACCCTCCAAATTAGGGCGCAACCATCTTCATCTCAGCAACCCAACTTTTGCTTTCCTCTTCATCTTTAAGTTTTCTTTGATTTCATAAACTTGAGTCAACCAAATTGTTCTACTTCAAGCTTATCTTCAAATGGTAGAGTAACTCCCAAATGCGGCCACAATGTCTCCATGAAGTTATTTGTTTCAAAATCGGTTGCAAATCCCGGGAGAAAATACTGGAAGTGTAAATTCTGGGGTAAAGGAGATGACTGCAACGCATTTGTTTGGGATGATGAATTTTCTGATGATTTCGGTGATAACGGCCATTCGGATGTAGTTTCAGTAGAACTGATGAGCAAACTGGAGAGAGATATCGCACTAAAGATGGAAGCCATGGAGAAAAAAATGGATGAGTTAAAAAAGAAGCTGAATTATGTTTTAGTTGGGTTTATTTGTCTTTTGGTTCATTTCTTACTTAGTTCATGTAAAAATTCATGAAGTTGTGGCTTATGTTCTAGGAAGTTGTAACCTATGTAAAATTTAGTTCATGAATTATATTTCTTTGTTATGGAATATGGAATATATTACTCTCATGTGATACAAAATGACTTTAACATTGTCAAGCAAATCTGTTGTGATACATAGTTAAGTACATCTGTGATACAAAATGACAATAACATGATATATAACTTAAGCCAAGCATGTTCTGATAATAAGTCAGAGTAACAAAATGACACATGAAACTTTCAAATTGAATTTTACAAAATAGCACACTATGTGCACAACTACTGATCAATGCCCTTCCTCTTCTTCCTTGATATCTTCTTTGAGGTACTACCACCAGTTTCTTCACCTATGGTCAAAGGTGCATCAGGTGTTGATCCAGGCCCACCATGTCTTTTGGCATTCCTCACTTCCTTCAATCTTTCAATGACTCTCTTTCTTGATCGCTTCCAAGGCACGGCCACGGCCGTTTTCCTAGCTGAAGGTTTTTTGACATTAGTAGCAGCAGGGTCAGGTTGCATTGCAGCAGGTTGTGAATCATGTGTTGGGGGAGGTTGCATTGCAGCAGGTTGTGATTCATGTGTTGGGGGAGGTTGCATTGCAGCAGGTTGTGATTCATGTGTTGGGGGAGGTTGCATAGCAGTAGGTTGTGTGGGATTGTTAACTTGTGATTGTTGTTCTTCATAAAGATCCATCATATTATTCAGCAATGCATCCATCTCTGGGCCTTCATCCACAGTTCCACCTCCAGTTTCAGTTGTATCAACATTTGCATCCATCTTTGGGCCTTCATCCACAGTTCCACCTCCAATTGCAGTTGTATCAACATTTGCATCCATCTCTGGGTCTTCATCCACAGTTCCACCTCCAGTTGCAGTTGTATCAACATTTGCATCCATCTTTGGGTCTTCATCCACAGTTCCACCTCCAGTTGCAGTTGTATCAACATTTTCATCCATCTCTGGGCCTTCATCCACAGTCCCATCAGATTTTTTTGACACTTTGGTCCTGGGTGTCTTTCTCTGCATTATTCAGAATTGTCTTTCTCAATGATTTCCCTTCGATCTCCACCCTATTCCCACTAACTGGAACAACTACCTCCACTTGTTCAAATTGCTCTTCTTCTACGTCAATTACTCTTTCCTCTTCACTGTCATTGAAACATTGGCTTGCATCAACATAGTCACCAGTACTATCATCTCCACTAGAGGTGCTGAAGTCATCAACATTAGGTACCAGAACCTTGGTCATCATGTCTTCTACACCGTGCTCTACCCAAAGATCGTCGTGAACCCTACAAGACATACAATGCTTAGCAACTTCTAAAGCTCTGGCATCATCAACAACATTTGTAAACCCTTCATCCGTTTAAGGAATCTTTCTCCATAGCCTAAAACCTTCATAACCCCAATCTTTAACCAGACTAACAGCTTCAAAAAAGCTCCATTTATCTTCGTCCTGACCTTCAACAGTAGTCTCACTACCTCCTCTATAATACGTATGGCCTTCTTGCACGAAACTTCCCACATGATGAAACACTAAATTAAACACACCCATTTGCAAGGATGAAGAACCCTAATCGCAGGGTCTGAATTGAAACTAGCTTTTTTTGTAAAATAATTTTGCAAACAAATGAAGATGGATGGCTGCGCCCTAATTTGGAGGGTCTAAATTGAAACATAACATTTGCCAAATAATTTGGGATTTTAAGAAAAGGGCATTCTGGACATTTTATTTGGTATTGTGTGACATGGCATAACAAAAACTTACAAATGTAACAAAAATATAAGCCACATCAGCCTTTTAGGTGATGTGGCATCCTCAAGGTAAAAACTGAAACTTTTAAAATTTGTCAAGGTAACAATTGGAACTTTTTTTTTGGCAGGGGGGTTTTTCAAATACACCCCATATATCAGGGGTGAAAATAGGTATTAACCCTTTCTGTAATAATTTCCATCTTTACGGAGAAGTTCTCTTACTAAAGCGTCAGCCTCCTTGTAAAAAAATGCCTGTTATAGGCAAATTTCAAATCAATATAAAGCATCTTTTGAGTACAAAACTCTGTGTTTGTTTTTCCTTTTTCTGTTTTGTTGTGCAAAAAAGTCCAATGTTTTATTCTTGACATATGCATTTGAATATGATTACTGTTCACAAATATCTGCATATAAAATGAAAAGACAGTTACTAAGAACGCAAAGAAAATGGTACAAAACCTAAATACCAACAGTTACCCCTTCCTTCCTGGTACAAGGGGCAGAGACAGTTGGAAGCGAAGTCACTATCACGTATAAGCCAGTGATATCTATATTCCCCGCAGAGCCGAGACAACCAAGGTTCAACCTCCGTATCCCCAAGAAGGAATTCCTTCCCCAGCGGGTTCCTTTAGAAAGCTGATATCTGCATTCCTCAACCGAGTTTTATAACCATGAGCAGTTTATAAAGCCATCTCCCGAGCAGAGTTTATTTCTATAACAACGGAAGCTCAATCTACAACAAATCTCTTCTCTACGGCAATGGAAGTTCATCCCCAACCTAGTTTATTTGTCCAGATCAGCAGATCTTCCAACAGAGTATCTCTCTTCCCCACTGAGTCATTCCCCCGCAGGATTATTCTTAGACAGAATCTCTCTCGGCAGAATATTCTTAAGAAGAAAGGATATAAATCTCCAGCTAATCATCTTCGGTAACTATCCCCAGCGGAAACGAAGAACTCAACTCCTTATACTCTCCAGTAGCAGTCCAAGATTTATTTTCCCCGGCTAGAGAATATCATAATGACATTACATATCCATACATCATGGCATGCGCATACGTATTATACATCACAATCTCATTTATTTTGAGAACATCATTACTCAATGCATTTCATGCATCATGATATTTCATATGACTAACTCTCTACCTTTCAGAGAAAGATGCAATCAAGTTCTCACGATTTCTCTCTAGTTCAGTCAAACCGACACTAAGATTTATATTCTAGTTGAAGATGTTTTAAGAATTTCGTCTGGGTCAGCCGAATCTCTGCTAACATTCCCCTGATTTTTATGCCAGTCAAAGTTAATCCGAGACCTCTCCCGGGATCAGTCAAATCGATACTAAGATTTCTCTCCCAGTTGAAGCTCTCACAAGTTTTTTGTGGTTCAATCAAACCGATACTAAGGTTTCTATTCTAGTTGAAGATGTTCTAAGACTTTCGTCTGGGTCAGCCGAATTTCCGCTATGATTCCCCTGATTTCTATGCCAGTAAAAGTTAATCCAATACCTCTCCCGGGATCAGTCAAATCGATACTAAGATTTCTCTCCCAGTTGAAGTTATCACAAGTTTTCCCTGGTTCAGTCAAATCGATACTAAGATTTCTATTCAAGTTCAAGCTATGAAGCCCAGAAATCGACCGAATAATATCTTGATTTCTCTAAAATACTACGAAGCCTGGAATCGACCAGAAAGTGGCATATCTTAAATTCAAACTATGAAGCCCGGAAATCAACCGGATAACAGCTTAATTTCCCTATCATATTGTGAAGCCTGGAAATCGACCGTATAACAGTACAAGATACTATGAATCCTGGAATCGACCAGATAGTGGTATATCTCGGATTCAAGCTATGAAGCCTGGAAATCAACCGGATAATATCTTGATTTCTCCAAAATACTATGAAGCCTAAAATCGACCAGATAGTGGTATAAGACACCGGGAAGCCTGGCAGACGACCAGATAACGATATAAGACGCTGTAGAGACTAGAGCATAACCAGATAGTGGCAAGAGACACTGAAACCTGTAACACGACCAGATAACAGTACGAGGTACTATGAAGCTTGGAATTCGACCAAATAGCAGTTTACTCGGCCAATTACTATGAAGCCCGGAAATCGACCGGATATTTGTATGCCTTAAATTCAAGTTGAAACCCGGATGTGACCGGATAACCACTTAATTCCTTCTGAAGCCTGGAGCACGACCAGATAAGAATTGAGAAATTGCAAAGCCTGGAGCACGACCAAATAGCAAGTGTAATCTCATCTTCTCAATAAGTCACTGTGAAACCTGGAGCACGACCAGATAGCAGTTAATATTATTATCCCTAGAAAATCACTGTAAAGCCTGAAGTACGACCATATAGCAGTTCACTTTCACCTCCTCAACTAAGAGATGATTCCCAAGTAGAGTAACGGACAACTGAAACTCCTAAATTCTATTTCTACCAAGACAGAGACAAACATTCCTCAGCAGATTCCTCCTCAACGACAGGAACAAGAATTCTCATCAAAGGAATATCTCATGAAATCAACATCCTCTAGATGGCATCTTTAAGCCCATCTCCGACGATTCTCCGGCATATCTTTCGGATGGCATCTTTAAGCCCATATCCGGCGACCTTCCGTCATCTCCTCCAAATGCCATCTGTAAGCCCATTCCCGATACTACCTACACAGTGCAGCACCATCTCACACGAGTGCAAATTTTTGGGCACTTAGTGTTCAATCATCTTCCACCTTCAGATTACGAAAGGCAGACAAGCCAATCTACATCCTCAGGTTTAAGAAGATTGAACAGGGGCAGCTGTTGTACCCCAAAATTTCCCCTCTCATTTTACTCAACACATGCCCATTGAGATCCCCAACTTGCTCAAGGATGCCCAAGAGTCGACCAGACAAACTCTCTCCTAAGGCAATGTACCTCAAATTAGGTTTTCCATTTTCATCAGGGTGTGGGAGCTCCAAAGGTCCCAAATTCTTTCCATGGTCCTAATATGTTCTCAATATCATCCATGTCAAGTTTCATGCCTTACACAAGAAGTTTGCTCAGTCAATTGCCCAGATGCCTAAAAATCAACTATACTAGGTCAAAAGTCAACTGTGGCCCACATACAGTCAAACTTTAAGATTTTTGGTCAACATCAACATTTTGAAGTTATATCCATCATTTTATAAAGGGTTGATCATGATTCCTCAAGGGATGCCCCAAATTCATCAAAATCCAAAAGTTGCTAAGTTAGGGTTTCTCAGGAAAAGTCAACCAAACTTTGACCAAGCATAACTTCTTCATACTTTATCATAAATTTTCCATCCAAGGCTCATTTTTAAGAGGATGAATTACCTATAATTCATCTTCATCCCAATAGTTCAAAGTTATCACTCATCAAAGGATATGATTTTCTACATTATAGCTCCTTTTGAAAAGTCAACAAAAACACCTTTTGGGTCAAAGATTCTTACATGAACATGGAAGACCCAATTGAGATGACACCAAAAGGGTTGTTTAGGGGGCATCCTAAGCTTTCTAAAAAGTCCAAGAACACCTCTCTAGGGTTAAAATTGGAGGAGATATGCCTTGTCAAAGTTGACCATTTTTTCCTAATTGCCGAAAGTCAAGTGTGCTCAAAAATACATTTTTCGTCAAATGGGCCTAGCATTTCATGATTTCACCTTTCTTGTGACATGGTCCACGACCCAAATCAACATCTACACTTTATTTGCTTCATTGTTTATTTTATTTTGATTTTTTATTATTTAAAATTCAAATTAAATCAAATAAATAGCAAAAAATATAAAAGATTGATTTTTGATCTGATTTTTGTAGGAATCAAATCCAATTAGGCTGGCAAATCATATCAAATCAGATCAAGGAAAAATGAAGCAAAATTGGTATGATTATGCTTGTTTTAGAAACATATAATACAAGAACCAAAACCAAATTCAATTTCCATGATTGACAAAGATTTAACTCGTTTTTGTTAACCTAATTTGTTATAATATATACTGAACAAGAACAATGCGTAAGGAGAAGTTTTAGAGGTCGTGAAAGCTGCAAACGAAAACTGCAAAATTGTCAAAAAGTGGTGGATCGATTTCAAGCTTAGAGGATAATTCAAAGCATTCTAAGACTACCAATAGACTCCTGGACATCTCCAGAACATGTTTCAATCCATTGCAAGCATCCTCACGCCCAGAATCGCGAGCTATAGACCCACGGTTTGCATATCCAAACTTGAACTTGATTTTACAATTTACGCATGATTAATTACTTTTGAGCATAGCATTGTGTTTGTATTGACATTTGGAATGTTTTGGTTTAAGTAATTTTGTGTTTTGATGCCTGTATTCACAACCGCCATTATTAGGGTTTATTTTGCCGTTTTAGGGTTTTTGATACAGGGAAAATTAGGGCAAAAAAAGGATACCTTGATGCTCGTGGCGTCAATACGAGTTGATTGGTGTGATACGGTGGCATAACCAACTGTTGATATTGGTTTGCATTTTTTGTTCGTAAGATGTCGCGGTAAGCAAGAGTCGTCACTGACTTTTATTTCATCCAACCAGGAAAAGGAAAAAGAATAAAAAAAACCTTTTTCGAGATGTTTCTGAGCACGGGGGGTAGATTATAGAAAGGGAAGGTGTTAGCACCCTTTCTATCCATGGTTTTCCATGGGCTCTTAGGTACTTTCTCATTTTGAAATTGCTTGTGTGTGCTTGTTTTGAAAAGTTTTGTTTTACTTCGTTTTAACCCATGTTTCTGTCCTCAAGAGTGTTACGAAGTTGTTTTTTGAAAACTGTTTGAAAAGTGTTTGTATGAAAAAAGTTTGTTTGTTTGAGCAAGTACCTAGGATTTTTTCACACCAAACACTTTTCAAACAAAGTTTTCAAAAATAACTTCGTAACACTCTTGAGGACAGAAACAAGGGTTAAAGCAAAGTAAAACAAAAATTTTTAAAGCAAGCACACAAACAAGCAATTTTCAAAATGAGCAAGTACCTAAGAGCCCATGGAAAACCATGGATAGAAAGGGTGCTAACACCTTCCCTTTCTATAATCTACCCCCGTACTCAGAAATATCTCGAAAAAAGGTTTTTTCTATTCTTTTTCCTTTTCCTTTGTTGGATGAAATAAAAGTCGGTGGAGACTCTTGCTCACTGCAACATTTGCGAACAAAAAATGCAAACCAGTATAACAGTCGGTTCTGCCACCGTATCACACATATGTAACATGATTGTATTATCACAATACATGTTATTTCCATTTCTAGGCAACCATATCTTTGAGCCTTGTGCTGAGATTTTCTATCCTTTACCTGTTAAAAATCAAAGCTTGAGGGTTCCTTGGAAATGATTGAACATGACATAGAATCCACTCATACACCTCATGCATCTTCATGCATCCATAACAGTTACTCATAGTGGGGGATACTTATTTAGACTTCGTATTCTTTTCAGAACTGCAAATCATGACTTCTCATTTCTTTACGCTCATAGATTAGTTATAGAATAACTTTGTGTGGAACTAGACGAGATGAAGGTTCATATGGGGATGTTTATGGTAGAAATACAAGATTTGGTCTATGGTCAAGAACTCTTGAAAGAGGAAAATAGCCAGTTGAGGACTCAGTTGAGTTTGGTTATGGAAGTTCTGAGGACATTGCTATAAAAGGAAGGCAATCATATACCTGCTACTGTAACATGAGGTGCCATTCCTTATCATTCTTTAGGATCTCTTTTAAGTCAGGAAATACTTCATGAGTCTTTTCCACAACTCTGGGTTCCTGGGACTTCTCGTCAACAATCGATTTTTGTTCCCCACATGAATCCAAGGAACAAGGCTCATCATTAAAGATAGAAATAACCCGAGAAGCAATTTGACCCCATTTCAATGTTGTATACTCAGTTACTTTCTCGACTGCTTATATTTTAGTTGATTGAGCCCCGTACTTTGGTTCGTCCTCTCGCAAAGCTTCCACTTGATTATGATAGAAATTCTATGTGTGAGTTCCACTCGGGGGCACCTGGTCATAATATTGAGAAGTTCAATGCATTGAGATACCAAGTTTAGGACTTTCTTCATTCAAGGGCATTTGTGCTTACTCCAGATGGTTGATATGTGCGAGTTAATCTTACTCTAATTGTTGCAGGAGAAAAGATTAATCATGTCTTCTATCCTAAAACTACCTCAAAATAGGAGCACTCTCCATAATCTTGGGTTCTAAAGCATCCATTCTATCAATCTCTACTTGCTCTTCCACTAAATCAGAAAAGGAAAGCAGCAGAGCAGACTTGGTACCCAAATCAGTCACGAAGGTAGAATCTTAGAAGGCCAAGAAGAGTACATGACCTAATTCCTATGCCTCTTAGTCAGTTGCTCTCTCACTTGCTCCAAAATTCTTTGGAGGAGCTAAGGCAGCTTGGGCCTCTTCCTTTCCATTATCCTAAGGGATATGACCCCAACAGGTATTGTGAGTACCATTCTGGGGCACCTGGCCATACCATTGATGGGTGTAATCGGTTCAAAAGAAAAGTTCAGGATCTCATTGATGTCAAGGCAATCACATTTACTTAACAGGATGTAACACCCTAAATTCTAGATTAATTATTTAATTGATTAATTTAGCGTGATTATATGATTCAATGTGAAGTGTTTTATCTCGTGATGATTATATGTGATCCTTTATAGTGATTTGTTATATTATGATGAATATGAAGTTTACCATGATAATTGAGATAAATATGATATTTGAATATGATGTTTGGATGACTATGATGTATGATGGGTTGTTATGTGTAGCATAGTGGGAATTAGACTAATTAAGAGGATTATTAGTATTTTGAAATAATTAGAATAATTGTTTAGAATTATTTTAATTGGGAAAATAGAATAATAGAAGTGGAGAGAAAATAAGGGAAAGATGGTAATTAGTGGAGAATAAGTAAGGAAGAGGTGGGAAGTTTGAAATTAGAGGTCTAAAGGTTATACAAGGAATTAGGGGAAAAGAAATTCATTGTGGAACGATCATAAAATTGGGAGAAAGAAACTAACGCTGCGGAGAAATGAGGCTAGGGCACAAAGAGGCAAGATATTTCGGTAGAGAACCAAAAAAAGTTGAATTACTGCTATAATATTAAGGTAAGATGAGTGTTATCATTGTTATTATATTTGATTTAAGGTTTATATGATTGGTATATTTCCTTAGGTTTTGGTAGATGGTGATTTGGTGTTGATTGATGAGAAATTGTAGAATTGGTGATGAATAATAGTTTATACTTTGATGTATAATGAGTATAGAACTACAATTTGTTGATAGATGGTGAAACCTTGTGATTAGATAGTGTTTTAAGACCTATAACATGATAAAATTACAAGATAATTGAATTGGTTTATGTAGGAAATCGCAACAGAAAAAACTTGTTCGCGATGTGTCGTCGGGCGATGAAGGTAGTGTTATCGGGCGAAGATGCGTCGCCAGGCGAAAGTGAGGGTGAAGGGAGGCAGAAAAGATGACGATTCTAGAGTGCGTCACCCCTAGTGTTTCCAGGTGAAGTGTGACACGAAGGTAGTGTTTCCAGGCGACCGAAGAGTGTCGAAGCGACATAAGGCATAATTGGTTGTCCAAGTTAGAAATCTTAAAATGATCATAACTTTAGTTCTAGAGCTCGAGTTGAGGTGTCATTTAAAGGCATAAAATGATCTTAAAATGATCATAACACAATGACCTTTAATTATGTGGAGAAAGATGAGAATTAGGGAATATATCTCCAAGACCTTAGTTAGAATAGAATTAGGTTCTCCACGTTAATTCACAATGATGTTTTGTTAACTATGATGCTTTGTTTAGGATGATGATGTTATGATGTTGTGTTAATTACTATGATGATGTTAGGATGTTATGTTGATTACTATGATTATGTTATGATGTTTTGTTGATTACTATGATGATGTTATGATGTTATGTTTTTTAATATGATGATGTCATGATGTTGTGTTGATTACTAAGATGATATAATGATGTTTGTGATGAATAGTGAATGGTGATGTGTGTTGGCTAGTCGTAGTCGTATTAAATATGTTATTGCGCATGATTACATTCATGGCATAGTTAGGAATTCGGTCCAATGATGTTAATAGGGCTTCGGTCCAGCAAAGATGATAGGAAAATTGTCCAGTAAAGGCAACAATACCATAGTGTGGATTTACAACAATAGTGAAGTGCTCTGGTTCCAATCAAGAATCGATCGTATGGTGGGGATATTTGGAGATAACGACGACTGAGTCATCAGTGAAGTTTTGGTACCACATGCATGAGTCAATGTTGTTGCATTACATTCTATCTGACATTGCATAATGATTTATTGTTAATGTTTGATGATATGTGATCGAGTAATGATGAGGTTGTGAAAGTGTGAGTAAAACATGAAGATATGATGATGTGAGACACCTTGCTTATATGCATATTTACTATGTATATTTCTTATGTCTTATATAATGATTATGATTTACTCACCCTTTCTGTTTGAATGTTGCCTCCACGTGGGTAACACGAAGGTGATCGAGAATAGTCCGTAGAAGCATTAGAAGATAGCTTCAGAGTGCTTTTATTTTCTTTTGTTAAGTAAAGGGAATCTTGCTCTGATATGTAACATCGGGGGTTGGGATCGAATGATTGGAACTTATATTGTGTTCTATTTTAAGATGTTGAGTCACCCTACGTGGTACTCGAGATGTTTTTAAGTATAAGTATGATTTATGAAGTATGACTAATTTTATGAAGTATTAGTGTTGTACCTGTTGTACCCCAAAATTTGCCCTCCCATATTCTTCAAAGATTTGCAAAGAGCATGCTTCAAGATCTCCCAAGGGTTGCACAGTCCAATGGCCTCCTAACAGTCAAAAATTAGGGTTTTGGTTCTGGCAAAGAAATTGAAGTTTCCAAGGGTCCAATCAAGTCCCACATGCCTACAAACATTGTCAAGCATCCCTATGTCAAGTTTCAAGACTTACAGCACAAGATTGCACAGTCAAAAACCCTAATTGCTCAACAGTCAATTGTAGGGGCAAAATGGTCATTTGACAGTCAAAAGTCAAAAATTTTGGTCAACATCTTATTTTGAAGCCACAAACATCATTTTATCAGTTCTTGATCATGATTCTCAAGGCATGGCTCAAAAAGTCTCAAGATGCAAAAGTTTCTATATTTGGACAGCTGAAAAAGTCAACTACAAATTGACCAGGGCATAACTTCCACATGGTTTATCAGAAAAATTCCATCCAAAGCTCATTTTGAAGAGAATGACATTTCCTACAACTCATCTTCACACTTCAAGTCCAAGAAATGCTCTTACAAAAAGTTATCAATCTCAACATTATAGGTCATTTTCAAAAGTCAACAAAAAGGCACTTTAAGTCAAAGACCATAATTTGAGATTGGTAAATCAAAATGACATGGGACCAAAGTCATTGGTTAGAGGACTTCAAGACCTTTCCAAAATGTCCAAGAACATGATCAAAGCTTAAAAATTGAGCAAGATATGCCTTGTGGAAGTTGGGAAATTTTTGGGAATTTTGAAAAGTCAACTTTGCTTCAAATGCCTCAAAATTGCTAATGGGCCACATTTTCTTCCAAGAATCATCACCCAAAGGCTATGCACGACCCATTGACTTTAAAGGGAGTTATTTTATCATTTTTTATTAATTATTTGAATTATTATTATTATTAGTTCATTTAATTAAAATAAAATATGACAAAAATAGAAAATCATGTTTTCCAATCCTTTTTTGCAGCATATTCTCTCATTAAAGCCTCAATATTTCGTGCATACTGAAAAAAGGCAAGAATCTCCATTGATTGGCATAAGAAGGGTATGAAAAAGATTGAAAAAGATATAAGGAAATCAAAAATTCAAAATCATGAATGCAAAGGTTTGGGCTTGGTTTTTCTTAACCTAAATCGTTTCAGATACATATACAAACCTAAACCTAATCACAAGAACAAGCAAGCTGCGCCCAAGGACAACAAATAACTTTGCATTTTTTAACCAAAAACTTCAAATCTGTTTTCATAGTTTCAGTGTGTTTCAGGACCTAAAAACTATTCCATAAGCTTGCTTACATTGCCAGGGATCTTTCCCAATCAAAATCAAGTCTCCATACATCCAGAAACGGTAGAAATACGTTGCCCTGTTCATAACTTTTTACCTATTCGTGTTTTCATTTTCACGCCATATCAATAAATTTTCATTATTGTTTTATACTGATATGTTGATTCTGAAGCTAATGGCATAATTTAATTGAAGAATGCTTGCATGTATGGAAAGTTACCATGAACGATGCCTAGGGTTTCAGGAACCTTGAATTGGGGTTTTATGCATAAGGCAAAATTAGTCAACCAAAATAGGACCATTGAATTCAGGACGTTCAGACGAATACAATCATCACATCGCGCCTTTTTTATGATTGCCCAATTTCTATTCGCTATTATTTGTGGTTTCAGGTTGTGGGGGTTTAAAACCCCCGCTATCTATCTCATATTTTCAGGTAAAACGAAGTAGCCATGAAGAAGATGCTGAGTTGTCTCAGCCAGACTGGACCATTCAAACATTCGCGCGTGTTTTTTTATGTTTACCAATAGCACTTATTCTCTCTCATATTAATCATGTTCCACTAAATGAACAAACAAACGCGTTTGGCTGGTTGGTGAGTGAGGTGTCCTTCAAACATTGGGACCTGGGTTCAATTCCCAGGTCCCCCATATTTCTGCATATTTTTCATGTTAACATGTTCAGGTGGTCATCACGCTCAAGGGAGTACCATATGCCTTCACATGCTGGCTTGCCACATAATCCAGGAGATCAATCTGAAGGCCATAATAAGGATTCCAGGGTACACACTAGTCCACCATGCACACGTGACCATTGAAAAGTCAACAGGCCCTGACTTATTGGGCCAAAATTGCTTGCAAAAAGCCTCCAAATTGGGCAGACACCCCCCAAAGTTTGTATATCTTTTAATCTCTTTTCTTTTCTTTTCTTTTTTAATTCTTTTGATCATTTTTTTATTTTATTTAATTTACTTCAGATAATTAATTTTCATATAAAAACCAAAAAAATCAGAAAATTCCAAAATAAAATATATTTGTTTATTTAATGCATTAATGCTTTTTGTAAATAAAATTCTAATAATCAATTAGTTTTAATTTTAGTTTTAATTTTAGTTTTAACTTTAACATTTTTTTTAAATAAATTAAAACACATAAAAATTAGGTTTTGTAGCATTTTACCTTTTTTTCCAATAATTAAATTTCCTCATCATCATTATTATTAATTCTTAATTAATTTGTGAATAAATATGACATTTAAATAACTAGGTTAAATTAGGTTAAACTTAAACATTTTTATTTAATTAATTAAAAAACAAATTAGAATTAGGGTTTCCTATAATAATTAATTTTCTCATTAAATTTCATAAATACAAAAACTCCAAAAATAAGTTCTTTCCTTTACTTAACTTAATTAATTTTGTAACTTCAATTCAATTTCCTTAAAGCGTCCAACACCCTCGCACTCGATTCTAAATTCTTTTCACGCATTTATTTTTATTTCTTTTATGAATGTAATGTATTTGCCCCAAAGCCTTGTAATAGATAATTAGGATATTTACTTTTCGCATTTTGTTTCAAATCGGGTCTTGGTTTAATTTGGCGTTGTAGACCCGCGCCTTGTAATAGCGTAGGACCTTTATCTTTCCGCATTTTAATTCCCGCACCTTTTAACTGTTAATAAATCACATGAAAGAATGTATGCCAAAAATAAAATCAAAGCGTAGAACACTCAATGCATGACAAGACAAATATAACTGAAAATGACACACAAATCACACACCACTCCTAGGGTACGCCTCACTGTTGCCTTGCCCCTCGAAAAGTGGTCGTCGAGTAGAGGACGTTTTAGTAAGTCCTCATGTCCATGAACATGGCATGGGGGTAGCTTCTAAGGTATCCTCCTATTGCTCTGGTGACCACACTGTCCCTAATTCTCGAATTGACCCGAACACCTCCAACGGTGGTGCTACCTACCTCTCAATGGTGGGATGGCACTATCTTAAGGACATTTACACAGACGAATTCCTTAGGGTAGGTAGATGACTCGTAGATACTTGCTCTAATTCAAAACAAATCAAAAACTCCTTTTCACACCGACACTTTGCAAAACGCTTTCAAAACAACTTTTCAAACACTCTTGAGGACTGATACAAGAGTCGATCTGAAACTTTCAAAGAAACTTTTTCAAACCCACTCACCTTGAAAAGCAAACAAACATTTTGAAAACACAAATGAGCAAGTATCTAAGAGCCCATGGATAACCATGGATAGAAAGGGTGCTAACACCTTCCCTTTCTATAAATCTACCTCCCGAACCGAGAACTATTCTCAATAAGGAATTTTTCTGTGCTTTTGTCCTTTCCATATTGGAGAAAATAAAAGACGGTGGCGACTCTTGCTTCCGCGACATTTCACGAACCAGCATTAAACAGTCAGTTCCAGATCCACCGATCACAGAACTGGCGACTCTGCTGGGGAAATTTATAAAGTGAGGTGTACCTTAGGACTAAGATCACTGTGTTTTCAATTGCTTTGACTTGTTTGCTTTAAATTGTGGGACTGTCTTGGGAGTTCTATAGATCCTAACCCGGATCTGGGGATACCTTCTTAGAAAGTAGCAACAAGGCTGTGAGGGAACTGTGCGGGGTATACCGACATGGTTGAAACAGTCTGCTACGTTGATGTGGCACTTTGGTGTGTACCGGTAACCCTTGAGTTCAGTCAAGGAGAGTACGGGGCCTCCATGTGGTGTCGTGAAGCATCAACTGACCTTAGGAACCTTAATTGAACTATCTTGGCCTCTTTAGGGTAGTGAGATAATTGACTTTGGTGCAGTCCGAGGTTGGTTGATACTCGATACTACACTCAATTGAGGGTTGCTTTCCTGGAATATTTCGGTCGCCAGTTCAGTGGCCAAATCGAAACGATGAACCATGAAAGCAATCCAGTGATATTGGGACCCTTAGAACCCGGTTACTTCTAATAGGACAGGTTGAGCCCACCAACTTCAAGAGGGTAATACCCAGACCCCATGCTGGCCTAAACTCTAAGGGCTTGTCTTGTGTGACTTGTGTGCCTTATCATGTTTGCCTTTGTAAATATTTGTGGTGTGTTTAATCATAGCATCATCACATCATACAGTATCATATGCATTGACTAACCATTTTAGGGGTTCGAATCTTCATCTTTGTTCTTGTTTTGTAGGACATGGAAACTGTTCGCAGAAAGACAATTCAGATCAGCCTTGTAAGGATCCCTCCTCAGCTTAAGGAGCTTATATCCAGAATTCCCGAGAGCTCTTCATTCAGTGAGAGACATGGAAGACTCATTAGCTTAGTCAACACCAGCATTGAGGAAGATATGATAAAGGTCATGTTCCAGTTCTTTGACCCTCTGCATCACTGCTTCACCTTCCTGGATTATCAAATGGTGCCTACATTAGAAGAGTTCTCCCGGCTTCTGAAGATCCCTATCCTTGATCAACTACCCTACAACGGTACGGAAAAGGAACCCAAGCTTGAAGAGATTGCTAAAGCCTTGCACCTACAATCATCTGACCTCAAGGGACATTGGGAAGTTAGAAGTGGCATCAAAGGGTTCTTAGCCAGGTTTCTGTTTGAGAAGGCCCAAGAATGTTGGAACTCCCTTGACCTACAAGCTTTTGAAGAGGTTGTGGCCCTCCTTGTCTATGGTTTGGTGTTGTTTCCTAATCCAGATCAGCTTATAGACATCAGTGCTGTCCAGATCTTCATGACCAGAAATCCTATACCTACGTTGCTGGGGGACATCCTTCACTCATGTTACACTCGAACCATGAGAAAAAGAGGTGTTCTTATGTGCTGTACTCCTCTCCTGGGAAGGTGGTTTATTTCGCACCTTCCACAGTCAGTTTTGAAGAACGAGCGGGGTTTGAGATGGTCACAACAATTGATGACTCTTACACATGCAGATATACATTGGTGCTCTCGGTCCAGAGAGGAGGTCACTATCATTGATCGTTGCGGGGAGTACCCTAATGTTCCTTTACTTGGAATCAGAGGAGGTATTACTTACAACCCGTGTCTGTCTTGGAGACAGTTTGGTTATGCTCGGAGGGATGGCCCTCATGACATGTTAATTCCTGACATAGTTTTTGATTTCGACAACGATGCACAAGGACTTCGCCAGAGATTTATCAGAGCTTGGAGGATGCCAAGTAGGATAGACAGCAAGACCCTGGGGAACAGGAATTCCATCCCATTGGAACCTTATCTCAAGTGGGTACGAGCCCTCTCCCAGAAGTTAGTAATGCCTTATCCTCATGTGCTCCCTGTGATCAAAGAGCCAGTCTTGGAGGGAGAGGTGTCCTACACCATTCAACATCCTGACATGCCCACGTCCTGGGAAGAGATGCAGAAAAGCTGGATCCAGCTTAAGGAAGAACGGAATTCTCTTGAGACTAGTCTACATGCTAGTGAAAAGAAGGTCTTGGAGCTCACCCGCCTATTGCACGAGGAGAGGAATCTCAACACCTACATAGCTCCAAAGAGGATGCGTAGTGTCTTTTGGGATTGATTTGCTTTGTAATATGTGCCCATGAGGCTTTGATGTACTGAACAATTATTTCCTTAATGATAATGTGTGTTCTTTTTTGGTCTACAACAAATTTGAACTTTCGAATCCTTGAATGCATTGCATAAACACATATCATTCATCATGTGCATAGCAGGTACTCTTCTTTTCAGGTTGCTTACTGTTCTTGGCTGTTTATTTCAGCATCATGAACCCTGAATCATCAACCGAGATATCTATCAAGGCCCTTCAGGCGCAGAACACACAATTTCAGGAGCTGATCATGGGTTTGGCTCAAGGCCAGGAAGAGCTGAAGGCTTTGCTCCTGAAGAAGGAGAAGAAGAAGAAGAGAACTGTTCTTTTCAACTCGGGCCGGAGATTTGGTAACACTCTGCAGAATGAGGAAGCTGGTTCTTCTGTAGGCAAAGACAGTCCCCAGGGGGGAAAGGCTCCAATTCCAGTAGTCTCTGACAACGAGACTGACTTTAATGGGGAACAGTATCCTCCTGCTGAAGACCAGTACAAGAAGTTGGAAGACAGACTGAATGCCATGGAGATCCAACAAGTGCCTGGGCTGGATTTCGGAGACTTGGGCTTATCTACTGGTGTGATCATTCCTCACAAGTTTAAGGCACCATCTTTCACCAAGTATGACGGGGCGTCTTGCCCCAAGCTACACCTCAGATCTTATGTGCGAAAAATTCAACCGTACACAGTGGACAAGAATTTGTGGATCCACTTCTTCCAGGAGAGTTTTTCAGGGACTCATCTCGAATGGTTCTATCAGCTGGATGGAACCAAAGTTCGTAACTGGGAGGAGTTGGCTACTACTTTTTACAAGCAGTATCAATATAATGCCGACCTTGCTCCTACACGTACCCAACTCCAGGGTATGTCGCTAGGATCAAGCGAAGGTTTTAAAGAGTATGCACAGAAGTGGAGGGACCTGGCTGGCAGGGTGCAGCCTCCGTTAACTGACTGTGAGCTGGTGGATATGTTCTTGGGGACCCTATCTAGGCCATTTTTCAATCATCTTATCGGTAATTCATCTGCAGGATTCACTGACCTTATTCTGACTGGGGAGAGGATAGAGGCTTGAATGAAGTCCGGTAAAATTCAGAAGGGTGCATCTTCAAGTTCTGAGAAGAAACCCTTTAAGAAGGAGGCTAGTGCTGTATATGGGCCTAGAAGACATGATAAACCAGAACGCCACCAATCTGTCAACGCGGTGGTGATTGCTAAGCCTGTTGCCGCTCCTCGGCAAACCAATCCACCCAGGGCTGAAAGACCCAGAAGAGAGTTTACCCGGCTGAGTATGACCTTGTCACAAATCTTGCCACAGTTGCTATCCACCAACTTGGTGACTGTCAGGGAGGCCCCGAAGGTTGTGAACACTGCCTCTCCCAAGTATAATCCAAATGCCCGCTGTGCTTATCACTCCGATAGCCCGGGGCATTCTACTGATGATTACTGGGCCTTGAGGAACAAGGTTCAGGACCTTATTGATGCCAAGGAGGTACAGTTTGAGACACCTGAGAAGCCCAACGTGGTGACTGCTCCCATGCCTAACCATGGAGTGAATGCTATCAGGGAGGATGATGAAGTGGATGAAGCTGAGTTCGACAGCTGGATTTATCCGACGGCCGACAGTGGACCTAGCAATTGGACTGCAAAGGACAACCTACCTGTTACTTTTGTTACGCAGTAATAAACTCCTTTGTTTTGTTATTTGTAATAAACAATGAATTGAAACTCTATGGCCCGGTGTCTTACCCGGGGCACCGTGGCTTCATTTGTGAGGGCGTATTAATTGTCATTTCATATATCATGAATAAAGACTTTGGACATTTTCTCGCATTTCAAATCTTATGCTCCTTTCCTTTCTTTCCTTTCTTTATATATTGCAAAACAGCTGTATTTACACACACTCACCCATACAGGTTTCAATCCACTCTGAATCTCGCTGGTAACTACTCTGCTACTGCCAGTTATGACTTCGAAAATCCGATCAACTTAGCCGAAGACGAAGGTGAAGATGATTTCGAAGTGCCTGGCGAGCTTGCAAGACTGTTACTCCAGGAAGAGAGGGAAATTCAACCACATGAAGAGCCGGTGGAAACGATAAATCTGGGTACTGATACATATAGGAAGGAAGTCAAGGTTGGTGCCAACCTAGAGCTCAGCGTGAAGCAACGGTTGAATCAGATGTTACATGATTATGTGGAGATCTTCGCCTGGTCCTACGAAGACATGCCTGGGTTGGATACCGACATTGTGGTCCATCATTTGCCTACCAAGGAAGACTGCCCTCCGGTTAAGAAAAAGGTCCGCCGTATGCGTCCAGAGATGTCTGAGAAGATCAAAGCTGAGGTTATGAAACAGTTTGATGCCGGGTTTCTTGCAGTGACTTCTTACCCTCAGTGGGTTGCCAATGTGGTGCCGGTACCAAAGAAGGATGGTAAAGTCAGAATGTGTGTCGACTACAGGGATCTGAACAGGGCCAACCCCAAGGAAGACTTCCCTCTACCTCACATTGACGTCCTGGTTGACAATATTGCTTAACACAAGGTGTTCTCTTTCATGGATGGTTTTTCAGGGTATAATCAGATCAAGATGGCTCCTGAAGACATGGAAAAAACTACCTTTGTCACTCAGTGGGGCATCTTCTGCTACAAGGTTATGCCATTCGGGTTGAAGAACGTTGGGGCAACCTACCAACGTGCCATGGTTGCTTTATTTCATGACATGATCCAACATGAGATTGAAGTCTATGTCGATGATATGATTGCAAGGTCCCAAACTGAGGAGGAACATCTTGATCATCTGCAGAAACTGTTCGACCGTCTAAAACTGTACAAGCTAAGGTTGAACCCGAACAAATGCACTTTCGGGGTTAGATCTGGAAAGTTGCTAGGCTTCGTTGTAAGTGATAAGGGTATTCAAGTGGACCCTGCCAAGGTTAAAGCCATTCAAGAGATGCCAGTTCCTAAGACAGAGAAGGAGGTCAGAGGCTTTTTAGGACGCCTGAATTATATTGCTCGATTCATCTCACACCTAACTGCTACCTGTGAACCAATCTTCAAGCTGCTGAAGAAAGATCGGGTAGTACGTTGGAATGATGAATGTCAGGCCGCTTTTGACAGAATCAAAGAGTATCTCCAAGAACCACCCATTCTTATGCCACCGGTTGAGGGGAGACCTCTGATACTATACCTGACAGTACTTGACAACTCAATGGGGTGTGTGCTGGGGCAGCATGACGAGTCTGGCCGAAAAGAGCATGCCATTTATTACCTTAGCAAAAAGTTTACCGACTGTGAGACCGATACTCACTGCTTGAGAAAACTTGCTACGCTTTGGTATGGGCTGCTCTCCGGCTGAGACAGTATATGCTGACTCACACTACCTTATTGATTTCAAAGATGGATCCTATAAAGTATATATTTGAAAAACCTGCTCTGTCTGGGAGAATAGCAAGATGGCAAATGATCTTGACGGAATACGACATACAATACACGACTCAGAAAGCCATCAAAGGAAGTGTATTGGCAGACCACTTGGCACATCAAGCAGTAGACGACTATCAGTCAATAAACTTCGAGTTTCCAGATGAGAGCATCATGATAGTGACTGATTGCGAAGTACCTGGACCAGATGAAGGACCTGAGGAAGGATCCTGATGGTCTATGCACTTTGACGGAGCCTCCAACGCTTTGGGTAACGGTATCGGCGCTGTGATCATATCCCCTCAAGGCACTCATACTCCATTTACTGCCCGACTATGTTTCAACTGCACCAACAACATGGCGGAGTATGAGGCATGCATCATGGGTCTTCAAGCTGCGATTGACTTAAGGATCAAGTTTCTGAGTGTCTTCGGAGATTCCGCTCTCGTGATCAATCAGATCAAAGGCGAGTGGGATACGAAACATCCGAATCTTATTCCTTACAGAGAATGTGTGTTGACATTGATCCCTCACTTCACAGAGATAACCTTTGAACACTTTCCGAGAGAGGAGAATCAGCTGGCGGATGCGTTAGCTACGATGTCTTCTATGTTCAAGGTCAAATGGGACAATGAGGCTCCCCGGATCATCATCTGGAAACTGGATGAACCGTCATACTGTTGTGATCTTGAGACTGAATTGATGACTGAGAAGCCTTGGTACCATGAGGTGAAGAGATACTTGGAAGCCCAGGAATACCCTGAAGGTGCATCTGTCAATGATAAGAAATTTCTGAGAAGGTTCGCAGCAAAGTTCTTCCTTAGCAACGGCGTCCTGTACAAGCGAAACCATGATTCGACCTTACTGCGTTGTGTGGATAAGACTGAAACAGAAAGGATCATGGCAGAACTGCATGAGGGTACCTTCGGAACACATTCCAGTGGACACACCATGGCAAAGAAAATCCTTCGGGCAGGGTATTTCTGGTCCACAATGGAAGCCGACTATTACCAACATTCTCGGACATGCCATAAGTGTCAGATATATGCAGACAAGGTGCATGTTCCTCCAGTTCCTCTAAATGTTCTGACTGCACCTTGGCCTTTCACAATGTGGGGGATAGATATGATCGGTGAGATTAAACCTACAGCGTCCAATGGGCATCGCTTCATTCTAGTAGCGATCAATTACTTCACGAAGTGGGTTGAAGCAGCTTCCTATGCTACTGTAACCAAGAACGTTGTGGCATGGTTCATTCGGCACAATCTGATCTGTCGATACGGCATCCCTGAAAGGATCATTACAGACAACGGTACCAATCTCAATAACAAGATGATCACTGAGCTCTACGAGCAATTCAAGATACAGCACCACAACTCTTCTCCCTACCGGCCGAAGATGAATGGGGCTGTAGAAGCAGCAAATAAAAATATCAAGAAAATCGTGCAGAAGATGACAGTGACCTATAAAGATTGGCACGAGATGTTACCGTTTGCTCTACACGGGTACCGTACCTCAGCCAGGACGTCAACCGGGGCAACTCCTTTCTCCTTGGTCTATGGTATGGAGGCAGTCTTACCGATCGAAGTGCAAATACCCTCTCTCCGGATAATGAAGGATGCAGATCTGAGCGAAGATGATTGGATCCAGACACGACTTGATCAGCTAAATCTAATTGACGAAAAGAGACTTGCTGCTATTTGTCATGGTCAGACGTACCAAAAACGGATGATCAGGGCATTTAACAAAAAGGTCAGACCACAAGAATATCAAGTTGGGGATCTGGTAATCAAGCGTATCATCCTTCCTCAGAGTGATCCAAGGGGCAAATGGACCCCTACATACGAAGGGCCATTTGTGGTTAAACATGTGTTCCCAGGAGGAGCCATGATTCTAACCACCATGGATGGTGACGACCTTCCTCACCCCGCCAATGCAGACATAGTAAAAAGATACTACGCATGAAAAAAGACCCGCTAGGTTGACATACCTAGGAAAAAATTAGGGCTTCCCGGCGAACCAAAAGGGTTCGGGCAAAATGAAGGGATGAAATGGAAAAAATCTGTACACCCGACAAGTCGAAAACCTGAAAAGGCGGCTTGGGCAAAAATGGGTATCCCGGTGGACTGAAAACCCGAAAGGGCGGTCCAGGCAAAAGTTAGGGATAAAGCATAATACTATGTCTCATTGGATCACTTTGCATCCAGAATCCGGTATCAACTGTCAAGTTCAGAAGGCATCGATCAATCAGCTTCATCTTCAGCTAGGTCATCAAGTGATGAGACGCTCGAAGATATAAAGGCGATAGCAGAGTTGGAACCCAGTGGGATCATTCTTTTCACATAGCTGTTTTGTTTTTCCCTTTGTACAAATTTATATAAACTCTTTTGTTCGGCGGCGTTCTCTTACTAGGACGTCAGCCTCTTGTACATAAAACGCCTATTTTACAGGCAATTTAAAATCAATATAAATTCACTTTTCAGTTAAAATTGCCAATTGTTTTTCCTTTTTCTGTTTTGTTTTGCGAAGAACGTCCAAGGTTCAATTTGTGATATATGCATTTGACAATAATTGCTAACTCATAAATATTTGCATACGAAACAAAGGATTAATTACAGGTAACATTAGAAACAGGGGCAATAATGAGTTGTCTAAGCGATCTAATTGCTCTGTCCACCAAGGTACCAAGGTAGGTTCAGCTGAAGAACATAACCAAGACACCTTAACTCCCCAGAGAGTGAGCCAGCAAGTCAATGCACTCTCCCCAAGCAAAGCTATACTATCAGCATTAAGGAAGTTGGGTATCCCCCGTAGATCTCAACATTCCCCAGCACAATATACGAACATTCTTAACAAGCATCCCCGACAGTCTTGATCTAAGATTGTTCCCCGGCGGTATACCAAACATTCAGCGGAGCCACTTCCCCAATACGTCTCAAAATTTCCCCAGGAGAGTCCAGTATAGTTCAAGATTTCCCCAGGAAAGTTCAATCCATCTCCCCAGCACGAAGCTTATCCCCAGTAGATTCTGGAAGCTTTTTCCTCGCAGAGCACGAACGCGTCCCCCGACTTTATTCAAAGGTTATTTTCCTACCAGGATATAACTGGGTTATCCTCAGGCAATAGCCATGGAAATATCGTCCCCGACGAAGTCTTCCTATCCCCAGCGGAGTCTATCAAAACTTCCAACATAACAACGGTATCCCCAGTAAAGTTATCATCAACATCTCAGCAAAGTACCTCTCTTCCCACATAGTACTTTTTCCTAGCAAGGTATCTAGAGTACTTTTCTCCCCGCAGAGTAATCCATTCGCCAAGTTTATTCCCCAACGGAGTTATCTTCTCCCGTCGGTATTCCTGCAACTATCATCCCCAGCGGAAACGAAGAACTCTCTTCAAACATCAGCCCAGGATAGGACTTCCCGGCACCCGTCAAGGATTTACTTTCCTAGACGAAAAACATACATTCATAAACATCGCATTTCCATACATTATAGCATGCATATACGCATCATATCTTACAATTTCATTTATGTTGAGAACATCATTGCTTGATCCATATCATGCATTGCATATGACTGACCTTTACCTTTCAGGAAAGATCCAGTTAAGTTCTCAGCTATGTCCAAGACCTCCTCTAGTTCAATTAAATCGACTCCTAAAGATTTTCCTGATTCTTATCCAGTCAAAGGCCTTCTCTGGTTCAGACAGATCGACCCTAAGATCTCCCTGATTCTTATCCAGTTGAAGATTCCAAGACCTTGCCTGGTTCAGTTAAATCGACTCCTAAAGATTTTTCTGATTCTTATCTAGTCAAAGGCCTTCTCTGGTTCAGTCAGATCGACCCTAAGATCTCCCTGATTCTTATCCACTTGAAGATTCCAAGACCTTTCCTGGTTCAGTTAAATCGACTCCTAAAGATTTTTCTGATTCTTATCTAGTCAAAGGCCTTCTCTGGTTCAGTCAGATCGACCCTAAGATCTCCCTGATTCTTATCCAGTTGAAGATTCCAAGACCTTGCCTGGTTCAGTTAAATCGACTCCTAAAGATTTTTCTGATTCTTATCTAGTCAAAGGCCTTCTCTGGTTCAGTCAGATCGACCCTAAGATCTCCCTGATTCTTATCCAGTTGAAGATTCCAAGACCTTGCCTGGTTCAGTTAAATCGACTCCTAAAGATTTTTCTGATTCTTATCTAGTCAAAGGCCTTCTCTGGTTCAGTCAGATCGACCCTAAGATCTCCCTGATTCTTATCCAGTTGAAGATTCCAAGACCTTGCCTGGTTCAGTTAAATCGACTCCTAAAGATTTTCCTGATTCTTATCCCGTCAAAGGCCTTCTCTGGTTCAGTCAGATTGACCGTAAGATCTCCCTGATTCTTATCCAGTTGAAGATTCCAAGACCTTGCCTGGTTCAGTTAAATCGACTCCTAAAGATTTTTCTGATTCTTATATAGTCAAAGGCCTTCTCTGGTTCAGTCAGATCGACCCTAAGATCTCCCTGATTCTTATCCAGTTGAAGATCCCATGACCTTGCCTGGTTCACTTAAATCGACTCCTAAAGATTTTTCTGATTCTTATCTAGTCAAAGGCCTTCTCTAGTCCAGTTAAATCGATTTCTTAAGATTTTCCTGATGAAGACTCAGTAGAAGACATCCAAGATTCTCTCACCGTTACTGTTGAGGTAGTAATCATCCAAGATTCTCTCATCGTTACTGTTGAGGTAGTAATCATCCAAGATTCTCTCATCGTTACTGTTGAGGTAGTAATCACCCCAGGTTTTCTCAGTGTTACTGTTGAGGTACGCAAGTTCTCGCTAAGGAATCTCTTACGCGATCGACACCCAAATGGCATCTATAAGCCCATCTTCCTATCCATCAATCTCCAAATGGCATCTGTAAGCCCATTCCCACCATCACACTGCTAACATGTGAGCGCAAATTTCTGGGCACTCTAGTGTTCAATCATCTTCCACCTTCGGATTACGAAAGGCACGTCAGCCAATCTACATCCTCAGGTCTAAGAAGATTGAACAGGGGCAACTGTTGTACCCCAAAATTTTCCCTCCCATATTCTTCAAAGATTTGCAAAGAGCATGCTTCAAGATCTCCCAAGGGTTGCACAGTCCAATGGCCTCCTAACAGTCAAAAATTAGGGTTTTGGTTCTGGCAAAGAAATTGAAGTTTCCAAGGGTCCAATCAAGTCCCACATGCCTACAAACATTGTCAAGCATCCCTATGTCAAGTTTCAAGACTTACAGCACAAGATTGCACAGTCAAAAACCCTAATTGCTCAACAGTCAATTACAGGGGCAAAATGGTCATTTGACAGTCAAAAGTCAAATTTTTTGGTCAACATCTTATTTTGAAGCCACAAACATCATTTGATCAATTCTTGATCATGATTCTCAAGGCATGGCTCAAAAAGTCTCAAGATGCAAAAGTTTATATATTTGGACAGTTGAAAAAGTCAACTGCAAATTGACCAGGGCATAACTTCCACATGGTTTATCAGAAAAATTCCATCCAAAGCTAATTTTGAAGAGAATGACATTTCCTACAACTCATCTTCACACTTCAAGTCCAAGAAATGCTCTCACAAAAAGTTATTAATCTCAACATTATAGGTCATTTTCAAAAGTCAACAAAAAGGCACTTTAAGTCAAAGACCATAATTTGAGATTGGTAAATCAAAATGACATGGGACCAAAGACATTGGTTAGAGGACTTCAAGACCTTTCCAAAATGTCCAAGAACATGATCAAAGCTTAAACATTGAGCAAGATATGCCTTGTGGAAGTTGGGAAATTTTTGGGAATTTTGAAAAGTCAACTTTGCTTCAAATGCCTCAAAATTGCTAATGGGCCACATTTTCTTCCAAGAATCATCACCAAAAGGCTATGCACGACCCATTGACTTTAAAGGGAGTTATTTTATCATTTTTTATTAATTATTTGAATTATTATTATTATTAGTTCATTTAATTAAAATAAAATATGACAAAAATAGAAAATCATGTTTTCCAATCCTTTTTTGCAGCATATTCTCTCACTAAAGCCTCAATATTTCGTGCATACTGAAAAAAGGCAAGAATCTCCATTGATTGGCATAAGAAGGGTATGAAAAAGATTGAAAAAGATATAAGGAAATCAAAAATTCAAAATCATGAATGCAAAGGTTTGGGCTTAGTTTTTCTTAACCTAAATCGTTTCAGATACATATACAAACCTAAACCTAATCACAAGAACAAGCAAGCTGCACCCAAGGACACCAAATAACTTTGCATTTTTTCACCAAAAACTTCAAATTTGTTTTCATAGTTTCAGTGTGTTTCAGGACCTAAAAACTATTCCATAAGCTTGCTTACATTGCCAGGGATCTTTCCCAATCAAAATCAAGTCTCCATACATCCAGAAATGGTAGAAATACGTTGCCCTGTTCATAACTTTTTACCTATTCGTGTTTTCATTTTCACGCCATATCAATACATTTTCATTATTGTTTTATACTAATATGTTGATTCTGAAGCTAATGGCATAATTTAATTGAAGAATGCTTGCATGTATGGAAAGTTACCATGAACGATGCCTAGGGTTTCAGGAACCTTGAATTGGGGTTTTATGCATAAGGCAAAATTAGTCAACCAAAATAGGACCATTGAATTCAGGACGTTCAGACGAATACAATCATCACATCGCGCCCTTTTTATGATTGCCCAATTTCTATTCGCTATTATTTGTGGTTTCAGGTTGTGGGGGTTTAAAACCCCCGCTATCTATCTCATATTTTCAGGTAAAACGAAGCAGCCATGAAGAAGATGCTGAGTTGTCTCAACCAGACTGGACCATTCAAACACTCGCGCTGTTTTTTTATGTTTACCAATAGCACTTATTCTCTCTCATATTAATCATGTTCCACTAAATGAACAAACAAACGTGTTTGGCTGGTTGGTGAGTGAGGTGTCCTTCAAGCATTGGGACCTGGGTTCGATTCCCAGGTCCCCCATATTTCTGCATATTTTTCATGTTAACATGTTCAGGTGGTCATCACGCTCAAGGGAGTACCATATGCCTTCACATGCTGGCTTGCCACATAATCCAGGAGATCAATCTGAAGGCCATAATGAGGATTCCAGGGTACACACTAGTCCACCATGCACACGTGACCATTGAAAAGTCAACAGGCCCTGACTTATTGGGCCAAAATTGCTTGCAAAAAGCCTCCAAATTGGGCAGACACCCCCCAAAGTTTGTATATCTTTTAATCTCTTTTCTTTTCTTTTCTTTTTTTAATTCTTCTGATCATTTTTTTTTTTTTATTTAATTTACTTCAGATAATTAATTTTCATATAAAAACCAAAAAAAATCAGAAAATTCCAAAATAAAATATATTTGTTTATTTAATGCATTAATGCTTTTTGTAAATAAAATTCTAATAATCAATTAGTTTTAATTTTAGTTTTAACTTTAACATTTTTTTTAAATAAATTAAAACACATAAAAATTAGGTTTTGTAGCATTTTACCTTTTTTTCCAATAATTAAATTTCCTCATCATCATTATTATTAATTCTTAATTAATTTGTGAATAAATATGACATTTAAATAACTAGGTTAAATTAGGTTAAACTTAAACATTTTTCTTTAATTAATTAAAAAACAAATTAGAATTAGGGTTTCCTATAATAATTAATTTTCTCATTAAATTTCATAAATACAAAAATTCCAAAAATAAGTTCTTTCCTTTACTTAATTTAATTAATTTTGTAACTTCAATTCAATTTCCTTAAAGGGTCCAACGCCCTCGCACTCGATTCTAAATTCTTTTCACGCATTTATTTTTATTTCTTTTATGAATGTAATGTATTTTCCCCAAAGCCTTGTAATAGATAATTAGGATATTTACTTTTCGCATTTTGTTTCAAATCGGGTCTTGGTTTAATTTGGCGTTGTAGACCTGCGCCTTGTAATAGCGTAGGACCTTTATCTTTCCGCATTTTAATTCCCGCACCTTTTAACTGTTAATAAATCACATGAAAGAATGTATGCCAAAAATAAAATCAAAGCGTAGAACACTCAATGCATGACAAGACAAATATAACTGAAAATGACACACAAATCACACACCACTCCTAGGGTACGCCTCACTGTTGCCTTGCCCCTCGAAAAGTGGTCGTCGAGTAGAGGACGTTTTAGTAAGTCCTCATGTCCATGAACATGGCATGGGGGTAGCTTCTAAGGTATCGTCCTATTGCTCTGGTGACCACACTGCCCCTAATTCTCGAATTGACCCGAACACCTCCAACGGTGGTGCTACCTACCTCTCAATGGTGGGATGGCACTATCTTAAGGACATTTACACAGACGAATTCCTTAGGGTAGGTAGATGACTCGTAGATACTTGCTCTAATTCAAAACAAATCAAAAACTCCTTTTCACACCGACACTTTGCAAAAAGCTTTCAAAACAACTTTTCAAACACTCTTGAGGACTGATACAAGAGTCGATCTGAAAATTTCAAAGAAACTTTTTCAAACCCACTCACCTTGAAAAGCAAACAAACATTTTGAAAACACAAATGAGCAAGTATCTAAGAGCCCATGGATAACCATGGATAGAAAGGGTGCTAACACCTTCCCTTTCTATAAATCTACCTCCCGAACCGAGAACTAATCTCAATAAGGAATTTTTCTGTGCTTTTGTCCTTTCCATATTGGAGAAAATAAAAGACGGTGGCGACTCTTGCTTCCGCGACATTTCGCGAACCAGTGTTAAACAGTCAGTTCCAGATCCACCGATCACAGTACCCTAAAATTATTCCTCCCATTTTTTATTCAAGACATGCTCCTAGGGTTCTCAATTGCTCAAGGCTACTCAAGAATTGATCAGATAAACCCTCCTCCAAACAATGGCCTACAATTAGGGTTTTGGTTTTCTCAAAGGAAATTTGAATTCTAATGCCCCAAGTGGATTTCATGGTTTCCATATTCTTCAAAGGATCCTCATATCAAGTTCCAAGCCTTGCATCACAAGTATTCTCAGTCAATTGCTTAGATGACTAAAAATTAACTATATTGGGTAAAAAGTCAATTATTGTCAACATATAGTCAATCTTCAATATTTTTGGTCAACATAAAGATTTTGAAGTCACATTCATCATTTTATCAAGGGTTGATCATGATTCATCAAGAAAACTCTCAATTCATCAAAAGTCAAAAGTTACCAAATTAGGGTTTTCTTAAGGAGAAGTCAACTAAACTTTGACCAAGCACAACTTTCACATGCTTCATCATATTTTTCTCAACCAAATCTCATATTTAAGGAAATTCAATTCTCTTCAAGTTTGTAACTTTAAGCTCAAGTCCAAAAAATGCTTCATTTGAGAGATATGGGCCAATACATTATAGGTCATTTCAAAAGTCAACAAAAAGATATTTTTTGTCAAGGCAACTTACATCAAGACAAATTCTTAAAATGAAAAAATGACCAACATATATATTGTAGAGGAAATCTTGAGCTTTCCAAAAAGTCAAAGATCACCTTCAAATGATAGAAATTGAGAGAGTTATGATTGGTACAAGTTGGGAAAGTTTGAGCAAGTGCATGAAACCTAAAGTGACCAAACTTGAATTTTTGGGATAATGGG
Source organism: Vicia faba (assembly GCA_948472305.1). NCBI lineage: Eukaryota > Viridiplantae > Streptophyta > Magnoliopsida > Fabales > Fabaceae > Vicia > Vicia faba. The sequence continues at coordinate 1,633,791,969 of OX451737.1, forward strand.
CTATTGTTTCAAGGTCCATATGTGTTATATACTTCATACTGAATGTCAGAACTTATTCTTAAACCCCTTGAGTATTTATTTTATTTATTTTGATTTTTATTAATTTAAATTAAAAATCAAATAAGATAAAGACAAGGCTTTTCTTACAAGGTCCAAGCCCATAATTTTTTGACCTAATTCAAGAATTATATATCCTCTTCATTCAGACATAACAGGACACGAAAACCCTTGCAACAAGAAGCCTCTCCAAAATTCCAAAAATATCAAAAACTAGGGCAAAGTGAAACCCTATCTTGCAGCCTCCCTCAAGGTGAAAAACCTGTTTCATTCACTTCCAAAACCCTATAGGGTAAGGTTAAGTCATTTGTGAGGATCCCAAGAGCATGAAACAAGCATACATGCCACACCAGTTTTCTATTCTTGCATGAATTTGAATTTTTGTTTTCTTTGTGCTTTAACTCATACTAACTCCACTAACATGCTTCTGAGATGCCAATATGCAGGAAAAACCCATCGTGTGAGCCCCATGATGGCTGAACCGTGAACTACCATGTTCATACCGTTTCATGATATTTTTGCCATATCTCACAATACAATGTGAATCAGCCAAAAATAATAATTCCTTTTGATTAGCAACATCCATTATTTTGCAGGTTGAAAAAATATAGTCACCAGAGAAGACGACTCGAGCTAGGGCTCCAGCGCCTCTCCGGTCCATGCAATAATGTTTATTATATAATTATTTTGTTTCATTTATGTTATCGGATGTACAGCCACCCCAGTGGCAAGGGAGCGCGTGTTAAGGTCTTACTATAATAGGGTGTGGGTTCGATCCAAGCCTTTTGATGTTTTGGGAATTTTTTCACATTTTTTCATATTTTGCAGGTTTTGTTACATAGCACGCTGATTCCATTCTATCATCACAAGCGCACGCCTAGCGTAGTGGTAAAGCGTGTGGTTGAGAAAGCTAAGGGCGTGGGTTCAACACCCACCCCTAGCATTTACATTTTTTTATTTTCTAACCCTTTTCTTTTGGTTTGTCTTCTCTTATGCATTTTTGTCAAACTTAGCCCTAATTTCACTAAACCATTAAACACCAAAACCTTTTTTTACAAACCCTAAAAAATAATTAGGTTTTAGGTTTTTATTAATATTTTTAATTTCATAAATTAACCCTTTTTTAAATTAAATTCAAATAGTTTTTGAGGTTTAATTAGTTAATTATCATCCAAATTTATTTTCCTAAAAAACACCAAAAAACATTTCTTTTTTCCTTCAACCTTAATTGTTCATTTTTAGATTGAATGTATAGGTTTCTCAAGTGTAACCTTTATTTGTCGCTTTCTTTTATTTTGTTATTATGTAACGGCTCCTGGATGTAATAGTTTAGGATTTATTTTCTGCACTGTCTATTATGTATCTTCCCCAAAGAGATGTAATAGTTTAGGTTTATATTTTCTGCCTTTACTTTCTGCACCTTTACTGTTTTCTATATTTTCTACCACTACTTAGTAACTAGCGTTTGTATGACAAGACTAAAACAAACGATAGAAAACCCTAACTGCAAAGATAAAATAACTGAATTGACTACATTTGCACACTCGCACCTCTTGCGTAACCTCTCTTGTTGCCTTCGGAATAAAACAGTCATGTCCCTCGAAAGTTGGGACGCTTTAGCAAATGTCCCTTGAATAAAATATCATAGTCCCTCAATGACCCTTCGACATTTCCTTTCGATAAATGATCTAGTCCCTTACGAAAATTGCTAAAGCATCCTTACGAGTTTCCTCCAATGACTGTACGAAGACCCTATGCTTGTTGTGATACGATGGGAGAACTGACTATGGTTTTGCGTTTGTTTCGCAAATGTTTCGGTTGAGCAAGAGTCGCCACCGACTTTTTGTTTTATCCTAAGGAAAGGTTTAAAAAGAACAGCAAAAACCTTTGAGATTTTTCTTGGGTTCGGGGAGTAGATTATAGAAAGGGAAGGTATTAGCACCCTTTCTATCCATGGTTATCCATGGGCTCTTAGGTACTTGCTTAGATCAACTTTCCTTGGTTTTCAATTGTTTGAAATGATGCTTTGTGTGTGGGTTTGAAGAATGTTTTAAAAAGAGGCCAATGTGGTGGCAACCTTTGTAATGATCCATGTTGGGATGTATACAAAGGTGTATGTCTTTTGAAAAGTTTTCCATGTTTTTGAAAGTTGTTTTGAAAGTGTTTGTGATGTATGGTTTTGAAAAAAATAGGCAAGTGTTTTTGTTTTGTAAGTTGGCAAGTACCCAAGAGCTATCTATCCTAAATTTCTCAAAGATATTTGATATTGTTTTTAACCCTTTTTAACAATTTTGTTCCACCATTGTATTTGGTGGACAATCTTGTGTTAGGATGTGAAAGGGACTGGTGCGGGTCATCGTTTAGACCATAATTGCAATAGTGCTAAGTATCCTTGGGCAATTTTTTCTTTGAAAGGGACTTTGATCATTTTAGGCAACTTTCGAAAGCGTCATCGAGGGACTATGATCATTTGAGTTATTTGTTTTGCCCAAAGAGACCTAACATGCAATATGGCCCAATTTTTGAAAGGCGACAAGTGGATGTAACCCTAGGGGTGTTAGTGTGCAAGTGTGTTTTATTGCATACAAGAGTTTTTTTCTTTGAATTAGGTTTTTCTATTTCATTGATTTTATCTTGCCATACACGTCCTAATTACTAGCAATAAGAAGCGGAAATATAAAATCCTACGTTATTACAACAATTAGGGGAGGGGGATACACATTTGTACATGGGGGGTTCAACGAGAAAAATAGACAAAAAAGAAAATAGCAAAAAACAAGATATAGAGAGAGAGAGGGAGCCCGCGCGCTGCTGGGAGGTCATCAGAAGTTCTAACTCAGATCCGCTGCCAGATGATCAACCTGTTAGTGAAACTGGATGAGTCAGAACTTCTGACTCTGGCACCTGCAAAACAGAACCTTGTTAGTGGGGAAATCAGAAGTTCTGATTTCCCTGCGCTGCAAGACAGAAGTTTGTTAGTGGAGAAACCAGAAGTTCTGATTCTGCTGAAAAGGCAATAACTCTCAGAGGTTCTGATATCATTGACAGCAAAACAGGCTTCATATGTGCTAACGTCAAAGTCAGCACTTGGCTTTTCCCTGTACTAATCAGAACATCTGCAATCCTGTTGTTACTCCACAAAACAGGAAACATATTTGGAACAGATCCAGCAAATACAAAAAAATGTTTCAGAGGTCAGAACCACCAAGGTCACAGGCAAATCCTATACTGGCTCAGAACGTTCTGAGGTATGAAAATCCTCAGAACATAAACAGCAACAACATGATATTTACATTATGTTTATTTGAATATGCATAGCTGATGATGCTTAACAGCGTGATGAGGGTCAGCAGGTGCTTACCTGACTGTTGGGAAAGTTTGTGGGTGAAAGTTAGCTTTTGGTTCTGGTGGTGTTCTGGACAGATTTTCTTTGAAAAGGGGAAGTAAAGGTGTATACGTATGTAGGGTCAGAAGTTTGGAGAGGGTGTCTTTGGTTTACAGAAAAACTGGATATTTAATGAAGTTTGAAGGTGAGAAACTCAAAGTTATGAAACAAAGCTGGAGATTTTGGCAGAGTTTCAGAATGCTGTGTTGCTAGGAGTTCTGTTTCTCTCTTAGCAATTGTTCTGTTTCTTTTTCTGAACGCCTTTTGCAGTGGTGAAGACTCTCTATTTATAGGCAAAGTTCTTGTGGATGCCTTGAACATTAAAGCGCCAACAAAGTTTGAATTTGTTCTTTGACAGAAATTCCTGGGAAGTTGTGATAACAGCTAGCTTTCAGCCTAGGCTGCAGCAGCAGACGTAGATTGGGGAGAAGTGACCTCTGAAGTGGGCGGTGGCGTGGAGACCTATGCTAGAATCTGCACAAAAGCGTTTTCCAAGCGACACGTGAATGTTCAGGAGTGGTTGGAAGCATTAATGGGCATTAAATGGTGATAAGACCTATCAACATCAATATTCTGGTAATGGAAACCAACGTTGAATCAGCAGCGTAGACCATGCTCTGGCCTTGGCTTCCTGTAAGCTCTGGAGATTCTCCTGGCTTTCTGGTACGTTCCTTGGATTTACTTCTGGACCATCTGGGCTTAGAGATTCTGTATCAGCATAACACCCATTCTTCTGACCTTTTCATCTTCTGAATTCAACATGTTCTGAAGGAGCCTTCAGATTTCCCTGCTTCTCTTGCATTCCTTTAGCAAATTCTGACTGAGCTTGTGTAACTGCTGAAGGGGCATGTTCTGTTTGAGGCTTACCTACTGAACCACGTTTACAACTTCTGATTGAACTGATGTAGCTGCTGAAAAGCCAACTTCTGACCACGCTGAGCCAAGCTTGCAACTTCTGACCGTTTTTATCTGGAATGGGTCCAGAAGTTCTGAAGCGCTGATTTTTTCTAAAACACTCATTTTAGAGAAACGTTCTAAGTACTTTGATTTTTCTCAAGATAAAAGCGTTGTTTTTGGAGTTCGTGAGATCATCTTGCTCTTGTAAGTGGCTTGCTTGGGAAAAAGGATAACTCAGGACTTGGATTTGTTTCAGAGGGACTTTGAAAATCCAAGATGGTTTCCTGAAGAAAGGGAGGGCAAATTTTGGGGTACAACAGTTGCCCCTGTTCAATCTTCTTGAACCTGAAGAGTTAGATTGGCAAGTTTGCCTTTCGCGACTCGAAGGTAAAAGGAGATTGGACACTAGAGTGCCCGGAAATTTGCACTCGCATAGTAGAGTATCAGCAATGTGATGGCGGGAATGGGCTTATAGATGCCATTTGGAGAGATGGTGGATAGGGAGATGGGCTTATGGATGCCATCTGGAGATGTGACAGAACTTTGTCGGGAATGGGCTTACAGATGCCATTTGGAAGTGTTGATCGCACAAGAGATTCCTTAGCAAGAACTTTATGTATCTGAGAAAGGCAGATGTTTTCCTGGCTTGTTACAGGTGTTTGATCTTCAATCTCCTTATGCAGATATGCCCTGGCTGGATACAGGTATCGAATCTACAATCGGTGGCTCACAGATGTGCCCTGGATGGATACAGGAGTTGAATCTGGAAATGGTCGTCAATAGATATGCCCTGGCTGGATACAGGAATCGAATCTTCGAACTCTTCAGACATGCCCTGGCTAGATACAGGAATCGAGTCTGGAAATGTGGTCAACAGATATGCCCTGGCTGGATACAGGAATCGAATATGGAAATGTTGTAGTTGATAGATGTGCCCTGGCTGGATACAGGAATCGAATCTTCGAACTCTTCAGACGTGCCCTGGCTAGATACAGGAATCGAGTCTGGAAATGTGGTCAACAGATATGTCCTGGCTGGATACAGGAATCGAATCTGGAAATGTTGTAGTTGATAGATGTGCCCTGGCTGGATACAGGAATCGAATCTTCGAACTCTTCAGACGTGCCCTAGCTAGATACAGGAATCGAGTCTGGAAATGTGGTCAACAGATATGTCCTGGATGGATACAGGAATCAAATCTGGAAATGTTGTAGTTGATAGATGTGCCCTGGCTGGATACAGGAATCGAATCTTCGAACTCTTCAGACGTGCCCTGGCTAGATACAGGAATCGAGTCTGGAAATATGGTCAACAGATATGTCCTGGCTGGATACAGGAATCGAATCTGGAAATGTTGTAGTTGATAGATGTGCCCTGGCTGGATACAGGAATCAAATCTTCGAACTCTTCAGACGTGCCCTGGCTAGATACAGGAATCGAGTCTGGAAACTGATCACTCTCAGATATGCCCTGGCTAGATACAGGTATCAAATCTGGAATTTGTGACAGTTGAAGGTAGTTGTCTTTGGGATTATCTTTTTCCCTGAAAAGGCAAAACATAAGTTGTATGCAATGTCATGATGTATGATATGCATGATGTTTTAACATGAGACAGCATTGTATGTACTTTATCATGTATGTAAGTGAAATGTTTATGAATGTATTTTCGTCTTAGGAAAATAAATCCTTGACGATCGGCCGGGGAATTGTTTTGTGGAAGAGATATTCTGCTTAAGTTTTTGATGAGAGGCCTGCTGAGGACGACTTCAATGATGAATTCCGCTGGGGATAATGATGATAAACTCCGTTGGGGATACCAAAGATAAACTCCGCTGGGGATTGAAAGATAAACTCCGCTAGGGATTGAAAGAACTTTGTTGAGGGCGATCTTCCGTGGCGATTAGCTGAGGATAACCCAGTTATAAGCCCTTGTGAGGAATAACTCTGAATAAAGCTCGGGAGAGACGTCCGTACTTTGTAGGGAATAAGCTTCCAGAATCTACTGGGGATAAACTTTAAGACCTGCCGGGGAAAGTTGTGCCTTTTTCAGGATTGACGGGAAGTCAACTCCGCTTGGGGAAAGCATTACGGAATCTTGTCTTAATCTGCGGGGAGAGAGATGATTTGGTCACATTCTTCAGTCGAATCTACCTTGGTACCTTGGCGGACAAAGCAAACAGACTGCATCAGACAACCTTACATTGCCCCTGTTCCTGATGTCACCTGTAATTAATCTTTTGCAAATATTTATGAATCAGCAATTTAATGTCAAATGCATATATCAAAAATGAACATTGAACGTTCTTCGCAAGACAAAACAGAAAAAGGAAAAACAATGGCGATTTGTATGACAAGTGACTTTGTATTGATTTGAATTTTTCCTGTGAAAAGGCGCTTTTGTACAAGAGGCTGACATCCTAGTAAGAGGACGCCGCCGAATAACACAGAATTTACAATTTTGAAAACAATACAGCTATGTGAACAATCCCATTGGGTTCCAACTCTGCTATCGCCTTTATGTCCCCAAGCGTCTCATCGCTTTGCTGCCTAGTTGAAAATGAAGCTGATTGGTCGATGCCGAAATATGAGCCAGACAGTTGATGCCGAATTCCGGGTGTGAAGTGATCCAATGAGACATAGTGTTACGCTTTATCCCTAACTTTTGCCTGGACCGCCCTTTCGGGTTTTCAGTCCACCGGGATACCCATTTTTGCCCAAGCCGCCTTTCCAGGTTTTCGACTTGCCGGGTATACATATTTTTTTATTTCATCCCTTATTTTTGCCCGAACCCTTTTGGTTCGCCAGGAAGCCCTTATTTTTGCCTAGGTATGTCAACCTAGCGGGTCTTTTATTCATGCGTAGTATCTTTTCACTATGTCTGCATTGGCGGGGTGAGGAAGGTCGTCACCATCCATGGTGGTTAGGATCATGGCTCCTCCTGAGAACACATGTTTAACCACAAATGGCCCTTCGTAAGTAGGGGTCCATTTGCCCCGGGGATCACTTTGAGGAAGGATGATGCGCTTGATTACCAGGTCCCCAACCTGATACTCTTGTGGTCTGACCTTCTTGTTAAATGCCCTGATCATTCGTTTTTGATACGTCTGACCATGACAGATAGCGGTGAGCCTCTTTTCGTCAATTAGGTTTAATTGGTCAAGTCGAGTTTGGATCCAGTCATCCTCATTCAAGTCTGCATCCTTCATTATCCGGAGAGAGGGTATCTGGACTTCAATTGGCTGGACTGCCTCCATGCCATAGACCAAGGAGAAAGGAGTTGCCTCGGTTGACGTTCTTGCTGAGGTACGGTACCCGTGAAGAGCGAACGGTAACATCTCGTGCCAATCTTTATAGGTCACCGTCATCTTCTGCACAATTTTCTTGATATTTTTATTTGCCGCTTCTACAGCCCCATTCATCTTCGGCCGATAGGGAGAAGAATTGTGGTGCTGTATCTTGAATTGTTCACAGAGTTCAGTGATCATTTTGTTATTGAGGTTGGTACCATTGTCCGTGATGATTCTTTCCGGGACGCCGTATCGACAGATCAGATTATGCCGGATGAAACGTGCCACGACGCTCTTGGTTACCGTTGCGTAGGAAGATGCCTCAACCCACTTCGTGAAGTAATCGATCGCCACCAAGATGAAGCGATGCCCATTGGATGTCGTCGGTCGGATCTCACCGATCATATCAATTCCCCACATTGCAAAAGGCCAAGGTGCCGTCAGGATGTTCAGAGGGACTGGGGGAATATGCACCTTGTCAGCATAGATCTGGCATTTGTGACAAGTTCGAGAGTGTTGGTAACAATCGGCTTCCATTGTGGACCAGAAATATCCTGCCCGTAGGATTTTCTTTGCCATGGTGTGTCCACTGGAATGTGTTCCGAATGTACCTTCATGCAGTTCTATCATGATTTTCTCTGCTTCAGCCTTATCCACACAACGTAGTAGAGTTGAATCATGATTCCGTTTGTAGAGGATGCCGTTTCTGAGGAAGAATTTTTCCGCAAACCTCCTCATGAACTTCTTGTCATTGATAGATGCATCTTCAGGGTATTCCTGAGCTTCCAAGTACCTCTTCACCTCATGATACCAGAGTTTTTCAGTTTCCTTCTCGGCCTCAAGGTCGCAGCAGTATGCCGATTCATCCAACTTCCAAATAATGATCTGGGGAGCCTCATTGTCCCATTTAACCTTGAACATTGAAGACATCGTAGTCAGTGCGTCCGCTAGCTGATTCTCCTCTCTTGGGAAGTGCTCGAAAGTTATTTCTTCAAAGTGGGGAAGCAAGGTCAACACATACTCCTTGTAAGGAATAAGATTTGGGTGTTTCGTATCCCACTCGCCTTTGATCTGATTGATCACGAGAGCGGAATCTCCGAAGACACTCAGAAATTTGATCCTTAAGTCGATTGCAGCTTGTAGACCCATGATACATGCCTCATATTCTGCCATGTTGTTGGTGCAGTTGAAACACAATCGGGCGGTGAGTGGAGTATGAGTTCCTTTGGGAGATATGATTACAGCGCCGACACCGTTACCCAAAGCATTGGAGGCTCCGTCAAAATGCATAGACCATCGGGATCCTTCCTCAGGTCCTTCATCCGGTCCAGGTACTTCACAGTCAGTTACCACCATGATGTCTTCGTCCGGAAAATCAAAGTTCAATGATTGGTAATCGTCCACAGGTTGGTGTGCCAAATGATCTGCCAGTACACTTCCTTTAATTGCTTTCTGAGTTGTATACTGGATATCATATTCTGTTAAGATCATTTGCCATCTTGCTATTCTCCCAGACAGAGCAGGCTTTTCAAATATATACTTGATGGGATCCATCTTTGAAATCAATAGAGTAGTGTGAGTCAGCATATACTGTCTCAGCCGGCGAGCAGCCCATACTAGAGCGCAGAAAGTTTTCTCAAGCAGTGTGTAACGAGACTCACAGTCGGTAAACTTTTTGCTCAAGTAATAAATAGCGTGCTCTTTTCGGCCAGACTCGTCATGCTGTCCCAGCACACACCCCATTGAATTGTCAAGTACTGTCAAGTATAATATCAGAGGTCTTCCTTCCACTGGTGGCATAAGAATGGGTGGCTCTTGGAGATATTCCTTTATCTTTTCAAAGGCAGCCTGACATTCATCGTTCCAGCGTACTACTTGATCTTTCTTCAGTAATTTGAAGATTGGCTCACAAGTAGCCGTCAGATGTGAGATGAATCGGGCAATGTAATTCAGTCGTCCCAGGAAGCCTCTGACTTCTTTCTATGTCCTTGGAGTCGGAATCTCTTGTATGGCTTTTACCTTGGCAGGGTCCACCTGAATACCTTTGTCACTTACGATGAAACCTAGCAATTTTCCAGACCTCACCCCAAAGGTGCATTTGTTGGGATTCAACCTCAGCTTGTATAACTTCAGTCGGTCAAATAGCTTCCTCAGATGATCAAGGTGCTCCTCCTCAGTTTGAGACCTTGCAATCATGTCATCAACATATACCCCAATCTCATGATGGATCATATCATGAAATAAAGCAACCATGGCACGTTGATAGGTTGCCCCAGCATTTTTCAATCCGAACGGCATGACCTTGTAACAGAAGGTGCCCCACTGAGTTACAAAGGTAGTCTTTTCCATATCTTCCAGGGCCATCTTGATCTGATTATACCCTGAAAAACCATCCATGAAGGAGAACACCTTGTGTTGAGAAGTATTGTCGACAAGAACGTCGATCTGAGGTAGAGGAAAATCATCCTTGGGGCTAGCCCTGTTCAAATCCCTGTAGTCGACACACATCCTGACTTTACCGTCCTTCTTCGGTACTGGAACCACATTAGCCACCCACTGAGGGTAAGAAGTTACTGCTAGAAACCCAGCATCGAACTGCTTCATGACCTCAACCTTGATCTTCTCGGACATCTCTGGGCGCATACGACGGACCTTTTGCTTTACTGGAGGGCAGTCTTCCTTGGTTGGCAGGTGATGAACTACAATGTCCGCATCCAAGCCAGGCATGTCTTCATAGGACCAAGCAAATATCTCCATGTAATCCTGTAGCATCTGGATCAATCGTTGCTTCACGCTGAGCTCTAGATTGGCACCAATCTTGACCTCTTTCCTATCTGTCTCAGTACCCAGGTTAACTGTTTCCACCGGCTCTTCATGTGGTTGAATAGCCCTCTCTTCCTGGAGTAGCAGTCTCGCGAGTTCACCAGGCACTTTGCAAACATCTTCACCTTCGTCCTCGGCCAAGTTGATCGGATTCTCGAAGTCATAACTGGCGGTAGCAGAGTTGTTACCAGTGAGATCTAGAGTGGATTGAAACCTGTATAAGTGAGTGTGTGTAAATATAGCTGTTTTGCAATATATAACACAGAAAGAAAAAGAGCACAAGATTTGAAATGCAACAAACGTCCAATGTTTTGATTGATGATATATGGAAATGTCATACAAAAAGCCCTCACAAATGGAGCTACGATGCCCCGGGTAGGACACCGAGCCAATAAAAGTTTTAACACATTGTTTGTTACAAATTGAAAATCAAAAGAGTTAATTACTGCGTGACAAATGTGATAGGTGTAAAATCCTTTGCCGTCCAGTTGCTTGGTCCGTTGCTGGTAGTCGGGTAGATCCAACTGTCAAACTCTGCTTCCTCTACATCCTCCTCAATAGCATTCACCCTTGGACTGGTGATAAACACTGGAGTCTTTCTGATCTTTTCCTTGCGCACAGCCCTCTGAGCCTCTGTAGTAAAGCCCAGCCCAAACTTGTCGTTCTTTTGAGTGAAGTCAGGAAGCTGACCCCAGTTCGCACAATTGCCTTTCTCGATTACAGCCCGGGCATCCTTCAAGGATGCCATCTTCAACGGAGAGTCTTCTTCAACCACTGCTTCAGCTGATGCCAAAATTGGAGGTACCTCCTCAAAATGTTGAAAGGGGGTTTCAATAAACTCCCCGTCCATCTCGATATACCGGAATGAATTCAAGTGACTAACCATGTATTCCTCCTCACCATGCACGGTAACAATCTTCCCTTTGACAGGGTATTTGAGTTTTTGGTGTAGAGTGGAGGTTACTGCCCCAGCCTTGTGAATCCAGGGTCGACCCAATAAGCAGGAGTAAGATGGACGAATATCCATTACATAGAACGTTGAGTCGAAGACTTGGGAACTCACACGAATAGGAATGTTTACTTCACCGTGCACCATCCTCTTAGAACCGTCGAAGGCTCTAACAATGATGTTACTAGGTTTCAATTCCAAACCTTCACAATCCAAGCGATCCAATGCCTTCTTAGGCAAAACATTCAGGGAAGAGCCGGTATCTACTAACACGTGTGCGAGAGTAGTGCCCCTGCATTCTAGGGAAACATGCAGGGCATCATTGTGACTTTTCCCTTTGGCGGTAAGGTCAGCATCTGAGAACCCCAAGCCATTGTCAGCCGTCAAATTAGCCACACAGTCAGTGAATTGATCCGCGGAGGTCTCTTGCGGCACATGGGCCGTTTTCAGAAATGAAATGAGGGCTTTTGCATGGGCCTCTGAGCATAGCAGCAATGATAGCATAGAGATTTTGGAGGGAGTATGCCCCAACTGTTCAACAACGTCAAAGTCACTCTTTTTGATGATTTTAAGAATTTCCTCCATTTCTTGTTGGGAGGCTTCTACAGCAGTCTTTTTTGGTGCCTCCGTCCTGGCAGGCAAATCAGTAGAAACTTCTTTGCCCCGAGTATCAGAGGACCCGACGGCAGTAGTAGACACAGGAACTTGAATTGGAACATGCACACTTGCGGGTGTGATGGTGAGAGGTTTTCAGATAACTGGCGGTGCAATGTCAGGCGAGAAGAGCCTGCCACTGCGGGTAAACTTGGAGGGACCAGTGATGTTACTGATACTGGTATTGGTGTTGAACTCCTGCTTCACCCCAAGCACATACACATCGGCCCCATAATGCCATGGGACCGCTTTATCAGACTCGTATGGGAGAGGTCCCGAAATAGTAATAGTAATGGGTGAAACAGACATAATTTGGACTGGTTTCTTCATGGGAGCTTTGGCAGGATTGTAAATTGTGACAACAGATATTTCTTCAACGGAAACAAACGGAACAACAGTTTTCTTGAACAGAATTTCCTTTCTATCCATCAGGCTTTGGATGCCTGATTTCAACAGTGGACAACTGGTAGGGATAACAGCACACAGGAGGCAACCCTTACTACAACCCGGAAATAAACCGGCTAGTAGCAAGTCCCTCTTAACATTCAACAGAGGGGTAGCAACATCATTCACTGAAACAGCATACAACTCTTCTTCAATGGCATTTACTCTATGCTGGGGCATAGGAGCAGTTACAACATTTGGTTTTTCAGGCGCTTCAAACTGAATTTCCTTTGCGTCGATAAGATCTTGCACTTTGTTTCTCAAGGCCCAGCAATCATCAGTAGTATGCCCGGGGCTATTAGAATGATAAGCACAACGGGCATTTGGGTTATACTTAGGAGATGCAGTATTAACGACCTTAGGAGCTTCTTTGGTGGTCACCAGGTTGGTTGATAACAGTTGGGGTAAAATTTGTGACAAGGTCATACTCAACCGAGTATACTGTCTCTTGGGTCTTTCACCTCTTTGTTGATTGTACTGCTGAGGAGCAGCAACAGGTTTTGAAATGACCAGAGCATTGACGGCTTGGCGACTTTCTGGCTTGACTTGTCTTCTAGGACCATAGACGACATTTGCTTCCTTCTTAAAAGGCCTCCTCTCAGTACTTGCAGCAACACCCTTCTGAATCTTTCCTGACTTGATGCCAGCTTCTATTCTTTCGCCCGTTAAGATCAAATCGGTAAACCCCGCGGAAGAGTTACCAATCAGATGATTGAAAAATGGCCCAGATAGGGTCCCTAGAAACATATCAACAAGTTCACGATCGGTTAAAGGAGGCTGCACCCTGCCAGCCAAATCCCTCCATTTTTGTGCGTACTCTTTGAATCCTTCGCCTGTTCCTAACGACATACCCTGAAGGTGGGTGCGAGTAGGGGCAAGGTCAGAATTGTATTGGTATTGTTTGTAGAAAGCGGTGGCCAAATCTTCCCAATTTCGAACGCTGGTTCCTTCTAGCTGATAAAACCACTCCAACTGAGCTCCAGAAAGACTGTCTTGAAAGAAATGAATCCAAAGGTTTTTATCTGCCGTATAGGGTTGAATTTTTCTCACGTAGGACCTGAGATGCATTTTGGGACAGGACAGCCCATCATACCTCACAAACACTGGCACTTTGAATTTTGGGGGAATCACAATCCCGGCAACCAAACCCAATTATTCAAAATCCAAACCCGGTACTCTTTGTAGCTCCATGGCGGCCAACCTGTCTTCTAGCCCTTTGTATTTATCATCAGCTGGAGGGTATTGCTGATCGGTATAATCTTCATCCTCTTCGACCTCCTCCTCTTCCGCATCAGACTCGGAAGGTACCGCAGCTCCACCTCTCTTGCTGGTTCCTTCATCAGAGATAGGAGGAAATTCAAGCACTCTCCGAGCTTCTCCGTCAAATCTTCTCCCCAAGGTAGCCATCCCGAGTCTCTTTTTCTTCTTTTTCACTGGGTCTTTGTTCCCCAATTGAGTCTTGATATCCTCCTGACCCTTAGCCAAGGTCATCAGGAGTTGCTGGAACTGTGCATTCTGAGCTTGTAGGTCTTTGGCTGTTTGCTCGAGATCCATCCTACTGAAATAAACAGCAGACAGATAAGGAAACCTGGAATGATACCTGCTTATGCACATGATGAATGGTATGCTTATGTATGCAATGCATTCAAGGATTTAGGACATTCAAAATTGTTTCAGACAAAGAAGAACGCACGTCATATTAATAAGAAGAAATTTGTCAGTACATAAATGCCCCATGGGCCAAATATTACAAAATAACTTCTCAAGGTAAAAAGACATTGCGCATCCTCTTTGGCGCAATGTAGGTGTTGAGGGCCTCTTGCTCATGGAGTCGGCGGGTAAGTTCTAGAACCTTCTTCTCACTGGCGTAGAAGCTAGCTTCAAAAGTATTTCGTTCCTCCTTGAGCTGGATCCAACTTTTCTGCATTTCCTCCCACGATGTAGGCATGTCTGGATGTAGGATGGAGTAGGGAACCTCTCCTTCATTGACGGGCTCTTTAATCACAGGGAGAATATAAGGATAAGGCATCATCAAACTTTGGGCTCGGGCTCGTACCCACTTGAGATAAGGCTCAAGAGGGATGGAGTTCTTGTGTCCCAGAGTCTTTCTATCAACCTTGTTGAGTTTTCCCCAAGCTCTGATGAATCTTTGGCGAAGTCCTTGCGCATCGTTGTCGAAGTCAAACACTAGGTCAGGAATCAACATGTCATGAGGGCCATCCCTCCATGCGTATCCAAATTGCCTCAAAGCTAGGCAAGGGTTGTAGGTGATACCTCCTCTAATTCCAAGTAAAGGAACATTAGGAAATTCTCCGCAACGGTCGACGATGATGACATTTTCTCTGGACCGAGAACACCAATGTACATCAGAGTGAGTAAGAGTCATCAACCGTTGGGACCACCTTGAGCCTTGGTCGTTCTTCAAGACAGATTGTGGAAGGTGCGAAATAAACCACCTTGCAAGGATAGGAGTACAGCACATAAGAACACCCCTTTTTCTCATTGTTCGTGTGTAAAATGAGTGAAGGATGTCCCCAAGCAATGTTGGTATTGGATTTCTGGACAAGAAGATTTTGACGGCGTTGACATCTATCAATTGGTCAGGATTTGGGAACAAGACCAACCCATAGATAAGGAGTGCCACAATTTCTTCAAAGGCTTGTAGGTCCAATGAATTCCAACATTCTTGTGCTTTCTCAAACAAGAATTTTGCTAAGAATCCTTTGACGCCGCTTCTGGTTTCCCAATGCCCCTTGATGTCGGATGGTTGTAGATGTAAGGCTCGAGCAACATCTTCCGGCTTGGGTTCCTTTTCCGTACCGTTGAAGGGTAGTTGATTAAGGATAGGAATTCTCAGGAGTTGAGAAAACTCCTCCAAAGTGGGCACTAACTGGTAATCGGGGAAAGTGAAACAGTGGTGAAGGGGGTCAAAGAACTGGAATAGCACTTTCACCATGTCTTCTTCAATGTTGGTGTTGACTAGGCTTAGCAGTCTACCATGTCTTTCACTGAAGGATGAACTTTCCGGAATTCTTGAGGTGAGCTCCTTGAGTTGAGGAGAGATTCTCACAAGGTTGACTTGAATGGTGTTTCTGCGAGGAACTTCCATGACCTACAAAACAGGAACAAAGATGAAGATCCAAACCCTTGAAATGGTTAGTGAATGCATATGATGTTTTATGATGTTTATGATGCATGCACAAAACATATGTACAAACAAATCACACCAAACCCTAGTTTCAGGCTTGCATGGGGTTTCATAGGTAAGTACCCTCTTTAGTGTAGTTGGCTTAAAAACCTGTCTTATAAATAGTAACCGGGTTCTAAGGAGCTCAATATCATTGGATTGTTTTCAATGTTCATTGTTTTGGTTTAGCCACTTAACTAGCGACCAAAATATTCTAAGAAAACAACCCTCAATGAGTGTAGTATCGAGTATCTACCAACTTCGGACTGCACCAAAGCCGGTCATCTCACTACCCCTAATAAAAGACCAAGATGGTCAAGTAAGGTTCTAGGTCATTAGTGCTTAGTGACATCACTCAGCGGCCCCGTACTCTCCTTGATTGAACTCAAGGGTTACCGGTACTCACAAATATGTCGCACTAATATAGCTATTGCTTCGACCGTGTCGGTATACCCCACACAGTTTCCACAACGTATTGCTATCTATGAATGTTTCCCAAAATTCGGGTGTAGGATTGCAAACCCAAACAAGAGAGTCAAAATGTAAAGCAAACAATTCAAACAATTTGTCATGCAAGAGGGTGATCTAAGCCCTAAGGTTACTGCACTTTTAAAATTCTCCCCAGCAGAGTCGCCAGTTCTGTGATACGGTGGGAGAACTGACTATGGTTTTGCGTTTGTTTCGCAAATGTTTCGGTTGAGCAAGAGTCGCCACCGACTTTTTGTTTTATCCTAAGGAAAGGTTTAAAAAGCACAGCAAAAACCTTTGAGATTTTTCTTGGGTTCGGGGAGTAGATTATAGAAAGGGAAGGTATTAGCACCCTTTCTATCCATGGTTATCCATGGGCTCTTAGGTACTTGCTTAGATCAACTTGCCTTGGTTTTCAATTGTTTGAAATGATGCTTTGTGTGTGGGTTTGAAGAATGTTTTAAAAAGAGGCCAATGTGGTGGCAACCTTTGTAATGATCCATGTTGGGATGTATACAAAGGTGTATGTCTTTTGAAAAGTTTTCCATGTTTTTGAAAGTTGTTTTGAAAGTGTTTGTGATGTATGGTTTTGAAAAAAATAGGCAAGTGTTTTTGTTTTGTAAGTTGGCAAGTACCCAAGAGCTATCTATCCTAAATTTCTCAAAGATCTTTGCTATTGTTTTTAACCCTTTTTAACAATTTTGTTCCACCATTGTATTTGGTGGACAATCTTGTGTTAGGATGTGAAAGGGACTGGCGCGGGTCATCGTTTAGACCATAATTGCAATAGTGCTAAGTATCCTTGGGCAATTTTTTCTTTGAAAGGGATTTTGATCATTTTAGGCAACTTTCGAAAGCGTCATCGAGGGACTATGATCATTTGAGTTATTTGTTTTGCCCAAAGAGACCTAACATGCAATATGGCCCAATTTTTGAAAGGCAACAAGTGGATGTAACCCTAGGGGTGTTAGTGTGCAAGTGTGTTTTATTGCATACAAGAGTTTTCTTCTTTGAATTAGGTTTTTCTATTTCATTGATTTTATCTTGCCATACACGTCCTAATTACTAGCAATAAGAAGCGGAAATATAAAATCCTACGCTATTACAACAATTAGGGGAGGGGGATACACATTTGTACATGGGGGGTTCAACGAGAAAAATAGACAAAAAAGAAAATAGCAAAAAACAAGATATATAGAGAGAGAGGGAGCCCGCACGCTGCTGGGAGGTCATCAGAAGTTCTGACTTAGATCTGCTGCCAGATGATCAACCTGTTAGTGAAACTGGATGAGTCAGAACTTCTGACTCTGGCACCTGCAAAATAGAACCTTGTTAATGGGGAAATCAGAAGTTCTGATTTCCCTGCGCTGCAAGACAGAAGTTTGTTAGTGGAGAAACCAGAAGTTCTGATTCTGCTGAAAAGGCAATAACTCTCAGAGGTTCTGATATCATTGACAGCAAAACAGGCTTCAGATGTGCTAACGTCAAAGTCAGCACTTGGCTTTTCCCTGTACTAATCAGAACATCTGCAATCCTGTTGTTACTCCACAAAACAGGAAACATATTTGGAACAGATCCAGCAAATACAAAAAAATGTTTCAGAGGTCAAAACCACCAAGGTCACAGGCAAATCCTATACTGGCACAGAACGTTCTGAGGTATGAAAATCCTCAGAACATAAACAGCAACAACATGATATTTACATTATGTTTATTTGAATATGCACAGCTGATGATGTTTAACAGCGTGATGAGGGTCAGCAGGTGCTTACCTGACTGTTGGGAAAGTTTGTGGGTGAAAGTTAGCTTTTGGTTCTGGTGGTGTTCTGGACAGATTTTCTTTGAAAAGGGGAAGTAAAGGTCTATACGTATATAGGGTCAGAAGTTTGGAGAGGGTGTCTTTGGTTTACAGAAAAACTGGATATTTGATGAAGTTTGAAGGTGAGAAACTCAAAGTTATGAAATAAAGCTGGAGATTTTGGCAGAGTTTCATAATGCTGTATTGCTAGGAGTTCTGTTTCTCTCTTAGCAATTGTTCTGTTTCTTTTTCTGAACGCCTTTTGCAGTGGTGAAGACTCTCTATTTATAGGCAAAGTTCTTGTGGATGCCTTGAACATTAAAGCGCCAACAGAGTTTGAATTTGTTCTTTGACAGAAATTCCTGGGAAGTTGTGATAACAGCTAGCTTTCAGCCTAGGCTGCAGCAGCAGGCGTAGATTGGGGAGAAGTGACCTCTGAAGTGGGCGGTGGCATGGAGACCTATGCCAGAATCTGCACAAAAGCGTTTTCCAAGCGACACGTGAATGTTCAGGAGTGGTTGGAAGCATTAATGGGCATTAAATGGTGATAAGACCTATCAACATCAATATTCTGGTAATGGAAACCAACGTTGAATCAGCAGCGTAGACCATGCTCTGGCCTTGGCTTCCTGTAAGCTCTGGAGATTCTCCTGGCTTTCTGGTACGTTCCTTGGATTTACTTCTGGACCATCTGGGCTTAGAGATTCTTTATCAGCGTAACACCCATTCTTCTGACCTTTTCATCTTCTGAATTCAACATGTTCTGAAGGAGCCTTCAGATTTCCCTGCTTCTCTTGCATTCCTTTAGCAAATTCTGACTGAGCTTGTGTAACTGCTGAAGGGGCATGTTCTGTTTGAGGCTTACCTACTGAACCACATTTACAACTTCTGATTGAACTGATGTAGCTGCTGAAAAGCCAACTTCTGACCACGCTGAGCCAAGCTTGCAACTTCTGACCGTTTTTATCTGGAATGGGTCCAGAAGTTCTGAAGCGCTGATTTTTTCTAAAACACTCATTTTAGAGAAACGTTCTAAGTACTTTGATTTTTCTCAAGATAAAAGCGTTGTTTTTGGAGTTCGTGAGATCATCTTGCTCTTGTAAGTGGCTTGCTTGGGCAAAAGGATAACTCAGGACTTGGATTTGTTTCAGAGGGACTTTGAAAATCCAAGATGGTTTCCTGAAGAAAGGGAGGGCAAATTTTGGGGTACAACACTTGTCCCTTCACATCCAATGATAAGGCTTCCTACTAACTAGTGGTAGGGATAACACTATCTAAAGGATAAGGAAAAGTATAAGAAGGACCTTAAGTGGGTAGAACTGTAAATCGCTTGCACAAATTTTTCAAAATGAAATTTTTTACAGAAACACTTTCTAATATATTTTCAAAACACATTGTACAGATTCTTGAGGACTGATACAAGAATTGTTACAAAGTTCAAACATCAAAATAATTTCAAACATACACAAAAAGAAAATTTTGAAAGTGATCTAAGTGAACTCAAAATCTTAAAAGTTCTTTCTTGTTCTTTTCACCTTTTCCTTATTGGATAAAAGAAAAGTCGGTGGCGTCTCTAGCTATCCGTAACATTTACGATAAAACGCAAAAGAAGTCAGTTCTCCCACTGTATGACAGAACTGGCGACTCTGCTAGGGAAGTCTTAAAATATAGGGGTTACCTTAGAGTCTAGATCACTTTATTTTCTTTTACTTGTCTACTTTGTTTGCTTTAAATTTAAGGGTTGCTCGGGTTTATATTTCTTGCAAAATATCCTACACCCGGGTCTAGGGTACCCTAGGTAAGTAGCAATAGATTATGGAAATTGTACGATGTTGACCAATATGGTTGAAGTCATGGATACGTTAGTGTGACACTTTGGACTGTATCAATGTTCCTTGAGTCAGTCGAGGATAACATTGGGTTGTCACATTGTGTCATAAGCCCTAACTGAATTTTTGAACCTTAATTGCCCCATCTTGGCCATTAGAAGGTATTTAGATAGTCGGCTTTGGTGCAGTCTAGAGTTGGTTGATACTCGATGCTACACTCATTGAGATTCGACTCGCGGGATGTTTTGTTGGAAAATCAGTTTCTGTACTAAAATAAAACCTTCGAAAAGATTCGTGATGTGAGATCCCTAGAACCCATTTAATATTTTAGGATAGGTTCAGCCAACTAAAATTCAGTAAAAAAGGGTACTTACCTACAGATCTCATGCAAGCCTTTAAACCTAAGGCTCTTGTATGCTTTGTTTGTGTTTTCTATATGTTCAAACATGACATCATGATATCATAACATCACATTTTCACTAACCATTTAAAGGATCTCAAGGACCTTTGATGCAGGTTTATGATAAACTAGACTTCTAACAAGGGGAAAGAGGATTTATTTTCCTCTAACCAGATGTCATCAAACACCGAAGTATGTTCTTTCGAGTCAAAAGGCTAGGAAATACTTGACATGGTGAACTTGATTCTTATAGAAGGACGTTCGAAAATAAAGACGTAAACTTCTTCATTCAAATTTGTAGCCAGACTCAACTTCTAACATTTCACTTTTGTTTATCTCATGAGATCATTGAAAAAATTGCATATGCATTCACATACCATACACATCATATCATAGCAGGTATTCCCAAGACAGGTTTTCTCATCTTCTTGCTGTTTATTTCAGTAAAAGATGGCTCTCGAAAAAACCGTGAAAGATCTTCAAGCTCAGAATGCTCAATTTCAGCAAATGTTCCTGAACATAGCCAAAGGGCAGGAAGACATGAAAGAACTCATCATCAAAGGGCAGGAAGACCTGAACTTATCCAGATGATCAATATCCTTCTAATGATGATGAATAGAAACAGTTGGAAGATCGTCTCAATGCTATGGAGATTCAGAGAGTGCCTAGGTGGGATTTGGAAGATCTGGATTTAATCTCGGGAGTTGTAATTCCTCACAAATTCAAGGTACCTACATTTGCGAAGTATGATGGTTTTTCCAGCCCAAAGCTTCATTTAAGGTCATATGTTCGAAAGATTCAACTCCATACTGCTGACAGGAAGTTATGGGTGCAATTCTTTCAAGGAAGCTTGTTGAGAACACAATTGGAGTGGTTCTTTCGGCTGGAAGGGACTAATATCCATACTTAGGAAGACTTGGGTGCAGCTTCTTACAAACAATACTAGTACAATGCTGATATTGCACCAACTCGCGTGCAATTGCAAAGTATGACTATGGGCTCGGACGAAGGCTTCAAAGAGTATACCTATAAATGGAGGGATCTAGATGGTATAGTTCAACCTCCTTTATATCATAGGGAGCTGGTTGATATGTTTATGGGAACTTTGACAGGTCCTTTTTCAATCATCAAATCGAAAGCTCTTTATCCTAATTCATCAAGCTTATATTAACAGGGGAACGGGTTGAAGGTAGAATCAGGAATGGAAAATTTCAAGTGGTTGCACCTTCAAGTACTGTGAAGAAGACGTTTAATGGAAAGAAGGAAACTAATGATGTGTATGACCAGAAGGGCCGTGCTAGAAATGACCGCAACTAGTCTGTGGGAGCTGTGCTAATTTCTAATCTTGTGCTAGTGCAACAACAATGTCGTACCCCAATTTTCCCCCTAAGATTCCTCTATCATATCATATCAACTAAATCATATCAAGATTACACTTGGGTTTGGTTCTTCTCCCTATCTCTAGGTTTTCTCACGGGGGATCACCAAGCACTTTGATTTGTATATTGTGTTCATATTTGTGTTGTGTTGATTAATATTTAACTAACAAATACAATGAATGTTTGCTCTAAATGATGATACTATAGGTGAGGGCACAACACATTTCATCAGGTTGATTCATAGGTTCATAAGTTTATTTCCATGCCTTCTTCAACAAAGCTTCATTGAGATTCAAGCTTCATCATTGAGAGGGCTTTAAAGTAATATCATGACAAGGTCTAATATGATTCATCATTCCTTAATTTGTCAAAGGAAATCAAAATATGCAAGAATTGATTGATGAAGTTTGACCTAATTGGACAAATTCTTGATTCCTTGACCACAAGTGCATAACTCTCTAATTTCTTAATATTTGGAAGTGGTTATTATTGCTATGGGTTATTATTATCATCCACATCAACTTCTATTCACATGGAAAAAGTGATTGTGCAAGAAATATTGTCAAAATTTAAAGGGGTTTCCAAGTCATTTTGGTGCTCTAGGAGCTAGGGTTTTGAACTTCTAAGAGTTATATCTTGTTCATCTTTTGAGATTTTTGAATGATTCAAAACATATGCTTCTCTTTAAAGGGTTATCAACCAATCACTTCAAAAGTTTCAAGCAAATTTTGTGTGGAGGATTCCTAATGATTGAGAAAGATTACAAGTCCACTAGATAGGCCATCAAATTCCCTTATATGACTTCAAGAGGTCATAACTTGATCAATTGTTATCTCCTTGAGCCTATTAATTTTCCATATTGATCTTAATAATTTGAACTTCAACTTTTCTTTTATGGTAAAAGCTTGAAAATGGATGGAAGATGCCTCAAAAACTCAAAAGATTATAGGCCACCTCATGGATTTTCACCAAATTCAAAGAATCATAACTTGTTCAATATTTATAACTTTTGAGTGAAAAAAGTTTCACATTACTCTTTAAGTAGTCCAATTCAAGCTAGCATCAATGATCAAAGCTCAATTTTTAAGGAAGACCTTGTTTGGAGTCAAAACATTATAGGACATTTTTTGAGAAAAACTTAGAATTTTTCTAAGTACAAAAAGTCAGCGTTTTTTTAATGATTTTGACCAAACACAACTGCTAGCTCAAGCATCCAAATGATCTCTCTCTCTCTCTCTCTCTCTCTCTCTCTCTCTCTCTCTCTCTCTCTCTCTCTCTCTCTCTCTCTCTCTCTCTCTCTGTTTGCACATTGTAAATATTGTGACATTCTCTTTCAAATGCTTCAAGAATTATGCCCTAAGACCTTTTGAGTTGTGAACACCATGGATTCAAAGTTGGTACCTTGGAACTGAAGTTTGACATGAAGTTAGATTGCAATTTCCATAATGTGACTTCTAATCACCAAATTACCATGTGATATACACTTAAACATGATCATCAAAGATATTTAGATTATTTAGAGTGACAAAAATGCATCATTTAAATGAGTTTTGAAATTGCATTATTCACCCCTCGTCTTGATCCCATTCACTTCTCCTATAAATATAGACTCTATTCCACTCATTTTCGCAAGCTTGAACAATCAAAATCACTCTGTCAAACTCCCTCCATAAATCACTTTTCTGAGTTTTCGAATTCCTCTTTTCTCCACTTTTTAATCCAATTTCTTCATTGACTCTTCATCCTTGAACTTCATTGAAGCTAACAGAAAAAGAATCAAGCCTTGAGGTGCCCTAAATCGTGTAAGCCAAGTCCAATTGCATAGCAAATTCATCTGACTTCATTCAGGTAGTTTAAGGAACCAAATCTTCTAACTCAAATTACTGAAATGGTTTATTATGTTCATTGATGCTTGCTATTAACTCAATTTTGGTGAATCAAAGCATTTGATGCTTCTGTTTTCGATTTCAAATTTTTCAAAACATCTCTTGTTTTTTTCAAATCGAGTAAGTTGTGTTTTATATAAATTTGGCGCGAGGATATGGTTGTGATCGTCTTGAAGAGACATGTCTGATGATACCACTGTGAGTGTCTAAATTTATAGATTTAAGAATCATGGTTTTGCCTTATTTGCAGATGGCTGGAGGTTGAAGATGATCTACGTGTCATTCTTCAACCAATGATGCTCAGCCAATTGTTTTATTTTGATTGGCTGGACTTTCTTGTGTTACATACGCGCACATTGACTTGGATTCATGATGCTCCGTCGCTTGAGATTCGTTAGATCTTCCAGCGTGTATAAGTGAGCTAGATCCAACACGTGTAGATTTTTTGAGTTATTTTATTATATAAAATTATTTTTAAAATTATTTTATCTTTAAAAATTCATTACTCTCTTACTTTTTATCTAAAAATTATTTAAAAAAATACAAAAATAATTTAATTTATTTCTGACTTTGTGAATATTTTTTCATATTTTTATTTTGATGTTTGATATTTTTCATAATTTTTATTTTGTTTGCCTTATTTTAATTGTTTTAAAAATACTTTCTGGTATTTTTAAATTTTGAAAAAATTATGGAAGGATCAAATGATCTCTTGACAAATATTGGTGACCTCATCTTATTTTTATTTCTGATTTTACATATTTCTCACAAATTTTGGTTTATTTTTCCTATTTTCTCCAAAATTTTAAAAATAGTTTCTGACTTTAAAAAATTCTAAAAAATTTTGTCAACACTTATTGACTCATGTTTGACCTCTGACTATTTTTTAGGATTTTTATTTTGTATTTTAATATACTTTGTGTATTTTACCATTTATTTCCTTTTTATTAACCATTTAAATATTGTTTTATTAAATATTATTTTATTATTTTTGTTTGGTCCTGACTTTGGTTTCATTTGATGACAAATTCCTCAACCTCATTGGATCTTAGGTGTTGATAGGTTGAGAAACCAAATCCAACAAAATGGATGAATGATGTTGACAATATTTGAAACCTTAATTTCATATAATACATCTCATCCCTCTTCATCTTATCCCTTTCTTACTTGTTCCACAAGTTGCTAGAGAATGATCTACATATCATTTCTCTAAACATATGGAACATATACTTCCATTGACCAAATTTAAAATAGGTGTGACTTCTACATAAGTCCACTTACGATTTCTTAACATGGTTCTACATTTTGTCCCAATTCGAGAAATGATTATTCGTGGCCCAAACCTATGTTTTCAAGCCCAAGTATGTTTAATTTGAAACCTTTGATCCAATAACCTTGAGGTTCATTTTTAGGAGGCTTCGGTCTTATCAATCCTCTAATGAACCTTCATAAAATTTGGTCTAAGTGGATCATTTAAACATCATTGATCATTTATTGTTGCCTCGAGAATTTGAACGGAATGATATACTTGACAAAGAGCAAATAAAACTTATTGTTAAGAGGCTTTGATTTTATCAATCTTCTAATGAGTTTTCAAATGCAAGATTCAAGATGGTCATTCAACTAACCTCTAATTTCTAACCCATTAATAATTTATTTTTATTTTTATTATTTTAATTTAGGCCTTTACTTTAAGTACCATTAATTTTAGCATTTTCATTTCATGCTATTTTCATCTTTGCTCACTTGAGCATTAATCTTAATGTCATTTTGTTTTGTTCACTTGGGATTTCATTTTCTTCTTGAAGATATCCTTGGACTATTTGGTTACTATCCTTGGCACAATGGAGTTATGGGCTTCTTGGACATAGGAGTAGAGACCTTGAATACCCTTGGAACCTTGTGACTTCTGTTGTTATTTTGTTTGGAGTTCTTGGGGTTTATCCCAAGACATTGGGTTGATTTTCTTTGTGTGCAAGTTATTCTAATAATATGCTTTGTCTGTGATTGGGAATTCATCTGTATACATATGTTACTCTGCCCAATTTTTATGAAGACTTGATGCCTTTGAAGTTTGGTATTCTTAAGAGGTTTATTATCTTTGTTTGTTTGGTTTCAAATCTAAAGAATGGGATTTATATATTGACTCATTGTGTCAAGTGTTGGCTTCTTGTTGGTTATAAGGTTCTTTTCCCTAGCTTTTCACTTATTCTTTAGGATAATCCCTTCATCTCCTCTTATCTTCTTTAATTTCAAAAATCTTCTCCCTCTTTTTCAAAACTATTCTTGTTTTCTAACTTGAACCGCTTTCACAATAAACTTGGACTTAGGTCCATGTATTTTCAAAAATATTTTCTTAATCAAACTTTAACCAACTTAATAATACCTTGACATTTTTGTGAGAAGACTAAAAGTCAATCAATCTCATTCAAACCATTTTTCCACTTTGGCTCTTTTACTTTAAACTTTTCTTAAAATATTAGACTCTTATCAATCTTTGTAGTGGTGCGAGCTACTATACTTCTATGATATGTAGAGAAGTGAGATATTTTCCACTTAGGTGTTGAGTGAGGCTTTGTTGATTTTAAAATCTAATCTATATCCTCCACTTTGAGATGACGCAAATTCTCATTTCTCATAAACGCGGGTTGTAAGTATGTTTTCCACTCGGATATAACGATGATGTTTTTTCTCTTAAAATTAACCAACACACTTGTGTTTTAAATTTTTAAAGGTGGACAATGAGTACCCTGATCCCCTATTGCACGGAAGGTGGTACATAGGAACTAAAGGTTCGCAACCGCGGAAGGTGCAAAAATTGTAAAAAAATACTTATTTTCCCATCTACACCATCTATTTTGTATACAACACTTATAGTCAAAATACACAAATTTACAAAGAGGTTCCTGCGGAGTACCATAAATGTTTAGGGTGCTAATACCTACCCTTTGGATAACCAACTCTCGTACCTAGATTCTCTCCCCCTCTTTTTTGGGTTATTCTCTCTTTTCCCATTCCTCTGGAAACCATAAAGTGTTGTAGAGATTTTTATTTTGATTTGTGTGAGTCAAGTCAGTCCAATGGCTTAGTCTCAACATTTCTACTGCTACAAACAGCAACAAGGCAATCAACGTAGATCAGACGCACCCAGAAGAAAGTTCACTAAGATCAACATGACATTATATCAGGCATTACAACATCTATTGAAGGAAAATTTGATAACGTTAAGAGATCTGCCTCAGAGTTCCAACACTTCCTCCCCCAAGTACAATCCTAATGTAAGATGCGCCTATCATTCCAATAGCCCCGGACACGACACAAATAGTTGCTGGTATTTAAAAAATAAAATTCAAGACATGATTAACAATAAAGAGATTGAATTTGATCCTCCAAAGACCCCCAATGTGATCACCACTCCTATGCCTAAGCATTACAAAGGCGTTAGTGCTATTGATAATATTTTGTATGTTTCAACTGTAAATGACTTGACTACTTCCCGTCTGATTATCAAGAAGAATCTGTTGCAGAACAGTTTATTTCTGGGTTGCATTGAAAGGTGCTACTGCATTGAAACCCAACCCAATGGTTGCAAGTTGCTGAAAGAAGGTATTTAGCATTTAATGGATAACCACATAATTCTAATTGGGAAGACTCCTTCTATTGTGAATTTGTTTCAAGACTTGGAGCTTGATGAGGTATCTGTAATTCCTGGTACTCCTATAAGAATCACTCCCAAAGACCCTGTGAAGATTAAGGCTGAACCTAGAGTTGCTCCTCTAATAATCACTGCACCCAGACCAATCCTATACTCCTCTAACAAAGTTATCCCTTGGAATTATGGGGCCGGCGTCTACTACCATGGCGTCATGCAAGAACCATTGACTGTTAAAGGTGAAAATACTGAAGTTACTGATCCCAACATTGGAAATATTTCTGGGACCAGTAAGGTTACTATAATTGGAAGGTTTTTATCTCTTGAAATCTCTCCGAAGACTATTACTACAACAGTTCGTGTTATTGTTACTAAGTCAACTCCCGAGACTCGAGGAAAAGGACAAATGAATGAGCCTGCCCAGACGGAGGCACTTGAAGAAGTTACCACTGAAGATACCTCCATGCAAGAGTTGGAAAAGGTATTAAAAATTATCCGAAAAAGAGATTACAAGATTGTTGAACAGCTGGGATAGACCCCCTCCAGGATCTCCATGTTATCCCTGTTGTTGTGTTCAGAAGCCCATGCTCAGGATTTAGTGAAGTTCTTAAATTATGCTCATGTACCACAAGAAATTTCTGCTGATCAATTTGAAAATTATGTTGCTAGCCTGACCACTAATAATGGGCTAGGATTTTCTGATGGTGACTTGACTCCCGAAGGAAGGAACCATAACAAGGCTCTATATGTCTCTATTGAATGCAGGGGAACTACTTTATCTCATGTGTTGGTTGATACGGGTTCCTCATTAAATGTTTTACCGAAGGGTGCTTTAGACAGGCTTGGCTGTGAAGGGGTTGTGCTGAAACCCAATGACATTGTGGTCAGAGCCTTTCATGGTTCGAAGAGGATGGTTCACGGAGAGGTGGATCTCCCTATCAAAGTAGGTTCATAAGTATTTGACTTTACCTTCTATTTAATGGACATTTGTCCAACTTATTCCTGCTTAATTCGACGCCCTTAGATTCATGGGGCAGGCGCTCTTACCTCCATTTTACATAAAAAATTTGAAGTATCCCGTGAAAGGAAAGGTTGTTACAGTTTGTGGTGAAAAAGAGTACATGGTAAGTCAGTTGAACTCATTCAAGTATTTCTAGATGGACGGAGAATTCATAGAAACTCCCTGCCAAGCTTTTGAAGTTATTCCTCGGACAACTACCGCTACTGAGGACGTTTTTGCTATTCCTAAGGTTACCAGGGTTCTTCCCAGGATGGCTTCTCTGAAGGATGCAAGAGCTATGGTAGAGGAAGGCGGTTGTACTACTTGGTGCCAGCTTCTTGACATTTCTTACAAGTCTGACAAATTTGGTTTGGGTTTCACTGCAAAGGCTTAGAGGGCTATTCGTCGTACTCATGCTGGAAGACCACCATTCCGCATCAGCAACAATAGAGTCAACGCGGTAGAAGATGTTGATAGTGACTACGACCTAGACAGTTGGATTTTTCCTACCATCGACAACGGGCTCAGCAATTGGAAGACTAAAGACGTTATACCAATCTCCTTTAGTCAGGAGTAAATGCTATTTTCTGTTTTCTTGCTTTCAAGTTTCGGTTATGTAATTTTAAACAATAACTTTAAGTCTTGTGCCTTACCCGGGGCATAATGGTCCATTTGTTATGGCTTTCATTTCATTCACATATTTTCATTCAATAAAACATTGGACGTTTGCATTCAAATTGTGTGCTCTATGTCTTTATTTTACTTTATTACTTTCAAATAGCTATGTGTTCTTACACACACCCACACAACAAATTGCAGATCCAAGGCTATACAAACGCATGAAAAGCTAGTTGAGGTTATGAACTTGGGTACTGAAGAAGACAAAAAAGAAGTCAAGATAGGTGTCAACCTAGAAGACGGTGTCAAGAATAGATTAATCCAAATGTTGTGTAACTATGTTGAGATCTTTGCTTGTTCTTACAAAGACATGCCCGAGCTTGATACTGATATTGTGGTTCACAATCTACCTATGAAAGAAGGTTGTTCTCCAATAAAGAAGAAGGCTCGTCGTATGCATCCATAGATTTCTGAAAAGATCAAAGCTAAGGTTATGAAGCAGTTCAATGCATGTTTCTTGGCTGTTACGTCTTATCCTCAATGGGTTGAAAATGTGGTTCCACTACCAAAGAAGGATGGCAGGGTGCGTATGTGTGTAGACTACGTGGATCTGAATAGGGAAATCCCCAAAGATGACTTCCCACTTCCATATATTTATGTTCTAGTAGGCAATACCGTTAAGCACAAGGTGTTTTCCTTCATGGACAGTTTCTCCGTTTATAATCAAATCAAGATGGCACCTGAAGACATGGAGAAGACTGCTTTTGTTACACAGTGAGGCACTTTCTGTTACAAGGTTATGCCTTTTAGTTTGAAGAATGATGGCGCAACATATCAATGTGCTATGGTAGTTTTGTTCCATGACATGATCCATCACGAGATAGAAGTTTACATCGACGACATGATAGCCAAATCTCAAATTGAAGAGAAATATCTCGACCACTTGCATAAGTTGTTTGAGAGACTGAGGAAATACAAGTTGAAGTTGAATCCAAACAAGGTCAAAGCCATTCAAGAAATTCTTGCTCCCCATACTGAGAAGGAAGTTAGAGGTTTCTTGGAACGACTGAATTACATTGCCATGTTTATTTCTCATTTGACCGATACTTGTGAGTCGATTTTCAAGTTGCTGAAAAATGATCAGGTAGTGAAGTGGAACGACGATTATCAGATAGCTTTCAATAAAATCAAGGAATACCTCCAGGAACCTCTGATTCTAATGCCACGAGTTGAAGGAAGACCCTTGATCATGTACTTAACAGTATTAGAGAACTCAATGGGGTGTGTACTGGGGCAGCATGATGAGTCTGGTCGAAAAGAGCATGCAATATACTACCTTAGCAAAAAGTTTACCGACTGTGAAACAAGATACTCACTGCTCGAGAAAAATTGTTGCATTTTGGCATGGGCTACTCGCCGACTAAGACAATATATGTTAACTCATACCACTTTGTTTATCTCTAAAATGGATCCTATAAAATACATATTCGAGAAGCCCGCTCTCTCCGGAAGGATAGCCAGATGGCAAATGGTCTTAACTTAATACAACATTCAGTACAACACTCAGAAGGAAATCAAAGGAAGTCTACTGGCAGATCATTTGCCTCATCAAGTCGTAGACATCTATCAATCTATGAATTTTAAGTTCCCGGATGAAAATATTATGCTAGTTACAGACTATGAAAAACCAAGACCGTATGAAGGTCCTGAGTCGGGATCCGGATGGACTTTGGTTTTAAATTGAGCTTCTAACATGCTGGGCAATGGAATCGGTTTTGTGATTATCTCTCCCAAAGGTTTTTTGTTTTACCCCAAAATTTTCCTTCCCTTTTCTTCAATATATTTCCCACAAAAGATCTCAAATGCTCAAGGATTCTCAAAGATTTGATCAAACAAGCTCACCTCCTAACCACAGAGATCACAAATTAGGGTTTTGGTTTTCACAAGGAAAATTGGACTTCTAATTCCTCAAATTACTTTCATGGTTCATCATTTACCTCCAAGTATGCTCATGACAAGTTTCAAGTCCTGCACCACAAATTTGCTCAGTCAATTGCTCAGATAACTGAAAAATCAACTATATTGGGTAAAAAGTCAAATATGGTCAACATACAGTCAAACTTCAATATTTTTTTCCAATATCATCATTTTGAAGTCATATTCATCAATTTATCAAGGGTTGATCATAATTCCTTAAAGAAAGCACTCAAATCATCAAAGGGGCAAAATTGTCAAAATTAGGGTTTCGATTGAGAATGACTGATCTTGACTTTTGGCCTAGTACATGACCTAATGGCTTGAAGCATGATCTTAAGGAATCAAACACAATATCTTTACCTAATTTCATGGTTCAAAACATCCTCAAAGATTAATTGATTAATAGTTGAAATTTGGATCAACTGATGAAAAGTCAACTGACACACAAAAGTCAAACTTTGACATTTTTGGTCAACATTGAATCTCAAAGGTCAATATTCATTAAGACACTCAAAAATATCAAACTTGATCATCAAGAATCAATAAAGTCAACAAAAGTCAACAAAAGTCAAGATTTCCCATACTTAGAAAAATTCTAAGTGTTTTTGACCTTGATAATTTCATTACTTCATAACCATTTTTCACCAAGATGGAAGATGATTCAAAGAAAACTTTCAATATGAAAGTTGTAGATCTTGATGAATTCTATAACTTTGTCCTTGAGTGTGGATGTCCAAAAAATGCTTGGATTAGGAGATATAGGCTCATAAAGTCATGACATTTTTAATAAAACACTTAGTGAAATTTTTAACAAGTTTAGTCAGATTTTTGTCCTAACTTCTTGGAAATGTTTCACCAAGTTTCAAGTTTATTTAGACAAAGTGGTCAACATTAAGGTTATAGACAATTTTTCAAGATTTCCAAAATGTCAAAGAACTTGAAGAGATCATTCTTGAGCTAAGAGATTCAAAGAGATGAAGTTGAGCACTCATTCTTGAATTACAAGGCATTCTCATGAAAAACACATGATCAAATCTCAAACATATGTTGCATAATCTTGATTTGCAGGCTTCTAACTTGCAAATAAATCTATAATTTAATGTTTACACAACTGATTAAGCTATGATCCAAGTGGTTAAGGCATTGTCCAAGTCATTTTTCCATTAAGGGAAGAAAGCGAAGACTTCCATTTTGGAAAAGTGACTTTAATCCCAAAGTCCACCCTCCTTGAGCCTTGCACTTGTTTCTTCTGAACATACACAACTTCAAATCCAGAAGCAACATATCTACTGCTCCTAACCACCCTGCAATACCTTGTATAATGCATTAGAGCAATGTGTTTCATGTTTTCTTCAAAATCAAGTCACATAACCATAACATGTGATTTTTGAAATCTGGTTACTTGAGCCTTCCAAAACTTTTCTCTATAAATAGAGAAGTTATTTGCAATCTAACACACGAATTTACAAGCCTCCTAACCCTCTCAAACTCCCTAAAATCAGAATTGGCATTCAAAACCTCCATTGTTGCACATTTTGACCTTGAACTTCAAACTCCCAATCCACTCGTGCGTTTTCACTCTAAATCCATCACAAAGCTTCCACACCTCATTTAGAACCTATCCAAGGCCTTGTTCCATCACTGTAACACCATTCACACCATCCTCCATTTCCAAAAACAACCACCTGCAACTTAACTTATCCAGAAAAATTCAGGCCCTTTCAGCACAAAGTAAGTAATTCAATACTTTCCTAAGAGTTCAGTGAAGCTATCCAAATCATCACAACACCTCCAGGAGTGCTCAAACTCCAAACATGATTTCCAGTTTTGAGGTAAGTTTTCTCAACTTTGAACTTCTTATACAAGCATCATTATTGGTTACTTTGTGAATGAAAAATGTAGACATCATTGTCCTGAAGCTAACCACGCCTTTAGTTTTCATTTATGTCAACTGTACGTGGAGAATTTTGAAGTTGAACTTTCATAAATATTAGGTTTTAATTTGGTACCACCAAAAATTCATGCTCATATTTGATTTATAGCTTTAGTTATTTACATGGTTGAATTCATGATGAAAAATCAAGCAACTTTCATGTTTATATTTTTGAAAAAGGTTGAGAAATAAAGAAGTTACATATTTAGCAATGAAGTTGTTGTTCTTGGCGCGCGCGAGGAAGAATAGAAAGTCATTTCAAATATTCAAAAATGAGTTTATTTTAAATTTATTGCAACTTATTTTACCACCGGATGTAACAGCCACGCCAGTGGTAGAGAAGCGCATGCTAAGTCACTTGTCAGGGGCCTAGGTTCGAGCCCTAGCGGTACCCTTTTGATTTTCACATATTTGTTTCTATAAGATCTTGTGCAGGCCATTCCAATGCGTGCACCATGCTCTTCTCCTTCAACAGCATCATATCTAGCATCCATCAAATCCAATACACCACATGCACATCCCCATGATACACCATCATATGCTAGCAACACTGGATCTATAGGCGCTGGACTTTTGTTCCTGGGCCTTGGCTGAATTTCTTTCATACACCCCCTTTTACTAAAACAACACTAGCCCAATTCCATTTTATTTTATTTTTGAGTCCAACAAAAACGTATTTTGGGCCTAACAAAAAATAGTTTTGTCCCCTCCCATTTTACTTTTTAACACCCAAGCCCAACTTTTTTTATTCTTTATATTTTATTTATTTTTATCTATTTATTTGTTTTTATTTAACAAAAATATAAAAATGAGTTTAGGGGTTGAATGGAAAGGGTAAAATTTATCAATAGAAATTAAATGTATAAATAGGAAAAGGAAAGACAAACTTATCCAGTACAAATGTACACTACTCTTCACAAACTTAAACCTATCGTCCAGTTATACTCAACCTACAATACTCGTCAATGTCACTATATATCACTCAGAATCTAAGTCATTTCTAACCCAAATTGAGAGGCCGAGTGTATCACCTCGGTAGCGTTCTCTCAACTACCTCAACAACATAGAAGTTAACCGTGTTAATTGCGTCGACAATCTCTCAGAGCGACTTAACCAACACAGAGGCATTAATCATAGACACCCAAGTGAATGTCATCTCTAAACTCCAGAAACTAATAGACTATCATCCTAGATAAGAATTCAAGAAGTATATGTATATAACAATCCAAACCCCGAGCACATAGCAAAAATCAAGTTGATTTGTGTGAACAACTCGGATTGTGAGTCTGACTGTGTTATGGAGTTGTAATCTCTGTTATTGTTCTCCTGGAAGCTGTGAAGCAAGAGTGATTATTGTTCTTGGAGGAAGCTTTTAAGAAACTCCAAGTTGTGTTCTTAGTCAAGAGTCTTGGCTAGGTATTTTTATGGAAGTGTATCTTCTGGTTTTACGTCATGGAAGTGTGTCTTCCTGTTTTGATCTAATTGTTGTCTCTGATTGATGATGGATTATGGAGGGCCTCATACTTAGGTGAGTCTTATGTAGAAAGTTATCACATGTAGTAATTAAGTGAGAAGTTGTAAACTTGGGAGTAGATTAACTTCGAATTGAGACTATTATAGTGGAATTTATCTCTGACTTGGTATGCCTCCAGAGTAGAAGAGTTTCTTCGAACTGTGTTAACAATTATTGTGTGTTGTTTATACTTTTGAATATTGTTTTGATTATTGTTATTCCTTGCCATGTTGTTTAGATCGGATTCAGATGTCTCAACATGTCATAGGATATCTGAAGTCTGATATACCCGAATTTCATGAAAGAAATAAAGAACCTATTATATTTTAATTTTGTAAAAAATAATTTCACTACGGTTGCAAACAACAACCATACTGATATATGGAATATACAACAACAATTGAATGAAACAATCGTAGTTGTTATACTTTCAATTTTTAAATAATAATAAATGCTAAGCGAGAAACTCTTTTTTTATTGAAAAAAATAGAAAAGTATTGATGCTTGAATTCAAAGCTTGTCACTTGAATTCTATGACCACCGTTGTTTTAAATAACCGTGATGAAAAAGTTTTTAATAAAAAAAAATCATATACATTAAAAATAAGATATTATTATAGTAACAAAATAACTATAATAATATAGTGTTATTGAAGATATATTTTATAGTAGTGACTCTTTCTGAAAGTCCATGAGCTAGAAGATTCAAAATAGTCTAGGTTGCTTCTTGGGTGGGGTTTTGTTTTTCCTAGGCGGTGGTTGAAGTGTTTTCTTGTTTTTCTGTCTAGTTTTAGTCCTAGTTTTTTGTATATTTAAAAAATATTGAAGAAATGATGATAAATGCAATTCATTTAAAAACTATTTTCAACTGTTTTGTAATTTTTTTGCTTAAATACATGTTTTAGTTTTATTATATTTTTGAGATTGTTTTTCTAAATTGAAATAATTAGATGTTAAAAGAATTGAAAAACAGCTTAGAAGCACATGAGTTATGTCTTTCTGAGAGAACTTTTGAGAGGGAAGTTGAGCAAGCTCTGAAGGCTTCTTTTTTCAAGAAAGACCAGAAGCAGAATAGATGTGGTGATAGATTCAAGAAGTCAGAAACCTCAACTTCTGATGATAAGAGATATAATAAAGGAAATGAGAGGTATGAAAAAAGAAAGGTTCAATGTTACTCTTGTAAACAATTTGTTCATTTTCCAGAGATTGTAGGTCAAACAAGGAAAGGAAATCAGAAGAAGCGTATATGGCTAAAAGAAACTCTGATGATGAACCTGTGCTACTAATGGCTTCCGATTCTAATGGAAAATGCTCAGAAGATTGGTGGTATATGGATACTGGTTGTTCAAATCACTTAACTGGAAACAAATAATGGCTGACAGATTTTGACTCCAGAAGGAGAACAAAGATCAGATGCGCTGACGATAAGTATCTTAATGTAGAAGGTATGGGAGATGTCAGAGGTAGAGTGAAGAATGGGAAAGACATTTTGATCAAAGACGTTTGGTATGTTCCCGGTATTAAAAGCAATCTGATGAGCGTGGGTCAGCTGATTGAGAAAGGTTTCTCTATTGTTATGAAAAACAATCTTCTGACGTTGTATGATTCCAATCAGAAGTTGATTATGATGTCTGAACAAGGAAGCAACAGAACCTTCAAAGTGAATGTAGAAATAGATGAAGCAACGTGTCTTAGTGCAGAAGGCACTGGAGGTGACATAAGTTGTGGCATAAGAGATTGGGGAATTTGAACTATAGAAGCCTAGGGCATCTATGTTCTAAGAAGCTTGTACATGGTATTTCGAAGATTGTAAAGCCTAAGAAGTCATGTGAGATATGCATGAAAGGAAAACAACCCAGATTTCCATTTGCATCGGAAGTAGCCCCCAGAGCGACGCATGCTCTTGGAGTAGTACATTATGATGTGTGTGGACCATTTCCAGTACCTTCACTTGGAGGAAATAAATATTTTGTGTCTTTTGTGGATGAGTTCACAAGAATGACATGGGTAACACTCATCAAGTTCAAGCATGAAGTGTTTACTGAGTTCCAAAAGTTCAAAGTGAAGGCTGAGAAGCAAACTTGTCAGAAGTTAAAGATTTTGAGAATGGATGGTGGAGGTGAGTATAGCTCTACTGAGTTTCAGAAGTTCTGTGAGGAGAGTGGAATAGAACATGAGGTTACTACTCCATATACTCCTCAACACAACGATCTTGTTGAAAGAAGAAACAGAACTTTGCTTGACATGACCAGAAGCGTGTTGAAAGAAAAAATGCTACCTCACGTGCTATGGGGAGAAGCTATTGCGACATCAGCATATATTCTGAACATGTGTCCAATGAAG
Organism: Vicia faba; assembly: GCA_948472305.1. Lineage (NCBI taxonomy): Eukaryota > Viridiplantae > Streptophyta > Magnoliopsida > Fabales > Fabaceae > Vicia > Vicia faba. Next base: position 1,633,828,446 of record OX451737.1, read on the forward strand.
AAGCTGAAGGACGTTGTTCCTTTAGAAAACTGGACTGCAGATAAGCAGAGTGTTAGTCATCTGAAGGTGTTTGGCTCTGTCTGTTACAAACATGTTCCAGAAGCTAGAAGACAAAAACTGGATGATAAAAGCAAAATAATGTTGCTGGTGGGGTATCACAGTACAGGCGCATATAAGCTTTATTGTCCAGAAACTAATAAAGTTGAAGTCAGCAGAGATATTGTGGTGAAAGAGTCTGAAATATGGGATTGGAACAAGTCTCAATCAAATTCTGGTGTAGTGCCAACACCAAAGTTAGCCTCTGAAGATGTTTTAGAAAGTTCAGAAGATGAATCTGATTCTGAAGATGAGTCAGAAGAAGATTCTGACAATGGATCTGATTCTGATCCAGATACTGATGATGATCCAGAATCTGGTGGTGATCATAGTTCTAGAAGGGAAAACTCTGAAGGTGGTAACTCTAAAGGTAGTAGTTCTGGTGCAGCTGCAGAACAAACTCAGAGACCACGGAGAATCAGACAAAAACCAAGCAGGTTTGCATATGTTGACATGATGCAGGATAATGAAGTTCACTCTCAAGGAGAATTCGTTCAGTGTGCCATGTTAGTAGATTCTGAACTAGTGGGCATTGAAGAAGCTCTCAAGAAGAAAGAATGGTTGAATGCCATGAAAGAAGAACTTGAGGCGATAGAAAGGAAAAAAACATGGAAATTGACTAAACTTCCAGATAAGAAAAAAGCCATCAGCGTTAGATGGGTTTTCAAGTTGAAACTTAAGCCAGATGGTTCAATTGGCAAGCACAAAGCTAGACTAGTAGCTAGAGGTTTTCTTCAGAAACCTGGGCTAGATTACTTTGAGGTGTTTGCGCCTGTAGCTAGGCATGAAAAAATCAGACTGATGATTGCTTTAAATGCAAATAAAAATTGGTCTTTAATGCATCTGGATGTGAAGTCTGCATTTCTAAACGGTCCATTACAGTGAGAAGTTTATGTGTCACAACCTTCTAGATTTTTGAAAAAGAATCAGGAAGGGATGGTATACAAGTTGAATAAAGTTCTGTATAGACTGAAGTAAGCACCCAGAGCTTGAAATCTGAAAATTGATTCGTTTTTCAAAAAGTAGAAGTTTCAGAAATGTGAGTTCGTTTATGTGCAACACTCTAATAACAATATGATTCTGGTGTGTCTCTATGTTGATAATATTTTGCTAACAGGTAGCTACCCAAAAGATATAAAGAAGTTCAATGAAGTTCTGATGAATGAGTTTGAGATGACAGATCTAAGAAAAATGACATATTTCCTAGGGATGGAGATTCTGTAGTCGAATAAGGGTATCATTCTGCATCAGTTGAAGTACGAAATAGAACTTCTGAAGAGATTTAAACTGCAGAATTGTAAAGTTGTTGTAACACCATCAGAAACCAATCAAAAATTGGATTCTGACTCTGATGGTGATTCTATTGATTCTACAACCTTTAAACAATTGGGTGGTTCTCTAAGGTATTTATTCAATACTAGACCTGACATTTGTTATGCCGTTGGATTGGTTAGCAGATTTATGAGTAATCCAAAATGGTCTCATTTCTAAGCTGCTGTCAGAATTCTGAGATATATCAAAGGAACCCTGGAATATGGAGTGATGTTTCCTTCTGAAAGTAAGACAGAATCAGAATTGATAAGTAATTTTGATTCTGACTGGTGTGGAGACAGAGTAGACAGGAGAAGTACCTCTGGATACTTGTTTAAATTTCTGGGAGGTCCCTTTTCCTGGAGTTCCAAGAAACAGCCTGTCGTGACTCTGTCAACATGTGAAGCTGAGTATATCTCAGGTGCTGTAGCTGCTTGTCAAGTTGTTTGGCTTCTGAATCTCTTGGATGATCTGAAGGTTGAAGTTGAGGAACCTCTGAAGTTGATGATTGATAATAAGTCTGCAATTGATCTTGCCAAGAATCCAGTTCTACTTGGAAGAAGAGAGCACATTGAGACGAAGTATCATTTTCTCATAAGTCAAGTGCAGAAAGGAGTGTTAGAAGTTCTGCACTGCAGCACTCAGAAACAGCTAGCAGATCTTCTGACGAAGGCAGTTAAAACAGATCAATTTCTTCGCTTGAGAGATGAAATTGGTGTTGTTAGCTTCTGATAGAATATCTAAATTAAGGAATGGTATTGGAAATATAATTTAGTTAATGACTACAATTCCCAATGCTTATTCTTTAATATGGCTTTTTGGCATTTTCAATTTTTAGTATAAATATGCTATTCTAGCTATCAATATTGTACCCAATTCTATCTCTTCTATTTTATAATACAACAATAGACTTGTAATCATTATTGTTCATTCATCTTCTCTCACTTCATTATCTTGCACAAAAAGAATATACTCCAAATCTTGTAAAAGAAATTCACGTGTTGTTAAACATTCTAAGACGACTTGAACTCATACCTTAAACCTTGCACTCTATTGTTTTCCCATAAAAATATATTGAATGAATCCACATTCTTTTAGCTCTTCCTTACGTTGACGTGTGTGAAATGAGCATCCGGAGTTTAATATCCAATTGTTTTCGTAACCAACATCCTAGCTAGTCTAACACTTGCCATTGCTCACTATATTGGAACAATTGTTTATAAAGAGACCGATCTTTTGCCAGTTAAGATATTTGTATTTTGCTTTGTTGACTTACTTTGATTTTGCAGTCTTTTTCTGAATCAAAAGTTTTTGTTTGTGAAATATATGCATGCTCCATGTGACCACGTAGTATTACAGTCACTTGACTAGGAATCTAAATAAAAACATCATGCCGACATGGATTGCAGACATCAAAAATAATTTTTAATATTGCTTTTAAAAAACATATCGTAACAACTTGGAATGCTGACATCAAAAAAAGTTTTTAAATATTCTGGATTATCCAAACTTTTTTCCATTTCTTTTTGTTGGTCCAATTTAGCCTAAGGTATATGCTTTGCTGAGGTGGTGATGAGGAGATTCAAAAAGTGGAAACAAAAGTTGTTGATGCCATCACTATATAAATAGCCTTTAGCCTTAGTCTTAATTAGTACATACACTCCAAACACATTCATTCCTTATACCATTTTAATCCTCCTTTGTTACCTACTCCATACACTATGGACCTTGAGAATTGCAACTGTCTAGGATCAAGGAACATTTGCAATTGGTCAAGTTATGAGAGAATTAGCCATGACCCTCTTTTAAGTGCCAATAAATATATGAGCAAAATAGTGATAGCAAGATTGAAAACACTGTGGAGGAAGATCAAGAGAGAAAACAAGAGGAGAATATTAGATCATTTGCACCTGTGTTTCTATATGATCCTAGCTCTTACTTACAAAATTTTGATGATGGTTATTCTAATGATGATGATTTTTCAAGGTCATTCTCAGCTCGATTTACAACACCATCCTCCAAGATTTTTAAGAAGAATATTGAGGTAATGTATCATGAAGAAACAATGGAGACAAACGAGCTAGCAACATGATGTTCGAGTCCTGGACTCAAAATTTATTTTTTTTCTTGGGAATTACGATTTGTAATTGTACAAAGGTTTTGTTGGAAATATAATTTAGTTAATGTTTACAATTTCCAATGCTTATTCTTTATTATGGTCTTTTGACATTTTCAATTTTAGTATAAATATGCTACCTAGGCTATCAATATTGTAACTCATTCATTTCTCTTTTGATATACAATAGTAGTCCTCTTTGTTATTATTCATTGCTCATTCTTCTTCTCCCTTTCATTACCTTGCACCAACAAATTAGTATCTAGAGCACTTGGTTCTGTTTTTCCTGGTAAACACGAGTGTTTGTGAGCTGTGTGTTTGATTTTGGTTCATTGATTTTCTATTGAAATCTTGAACAAAATCTGAACAGAATCTGATTCTGTGGGTTGGGAAACAGTGTGTTTCAAGATCTGAAAAATCCGTGCAAGGTTTAAAATGAGTGGAGACAGTAGTTTGAGCACCAAACTCCCAGTTTTTAATGGCAAAAACTGGAACAGATGGATGATACAAATGTGTGTGTTGTTTGGTGCGCAAGATGTTCTGGATCTGGTTACAGATGATTATGTACCATCTGCAGCAGATGTAACTGAAGAACAGAGAACTGTTGAGAGGATGATGAGGAAGAGGGACCAAAAAGCTATGTTCTATATCCATCAGTGTGTGGATGAAAGTGTGTTCGAGAAGATTGCTGATTCAACAACGTCAAAAGGGGCATGGGATTTACTGGTGAGATGTTACGGTGGTGACACATCAGTAAAGAAGGTGAAGCTTCAATCCCTACGAAAGCAATATGAGAACCTGAACATGAAGATCAGTGAGAAAGTTTTTGAATATATCTCTAGAGTGATTCTGATCACTAACGAGATAAAGGTGTGTGGAGAAACTCTGTCTGAACAGGTAATCATAGAGAAGATTTTGAGGTCGCTTACTCCTCAGTTTGATTACATTGTTGTTTCTATTGAACATTCTAAAAATCTGGAAACTATGAGAATAGAAGAATTGCAAAGTAGCTTAGAAGCACGGGAGTTACGCCTGTCTGAGAGAACTTCTGAGAGGGAAGCTGAGCAAGCTCTGAAGGCTTATTTTGTCAAGAAAGACCAGAAGCATAATAGACGTGGTGATAGATTCCAGAAGTCAGAAGCCTCAAATTCTGATGATAAGAAATATCATAAAGAAAATGAGAGGTATGACAAAAGGAAGGTTCAATGTTACTCTTGTAAATAATTTGGCCATTTTGCCAGAGATTGTAGGTTAAACAAGGAAAGGAAATCAGAAGAAGCATATATGGCTAAGAGAAACTCTGATGATGAACCTGTACTACTAATGGCTTCTGACTCTGATGGAAAATGCTTAGAAGATTGGTGGTATATGGACACTGGTTGTTCAAATCATTTAACTGGAAACAAACAATGGCTGACAGACTTTGACTCCAGAAGGAGAACAAAGATTAGATGTGCTAATGATAAGTATCTTAATGCAGAAGGTATGAGAGATGTCAGAGTTAGAGTGAAGAATGGGAAATACATTCTGAGCAAAGACGTTTGGTATGTTCCTGGTATTAGAAGCAATCTGATGAGCGTAGGTCAGCTGATTGAGAAAGGTTTCTCAATTGTTATGAAAAACAATCTTCTGACGTTGTATGATTCCAATCAGAATTTAATTATGAAGTCTGAACAAGGAGGCAACAAAAAATTCAAGGTAAATGTAGAAACAGCTGAAGCAACGTGTCTTAGTGCAGAAGTCGCTGAAGGTAACAATAAGCTGTGGCACAAGAGGTTGAGGCATTTGAACTATATAAGTTTAGGGCATTTATGTTCTAAGAAGCTTGTACATGATATTTCAAAGATTGTGAAGCCTGAGAAGTCATGTGAGATATACATGAAAGGAAAGCAACCTAGATTTCCATTTACATCAGAAGTAGCCCCCAGAGTGAAGTATGCTCTGGGAGTAGTACATTCTGATGTGTGTGGACCATTTCCAGTACCTTCACTTGGAGGAAACAATTATTTTATGTCTTTTTGGATGAGTTCACAAGAATGACATGGGTAATACTCATCAAGTTCAAGCATGAAGTGTTTACTGAGTTTCAGAAATTCAAAGTGAAGGTTGAGAAACAGAGTGGTCAGAAGTTAAAAATTCTGAGAACAAATGGTGGAGGTGAGTATAACTCTACAGTGTTTCAGAAGTTCTATGAGGAGAATGGAATAGAACACGAGGTTACTTCTTCATATAGTCCTCAGCACAACGGTCTTGCTGAAAGATGAAACACAACTTTGTTTGATATGACTAGAAGCATAATGAAAGAGAAAAAGCTACCTCACGTTCTATGGGAAGAAGCTGTTGCCACATCATCATATATTCTAAACAGGTGTCCAACGAAGAAACTGAAGGAAGTTGTTCCTTTAGAGAAATGGACTGGAGATAAGTAGAGTGTCAGTCATTTAAAGCTGTTTGGCTTCGTCTGTTACAAACACGTTCCAGAAGCTAGAAGACAAAAACTGGATGATAGAAGCAAAGTAATGTTGCTGGTGGCGTACCACAGTACAAGTGTGTATAAGCTTTATTGTCCAGAAATTAATAAGGTTGAAGTCAGCAAAGACGTTGTGGTGAAAGAGTCTGAAGCATGGGATTGGAACAAATCTCAAACAAATTCTGGTGCAGTGCCAACACCAGAGTTATCCTCTGGAGATGTTTTAGAAAGTTCAGAAGATGAATTTGATTCTGAAGATCCTGAAGATTCTGAAGATGAGTAAGAAGAAGATTCAGGAAATGGATCTGATTCTGATCCAGATGCTAATGATGATCCAGAATCTGGTGGTGATCATAGTTCTGGAAGGGAAAACTCTGAAGGTGGTAACACTGAAAGTAGTAGTTCTGGTGCAGCTTCAGAACAAGCTCAAAGACCACAGAGAATCAGACAAAAACCAAGAAGGTTTGCAGATTTTGACATGCTGCAGGATAATGAAGTTGACTCTAAAGGAGAAGTCGTTCAGTGTGCCATGTTAGTAGATTCTGAACCAGTGGGCATTGAAGAAGCTCTCAAGAAGAAAGAATGGTTTAATGCCATGAAAGAAGAACTTGAGGCAATAGAAAGAAACAAAACTTGGAAATTGACTAAACTTCTAGATAAGAAAAAAGCCATCAGCGTCAGATGGGTTTTTAAGTTGAAACTTAAGCCATATGGTTCCATTGGCAAGCACAAAGCTAGACTAGTAGCTAGAGGCTTTCTTCAGAAACCTGGGTTAGATTATTTTGAGGTGTTTGCGCCTGTAGCTAGGCATGAAACAATCAGACTGGTGATTGCTTTAGCTGCAAACAGAAAATGTCCTTTAATGCATCTGGATGTGAAGTCTGCATTTTTGAACGGTCCATTAGAGGAAGAAGTTTATGTGTCACGACCTCCTGGATTTGTCAAAAAGAATCAGGAAGGGAAGGTATACAGGTTAAATAAAGCTCTGTATGGACTGAAGCAAGCGCCTAGAGCTTGAAATATGAAAATTGATTCATTTTTCAAAAAGCAGAGGTTTCATAAGTGTTAGATGGAATATGGAGTTTATGTACAACACTCTGATAACAATATGATTCTGGTGTGTCTCTATGTTGATGATACTTTGCTAATAGGTTGCTGCCCAGAAGATATAATGAAGTTCAAGGAAGTTCTGATGAATGAGTTCGAGATGACAGATCTAGGAAAAATGACATATTTCCTAGGGATGGAGATTCTGTACTCGAAGAAGGGTATCATTCTGCATCAGTTAAAATACGAACAAGAACTTATGAAGAGATTTAAGCTGCAAAATTGCAAAGTTGTTGTGACACTATCAAAAACCAATCAAAAATTGGATTCTGACTCTGATGGTGATTCTGTTGATTCAACAACCTTCAAACAATTGGTTGGTTCTCTAAGGTATTTATGTAATACTAGACCTGGCATTTGTTATGCAGTTGGATTGGTTAGTAGATTCATGAGTAATCTAAAGTGGTCTCATTTCCAAGCTGCTGTTAGAATCATGAGATATATTAAGGGAACCCTGAGATATGGAGTGTTGTTTCCTTCTGAAAGAAAGACAGAATCAGAATTAGTAAGTTATTATGATTCTGACTGGTGCGGAGACAGAGTGGACAGGAGAAGTACTTCTGGATACTTGTTTAAATTTTTGAGAGGTCCCATTTCCTGGAGTTCCGAGAAACACTCTGTCGTGGCTATGTCAACATGTGAAGCTGAGTATATCGTAGGTGTTGTAGCTGCTTGTCAAGCTGTTTGGCTTCTGAATCTCTTGCATGATCTGAATGTTGAAGTTGATGAACCTCTGAAGCTGATGATTGATAATAAGTCTGCAATTGATCTTGCCAAGAATCCAGTGCAACATGGAAGAAGCGAGCACATTGAGACGAAGTATCACTTTCTCAGAAGTCAAGTACAGAAAGGAGTGTTAGAAGTTCTGTATTGTAGCACTCAGAAACAGCTTGCAGATCTTCTGACAAAGGCAGTTAAAACAGATCAATTTCTTCATTTGAGAGATGAAATTGGTATTGTTAGTTTCTGATAGAATATCTAAATTAAGGGATGGTGTTGGAAATGTAATTTAGTTAATGTCTACAATTCTCAATGCTTATTCTTTATTAGGACCTTTTGACATTTTCAATTTTAGTATAAATATACTACATAGGCTATCAATATTGTAACTCATTCATTCCTCTTTTGATATACAATAGTAGTCTTCTTTATTATCATTCATTGCTCATTCTTCTTCTCTCTTTCATTATCTTGCACCAACAGGTTTTACTCATGCTTTCTTGTAAATCGATTTTAAGTATTAGATTTTGCAAAAGTGGTAATCTATATTTTCATTTCTCTTTTTTAAAGTAATAGTATAACTTTTCTTCTTCCTTCTATTTTTCATCTTTTTATATGCCTTTCTTTTTAACATGAAAAAGTTAACACTGTATTTTAATACGTATATAATTATATAACTTATAATTACTCATGCAACTAATAAAAAGAAAAAGAGTGTAAATAAAAAGCCAACACCATGTTAGAAACTATATCAATTTAACTAATTCAAGTATTGATTATTGTTATAATATATTTATCAAATACGCAAAGTTCTATATAAATTTTAAATTGGAATGTGAAACATCATTACTTGTTTAATATTTTTTCAAACGTATGCTTTTTTTGTTTGTTCATATTTTAAACGTATACTCTCTTTTATGAGTGACTATAAGTTGTAATTTTGTAAGGGTTGAATTGTAAAATTGACTAAAAGAATTTTTGTTTACACCTTGATTTATGTGATCAAGTATGTGTTTAGATTCGAAATCAGTCTCTATTAAAATCTCATAGGTTTTTAGTTGGCGTATGGTAAAACTAAACTTAGGTTAAATATTAGCCTAATATTAAAAACTTGGATATGGTTCGAGATTATTCTGGTTATAAAATCTCTCAGATTATTGGTTAGCCCATGATAAAATCAAAGTTTAAGGTTCATAAGCTCAGCCTCCAATAAAAGTTTGTAAAATTTGTTTAGAAGTTTGAAGACTAACTACACCAGAATTCTCGTTGATAGAATTCTAACTGCTTTGATCTACTGCTTAGAAAGAAGACTAACCGCTTCGATCTGCCATTTAGAAGAAAAGACTAAAATTGTTTCATTCTTAGTCTTATTGTTTGGCCGAAAGTTAACCATTATCCTTATATAAAGGGGATCATGAATATTACCTATTAAAATCTCTCAATGTTTATTGGATACTCTCGAGATCAATTTTTAGAAAGAGGAGTAGGTCTTTTTATTTTTACAGAATCTCTATAATCATGTGCTCTCTCTTTTCCTTAAACTCATTACTTTCCGATATATATATATATATTCCAAAATTTTATTTACTGCTTAATATTTCAATATATTCTAAAATATTTTGAAACTCTGATTTTACATTCAAAAGTTTTTTAAAATCATACTTTTCTGAACCATACAATTCAACCTCTCTCCTGTGTGAGAAATCACATGTCTAACACTTTATATATCTTTCCTAAATCCTTTAGAAATTTGAAATGTTAATTTTGTTGAAACAAAGGATTCAAGAAAGATGATATTGTGAAAGCAAGAAGAAGAAGAACAGAGAGAGAGATGATTGATAAGTTAGTTATGCGTAACTAACTATCTAAATTAAATTCAGTTATTATTGTTGCTTACTATTACAAACACAATGGCCCTTTATATAGGCCAAATAGCACAGGCCCAAATACATGCTAAGAAGCCCAAATAATTACATAACAAGAATTCACCAACTAACACACTCCCTTAATTCATGCTATCAAGACTTCTCATCCCAATGCCTTTATTTAACTCTTTGAACCTCACTTTCTTCAGAGGTTTAGTGAATATGTCAACTAGTTGCACTTCTGTGTTGTAATGTTTTATTTCAAGCTTCCCTTTGTTGACTTGATCCCTCAGAAAATGATACCTTATTTAAATGTGCTTACTTCGACCATGACACATTGGGTGATTCGTAAGGTTTATAGCTGACTTGTTATCAACAAACAACTCCATCTTTGACTCCATTATTCTGAGTTCCTCAAGTAGCATTTCGATCCATGCTGCTTGGCATGCAGCATATGATGCAGCCACATATTCTGCTTCACATGATAAAAAATCTACAATTCTTTGCTTCCTCGAACTCTAGGAGATTGGAGCTCATTCGATCATGAAAATATATCCTGTAGTACTCTTCTTTTCATCTTGATCTCCACTGAAATCTGAGTCAGTGTATCCTTGCACTTCTACATTTGTACTGTTCTTCGACTTCTTTGGTAACAACACACCATGTAATGAGTAATTCATCAACATAGAGGCATAAAATGATTCGATTGACACTTTTGACATCATTTACATACACTTCATGTTTAGAGACACACTTTGTGAAACCCGCTTCAATTAGGAAGTTATCTATCCTTTTATTCCAAGCTCTAGGAGCTTGCTTCAAGCCATAGAGAGCCTTCCTTAATCTGTACACTTTCGACTGCTGCCCTTTGATGTTGAAACCTGGTGTTGAGTAACATAGACTTCTTCTGCCAATGGACCATTAAAAAATGCTGACTTTACATCGAGTTGGTGCATTTTCCATCTACTATATACAGCTATTGAAACAACAATCCTAATTGTTTTGATCAACGCAACAAGCGCATATACTTCATAAAATTCTATACCTGGTTGTTGTAGAAAACCTCTGGCCACCAGTCTTGCCTTGTACTTTGCAATCTCACCATTTGGCCTTTGTTTCACCTTGTAGATCCATTTCACATCAATTGGTTTCTTGTTGGTTCTTTCGACAAGCTCCCAAGTGTTGTTCTTCTCAATGGCTCCAAGTTCTTCTTTCATGGCTTCACACCAATTCAAATTTCTCAAGGATCCACCCAAGTCAATTGGTTTTGCTTCAGCATTGATTGCTTGATCTGGAAACCTTTCATATCCAATCAGCCTAGTCGACTCAGTTCTTGTTCTTGTGGATCTTCTTTCATTTTGCACAGGTGGTTCTTTATTTCGACTTGTTGAAGCTTAGTTCTCTTCATCTTATTCAAACACAGTTGTGACTGTGTCTGATTTATGTTGAATTGAACTTCGACTCCAATCCCATCATTTGCTTTCGTCTACAAGAACATCTCTATTGATGACCAGTTTATCTTTAATTGGTGAATACAACTTGTATGCACCAATCGAATGATAACCTATGAGCACCATGACTTCACTTCGATCATCCAGCTTCTTTCACAATTGTTCAGGTACATGCCTGAAACACATTGATCTAAAAAATCTAAGATGACTTGCATTTGGCTTCGACCCTGTCTAAGCCTCATGCAGTGTCTTTTCTTCAATTTACAGCCACTTTGTTTCTCAGCATGCACTTGAACTTCTTGAACTGTGTGAATACCTCACTCTTCCTTTCAATAAGTTAAATCCACATATGTCTGGTGAATTCATCAATGAAAGTAAGGAAAAACATGTCACCTCCATTGGACTTTACTTCAATGGATCCACACACATCTGAATGAACCAACTCCAGTTTTTGCCTTGATCTTATAGGCAAATCACGTTTGAACGCCTTCCTTTGCTGCTTAACTTTGCAGCATTCCTCACATATCTTCTTTGGTTCCTTCACATACTACAACCCAAGCACCATTCTTTTCTTATTGAGCATACATAAACTCTTGAAGTTTAGATATCCATACATGTGATACCATAACCATTTCTTGTCTTCTTCTATAGTTGAAGCAAGAAATTTGTGATCTGATGTGTTGAGTTCAACCCTGAATGTTTTGTTCTGCACCAATGGTGCTTTCATTATTAGTCTCCCATCAGTCCTATATACCTTCATCTGATTATTCTCCAACTTCATATTGAAGCCTTTTGCAAGTAATTGATCTACACTTATCAAGTTACTTGTCATCGAAGGTACATATAGAACTTCAGTGATAGTATCCTTTCGACCATCCTTGCTGATAATAAAAATATCTCTTTTACCACCCGACTTTATATGCCTGCCATCTGCAAACTTTATCACCTTTTCGACTGATTCATCTAAGTTGGTAAACTAGTTTTTATTGCCAGTCATGTGGTTGCTACATCTTGAATCCAGATACCGCGTATTGTTTTTCTCAGTATACGACTGAGTGTTCACCAGCAACAACACATCATCAGAATCACTACTTCTAGCTCGTGCATATTGAGCTTCATCACTATCTTTTGACTTCGCAGCTTTCTTTCTTAGACGGTCTCTAGCATAGTGGCCAAAACCTTGACAATTCTAACATTACACCTCTTTCGTGTCAACTTTCTTCCCATAATACTTGTTTCCCACTCCTTTCGAATCAGTATTCTTGCTTGACTTCTCATCACCAGCAAGATTCTTTCGCTACTTTGATTTCTCTTTTCCAGCTTTCTTGTTGAATCTTGATTGCAATGCTTGTTCAGCTGCTTTTTCTCTTTCTGAGTTTCTTTGCTGCAGCCTCATTTCATGAGCCTCTAAAGAAGCTTGAAGTTCTTCCAACTTCATCTCAGATAGATTATTGGCCTCTTCGATTGTTACAACAAAGTAATCAAAATCTGCAATTAGAGATCTCAATAGCTTTTCTATCTTTTGCAGATCTATTAGCGCTTCACCATACACCTTCATCTGGTTTGTTAGTGTCACTACTCTTGAGAAATATGCAGAAACAGATTCATCCTTTTTCATCTGCAGCATCTCATACTGCTTTCTCAGAGTCTGCAACTTCACTTTCTTCAATTTCTCATCCCCACCATACAAGGACTTCAGCTTTTCCCAAGCTCCTTATGATGTTTCTTCTTCGACTATCTTCTCAAATACATCACAATCCACACACTGGTGAATCAAGAATAGTGTCTTTCCATCTTTCTTCCTCTGATCTTTGTGCGCAAGTGTCTAGGATTCCGTAGCATTCACTTCCAGTTGTGATATTCCATCATTCAAGATTTCTACAACATCTTGAAATCTGAAAATAACCTTCATTTGTGCCACCCATCATTGATAGTTTTCACCTTTGAAAACTGGTAGATTTGTTGGTAATTGTGTTGATGTTGTTGATCCGTTTGCCATTAGATTCACTCTGAATCGCAAACAAGCTCTGATACCAATTTGTTAGAATAAAAGATTCAAGAAAGAATATATTGTGAAAGCAAGAAGAAGAAGAGAGAGGGAGAGAGAGGATTGATGGGTTAGTTATGTGTAACTAACTATCTAAACGGAATTTAGTTATTATTGTTGCTTACTATTACAAACACAATGGCCCTTTATATAGGCAAAATAGCCTAAGCCCAAATACATACTAAAAAGCCTAAATAACTACATAACAAGAATAAACCAACTAACAAATTTCACCAGATACGAAAGTTATCTTCTAGATCAACTATAATCAACCAACACTTGTTTTTCTTGAACACCAAATTACATATTCAAAGAAAAAAATGGCTTTTGAAAAACCAATAAAAAACTATGTTAATTTCAAAAGTAAATATCTATTTTGATAAGTATATTAGTCTATAAATATTACAGATCTTCAAAATAATAATTTTTATAATAATTTTAAAATAGAATAAAAGTCCCATAAATTTAAAATTCAAAGACAATAAGAGAATAATAATGCTTATTATTTCTATTGTAATGTGGATGTGGTGAAATTAATTTTGTTATTTTATTTGATCTCTTAAGAAATCTCATCATATACACACGTTATCTTTTATAATTAAGACTTACAATTATAATTAATAAAGTTGTGTGGGGACAAAGCAGTAGTTAGAGTGGAGTCAAAATATCAAACATTTTATAATTATCTAATAAAGAATTGAAGTAGTGGGGTCAACAGCCCCTATTTCATACAACATAGATCTGTCCTTGGTTCGAGATGAAATATCTAATCAAAGTTGAATGAAAGGAACTGAAGTCAAGTTACTAACAAAAAAGATAATCAAATATGAATCAAAAGAACTTGATGTTAGAACAAGATTTTGTTCTGTAATTTTATCTATGAATTTTGATGATAACAAATGAGTATGTTTGTATAAACAATTTTGATACTCTAATGTTTGTTATTTTTAAGATTTAATAAATAGGTTCTGCTTTTGATAAACGGCGCTGCCAAGACATTATAAGAGAACAAGTTCCGCTTTCGGGCTACACAAGTTCTAATGAACAGTAGAAAAACACTTAGGCCCTGAAGTAGTGACTCTGATACACGGTTAAGAAACCAAGTTCTGAAAGATCTGAAGACATAAGTTATGATGAACGAGTCTAGATGATGAAGACTTATGTTTCTAAAGACAAAGGGTTTTGAAGACCAAGTGCTAAAGATTATAAAGACGATGTTCTGAAGACTCTGAAGACTTAAATTTCTAAAGACCCAAGTGTTATTCTCATTCTTCCAACGCATGCTTAATCAGAAGCCTCTGACGTCAGAAGAAAATAGGATAAGATTGTGCGGTACAAAAGTATATGGTACAAACAAATTATTTCATTCCACTACTATGAAGGACATACGTTTTGTAAGATCTTGTCCCCCACGTGATTCAAGCTTCCAACTTTCTGGAAATTTCAGAAATACCCTCCAAAAGTTATAACATTTTATTGACTATAAAAGGGCTTGAAGACTAAGAGAGAAGGCTGCTAATCCACATTCTTACAAGACTGTTCATACGTTTTCTTATTTCTTAAGTCTATATTCTTAAAATTTTGTTTACTCATTCGCTTGTTTAGAAGAATATATTTTGTAAATAAACTTTGTTCAAACAATTGTTTGATTTGCCTTAAGGGACCAGTTGGTCAGAATCCTTGAGAAGTCTAAGATTGGTGTGTCTTAGAGGTTGTAATGTTTGTCACTTGCAATTAGCTTGTGCATTGTAATAATATGTGTAATTATAGGATTAAGACCTTCTTGAGAAAGGCAAAATCACCTTGGCGGGTGGACTAGACTAACTTAATAGTTTTCAAGTAAACTAGTACATACATTCATGTTATTTCCTTCTTGCGTATTATCATTATTATCAATAAGTGAAGTAACTTGTTTCTAATTAAATAGGATTTTAAAAGGAAAAGTTGTTGATTTAAAATCCAATTCAAACCCCCTCTTTCTTGTGTTTTTCACACCTTCATTTGGCATCAGAGCTCCAGTTCTGAGGAGTGATAAAAGTTTGAATTTTAATCAAGCACCTAACAGTGCTCAGTACCGATCCAGATTGTGTGAAAAACAATGGCAAGCAATGCTAACAATGCTACTGTCACTATTGATAATAAGGATAACGATAGAGACAATTATAGTTCTAAACCTCTAATGTTTGATGGAGAAAAGTTTGACTATTGGAAGGACAGAATTGAAAGTTATTTTCTGGAATATGACTTGGATCTATGGGATTTGGTAGTTGATGGCTACACTCACCCAGTAGATGATAAAGGTCTACAAATTTCCAGAAGTGCAATAACAGACGCTCAGAAGAAGGTCCACAGAAACAACTACAAAGCGAGAACAATTCTTCTAAGTTCTATTTCGTACAATGAGTATGAGAAGATCACAGATAGAGAGACTGCAAAGTCTTTTTTTTTAAATTCTATTTAGATGACTCATGCAGGTAACACTCAAGTTAAGGAGATAAAGGCTCTGGACCTAATCCATAAATATGAAGCCTTTAGAATGGAATATGATGAATATGTGGAAACTATGTTTTTAAGATTTCAGACTCTTGTTGCAGGACTCAAGTTTTTGAACAAAGAATATTCTACTGCAGATCATGTCAAGAAAATTATCAGAAGTCTTCTTAATAAATGGAGACCAATGGTAACTACCTTGAAGTTGTCAAAGGATCTAAACAATACCAGTCTTGAGGAGCTAATCAGTTCTTTAAGAAGTCATGAGATCGAGCTTGAAGAAGATGAACCTTATAAAAGATTTAAATTTATGGTTATGAAGTCTGAGTCTGGAAAGAAAAAGGATTTTCAAGTTAAAGAAGAATCAGAAGGATCTGAAGAGGATTCAGATAATGATGAACTTTCTCTAATATCCAGAAGGATAAGCCAGATACGGAAACACATACAGAGCAGGTTTAGAGGAACAAGAAAAACAAATGGTAGATTTGAATCTACATCTGGTCAGAAGAAAGATTTTGGGAAAGAAGTAACGTGTTATGAGTGCAAAGAGCTTGGACATTACAAGAATGAATTCCCAAAGCTCAGAAAAGACAAGAAGCCTAAGAAGGTCTTCAAAGCAAAGAAGGGTCTCATGGAAACATGGGATGATTCAGAAGAGGAAGAGGAAGAATCTGATAAATAGCATGCTAATGTGGCACTCATGGCCAATACAAGCATTGATAAAGTTATCTTAGAGTGTGAGCTGACAGTTGATGATGAGTCAAACTCTGAAGACAAAGCAGAGGTAATGGCTTTTCTCTCTCGTTTTGAACTTGAAACTTATTTATCTAAAATGATGAGCAAATATCAAATTATTCTAAGTAAACACAAAACTCTGAAAAATAATTTTGTAGTTACTTCCGAGAAATCTACAAAAAGTAAAGTCTCAAGGTTGGAAGAAAAGATTATTTCTAGCACATCTGTTACTGATGAAGTAATCAGATATGATAGAGATTTTTAGCAATTCCTAGCTAAAAGCATAGATAGAAGAAACACGGCTTTAATGATATATGGCATTAGCAAAAATGGAAGTAGAGGCTTGGGATATTCAGGACCATCAAAAATAATTGATGAGACTCTGAGTGTCAAACCAAAACCTCTTTTTGAACATTTTGTACTTGCTGACACTGAGCTAAAATGTCTAGAACAAGAAGGTTCTAATTCCATTGAAGCATAACCACAGACACAGAAGGAAACTTCTAAGCCTAAATATCATGCATAAATCCACTTTATTATTCTGCTGCACAAGATTCCAAAGGTGTTAGAACCTCTAGAACTGCTAACAAGAAAGAACCCAGAAAATAGGTACCTAAGGATGAGATAATCTATGTTGTAGATATCCTTGATGGCGCCACTGAGACACCAGTCATGGTATCTGGACAGTGGATGCTCGCGACACATGACGGGCAAAAGGAATATGTTCTAAGATTTGGAACATAAGTTTGGAGGAGTCGTTGGTTTCAGAGGCAATCAGATGGGAAAGATCACTGGCTCTGGAATTGTTCGTAATGGTAAACTTCCTTCTATTAATAATGTTCTTTTAGTTGAGGGTATGATGCATAAGCTCTTGTAAATTAGCCAACTTAGTGACAATGGTTATGACGTCATTTTCAATCAAACATCTTGTAAAGTTGTTAGTCAGAAGGATAGATCAGTTTTGTTTAATGGTAAGAGGAAGAATAACATTTACAAAATAAGGTTATTAGATTTGAAAAACCAGAATGTAAAATTTCTTCTGACTATTTAAGAAGAGAGGTGGGTCTGGCACAAACGTCTGGGCTATGTTAGCTAGAGAAAAATATCTCAACTAAATAAGCTTAGATTAGTCAGAGGCTTGCCCAATTTGATGTATTCTTCAGATTCTCTTTGTGAAGCATGTCAAAAAGACAAGTTTTCAAAAACCTCTTTTAAAGCTAAAAAGGTTGTTTCTACCTCTAGGCCATTAGACCTTCTTCACATTGACTTATTTGGACCAGTGAAAACTGCTTCTGTCAATGGTAAGAAATATGGACTAGTCATCGTTGATGATTACAGCAGATGGACATGGGTAAAATTCTTAAAACAAAAGGATAAGTCACATTTTGTGTTTGCTTCTTTCTACTCCCAAGTGAAAAATGAAAAGAATTGCAAAATAGTCAGAGTTATAAGCGATCATGGTGGAGAATTTGAAAACAAAGATTTTGAAAAAAAATTTATTCTAATGGCATATCCCATGATTTCTCCTGCCCTAGAACTCCATAAAAAACTGGGTTGTAGAGAGGAAGAATATGACATTTCAAGAAATGGCTCACACCATGATCCAAGAAACTCAAAATGCTAAGCACTTCTGGGCAAAAGCAGTAAACACATCCTGTTACATTCAAAATAGAATCTCTATAAGACCTATTTTGAGTAAGAATCCTTATGAATTGTGGAATAATAGAAAGACCAACATTTCTTATTTCCATCTCTTTGGATGTGTGTGTTTTTGGTTGAATACTAAAGAGAATCTGGGAAAGTTTGATTCCAAGGCACATAAGTGTCTATTATTAGGATATTCTGAATGCTCAAAAGGCTTCAGAGTCTATAACACAGAATCACAAATTGTGGAGGAATTAATTCATGTCAGATTCGGTGATAAACTTGACTATGAAAAGTCAAAGCTGGTTGAAAGCTTACAAATGTGAAGATAACATTCTCAGAACCTAAGGAGAAGATATAAGAAGATAAAGAATTAGAAGCTTTTACTTTTGATATTGTTGTTGCTCCTTCTGATCCCCCACAACAAAATAAAAGCAGAATCTCATCTTCTCATTCTGAAGATTTAATTTTGGGAAACAAAGATGCTCGTGTCAGAACCATATCAGCGTTGAAACCTTCTGATGAAGTGCTTCCGGGTTTGGTGTCTCTGGTTAAGCCAACTTCAATTGATGAAGCTCTTATAGACAAAGACTGGATTCTGGATATGGAAGAAGAACTAGACCAATTCTCAAAGAACGATGTATGGGATTTTTTCGGAAACCTAGAGGTGTCCATGTCATCGAAACCAGATGGGTGTTCAGAAACAAGCTCAACGAGAAGGGTGAAGTTGTCAGAAACAAATCATGACTGGTTGCACAAGGTTATAGTCAACAAGAAGGAATAGACTACACATAAACCTTTGCACCAGTCACTAGATTAGAAGTAATACGTTTATTAATTTCTTTTTTTGTATATCATAACATCATCCTTTATCAGATGGATGTTAAGAGTGCATTTTTGAATGGTTAAATTTTAGAAGAAGTGTACGTTAAACAACCTCTTGGATTTGAAAACTCTGAGAAATCAGATTTTTTTTTAAACTCAAGAAATATGTTTATGGTCTAAAGCAAGCTTCCAGAGCTTGGTATGACAGATTAAGTAATTTTATTTTAGAAAATAAATTTACCATAGAGAAGGTTCACACTGCACTCTTCTGTAAAACGTCCAAAAATGATATTCTGATTGTTCAAATTTATGTTGATGATGTTATTTTTGGTTCTTATAATCCCTCTCTTTGCAAAGAATTTTCTAAGTTGATACAGGTTGAGTTTGAGATGAGTATGATGGGAGAACTTAAGTTCTTCCTGGGAATTCAAATTGGTCAAGAATCAGAAGCTACTTACATTCATCAGAGTAAGTATACCAAAGAACTTATGAAGAAATTCAACATGATGTACTACACCTTAGAAAAGACTCTGATGCATCCAACATGCATTCTGGAAAAAGAGGAGGTAAGTGGAAAGGTATGTCAGAAGTTGTATCGTGGTATGATAGACTCTCTTCTGCATCTGACTGCTTCTAAACCTAGTATGTTATTCGGTGATCATCTATGTTCTATATTCCAATTTGATCTTAGGGAATCTCATTTAACTAGTGTTAAGAGAATTCTAAGGTATCTGAAAGGAACAACTAACCCTGGCTTGATGTATGAGAAAACATCAGAGTATACTCTTTCTAATTTATGCGATGCTGATTACACTGGAGACAGACTGGAGAGGAAGAGTACTTTTGGAAACTGTCAATTTCTTGGCAAGAATCTGATTTCCTGGTCAAGCAAGAGGCAATCAACAATTTCTCTTTCAACAACAGAAGCAAAGTACATCTCAGCATAACTATGCAGTACTCAGATTCTATGGATGAAGAATCAGCTGGAAGATTATCAGATTCATGAGAGTAACATTCCTATCTTCTGTGATAATACAACTGCTATTTGTTTAAGTAAAAATCCTATTTTACACTCTAGGGCTAAACACATAGAAATAAAACATCATTTTATTAGAGATTATGTTCAGAAAGGGATTTTATCTTTAAAATTCATAGATACAAACCATCAATGGCCTGATATTTTTACAAAACCCTTAGTTGAAGATATATTTATATTTATTCTGAAGCATCTGAAAATGGAATTTTGTCCAGAGTAAGATTTCATCAGAATAAGATATGTTTTAGTCGTAGTCTGGAGAAATAAGATTCTGACTTAATCAAAAAGCAATTTCATTTTTCAGAACTTCAGTCATCAGAAAATGTTTCGGTCAGAAATGTCTTTGATCAGATGGAAACCTTTTGGTTTTCCAAATTTTGAGGATATCAAAATGTGTCACCTAATTAGATGTAGTGATTAACGCGTGTAACTCTTGGTTATGCTTAATCATCACACTCTACCTAGGATATGCAATGAGAAGTGTGTGTGTTTTTCTTGGAACTGATTAAAATCATAATTATTACTTTCATTTAATGCTCCTAATAATTATGTCTATATGTTTATATTATTTATTAATTTTTCTCTCACTTCTAAAACACTATAAAACACACACTTTCACTTCACTCCCACACTTTAGAAACCCTAAACCATCTTTTTCTCAACCGTTCAACAAAATTCTCTGTGTTCATCATCTTCATCAATGTTCTTCATCAAGTTCATCACTTTCGTCTACAACATCAACAAACTTCAACTTGATGAATGCTCAACAACAAGAGGTTGTTCAATTTGCTAAATAAATGGAACAAGCTTTAGACCCTCCAAGGTCGTCATCTTCATTTGTTCCATCCAGTTCTTCTAACCCAGTGGTAACTACTTCATCTTCTCTCCCAGTTATTGATAAACACCACATTGCATAGGAGTCCATTCAAGTTCGTTGTAATTTGAAACCACATGAGTTAAATGTTCTTCGTAAATATATGGTGGATTTGAATAATCTTTCTGCAAATGGTTAAAACCTTTTTGATGAATTAAATTCTCAAGGATGGGAGAACTACTTCATGAAGCTTCATGGTCCTATTTATGACACTTTGGTTAAGGATTTTTAGCTTCAAGCAGAATGTGACAACCTTCATGTAGTTGCTCATGTGGTGGGTCTGAAAATTGACATTTTTGAGAAATCAATTGCTGGTCTTCTGGGCATGAAGCATCTGGAAGGTAAACAAATTTATAATATGGATAACAAGTTTAAATTCATGAAGGAGGCGATCAAAAAACCAATCTTCAAGAACTACTCTACTGAAAAGACTAAGTATAAGAGTAAAGATCTCCATGATAAACTTAAAATCTGGCACAAAATTATTCTGAGTTGTATTAACCTTAGACCTCCTGCCAGCTCTTCTGACTATTTCAATGTCAATCAGAAGTACATGTTATACTATCTGATGACATGTGAGAGGATGTGTCTTTTGTCTCTTCTATTTTACTATTTGAGGGACTCTGTTATAAAGACCAGAACCACTGATGATCATAAGAAGAAGGTTCTAAACTATATTCCTTTTGGACATCTTATTTCTGACATCTTGGTAAAAAGTGGCTTAGTGAAAGCTTTGGTTGAAGAAACTAAGTTTATAGAGGATTTGGCTCCCAGTATTGGAGATTCCTTCAATGGACAGACTCTAGAGAGTATGAGGATAATATATGAAGTCATTTCTAAACCTCTACTTGTTCCTTCTGAAAGCATCAAAATCACAAAAAATTATGTGAATAACTACCCTTTGTTTACCAAGGGAGATAACATTTTTAGCATTGCTATCTACGTTAGGATGATGGAAGCAGAAGGACATGATATGCCCATTTTAAACTATTCAAATTTACCTCCTGCTCAAGAGTATGATGATTTTTCAAGAGGTAAAAGGAAGAAGAATTAAGAAGCGTCTAAACCTGGAAAGAAGAAGAAGAAGTATGGAACATCTAAAAATGTGTCTCTAACTGCTTATCCAGAAACAACAAGTCTGCTGCTGCTACTTCTTTACCTGTTTCTAAAATTGTTTCTAATATTATTTATGTTGTCTCGTCTATTCCAACATCCATCACACAAACATCCGCTTTTTCATCTTTTTCTGTTCCACCATCCCCACGTCTATTTCTACACCTGTTACCAATATGACACTTGTATCTGCTACTGTTTCAACAACAATTCCTTTAACCACAAATGTTTCTACTTCTTCACAAACCACCACCACTTCTGAATCTCAACCTACCACCACCACACTCCCTTCAACAATAAAAGCATCTGCTTCAACCATTTCAACTCTCACTACACCTATTTCATCACAACCTATTCATACATTCACCCCAACCATCATTACTCCCGTATCTAAAATTCCTACACCACCACCAGTTACTCAATCTTTATTTCAAATCGCCTTTTTCAACCCAACCCCAAATTACATTGACTCGCCCATTATTCACTCTGATCCTCATTCCACTTCTGATCATGAAATGTCTGAAATGACCATTTCGAACCCATTTGAAATCCCCACTAACAAACAATTTAATGTTTCTTAACTCATTGATCTTGTTGACTAACGAACCTCTGAACCACAACCATATGAACTCAATACTTCTGAACCAATATCCTCTGAACTTTATTTGATTGTTTATGAAAATCCTGTTCCAAAACCCTGGATGAATGCATTAATTTGTTTAGAAACAAGGCTAGAAAGAATGTTGCAAAGCTAAGAGACGAAGCCAGCTCAAGCTCTAAGCCTCAGGATCTGGATGATTCTTGGAAGCTGTTTCAGAAGTGGATGTCTTCTGAGTTTGAAAGACTGAAGACCTTCTCTAAAGCATCCATAATTGCTGCTACTCAGATGGTGACGGAAAGAGAGGAAGAAAAGGAAAGAATTAGAGTATTCCAACTCCTTGCTAAGAAGCAAAGAGAAGTTGAAGCTATAGCACTCCAAGAGGCAAAAGAAGCTAGACTTAAGTCCGAGGAAGGCCAAAATTGTTAAGGAAGCCATGTTGGCTTAAGAAGCTGAAAAGGAAGAAAAGGAAAAACACGAGGCTTTGGTTGTGTCATCTTCTGATCCAGCCAATGTGCATTTAGAAAATGAAATTGGTGAGATTATAGAAGAACAACAAGTCTTCATAGAAAGCATAAACAAATAAAAGGTTGTTAATGAGAATGTTTAGAATATGCTTCAGCTGATTCTGCAAAAGATGTCTGCTCCTGCTCCTTCTCCTAGACCCTAGATTCTTAGAATTTTTCCCTTTGCATCTGAACCTTAGGACTTTTTATTTCTCATGTTTTATTTTCTTTCTAATGTTTTTCCCTTCTTGAATTCAATGAAATTTATTTTCGTTTATCACTTCTTATTTTTCTTTTATTTCTTCTGTTTTATGTTTTTCACACATAATTACCTTTTTGATTATGACAAAAACCGGGAGTAAATAACTGAAAGTAATATTTTGATTCTGATAATCAAATTCTAGAAAAGGTCTCTGAAAATAGATGCTTACATTCTAACCCTGTTACACTTCTATTTATATTAGAATTGTTTTCTTTTCAGGAATTATGAACTCTGATTGGAATCAAGATCCGAAAGTGTTAAAGGCTTTTGTGTAACTTTTGGATTCAGACTCTGAGAAGTTTTTAAGTTCATAATCAGACTCTGAATTAAGAATCTGGAATCTGTCTTTATGATGCTAAATTTTCAAGATCATAATTGGCATGATTGAGATCAAGACTCTCAAGATTCGTATATATAATCTAGTGTAACCAGGGGGAGTTCTACGTAAATGGTTCATAATCAAGATATATGATCTTCATCAAGTGTTCGAGTCATGGGGGGTTTCATATAAAGGATAATTATTTCTTACCCTTCTTATTTTTAATTCTTCTGATTATGTACAAAATTGTGTCATCAAAATATATAGTTTTGTCATCATCAAAAAGGGGGAGATTGTTAGAACAAGATTTGGTTATGTAATTTTATCTAAGTTTTGATGATAACAAATGAGTATGTTTGTATGAACAATTTTGATATTCTAATGGTTGTTATTGTTAAGATTTAACAAACATGTTCTGCTTATGATAAACAGCGCTTCCAAGACATTAGAAGAGAACAAGTTCCGCTTCTGGGCTACACAAGTTTTGATAAATAGTAGAAAAATGCTTCAGAAGGCTTTGGAGTAGTGACTCTGATACACGATCAAGAAACCAAGTTATGAAAGATCTGAAGACATAAGTTCTGATGAACAAGTCCAGATGCTGAAGACTTATGTTTCTGAAGACAAAAGGTTCTGAATACCAAGTGTTGAAGACTCTGAAGACGTGGATCTGAAGACTCTAAAGACTCTGAAGACTTGAAGTTCCAAAGACTCGGGTGTTTTTCTCATTCTTCCAACGCATGCTTGATCATAAGCCTATGACGTTAGAAGAAAAAAGGATAAGATTGCATGGTAAAAAAGTACATGGTACAAACAAATTATTCCATGAAGGAAGGACGTTGTGTACGATCTTGTACCCTACCTGAGTCAAGCTGCCAGCTTTTTAGAAATTCCATAAATACCCTACAACGGTTATAATATTGTATTGGCTATAAAAAGACTTGAAGACTAAAAGAGAAGGCTGTTAATTCACATTCTTACAAGACTATTCATACGCTTTCTTATTTCTTAAGTCTATATTCTTGAAATTTTGTTTACTCATTCACTTGTTTAGAAGAATATCTTTTGTAAACAAACTTTGTTCAAACAGTTGTTTGATTTGCCTTAAGGGACCAGTTGGTCAGAATCCTTGAGAAGTCTAAGATTAATGTGTCTTAAAGGTTGTAACGTTAGTCACTTGCAATTAGCTTGTGCATTGTAATAATCTATATGATTACTGGTATACACATTCTTGTTCTTTCTTTCTTGCATCTTATGACTATTATCAATAAGTGAAGTTACTTGTTTTTTATTAGAGGAGATTTTAAAAGGAAAAGTTGTTTATTTAAAACTCAATTCAAACTCCTCTCCTTTTCTTGTGTTTTTCACACCTTCATGACTTGAGTCATATTCCAGATGAAAGATCTAATCAAAACTAAATCAAAAAGAAACTAAAGTTGTGAAAACTCTCCTAAATATAAATCAAACAAAAGTAAGTATTTTCTTACTAAGTTAATGCATACACTCACAATATTATTTTTTTCATTTCTCTTATTTTTATTAATTTTTTTGAAAATGATATCAAACAAGCACGTAATGTATTAAGAAGATTTATAATTAAGTTGGAAGAAAAAACTCATATATCTAATCGATTAGGACCTTTATCTAATCAATTAGAACAAGAATAATGTTTCATAATCGATTAGATATGATTGTTAATCGATTCAATGATGTATTAGATGACGGTTTTCTTTTCTAGGTTAGCCTAATCGATTAGGCATGTATTCTAGTTGATTAGGAAGTGCAAAAGATTTGTGGATTGTTGCCCTTTTGAGCCAAATTTTTTCCTATATAAAGGAGGTCGTTCTTCATTTCTCAATACACTAATTTTTTGAATTATCAACTCTTCTATCTCTCATATTCTCCTTATTTTATATGCTTTATTCACTGGTCATTATCTTAGTGCAGAGAGAGTAAAAAGCTTCATCTGAGAGTTTTGATGTCTTTTTCTTGTATTGAAATTGTTTATTCAAGAGCATAGATTTCTTGTGATTTATAATAGATTATAAAGTTGCAAGATAAACTTGCAAAAATCTTAGATTAAGTTTGTTGGGTTGAACATTTGTAAAAGTTCAACGTATTTGCATAATGTTGTGAGGTTGATCGTGTGTAAAAATTCAAATTATTTAAAGTTGTTGGATTGATCCTATATAACTCGATATTAATTATTTGTGAATTTAGGTGTTCGAAACATTAATTGTGCATCTTTCTCCAATGTAACTCGACAATTAAGTCATGCTCCATGTGACTAAGTAGTATTACAGTCACTAATCACTATGGGAATCTTTATAAAAAAATATCATATACCGACTTGGATTGTTGACATGAAAAAGAATTTTTAATATTGCTTTCAAAAAACACATTGTAACAACTTGAAATGCTGACATCAAAAGGAAATTTTAACTTTGCTGCATTATCCAAAAGTTTTTTCTATCTTTTTGTTGGTCCAATTTGGCATAAGGTATGTGCTTTTCTGAGGTGGTGATGAGGAGATTAAAAAAATGGAAAGAAAAGTTGTTGATGCCATCACTATATAAATAGCCTTTAGCCTTAGTCTTAATTAGTACATACACTCCAAACACATTCATTCCTTTAACCATTTTATTCTTCTTTTGTTATCTACTCCATACACTATGGGCCTTGAAAACTGCAACTGTCTAGGCTCAAGAAACCACTGCATTTGGTCAAGTTATGAGAGAATTAGCCATGACTCTAGCAAAATAATGATAGCAAGATTGAAAACATTGTGGAGGAAGATCAAAAGAGAGAACAAGAGGAGAATGTTTAGATCATCTTCACATGTGTTTCTATATGATCCTAGCTCTTACTTACAAAATTTTGATGATGGTGATTCCAACGATGATGATTTTTCAAGGTCATTCTCAGTCCGATTTGCAACACCATCATCCTCCAGGATTTTTAAGAAGAATATTGAGGTGATATATGAAGAAGAAATAGTAGAAACAAAAGATGAGAACTAGCTAGAAATATGATGCTTGATTTCCTTGATATGGACGCATAATAGGAATTTTGATTTATAATTGTACAAAGGTTTTAGTTATGTTATCTTGTAAATCTACTTTACCTCTTAGATTTTGTAAAATTGATATTCTAAATCATAATTTCGTAATCTATTTCAATTGTACAAATATTTTGTAAATCTATTTTAAAGTTTTTTAGTCATATATGTCGTATACAAATACATCTATATTTATATAATATATTAAATCTAATGTATTAAATAATATAACAACACATTATCAATTATAACTAATACATCGTTAAGTATAACTCTATATTTACCACATCATCTTATAGTCTTATGCGGCACATTTCAAAATTCATTTTCATCTTATATTTTTAGAAATTGGAGGTTACGGGTTCGAACCGTCACAAAGACGGAATAATATATCATTTTGAATAAATTGGTCAAACAAATCAATCATTAATCCAACTATGTATATTATCTTAAATTAAAAATATTTTCTCATATTTTAAATATCAAAGAGATGTGAAAATTCAAATACAATAAAATATTTTTTATTTTCCTAAAATTATAGTAATAAAAGTAACACTAGAAATATATATTTTTAATCTTAGAGTAGTTCTTACATAATTTTCAAGTATAAGTTACTTTAAACTTATTTAACATATAATATAGTATGCAACAATTTTTTATGATGTCTATAATATTTACTACTAATTTTTTTTTATATAATATCAAATAATAAACTAATGACAAATAACAAAATACTACACAAAAGAGATAAGAGAATTCAAACACAATAAAATATTTTTAATTTATTTTAAACAAAATGGTCTGACAAACCAATCATTACTCCAACTATATATATTCCTTAATTTTAAGAATATTTCTCTCAATAAAAATAACACTTGAAATAAATTTTTTAATCTTAAAATAGTTCTTACAAAATTTTTAAATATAAGTCACTTTAACTTGATCTTAAAAAATAATATAATATGTAACAATCTTATAAAGTTCGATAAAATATACATAAATTTATAAAATTATTGAAAGTTTTATTTAATAATAATTGTAAATAAACTTTTAATTTTATTTAACACTAAAAATAAATACATATATTTAACAAATTAAAGTAAAATATCTAAATAAAAGATAAATGCAAATTTCAAATATAAAAGAGATGTGAAAATTCAAATACAATAAAATATTTTTTGTTTTCTGAAATTATAACAATATATGTAACACTTGAAATGAATATTTTTAAACTTAAAGAAGTTCTTACATAATTTTCAAGTATAAGTCACTTTAAACTTATTTAAAATGTAATATTGTACGCAATAATTTTTACGGTGTCTATATACTTTACTACTTTTTTTATATAATATCAAATAATAAACCAATTACGAATAACAAAATACTACACAAAAGATATAAGAGAGTTCAAACGCAATAAATTTTTTTTAGTTTATTTTAGAAAAAATAGTCTAACAAGTCAATCATTACTCCAACTATATATATTTCCTTATATTAAAAATATTTCTCTCAAATTTCAAAAATAAAAGAGATGTCAAAATCTAAACACAATAAAATAATTTTTGTTTTTCTGAAATTATAACAATAAAAATAACACTTGAAATAAATGTTTTTAATTTTAAAGTAGTTCTTACATAATTTTCAAATATAAGTTACTTTAAGTTGATCTTAAAAACTAATATAGTATACAACAATCTTATAAAGTTCGACAAAATACACATAAATTTTAAAAAATTATTGAAAGTTTTTTTTTTGATAATAATAATAAATAAACTTTTGATTTTATTTAACACTAAAGTAAATAGATATATTTAACAAATTAATGTAAAATATCTAAATAAAAGATAAGTGCAAAAAAAAAAAAACATGAGAATCAAAACAAACTAAAAAAAACCACTTTATAAATATGTAAGTTTTTAAACCTAAATTACGGATATCAGTCTCAATTTACACACATGTATTTTCTTTTCAAATGAAATGTATATTTATTTGTGATTAATTTATATTATTGTCTCTATTATAATTCATAAATAAAATTTGTAATATAAATTTAGTATTCATATTTTGTCAAAACCAACTCTTAATTTGTTTAAAATTCAATAAAAAATAACAAACTAATTTAAAGTCGCGCATCGCGCGAGTCTTAATCTAGTTATAATAATTTTTTATAATTCTTTGATACGGTTGTTAGATAATAATAATAATAATAATAATAATAATAATAATAATAATAATAATAATAATAATAATAATAATAATAATAATAATAATAATAATAATAATAATAATAATATTATTATTATTATTATTATTATTATTATTATTAATACTATTATTATTATTATTATTATTATTATTATTATTATTATTATTATTATTATTATTATTATTATAATATATTAACTATATCTTAAAAATGTTAGTTTGATCATTTATATTATCAATTATATATATTTTATTTTAATTCATGTTCTTTATATTTGTTGTCATTCGAATGAAAACCATAGTCTTTTTTCTCATTTATTAACTTGGTATTAAAGTTGGTTGATTCAATGAAATATTTGCATCAATAAAAATTCTCTTATAACTATGTTTTCTTACTCATTTAATATTGTTTTCTCTCAAAAAAAAAATTAAAAGAAATTCTTTTGGGTCATTTTACATTTGAATTTGTTTGTATTTTAAATTCTTAGAATAGTAGTAATGGTCAATAAAAAAGATGATTATTTTCAATCTATTAGTGTTCAATTCAATGAATAAAATTATAATCATTAGATTTATGTAATAAATTTTTTTGAAAGAAAAATGGATGTGGAGTTATGTTGATGAAACTTGTTGAAACCATAGATAAAAAAGATGAAGCAGCATTTGCAAAAAAGTCGAAAACACAAGAAGGTAGTAATTTGTAGATCATTATTTTGATCAATAATTTTGTTTCTTAGTCAATGTGCGTGCAACTAGTAAAATAATTAAGATACTTCTACTTAAGTGTAACACCCCGTACATATACATCTAAAATAATATGTAGTGATGCTATAATGGTACATAAAAACATACAAAAGCAGGAATTGACAAGACTAAATTTTTGTATACAATTCAACTCTAACGATAAAATATATATACAAAACTTATTGATAACAATGCATAGCGAAAAGATAAGTTCTGAAGAGGTCTTCCTGCCATCTACTCATCATCAGTCTTCCTGGCATCTACTCATCAGCAGTCTTTAATAATGACCATCTAACAAATCTTCTACCTAAAACATGTTCCTGAAAATAATAAGAGGATTAGGGTGAGATTACTAAATCTCAGTGAGTTCCTATATCTTATGGGTTCACTCGGTTCTACAAGTTACATATAATTAAAGCGGATCATATGTAGATTCAGGGTTTCCTGACGGTCTGGTGCAAACATACACAAACGGGTAGCATTCCCATCAGAAGTCCCTTGACTAACTGATGAGATAACATCAAACATAGTCAAGCACACATCAAACAAGTATGCATTTTCTAGTACAACCACGTCACCGTGATTGTACCAGCCCACCGACGAGGGCCTAATGATATTGCCTATGTGGCATCACTAGGGGTGAGTAATTGAGTGACCTTACCTACATGGCATCACAACCCCACCATACCTAACACCGATGTTTTCTTGCTAGAGAAAATTCCTTTCGCAGTAACACGATGAGTATACACTAGATCATTCCCATCAACACTAACATTTCCCTGGTAACAAGATGAGTATACACTAGATCATTCCATCGAGTATACACATATCTTACACCGATCAATGAGTATACATAAGATCATTCCCATTGAGAGTGGTGATTATGCTCGGGTGTCCATTCCCACCAATGGGTATACACCAGATCATTCCCATTGGGAAATGTCAAATTCAAATGCTCATGAGTATGCCATTAGTCACAATATATCCACTGAGTATAGACCATATGAGTCTGAAATGGAGGAGTACAATGAAATTTCACACATATCTCAACATGTACATATGCATAAAGTCTTAACTTTAAATAAAACAACACATGTGTCATCTTTATCATGTTAAGACACACCCGAATTTTCAACTGGAATAAACGACACCAAAAACCAAACGATCGTAACATAGCATCAAACTATGCAGGCAAACTTCTCTGAGCGTTCAACCGGAACGAACGAGAATATAAGAAATGATCACATTATATAATTTTTCATCATAACGCATTATTCAAGCATCTACATAAAATTACAAATGGCATAAGAGTGGTCATATGGAATTATCATGCATTTCACAACACATTCCATAAGTAACAGAAGACTAAGGAGGCATCCAGTTTGCACTACGAAACTGAACTACACTAGGGGAATAAACATATAAAACTTTGTTCATGGGAACGCGCTAAGATGCGCCCTAGTGCGCCCTAAGAAAGTGCATCAACTCTTCCCCAGGCAAGCGCACTAAGCGCCGTCCCGCGTGCTAAGCGCGGTGTGCTACACACGGAAAAACCAGAAGTTGCAGCATACTAATTTGGGGTTCTAAATCTCATTCATGCACTCTAAAACATGTATTCACATCATCCAACACAGATTGTATTAGGTTATATCCTATTCATTCACTAATTCAAGCATGCAACAACAAGGGGTCAATCAAAATCCAAACACTGACACATTGCAGGAAATTTCTCACTACCCATTCAACATGAAAACCAATCCCCAATCCTACCCATGTTCTATATAATAGAACTCACCTTTCATAAATGGAAGTTTGGATGGTTGTGACGCAGCAATTAAGGTTCCATATTGCTCAAAATTCCACCTCATAGCTCATCAAATTTGTAGTTCGTTTACACCCATTTTCATCATCATAAACATGCAGAAAACAAAGTTTATTTGAAAAATGAAGGGAATTTGATGAGCTTTCCAAAAATTCCATAATCACTTAAATTAGAATTACGAGCAGAGAGTTATTAACTCTTTATTGAAGGTTATCTCAAAAGGTGCCAAAATGAGTTTTGGAGATGATGGACATGAGTTTTTCCTCTTCTCTTTTACTTTTAAGCCCTTCCCTTCTTCTTCCCATTCAGATTTTTTGTTGAGAGGTGAAGATGATGATGCTTATTCATGCCTTGTTCCTTTCTCTTCATCCAAAATCATCCAAGTGTGATGCATGCATCCATGAAGATTGAACCTTGAGACCAAATCCTCCTCTTTCTCTTCCAAACTCATGTTTCTCTCTCTCTATATATTTATAAATTCTTATTTGCAAAGTAAAATGGATTATAGGCATGCCAAACAAGCCCTTGTGTTATTCATTTAATTGGTACAAGGACCAATACGCCCTCTAACTATGCAATAATTATTGGTTTGTCATTTTGTTCCATTCTAATCAAATCCTTAGAATTCTACTAACTTCTAATTAATCTCCATTAAGCTTCCTTATCCTTAATACACATGGTTAGGAAATATGGGATATTACATTCTCCCCCCCCCCCCCCCCCTTTAAATAGAATTCTCCCTCGAATTCCTTCTCATCACCATGAAAAACAAGTATCTCACATCTTCTTTCAACGAGGCGATGTAATGTTCCTTACATTACTCCTTTGGATAAACCTTGTGAATCCGTATGTATGTTGTTCATCCAAGGAAACACAACCTGCCTACACACTTGTGTCCTAACATTCTTGACTCGAAACCTTAGTCCTTACACAACATATCTCTTCTGGTACTCCGTCTTAACATACCCAGGAAATGATCCTTCCAAGGTCTGCGACCTCTTCTTCTTCATACTGAATCTTTGTAGCTTCAAAATTTCTGGCAATCCACTCTAGTTGGATATTTCTCATCCTCAATGTTTTCCAAGCTCATCCTTGCTCAACATATGCCACTAATTTCCACTTCTTTTCCCTTGGATTCTTGCATTACCTCAAACCCATACATTTATGCTGCATCATCTCTCTCTAATGACGACATTTCAGATTCGCTTCTACATGAGTCCAAACAATGTCATACAGATGCTTGCTGAATTCCTCGGTCTTGAATTCTAATTCCCATATGCTTAAATTGACTTTCTACTAGTCTACTTTCTTTTTACAACAAATCTTCTTACTTTGATCCTTACTTCAGTCTTAGACAAAATAACTGCCACCACAAGTCACAAGGGTGTACAATTCTGCAACCACAACCTTGATATCCTACAACTTCACATAAAGTTCCACCGACGAAGGGTGAACTCTAACAGTTAACCTGCAACCATCGTCCAATTCTTCATGCACACCCATAAGTGCACAAGACTTAGCCAAAATGAGTCTATATCCAGTAAGATCCTTTACTTGTCTTTAGTATTCCAATGGTCATGATACCCTGTCTAATTCTCGATACTCACAATCTCGATCGTTGGCCCATGAACATCTAATCACATGTCAACCACGAAGTCTAGTCTAAGTTGGTTCATCAATAATACCTCTATAAATTATGGTGGATCCTGGAGAGACTGAGAAGAATGAAACATTGCTTTAACGAGTTTCTCTAAGGAAGATAACTCAACTTAAACACCATCATACGAGTAGTCCGCCCACACCTGCTACAAGCTTATCTGGTTCTACTCGTCTGTTGTGCTACTTTAATCTCAATTGGTTACGTACGTCTTGAAATCCTCTCGGTCTTGCTATATCCACAATCTAATTAACTTTATTACTCTACTACACTTATTCTCTTAATAACAATAGTTCCTTCTCAGAATTTGTCTAATCTCGATACATGCTAGAATCTTAATCACACTCATCAACAGATACTCCTTAGGGTTGAGTAGTTTCCAGGATCAGGTCACCAAATATTCCATCATTTTGGATTTGGTCCATTAAACACAACTTGGTCAAACGCTTCGATTCCAGAACGTCTAAGGCCAAATAATCACTAAATAGGAATTTGTCTTACCCTACCGACTTCCACATCGTACAACTGTTATAATAACTCTGCCAACTTTTCCATAGCTTCTCCCCAACCATACAACTTCGTATCAGTGGTGTGATAATACCTCTAATAACTCATGTAACTTAACCGATATAACAATTCATTCACGATCGCACTTCATTCACACAGTCATTTAATGCCTTTCCATTTATGACTCTTACATTAAACTGACTTCCTCGGTTGTATTCTTCAATGCAGCATTTCCGACATCTAGAGTGCAGCTACAATGAAAGGAATCATGATTTGTACCTCGAACATCTCCTTTTGAAATTTCTCTGCACTCCAAAACCATTGTGTCTCTGTTTTCCGAGACTGACATTCTTTCACTTCTGATGATCTACAGATATTCCTTTAGATATATCTCACATCGAGCTAACCCAAGATATACTTTATTTATTCTAACATTGATCACCAATGTCAAAGAATAGCCACACGATATGTTGGCTAGGATATGATGATCACCCATCAGTTCCATCTCAGGAATTTACGTACAACCACCCACTTAACACTCCATGAAACAAGAAACATCTACAAGGTATAATTTTATATCACTCACGCGTCCAGGGCCACTCAGGGTCCCCATAAGCATAATACCGGAACTTGATCCATCCCACTATCGCTTGCTTGGATAATTATCCATTATTGAGCGTGATATATCGATCCTTATCAAACCTATCTTATGAGAATTTGGATCCACGTACCAAATCAAAATCCTACCTTGAGTTTCAGATCAACATTGTCCCACATCTTTCAGGAAAAGATGAATCATGCATCTCATGCAAGATAGCGATATTGCGGTATTATACCCGTCTGGTAGTACTAACATGGTGGTCCACCTCTGAGGCCATGTATTCCAGTAACCTACCTAGTAGCGTATAACAATCCCCATCTGTATCCTATAATCACGATTGACAAATATCAAAACAGTTTTCCCTAGAGGTCATTGTTCCTCAAATCCTTCCAGACACACTCCTTAGGATGTAAAAACCTAAGAGTGTTGCACGTTCATCGTTTATTCACTCGAAAGGCAACCAGCTAGATATGACTGGCTAAGAATTTAGCTCGAACAGTTACATTATGCGTATACACATTCACCCAAAGAACATAAGAGATTTGAAGGACAACTCTGCCAGATAGGAATACCATGGTTCTAAACAGCTGATACAACTGCGGTTATCCTGCTGATGCTCCAGATAGACACTAGCTTCTATTTATATAATTACCCAACACCAAGCTTATTTTTATGGCCTCACTCAGTGTTAGACGAACCATAAGTAACAAGAAACTTAGGCTACTGTATTTGACGCTTTCACTCACTTCAGCTTCCACCTAGCATGGTTCTAGGACTTAATCATTGATTGGTAAGAACGGATACACAATATTCCCTTCACTAATAGGGTATCCAATATCTGCCCAATTATAGATCACCACATCCGCAATTCTATCAACCCTTTACTAGGTAACTACTCACTACTTAGGATACATTAAATTGAGTCTGAGTCTAGCACCTCGTCCATCCAACTACTACCCAGGACAGAGCAACTAGAAGGGTTCAATCTATCCTTCCAAACTCTCAAAAAGTCTTTCATCTAACAGGTTCTCAAGTCGTATTTGTCATTGGCACCTGGTTTGAGTAGCGAATTCCTAATGGCTTCAAGCTCCATCGCAAAATTCCATTAATATATTACTTCTTAGGTGCTTCATGAATTTCCTTCATGGCTACAAGGATTTAGAGAAAGTTCCACTTCATCTAATCGAAATCTTGGAAATTCTAGTTGTCTTAAGCCTTACCACGATAGTTGATTTGTCAACTATTCCAGGTCAACTGTGTAAGAACAAGAAGTGTTTCTACATCTGGCCTTAAGATTTTAATGATAACATTACATGGTATCATAAAGAACAATTGTATACTCTAATGGTTTCGTTCTAGTGTGTAGTTGCTGCTGTAATGTTATAGCTCTAATATCAAGGCGTGTGACGTCATCAGGTTCTGAACATAAACACTACTGGAAGAAAACATATGGTTACATGTTACAATTTAAGTCAAGATTCTGGAATTCGTCTTATGCAACGGTTATTAGGAACATTAGTACATAATTTTTTGATCTTGACTTTGTGGTTAAGCTTTGGAGGCCTTCTAAAGCTTTTCTTCTATGCGTTCCATATTCTGAAGATTATGAAGACGAGGTTATGCTGAACAAGTTCTGATGATCTGAGGAAAAACAAGTTCTTACGACCAAGTGCTGAAGACTCTGAAGACATGGTTCTGATGAGACAAGTTCTGAAGACTCCAAGACTTAGGTTCTAAGACTTAAGAGTGATTATTCTACAACAAGCTTGAAACATTTAAATAATTTGGAGTCTTTGAAGATGAGGTGAAGTTTAAAATGGTTAACGTGTGATGGTGTACAAAAGGTACAAAAAGTGTTATCTGACCTCTACCCTCTAGGGTGGCTTAAGGGCAGTCCTTTTATACTGTATTACCAACCACTCTCATTATGACCGTTGGGAATAAAAAGATGTTTTCCATATTGTCTTTCTAGCCTTAACGGATCTCTGTATACAAACTAAGTAGAAAAACATCTATTAAAGATAAGGTTAAAGTTAAACGTTGTAAAGTGATAGACAATGAATAACATCACTCTTTACTATCCAAACTCTTACATATTATTCAATCCGTTGGGAACTAATTGTTGATGCAGGAAATTACTTTTAATCCTCACAACGTCTGTATCTCAAGGCTATAAAAGAAGATCAAAGATTTGAAGTAAAGTTCTCTTGACCGTCAAGCTAAAAAAGTCGTTGATGCTGAAGTTGTCAAAGCTGCAATGTTAAACATGCTGAAGACCACTATACAGAAATGAGAGAAAAGAAAGAAAGATAAAGAAGAAAAAATCTACAAGATGCTACACAAACTATCATCATATACATCTTGGTAGATCTCAGAAGAAGCAAGGAGTTGTTGTTCATAACTTGCTCAACAACAAGATGAAGAAAAAGAACACTACAAGATGCTACCCAACTTATAATTAAATACATCTTGATAGAAAATTGTAATTTACACAAGAGTTTTTTCTCATATTGTGTTATAGTTCTAATCTCTTCGTGTAAATTGTTTTAACATAAGATTTGTTGCTCGAAAATGTGTTAAACAACATGTGCTTAAATCAATTATGTAATCTACTTAGAATAAGAAATCATGTAAACATAAAATTTTATTAACCATTGTTGATTTTTTCCTTATGTGAGAAAGTGAAGGTTTGATCTCAAGAAGGCAGTGGTTGCGGGTCATTGTAGAAAATCCTAATAAGAGATCTTTAGTGATCTGATTCAGTTGGATTAACGATTTTTATATTCGTTAAATCGGATCACTAAACATATCATTGAAAGGTTACTTGAGTGACTGAGTGAAGGTCTGATCTCAAGAAGACAATGGTTGTGGGTCATTGTAGAAAATCCTAATAGGAGATCTTAAGTGATCTGATTCTGTTGGGTCAATGATTTGTTATATTCGTTAAATCGTGTTGTACCACAAAATTTGCCCTCTCATGTTTTTCCAAGATTTTCTCTTACATGGGTGGTTACAAAAAATTTCCTAAAGAAAAGGAAAATCTTTGAATGTTGGTTAAATGTCCTTCGATTGGCATCTACAAAGTGCCCTTCGATTGGCATCTGTAAAAGGTCCTTCGATTGGAATCTGCAAAAGGTCTTTCGATTGGAATGCCAAAGGGACTTTCGATAGGCATCTTAAACAAGGCAGCTTCGTTGGACATCTTAAGTAAGGTTGTCTTTCGTTAGGACATGCCAAAGGGTCTTTCGATGGGCATCTTAAACAAGGAAGCTTCGATGGACATCTTAAGTAAGGTTGTTTTTCGTTAGGGCATACAAAGTGTCTTTCGACAGGCATGTCAACCAAGTGATGCTTCGATGGCATATTAATAGGGTGACATTTTGATTGTCCAAGTTAGATAAAATGAGATCGAAAAGAGAAAGAACTGAGAGGTTTCCATAAGCTCTGATGATGGGCCATTCGAATTCATGCAAATTGGATACAAAATCGAAGGAGCTCTGATAAGGACAACTCTAAGCCTTTTGAATTCCTACAAACCGTGGTTAAAACAAAGAAACTTTGATGCTGAGAATATGAGCAATTCGAATCAGGACGTAGAGCCATCGAAGAGAGCAAAACAAAACTTCAACCAGTCAATAAGATAATGCTTCGATTGGTCAAGTTCAAATCCATTAAAGAGAGCAAAGCTTGAGACTTAATCGAAGGAGCCATGATAACAAAGTTGGTGCAATTAGAATTAGAATTCAGAGCCTTCGAAGGAAACAAATGTTCTGATGAGGGAAGTTCTGGGAAATTTGAATTAGGACTTAGAATCATCACAAGAATAAGGGATGATCGAAGGGGCTCTGAATAGGGAAACTCTGAACATTTTCAAATTCGAACAAGACACAAAATGACATGTCCAAGTTCATTCAGAATCCCAGAATGGCATGAAATATCACAAAATGGAAATGTTTTAATTTGTCTGATTCTGTTTTCAAAGCCATGTTAATGGCTGGTCTTTAATGCCATGATTCTTTGTCTCCTCCACCAACTATAAATACAAGATGTCAAACACAAATCCAGGGGGACGGATAGGAATGCATAATGCATCACACAGATCACATTGCCACATTGCTCAAAGAAATCCCAAAATTGTCCCAATCGAAGAACCTTTTTTGCAGCCACCTTTAGCCCAAACAAATACTAGATTCGTGTTCCTGTGCCATCCAGGAGTCCACACCAACTCTTAAGTCAACATCTCCACACCCAAAGCTGCAAATCGAAGCATACCGTCCATATGTATAATTATGAAATTCAATTTCTTAATCTAAGTGCATCTATTCATTCTAATGTGTTTGTGCGTGTTTGTAATGGAGTGTTAGACAGGTTACAATCCTCACAGACCCATCATTGTTAGGGCACGTGAGTTTGGTTCCTTCGAATCTCAGGATTCTTAGTGTTTCAGGACAAGGCGAGCCCAGATTCGAATTAAAGAGAGTTTCAAATTAGGGAGTTGTTCAAGCTAGGGGGTAAGGTCCCCTCCTCCCCCTGGATCTCTAACATTTGTTCATTTTGCAAGAATGTTGTTTAGGGCTTCGAAGCAGTAAGCTTCGAACCAGGTGACACAGGAACCTTCTGCCATTTTTAAACCCAGATTCGAATCTCAGAATTTTTGGTATTGCAGGACGAAATAACTTCAGATTCCTTCGATTGGAGAGGGAATCAAAGGACCTGGGTTCGACACCCAGATCATATGTTTTGTCTTTTTTCTAACAAACTTGCTTGCAGATCCAATATTCCAGATCGAAAGAGTTTTTCATGTACCATCATTAGGCACCTTCGATCAACCTTCTCACTTGGATCGAAAGGAAGCCTTAGGCCTTTCGATCCAGGCCTACATCCTGCAGATTACTCTTTTCCTTTTTACTGCTTTTTCCATTTAGTTTATCCTTTCCGTTACTTTGTTTTTAATTAAAAAAAATCAAAAATCATAAAAAGATTTTTATTTAATAGTTCTTAGGTTTTTTAGACGTAATATTTATTTTGTGTGTGTTATTTATATTCTTGCATTTTATATAAATAATGTAAATGATTATGGGACGTAATAGTCTAGATTTAAAATTCTACATTTTATTTTCTTACACTTATAATATATCTCTCCCAAAGCCGTGTAATAACTTAGGATATATTTTTCTGCATTTTATTTTCTGCATATTTATTGCTTTATTATTTTACTATATTAATGTTAGTAAATAGGCTTGCATGGAAAGACTGTAAATTAAAACGTTAGCTAACCTAACAAAAATAAGAAATAAATAACTAAATCGAATCACTTGCACATGCGCACCTCTAGGGTATCTTCCACTTCGGTTGCCTTCGAAAACAGTCACAATTCTCGAAATGTGAGTATCTTTAGTGGTTGTCCTTTAGTTCAAGAGGTCACAAGTGCCTCGATGACCCTTCTGATGTCGCCTTCGGTTAAAAAGTGATCTTAGAACTTTAGGACAATTACTAAAAGTTATTGCCCAATTGCCTTAGTGACTGTAAACATCCCTTTGATAGTCCCTCAACATCCAACGATAGGGCTACCTGATCACTAATAGTAGGATAGCACTATCTAAAGGAAAGGAGGAAAAGAACACTTTTTTCAAGTAGGTAGATAGCTGTTAGGTACTTGCTCAAAAACCATTCTTTCACACTACACTTCCAAAACCATTTAAAAAAAACGCTTTATCAACACTCTTGAGGACTGATACAAGAGTTAGCGTAAAGAAAACAAACTTTTCAAAACACACAAACACAAAAGAAATTTTCAAAATGAGCAAGTACCTAAGAGCCTGTGGAAAACCACGGATGGAAAGGGTGCTAACACCTTCCCTTTCCATAATCTACCCCTCTTACTCAGAAACTCTCGAAAAAGGTCTTTTTCTGTTCTTTTCACCCTTTCCTTTGTTGGATAAAAGAAAAGTCGGTGGCGACTCTTGCTTACCGCATATTTTGGAATACAAAATGCAAACAAGTATAAACCGTCAGTTTTTCCACCGTATCACAGAACTGGCGACTCTGTTGGGGATAAGATTAAAAAGTGGGTTTTACCTTAAGGGTTAGTTCATTTTAAAACTGCTTTCTTTATGTGTTTGCTTGCTTCATCTTTGAGGGTGTGTTGGGGGTATTCTTTTAAAGATCCTACACCCGGATCTGGGGCACATTTTAGGTAAGTAGAAATAAATCATCGCGGATGTACGGTGTAAACCGATACAGATAAAGTGATGGCTACGTTAGCGCGATACTCTGGATTATACTAATGTTCCTTGAGTAAGTCAAGGATAACATTAGGCATCCTCATAGTGTCACTAAGCACTAACTGACCTTTAGAACCTTTAATCAACTCATCCTAGCCATTAGGAAGTAGTGAGGTAATCGGCTTTGGTTCCAATCGAAGATTGGTTGATACTCGATGCTACACTCATTGAGACTGAACTTTCGGGATTTTTTGGCCGCAATACTTCGGTTTGTGAGCTGAAACAATTCCTGATGGGAAGGTCAATAATATTGAGACTCCTTAGAACTCGGTTACTATTAATAGGACAGGTTGAGCCAACCAAAATTCAAGAGGGTACGTACCTTTAAACCTCATGCAAGCCTTTGAACCTAAGGCTATTTGTGTGACTTGATTGCCTTCAGTTATCTAACAACTTAAACTCCTTGTAGGATTTATTTATAATCATTGTCTAATAAACTGGTTTTCTTGCAAGATATACTTGTCTTCATCACCCTGCATTTTTGCTTGATGCATGGCATACACATCGTAGAATTATACCATAGCATTTCCTTAACCATTTCAAGGATCTTCAGGGCCTGTGGTGTAGGTTATGATGAACCAGACATCTAGCAAGGGGCAAGCGGATTTATTTTCCTCTTGCTAATTTCGTCAAAGGATAAAAACACAATAACTTGAGTCAGGGGAGACGACCCACTCGATATGGTGAGCTTGACTCTTGTAGAAAGACCTTCAACGATACGAAGTTCTTCAATCAAAGCTGCAAAGTTCAACGCTTAACATTTTTCTTGTGTTTACCCCGCGAGATCCTTGAAAATATTTGCATATCATACATGTCATTGCATAACAGGTAGTCTCTAGTAAATCTCTCTCATGTTCTCGCTGTTTATTTCAGCAATGGCTCTCAAACAATACAACAGAGACCTCCAAACTCAAGAGGCTCAGTTCATGGAAATGTTTCTAAACCTATCCAAGGGGCGAGAAGTATTGAAAGCACTCCTCACTGGGAATCTGACCAAGAAACGTCCTGATAATAACAAGGATGACCAGGTTGAACAGCTGCAGGTTGAGATTGAAGCAATGAGAATCCAAATGTCGAGGAAGATGGCTTTTATCCAAAGCCTATCCCGGGGGCAAGAAGAGTTGAGAGCCTTCGCAAGCCATCTTTATCAAGACGGATCCAACCGTATGAAACTAACGGTCAAGGATGGGGATCAAGTCACTAATCAACCCCTGATGGGACAGAATGTTGGAGTTTCCTAAATTGCTGCTACGTCACAAGCCCAACCACAACCTCGCAACAACCATAGGGTAATCGGTGTAAGCGGGATTCATTCACTAGGCAATATACCAAACTCAGCATACCAATGTCACAAGTCTTGCAAAACATATTGAAGTTGAGTTTGGTCACGTTGAGGGATCCTCCTACAAATCCCAATACTCCCTCTCCAATGTAAAATCCAAGTGCAAGGTGTGCATATCACTCCAACAGTCCAGGGCATGATATTGATAGCTGTCGGACATTAAAATACAAAATTCAAGACCTGATCGATGAAGGAGCATTGGAATTTGCACAAGATGGTAAACTGGAATTCTTCTGTCATCCTTCCAAGGCACACCATCTGAAGTGACAAGATCAGACAAAGAGGCTTTTGTTCATTAGAATTTTCAATTTGTAATTTTCTTTTGATTGTTCGAACATTTATTCATATTAAACCTTGTTATTTCATCAATGTATTGCACTTGTTTGTCTTGAATTAATTTGTTTGCACTATGCTTGAACTGTTTTCTTACTTCCTTTTTGTGATATTCAACTCTTGAGTAACAGCTCTAAGCCTGTAGAGGGAGAATGACGAAAAAGATACCACAATCTCTACAGTATGCTTTTGAACTGACCCGCTGACGATGTACAAGCATTGTTTCAAATCCTAAACAATGGAGTTATAAGGAAGATAATCCCTAGTCAACCCCTTTGAGCTTAAGAAGTATGCGTTTTTATTTTTACACAAATTAAAACCCTTAATCATAACCTGGGGCAGGGTAGTTTCTCTCAGTTGATTCAGACGCACATTCAATCGTGATCTTCCGCTTCGTACACAATGAGTGGCATTGAATACGTCCTTCCAAAATCAAAAGACAGTGATAGGTTCCGTGTAATCATCAAAATAAGCAGTCATTATCTCTCAAAATAAAAGCCCATTAAGTCAAAACCTGCGAAGGAGACTTAAGAAAAATTGGGGCATCACGCTGACTGTAATCATAAAAGAAACAGTTCAGGCAAAAGATCGGGAT
Source organism: Vicia faba (assembly GCA_948472305.1). Classification (NCBI taxonomy): domain Eukaryota; kingdom Viridiplantae; phylum Streptophyta; class Magnoliopsida; order Fabales; family Fabaceae; genus Vicia; species Vicia faba. The sequence goes on from OX451737.1 coordinate 1,633,871,179, forward strand.
AATAAAATTAAAAAAAGAGGTTCCTATAAATCCTCAACAAAAATAAAAGGTCACAAAAATGACTTCCTTTCTCAAACAAACATTCAAATTCTGAACCATCACCAGAACATCGGGGCCAACATTCCAAAACTCAACTGGGAGTCGAAATGCACAATTAACTGAGCATAGGACTGGAGAACATCACGAAGGACGGGTGGATACAAATAAACTTTGAGCCTTTATCCTTTGTTTCTTAAACCGTGAACCAGGCCACACTACAACCCTTAAAAGTCTTAACTGAAGCATGGGTTAGTTCAGAAGCATACTGTTACAAAAGGTATCTTGACTCCTGTAGGATTTACTATAAATCCTGAGTTGATATCACCCTCTTGCAAATTTTATTTTACTAAAAAATGAATTTTCAAACTTCAAGACAAACATAAACTTTGCATTATTTGAATATCATTGTTTGCATATAGTTATCTGTTCGACAACAGAGAAATTCACATACGAATATCTAGTGAACAAAAACTTTCTCAATAAAAAGGTTCACCTCATATGGAAAAACACTTCCAACCAAGGGGCACGACATGATCATTATCCATCATCTGGGGCAGTCAAGTCAAGATTCAAGGAATCTCTCAAAAATACCAAATAGCCAGAGGCAGATCTCCATCTGAATCACTTGGGGCATTAGACATGAATTCCATAAACGAATCACGTACAATCAAGAAAAATCAATCCAGAAACGATTTAGGTACGATCCAGAGATGGATGTTATCCTGATACTTATTCTAGATTTCTCTTCTAGAAACAATTCAGGTACGATCCAGAGACAGATGTTACCTTGATGCTTATTTAGATTCTCTTATAGAAACAGTTCAGGTACGACCCAGAGGCCGATGTTATCCTGATATATATTCTAGATTTCTCTTCAAGTACAATTCAGATACGATCCAGAGACGAATATAATTATGACACTCATTCAACACATGTTTCAAGTACAGTTCAGATACGATCCAGAGACGGATATCATTCTGACACTCATTTAACACATGTTTCAAGCACAATTTAGATAGGATCCAGAGACGGATGTCATTCTGAAACTCATTCAATACATGTTCCAAATACAATTCAGATACGATCCAGAGACGAATGTCATTCTGATACTTATTTCAACACATGGATCCATCCATATAATCTCAGCAGGTACTTTCTCCAACAAATACAGGGGCAGAAATGTTCTGATGCAAAGTCACCGCTACATCCTCAGCATACGTCCTAGTGACCTATGTCCCCGCAGAGTGAAAACAACCAAACACGAATTCCTAGCGGAAACATTCTAAATACTCCAGATTCTCATCTAGAAACAGTGTAGGTACGACCCAGAGACGGATGTCATCCTGACACTTGCTCCATATTCTCATCTAGAAACGGTGCAGGTACGGTCCAGAGATGGATGTCATCCTAACACTTATTCCAGACTCCTCTAGAAATGGTGCAGGTACGATCTAGAGACGGATGTCATCCTGACACTTATTCCAGACTCCTCTAGAAATAGTTCAGGTAAGATACAAAGATGAATGTCATCCTAACACTTATTCCAGATTCTTCTAGAAACAGTTCAGATACGACCCAAAGGCGAATGTCATTCTGGTACTTATTCAATACATCTCCAAGCTACCGCTCTGACATATGAGTAGAATTCCCCAATGAAATCATCGAGCTTCTCAGAATTTCCCAACAAAGCATTTTCTCCCCAGCGGAGCATTCTCAAGAAGAAGTCAAAAATCCTCGGCGGAGTATCCTCAAATGGAAAGACGAAATCCCCAACAGGATTTCAACAAAGATCCCTAAGCAGTTCACATAGTTCCCCTTCCCCAGTAGAGTTTATTTCTCTAGCTACAGAAGTTTATTTCCCAACGGAGTTTATTTCTCTACATTTGGTAAATCTTCCAACAAAGCATCTTCTCCCCAGCAGAGCATTCTCAAGCAGAAGTCAAAAATCCCCAACAGGGTATCCTTAAACGGAAAGAGGAAATCCCCAGCAAATCATCTCCATTCATCATCCCCAGCGGAAATGAAGGAATCGCTTTCCTCGTCTACCAAACAACAATCTAGGATTCAGCTTCCCAGTACTCTCCAACAACAGTCAGGGATTTATTTTCCTAGACTAGGAATTGTCGCAACAGCATTCCATGTTCATACATCATGGCATGCACATACATATTACATACAACACAATCTCATTTATTTTGAGAACACCATTACACGATGCATTTCATATATCATGATATTGTATACGACTAACTCTTTACCTTTTCAGGAAAGATCAATCGACAAATATCACTAACTACTTATATGACCTAACAGTCTTTTCAAAGGCTAACTCTGACAAAGGGCTATTCCAACATTTTCTTTAGAAGATCATATTCAAGACCCCTGCTGGTTCAGTTTCAATTGACCCTTGATTTATTCTGATTCTTTTCCGGTAGATACTTTATCTGGTCCAGTTAAATCGACCCTAAGATTTTCTGGTCCAGTTAAAGATACTGCGAAGCCTGGATTCCGACCAAATAACAGTTTATTTAGTTAATTACTATGAAGCCTGGACCCGACCAGATGATAGTATAACCTGTGACACTGAAGCTTGTACCCGACCAGATAACAGTTTACCTCAGATTCAAGTTGAAGCCTAGACCCGACCAGATAACAGCTTAATTTCTTCAAATCATTGAAGCCTGGATATGACCAGATAACGGTATACCTCAGATTCAAGTTGAAGCATGGACCCGACCATATAACAACTTAATTTCTTCAAATCACCGAAGCTTGGATACGACCAGATAACGGTATACCTCAAATTCAAGTTAAAGCCTGGACCTGACCAAATAACAACTTAATTTCTTCAAATCACCAAAGCCTGGATACGACCAAATAACGGTATACCTCCGATTCAAGTTGAAGCCTGGACCCAACCAGATAACAGCTTAATTTCTTCAAATCACCGAAGCCTGGATACGACCAGATTACGGTATACCTCAGATTCAAGTTGAAGCCTGGACCCGACCAGATAACAACTTAATTTCTTCAAATCACCGAAGCTTGGATACAACCAGATAACGGTATATCTTAGATTCAAGTTGAAGCCTGGACCAGACAAGATAACAACTTAATTTCTTCAAATCATCGAAACCTAAATACAATCAGATAACGGTATACCTCAGATTCAAGTTGAAGCCTTGACCAGACAAGATAACAGCTTAATTTCTTCAAATCATCGAAACCTAGATACGATCAGATAACGGTATACCTCAGATTCAAGTTGAAGCCTAGACCCGACCAGATAACAACTTAATTTCTTCAAATTGTCGAAGCTTGGATATGATCAGATAACGATATACCTCAGATTCAAGTTAAATCCTGGACCCGACCAGATAACATCTTAATTTATTTAAATCACCGAAGCCTGGATACGACCAGATAACCGTATACCTCAGATTCAAGTTGAAGCCTGGACCCGACCAAATAACAGCTTAATTTTTTCAAATCACCAAAGCTTGAATACGACCAGATAACGGTATACCTCAGATTCAAGTGGAAGCCTGGACCCGACCAGATAACAGCTTAATTTCTTCAAATCATTGAAGCTTAGGTAACACCAGATAACGGTATACGTCAGATTTAAGTTGAAGCCTGGACCCGATCAGATAACATCTTAATTTATTCAAATCACCGAAGCCTGGATACGATCAGATAACGATATACCTAAGATTCAAGTTGAAGCATGGAACCGACTAGATAATAGCTTAATTTCTTCAAATCACCGAAGCATGGATACAAACAGATAACGGTATACCTCAGATTCATGTTGAAGCTTGTACCCGACCAGATAACAACTTAATTTCTTCAAATCACCGAAGTATGGATACAACCAGATAACAGTATACCTCAGATTCAAGTTGAAGCCTGGAACCAACAAGATAACAACTTAATTTATTCAAATCATTGAAGCCTGGATACAACCAGATAACAGGATACCTCAGATTCAAGTTGAAGCTTGGACCCGACCAGATAACAACTTAATTTCTTCAAATCACTGAAACCTGGATGCGACCCGATAACAGTTCAATGTCTACAATTACTGCAAATCCTGGAATCGACCAGAGAGCAGTTAATTTCATATTCCATGATAAGTCGCTGTAAATCCTAGAATACGACCGGATGATAGTCAACCTTATTATCCTCAACAAGTTGCTATAAAGCCTGGATCCCGACCAGATAACAACTCGCTTTTATCTTTCCAGTCAAGAGATAACTCCCCAGTAGAGTAATGGATAACTGAAGCTCCTAGACTCTATTTCTCAAGACAGAGATCAACATTCCCCAACTGACTCCTCCTTAGACAGCAGGAACACGGATCCCCATAAATAGACCTCTTATGAAGTCAACATCTACTTTGGATGGCATCTTTAAGCCCATCTCCGATGACTCTCCGTCATATTCTCCAAATGGAATCTCTAAGCCTGCTTCCTACATAATCAACCATCACATCATCTGGTGCAAATTTCTGGTCACTCTAGTGTTCAATCATCTACCACCTTCAGATCACGAAAGGCAGACAAGCCAATCTAAATCTTCAAGTTTAAGAAGATTGAACAGGGGCAGCTGTTGTACCCCAAAATTTTCCCTCTCATGTTTTTCCAAGATTTTCTCTTGCATGGGTGGTTACAAACATTTTCCTAAAGAAAAGAAAAATCTTTGAATAATGGTTAAGTGTCCTTAGATTTGCATCTACAAAGTGCCCTTCGATTGCCATCTGTAAAAGGTCCTTCGATTGGCATCTACAAAAGGTCTTTCGATTGGAATTACAAAGGGTGTTTCGATGGGCATCTTAAACAAGGCAGATTCATTGGATATCTTAAGTAAGGTTGTCTTTCGTTAGGGCATGCCAAAGGGTCTTTCGATGGGCATATTAAACAAGGCAGCTTCGATGGAAATCTTAAGTAAGGTTGTTTTTCGTTAGGGCATACAAAGTGTCATTCGACAGGCATGTCAACCAAGTGATGCTTCGATGGCATATCAACAGGGTGACATTTCGAGTGTCCAAGTTAGTGAATATGAAATCGAAAGAGCAAGAACTGAGAGGTTTCCAGAATATATGATGATGGACCATTCGAATTCATGCATATTGGAGACAAAATCGAAGGAGCTCTGATAAGGACAACTCCGAGCCTTTCAAATTCTTGCAGACCATGGTTCAAACAAAGAAACTCTGATGCTGAGAATATGAGCAATTCGAATCAGGACACAGAGTCATCAAAGAGAGCAAAACAACACTTCGACCAGTCAATAAGATAATGCTTCGATTGGTCAAGTTCAAAGCCATCCAAGAGAGCAAAGCTTGAGAATTAATCGAAGGAGCCATGATAACGAAGTTGGTGCAATTCGAATTAGAATTCAGATCCTTCGAAGGAAACAAATGTTCTGATGAGGGAAGTTTTAGGAAATTCAAATCAGGACTAAGAATCATCACAAGAACAAGGGTTGGTCGAAGAGGCTCTGAAGAGGGAAACTCTTAACATTTTCAAATTCGAACAAGACACAAATTGACATGTCCAAGTTCATTCAGAATCCCAGAATGGCATGAAATATCTCAAAATGGAAATGTTTTAATTTGTATGATTTTGTTTTCAAAGCCCTGTTAATGGCCGGTCTTTAATGCCATGCTTCTTTGTCTCCTCCACCATTTATAAATACAAGATGTCAAACACAAATCCGGGGGAACGGACAGGCACGCATACTACATCACACATATCACATTGCCACATTGCCCAAAGAAATCCCAACAGTGTCCCAATCGAAGCGCCCTTTTTTGCAGGAACCTTTAGCCCAAACGAATACTAGATTCGTGTTCCTGAGCCATCCAGGAGTCCACACCAACTCTTACGCCAACATCTCCACACCCAAAGCTGCAGATCAAAGCATACCGTCCATAGGTATAATTATGAAGTTCAATTTCTTAATCTAAGTGCATCTATTCGTTATAATGTGTTTGTGCATGTTTGTAATGGAGTGTTAGACATGTTACAATCCTCATAGACGCACCATTGTTAGGGCACGTGATTTTGGTTCCTTCGAATCTCAGGATTCTTAATGTTTCAGGACAAGGCGAACCCATATTTAAATTAAGGAGAGTTTCGAATTAGGGAGTTGTTCGAGCTAGGGGGTAAGGTCCCCCCTAGATCTCTAACATTTGTTTCTTTTTGTAGGAATGTTGTTTAGGGCTTCGTAGCAGTAACCTTCTGCCATTTTTAAACCCAGATTCGAATCTCAGAATTATTGGTATTGCAGGACGAAATTACTTTAGATTCCTTCGATTGGAGAGGGAATCGAAGGACCTGGGTTCGACACCCAGGTCATACGTTTTGTGTTTTTTCTAATAAACTTGCTTGCAGATCTAATATCCCAGATCGAAAGAGTTTGTCATGTACCATCATTAGGCACCTTCGATCAACCTTTTCACTTGATTCAAAAGGAAGCCTTAGGCCTTTTGATCCAAGCCTACATCCTGCAGATTACTCTTTTCCTTTTTACTGCTTTTTCCATTTAGTTTATCCTTTCTATTACTTTTTTTTAATCAAAAAATTAAAAACCACAAAGAATTTTATTTAATAGTTCTTAGGTTTTTTAGACGTAATATTAATTATTCTTGCATTTTATATAAATAATGTAACTGATTATGGGACGTAATAGTCTAGATTTAAAATTCTACATTTTATTTTCTTACACTTATAATGTATCTCTCCCAAAGTCATGTAATAACTTAGGATTTATTTTTCTGCATTTTATTTTCCGCATATTTATTGCTATATTATTTTACTATATTACTGTTAGTAAATAGGCTTGCATGGAAAGTCTGTATATTAAAACGTTAGCTAACCTAACAAAAAGACAAAAAATAACTAAATCGAATCACTTGCACATGCGCACCTCTAGGGTATCTCCCACTTCGGTTGCCTTCGAAAATGGTCACAATTCTAGAAATGTGAGAATCTTTAGTGGTTGTCCTTTGGTTCAATAGATCACAAGTCCTTCGATGACCCTTTCGATGCCGCCTTCGGTTAAAAAGTGATCTTATAACTTTAGGTCAATTACTAAAAGTTCTTGCCTAGTTGCCTTAGTGACCGTAAACATCCCTTCGATAGTCCCTCAACATCCAACGATAGGGCTACATGCTCACTAATAGTAGGATAGCACTATCTAAAGGAAAGGAGGAAAAGAACACTTTTTTCGAGTAGGTAGATAGCTATTAGGTACTTGCTCAAAAACCATTCTTTCACACTACACTTTCAAAATTGTTTTAAAAAAAAAATGCTTTATCAACACTCTTGAGGACTGATACAAGAGTTAGCGTAAACCGAACAAACTTTTCAAAACACACAAAGACGAAAGCAATTTTCAAAATGAGCAAGTACCTAAGAACCCGTAGAAAACCACAAATGGAAAGGGTGCTAACACCTTCCCTTTCCATAATATACCCCCTTACTCAAAAACTCTAAAAAAAGTATTTTTCTGTTCTTTTCACCCTTTCCTTTGTTGGATAAAAGAAAAGTCGGTGGCGACTCTTGCTTACCGCACATTTGCAAATACAAAATGAAAACCAGTATAAACCATTGCTTCTGCCACCGTATCACAAATCGGACACTGAACATATCATTGAAAGGTTCCTTGAGTGACTGAATGAAGGTCTAATCTTAAGAAGACAATGGTTGCTGGTCATTATGGAAAACCCTGATAGGAGATCTTAAGTGATCTAGTTCTATTGGGTCAATGAACGTCATATCTGTTAAGTTGGATCATTGAACGTGTCATTGTCTATTAGTCACCGGTAGTCGCCCATGAATTGGTAATCAGTTTGGTTATAGTGTATTAAGTCCTTGTTAAAGGCAAATCACCTTGAGGGGTGGATATGATTAACCTTGATAAAGTGAACCTGAATAAATCACTTGTGTTCTTTACTCTTCATTGTCTTTATATATTTTATCATTTGAGTGATTAGAATTTCTAAAGGAGAATGTTCTCTATAAACTCAATTCAAACCCCCCATTCTTGTGTTTTCTCTACCTTCAAATGGTATCAGAGCCTGGTTCTGTTATTGATTCTAGAATCAAACACTTAACTATGTAGAGAGATCCAACAAGAGAAAACTCTTTGGATACTATTTACTCAAGTGATTAAAAGGTTTCTTTTCAAAGTGCTTCCTGAGAAAAAATCAAAGTTTTGAATAAGAATCATAAATGAAGACAGAATCTATGGAAACAAGTTCTCAGAATTCTGAAGAGTCAAGTACCTGATGGAAAAGGAATTCATCTTCTCTCCATTAAAAGTAAAGGTCAATAATCAAGTACTACATATCATCAACTGAAGTTGTCATCTAAATGACAACCGATGTAAGCTACTATGGATCAAATCAACATCGTCTCGAGTAGATCTATCAAAATCTCTGAAGAAGGTGTTGTACCCCAAAATTTGCCCTCTCATATTTTCCATGATTTTCCTCTTGCATAGGTGGTCACAAACCTTGGCCTAAAGACAATGAAAATTTTCAAATGATGTTTCTAAGTTTCCTTCGATTGACCTGTTAATGAGGCTCTTCAATTGGCAACTACTAAGTTCCTTTCGAGTGGCATCTCCAAATGCTCTTTGATTACCATCTATATAGCGCTCTTTGATTACCATTTATATAGCGCTCTTCGATTACCATCTACATAGTGTCCTTCGATTGGTAGCTGCAAAAGGCCTTTCGATTGGCCTCATGACAAGCCTTTCGATGGGCATTGTGTCAAAGCCTTTCGATTGGTGTAGCAAAGGACTCTTCATTTGATATGCCAAATAAATACCCTTCGATTGGTACTTGGACAAGGACCCTTCGAAGGACCCCCTCCAGGCCATTCGAAAGAGGCCATCAAGAGGGAACTCTGAAAATATGTCCAGGCCAAAGTCTTTCCTTGTTGAGTCACAATGCCACAAGAGATAATTCGACCAGAGACTTCTCTTCAAATGGACAGGAAATTGAAGCAAAGGTGGATCCAATAGAAGAAGTCTTAGTATTGAGGCTGGCACAATTCTACTCAGAACCATCAAGGAGAGTGAGGTTATGATAAGGAAGGACCTGACTAGTTCGAATTGAAGTTCAAGGCTGGAAAGGAAGGCATTCGAAGGAATGAAGATGGGATTTGGTCCAAAACAAGCCAGAAAGCCCATAATCGAAAGAAGATTGAAACAGGATGGAAAACAGAAGAAAATGAATTGGAATAAAAACACAACGACTTGGCCATTTTAGAAAAAAAAGATGCAAGATAAATCAAATATTTTTTCACTCAATCTTCAAGATTCAGTTCAATTTTGTTAACCTAATTCATCCCACTATATATACATAATGAACCCTGATCAGAGGAAGGAGTATTTGACGGTGTAGAACACTCGAGACTGTTCAGAATTTTGATAAAAAGTGTGGAACGAGTTTTTCTCTAGAGGGATATTTAAGGTATTTCAAGGATTGCAATCCATTCCTAGGCGTATTTGGAAGCTTTCTGGACCACTCTCGTGCATCAACACCTCCAGGAATGATCAACACAGTTGGCTCAGTGGTGAAAGGGAAAGGTTAAAAGTGCGCGTGTGTAAGAGGTCAGGGGTTCGATCCCTTCCTCCTACATGTTATTTTTCCTAACAATTCTTTGCAGATCCCATTTTATCGTTCCAAGCGCGCACACCATAGGCCCCCAGATCCTCATCCTTGGATTAGTCAACGCCTGGATCTAATACTCCCAACGAAGCTCCCCATGGTGGACACTCCTAGGACAACCATACTGAATCACACGCAGCTATGGGCCAAGTGAATTGGGATGTGAAAAGAAATTCAGCATGCACCCTCCAACTTGGGTTCACCCCTCAGGCTTATTCTATTTCCCTTTGTTTTATTTAAATTAATTATTTATTTTGTCCGAACCAATTTTTCATAAAACCATAAAAATCAACATCACAAAAATAGGATTTAGTATTTTTTTCAATAAATAAATTAATTTCATCAATTTTAATTTGTTTCATTAATTAAAATTAATTAGAAAAATTAGGTCAAACTTCCAATCTTTTTCATAAAAATCCCAAAAAATATTTTCAATGATCAAATTAGGTTTTTTAGGGTTTCAAACTTACTGCAATTTCTTATTCTCACGCGTAATTATTTTTGTCGTACGATTAATTTTTACTATTGATGTAACTGCGCCCGGTTTGTAATAGCTTAATTAGGGTCTTATTCCCGCATTTTATTTTCAATCAGTTCCTTATGTATCTACACCAAAGCCTTGTAATAGCGTAGGATATTTATCTCTCGCTTTTTCTATATGCTTGTATATAACTGCTAGCAACCTAGGCATGTATGATTAATTAATCAATAGATCACTAAATTCAAGATAAATATATTTGAAAAGGTACACTTTTGCACACTTGCACCCCTAGGGTATTACCTCACTTGGTTGCCTTCGGAAACAATGGTCATGTCCCTCGAGCGTATGGATACTCTTAGCAAAGACCCTTAGTTTAAAATCATCATAAAGATCATAGTCCCTGAATGATCCTCGAGTTTCCTACGAGAAATGATCATATGGTGATAGTCCCTTCGAAATGCTAAGGTATCCTTACATGTTTCCTTCAATAACCATAAACGTCCCTTTTGATAGTCCCTCAAACATCCAACAACTAGGGTTACCTACTCACTAATAGTAGGATAACACGGTCTAAAGGATAGGAGGAAAAGAACAATTTTTTTAGTAGGTAGATAACTGTTAGGTACTTGCTCAAATAAATTTTCACACCACACTTTCAAACATACTTTTCAAACAAAAGTTTTCAAAACGCTTTATCACACTCTTAAGGACTGATACAAGAGTTACCATAAAGTGAATCGTCGCACTAAGGCATTTTCAAAGCTTTTCAAAACACACAAACACAAGAAATTTTAGAAAATGAGAAAGTACCTAAGAGCCCATGGAAACCATGGATGGAAAGGCTGATAACACCTTCCCTTTCCATAATCTACCCCCCTTACTCAGAAATCTCAAAAAAAGGTCTTTTTCTATTCTTTTCACCCTTTCCTTTGTTGGATAAAAGAAAAGTCGGCGGTAACTCTTACTTATTGCACGTTTGCGAATACAAAACCCAAAACCAGTATAAAACATTCGGTTCTGCCACCGTATCACAGAAGGCAAAAGCTTCTAAAAGATAGTTGCTTCAAAAGTCTGAAGATGAATCTGTTGAAAGTTTAGTAGTTTTGTCAAGGGTAATAAGAAGAATATGTTGTCCAACAACATGTTCAAAATCACTAGAAAAACTGATGGATCTTTAAAATTTATTTCTATCGAAGGAATTCAAATAGAAAAGAAGTCATCTGTTGAGAGTTAAGCCAGTGTGCCTATTCTTGGAAGCAATGAAGTTGCTGCTGAAGTTCAAGAAAAATGTTCTCAGGCTCAGTGTGTCTGATAACATCTACACTGGTTGAAGAATCATCAGGACAAAGAATGAATTGTGAAATAATAAAAGTTCTCAACAGAATGGATATTCCACCTATGTCTGAAAATCCCATCATTCTCTCTACTTAACTGACTTCTACCACTTCAGCTCTGGTCGCTTCAGATATTACGTATCTTCGTGGTGGCTCCATCGTGATCGTATCTTCCGTATACGAAGTCAGTGAGGTGATCAGGCCCAACGACTGAATACTATAATAGTATAAATCAGGCTAGCAACACACACATGTGAGGGAGAAAATAATTGCTAATAATGTTTCAAGGAAGGGACAAGAATCGACCAGCTATGATACTTACTGTAACACCCCGTACATATATATCTAGAATAATATGTAGTGATGCTATAATGGTACGTATAAACATAAAAAAGTGGGAATTGACAAAACTAAATTTCATATACAATTCAACTCTAACAGTAAAATATATATACAAAAGCTTGTCGATAACAATGCATAGCAGAAAGATAAGTTTTGAAGAGGTCTTCCTGCTATCTCCTCATCAACAGTCTTCAATACGGACCATCTAGAAAATCTTCTACCTAAAACCTGCTCCTGAAAAATAATAAGAGGAATGGGGTGAGATTACTAAATCTCAGTGAGTTCCCCTATCTTATGGGTTTTGTACCCCAAATTTTACTCCAGACTTTTTTTTTCTCATTCACATTCATATATCGAATTAATTCTTATTCACCTCTCTGCATTTTACGACATTTTTATTTTATCTTCAATTTAAAATTTTCATTTAGATATAGTTTCTTTTTTTACTTTTTAGGCATTTAATAATTTAGTTTTATTTCATTAGTAGTATTAATAGAAGAGTATAGAACAAATTATATTTCTTTTTGATCATTTAAATTAGAAGTTATTCTCTTTAGTTTTTATTTCATTTAGAAAAAATCCATAAAAATATTTTTTAGTTTTTAGTTAATAAAATAATTTAGTTTTTATTATTCTTTTTGTTTTTGATTAGTGGATCCTTAGTTTTTTAAATATCTTGTAACAAAAGATCTTGCAAGAGGGGTATTAATATCATTGGCTAAGACCTAAGGGTGATAAGATATTTTGAGGTTGTTGAGAAGGAGGGAGGATTGAAAAAGAGGGAGGGGCAGATCCAAATCATCATAAAAATATAAAAAAATCCTCTTCATCGAACTTCAATAACGCGATCCGTTCTTCCGCCTTACAGCTTCCATCACCCTTCACCATCATCTTTATCTTTGCCGGCTACTTCCTTCAACCGAACAAAACCTCGTACTCATTTCTGTTGAATAAACATTAAATGTGTTAGTAATAAAGTTTTACATTAAACATGGTAGTAGGAAGGACAAAAGTTTTAGTAAGTTATTAGTAGCAGTTATGTTTTAGTTTATGTTTTAGAATTGTAAAAGTTATTTGGGTCTATAAAAGACCAAGAGTGTATTTTATTTTATAAGAGCAATACAGAAGAATTCATATAGAAGCCTGATTCATTTTTAATAACAATTTGGCATCAGAGCTCATGGCAAACATGATGAATCAAATGCCGTTGCCACGGCTAACGAAGTCTAATTATGAAAACTGGAGTATCTAAATGAAATCTCTTCTTGGATCTCTAGACGCGTGGGAAGTGACCAATGATGGGTTTGAAGAACCAACAGAAGTTGAGGGATATACGGCAACTCAAACGAAGGCATTGAAAGAGACGCGATCGAAGGACAAAACGACATTATACATGTTGTTCAGGGCTGTAGATGAATCAGGCTTCGAGAAAATTGATGGTTCGACTACGTCGAAACAAGCGTGGGACATGTTAGAAAAAGTGTTCAAAGGAGCAGATCGAGTGAAGCAAGTTCGACTCCAAACTCTTCGTGGTGAATTGGAGAGGATACAAATGAAGGATACATAAATTGTATCTGACTACATCACACGTGTGCAAAAGGTGGTGAATCAACTCACCAGAAATGGAGAGACAGTACCTGATGCACGAGTTGTTGAAAAGATCTTGAGATCTTTAATAGAAAAGTTTTAAAATATTCTATGTGCAATAGAAGAGTCGAAGGACCTTTCGACGCTCTCAATCGAAGAGCTCGCTGGTTCTCTCGAAGCACATGAACAACGAAAGATGAAAAAGAAAGAAGAAGCAGACGAAGAAGCAAACCAAACCAAGGAATCAAACAAAGACGAAAAGGTACTCTTTTCTCACAACTTTCAAGGAAGAGGACGTGGACGTGGAGGTCGTGACAGTGGTCGAAGTGGTAGAGGTAGCAACTTCGAAAGAGGACAATCGAGCCAACAAAATTGGCGTGGCAGAGGACGTGGTCAAAGAGGTGGTCGTTCGAATTATTCCAACTTCGAATGCTACAAGTGTGATAAGTATGGTCATTATGCGAAGGATTGTAACTCCTACAAATGTTACAACTGTGACAAAGTGGGACATCTTGCAAAAGACTGTCGAATCAAAAAGAAGATTGAAGAAACAACCAACCTAGCTTTGGAAGCTGAATCGAATGAAGGCTTTCTCCTGATGGCTCAAAACAAAATCAACACCAATGGCAGTGTTTGGTATCTTGACTCAGGAGCAAGTAATCACATGTGTGGTTACAAACACATGTTTAAAGATATGAAGAGAATTGAAGATGGTAATGTGTCTTTTGGAGATGCATCGAAAGTGAAGGTCGAACGAAAGGGCACAATCAGTTACTTGCAGAAGGATGGCTTGATTGGATCAATCGAAGACATTTACTATGTACCAGATCTTAAGACCAACATATTAAGTCTGGGACAACTTACAGAAAAAGGTGCTTCGATAATGATGAAAGATCGAACACTGCATTTGAAGGACAAAGCAGGATATCTGATTGCCGCTGTCGAAATGGAAAGAAATCGAATGTACAAACTGAACCTGAGGAACATTCGAGAGAAATGTCTGCAAATCGAAGTGCAAGACAAAGCGTAACTATGGCATATGCGCTTTGGTCATCTACATCATGCTGGTTTGAGAAGGTTGGCGAAAAGGAACATGGTGCATGGACTACCAGACATGGATTTCGAAGGAAAATTCTGTGAAGAATGTGTGCTCAGCAAACAAACAAGAACCTCATTTCAAAGGAAGGCATAGTATCAAGCTAAACATATTCTCGAATTGATACATACTGACATATGTGGGCCAATCACTCCAGAATCCTTCAGTGGAAAAAGGTACTTCATTTCTTTTATTGATGACTTCTCAAGAAAAACCTGGGTCTACTTCCTGAAAGAAAAGTCTGAAGCATTAGAAGTGTTCAAAAAGTTCAAAGTAATGGCAGAGAAGGCAACAAACAGACACATCAAAGCAATTCGATCTGACAGAGGAGGTGAGTATACTTCAATGGCCTTTGTGAAGTACTGTGAAGAACAGGGCATAAGGAGATTCCTAACTGCACCATATTCACCTCAGCAAAATGGTGTGGCTGAAAGGAAGAATCGAACTATTTTTGACATGGTTCGATCAATGCTCAAAAGCAAGAACATGTCGAAAGAATTCTGGGCAGAAGCAGTACAATGTGCTGTTTATATTCAGAATAGATGTCCACATTCGAAGATAGAAGACAAAACACCACAAGAAGCATGGGGTGGACAGAAGCCAACAATTTCTCATCTCAAGGTATTTGGTAGTATAGCTTATGCACATGTACCAGATCAACGAAGAATAAAGCTTGAAGACAAAAGTCAGAAGTACATATTCATTGGATATGATGAGAAGACGAAAGGGTACAAGCTCTTCAATCCCATAAGCAAGAAAGTGATCGTGAGCAGAGACGTTCGAATGAACGAAGCAAGCAAGTGGGACTGGAACAATTCGACAGAGGGTGTTGACACAGTCGAAGAAACAACTGTAGTTGTACCAACTAGTATTCCAATAGAACATGAAGAAACTGAAGATGAAGATGAACCTCTACAACCAAAAATGAGAAGTTTGCAAGATTTGTATGATTCAACAAGTGAGGTGCATCTTGTGTGTCTTCTGGCAGATGCTGAAAATATCAGTGTCGAAGAAGCGTTACGAGATAAGAAGTGGAAAAATGCCATGGATGAAGAAATTAAAGCAATCGAACGCAACAATACTTGGGAGCTAGTCGAATTACCAAAAGGAAGTCAACCCATTGGTGTAAAGTGGGTATTCAAGAGAAAGATGAATGCTCAAGGAGAAATCGAAAGATTCAAAGTACGGCTAGTTGCGAAGGGATACAAACAGAAAGCAGGAATTGACTATGACGAAGTGTTTGCGCATGTTGCAAGAATGGAGACAATTCGATTACTCATTTCTCAAGTTGCTCAGTTCAAATGGCCAATATTTCAAATGGATGTCAAGACAACATTTTTGAATGGTGTGCTCGAAGAAGAAATTTATGTCGAACAACCACTTGGATATATGAGAACTGGAGAAGAGAAGAAGGTGTTGAAACTGAAGAAATCACTGTATGGGCTGAAGCAAGCACCTAGGGCATGGAACACACGTATTGACACATATTTCAAAGAGAATGGGTTCGAGCAATGTCCTTATGAACCCGCCCTCTATGTGAAGAAAAATGGAAGTGATTTATTACTTGTTGCTCTCTATGTTGATGACCTTATCTTTCTAGGCAGTGATGTTCAGATGATCGAAGATTTCAAGAGCACCATGACAAGCGAATTCGAAATGACAGACTTAGGTCTGATGAGATTCTTTCTTGGTCTAGAGGTTCGACAAGAAGAAGCTGGAATTTTCATCTCACAAGAAAAATATGCAAAGGAAATCTTAGAAAAATATAAAATGAAGAATTGCAATCCAACTTCGACGCCAATGGAACCAGGTACAAAACTATCAAAGTTTGATGGAGGAGAACGGGTCGAAGGAAGCAAATATCGAAGCTTGGTAGGTAGCCTTCGATATCTCACATGCACAAGGCCAGACATTTCACTAAGTGTTGGCATAGTAAGTCGATTCATGGAGGAACCGGTACACACACATTGGAAGGCGCTGAAACAAATTCTAAGATACATCCAAGGAACAATATCACTAGGAATGTTTTATTCAAAAACAGAAGACTACAAGTTAGTTGTTTATTCTGACAGTGACTGGTGTGGAGACATAGACGATCGAAATAGCACCTCTGGTTATGTGTTTTTCATGGGAAACACAACATTTACTTGGCTGTCGAAGAAGCAACCTATAGTAACACTTTCGACATGTGAAGCTGAATATGTGGCAGCATCCTGGTGCGTCTGTCATGCAGTATGGCTCAGAAGGTTGATAAGCAAGATGGAGTTGAAACAGGAAGATCCAACAATAATACAAGTGGACAATAAATCAGCTATCGAATTGGCAAAGAATCCAGTGAATCATGAACGAAGAAAACATATTGATGTTCGATTTCACTTCATTCGTGAACATGTGAAGGAGGGAAGTGTCTAATTAAGGCATGTAGCAAGAAGAAACCAAGCAACGAATATTTTTACAAAACCACTATCAAAAGAGATCTTCGACAGAGGCAAGAAGATGATAGGAATGCTGGATGGAAGAAACATTTAAGTTTACAGAGGAGTTTTGTTGAATACACATTAAATGTGTTAGTAATAAAGTTTTACATTAAACATGGTAGTAGGAAGGACAAAAGTTTTAGTAAGTTATTAGTAGCAGTTATGTTTTAGTTTATGTTTTATAATTGTAAAAGTTATTTGGGTCTATAAAAGACCAAGAGTATATTTTATGTTATAAGAGCAATACAGAAGAATTCATATAGAAGCCTGATTCATTTTTAATAACAATTTCACCATCTCAGAGTCCATTTAATCCCCACATCTGAACCTGCATCTTTGTCATCATCATCATCACTCTCAACTACCGCCCTTCATCAACCATTGTTCATCACCATCTTCAAGCTACCATCCGGTACTCATTTTTTCTCTATTGTTGGTTTGGTATAGTTGCAGTTTCACCATCATTTGTTAATATTATGTTGTGTTAATATTATGTTGATGTTTGGAATAATGTTGTTAATGCATCATGGAGTTTTTGGTGTTTGAATCTGATTTGAATAAGAGGATGAAAGTTTTATTGTTCATTTGTTATGTCATATTGGTTGGTCAACTTGAAGGAAATTCGAATAACATTTTGTCTTGCAGTTTGATTCGAAATGTGAATGAATAACTTGATTGTGGCATTATTATGTTTCTTGTTCGAATTTGATTGTTTGAGATGAATCTTTGTGCATTTTTTAGATTCATGTAGTGCAGAAAAGTATGATTTATTCCTAAAAGTATTTCTTATAGATTGAAAGTGCAGAAAAGATATTTTTCAATTTTTGCAACAATTACCTTATTAGAAGTTGGACGCGCTCAACACATGCACATTGTATACGCTAGTGAAGACAATGATGATGATAGCATCAACAATCAATCTTTGATGCAAAGTTCTGACATTCAAGCATCAACACTTATATGATAGACTGCAAGTGCAGAAAAACTATTGAAGAGATTTGTTGTAAACAATTTATTTTAATATTATGCTTAAACAATGTAATATTAAAATAATAATAATAATAACTATCACCTCAATTTTTAACCATAATTGATGTGATAGTTCAAAAAATAATAAATAACAATAACTATCACGTCGGTTTTATAACCTTAATCGAGGTGATAGTTAAAAAATAATAGATAATAATAATAATAATGTTACATCATTTTTATATTTAAATCGTTGGGTATAATAGTCAGATTTTACTATAAAAGCAATCATTAGATTTTACCCTAATCCGTACTAATATGAAGTCGCACCAACTTGCATAATTATTCAAGATAGATTGCAAGACAAAAAATCTTCAATGTTCTTCTATCTAAAACAAAACAAAAAAATTCTGCCCTTGTAATCTATCTCACTAAGTGGTGTTGTATTTTTTTTTTAGAAATATCGTTGTTGTATTTTTGCTCATTTGATAGCTTGTAAGTGCAAAAAACATTCTTTCTTCAAGTTAAGCAAAGAAGTGAGCTCAACGCTTGAAAGTTTAAATAAAGAAGGGAGCTTAACTATTTAGAAGATGGTTATTAGCGAAACAGATCTCTAGCATCTTGTATGGGATTTGGGCATGCTGTATGTTTAATATTCTCGGTAAATAATCTTGATATTCTATGAAGATTTGTTGCATACAATATATTTTTAATATTCTGAGTAAACAATGTACCGTTTTTGTAAAAAAAGTTAATCTATCCCTTCAGTTTTATTTAAAAATCGAGAGGATAATTAAGTGTTATTTTAACTATTTTCAACGGCCTTAAACAAATTTTTGTCGTCCATTTAAATGTTATCAATGCTCAAGAATCTTTCATTAGTGATCCATATGAAACCTACATGACATCCATTTTATAAGTTCTCTTATGATATTGGAAAGCTAACCTAAATGAAACATATGAAGCACTTCAAGCCTAAGGACGCTTGGAAAAATTCTCTACGATGGATTGCAAGAGAAGAAAATCATTTCGGTTTAAGATTTTTTTTTATTATTTTTTTTGTATCGAAAATATTTTTGATTATTGGTATTAATTATCTTACCTTTTTTTTCCACCAGAAACAAATGCATGCAAGATCTGTAGAGAATTCTGACCAGTGGTTTTTACACTATTATTTACTGTTGATTTTAGTTATCTTTTCTTTATATTGTCAAGCGTTTTCTTCATTTTTATGTTTTACTGTTTGTAGGCTCAGAGGAATAAATCGAGAAAAATTAGTGCGAAAAGTGCAAAGCTCGGTGTTTCGGAGGAAGTGAAAAAACCATCATACAGGAGGCCTGGCACGGCCACCCGTGTCACCTAACACGGTTCGTGTTAGTAGGAAAGCCTTGGGAAGAACCAAAAAAGTGGAAAGTTAGGTGGTTGATACGGTCACCCGTGTCACCTGACACGGGCCGTGTCAGCAAGTCTGGGACTGGAAAATATTGTGGGAAGTTCAGGGGGCCAACACGGCCACCCGTGTCAGCTGACACCGAGCCGTGTTTGCTCATGCGCTGTTTTTGCTTGTTTTTGTGATTTTTCTCTATGTGTTGACCCGAAGGGGCGTTTTGGGTATTTCAGACCGAGATCAATGGATTTTCACTATTTAAAAGAGTTTTTACGATGAATAAAGGAAGACTTTTTGGCAGGTAGAATTACACGATTCAAGATTAGAAAGACCATGTTTTTGGAGAGCGGAAGATTTTCTTGAGCGGACGCAATTGAAGATCAGAGTTCGTCCCAATCCTTGTAATGTCTAGATTTTATCTTGTAATTACTTTGAACAATATGAGTATCTAAACCCCCCAATGCTAGGGGGTGTCCATGATTTGATTATGTAAATGGCTTTGATTTATGGATTTACGTAATTAATTATTTTTAATATTCAATTTGATCGTACAAGGTTTTTAAGGCTTTCTATGTCGGACCAACAAGGATTGAATTACGGTTAACAATTAGGCTGGATTGCCGTTGTTAAGGTTTTTGTGCGATTAAACTATAGTAGATATCACCTAGGACTAGGGATACCCTATCGTTACTGGTTAATTCTTGATAAAACAAAGGCTTGATTTCATCATAAATCTATAGGGGCTTAGGATTTATGATGAATGCTCAAATATTTTCCTACGAGGAACTTAGGGGAAAATAAACTAATGATCTGGTAATTTAGTATTTTGAACTTGTTGAAAAAATCAATATTTTGTTACAGGGAAAATTGTACACTTTACCCTAGCATGTTCCTCATATCTTTGAAAAAGCCAATTTACTATTCTGCTTATTTTACTTATCATTAAGCGATAATTTCCAAACAAAACCCTAATTTAAATTTTTGTTTAATTGAACCATGAATTGAACTTGATACCTACACGCAGTCATTGAGATCGACATTTAAGGAATTTCCCGGTTATTAGTACAAGAGGAAAAATAGTACACTTGATATTTTTCCGACCATGTTTTTGGCGCCATTGTCGGGGACTGCCAAAATATAGAGTTCTATGTTTAGTTCAATTGAAATTTTGTTGCTCGTCAACTAAAATTTTACTTACAATTTTATTGTTATTATTTCTATTCTGTTACTACTAATCTGCGTCTGATATTTTTTATGCGAGGAGAATCCTTAGCTAATTTCTTATTGACGCAGAAATCGAAAGAACTTTTCACATAAGGCGTAGACAAGCTCGATTATCCAGACTAGCTTCCGACAAAGAACATTCAATTCATATAGAGTCAGTGTGAGAACCAGAAGAGGAAATACCAATGGGAGAAAATCCACCAGCATCTGAGAGGCTCCTTAGTGATTATGGTGGAACAAATGTGCCGGCTGGTCAATTGACAATTATAAACTAATCGATGAATGTTCCAAATTTTCAACTGCACCCGAGCACCATCACTCAACTTGAGAGGAGGTCCTTCTCTGGAAGGGTCAATGAAGACGCTAACAAGCACTTGAAAAGGTTTCTCACCATGAGCACAACGTTGAAGATTGATGGGCACACTAATGAAGCAAAAAAATTGAGAATGTTTCCGTTCACTTTAGCTGATGAAGCTGAAGACTGGTTTTATTCCATTCTGTTTGGTAGTATTAATTCTTGGGAAAAAAATATAAAAGGCCTTCTTGAATGAGTATTTTTCAGCATCAGAGTTCATGAGAAAAAGATATGAAATCCTCAACTTCAAGCAGAAAGAGGGTGAGTCATTAAGAGATGCTTATAAAAGATTTAAAAGAATCCTAGTGGCTTGTCCTACTTAAAATATGGATCTGACTGAACATATGCAGATGTTTGTTAATGGTATGAGAGTCAAGACAATGCAGTTAATTGACATAGCAGTTGGTAGCTCATCTAACTTTTCAACAACCATTGGTATTAATTAAGAAGATAATTAAAGCAATTGCTGCAAATGAGTATTTGGAGCTATATGACAGGGTGGTGAGCAAACCAGAGGGAGTGATTGTTTTGAAATTGGAAGCCAACAAACAAATCATAATTGAAGAGACAATTGCTATAGAAGTGGAGAAAAAGCTGAAGACGATGAACCTGGGTACTAAATAGGTAGCTCAGATTTAGCAGGCACAAAATGTTGTTTGTGAAATTTCTAGTGGACCATGCATTATTGTGCGTTGTCTTATAGCTCCACAACAAATTGAAGATATAAAGTTCTTGAATCAGAATAGTCCTTATTCAAACACTTACAATCTAGAATTGAAGAATTATCCTAATTTCTCTTTGAAAGATCAGCATGGAAATGTTCAAAATCAGCAATAAGCTCCACAGAAGGAAGATTAAGAGGTAGCTATTGAAAAGATGGTTGCCCAAACTTCCCATTTCCAAGAAGAGACAAGGAACGACCAAAGGAACACAACATCATCTATAAAAAGACTTGAGATTTAGATGAGACAAATAACACAACACCTATCTCTACAAACACAAGAAAATCAAAAAAATAATGAGAGTGTTAATATTCTCACAACAAGGAGTCAAAAAGTTGCTAAAGAAAAACAAGAGGAGGTAAAATCTGATAATCATGTCATAGAGGTAGAGTTGGAAGTGAGGGAAAGAAGAAAGAACTAGAAGAAGTTACACCACCTGTAAAGCCAACTGAGGAGAAGAATAAAAAGGAGACTAACCAGTGATTAAGTTATTGTATCCCATTCGAGTAGCAAAAAAGTACCCAAAAGAGAAAGACTTTGAGAAATTTTTCATAAAGTTCAAAAGTTCAGGATCAATATGCCTTTCTTTGAAGCCCTCGAGAAAATTCCCATGTACCAAAAATTCATGAAGGAGATCCTATCAGAAAAGAGATAAATAGGAGAGAGACCGGTACTCGGTGATAAGAAATTGTGTGAAATCACGCCAGAGAGAAGAATCCCAATCAAGAAGAAGAATCCTGGATCAATTGTTATACTGTGCACTATGAAAGACAAAACATTCAAGAAAGTTCTAATTGATTCTGGTTCTAGTGTGAGCTTAATGCCATTATCTATCTTTAAAATGCATGGTATTGGAAAGGTAAGCGAGAGTGATTCAAAATTAAAAATTTTTGATCACACCATCAAACAGTCATATGGGTAGCTGAAGTTGTATTGGTGGAAATTATCAATTTTGTCTTTCCAGTTGATTTCCAGATCATGGACATTCTTGAAGATGAAGAAACTCCTATCATTCTTGGTTGACCATTTTTGCTTACTAGTCGATACAATTTTGATATCGAGAAAGGAACGGTGACATTAAAATCATTTGACGAGGAGATAACATTGAAAGTGTTAGAGATCAAGAAGCAAGATGCAGGTGGAAATAATCAATCTTCAGTTGGTATGATCAAACTATAAGGAGAAAGCAAAATTTTAAAAACTACTCCCAGAAAAAGTCTCAGGCGTAGTCTCTCAGGCGGCATCATCTCATGCATCTATCAAAATTTCTAAGTTCATTCAAGAAGTCAAGAAGAGAAAGAAAAAGGAACGTCGAGGTGAGAAGATGGAAGTTGATAGTGACCTAAAGTACAAAGTGGTCCATACTTTTGATCTAGATGAGTTCTTGAGTGGGAAAGGACAAGCAACAAGGTGTGGAAGAGGAAATACCCCCATAATAAAAGGGAATGGACTGTCGAGACCCCTTAAAATTCCCCACCTCCACTTATATTGTAAAGCCACGTTGAATTCTTAGATATGTCTAATACCAAGACCCCATATATTGAAAGGTTTACAATTTTGTTTCTTAAATTCACCATAATATAGAGTCTGTTTGTTTTGACTTTTTTTTAAATAACTTTTATAGTGTTACATAATTTTGTGTAAAAAAATTACAAAGAAATATTTCATAAAATCTTCAAATGAAAATTTTATTTGAATAGTTGTTCTTAAAATGTTATTTGATATATTTTATTATTTCATTGAAACTTTTCTTGGATATCAGAATTTCCAAAAATTATTTAATTTTAAAGTTATTTTAAATAGCTGTTCATAAAAATCAATTTTAAAATATAATTTTTAAAAAACATTGCAATTTCAATAATGTTTTAATCTTCAATAATGCATGTTATAGGATGTCAAAATTAATTTTTTAATTTAAAAAAAAATATAAAAAAACTTATAATATTCTAAAAAATGATTTTATAAAATCTATTTTTGAAAATATAAAAAAAAAAATTTTAAAGTTAAAACAAACATGCTCACAATGTGATTGGTTTGGATTTGTTTAGTTAGTTCCATTTTTTACTTGTTTTTCAAAATTTGTTTCTTTTCCTTCAGCTTTGCAGTTTATAATTTAAAGTTTTGTTTTATTTGTAAAATTTATGCATACGTAGATTTTAGGAGTTCGAAACATTCATGGTGTATCTTTCTCCAAAGTAACTCGACAATTAAGCCATGATCCATGTGACAAAGTAGTATTACAGTCACTAATCACTACTGGAAATCTTTATAAAAAAAATCATATACCGACTTGGATTGTTGACATCAAAAAGAATTTTCAATATTGCTTTTAAAAAACACTTAACAATTTGAAATGCTGACATCATAAGAAAGTTTTAAATTTTTTGCATTATCCAAACCTTTTTCCATTTCTTTTTGTTTGTCCAATTTAGCCTAAAGTATGTGCTTAATTAGTACATACACTCCAAACATATTGATTCCTTAAACCATTTTAAAATTCCTTTGTCATCTACTCCATACACTATGGACCTTGAAAATTGTAACTGTCTAGGATCAAGAAACATTAGCATTTGCTCAAGTTATGAGTGAATTAGCCATGACCCTATTTTAGGTGTAAATAAATATATGAGCAAAATAGTGATAGCAAGATTGAAAACAACGTGGAAGAAGATCATGAGAGAAAACAAGAGGAGAATATTTAGATCATCTTCACCTGTATGTTTCTATATGATCCTAGCTCTTACTTTCAAAATTTTGATGATGGTTATTCTAACGATGATGATTTCTCAAGGTCATTCTCAGTTCGATTTGCAACACTATCCTCCTCTAGGATTTTTAAGAAAAATATATTGAGGTGATATATGAAGAAGAAATAATAAAACAAAAGATGAGAACTAGCTAGAAATATGATGCTTGATTTCCTTGATATGGACGCATAATAGGAATTTTGATTTATAATTGTACAAAGGTTTTAGTTATGTTATCTTGTAAATCTACTTTAACTCTTAAATTTGGTAAAGTTGATATTCTATATCATAATTTTTTAACCTATTTTAATTGTACAAAGATCTTGTAAATCTATTTCAAAGTTTTTTTCGTCATATTTGTTTTTATACGTATACAAATACATTACTTATAATATTTCATGCTAGTAATTAAAAGAAAAATAAATAATAATAATAATAATAATAATAATAATAATAATAATAATAATAATAATAATAATAATAATAATAATAATAATAATAACAATAATAACAATAATAATAATAATAAATATAATAATATTAATAACAATAATAATAATAATAATAATAATAATAATAATAATAATAAATATTGTTATTATTATTATTATTATTATTATTATTATTATTATTATTATTATTATTATTATTATTATTATTATTATTATTATTATTATTATTATAATTATAAATTAGTTATATCCTTAAAATGATAGTTTGATCTTTTATATTATCAAGTATATATATTTTATTGTAATTCATGTTCTTTATATTTTTTGTCATTTGAATGAAAACCATAGTCTTTTTTCTCTTTTGTGAAATTGGTATTAAAGTTGGTTGATTCAATGGAATATTTGCATCAATAAAAATCCTCCTATGATTGTGTTGATATAGTTAGTTTTCTTACTCATTCAATTGATTTGTTTCTCTCAAAAAAATTGAAAGAAATTCTTTTGGGTCATTCTACATTTGAATTTGTTTGTATTTTAAATTCTTAGAATAGTAGTAATGGCCAATGAAAAAGATGATTGTCTTCAATCCGTTTGTGGTCAATTCAATGGACAAAATTATGATTATTAGAGTTATGTAATAAAAAATTTTTTAAAAGAAAAGTGGATTTGAAGTTATGTTGATGAAACTTGTTGAAACCATAGATAAAAATATGAGGCAACATATGCAAAAATGATGAAGGTAGTAATTCGTAGATCCTTATTTTGATCAATAATTTTGTTTATTAGACAATATGTGTGTAACTAGTAAAATAATTAAGAAACTGCTAAATAAGTTTGAGATCATTTGAAACATTTGTATAATCAATCTAATTTTTGCAAAATGGTGTTAGTAGAAGTTTGACACTAAGACTCTTAAACAAAACAATATGATCATTCAAGAATTTTATGTGATTATGAGTGATTTATGGATCAATTCGCTCTAATAAAATTAGCGGAATTAAGAATTGTCAAAGCCTACACCGACAAAAAAAAAGATCAATGTCTCGTTCAATTCCGTATGGCCCTTCGAAACTCTCTTCTAAATGTCGATTCGGTTGTTAATGAGTTATTGGCATAATAAATCATACTTAAGTTTCAATCTAATATGACTCAAAATAAAAAAATTCTCTCCACTCTTTCATCTATTTTTGTTGCTCTTATTCACAAAGCTAAATATCAAGGTTGAATTTAAATTGGTAATGATGAATGAATTTTTGCAAGTAGAAAGTTCATTGGAAATCTCACGTCCCAAATTGTTTAGTGTCAATTAGAAGAATTTTAAAAATCTATCGCCCAATGTTGTTGTTGCTTGTACTACCATTGGTTTTGGATCTGATTATGTATGTTCATATGAGACTATTTCTCAATTATATGATATTATATAGCAGCTCAAAAAGTCTCTTGTCACCTAGACACGTGTTATGCATGTCTACTTTATTAAATGTTTGTTCTCTTTTAGTCTGTCAGATATGTCCCTGTGATCGGTAGATCTGGAACTGACTGTTTAACGTTGGTTCGCGAAATGTCGCGGAAGCAAGAGTCGCCACCGTCTTTTATTTTCTCCAACATGGAAAGGAAAAAAGCACAGCAAAATTCCTTATGAGATTATCTCTCGGTTCGGGAGGTAGATTTATAGAAAGGGAAGGTGTTAGCACCCTTTCTATCCATGGTTATCCATGGGCCCTTAGATACTTGCTCATTTGTGTTTTCAAAAGTGTTTGCTTTTCAAGTGTGAGTGGGTTTGAAAAAGTTTCGTTTAAAGTTTCAGATCGACTCTTGTATCAGTCCTCAAGAGTGTTTGAAAAAATTGTTTTGAAAGCTTTTTGAAAGTGTCGGTGTGAAAAGAGTTTTTGATTTGTTTTTAAAATAGAGCAAGTATCTATGAGTCATCCACCTACCCTAAGGAATTAGGCTGTGTAAATGTCCTTAAGGTAGTGCCATCCCACCATTTAGAGGTAGGTAGCACCACCGTTGGAGGTGTTCGAGTCAATTCGTTTTTAGGGACAGTGTGGTCACCAGAGCAACAGTAGGACACCTTAGAAGCTACCCTTATGCCATGGGTCATGGACATGAGGACTTACTAAAACGTCCTATACTCGACGACCACATTTCGAGGGCAAGGCAACAGTGAGGCGTACCCTAAGAGTGATGTGTGAATTGGTGTGTTATTTTCAGTTAATATTTGTCTTTTATCATGCCTTTGGTGAGCTACGCATTGTTTTTAACTTAGGACATTCATTCTTTCATGCAAAGTTTAGCAGTTTTAAGGGTGCGGAAATTAAAGTGCGGAAAATAAAGTCCTACGCTATTACAAGGCGCGGGTCTATACATCGCCAAATTAACAAAGACCCGTTTTGAATAAAAGATGTGGAAAATAAAATAAATTCCTAATTACTATTACAAGGCTTGAGCAATTACATAATATTAAAAAAAGGAAAATAAAAATAAATGCGCGAAAAGAATAAGAAATGGAACTTTCGAGGGCGTTGGACCCTTTTGCAATTAAATTGAAGTTAAAAGTTAATTAATTATTAAATTAAGAAAAGGCATTATTTTTTATGTTTTTTTGTATTTAATGAAAATAAAGAAAATTAATTAAAATTAGAAGTTAAATAAAACCCTAGTTCTAAGTTATTTTTAATTGTTAAAGAAAAATATTCAAGTTTTAACCTAATTTACACTAGTTAATTAATTACATGTTTATTTACAAAATAATTAATAATTACTAATAATTATAACAAGAAAAAATTATTTATTAAAAAAAAGATAAAAATGCTAAAAAACTTAATTTCTACCTATTTTAGTTATTAAGAAAAACATTTAAATCTTAAAGCTTAATTTAACTAAATTTATGATTTAAAGATTTATTTACAAAAATATTAATGAGTTAAATGTTAATAATAATAAACATGTTTTTTTATTTTTCTGTATTTATTATTGTGAAAATTATTTTGGATTGAATAAAACAAAAAAACAATTAAAATAAAAAAGAAGGAAAGAAAAGGAAATTAGAAAAAAGAAATACAAACAATGGGGGTATTCAGACCCAATATGGAGGTGTTTAGAAGCAGTTTGGCCCATTGAATCAGGCCCTTTTTGACTTTCCAGTGATCACGTGGGGAGCAGTTGACTAACGCGTATGGTAGGCTGCATGTTCTGGCCTTTGGATTGATCCTCAGGGACACTTGGCTGGCTTGGGCGTGGGGTTGCATGATGAACCCTGGGAGAGGCGCTACACAGAAGCATGTTATAGAAAAAATTATGAAATATACAAGGGGACCTGGGAATCGAACCCAGGTCCCAGTACCTGCAAGCCAACTAATCAACCATCTGAGCCAACGCGCGCTTTTGTTATTATTATGGATCATGAATAATATATGTGAAAAAACAATATTACGCTGAACCAAAACAAAAACGCGCTAACATTCAAACCTTCCAATCACGCTCAGACACATAGGCTTCGTCTTCCTTTTGTACCTGTAAATAGAAGCAAATAGCGGGGGTTTTAAACCCCCACTAAACCAGACCTGCAAAAATAGCGAATAGGGAATGCTGTATTATAAAAAAGGCGCGAGGTCATGGTTGTATTCGTATGGAGTTTCTGAGTTTAATGGCATAAGTCTTGAGATCCAATTTTTCCATATGAAGGAAACCCCAATTTAAAACTTCTGAAACCCTAGAACACGTCCATGGCAGATCTTGGTTCAAGCGTTGTTAATTCAATTAAATAGTACCAATGGCTTCAGAACATCATGGTTAGTGTTAATCAACCATTAAAAATCATGAATCATGCATGGAATTTAAAACACGATTATGAATTTTTTTGAAAAGAAAGCAGTTATGTTCTACCAATTCTCTGCACGTGGAGGCTTGGTTTCAATTGCAAAAGCTTCCTGGATCCCTTGGCAATGTGTTGGAATGCTTTTTGAGCTTTGAAACCAGCTCTAGGTATCAAAACAGTTTTCAATCTTTTGTCCAAAATTGCAAGTTTGTTCTATGGTTTTGAGCGCAGCTTCTCTCTCTAATGGAATAGGTTTCACTTGTGCATAAGTAAGTGAATAGAATTAGGTCAAAAAGCCAGCCCAAAATCCATCCATTTATGATTTTGAATATTTGATTTTCCATATCTTTTTTTCAATCTTTTTCATGCCAATTATGCCAATTTTGGATGATTTTGTCCTTGGTGATTGATACACGAGATATTGAGCTCATAATGGGTGAACTTGCTGCACAAAAAGATTTGATAGGTGTTATTTGCTATTTTTTCATATTTAATTTTAATTAAGTGAATTAATAATAACAAAAATTCAAATAATTAATCAAAAATGAGAAAATAACTCCCTTGGATGTCAATGGGTCGTGCATGGCCTTTGGGTAATGATTCATGGAAGAAATTGAGGCCCATTAGCATTTTTGAACCCTTTTGTGCAAAGTTGACTTTTCAAAATTCCCAAAAATTTCCCAACTTCTACAAGGCATATCTTGCTCAATTTTGAAGCTTTGATCATGTTCTTGGACATTTTGGAAAGGTCTTGAAGTCCACTAATCAATACCTTTGGTCCCATGTCATTTTGATTTACCAATCTCAAATTATGGTCTTTGACTTGAAGTGCCTTTTTGTTGACTTTTGAAAATGACCTATAATGTTGAGATTGATAACTTTTTGTGAGAGCATTTCTTGGACTTGAAGTGTGAAGATGAGTTGTAGGAAATGTCATTCTATTCAAAATGAGCTTTGGATGGGATTTTTCTGATAAACCATGAAGAAGTTATGCCCTGGTCAATTTGCAGTTGACTTTTTCAACTGTCCAAAAATAGAAACTTTTGCATCTTGAGACTTTTTGAGCCATGCTTTGAGAATCATGATCAATAATTGATCAAATGATGTTTGTGGCTTCAAAATAAGATGTTGACCAAAAATTTTGACTTTTGACTGTCAAATGACCATTTTGCCCCTGCAATTGACTGTGAAGCAATTAGGGTTTTTGACTGTGCCATTTGATGCTATGAGTCTTAAAACTTGGCATATGGATGCTTGACAATGTATGTAGGCATGTGGGACTTGTTTGTACCCTTGGAAACTTCAATTTCTTTGCGAGAACCAAAACCCTAATTTTGACTGTGTTAGGAGGCAATTGGACTGTGCAACCTTTGAGTGATTTTGAATCATTTGAAGACTGATCTTGGCAAATCTTGAAGAATATGGGAGGGAAAATTTTGGGGTACAACAGTTGCCCCTGTTCAATCTTCTTAATCCTGAGGGTGTAGATTGGTTGACGTGCCTTTCGTAATCCGAAGGTAGAAGATGATTGAACACTAGAGTGCCTAGAAATTTGCACTCACATAGTAGAATGTCAGCAGCGTGATGATGGGAATGGGCTTACAAATTCCATTTGGAGACTGTGGGGTAGGAAGATGGGCTTATAGATGCCATCTGGAGACTGTTGGTATGTGGAGAGATGGGCTTATAGATGCCATCGGGAGGTCGTCGATCGCATAAGTGATTCCTTAGCGAGAACTTGCGTACCTGAGAAAGAAAATAATTACCTGGTCTGTTGCAGGAGTTGATCTTCCAATTCTTTATATAGATGTGCCCTGGCTGGTTACAGGAATCGAATCTTTAAACTCTTCAGACGTGCCCTGGCGAGATACAGGAATCGAGTCCGGAGAATATAGTCGTCAACAGATACACCCTGGCGAGATACAGGAATCGGATCTTCGAACTCTTCAGACGTGCCCTGGCGAGATACAGGAATCGAGTCTGGTAATGTTGGTTGTCAACAGATACACCCTGGCAAGATACAGGAATCGGATCTTCGAACCCTTCAGACGTTACCTGGCAAGATACAGGAATCGAGTCTGGTAATGTTAGTCGTCAACAGATACACCCTGGCAAGATACAGGAATCGGATCCTCAAACTCTTCAGACGCACCCTGGCAAGATACAGGAATCGGGTCTGGTAATGTTAGTCGTCAACAAATACACCCTGGAAAGATACAGGAATCAGATCCTCAAACTCTTCAGACGCACCCTGGCAAGATACAGGAATCGAGTCTGGTAATGTTGGTCGTCAACAAATACACCCTGGCAAGATACAGGAATCGGATCTTCGAACCCTTCAGACGTGCCCTGGAAAGATACAGGAATCGAGTCTGGTAATGTTAGTCAACAGATACACCCTGGCGAGATACAGGAATTGGATCTTCGAACTCTTCATACGTGCCCTGGCGAGATACAGGAATCGAGTCCGAAGAATATTCGTCAACAGATACACCCTGGCGAGATACAGGAATCGGATCTTCGAACTCTTCAGACGTGCCCTGGCAGGATACAGGAATCGAGTCTGGTAATGTTAGTCGTCAACAGATACACCCTGGCAAGATACAAGAATCAGATCTTTGAACCCTTCAGACGTGCCCTGGCGAGATACAGGAATCGAGTCTGGTAATATTGGTCGTCAACAGATACATCCTAGCGAGATACAGGAATCGGATCTTCGAACCCTTCAGACGTGCCCTGGCGAGATACAGGAATCGAGTCTGGTAATGTTGGTCGTCAACAGATACACCCTGGCGAGATACAGGAATCGGATCTTCGAACCCTTCAGACGTGCCCTGGCGAGATACAGGAATCGAGTCTGGTAATATTGGTCGTCAACAGATACACCCTGGCGAGATACATGAATCGGATCTTCGAACCCTTCAGACGTGCCTTAGCGAGATACAGGAATCGAGTCTGGTAATGTTGGTCGTCAACAGATACACCCTGGCGAGATACAGGAATCGGATCTTCGAACCCCTCAGACGCAACCTGGCAAGATACAGGAATCGGGTCTGGTAATGTTAGTCGTCAACAGATACACCCTGGCAAGATACAGGAATCGGATCCTCAAACTCTTCAGACGCACCCTGGCAAGATACAGGAATCGGGTCTGGTAATGTTAGTCATCAACAGATACACCCTGGCGAGATACAGGAATCGGATCTGGAATCACGACTATTGATAGCAATCATCTTTGTATTAACTTTTGTCCTGAAAAGATAAAACGTTAGTTGTATGCGATGTCATGATGTATGACATGCGTGATGAGGTTATATGTTCATGATGCGTATATGCATGCTATAATGTATGAAGATGTGATATTTATGAATATATGTTTTTGTCTAGGAAAGTAAATCCTTGACGAGTGCCGGGAAGTTAAATCCTGGGTTGATGTTGAAGAATAGATCTTTGCTTTCGCTGGGGATGATTGTTGCAAGAATACCGGTAGGAGAAGATGACTCCGTTGGGGAATAAACTTGGAGATTACTCTGCGGGGGAAAATTATTCTAGCGATCTTGCTGGGGAACAATACTCTGTGGGAAGAGAGGTACTCTGTTGAGATGTTGATGATAACTTCGCTGGGGATACCGTTATTATGTTGGAAGTTTTAATAGACTCCGCTGGGGGTAAGAAGACTTTGCCGAGGACGATCTTTCCGTGGCTTTTGGCTGAGGATAACCCAGTTATATCCTGGTAGGGAAATAACCTTTGAATAAAGCCGGGAGTCGCGTTCGTGCTCTGCAGGGGGGAAGCTTCCAGAACCTACTGGGGATAAGCTTCCTGCTGGGGAGATGATTCAGCTTTCCTGGGGAAATTTTTGAGATATATTGGGGAAGTGGCTCCACTGAATGTCTGGTATACCGTCGGGGAACAATCTTAGATCAAGACTTGCGGGGATGCTTGTTAATAATGTTCGTATATTGCACTGGGGAATGTTGAGATCTGCTGGGGGTACCCAACTTCCTTAAGGCTGACAGTATAACTTTGCTTGGGGAGAGTATGTTGACTTGCTGGCTCACTCTCTGGGGAATTAAGGTATCTTGACTATGTTCTTCAGCTGAACTTACCTTGGTACCTTGATGGACAGAGCAATTAGATCGCTTAGACAACTCATTATTGCCCCTGTTTCTAATGTTACCTGTAATTAATCCTTTGTTTCGTATGCAAATATTTATGAGTTAGCAATTATTGTCAAATGCATATATCACAAATTGAACCTTGGACGCTCTTCGCAAAACAAAACAGAAAAGGAAAAACAATTGGCAATTTTAGCTGAAAAGTGAATTTATATTGATTTTTTGAATTTTCCTGTAAATAGGCGTTTATGTACAAGAGGCTGACGTCCTAGTAAGAGAATGCCGCCGAACAACAGAGCTTATACAATTTGTACAAAGGGAAAACAAAACAGCTATGTGAAAAGAATAATCCCACTGGGTTCCAACTCTGTTATCGCCTTTATATCTTCGAGCGTCTCATCACTTGGCTGCTCGGTTGACGATGAAGCTGATTGATCGATGCCGTCTGAACTTGATAGTTGATACCAGATTCTGGATGCAAGGTGATCCAATGAGACATAGTATTACGCTTTATCCCTAACTTTTGCCTGGACCGCCCTTTCGGGTTTTCAGTCCACCGGGATACCCATTTTTGCCCAAGCCGCCTTTTCAGGTTTTCGACTTGCCGGGTGTACAGATTTTTTCGTTTCATCCCTCATTTTGCCCGAACCCTTTTGGTTCGCCGGGAAGCCCTAATTTTTTCCTAGGTATGTCAACCTAGCGGGTCTTTTATCATGCGTAGTATCTTTTTACTATGTCTGCATTGGCGGGGTGAGGAAGGTCGTCACCATCCATGTTGGTTAGAATCATGGCTCCTCCTGAGAAGACATGTTTAACCACAAATGGCCCTTCGTACGTAGGGGTCCATTTTCCCCTGGGATCACTTTGAGGAAGGATGATGCGCTTGATTACCAGGTCCCCAACTTGATACTCTTGTGGTCTGACCTTTTTGTTAAATGCCCTGATCATCCGTTTTTGGTACGTTTGACCATGACAAATAGCAGCGAGTCTTTTTTCGTCAATTAGGTTTAATTGATCAAGTCGTGTCTGGATCCAATCATCTTCGCTCAGATCTGCATCCTTCATTATCCGGAGAGAGGGTATCTGCACTTCGATCAGTAAGACTGCCTCCATACCGTAGACCAAGGAAAAAGGAGTTGCCCCGGTTGACGTCCTTGCTGAGGTACGGTACCCATGAAGAGCGAACGGTAACATCTCGTGCCAATCTTTATAGGTCACTGTCATCTTCTGCACAATCTTTTTGATATTCTTATTAGCTGCCTCTACAGCCCCATTCATCTTCGGTCGGTAAGGAGAAGAGTTGTGGTGCTGTATTTTGAACTGCTCGCAGAGCTCAGTGATCATCTTGTTATTGAGATTGGTACCGTTGTCCGTAATAATCCTTTCCGGGACGCCGTATCGACAGATCAGATTATGCCGAATGAACCGTGCCACAACGTTCTTGGTTACTGTAGCGTAGGAAGCTGCTTCAACCCACTTCGTAAAGTAATCGATCGCGACCAGGATGAAGCGATGCCCGTTGGACGCCATAGGTTTAATCTCGCCGATCATATCTATGCCCCACATTGCAAAAGGCCAAGGTGCAGTCAAGACATTCAGAGGAACTGGAGGAACATGCACCTTATCAGCGTATATCTGGCACTTATGACATGTCCGAGAGTATTGGTAACAGTCGGCTTCCATTGTGGACCAGAAATATCATGCCCGAAGGATCTTCTTTGCCATGGTGTGTGTGATCGGTGGATCTGGAACTGACTGTTTAACGCTGGTTCGCGAAATGTCGCGGAAGCAAGAGTCGCCACCGTCTTTTATTTTCTCCAAATGAAAAGGACAAAAGCACAGAAAAATTCCTTAAAGAGATTGCTCTCGGTTCGGGAGGTAGATTATAGAAAGGGAAGGTGTTAGCACCCTTTCTATCCATGGTTATCCATGGGCTCTTAGATACTTGCTCATTGTGTTTTCAAAAGTGGTTTGTTTGCTTTTCAACTGTGGGTTTTAAAAAGTTTCTTTGAAAATTCCAGTTCGACTCTTGTATCAGTCCTCAAGAGTGTTTGAAAAATTGCTTTCGAAAGCTTTTTTGAAAATGTGTTGGTGTGAAAAGTATTTTTTTGATTTGTTTTGAAGTTTAGAGCAAGTATCTAGAGTCGTCTACCTACCCTAAGGAATTCGTCTGTGTAGATGTCCTTTAAAGTAGTGCCATCCCACCATTGAGAGGTAGGTAGCACCACCGTTGGAGGTGTTCGGGTCAATTCGAGGTTCGGGACATGGTGATCACCAGAGCAATGGGAAGACACCTTAGAAGCTACCCTCATGCCAGGTTCCCGGATCATGAGGACTTACTAAGACATCCTCTACTCGACGACCACCTTTCGAGGCAAGGCAACAGTGAGGCGTACCCTAGGGGTGGTGTGTGCGAATTGTGTGTCGTTTTCATTTGCATTCGTCTTGTTCATGTTATTGGTGTTCTACGCTTGATTTTTTTGTCCATTCATTCTTGCATGCTTTGCTTAACAGTTAAAAGTTTGGCGGAAAAGTAAATCTAAAGCTATTACAAATGGCGCGGGTCCACATCGCCAAAATTAACCAGGACCCGATTTGACAGAAAAAATAAATAAAGTAAAAGAATATAAAGAATTGAAAAGTGCGAAAGGTAATTACAAGGCTTCGGGAGAGATACATAATTATTTAAGCAAAAGTAAAATAAATATGCGAAATTAAACAATTAAGTCGAAAGGAGGGCGTTAGACCCTTTTGCAAAAATTAAATTACGTGATGAAATTAATTAAAGAAAGACTTGTTTTTTTTTGGTATTTTTATGTATTTTAAGATTTAATAGAAAAAAGAAAGAATTAATTAAAATTTAAATGAGATGCAAACCCTAATTCTAATTATTTTAATTTATTAAGAAAACATGAAACTTTAACCTAATTTAAGCCCTAATTAATTTACATGCAAATTGGATTATAAAAATAAATAAAATAAATAAATATTATTATGAGAAAGAAAAAGAAAGAATTAAAAAAGGAATAAAAACATTAATTAAACCTAATTCTACTTCTTTTTAGATTTTTTTATGAAAAGAATTAATATTAAAACTCTAATTTATACTAAATTTATTTACATACCATTTGTCCATGAAAATAATTAAAATAAAGTATTTATTATATTTTCTTGTCTTTTCTGATTTTATGATGTTTTTGTATTTTGTAAAAAATAATTAATTAAATTAAAACAATAAAGAAAATAAAATAACAATTGAAAATAAAATATAAAGGAAATTGCAAACCAGGGGGGGTGGAAGTCCCAAATAGGAGGTTTTGATCCAGTGATTTGGCCCAACAAGCTTCAGGTCCATTGACTTTTCCAGCCACTAAGTGGCACCTTTGACCAGGGTCTACCATATGCCTTGAATCTGAGCCCTTTGATTGATCTCCCAGGACGCGTGGGCGATGATTTTTGAGCGTGCATGATGATCCTCAACATAAGCGCTGCATAGGAATTGTTATGGAAAAATAATATTGAAGCATGTAAGACCTGGGGTTCGAACCCAGGTCACTAGCATCACCAACCAACACCTGTGCCACTAAGCCACTTCAACGCATTTGATATATAAATAAACAACAATTAATAAAAATGAAAACGTGGGTTAGTGCTTGGAAACGCGCGCGAATTTCAAACCAGCGTATCACTTGTTGACAACTCATCATCTTCTTCGCGTATTTTTATTTTTTCTGAAACAAGAACATATTGCAACGGTTTTAGACGCGTTCCATTAGGTAGCTTTAGAGAAAATAGCGATTAGCTCTCCTTGGCACATAAATTCAGCGCGATGGTCCTATCTTCTCCGTCCAGACGCGCTAAATCCAATGATGGTAGTTTGGAGTCTCAATTTTTCCTCGTTTGAAAATCCCCAAATTTACATCCTGCAAACCCTAGAAAATAAACATGTCAAAATCGCGTATACAACATAATAATCCAATTAAGGCATATGGTTAGCTTCAAAACTTCACAAGGAACATGAATCTATGAATAAAATGCTGTAAAAATGCTTAAATCATGATGCACGATTATGAGTTTTTCTCTTTACAGTTCATGTTCGTTTTACCAATTCTTGGCGTGTTGATGGAGGTTTGTGATTGGAATGTGTTCAGGGCAACCTTGGCAAGCCAATGGGACAAGAATTGTGCCTCGAATCCACCTGTAAAGGGGTTTACAGTTTTGAACTTTTTGGCCAAAATTTCAAGTTTGTTCTTCAAGCCTTTGAGCAGCTGCGTGTCTATTGTGATTAGGGTTATGATCAAGTATTTGTATGGAGTCTATTAGGTCACAAAAACTCAATCAAATCTCTTGTAATCATTGTTTTGGAAATTTGATTTTCTTAAGGATCTTTTCATATCTTTTCCATGTGTATTTGGTTCAAATCATATCCAATTGCTCCAATTCTTTCCACATTTAGCCAAGCACGAAATATTGAGTCCAAAACATGTATAAAAAGATTGGTTAGGTCAAGTTAGATATTTTTCATATATTTAAATGATTTAAATGAATTAATATAAATAATAATTCAAATAAATAAATAAAAAATGAGAAAATACTTCCCTTTGGGCCAAGTAGTCGTGCATATGCTTGGAATGATGAATCATGGAAGAAAAATGGGCCCATTAGCATTTTTAGGTCATTTGAATCAATGTTGACTTTTCAAAATATCCAAAACTTTCCCAACTTCCACAAGGCATAACTTGCTCAATTTTTAATCATTTCTCATGTTTTTGGACATTTTGGAAAGGTCTTTGAGTCCTCTAACCAATTCCTTTGATCCCATGTCATTTTGATTTACCAATCTCAAGTTATGGCCTTTGACTTAAAGTCCCTTTTTGTTGACTTTTGAAAATGACCTATAATGTTGAAATTGATAACTTTTTGTGAGAGAATTTCTTGGACTTGAAGTATGAAGATGGGTTGTAGGAAATGTCTTTCTCTTAAAAATGAGCTTTGGATGGAATTTTTCTGATAATCCATGTGAAAGTTATGCCCTGGTCAATTTCAGTTGACTTTTTCAGCTGTCCAAATAAGGAAACTTTTGCATCTTGATGATTTCTGAGCCAAATTTTGAGAATCATGATCAAGCATTGATCAAATGATGTTTGTGGCTTCAAAATGATATGTTGACCAAAAATTTGAACTTTTGACTGCCAAATGACCATTTTGCCCCTACAGTTGACTGTAGTGCAATTTAGGGTTTTGACTATGCAATTTTGTGCTGAATGCCTTGAAACTTGATATGAGGATGCTTGACCATATTTGTGGGCATGTGAGACTTGATTGGGCCTTTGAAAACCTCTTTTTCTTGATCAGAACACAAACCCTAGTTTTGACTGTATAGGAGACCTTTGCACTGTGCAACTCTTGGGGAATTTTGTGACTGGGCTTGGCAATTTCTTGAAGAATATGGGAGGGCAAATTTTGGGGTACAACAGTTGCCCCTGTTCAATCTTCTTAGACCTGAGGATGCAGATTGGCGGACGTGCCTTTCGTAATCCGAAGGTGGAAGATGATTGAACACTAGAGTGCCCAGAAATTTGCGCTCACGTAGTAGTAGTGATGATGGGAATGGGCTTACAGATGCCATTTGGAGATTGATGAATAGGATGATGGGCTTATAGATGCCATCTGGATGTTGACCGCGTAAGAGGTCCCTTAGCGAAAACCTGTATACCTGCAAAAGAAAGATGAGTACCTGACACGTTGCAGGAGCTGATTTTTAGATGCTTGGTATAGATATGTCCTGACTGGTTACAGGAGCTGAGTCTGGAGCTTCCAAAAGATGATGAATGAACCAGGGATGGTTACTACCTCAGCCTGAATGGTAAGAGAACCATGGGTGATTTTAACTTCAACAATGCTCGTTGAGAAAATCTTTGTGGGAAATACCATCTTCGCAGGATCGGGACGAGAACCATAGGCCATTATAATCTTGAAAGGGAATCACCTCACTCGCCGTCGGAGAGGGAATCATAAGAAACAGAATTGTCACCTCACTAACCATCGGAGAGGGAACCATAGGAGATTATTACCTCACACTCACCGTCGGAGAGGGAAACATCTGAAAAGGACTTACCACCTCACTCACCGTCGGAGAGGGAACCATAGGAGACTATCACCTCACACTCATCGTCGGAGAGGGAAACATCTGAAAAGGACTTACCACCTCACTCACCGTTGGAGAGGGAACCATAGGAGACTATCACCTCACACTCACCATCGGAGAGGGAAACATCTGAAAAGGACTTACCACCTCACACTCACCGTCGGAGAGGGGACCATAGGAGACTATCACCTCACACTCACCGTCGGAGAGGGAAACATCTGAAAAGGACTTACCACCTCACTCACCGTCGGTGAGGGAACCATAGGATACTATCACCTCACACTCATCGTCGGAGAGGGAAACATCTGAAAAGGACTTACCACCTCACTCGCCGTTGGAGAGGGAACCATAGGAGACTATCACCTCACACTCACCGTCGGAGAGGGAAACATCTGAAAAGGACTTACCACCTCACTCGCCGTCGGAGAGGGAACCATAGGAGATTATTACCTCACACTCACCGTCGGAGAGGGAAACATCTGAAAAGGACTTACCACCTCACACTCACCGTCGGAGAGGGGACCATAGGAGACTATCACCTCACACTCACCGTCGGAGAGGGAAACATCTGAAAAGGACTTACCACCTCACACTCACCGTCGGAGAGGGAACCATATGACACTATCACCTCACTCACCGTCGGAGAGGGAAACATCTGAAAAGGACTTACCACCTCACTCACCGTCGGAGAGGGAACCATAAGAAAAGGAATTGTCACCTCACTCACCGTCGGAGAGGGGACCATAGGAGATGACTTCTACTTAGTCTTTATCAGAAAAATCTGTTGGGAGTCGATTTAGCTGGACTAGAGAAGGCCTTGAAATATGTTTGAGAATTTTAACTGCATCCTTCCTGAAAGGTAAAGGTCAGTCATATGCAATGCATGATATGGGTCAAGCAATGATGTTCTCAACATAAATGAGATTTGTATGATATGATGCGTCTATGCATGCTATAATGATGTATGTGATGTTTTATGAATGTATGTTTTCGTCTAGGAAAGTAAATCCTTGACGGGTGCCGGGAAGTCGTATCCTGGGCTGATGTTGAAGAATAGATTTTGCTTCCGCTGGGGATGGTAGCTGCAAGAAAACCGGTAGGAGAGGATGACTCCGTTGAGGAATAAACTTGGCAAATGGAAGATTCTACGGGGAGAAAAGATGCTCTAGCGACCATGCTGGGAAGCCATACTCTGTGGGAAGAGGGATGCCTTGCTGCGTGTTGATAATAATTTGCTGGGGATCGGAAGACTTTGTCGACGACGCTCTTTCCGTGGCTTTTGGCTGAGGATAACCCAGTTATATCCTGTTAAGGAAATAACTCTTTAAATAAAGCCGGACGACACGTTCGTGCTCTGCGAGGATAAGCTTCCAGAACTTATTGGGGATAAGCTTGCTGCTTGGGGAGATGACTTCCAACTTTCCTGGGGAACTGGATTGGACTCTCCTGGGGAGATTTTGAACTGTAACTTCGTAAGTTGAAAGAGGGAACCTATGTAGGGTTACCTGCCGATGAGCTCGTGTAAAACCGCATCTGAAATGGAGGAGGAATCTGTGTAGGATTACTTTGATGATGAGTTCGTGTAAAACTTTGTTCTTGGAAAGGGAGAACCTGTGTAGGGTGTCTGAGTGACGAGTCCATGTAAAACTGAATCTTGAAGAGAGGGAACCGGTGTAGGGTTGCCTGATGTTGAGTTCGTGTAAAACTACGTCCGGAGAAGGAGCACCTGTGTATGGTTGCCTGGTGAGGTAAGTTCATGTAAAACTTCTTGATGAACCGGGGTGAGGTTATCTTGAGTTAAATCCATGTAAGACTTCTGGGGGAACCGGGGTTAGGTTACTTGGATAAGTTTGTGTAAAAACTTTTTGATGAACCGGGGTTAGGTCATCTTGAGATAGGTCCATGTAAGACTTCTGGGGGGAACCGGGGTTAGGTTACTTGGATAAGTTTGTGTAAAAACTTCTTGATGAACCGGGGTTAGGTCATCTTGAGATAGGTCCATGTAAGACTTCAGGAGGAACCGGGGTTAGGTTACTTGGATAAGTTTGTGTAAAAACTTCTTGATGAACCGGAGTAGGGTTATTTGTGATAAATCCATGTAAGATTTCTAGAGGAACCGGGGTTAGGTTACTTGGATAAGTTTGTGTAAAAACTTCTTGATGAACCGGGGTAGGGTTATTTGTGATAAATCCATGTAAGATTTCTAGAGGAACCGGGGTTAGGTTACTTGGATAAGTTTGTGTAAAAACTTCTTGATGAACCGGGGTAGGGTTATTTGTGATAAATCCATGTAAGATTTCTAGAGGAACCAGGGTTAGGTTACTTGGATAAGTTTGTGTAAAAACTTCTTGATGAACCGGGGTAGGGTTATTTGTGATAAATCCATGTAAGATTTCTAGAGGAACCGGGGTTAGGTTGCTTCGGGGTAAGTTCGTGTAAAACTTCTGGATGAACCGGGGTAAGGTTACTTGTGGGATAAGTTCGTGTAAAACTTCTTCTGAAAATTGAGAAGGAACCGGTGTAGGGTTGCATGATTTTGATTAAGTGGATGATTGTCCTGTTTGGTTTCGGATGTTAACCCACGATCTGGAATTTGTAGAGGTAGATGGTAATCATCCTTATGTTGATCTTTCCTTTGTACTTTGGTTGACAGAGCAATTGGATTGCCTGGATGACTCATAATTGCCCCTGTTTCGGAGGTGAGGGAAGAGGATACCTGTGTGGGTGATTGACAAATCTTCGGGTAGACAAGTGATGAGATACCGGAACATAGTCGTACGCCTTAATCCCTAACTTTTGCCTGGACCGCCCTTTCGGGTTTTCAGTCCACCGGGATACCCATTTTTGCCCAAGCCGCCCTTTCGGGTTTTCGACTTGCCGGGTGTACATGTTTTTTCATTTCATCCCTTCATTTTGCCCGAACCCTTTTTGGTTCGCCGGGAAGCCCTTATTTTGCCTAGGCATGTC
This sequence comes from Vicia faba, assembly GCA_948472305.1. Taxonomy (NCBI): domain Eukaryota; kingdom Viridiplantae; phylum Streptophyta; class Magnoliopsida; order Fabales; family Fabaceae; genus Vicia; species Vicia faba. The sequence goes on from OX451737.1 coordinate 1,633,913,132, forward strand.
AGCCTAGCGGGTCTTTGATTACGCGTAGTATTTTCGACTATGTCCACGCTCTTAGAATGTAGGGAGTTGCCCCTGTTGGAAGTATTTTGCCATGCCCCAGATAATGGGCAATGCTCCTACTGTGCCCCTTGATTGGAGGTACTTTTGTTCACAAGGTGTTCATCGTGCGAATTTCCCTGCTGTTCAAACAAATAGTCATATGCAAACAAGGTTATTTTAAGAATGCAAAAGTCTATGTCTGTCTTGAATATTTTGAAAATACATTTTTTTGTAATACAATGCGGTGTCAACTCAAGATTTTACAGCAAACCTTCAGGAGTCAGGATACCTTCGTAACAGTATGCTTTCGAACTAACCCATGCTTCAGCTAGGACTTTTAAGGGTTATATCGTGGCTTGGTTCACGGTTTAAGAAACAAAGGATAAAGGCTCAAATTTTATTTGTACCCACCCGCTCTTCGTGATGTTCTCCAAACCTAAACTCAGTTGATCATACGTTAGACCTTGTTTGAGTCTTTACTCTGATTTTCCGGTGATGATTCCGATGTTGACAATTTATTTTGAATAGGCAGTCATTCCTTTTTTTGTTGAGGGTTTATAGGACCTCTTTCTTTTTTTTTGTTATTCCCCTTCTTTTTTTTGCCTGAACTGTTTCCTTTTTTGGAATTACAGTCAGCGGGATGCCCCAGTTTGGTAAGTCTCCTTCATTGGTTTTGACTTATTGGGTTTTTAATTTGGGAAGTAATGACTGCCTTTCTTTATTGAATATTCGGAACTATCACTGTCTTCTTTGTTTCAGAAGGACTTCTTTTGATGCCATTCGTTGTGCACTTGGATCAACTGAGAGACTACCCTGCCCCAGGTTATGATTAAGGGTTTTAAATTTCGAAAAGAAAAACTCCTACTTCTTTGGCTCAGAGGGGTTGACGAGGGATTATCATCCTTATAACTCCAGTGTTTAGGGATTGAAACAATGCATGTACCTCATCAGCGGGGTCTGTTCAAAAGCATACTGTAGATTGTGGTATCGTTTTCGTCATCCTCCCTCAAGAGGCTTAGAATTATTAATCGAGTGTTGACATCAGAAAAAATATGAAAACAATTTGTATATAGTGAATACGAATATATTGCTTCAGAACAGACATATGCGATGCATTAATGAAATAACAATGTTTAACATGAATAAATGTTCGAACACAAGAAAACTGCAACTTGAACATTCGAATGAACAAAAGTTTTCCAGTCTCGGGATTTGTCACTTCAAATGGTGAGTCTTGCAGGGGTAGTAGAAGAACTCGGCCTGACCATCTTGTGTGAACTCTAATGCCCCTTCATCAATCAGGTCCTGGATCTTGTTCTTCAGAGCCCAACATTTGTTTGTATCATGCCCCGGGCTATTAGAATGATAAGCGCAATGAGCATTGGGGTCATACCTTGAAGGTGTCCTGTTGGGATTCTTAGGAGGATCCTTTAGAGTTACCAAGTTCAAACTCAGCAGTTGTTGTAAGGCTTGAGGTAGCGATACGTTGAGCTTGGTGAATTGCCTTTTGGGCTTGTCTGGCTGAAGCTGGTGAGGTCGATACTGAATTGGTGATACTGAAGCCATACGAGGAGCTTTCTCCTTGCCTCTTTGTCTCAAAGATGGTCGAACGGTGGCTGGCTTCTTATCCTTAGACGTTTGCCCCAGTTGGTTACCCTGAAGCAGTTGGTTAACGAGAAACCGGAGCTCATCTTGTCTTTGAGCTAAACTTTAAATGGCATTCCTCTGCCCCAGCATTTGGGCTTTCATTGCATCCATCTCAGCTTGTAGGTGTTTTAACCTTTCCCCCTCAGCACTGTTCCTGACAAAAGTCTCCGTGAGAAGTGTCCTTAGCTCCTCCTGCCCTTGGACAGATTCAGGAGGATTTCCCTGAACTGAGTCTCTTGAGCGAGAAAGTCCTGGTTATCTGGTTGGAAGGCCATTGCTGAAATAAACAGCGAGAAAGGTAAGTGACCTGCAACAAAGATACCTGTTATGTAATGATGTGTATGACATGCATGCAATGTTTTCAAGGACCTCGCGGGGTAAACAAGAAAATTTGTTAGCATTGGAATTTATAGCTTGATTGAAGGACACCCATGTTGTTGAGAACTCTTCTTCAAGGGTCAAAGGCTCACCATATCCAGTGGGTCATAGCCTCTGACTTTAGTCATCATGTTTAGTTCTGGCTTCCAAACAACCTTGGTTAGGGGAACCTCCTTCAAGAGTCAGAGCTCACCATATCAAGTGGGTCATAGCCCCTGACAACTTTGGCTAGAGGAAAATAAATCCTCTTTGCCCCTTGCTAGATGTTTGATTCATCATGACCTGCATCACAAGCCCTTGAGATCCCTGAAATGGGTTAGGATGTATGCAATGGTATGATGTCATGATGCATGGGGTAATATGAATAAACCCTGTTATGAGCCCTTATTAAGGACTATAAACGGAAACCTGCAAGAAACTTAGTAAACCCTGTTAGGAGTCCCAATTAAGGACTACAAACAGAACCTGCAAGAAACAAGTGTCAGGTAACAAGCATGCAGATAGTCAAGTACGAAGGCACACAAGTCACACAAGAGAAGCCCTTAGAGTTTAGGCCAGCATGGGGTCTGGGTAGTACCCTCTTGAAGTTGGTGGGTTCAACCTGTCCTAATCAAAGTAACCGGGTTCTAAGGTTCCCAATATCACGGGATTGCTTTCATTGTTCATCGTTTCAATTTAGCCACTGAACTGGCGACCAAAATATTCCAGGAAAGCAACCCTCAATTGAGTGTAGTATCGAGTATCAACCAACCTCGGACTGCACCAAAGTCAGTTATCTCACTACCCTAAAGAGGCCAAGATAGTTCAATTAAGGTTCCTAAGGTCTGTTGATGCTTCACGATACCACACAGAGGCCCCGTACTCTCCTTGACTGAACTCAAGGGTTACCGGTACACACCAAAGTGTCACATCAACGTAGCAGACTGTTTCAACCATGTCGGTATACCCCGCACAGTTCCCTCACAGCCTTGTTGCTACTTTCTAAGAAAGGTATCCCCCAGATCCGGGTTAGGATCTATAGAACTCCCAAGCAACCCACAATAATAAAGTAATCAAAGAAGACAATTGAAAACACAGTGATCTTAATCCTAAGGTACACCCCACTTTATAAGATTCTCCCCAGCAGAGTCGCCAGTTCTGTGATCGGTGGATCTGGAACTGACTGTTTAACGCTGGTTCGCGAAATGTCGCGGAAGAAAGAGTCGCCACCGTCTTTTATTTTCTCCAAATGGAAAGGACAAAAGCACAGAAAAATTCCTTAAAGAGATTGCTCTCGGTTCGGGAGGTAGATTATAGAAAGGGAAGGTGTTAGCACCCTTTCTATCCATGGTTATCCATGGGCTCTTAGATACTTGCTCATTGTGTTTTCAAAAGTGGTTTGTTTGATTTTCAACTGTGGGTTTTAAAAAGTTTCTTTGAAAATTCCAGTTCGACTCTTGTATCAGTCCTCAAGAGTGTTTGAAAAATTGCTTTCGAAAGCTTTTTTGAAAATGTGTTGGTGTGAAAAGTATTTTTTTGATTTGTTTTGAAGTTTAGAGCAAGTATCTAGAGTCGTCTACCTACCCTAAGGAATTCGTCTGTGTAGATGTCCTTTAAAGTAGTGCCATCCCACCATTGAGAGGTAGGTAGCACCACCGTTGGAGGTGTTCGGGTCAATTCGAGGTTCGGGACATGGTGATCACCAGAGCAATGGGAAGACACCTTAGAAGCTACCCTCATGCCAGGTTCCCGGATCATGAGGACTTACTAAGACATCCTCTACTCGACGACCACCTTTCGAGGCAAGGCAACAGTGAGGCGTACCCTAGGGGTGGTGTGTGCGAATTGTGTGTCATTTTCATTTGCATTCGTCTTGTTCATGTTATTGGTGTTCTACGCTTGATTTTTTTGTCCATTCATTCTTGCATGCTTTGCTTAACAGTTAAAAGTTTGGCGGAAAAGTAAATCTAAAGCTATTACAAATGGCGCGGGTCCACATCGCCAAAATTAACCAGGACCCGATTTGACAGAAAAAATAAATAAAGTAAAAGAATATAAAGAATTGAAAAGTGCGAAAGGTAATTACAAGGCTTCGGGAGAGATACATAATTATTTAAGCAAAAGTAAAATAAATATGCGAAATTAAACAATTAAGTCGAAAGGAGGGCGTTAGACCCTTTTGCAAAAATTAAATTACGTGATGAAATTAATTAAAGAAAGACTTGTTTTTTTTTGGTATTTTTATGTATTTTAAGATTTAATAGAAAAAAGAAAGAATTAATTAAAATTTAAATGAGATGCAAACCCTAATTCTAATTATTTTAATTTATTAAGAAAACATGAAACTTTAACCTAATTTAAGCCCTAATTAATTTACATGCAAATTGGATTATAAAAATAAATAAAATAAATAAATATTATTATGAGAAAGAAAAAGAAAGAATTAAAAAAGGAATAAAAACATTAATTAAACCTAATTCTACTTCTTTTTAGATTTTTTTATGAAAAGAATTAATATTAAAACTCTAATTTATACTAAATTTATTTACATACCATTTGTCCATGAAAATAATTAAAATAAAGTATTTATTATATTTTCTTGTCTTTTCTGATTTTATGAGGTTTTTGTATTTTGTAAAAAATAATTAATTAAATTAAAACAATAAAGAAAATAAAATAACAATTGAAAATAAAATATAAAGGAAATTGCAAACCAGGGGGGGTGGAAGTCCCAAATAGGAGGTTTTGATCCAGTGATTTGGCCCAACAAGCTTCAGGTCCATTGACTTTTCCAGCCACTAAGTGGCACCTTTGACCAGGGTCTACCATATGCCTTGAATCTGAGCCCTTTGATTGATCTCCCAGGACGCGTGGGCGATGATTTTTGAGCGTGCATGATGATCCTCAACATAAGCGCTGCATAGGAATTGTTATGGAAAAATAATATTGAAGCATGTAAGACCTGGGGTTCGAACCCAGGTCACTAGCATCACCAACCAACACCTGTGCCACTAAGCCACTTCAACGCATTTGATATATAAATAAACAACAATTAATAAAAATGAAAACGTGGGTTAGTGCTTGGAAACGCGCGCGAATTTCAAACCAGCGTATCACTTGTTGACAACTCATCATCTTCTTCGCGTATTTTTATTTTTTCTGAAACAAGAACATATTGCAACGGTTTTAGACGCGTTCCATTAGGTAGCTTTAGAGAAAATAGCGATTAGCTCTCCTTGGCACATAAATTCAGCGCGATGGTCCTATCTTCTCCGTCCAGACGCGCTAAATCCAATGATGGTAGTTTGGAGTCTCAATTTTTCCTCGTTTGAAAATCCCCAAATTTACATCCTGCAAACCCTAGAAAATAAACATGGCAAAATCGCGTATACAGCATAATAATCCAATTAAGGCATATGGTTAGCTTCAAAACTTCACAAGGAACATGAATCTATGAATAAAATGCTGTAAAAATGCTTAAATCATGATGCACGATTATGAGTTTTTCTCTTTACAGTTCATGTTCGTTTTACCAATTCTTGGCGTGTTGATGGAGGTTTGTGATTGAAATGTGTTCAGGGCAACCTTGGCAAGCCAATGGGACAAGAATTGTGCCTCGAATCCACCTGTAAAGGGGTTTACAGTTTTGAACTTTTTGGCCAAAATTTCAAGTTTGTTCTTCAAGCCTTTGAGCAGCTGCGTGTCTATTGTGATTAGGGTTATGATCAAGTATTTGTATGGAGTCTATTAGGTCACAAAAACTCAATCAAATCTCTTGTAATCATTGTTTTGGAAATTTGATTTTCTTAAGGATCTTTTCATATCTTTTCCATGTGTATTTGGTTCAAATCATATCCAATTGCTCCAATTCTTTCCACATTTAGCTAAGCACGAAATATTGAGTCCAAAACATGTATAAAAAGATTGGTTAGGTCAAGTTAGATATTTTTCATATATTTAAATGATTTAAATGAATTAATATAAATAATAATTCAAATAAATAAATAAAAAATGAGAAAATACTTCCCTTTGGGCCAAGTAGTCGTGCATATCCTTGGAATGATGAATCATGGAAGAAAAATGGGCCCATTAGCATTTTTAGGTCATTTGAATCAATGTTGACTTTTCAAAATATCCAAAAATTTCCCAACTTCCACAAGGCATAACTTGCTCAATTTTTAATCTTTTCTCATGTTGTTGGACATTTTGGAAAGGTCTTTGAGTCCTCTAACCAATGCCTTTGATCCCATGTCATTTTGATTTACCAATCTCAAGTTATGGCCTTTGACTTAAAGTCCCTTTTTGTTGACTTTTGAAAATGACCTATAATGTTGAAATTGATAACTTTTTGTGAGAGCATTTCTTGGACTTGAAGTATGAAGATGAGTTGTAGGAAATGTCTTTCTCTTCAAAATGAGCTTTGGATGGAATTTTTCTGATAATCCATGTGAAAGTTATGCCCTGGTCAATTTCAGTTGACTTTTTCAACTGTCCAAATAAGGAAACTTTTGCATCTTGATGATTTCTGAGCCAAATTTTGAGAATCATGATCAAGCATTGATAAAATGATGTTTGTGGCTTCAAAATGATATGTTGACCAAAAATTTGAACTTTTGACTGCCAAATGACCATTTTGCCCCTACAGTTGACTGTAGTGCAATTTAGGGTTTTGACTATGCAATTTTGTGCTGAATGCCTTGAAACTTGATATGAGGATGCTTGACCATATTTGTGGGCATGTGAGACTTGATTGGGCCTTTGAAAACCTCTTTTTCTTGATCAGAACACAAACCCTAGTTTTGACTGTATAGGAGACCTTTGCACTGTGCAACTCTTGGGGAATTTTGTGACTGGGCTTGGCAATTTCTTGAAGAATATGGGAGGGCAAATTTTGGGGTACAACAGTGTGTCCACTGGAATGTGTTCCGAAAGTACCTTCATGTAGCTCCGCCATGATCCTTTCTGCTTCAGTCTTATCCACACAACGTAATAAGGTCGAATCATGGTTTCGCTTGTACAGAATGTCGTTGCTAAGGAAGAACTTTGCTGCGAACCTTATCAGAAACTTCTTTTCATTGACAGATGCACCTTCAGGGTATTCCTGAGCTTCCAAGTATCTCTTCACCTCATGGTACCAAGGTTTTTCAGTCATTACCTCAGCCTCAAGATCACAACAGTATGCCGGTTCGTCCAGTTTCCAGATAATGACCCGGGGAGCATCATTGTCCCATTTGACTTTGAACATGGAAGACATCGTAGCTAACGCGTCCGCCAACTGATTCTCCTCTCTTGGGAAATGTTCAAAAGTTATCTCTGTGAAATGGGGGATCAATGTCAACATACATTCTCTGTAAGGAATAAGATTTGGATGCTTCGTATCCCACTCGCCTTTGATCTGATTGATCACGAGAGCAGAATCTCCGAAGACACTCAGAAACTTGATCCTTAAGTCAATCGCAGCTTGAAGTCCCATGATGCATGCCTCATACTCCGCCATGTTGTTGGTGTAGTTGAAACATAGCCGGGCAGTGAGTGGAGTATGAGTGCCTTGAGGGGATATGATCACAATGCCGATACCGTTACCCAAATCGCTGGAGGCTCCGTCAAAGTGCATAGACCATCGGGATCCTTCCTCAGGCCCTTCATCCGGTCTAGGTACTTCACAATCAGTCACAATCATGATGCTCTCGTCTGGAAACTCGAAGTTCATTGACTGATAGTCGTCTACTGCCTGGTGTGCCAAGTGGTCTACCAATACACTTCCTTTGATAGCTTTCTGAGTCGTGTACTGGATGTCGTATTCTATCAAGATCATTTGCCATCTTGCTATTCTCCCAGACAGAGCAGGCTTTTCAAATATGTACTTTATTGGATCCATCTTTGAGATCAACAAGGTAGTGTGAGTCAGCATATACTGTCTCAGCCGGCGAGCAGCCCATACCAAAGCGCAGCAAGTTTTCTCGAGCAGTGAGTATCGGGTCTCACAGTCGGTAAACTTTTTGCTAAGGTAATAAATGGCGTGCTCTTTTCGTCCAGACTCGTCATGCTGCCCCAGCACACACCCCATTGAGATGTCAAGTACTGTTAAGTATAGTATCAGAGGTCTCCCTTCAACCGGTGGCATAAGGATGGGTGGTTCTTGGAGATACTCTTTGATTCTGTCAAAAGCGGCCTGACATTCATCATTCCAACGTACTACCTGATCTTTCTTCAGCAGCTTGAAGATTGGTTCACAAGTAGCAGTTAGGTGCAAGATGAATCGAGCAATGTAATTCAGATGTCCTAGAAAGCCTCTGACCTCTTTCTCGGTCTTGGGAATTGGCATCTCTTGAATAGCCTTAACCTTGGCAGGGTCCACTTGAATACCCTTGTCACTTACGACGAAGCCCAGCAACTTTCCAGACCTTACCCCGAAAGTGCACTTGTTCGGGTTCAACCTCAGCTTGTATAACTTCAGACGATCAAACAACTTCTGTAGATGATCAAGGTGCTCCTCCTCAGTTTGGGACCTTGCAATCATATCGTCAACATACACTTCAATCTCATGATGGATCATGTCATGAAATAAAGCAACCATGGCACGTTGGTAGGTTGCCCCAGCATTTTTCAACCCGAATGGCATGACCTTATAGCAGAAGGTGCCCCACTGAGGGACAAAGGTAGTCTTTTCCATGTCTTCAGGAGCCATCTTGATCTGATTATAACCTGAAAAACCATCCATGAAGGAGAACACCTTGTGCTGAGCAGTATTATCAACAAGAATGTCGATGTGAGGTAGGGGGAAGTCATCCTTGGGGATGGCCCTGTTCAGATCCCTGTAGTCAACACACATTCTGACCTTACCGTCTTTCTTCGGCACCGGCACCACGTTGGCAACCCACTGAGGGTAAGAAGTCACTGCAAGAAACCCGATATCGAATTGCTTCATAACCTCAGCTTTGATCTTCTCAGACATCTTTGGACGCATACGGCTGACCTTTTGCTTAACCGGAGGGCAGTCTTCCTTGGTAGGCAAGTGATGGACCACAATGTCGGTATCCAACCCGAGCATGTCTTCGTAGGACCGGGCAAAGATCTCCACATACTCATGCAACATCTGAATCAACCGTTGTTTTACGCTGAGCTCCAGATTAGCACCAATCTTGACTTCCTTTCTATCTGTTTCAGTACCCAGATTTATCATTTCCACTGGCTCTTCATGTGGTTGAATTGCCCTCTCTTCCTGGAGTAACAGTCTTGCAAGCTCACCAGGCACTTCACAATCATCTTCACCTTCGTCTTCGGCTAAGTTGATCGGATTTTCGAAGTCATAACTGGCAATAGCAGAGTCGTTACCAGTGAGATCCAGAGTGGATTGAAACCTGTATGGGTGAGTGTGTGTAAATATAGTTGTTTTGCAATATATAAAGAAAGAAAGAAAGGGAGCACAAGATTTGAAATGCGAAAAAACGTCCAAGGTCTTTATTCATGATATATGGAAATGATAGTTAATAAGCCCTCACAAATGAAGCCAACGGTGCCCCGGGTAAGACACTGGGCCATAAAGTTTCAGTTTATTGTTTATTACAAATAACAAAAACAAAGGAATTCATTACTGCGTAACAAAAGTAACAGGTATATGATCTTTTGCGGTCCAATTGGTCAGTCCACCGTCGGTCGTCGGGTAGATCCAGCTATCGAACTCTGATTATTCCACTTCGTCTTCATCCCCAATAACATTCACTCCTGGATTGGTGATGAGCACATGAGGTCTTCCGATCCTAGCTTTGCGCATAGCCCTCTGAGCCTCTGCAGTAAAACCCAGTCCAAACTTGTCAGTTTTAGGAGTGAAATCAGGGAGCCTGCCCCAGTTAGCACATTCACCTTTCTCGACTACAGCCCGGGCATCCTTCAAGGAAGCCATCTTCAAAGGAAAGTCTTCTTCAATTACCGTCTCAGCTGATGCCAATGTTGGAGGTACCTCTTCAAAATGTTGAAAGGGGGTTTCAATAAACTCCCCGTCCATCTCTATATACCGGAAGGAATTCAGATGACTAACCATGTATTCTTCCTCCCCCTGCACGGTGACAATCTTCCCTCTGACAGGGTACTTGAGCTTCTGGTGTAGAGTGGAGGTCACTGCCCCAGCTTTGTGAATCCAAGGTCGACCCAGCAAACAGGAATAAGATGGACGAATATCCATCACATAGAAAGTTGAGTCAAATACTTGAGAACCCACACGAATAGGAATGTCTACCTCACCATTAACCATCCTCTTCGACCCGTCAAAGGCTCGGACAATGATGTTGCTAGGCTTCAACTCCAGGCCCTCACAATCCAGCCTGTCTAAGGCCTTCTTGGGCAATACATTCAGGGAAGAACCAGTGTCCACCAACACGTGTGCGAGAGTAGTGCCCCTGCATTCTATGGAGACATGCAGGGCATCATTGTGGTTCTTTCCCTTAGCAGTAAGATCAGCATCCGAGAAACCCAAACCATTGTCAGCTGTCAAATTGGCCACACAGTCAGTGAATTGATCTGCAGATGTCTCTTGTGGCACATGAGCCGTCTTCAGAAATGAAATCAGGGCCTTAGCATGGGCCTCTGAGCATAGCAGTAATGAGAGCATAGAGATCTTGGAGGGGGTATGCCCCAGCTGTTCAACGACATTGAAGTCGCTCTTCTTGATTATCTTAAGAATTTCCTCCATCTCTTGCTGGGAGGCTTCAACATTCACAGACTTTGGTGCCTCCATCCGGGCAGGCTCATCATCAATCCCTTTGCCCCGAGCATTAGATGACTCGGCAGCAAGGGAAGCAACTTGATCAGAAGTGGAAACAAGCGCACTTACAGGCGTTATTATGAGAGGTCTTCGGATAACTGGTGGAGCAATGTCAGGCGAGAAGAGCCTGCCACTGCGGGTAACTTTAGCTGGACCGGTGATATTGCTGATGCTGGTACCGGTGTTGAACTCATACTTCACTCCAAGCACATATACATCTGCCCCATAGTGCCATGGGACAGCCTTGTCAGATTCATAGGGGAGGGGCCCCGGAACAGTAATAATGATGGGTGCAACAGACATGATCTTGACTGGCTTCCTCGGGGGAGCCTTGATTGGATTGTTGAAAATTGTGACGACAGATACTTCTTCAGAGGGAACAAAAGGAACAACGGTCTTCTTGAACAAAATCTCTTTGCTGTCCATCAGGCTTTGGATGCCTAACTTCAGCAACGGATAACCAGCAGGGGTAACAGCACACAAAAGGCAACCCTTGCCACAACCCGAAAATAAACCGACCAGCAGCAGGTTCCTCTTAACAGTCAACAAAGGAGTAGCAACATCCTCCACAGAAATGGCATAGAAGTCTTCATCAACAGCATTTACTCCATGCTGGGGCATAGGAGCAGTCACGACATTTGGCCTCTCAGGCGCCTCAAATTGTATTTCCTTCGCATCAATAAGGTCCTGCACCTTATTCCTCAGGGCCCAACAATCATCAGTAGAATGCCCCGGGCTATCGGAGTGATAAGCACAGCGGGCATTTGGATTATACTTCGGAGATGCAGTATTCACAACCTTCGGAGCCTCTCTGACGGTCACCAAGTTGGTTGATAGCAATTGCGGCAAGATTTGTGACAAGGTCATACTCAGTCGAGTGAATTCTCTTCTGGGTCTCTCAGCCCTGGGTTGGTTGGGTTGCCGAGGAGCGGCATCAGGCTTAGCAATCACCACCACGTTGACAGTTTGGCGGCGCTCTAGTTTGTCTTGCCTCCTAGGCCCATACACAGCACTAGCCTCCTTCTTAAAAGGCTTCTTCTTAGAACTCGAGGACGCACCCTTCTGAATCTTTCCTGACTTCATACCAGCCTCTATCCTTTCCCCAGTCAGAATGAGGTCTGTGAACCCTGCAGATGAATTACCGATGAGATGATTAAAGAATGGCCCGGATAGGGTCCCCAAGAACATATCCACTAGCTCACGGTCTGTTAATGGTGGCTGCACCCTACCAGCCAGGTCCCTCCACTTCTGCGCATACTCTTTAAAACCTTCTCCCGATCCTAGTAACATACCCTGGAGTTGGGTACGTGTAGGAGCGAGGTCGGCATTATATTGATACTGCTTGTAAAAAGCAGTAGCCAACTCCTCCCAGTTACGAACCTTGGTTCCATCCAGCTGATAGAACCATTCGAGATGAGTCCCTGAAAGACTCTCCTAGAAGAAGTGGATCCACAAGTTCTTGTCCACTGTATACGGCTGAATCTTCCACACATAAGATCTGAGATGTAACTTAGGGCAGGACGCCCCGTCATACTTTGCGAAAGATGGTGCTTTGAACTTGTGCGGGATGATCACACCAGAAGATAAACCCAAGCCTCCGAAATCCAAACCAGGCACTTGTTGAATTTCCATGGCGTTCAGACGGTCTTTCAACTGCTTGTATCTGTCTTCAGCTGGAGGATACTGCTCCTCATTAAAATCAGTCTCGTTGTCAGAGACCACCAGACTTGGAGCCCTTCCCCCCTGGGGACTGCCTTTGCCTACAGAAGAACCAGCTTCCTCATTTTGTAGTGTGTTACCAAATCTCCGGCCCGTGTTGAATAGAACAGTCCTCTTCTTCTTCTTCTTCTTAACCAGCAGAGCCTTCAGCTCCTCTTCACCTTGAGCCAAACCCATGATCAGCTCTTGGAATTGTGCGTTCTGAGCCTGAAGGGCCTTGATAGACTGCTCGGTAGATGATTCAGGGTTCATGATGCTGAAATAAACAGCGAAGAACATTAAGCAACCTGAAAAGAAAAGTACCTGCTATGCACATGATGAATGAAATGCGTATGATTTATGTTTTCAAAGACAATCAGGAATCAACTTTGTAAACAAAAAGGAACACGCTTCATTAGATTCAACTTTGAAATTTAAATTGTTCAACAGATTTCCCTTAGGCGTTACATAAAAAATGGAAATACTGAAAAGGGAAATAAAACTGTAAAAGAACATCCAAAGCTCATCATTGATCCCAGGGTCTCCTCTTCTCAGTACGGATGTAGTTATTCAAAGCTCGCTCGTTCTCCAACTGCTTTGTCAGCTTCTGGATTTTCAATTCCTGCTCGTTGAACTTTTCCCAATAAGAATCTCGTTCTTCTCGCAGTTGCACCCAAGACCTCTTTAGTGTCTCAATATCAGTAGGTATCTGAGGAGGGAGGACAGTTGGAGGAACCTCATCTCTATCAGGATACTCAAGAATGATGGGTCTGACAGCTTCATATGGCATACCTAACTTCTGAGCACGGGTGCGGACCCATTTGTAGTAGGCTTCCATAGGTAGAGAAGTCTTTGGTCCCAACTCTTGTGGGTCAGCTTTGTGAATTCTGTCCCAAGCCTTGATGAACCTACGACGCAGCTCGTCACTATCCACCTTGTTGTACCCCAAAATTTGCCCTCACATTTTTCCACAAGAAATAACAACTTCAGGATTTTCATGATCTTTCAAACTGGCTCAAGAATCGGTCAAACTGACTTTTCTCGTCAGTCAAGAAAAATTAGGGTTTTATTGATTTTTAGGGCTCTGGAATATTTCACACAATTGGCTTAGGGTTTTGGTTGATTTTGGCTCAACTTGGATCAGGTGAACGCTCTTTGGCATTTAATCGGGAATTAGGGTTTTATGGGCACGTACTCGGAAAGATCTAAATTCTACAGTGCTTTGCAAGACATTCCGAGATTTGGGTTGAATTCGCATTATTTGATTTAAAGTGTCAAACTGCATATTTCAGAAGCAAGTTCAAATCAAACTAAAAAATCCAAAAGTACAACTTTCTGCCAAAAATATAAAGCATACTGTCACAAAGATATCAAGCTGTCAAAGAAAAGAGACAAATATGCAGAGAAAATTGGATATGCAAGCAACTACACTCATTTTCATCATTTCCCCATGTGGCCCTTTCAGAAAGTACAAAAGCATAAACAATATTTAATGCAAGACTGTACTGGAGAGAGAGGAAGAGGAGAGATAGAAGAGCAGGCTTAGGCTTTAGGCTTGAGAGATAGAAAGAAAACATATAAAACAAAAGATGAGCACAATGGATAAAGAGAGGGAAGTATCAAAAGCCTGCTGAACCTGTCAAGCAGGACAGAACAACTATGCCTTAAAGCATAACCTGATATCCTGTCAACAAAAGAGCCATACCAACAGATGCAAAAAGAAGCAGAACATTGACCAAGGTAAAAAAAATATATACAAGCTACTGAAGCACAAGCATTAAGCCTCAAGCCTCACCCTAATGTCAAGCCATAAAACCTGCCTGAAGCAAACTTGCCCACGACATAAACCATAAAACATCAAACCAAAACATGGCCTAAACTCAAACCTGCTAAAACATGAAGCACAAAACCTACCTACTGTCAAAACCAAACCTGCATTAGCTTTACCTCCAAAAGCCTCAAACCTGTAGCATATACACCAAACCAAGTCCTGACCTGAAGCGAAAACCTACCCGAAGCAAGCCAAAAAGCCATACCAGCATATACTATACAAACCTGTTAAAGCTCAAAACCTGCCTAATCCCAAACTCAAACCAAGCAAAACCACTGTCAAACATTAAACCTGCCTGAAGCAAGCCATCAATACCCATTACCATAACCAAAACACCTTGGCCTAAACCTCATTAACCATTGAACCAATGTCCAATATCGAAGGCCTCAGATGCCTCATCATTGGCCATTAAAAAAAAGGGCATATAGCAGCGAGGAGAAGAAAGAAACAGTCCAGCATCAACATAGGCAAGCCAGTCAAAATAGTATTTCAACACTAGCATAATCAACGCGACTAACTCTAAGCACTCAGAACACTCATCATTGGGCAATAAATAAAGCATATTCAAGGCAACTCAGAGGGGGGACAAAAGAAGCATATTCAAGGCAATGGAAGGGAGCTTAAAGAACCACAGGCCCTCGGAACCCTAGGCTCTTCATTGGGCAAGCAACAAACACTCAAAGGCACATAAACAAAATACGTTCAAAGGAAATCAAGAGGCGACCAAAGAAACACGTTCAAGGCAACAAGCGTACAGAGGCAAGCCAAGAAAGAGAAGAAGAAAAGAAGACGTGTATCAAGCTTTCAGATTGACATCATAAAGCTTAAAAAAGGGGGGTAGTACAGGAATACCAGAAGACAAAGCGCGCATCACGTTTCCTCCGCTCGTCAAGCCCCCAAGTGCCTCCTTCCTCCTCCTTCGCCAAGGTATAATCTTTTTTCATCCTTTTTTCGAAAACCTCGCGTAAATCAGTAAATAAAAATCAAATAAATATAAAACATGGCATGCAAGACGAAATGAAATTCTAAACGAAAACGAACTTCTGTACCTAACGTGAATGACCCATGGAGGAGGGTAAACGGAGGAGGAGATGGCACGGTGGCTAGGGCGAGAAGGTCAGAGCTTTGAATCTATGGTGAAAAGATGGACGGAGAAGACGAAGTAGCCACAAACGGCGCTTCTGCTTGCTGCAAACCCTAACATTCCCAACTGAAGAACAATTCTCATAACCCTAAAGCTGTGTTAAAATGCTAATGGGCCTTGCCCTCTCAAAACGCCCAAGCATTTTTTTTCCCCTTCATACACCTCCCCATTTCTTTTCCATTTGGGCCATAACCCTACCCTTGAGCCCATTTTTGATTTTTACTTCACACTATTTTTTAAAACCAACATTTTCTTTTCTTATGAATTTAAATCAACAAAACCTTTTCTTGTTATTTATTGACATCAAATTATTTTATAATTAAAATACATTTTTTATTACACAATACAACTAAAATGTAAAACCTTGCTTTTCTTCTTTTAATTAAAATATCTTTTTGTACATAATAAGTAAACATACATTTTTGCATCATTTAATTTCCTAACATTCAAATGAGAATATTCTTTGTACATAACAAATACTTTTTTTCTAATTTAATTCTTGATATTTATTTAAAACATACTTTTTGTACATAAATAATAAAGATACATTTTTTTTTACATCATATAATTAGATTGAAAACATTTTCTTTTCATTAAAACTATCTTTTTGTACATATTAAGAAAATACAAGGTTATTAATTAAATTAAATAAACATTTAATTTTTCTTTAGGTTAGACAATCCTTAATACAAATTCAATTTCACATCTCTAGCCTGTAAATAATCAAATGCACGTACACTTACAATACATTTCACATCTCTCACTTACACAATACAAATACCTTTACATTGCTCCTATACACATTTGTTTATCTTATACATTGATATACATTATTTACATTTGATCGCAAATTCGATTTGGTTGTAACTTATTGGACACTATATTCCTAAGTCTCATCCCCATTCATAAATTTGTACCCCCACTCCCGGATACTTATTTTGTAATAGCGTAGATTTTACATTTTCGCAATTTACCGCTTCCAATTATACCATGATTAGACCTAGGGTTTGCATGTACATAAAATAAAACGCTAGATAACCTAATACAAGACAAATACATGAAATCAATACACAATCACACTTGCACCCTCTAGGGTAATCCCACATGTTGCCTTCCAAAACGGGCCATTCTTGCACGTCGAGTATCTTTGGCAAAACAAATTCAAATGATCATAAGTCCCTCGATGACGCTTTCGAATGTTGCCTAAACGAAATGATCATAGTCCCTTCAAAGCAAATTGCCAAAGACACTTGGCACCATTGCATTCATGGTCCATACGATGACCCGTGCCCGTCCCGAACCAACTTCCTAAACGCAAGATTGTCCACCAAATTCAATGGTGGAACAAAATTTTTAAAAAGGGGTTAAAACAAAACAAAAACCTTTGAGTACAATAGGGTAGATAAAACTCTTAGTTACTTGAGATCAACTTGCAAAAACACTTGCCTTATTTTCAAAAACTACATTCCACAAGCACTTTCAAAACAAACTCTCAAAACATTTTGAAACATCTTTTCGAAAAGATACACGCCTTTGTAAAATATTCGAGTAAAGAATTGTTACAAGGTTAGCCTAAGACAAGGCATCTTCTTCCAAAACATTTTCAAAAACACTCACACATACACCATTTTCAAGCAATCGAAAATCAAGGCAAGTGATCTAAAAAACCAAGTAACTAAGAGCCCATGGATAACCATGGATGAAAAGAGTGCTAATACCTTCCCTTTTCATAATATACCCCCCCGAACCCACGAAATATCTCAAAAGGTTTTTGCTGTGCTTTTTTTAACCTTTCCTTTAGGATAAAATAAAAAGTCGGTGGCGACTCTTGCTCAACCGCACAAGTGCGAATACAAATGCAAAACTCACAGTCAGTTCTCCCACCGTATCACAGAACTGGCGACTCTGCTGGGGAATAGTTTAAAAGTGGGGTTACCTTAGGGTTTAGATCACCTTTACTTTCTTGCTTTGATTGACTTGATTGCTTTATCCTTTGGGTTCTTGTTTGGGTTTGTTGTAAATCCTACACCCGGATTTGGGGCACCTTTTTTAGGTAAATAGCAAAAAAACTGCGAGGGAACTGTGCGGGGTATACCGACACGGTTGAAGCAGTAAGCTATGCTAGTGTGACATATTTGTGAGTACCGGTAACCCTTGAGTAGTCAAGGAGAGTACGGGGCCGCTGTGTGATGTCGTGAAGCACTAACGAACTCTTAGAACCTTAAATGACCATCTTAGCCTTTTAAGGGTAGTGAGATGACCGACTTTGGTGCAAGTCCGAAGTTGGTAGATCCTCGATACTACACTCTTTTGAGGATTGTTTTCTTGGAATATTTTGGTCGCCAGTAAGTGGCTAAACCGAAACAATGAACACAGAAAACAATCCAATGATATTGAGCTCCTTAGAACCCGATTACTTTTGATAGGACAGGATGAGCCAACTAACTTCAAGAGGGTACTTACCTAAACCTCATGCAAGCCTCAACCTAAGGACCTGTTTGCTTTGTGTGAATATGTTTGTCTGTATATACACTCACTTGCTTTTTGCATACATGTACATAACATCATGACATCATACCATAGCATTTTCAATAACCATTTCAAGGATCTCGAGGGTTCTTTTGATGCAGGGTTACATTGAACCAGACGTCTATCAAGGGGCAAGAGGTTTCTCCTCTAACCAATGCAATCAAAGATCAAGTACAACAACTTGAATCAGTGGCTATGACCCACTCGACATGGTGAGCTTGATTCTAGTGGAAAGACATCCGCCGGTGCAAAGTTCTCCAATCCAAGAGCAAAGTTCAACCTCTAACATTTTCTTGTGTTTACCCCAAGAGATCCTTGAAAGCATGCATCCACATATCATGCATTGCATTTTGACAGTCTTTCCTTTTTCAGGTTTCCTTACTCTCCTGCTATTTATTTCAGCAAGAGATGGCTCTAGAAAGGTCTGTCAAAGACATCCAAGACCAGACTGCTCAGCTGCATGAGATGTTCCTGAACTTGTCTCTGGGGCAAGAAGAGATGAAAGCTCTCCTCACAAAGGGCCTGGAGAATTCCAACAATGCCAGGAGTGATCAGCTTGCGGAGCTGCAGTTTGATCTGACAACACTGAGGACCCAAGTGACGGGACAGTTGGTGGGCCAGATGGCTCTCATCCAAGACCTATCCCAAAGACAAGAGGAACTCAGAGTTCTTGTCCGCCAACTGCTACCAAACAACCAACTGGGGCAAGCATCTGAGGTTGAAGAGCAAGTCACCGCTCAACCTCCATCCACTCAAGAAGACAAGGGGAAAGCTCATTTTCTTGCTTCAGGGTCATAAGCCCATCAACAACCTCGCCAGCGTCAACGGGGTAATCGGCGTAAGCAAGAAACATCGGGAAGACAGTTCATGGAGACTGAAATACCATCATTCTTTATACTGAAGCGCCTGTTGGAGGTCAACTTGCTTTCCTTGAAGGACCCTCCTCAGAAGCCCAATCTCTCCTCTCCTCACTATCATCCCGATGCATTCTGTGTTTACCACTCCTACAGCCCGGGACACGACACCAACGACTGTTGGGCCTTGAAGAACAAGATTCAAGATCTGATCGACATTGGGGTGCTGGAATTCATGCCAGACGGCGAGATGAAAATCTTCCGTTAAAGGGTTCTCCACTTGAAGTGACGAAGCTCAAGCTAAAAGATTTTTGCTTCTTTTTGAATTTTCAAAGTTGTAATTTCTTTTGCTGTCAAACAATTATTTGTTGATGTTAAACTCTGTTTTCATTAATGCATTGCATATGTTTGTCTTGAATTCATCCATTCGTTTCACTACTCTTATGATTTTCTTTATGATATTTGACTCTTGATAAAAAGTTGTAAGCCTTTAGAGGGAGGATGACGAAACAATACCATGATCTTATACAGTATGCTTTTGAACAGACCTTGCTGATGATGTACAGGCATTTCTTTCAATTCCCAAACACTGGAGTTATAAGGAAGTTAATCCCTAGTCAACCCCTTCGAACCAAAGAAGTAGGAGTTTTCTGTTCTAAACGATCAAAACCTTTGATATAAACCTGGGGCATGGTAGTCTCTCAGTTAATTCAAAAGAAAATGCGCATTGAAGTCGCAAACTCTCAGTTCACAATGAACGACGTCGAAAAAGAGAAAATTCCTTTGGAATCAAAAGACAGGGGTGGTTCCCTATCACAGAGACAGTCAATCTCTCAAAAGAGAAAAAGCCCACTGAGCCAAAACCTATAAAGGAGGCTTAAGAAAGCTGGGGCATCCCGCTGACAGTAATCCCGGAAAACGGTAACAGTCAGGCAAAAGTTAGGGATAACAAATCAAAATCAAAATGGTGAGGTCATTACAAAATCCTCAACAACATGAAAAATGTTGAAAAAGAAAAAGGAGATGATGACTGTCTCCCCAAATTCAACTGGTGAACCATCGCCCAAAAGTCGTTCAAAACTCAAAACAGAGTGTGACGTATAATTAACTGAGCTTAGGTTGAAGGACACCACGAAGAGAGGGTGGGTACAAATATACTTTGAGCCTTTATCCTTTGTTTCTTAAACCGTGAACCAGGCCACGTTACAACCCTTCAAAAGTCCTAATTGAAGCATGGGTTAGTTCGAAAGCATACTGTTACAAAAGGTATCCTGACTCCTGTAGGGCTTTACTCTAAATCTTGTGTTAACTTGTCTTATGAAAAGTTTTCTGCTAAAAAACGCATTTTTTAAAACTTCGAGACAAACATAAACTTTGCATTATTCGAATATCACTGTCTGCATTTGGCTTTTTGTTTGACAGCGAAGAAATTCATACAACGAATGTTCGGAGGAACGAAAACTCTCTCAGTAAGCAAAAATCACTTCAAGAGGATAACACTTCCATCAAATCTCCTATCAACAAGGGGCATGACATAGCACAATTCAATTAACCTGGGGCAGTCCAGTCAAGGTCCAACAGATCTTTCAAAGTTCAGTTAACTTGGGGCAGTCCAGTCAAGATTTCAAGAAATCTCTCAATATGCAGTAATCTGATTCAAGACTCCTTCATCACCACTTGGAGCATTCGAATGTCAAAAGTGTTCAAAAACCAGATGCAGTTTTACACAAGCTCATCCTTAGGAAGCCCTATACCGGTTCCTCTCAAGACGTCTGAAAACAGTTTATGGATTCTTCCCAACAATGGATGTTAACCTATCAACTTGTTCAGATGCAACCTTTGAAAACAGTTTACAGACGCCTCCCAACAACGGATGCTGCTCTATTGCTTATTCAATCTCAAGACTTCTGAAAACAGTTCACGGGTTCTCCAAGTAACGGATGTTAACCTATCACTTGTTCAGATTCCTCTCAAGACGTCTGAAAACAGTTTATGGATTCTTCCCAACAACGGATGTTAATCTATCAATTTGTTCAGATGCAACCTTTGAAAACAGTTTACGGACGCTTCCCAACAACGGATGCTGCTCTATTGCTTATTCAATCTCAAGATTTCTGAAAACAGTTCACGGGTTCTCCAAGTAACGAATGTTAACCTATCACTTGTTCAGATTCTTCTCAAGACGTCTGAAAACAGTTTATGGATTCTTCCCAACAACGGATGTTAATCTATCAGCTTGTTCAGATGCAACCTTTGAAAACAGTTTACGGACGCCTCCCAACAACAGATGCTGCTCTATTGCTTATTCAATCTCAAGACTTCTGAAAACAGTTCACGGGTTCTCCAAGTAACGAATGTTAACCTATCACTTGTTCAGATTCTACTCAAGACTTCTGAAAACAGTTTATGGATTCTTCCCAACAACGGATGTTAATCTATTACTTGTTCAGATGCAACCTTTGAAAACAGTTTACGAACGCTTCCCAACAACGGATGCTGCTCTATTGCTTATTCAACTTCAAGATTTCTGAAAGCAGTTCACGGAATTCTCTTCCCCCCAGCAACAGCCAAGGAATTATTTTCCCTGCAGCGGTCAAGATTCTTTTATCTTCAGCCGTCCAAGATTCATTTATCCTCAGCAAGATAGCTCATCAGCTTACATGCGCATTCATCACATTCATGTCATAAACATTGATGTCACATACATTGCATCATGCATCATGACATTGCATACAACTAACCCTTTACTTTTTCAGGTAAGATCAGTCGACAGACGAAGATCACCTCCCGAGATTCATCCAAAAATAGTTCAGATGTGACCCGGATACGGCGACATTCTGATACTTATTCCCGATCCATTCAAACGCATCATCAGGAAACCCTACACCGGTTCCTCTTCAACTTCAAGACTTCTGAAAACAATTTACGGATTCTTCCCAACAACAGATGTTAATCTACCAACTTGTTCAGACTCTTCTCAACTTTTGAAAATGGTTTACAGACGCTTCCCAACAACGGATGCTGCTCTATTGCTTATTCAATCTCAAATAGTTTACAGATTCTCCAAACATGGATGTCAATCTATTGCTCATTCGGACCCCCAATTCAGAGATGTTCCAAAACATGGATGCCTTTCTGATACTTGTCCACTCACCATTGACATACAGTTCAACACTTCCAAATGGCATCTTTAAGCCCATTTCCAGATGGCATCTATAAGCCCATCCTCCTACCAGCAGTCACCAAATGGCATCTTTAAGCCCATTATCAGATGGCATCTCTAAGCCCATCCCCCGACAAGATTATATCGCATCAGATGGCATCTTTAAGCCCATCACCAAATGGCATCTTTAAGCCCATTCACCTCTACCATCACATCGACGAGTGCAAATTTTCTAGGTACTTTAGTGTCCAATCTTCTTTTACCTTCAAGTCGCGAAAGGCAAACTTGCCAATCTCACTCTTCAGGTCCAAGAAGATTGAACAGGGGCAACTGTTGTACCCCAAAATTTGCCCTCGCATTTTTCCACAAGAAATAACAACTTCAGGCTTTTCATGATCTTTCAAACTGGCTCAAGAATCGGTCAAACTGACTTTTCTCGTCAGTCAAGCAAAATTAGGGTTTTATTGATTTTTAGGGCTCTGGAATATTTCACACAATTGGCTTAGGGTTTTGGTTGATTTTGGCTCAACTTGGATCAGGCGAACGCTCTTTGGCATTTAATCAGGAATTAGGGTTTTGTGGGCACGTTCTCGGAAAGATCTAAATTCTACAGTGCTTTGCAAGACATTCCGAGATTTGGGTTGAATTCGCATTATTTGATTTAATCAGTAAAAGACTGCATTTGGGTTGAATTCACGTTGGTTTGTCTGAGCCAGTCAAAAGATATATGCAGTGTGGATTTACAGTGTTTGGTAAAAATCGGTGAAAAGGGAATGCGCCTGATCAGTGTTTTGATTAACTGTTGCTTTGCTTTGGAGATACCAGGTTTAACTGATCAATGTGCTAAAGCATTGTTTATTTAAATTATTTATTATTCTAAATTAAGTGATTGAAATTTATTTTTCAATTATTTTAATTCAAAGAGTTTTAAATAATAGATAAACAATAAAGAAGGAGGAAATAGAATTGATTGGATAATAAAGACTTTTATTTATTCTTGAATTATTTGTACAATTATTGTTTATAATTTAATTACAAACAATGGTTTTACATTAATTTAAATTTAAATAAAAAGAAAACTATCCTATTTTTTCTAATTCTTCAGTCTTCATTTAGTACCCCTCTCCATTCAAGTATTCATCTGCAAAAGAAAAGAGAAAAGTCAAATAACAGTTAAATTGAATTGAAAAGACAGATAAAATTACAGTCATCATTAAGGGCCACTGATGGGGATCAGTTAACCCTCTATGCAAATCACGGGATTTCTCCCGGTTCACAAAGAGGGACGAGTTTTATTTGCTAAAATATGAATGCACAAAAGTCAAATTGCACAATTCAAAGTGTCAAACTGCATAGTTCAGAAGCAAGGTCAAATCAAACTAAAAAATCCAAAAGTACAACTTTCTGCCAAAAATATAAAGCATACTGTCACAAAGATATCAAGCTGTCAAAGAAAAGAGACAAATATGCAGAGAAAATGGGATATGCAAGCAACTACACTCATTTTCATCATTTCCCCATGTGGCCCTTTCAGAAAGTACAAAAGCATAAACAATATTTAATGCAAGACTGTACTGGAGAGAGAGGAAGAGGAGAGATAGAAGAGCAGGCTTAGGCTTTAGGCTTGAGAGATAGAAAGAAAACATATAAAACAAAAGATGAGCACAATGGATAAAGAGAGGGAAGTATCAAAAGCCTGCTGAACCTGTCAAGCAGGACAGAACAACTATGCCTTAAAGCATAACCTGATATCCTGTCAACAAAAGAGCCATACCAACAGATGCAAAAAGAAGCAGAACATTGACCAAGGTAAAAAAAAAATATACAAGCTACTGAAGCACAAGCATTAAGCCTCAAGCCTCACCCTACTGTCAAGCCATAAAACCTGCCTGAAGCAAACTTGCCCACGACATAAACCATAAAACATCAAACCAAAACATGGCCTAAACTCAAACCTGCTAAAACATGAAGCACAAAACCTACCTACTGTCAAAACCAAACCTGCATTAGCTTTACCTCCAAAGCCTCAAACCTGTAGCATATACACCAAACCAAGTCCTGACCTGAAGCGAAAACCTACCTGAAGCAAGCCAAAAAGCCATACCAGCATATACCATACAAACCTGTTAAAGCTCAAAACCTGCCTAATCCCAAACTCAAACCAAGCAAAACCACTGTCAAACATTAAACCTGCCTGAAGCAAGCCATCAATACCCATTACCATAACCAAAACACCTTGGCCTAAACCTCATTAACCATTGAACCAATGTCCAATATCGAAGGCCTCAGATGCCTCATCATTGGCCATTAAAAAAAAAGGGCATATAGCAGCGAGGAGAAGAAAGAAACAGTCCAACATCAACATAGGCAAGCCAGTCAAAATAGTATTTCAACACTAGCATAATCAAAGCGACTAACTCTAAGCCCTCAGAACACTCATCATTGGGCAATAAATAAAGCATATTCAAGGCAACTCAGAGGGGGGACAAAAGAAGCATATTCAAGGCAATGGAAGGGAGCTTAAAGAACCACAGGCCCTCGGAACCCTAGGCTCTTCATTGGGCAAGCAACAAACACTCAAAGGCACATAAACAAAATACGTTCAAAGGCAATCAAGAGGCGACCAAAGAAACACGTTCAAGGCAACAAGCGTACAGAGGCAAGCCAAGAAAGAGAAGAAGAAAAGAAGACGTGTATCAAGCTTTCAGATTGACATCATAAAGCCTAAAAAAGGGGGGTAGTACAGGAATACCAGAAGACAAAGCGCGCATCACGTTTCCTCCGCTCGTCAAGCCCCCAAGTGCCTCCTTCATCCTCCTTCGCCAAGGTATAATCTTTTTTCATCCTTTTTTCGAAAACCTCGCGTAAATCAGTAAATAAAAATCAAATAAATATAAAACATGGCATGCAAGACGAAATGAAATTCTAAACGAAAATGAACTTCTGTACCTAACGTGAATGACCCATGGAGGAGAGTAAACTAAGGAGGAGATGGCACGGTGGCTAGGGCGAGAAGGTCAGAGCTTTGAATCTATGGCGAAAAGATGGACGGAGAAGACGAAGTAGCCACAAACGGCGCTTCTGCTCGCTGCAAACCCTAACATTCCCAACTGAAGAACAATTCTCATAACCCTAAAGCTGTGTTAAAATGCTAATGGGCCTTGCCCTCTCAAAACGCCCAAGCCTTTTTTTTCCCCTTCATACACCTCCCCATTTCTTTTCCATTTGGGCCATAACCCTACCCTTGAGCCCATTTTTGATTTTTACTTCACACTATTTTTTAAAACCAACATTTTCTTTTCTTATGAATTTAAATCAACAAAACCTTTTCTTGTTATTTATTGACATCAAATTATTTTATAATTAAAATACATTTTTTATTATACAATACAATTAAAATGTAAAACCTTGCTTTTCTTCTTTTAATTAAAATATCTTTTTGTACATAATAAGTAAACATACATTTTTGCATCATTTAATTTCCTAACATTCAAATGAGAATATTCTTTGTACATAACAAATACATTTTTTCTAATTTTATTCTTGATATTTATTTAAAACATACTTTTTGTACATAAATAATAAAGATACATTTTTTTTACATCATATAATTAGATTGAAAACATTTTCTTTTCATTAAAACTATCTTTTTGTACATATTAAGAAAATACAAGGTTATTAATTAAATTAAATAAACATTTAATTTTTCTTTAGGTTAGACAATCCTTAATACACATTCAATTTCACATCTCTAGCCTGTAAATAATCAAATGCACGTACACTTACAATACATTTCACATCTCTCACTTACACAATACAAATACCTTTACATTGCTCCTATACACATTTGTTTATCTTATACATTGATATACATTATTTACATTTGATCGCAAATTCGATTTGGTTGTAACTTATTGGACACTATATTCCTAAGTCTCATCCCCATTCATAAATTTGTACCCCCACTCCCGGATACTTATTTTGTAATAGCGTAGATTTTACATTTTCGCAATTTACCGCTTCCAATTATACCATGATTAGACCTAGGGTTTGCATGTACATAAAATAAAACGCTAGATAACCTAATACAAGACAAATACATGAAATCAATACACAATCACACTTGCACCCTCTAGGGTAATCCCACATGTTGCCTTCCAAAACGAGCCATGCTTGCACATCGAGTATCTTTGGCAAAACAAATTCAAATGATCATAAGTCCCTCGATGACGCTTTCGAATGTTGCCTAAACGGAATGATCATAGTCCCTTCAAAGCAAATTGCCAAAGACACTTGGCACCATTGCATTCATGGTCCATACGATGACCCGTGCCCGTCCCGAACCAACTTCCTAAACGCAAGATTGTCCACCAAATTCAATGGTGGAACAAAATTGTTAAAAAGGGGTTAAAACATAACAAAAACCTTTGAGTACAATAGGGTAGATAAAACTCTTAGTTACTTGAGATCAACTTGCAAAAACACTTGCCTTCTTTTCAAAAACTACATTCCACAAGCACTTTCAAAACAAACTCTCAAAACATTTTGAAACATATTTTCGAAAAGATACACGCCTTTGTAAAATATTAGAGTAAAGAATTGTTACAAGGTTAGCCTAAGACAAGGCATCTTCTTCCAAAACATTTTCAAAAACACTCACACATACACCATTTTCAAGCAATCGAAAATCAAGGCAAGTGATCTAAAAAACCAAGTAACTAAGAGCCCATGGATAACCATGGATGAAAAGGGTGCTAATACCTTCCCTTTTCATAATCTACCCCCCCGAACCCACGAAATATCTCAAAAGGTTTTTGTTGTGCTTTTTTTAACCTTTCCTTTAGGATAAAATAAAAAGTCGGTGGCAACTCTTGCTCAACCGCACAAGTGCGAATACGAACGCAAAACTCACAGTCAGTTCTCCCACCGTATCACACACCTGAAACTCAAAACTGATGTGAGGCACCAACATCTCATGAGGCCCTGCTCTTCTGGCCCTTCCAAACTGACGGAGAGCTAGACATGGATTATAAGAGATTCCTCCTTGGGTACCAATCAAAGGAACATTAGGATATTCTCCACAACGATCAATAACAGCTACCTCATCCAAACCCCTGAAAGTCCAAATGATGTCTTTATCAGTGAGAGTCATTAACCTATGAGCCCAGCCTCTTCCTTCTTTGTTCTTCAGCACGAACTTAGGGAGGTGCGAAATAAACCACCTCACTAACAAAGGAATACAACACCACAGAATTCCTCGTCTTCGGGCAGTACGAGCATAAAGTTGTTGCAGGATATCACCCAAGAGAGTGGGCACAGGGTTCCGAGACATGAAGATCCTTATGGCAGTGACGTTAATGAAGTTATCAGGATTAGGAAACAAGACTAGACCATAGATTAAGAGAGCCAGGATGTCTTCATACGCCCTAAAGTCCAGGTCATTCCAAAAACTGTTAGCTTTAACAACCAGAAACTTGGCCAAGAAACCCTTGACTTTGCTTCTAGTCACCCAGTTGTCTATTACCTCTTGGTTGGTCAAGGGAAGGGCTGCAGCAATCTCCTCAAGCCTAAGAGTCTTTTCCCAACCAGTGTAGAGAGTCTGATCCAAGATAGGGATACCAAGAAAATCAGAGAACTCTTCCAGGGTAGGGACCAGCTGGAAGTCTTGAAAGGTGAAGCACTGTTACAAGGGATCATAAAACTGTGTCAGGACACTCATCAGTTGTTGGTCCCACTTTGCCGTGACTAAACTGAGAAGAGAACCATGCCTCTGGATGAATGAAGTAGTATTTGGAATTCTGCTAACCAACTCTTCAAGCAACTCAGGTGGGTGAACAAAGTTGAACCGGATAGTGTTCCATCGCATAGGCATCATGATGTCCTACAAAACAGAGCAAAGGTGAAACCCTCTTGTCTTTGAAATGGTTAGTCCTTATGCAGGATGCATGCAATGTTTATGATGGCATGATGTTATGATAAAGCACACCACAAGTATTCACAAAGGCAAACATGATAAGGCACACAAGTCACACAAGACAAGCCCTTAGAGTTTAGGCCAACATGGGGTCTGGGTATTACCCTCTTTCAGTTTGTTGGTTAAGACCTGTCCTATCAGAAGTAACTGGGTTCTAGAGGATCCCAATATCACTGACTACCCTCCATCGGTCATAACTCCAGCATCGCAATCTTTTCATACGGCCAGAACCATCACGAGAGTTTAGCCTCAATGGGCGTAGCATACTGCTACTGTTCTATTGGCCAAGTTGGGTCATTTAAGGTTTTAAGGTCGGTTGGTGCTTAATGACTCCTCAGAAGACCCATATTCTCCTCGTTGCAACACAAGGGATATCGGTACAGACCAAGGTGCCACACCAACGTAGCCACTGCTTCACCCATGTCGGTCTACGCCGGACAGGTCCCTCACAGCTTATGCTACCTAACAGGGTATCCCCAGATCCAGGTTAGGATCTATGTAACTCCGATGCAGCCCACAATAATAAAGCAAACAAGCACAACAATTGAAAACACAAGTGATCTTAGTCCTAAGGTACACCTCACTTTATAAGAGTCCCCAGCAGAGTCGCCAGTTCTGTGATCGGTGGATCTGGAACTGACTGTTTAACGCTGGTTCGCGAAATGTCGCGGAAGCAAGAGTCGCCACCGTCTTTTATTTTCTCCAACATGGAAAGGACAAAAGCACAGCAAAATTCCTTATGAGATTATCTCTCGGTTCGGGAGGTATATTTATAGAAAGGGAAGGTGTTAGCACCCTTTCTATCTATGGTTATCCATGGGCTCTTAGATACTTGCTCATTTGTGTTTTCAAAAGTGTTTGCTTTTCAAGTGTGAGTGGGTTTGAAAAAGTTTCGTTTAAAGTTTCAGATCGACTCTTGTATCAGTCCTCAAGAGTGTTTGAAAAAATTGTTTTGAAAGCTTTTTGAAAGTGTCGGTGTGAAAAGAGTTTTTGATTTGTTTTTGAAATAGAGCAAGTATCTATGAGTCATCCACCTACCCTAAGGAATTAGGCTGTGTAAATGTCCTTAAGGTAGTGCCATCCCACCATTGAGAGGTAGGTAGCACCACCGTTGGAGGTGTTCGGGTCAATTCGTTTTTAGGGACAGTGTGGTCACCAGAGCAACAGTAGGACACCTTAGAAGCTACCCTTATGCCATGGGTCATGGACATGAGGACTTACTAAAACGTTCTATACTCGACGACCACGTTTCGAGGGTAAGGCAACAGTGAGGCGTACCCTAAGAGTGGTGTGTGAATTGGTGTGTTATTTTCAGTTAATATTTGTCTTTTATCATGCCTTTGGTGAGCTACGCATTGTTTTTAACTTAGGACATTCATTCTTTCATGCAAAGTTTAGCAGTTTTAAGGGTGCGGAAATTAAAGTGCGGAAACTAAAGTCCTACGCTATTACAAGGCGCGGGTCTATACATCGCCAAATTAACAAAGACCCGTTTTGAATAAAAGATGCGGAAAATAAAATAAATTCCTAATTACTATTATAAGGCTTGAGCAATTACATAATATTAAAAAAAGGAAAATAAAAATAAATGCGCGAAAAGAATAAGAAATGGAACTTTCGAGGGCGTTGGACCCTTTTGCAATTAAATTGAAGTTAAAAGTTAATTAATTATTAAATTAAGAAAATGCATTATTTTTTATGTTTTTTTGTATTTAATGAAAATAAAGAAAATTAATTAAAATTAGAAGTTAAATAAAACCCTAGTTCTAAGTTATTTTTAATTGTTAAAGAAAAATATTCAAGTTTTAACCTAATTTACACTAGTTAATTAATTACATGTTTATTTACAAAATAATTAATAATTACTAATAATTATAATAAGAAAAAATTATTTATTAAAAAAAAGATAAAAATGCTAAAAAAACCTAATTTCTACCTATTTTAGTTATTAAGAAAAACATTTAAATCTTAAAGCTTAATTTAACTAAATTTATGATTTAAAGATTTATTTACAAAAATATTAATGAGTTAAATGTTAATAATAATAAACATGTTTTTGTATTTTTCTGTATTTATTATTGTGAAAATTATTTTGGATTGAATAAAACAAAAAAACAATTAAAATAAAAAAGAAGGAAAGAAAAGGAAATTAGAAAAAAGAAATACAAACAATGGGGGTATTCAGACCCAATATGGAGGTGTTTAGAAGCAGTTTGGCCCATTGAATCAGGCCCTTTTTGACTTTCCAGTGATCACGTGGGGAGCAGTTGACTAACGCGTATGGTAGGCTGCATATTCTGGCCTTTGGATTGACCCTCAGGGACACTTGGCTGGCTTGGGCGTGGGGTTGCATGATGAACCCTGGGAGAGGCGCTACACAGAAGCATGTTATGGAAAAAATTATGAAATATACAAGGGGACCTGGGAATCGAACCCAGGTCCCAGTACCTGCAAGCCAGCTAATCAACCATCTGAGCCAACGCGCGCTTTTGTTATTATTATGGATCATGAATAATATATGTGAAAAAACAATATTACGCTGAACCAAAACAAAAACGGGCTAACATTCAAACCTTCCAATCACGCTCAGACACATAGGCTTCGTCTTCCTTTTGTACCTGTAAATAGAAGCAAATAGCGGGGGTTTTAAACCCCCACTAAACCAGACCTGCAAAAATAGCGAATAGGGCATGCTGTATTATAAAAAAGGCGTGAGGTCATGGTTGTATTCGTATGGAGTTTCTGAGTTTAATGGCATAAGTCTTGAGATCCAATTTTTCCATATGAAGGAAACCCCAATTTAAAACTTCTGAAACCCTAGAACACGTCCATGGCAGATCTTGGTTCAAGCGTTGTTAATTCAATTAAATAGTACCAATGGCTTCAGAACATCATGGTTAGTGTTAATCAACCATTAAAAATCATGAATCATGCATGGAATTTAAAACACGATTATGAATTTTTTTGAAAAGAAAGCAGTTCTGTTCTACCAATTCTCTGCACGTGGAGGCTTGGTTTCAATTGCAAAAGCTTCCTGGATCCCTTGGCAATGTGTTGGAATGCTTTTTGAGCTTTGAAACCAGCTCTAGGTATCAAAACAGTTTTCAATCTTTTGTCCAAAATTGCAAGTTTGTTCTATGGTTTTGAGCGCAGCTTCTCTCTCTAATGGAATAGGTTTCACTTGTGCATAAGTAAGTGAATAGAATTAGGTCAAAAAGCCAGCCCAAAATCCATCCATTTATGATTTTGAATATTTGATTTTCCATATCTTTTTTTCAATCTTTTTCATGCCAATTATGCCAATTTTGGATGATTTTGTCCTTGGTGATTGATACACGAGATATTGAGCTCATAATGGGTGAACTTGCTGCACAAAAAGATTTGATAGGTGTTATTTGCTATTTTTTCATATTTAATTTTAATTAAGTGAATTAGTAATAACAAAAATTCAAATAATTAATCAAAAATTAGAAAATAACTCCCTTGGATGTCAATGGGTCGTGCATGGCCTTTGGGTAATGATTCATGGAAGAAATTGAGGCCCATTAGCATTTTTGAACCCTTTTGTGCAAAGTTGACTTTTCAAAATTCCCAAAAATTTCCCAACTTCTACAAGGCATATCTTGCTCAATTTTGAAGCTTTGATTATGTTCTTGGACATTTTGGAAAGCTCTTCAAGTCCTCTAACCAATGCCTTTGGTCCCATATCATTTTGATTTACCAATCCCAAACTATGGTCTTTGACTTGAAGTGCCTTTTTGTTGACTTTTGAAAATGACCTATAATGTTGAGATTGATAACTTTTTGTGAGAGCATTTCTTGGACTTGAAGTGTGAAGATGAGTTGTAGTAAATGTAATTCTCTTCAAAATGAGCTTTGGATGGGATTTTTATGATAAACCATGAAGAAGTTATGCCCTGGTCAATTTGCAGTTGACTTTTTCAGTTGTCCAAAAATAGAAACTTTTGCATCTCGAGACTTTTTGAGCCATGCTTTGAGAATCATGATCAAGAATTGATCAAATGATGTTTGTGGCTTCAAAATAAGATGTTGACCAAAAATTTTGACTTTTGACTGTCAAATGACCATTTTGTCCCTGCAGTTGACTGTGAAGCAATTAGGGTTTTTGACTGTGCCATTTGATACTGTGAGTCTTGAAACTTGGCATATGGATGCTTGACAATGTATGTAGGCATGTGGGACTTGTTTGGACCCTTGGAAACTTCAATTTCTTTGCCAGAACCAAAACCCTAATTTTGATTGTGTTAGGAGGCAATTGGACTGTGCAACCTTTGAGTGATTTTGAATCATTTGAAGACTGATCTTGGCAAATCTTGAAGAATATGGGAGGGCAAATTTTGGGGTACAACAGTCCCCCTTCATATGAATCCTTAATTTTGGAACATTACATCATATGATAATAAATCATTTGTGTCTTTAAATACTATTTCATTTATATCGATTATGATTGTTGATGGTATACCTCTTCCATTAGCATATATTGGTTATGTCACTATAACTAATATGTCACTTTCATATGTTTATTATATTCCTAGTCTTAATTTGAGTCTTGTTTTTGTTAGTCAATGGTGTGATTTTGATTATTCTATTATATTTTCTTTCACTACTTGTTGTGTGCAAGATCTACATTACAGTAGCCTGATTGGGGCAAGTCGTAGACAGGTGGAAACTTTTGTTTTGAAGGAGTCAATAGTCTAAGATATTGTTGGCTCAACTTCTACTTTCAATGCTAATATATTAGCTTTTTTTCATTTGAATTCTTCGTCTTCTAGTTTTTATTTATGACATTTCCGTCTAGGACAAGTATCTTCTTCTAGATTAAAATACATGACTTCTACAGGAACTTTAGTAAAGTTATAAGCTAGTGATATTTGAGATTCTTGTAGTTGTAAAATTGTAAATCTTTCAGCTTTACCTTTTAATAAAAGTGTTTATATTTCATATGCAACCTTTGACTTAGTTTGCTCTAATTTATTAGGTTAATCACTGGTTCTTACCAAAGGTGGGTGTAGATACTATATTTTGTTTATTCATGACTATACTCCTAAGTGTTGGGTTTACATTATGAAGAATCGATAATAATTTTTTAACATTTATCATATCTTTCATGTGATAGTTATGACTCAATGTAATGTTGTTATATAGTGCTTCCGTTGAGATTTAGGAGGTAAATATACCTCTAATAAAATTTCTAAACTACTTGTATATGATTGTCTTCAGCAGACATCTTATACTGATAGTACTCAACAAAATGAATTAGCTAAAATAAAACACTTTAACATTCTTTGGAATGTTATCTCTCTTTTATTGTTTGCTTTTGTTCCCGGTGAGTTTTAAGGTGAAGCAGTTATTATTGATGTTCGTGCTATTAAAATAATCTCATCGTCTAACATATCAAGTTTGTATCTTTTAAAAAAATTATATAATTATATCCATGATTATTCTTATTTAATATTTTTTGGCTTTACTTACTCTGTTCTTTGTTTGCAAGTAGAACATAGTAAGTTTTCTTCTTGTTCTGCCATATGTATTTTTTGTTGGTTATCGGGATGATAAAAAAGGATATATGATGACTTCCAAAAAGTCATATTTTTAGTAGTGGTTTTGTGCCACTTATCGATTCATTTGTATTATATTCTTCAAATAAATCCCCCGCTTTTTGTATAAATATGTATATTTAGTGTATAATCGAGTTTTAGTGTAGTTGTGTACTGTTTGATAGTTTTCTATTCATTTTGTAGGTATTGATGCGTATTTGGAGTATGAGCAATAAAGTTTCAAAGACACGACTTCAAACGCGCGATTTTGAGCATTTCATCAACAAATATGGCTCAAAACAAATATGAGAAAAATCATAAATTTGGTTGATATTTAGTCATTGTTAGATAGGAAATTGAATAAGCTTTCCAACTCTACAAATCGTGCGCAAATCAGAGTTACAGTTCTCGAGTTATGGCGAAAACAAGTGCTAAATTTTTTCCAACACAACACAGACCATGTTAAGCATCCTCTGGGCGAGCTAAGTGCGCCCTGCGGGTTTTAAAGTGTATAAATAGGGTTTCAAACAGAATTTTTAGGTGTGTTTCGGGTAGTTTTGAACCCCAATCCATCATAGACCATTATTTGGTAGAGAGAGATTGAAAACAACAAATGGAGCTTGCATTTTGTCGAATCGAAGATGGATTCTCACCAATCATCTTGACAACTTGAGAAGTGTCAGTTTATCTCTTTTTCCTCTTTTTGTAAACTCTATTTTGTTGGGGGTTTTTTGTACTCTCACTCTAAACCTATGTATAATGTATTGATCATGGTGTATATATATATATATATATATATATATATATATATATATATATATATATATATATATATATATATATATATATATATATATATATATATTACAAATGGAGAGTTGGTAGACATGTTTATGGGAACATTTACTGGACCATTTTTCAACTTGTTAATTGGAAGTTCATCATTCAGATTTATTAAATTGATTTTAATTGGTGAGAGGGTTGAAAGCAGGATTAAAAGCGGGAAGATATCTATGGCCTCCACCTCAAATGCTATGAAAAGCCATTTACTGGTAAAAAAGAGACTAATGTTGTGTATGGGTCAGGAAGCTGTGCTAAGAAACCGTCATCATTCAGTAGGGGCAGTTTTGATTTCTAATCCAACTTCTACTCAAAGACCACAACAACAAGCTAATCAACAAAGGCCTGACATCCCGAGAAGACAATTTACCAAAATCAATATGCCACTATCTCAAGCTCTGCAACACCTATTAAAAGCTAATTTGGTAACATTGCGGGATCCTCCTTCAAATCCCAATGTTTCATCACTAAAATATAACCCGAATGCCAAATGTGCTTATCACTCCAATAGTCCCGAACATGACACTGATCATTTTTGGGTGTTGAAATGGAAAATCCAAGACCTTATGGATAACAAGATAATTGAATTTGACCTTCCGGCAACTCCTAACGTGATCACCGCACACATGCCAAATCATGGTAAGGGTGTCAATGATATTGAAGATGCCTCTCTTTTTTCCTCTGTCAATGACTTGACCACTCCTTTGAAGACTATTAAAGAGAATTTGTTGAAAGTTGGGGTATTCCCTGGCTGCCTTGAAGACTGTTTCTACTGTGCTGTACAAATTAATGGTTGTTAATGGCTTAATAAAGGTGTCCAACACATGATGGATAGCCATGAGACTCTATTTGAAAAATCTCAGTCTGTGAAAAGTTTGACCCAAAGTGTATCTCAAGAATTTAAAGACGTGTCTATAATTACTATCTCAAACAAACCTATTAGGATCACCTCCAAAGGTCCTATTAGGATTCCCGTTTAACTAAGAATATATTCACTAATTATCACCACACCGGGGCCAGTCTCTTATTCTTCTGATAAGACCGTGCCCTGGAATTATGGGGCGAGAGTGTATTACCATGGTATCAAACAAGATTCATGGATTGATGAAGTTGAAAATACTGACATTACAAACATTGTTGGATCAAGTAAAGGTA